>OZ020559.1:13752358-15105358 GCA_963971465.1 Lepidochitona cinerea
AGACAAGAAAAGAACTTGTTAACGCAAGTCAAAAATCAACTAGCAAGTTGGCGACTTACTTGCCGGAAATCGCTTGTCATTAGCCAATCTAGTTCTAGTACTAGTACCATTTGACGTATTTTCGGTCCCCAACATCAGATGTAAACGTAATGTTAGAACCATTGAACTATATACGTGGGATGGTGGTCACATAACGTTTGAGTTCCAGCAAGCGCCGCCATTACAATGAGATGATTAGGCGATTTCGATCAGACAAGGCACTAGCGTCCATCTCGCAGCAATGGCGGCGCGTTTTAGACCGTCAGATCCAAACCAGACTCCAAAATAATTATGTCTTGATTTTATTTTCCACGTACACAGGTAACAGCGAAGGATGCGATGAAGATGGTACATGCTGCATTGGCTGTGGAGCCCAAGAAGAATTTTACGGATGCGCCGATATCTCAATTCGCCCACGAGGACCCCATCGGCCCATGTACCCATTTGGGGTCCGAAGGCGGCGTTAGACGTTTGACGATCTTACCGCGTTTACATTATAGTATAGTTGTAATATAATTATTTACCGTTTTAATTTATTGTATACCGGTACATAATTCGACTCTATAGTAATCAAATGTATATTTGTTATACCCTTGGTTGTAAATTATTTTCAATTTGCTCATTTAACGGTTGTAAAATGGCACGGAATTTGTTTAACCCTGAATTGATTTTGTATCGTGTTACCTAATGTTTTGTAAATTTGTAAATGTCGCTTCTTATCAATAAAAAATCGATCTTTGGAAATCATGATTTTTTCAAAGCCCAGTATTCAGTTTCTGATTGTCTTTATGATATTTCCCCTAGGGCAGGTATTGTCTGAATCTGATATTTGCGTCACACTCGCAACCATCCGGTCTCAGGGATCGATTCATTTCTGTTTAGCGTCCCAATCAAAGTCATTTTTCTAAATTTATGTTCCACTTGGAAGAAACCACCCCCACACCCTGGTTGTTAAAGGGTTAACAACAATCATATAGCGGAAGTCAATTGATCATACATGTGCATTTAAAGCAGGTATAACATCTGTGTCGTCGATCACGTGATTTGAAAGAAAAGAACGTCTGCACGTGAATCGATTTTGAGAAAGTGGTATTTCATGATCTGTAACGCGAGACCTGCGCTTCTCGTATATTAAACGTGGAGCTACATTTTCCTTTTCTGGAGTAAAAGAGTTTGAAATGTGGTCAAATTAACTCAACCAATAACTTATCTTGGATTATTTATCATGGATTTTTAAAAGAAAACATCAAATCGGATGAATTAATCAAAATAATTCTATAAATTATTGCAAATTACGAAAAGGTAAGTCGACTATTGTCCATATTTTCGTGTCCCTTTGAAACACACTTCACAACTGAGAATATCTTAGTAAATTATTTGTTTTAGTGGCGTATTTTTTACACCATATAGAACAGATTTCTCTAAATTTACAGGTATTTTAGTATACGGAGGGTTAATGGCGCAAATCTATTTTACCCAAGGACCATGTCTTACGACGTTAGGCGTAAATAGGTGTTAAAGCTGGACAGGGGGGGGGGGGGGGGAGCGTCGCGATCAATCGCAGTTGCCATGACGTCGTATCTCTAAACTATGGTATGCATTGGCAAGTACGATCCGTTTGTGATGCGACTGCTTTGTGAAACGAGCTCCAGCAGTCAAATTTGATTTCTATCGAACGCCGCCATTACTAGGTGATGGTGCAATTTCCATCCGGATCGGTCATGCACGCGCTCATCATCTATCAATGGCGGCACATTTTACAAAGTCAGATCCAAACCAGTCAATGAGAGGTGTCCAGTCCACGCATATAGTTCACTGGCTACGGTGTCCTGTCTTACAAAGGTGGCCTAAGTCCTACGTCCCCCTGGTCCTTGTTGTGGGTCTATGCGCATCTTTAGGTCACTCAACTTAGACGGGTCCCAGGCACTCGTTTTTCGAATCTGGATTAAGTTACGCCTATCGTATGTTAAACTATCGTAAGGAATTTGCACATGACAGCAGATTAGGGGACCAAGTAACTTTACCCCAGAATAATTTACGCCAGCTTTTTAAGACAGGCCCCTGAACCGTGTCTTGCAAAGTTTGCGTAAATTATGTCGAACCAAAATGCCTCTACAAAGTGCAATCTATGTATATAATACCATTGCGTCGCTAGATTTCTGGAGCATTGCAAACAAAACTGTACGCACAGGCGTAAAGCGATTTTGTATAAAGTCTGTCTATAATTAAGTGTACAGGGCTGGCTTTGCATACCAAAGGTTAAAATCACAGCAAGCCCATATTATCGTGGGTTCGAACGATGTTGAATACCCTTCCTACCTTTGTCAAATCTGACCGGAAACAAACGAAGTCAGCCGAAGTTTCTTCCGAATGTTTTAGCCAATGGACTATATGCATGGAATTGACACGTCTCATTGGCTGGTTTGGATCTAACTTTGTAAAATGTGCCGCCATTGATAGTTGAAGCGCGAGTGCATAACAGATCTGGGTCGAAATTGAACCATCTCCTAGTAATGGCGGCATATGATGCACCACTCTGAAACTTCGGGGATTTACGTGCGTGAAATACAAAGCCGACCGATAGCGAGCGAAGATAGCCGAAGAGAGTTCCGAGTGATGATGCACATCAAATACAACGTGACCTCCATTCCACGCATATGGTTCATTGGTTTTGGCCTGCACAAATCTTCGAAGAGATCTGAGTATCAGTGACGTTGATTCAGACAGCTATAATCCCGACAGGTGTCAACTATTGTAATGTGCACCTGTTATACGGGGCCTTTTCCTAATAATTTATGCAAATGAGTTGACAACACAACGGAAGTATAAATGTATATGATATTACTTATACAACGGCGGGAGCTTAATGAATAAATGAACCAATGCATTATGAAATCACAGCTGTTTTATTGATCGATTGATGGTTCACGTCGCACTTAAGATTATTTTACTACATAGCAGAATTATCAGGTTTAGTGGGGGGAGAAACTGGACCCTTTGCCCGGACCTTTGCAACTCTTCTTCAACCACTCAGATCAAATAAAAATTGAAAAATTTCTGAGTGGATTTTTCACTCGGTCGACGTTTGTAGACGAGTTGCCAGGTACTCACCAAAGACCTGGGGTTTCCTTCGGGCAATGAGCCCAGTTTCCTCCCCACTAAACTTGGCAACGCCGCCGTATTAGTAAAATAATCTTGAGTGCGACGTAAACATCAATCAATCAATCTTCTTCAACCATTGTTTGACAAGAAAGATATAGGGCCGTTGTTGACGTGAAAATAATGTACGTATCATGCAGTATCAATTTCTTCTGTTTACGTACAAGATTTTTGCACCCCCGGGATCTGGGTAAACAGAAGGCACGAGTAGAATGTCGTTGGTTCGAATCCGACAGTTCGAAGAAAAAAAAGTGAAGAATTCTGAGCGAGTTTTCACTCAATCGACCGACGAAATGGTTTATTGGGGATTTCCTCTGAGACGAGACTTTTCTGCTGGGCTGAGTTGTTAAAAAGTGTATTAGGCTTAATGCCAGTCTAAATGACGTCGCGTAACAAAGAAATTCAATTGTTACGTTACAAAGTTATACCGGTATTCAGCCTAATACACTTTTGAACAACCGGTCCCTGCAGACTCAACATTATAACGCCGCCATACATACGGGAATTCATCTCGAGTTTGACGGGGTTAACATCAATCAATCAATCAATCGAATTCGAATTTTCCAATTGAGATTTTTTGTTCAAAGTGGAAACTTAACAACGAACAACTTATATTCGATTCAATAGATGCTTCTTTATATGTACCATATTGACAATGAAGACGTTTTTGTATCTGTAACGAAAATAAATAAAGAACTGTTTGAACTCTTATTGAACCTGGCGTCGACTATACATTGCCACAAAAACTTTACATAACAATGTATAGTAAATTTGTGAAATCGACGAGCTTTCGACATTTGTACTGATGCCTTTACGAATTAAATTGTGTTCAATTACATGACTTTGACACAAAAAAAATGTTACTTAACCTAAAAGAAAAAAGATGGATTAGGATCCGAAAACGACATAGCAATAGACCGATTGCCTTATGACGTCATGATGGGGATAGCATAGCACATGGAAAACTATATAGGTGGGCATTCATGAAAATCACTAATACGGCTTAACAAAGCGGTCACCTCAAACAATTACCACCGAGCCTTATGACGTCACAAATTTACGCAAAACTATCTGGGTAAACGGCTGTATATATCAGTTCCCCATTTTGTTTACCTGTACTTTTGTGACATAACGTGTTTTTACCCACACATTTTTCTGGTAGCTTTGCGCCTTTCACGCCCTATTCTCGATACAGTATTATTCCTTCCGCCATTTTGGGGGGCTTCCGTGGCTCAGTAGGTAGAGCGTTAGAGGCTCAGTCCGAACAGCCTTCCATCAATGGGTCGCGGGTTCGAATCCCACTTAGTCCAACAAAAACAAATTGTTCTTACTGGGTTTTCACTCGAACGACCTATCTGGGATGGTTGCCAGTTACCAGCGGAAGGTCGTGGGTTTCCTCCACAATAAAACTGGCAACACCGCCATATAAGTGAAATAATCTTGGGTGCGGCGTAAAACACCAAACAATCAAACAATCAACATCAGTTTGCCAACAATCTCCCTACACCAATGATTTTATCGGTCGGTGCAGACTTTCCAGGGGGGTGCTTAACTTTTTTCTTTGTGTTTATTTGACTGACAGTAATACTCACAGTAAATGTCATTAGTTTTCCATATACCTGCCCCATGTAGTATGAAGGACTATTCAAAAGAATTCAGTGGATTCTGTGTCAACCTGATATTTACTGGACATATTTGGCTGAGAGGTCAAAGCAATTTGAAAAATTATGTAAACAACCCTCAATACCCCGAAATGCATTGAGCGTAGCCCGAATAATCAGCCTCTGTGGTGCCGAGAATCTTACATTCACTCCCTGATGTATGGTAATATAGAAATAAAGAAAAAAATACACAGACAAGATTTCTCGGCTATTTCACGTAACCTTCAAGTGACGCCATCAAGCGTCATTTTGCCATACAACGAGGCTTTTGCGCAAGCGTCAATCCTTAAGTCGAAAGGGTCTATTCGTCCATTTCCCTTCTTCTTTTGAGTAACGTCTTTAAGCTGTTGACCCACTGCGTGTACATTACTAAAATGACATTTAAATTATATACATACGTGAAGTTGTAAGGTGATTTGATACTCAGCTATTTGCATACGGAAGTATTTAATCTAATTCAGAAATGTATATATTAAATCATATGCATATTCATATGTTAGCTGATACAGGCGAGTGTAAATCACATACATTTTTTTTCGTTTTTTACTAGTTTTTTGTTACTGTTTCAAGACGTTAATAGACCGAAAGTTTAATGACGTCACTCTAAAGATTATTGTTTGGAGGAGGTATATTGTTTGAAGTGACCGCTTATGGTTTCGAGGAAGTATCTTTTATGAAGTGACCGCTTTTGAAAGCCCTCTGTCGAGACACGCCTGGTTGCACACTTCTACTTATTGTACAAATTAATCGTCTAATTGTCACGCGCCAGTTTATCCCTCTGGGGCCGGTTGTTCAAAAGTGTATTAGGCTTAATACCGGTATAACTTTGCAACGTCACAATTGAATTGCTTTGTTACGCGACGTCATTTAGACCGGTATTAAGCCTAATACACTTTTGAACAACTCAGCCCTGATGACGCCAAATTGTCACGCGTCAGTTTATCCATCCGATGAAGCCAAATTGTCACGCTCCAGTTTATCCCTCCGATGACGCCAAATTGTCACGCTCCAGTTTATCCCTCCGATGATGTCATTTAGGAATCCGTCTATTACATGTAGCCTGTTGTAGCTTTTCTAATGAAACAAATCATTCTTGATAATGCCCATGCGCCAGTGTGATTAAAAAAACCCCCATATATTAGCCTTTTTATTTTGCTGCTGGACTCGCGAGTCGTTATTTTACGCCCGCAGACGCGAGATTTGAAAGCGAGATTTAGCACATTAGCACATAATACATCTATCACATGTTAAGCCTAGATAGACAGCCATTTTATAACATGAATTTCTGGTTACATGAAATGCGAGCATAATTTTCGCAGAAGTGTAAAATTAAGTAGTTGTTTTTTTCTAATGCATACCCGACTCCCCTGGGGCTGTATAAAGCATCGCCCGTTGACGCGCATTCAGACGCTGTTTATTTTTCACATTATGTTATCATTTTTACAGCAGGATTAACGACGACCGGTTATACCTGAGTTACCTCTGACAAGTTTACCTGTGAAATTGGCTCTTCATGGGGGAATATTTTTGTGGTTAGTGGGACAAATATGGATTTCCATAATTAAAAACAACCAATGTAAGTAGCATAATTATCTTAATTTTTTCATTAAACAAATTCTTTGTCTTGCGATTTTTCATAAATGTATTCTTTAAAGTGGCATGAGCTGTCAAAATGTTGAGGTACAAAACAGAATGTTGAAATTATCAGCTATTTTTCGCAAATCGTATAATTCAGAAGCTTTTTAGTGCTTCTAGTCTCGAAAATGTACGATAAAGTATTGGGTTGAACTAACTTTGGCTTGGAAAGCATGAATGATCGTCCTGGTTATTTAAATTTTGTTTACTTTTCACATACTGTATGGATTTTCCTCATTCCAACGCTAATCATATAGTTTTTCGATGGCCTTCAAGGTCTTTTACTGTCGTGATGATCAGAAATTTTGAAAAAAAAGTGTGAATTTTGGCAGCTCGTGCCACTTCAAACCATAGATTTTTTAATCCATTAATTAATCAACCATCCATCCAATCAATCAACCATTCATGTATTCGTTCGTTCATTCATTGGTCACTTGTTTTCCCTACTGCCGAAGACTGACTTACAAGAATTACCACTGGTAGAAACTAGGCTCCAAAGCGGCGTAGCGTAAGTTTTTGCGTAACTGCCTTAGCAACCCATACTGTAGAGATACGTTGGTATGAAAGTTGCGCCAAAAACACATCTACGCCGTTTTGTGAAACAGAAAACGTAAGCGTAAGTTTTCACGTAAATGCCATAACAAAGTATCTCAAAATTCGCAGTATGGTTAGCTATGGCATTTACGTGAAAATTTTCTCTACGCCGCTTTGTGAAACAGGCTCCTTGTCTGGCGGAAACCGCTGAACTTCGGCAATTACCTGGCAACACTTCTATATAGAAAGGCTGTTGTGAAATTCTTTGAAGTTTCGCTGTGAAACGAAGCATACTATATTTCTGCTGAAGTGTTCGCTTTAAAGAAAATTGCGATTTGATTTTATTCTGGTGTCTGTAATATTTTTGATTTTATTTTTAGAATCCAAAGTTTGTGTGCGACGTAGTGTTAATGGTCTAATCATTTACACGCTCTGATTCATTCATCATCGATTTTTTTATCAATTAAAATAAGGCTGGTCTAATAACTGCTATCGATAAAATCATATTGCACCTAGGGTGAAACCGTATATATAAAAACGTTTATAAAAACAGAAAATGACACAAAAATATTTTTAGACCAGTTTTAGATCTTGTTAATATGACTCGTTAACGTGAATAAAATGCCTAAAGCGTCACGATCGTGCAAAGAAAAGCACAAATGAAAGATTTGCATAAAAACACTGTCAAGCAGAAAGTGTTTTTTATGCGTTTGAAATGTTACGCTTCTATTCGGTTGCTAAAACCCACCTAAAACATGCAGTTTATAATAAAGAGTACTAGCTGGGATTGTGATGTTCGTTAATATTAGTTTCCACTGACTATAGAGCCAAACTCCTGTCAGTCTTCAACCTAATGAAATATCATGGGTTTTGTTTATTACAACAAACTATGACTGGGTATAAAGGTCTAAATGATATACCTCTTTTTAAGAAAATTAGAAACTTGTCTTCATGCATGGTTATTCCTGTGCCCGTGTGTTTTAGTGTTCAAAAATATTACTTTGAAAGATATACTAGTCAGGGCTAAACTGCGTTGTCTGCCTTCTACCTATATACGTATTTCTGGCGCAACCAAACTTTTCACTTTTTTCCGCGTGATCATGTTTGGTTTAATCTCAGTTTACCGCTATTCTTGCCATAGCTGAAGATCCGTAAAACCTTATCAAAATATCACTTATGGGTTTTGGTCTATTATGATTGGGTATAAAGGTCTAAATGATACACCCATTTTTGGAACCATTAGAAACACGTCTCCATGGTTAATGTAGTCATTCAGGTTTTTACGTGTGCCTGTGTATTCTTGTGTTCATAAATATTATTGTTATAGTGACATCTTTTTGAGACACTAACCTAAGACAAAACACAAGCTCAATTCCACTTGCCTGTTAAAATCGACGATTCGTTTCAAAGTAAATATAATCATTGGATGAATTTAAAAATATTGCACTGAGTAAAAGTTACATGTAACGTGCTTTGTTGAAATTTTGAATCTTAAAGACTGGCCCGCTATGTTCTTTTCAGGAAGTCCGTCATGGTCTTCACAATCTTCGTATTGCTTTAAAGCAAGTTAGCCGAGAAATCTGTGTGCTGCCGATTTTTTTTTCTCCGAATTCGTCTAAAAACATTGTCAATAGACCGATAATCCGGGCTAAAAACAAGTATATGAATTTCAACACACGTTAAAAATTGAATATCTTATGTTTGAGCATTTCTTGAGTATAAATCTCCACATCTTTGGCCACAAACACGGTCTGTAATATCGAAGTCGAGAATCAGTCGGAACTCCCTTCGGCTATCTTCGCTCGTAAATCCCCGAAGTTATCGGACTGGTCGAGAATAGCTCGTTGCTCATGAAGTTGTTGCATATATGCGGTGTTGTTTAACATATACATTGCCGAACAGCTGTCGCATAATTTTTCAGTTAACCCTTTAGTTGCTGAAATAGTATGGTTGATCTACTAGCTTAAAGTGGCATGAGCTGCCAAAATGGTGAATTTTTGCGTTAAAACACAATCGTCATGTCGTCAGAAAGCCAGTTCAGGGGCTGTTTCTCAAAACCTGGCCAATTGTGTCAATCTTACCAATTAACTACAATGAAAGTATGCCTCATCTGTAACATCTGTGATACAGACTTTAAAAACTACAAACTTGGCATTGATTTATCCCGATCATTGATTTATTGATTGATGTTTTTCGCCGCACTCAAGATTATTTCACGTATATGGCGGCGTTGTCAGGTTTAGTGGGGAAGGAAACCGGGCTCATTAACTGGAGGAAACCCCGACCTTCGGCAACTCTTCCACTTACTGCGACCGAGTGAAAAATCCATTAAAAAATGTTTCAATTTTTATTTGGTCTGAGTGGGATTCGAACCCGTGCCGCATCGATGGAAGGTCTGTGTTGGACTGAGGGACGATCACTCTAACCTACTGGACAACCAAGGCCCCACCCAATCATGGAAAAGTACACCCACTTCTAAATTAGTCGGTGGGCCTGGGTGGCTCAATCTGTAAGAATGACAGTCCCTCATTCTGACACAGGCATGCCATCGATGCGACGCGGGATCGAATCCCACTCAAATCAAATAAAAAGTTCAAGATTTCTGAGTGGATTTTTCACTTGATCGCCGCATATGGAAGAGTTGTCTGGTAGGCCTACTTACAGAAGAACCGGGGTTTCCCCAGGGCAAAGAGTTCGGTTTCCTCCTTCACTAAACCCGACAACGCTGCCATATAAGTGAAATAATCTTGAGTGGGGCGTAAAACATCAATCAATCAAAATAGCCGATTTAAAATGTTTAGCATCTTGAAGATCACAGAAGCATACCGATTAAAAAATATTCAATTTTTTTTACCGTTAACAGAAGTCTACATACATGTTTTTGTTTATACTGTATATAAACATTCAGTCAACATACAGAATAATCATACGGATGCACATCACTTAGACTCAAATGAATTAATTAAGCCAATTAAGCTTCAGGCAAATTATTCGGCCTGTCGTTTATAATTTTTGTCGTAAAATCTGGTTTGTACGGATGTTCCGCTTAGTTAAACCTTTTGTCGAACAAACTTCTTCGTTACATTAAACTATAGCTGCATCTTTACGAGAATCAGACTCGCTATATCATTATGCTGTGTGCGACGTTTTTTTTTTACATTTCAGGCTGGCGTATTACAAGGAAGTGGTTTAGACCCATTGCTGTTTAAGTCAAAAATATTTAAAATGAAGTGTCTGTTGACTTAATTTAATAAGATGGCTACAGGTAAGTTATTATCCACATATACTATATTTAGGCCTAATGTGACGCTTTTTGTTTAATTATTTTGTATGTCTAGTAATAAACTAATAATTGGGTATAAATGTCTTAATGGTATACCACCTTTTAACACAATTAGAAACTTGTCTCCATGTTTATTTTAGACAAGGACGTTTTAGGTTTAGTTTATCACCACAACTTATGATGGGGTATAAAGGTCTGAATGATATACCACTTTTTAACACAATTAGAAACTTGTCTTTATGGTTATTTTAGACAAGGGAATTTTCCCTATGCCCGTGTCTGTGTTTTAGTGTTCATAAATATATATTACATCATGGGTTTAGTTTATTACAACAACTTATGATGGGGTATAAAGGTCTAAATGATATACCTCTTTTTAACACAATTATTAACTTTTCTCCATGGTTAATTTAGAGCTATATAGGCCTAAAAAATTCACAAAGTTGAATATATTAACCGCCAGGCCCCAATAAAGTGTCGATTGCTGAGCAGATCTTTCTTTCCTGAGTTAGATTTATCTTAATGGTATTAATGGGGAATGTATCTGTTGTATAAGCTTCGATTTTCTATCGCGAGAATTCGCGAATCCGCGTAAATGCCCAGCCGAATTGTGGCGTAAAATACTGTCAGTCTTAGAACAGTGTGACGGACAATATGAACGTGGAAATGCATAAAAACTTAAAGCTCTAGGCCTATATCATAAATAATGTAGTTATTTGCTTCTTACTCTCACCGCAGGACGTTTGGGACTTAAAGATTTACTGTAAACATGCAAGTCATTTTTGATATATGACGATAGCAAAATGTTAAAAATAATAACAAACGTTTCCTGAGTTGAATTTAGTACGAGTAGCTCCCTAGATCATAAAGCTGCCCAAATGCTTATTTCTTATTCCAACGCCAATTTTGTTTTATTTTCCAAGTTACTTCAAACCCTGAACTACACCTGGTAATCCCTACACCAATGACTTTATCAGGGGGGGGGGGGGGGGGGGGGTGCTCAACTTTTGTCTTTGTGTATAGTATATTTCTCCACATATTTTTCTAAAATGGAATCCACGATGTCAATACCGGGGTAGCCAGAATCTCCTGGCGCATATAGTTTTTTTTGCAATGTACTATATTCGTTGAATGGAGATCACGAGGTATTTGATTTGCATCGAACGCCGCCATTACTAGGAGATGGTGCAATATCGATCCAGATCGGTCATGTACGCGCTCATCACTCAGCAATGGCGGCGCTTTTTACAAAGTCAGATCCATACCAGCCTATTGTGTCCATTCCATGTATATAGCACATTTGGAAATTCCTGCGTGAGTATCTCATCATTGATTAGCCTTAAGAGAATCGATTGGTCTGCCTATTATGATTTTCTTTTGTATAGTATTCGACATTTTTTATTTTATTTCTATTGATAGTACTCTTAATTTTTTGTAATTTTGCCTGGAATTTTTGTGGGTGGACCATCTGAATTTCCGAAAACCACGTAAAATTTCAGACCAAGGGGCTGTTTCTCAAAATATCTACGACCGACGTAAGTCCAATCCAAGGCCTAACTGTCATGGCAACAAATACCGTCAACATTACGTTACGAGCAGGCTCAAAGTTATGACGGTGTTGAGAAACAGCCGCCTGTAGCCTGTTTCGCAAAGCGGCATAGCGTAAGTTTTACGTAACTGCCATAACAACGTATCACTACAGTATGGGTTGCTATGATAGTTACGTAAAAACTTAAACTACGTTACTTTGTGAAACAGGCTTTTGGGACTATAATAAAACTGAAACAAAACTTTCACCTGTGTTATTCGAAGAATCGTTCATAGTCAGTGTATAGCACGAGCCTTTGCCGCATTGGTGGGAGGCCAGTGTTTGTAAACAGATTCTCACCAGCTAAGGACCCGGAGCTTAGAAGCTTCTTGTATTTCAATTTTAACTCCGGAGTGAGATAAATATAGATATAAGTTCCAAAAAATACTTTGGGATAAAATTTCAATCATTTTTAGACCTCTACACATAAACATATATTGATTCCATTTTTTGTTTCAGCATGCCCGGCTCTATTGGGTCCACGTGGGCAACCCTGTTCCCTGGTGCCACCTACAATTATCTCTGCAAAAAACGTAGATTATTTAACATTTGACACATGTGATAGAAATGTTGGGACTCTGGTTACATTTGGTTGCCATGGCATTGGTCGCGTGCCGTCGTCCCCATCAACGGTACTCTGTCTGACTGACGGAAGTTGGAATGGATCCGTCCCAATTTGCTCAGGTAAATGTTTCAGCAACTTAAAGCTCACAAAGACATCATTTTGGACCCCACTATTAAACCTCACTTTTACAAGCTGGATGAGATTTTAATCCTCCTGCCCGATAACGACGAGAGAACTGCTCGGTACCATTTTCTGTCTGTTCCACGAAACAGATCTTTGCAAAAAAAAAAACCCCAAAAACTGCGGCCAATTAATTTATAAGCACAACGAACACAACTTTACCAATCAATCAATCAATCAATCAATCAATCATCCATCTGGCATATAGCAGTTATCCAATCAATCAACAATCAATCGACCAATCAATAAATCACCCAATCTATCAGTTACCCAATCAATCAACAATTAATCAAGCAATCAATCAACGAATCCGTCAATCATTCGGTAATTTAATTAACCAATCAATCAATCAATCAGCAATTAATGATCAACCAATCAACCTAAATCAAACGGTTCGCCGATTAGCTTACTTATCAATCAATTCAGCAAATAACCAATCAAACAACCAAGCTACAAGCCGACGAATTGGCTTTCATCCAATCAACACCTTCCTCTGGTTACGTCCAATCAACATCTTCCTTTCTTTCTGTTTCAGAGCCATCCTCTCGTTACGTCCAATCAACATCTTCCTCTCTTTCTGTTTCAGAGCCATCCTCTGGAGCGCCTAGGGTTCTGTCATCGAGTGAGGTCTCCTTGGAAACGTTGATAATTATAGGCGTTGTCTGTGGATTCGCTGCTCTAGTTCTCCTCATTATAATCACACTAAGCCTTGTTTATTTCATCAAAATTAGAAAATACAACAAAAATAACAGGTAAGATGACGGTCTACACATTTAGACCAAATAATGTTTTTGGTCTACACGTTTAGACAAAATAATTATTTTGGTCTACATGTTTAGACCAAATAATGATTTTGGTCTACACGTTTAGACCAACTAATGATTTTGGTCTACATGTTTAGACCAAATAATGTTTTTGGTCTACATGTTTTGACCAAATAATGATTTAGGTTTACAAGCTTAGACCAACCAATGATTTTGGTCTACATGTTTAGACCAAATAATGATTTTGGTCTACATGTTTAGACGAAATAATGATTTTGGTCTACATATTTAGACGAAATAATGATTTTGGTCTACACGTTTAGACGAAATAATGATTTTGGTCTAAACATTTAGACCAAACATTATGGTCATTTGTCCCACCGTATGCTCGCTATTTTGTGGAGGACACATTCCGTAAAGAATGGCCGATGTTTTTCTAGCGTTTTTTGAATGGCACCTGATCCGGGGATCGAACCCGCGTCACAGAATTTGGCACATGTCGCCATAACTTACTTCAAGCTGTCTAATTTACTCACCCAACTGGTCTCTTCTAGACTCTATACTCTGGGGCGCGGGCTCCATTCCCGGTCTGAGCGTCCCTCAAAATGGGTAGAATAAGTTCTGCCATTTTCGAAGAAAGTGTAATCCTCAAAATAAGGAGATTAATGTTATTCTCAGTTTTTTTCGACATATGACATACATACATATGACATACTTCGCACAATTTTGCAAGAGTGTATGGGACATATATTTGGTCGTTCGGTTATCCAAGATCGATACAACTTTGAAAGAAATAAAATACCCCACCAACCACAGTGAAGCTATATAGGCTAAATATCACTTATCAGTGGGCTGCCAAATTGTATTTGTATACCATGAAAAACGTCAAAGGTATAAACGAAAATTGTATTTTTAACATGTTTCAGGTCCTTAGATTTACCCGAGACCGACTTTTACAGCAATCCCTTGGGGAAAGCGACAAGTAGGGCGGGGTCTCGAAGTAATATCTACCAATCAGAAATCAGTCCCATCTACAGCACGAGGCTTTGGAGGAGGGGCTACCTCGATAACGTTCCAACGCCAGATTACTACGCGTCTTCACAGCGTCCCTACATTGCTGAGCGGAGATTCGACTACATGGAGGAAAGAGAACAAGCACACGTCCATCAAAGGCCTAGCCACGCCTTTAACAATGACTTTAGTACCGCTCCACCCCCTCCGTACCGGCGAGCTGAAGAAACTTGGTCCCTTTCATCGGATGATTATTTCGATAGTCCGAACAGAGGCTCGAGGTAAAAGTTCTAATTAATTACCACCAATGGGTCGCCGGTTCGAATCCCACTCAGTCCAATATAATTGAAAATTTTTCTGACTGGGTTTTCACTCGAACGACCTATGTAGGATGGTTGCCAGTTACCACCGAAGGTCGTGGGTTTCCTCCTGGCATAGAGCCCGGTTTCCTCCACAATAAAACTGGCAACGCCGCCATATAAATGAAATAATCTTGAGCGCGGCGTAAAACACCAAACAATCAATCTAATTAAGCATGTGTAGAAAAACATATTTCTTTTGGAAGTTTAAAATTCAGGCCTTAACTGTGCATAAGTATTTTATTTTGTACATGTGAGGATTTTTGGTTTAAATAGAGGAGATTTTTGTTTTTATTAACATATATGGTTGTGACAGTCGTCAACCTAATGAAATATCATAGGTTTAGTTTATTATATTTATGATTGGGTATAAAGGTCTAAATGATATACCTCTTTGTAATACAATTAGAAAGTTGTCTCCATGGTTATTTTAGTCAAGAAGATTTCCCCTGTGTGTGTTTAAAAAATATATAGTTGTTGCAAAGAGGGTGGAAGTTTCAAGCTATACCTATACCTTCCCCTTCACCCAAACTGGGCCCACTCCCACAAAATTAAAAAAGATTTTTTTTATCCGATACGCACATATAAGCATGTTAATCCAAATCACGTGATTGATATTTACTTTCACTTTCGTTTTCAGACCTCCTATTAATACTCTGATATACAACTCCATAAGATGGGACCCTAAAAACATGAAATGGCACGACAACTTTAATTACCCAAGGTGAGTAAATCGAAAAAAAAAAAAAAAAAAAAAAAACGCTTGACGTAACGCCATTAGAAGTTAAAAAAGGCTTTATAGAAATTTGCAGAACAATATTTGCCTATGCACACACCATTCTAGATTTCTCACATCCGAGCACTGCAGGTCACGTGGTCCCTGGTGCCTTAACAACCGTAACAATGAATGAACTATATGCGTAGAATGGACACGTCTCATTGGCTGGTTTGGATCTGACTTTGTAAAATGTGCCACCATTGATAGTTGAAGCGCGCGTGCATAACAAATCTGGATCGAATTTGCACTATCTCCTAGTAATGGCGGCATTCGATGCAAATCAAATAACACGTGACCTCCATTCCACGCATATAGTTCATTGGGTGAAACGACTCAGTTGACGCCATGTTGTTCCAGCTGTGTGATCTATTAAAATCGCTTCGCTGAGCAGTTGTTTTCAACCACCTTTTGATTAACAGCCTCATTTTCGCGATCGTGACGTCACATTGAAACCGTGTTGAGGTTGACCTTTAAAATGACTGATATATTATTTTATGACTTTTTAAAATTTTAAAAGCAAAATTCCTTTTATATAATTTTGTTCTTTCTTCGCAGAGATGGTCGTTTACCCAGATATCACATGGACGAAAGGGGGTAAGTAAATGTTTAGTCGATGAGGAGCGTACAAGTCATCCAGGACATTTGAGGTTTACCCAACTAAACCTTGTAACGTGGCCATATAAATAAAATCACATTGACTAGAGCTAAAATATAATTCAGTCAATCAATCATCTATAGTCACGATGAGAGATCCTAGTGTTATTTCCAAAATGTTGGCGAACTTACCGAAATAACGCTGTTTGAAATCAACCAACACACTATTAAATAAAAAAATATCCGAAAAAAAAAGCACAAATTATTTGTCAATATTGCTTATTTACTGTTTTAAGTTGTTTGTTTTTCATAATATTATAGATAATTATTCGAATATCTTTACTGGATGTTTTATCTCCTTTTCATTTAAATGAGCCTGGTTGCCAAGTGACGACGCCAGGGCAACTGCAATTGATCGCATTTTGCGAAGACTTCGTGAAACTGCCCCTGGCATCTTATGATTTTAATACCTTTCATTTTCCTGATTTCAGATTATACCGGGGCAGTTGGGACTTTTACTGAAGTGACGAAAATATCCCATAATTCCATATCCTGTTGTTGGTTGCTATGGGTTACTTTTCGACAAAGGACATTTTTTTTCTGGCTGTCATTTATAACCATAACAACCATATTGATTTCGCTTTTTGACAAAATATCACCAGAAAAAAAAATGTGTTTATGGTGATTGTATCATGAACCCCTTTTTCTCGTTTTCGCGGTGCCATATTTATAATATACATGTACCATTTGTAAAATAAAACTCTACATACAAATTTGTATGAGCTGACATTCGTTTTTTTTATAAGCAAACACAGCGCAAACGGTTTGAAAAAGCCTCTACATGTATACATTCAGAAAGGACAAGAGCTGCCAAAAGATGACGTCATTTTTTTTAGAAATATAGTAAGGAATTGGCACATAGTGAATGCACGTTCGTTCAGGTTTTTAAATTGTTTTTAGTTTACGAACATTTTGTTTTACTCCAAATCCGATAATTGTCTTCCAAATCCGAATTTACAAAAAAGGTGAGAATTTTGGCAGCCAGTTCATATCTCTTTCAATTCCCTGAAGGGTTTGTCTCCAAGTTTGATTTAACTTTTAGTTTAAAAAAAGGGAAAGCATTTGTGTCACTATGTGCCGAAAGCTTAAAGTGGCATGAGCTGCCAAAATGTTGATGTTTTGACGTTAAATCAGAATGTTGAAATTATTGGCTATTTTCCTCAAGACGTATAATTCAGAAGCTTTTCAGTGCTTCTAGTCTCGAAAATGTACCATAAAGAATTGTTTTAAACGAACTTAGGCTTAGAATGAATGAATGGTCGTCCCGGTTATTTAAATTTCGTTACTTTTCGAACACGTTTTCGGTTCGTACAGGTCACATACTGTATGGATTTCCCTCATTCCAACGCCATTCATTTAGTTTTCCGATGGCGTTTACAGCCTCTTACTGTCGTGACGATCAAAAATTATGAAAAAAGTGTGAATTTCAGCAGCTCATGCCACTTTAATGACGTCAGTGAAAAAAAATAAGGGATGGAAGAGACCTGTATGTTGCTTAAAATTACCGCTTTGTTAAGTTTTTTTTAGCAACACGCATGACTGCACACCTATACTTTATAGCGCAGATTACTTGCCATGCACAGGTTTTCCCCTCCTATGACGCCATTAGGCTATCAGTCTATTGTAGTAATGATCAATACAAATCATTCAGCTGGTGAAGTTAAAGAACGTGGAGATGCATTCTACTCGTGACTTCGGCAAATCCCGATCCCGAAAGAGCGAAAATCTCGTCTAGAGAATATGTATATGTAGCTACATGTATACGACAGCGCCACGTGATTAGGCTTTGTAACGTTAAAATATTGTGACGTCACAGAGCTCTTTCTTAACGTCCATAGTGAATTACCAATACAAAATAAAGATAACAATTTTCTGAAATAGTTTTTGTAGTCGTAAGGACTATTTTTGTTGGTGTCCGGTCTGTGTCAGTGTGAGTGACCTGAAAATTATATATAATCCGTCTCGGACATAAGCTGTTGCCAGTCATATAAACACCCTGTCTCGAGCTGTAGCCCGTGCGTACCTGTTTG
The DNA here is from genome assembly GCA_963971465.1 of Lepidochitona cinerea. NCBI lineage: Eukaryota > Metazoa > Mollusca > Polyplacophora > Chitonida > Tonicellidae > Lepidochitona > Lepidochitona cinerea. The sequence goes on from OZ020559.1 coordinate 13,770,599, forward strand.
CTTTAATACATACGTTACAAATATTGAATTTGCCAGAGCAATACGAACAGACCGGGAAGATTGATAAAGTTATCATTGTTGTTATCAGTTGAGAGACAGCTTTGAATTTAATCAGTCACTGTTTATTGTCACTCACAGGTAAACGGTAAGCGTAAATGTTATAATAAATAGGGCCTTGTACGAAAGTAAATTTTTGCAAACCAAAACTAGTCAATTAGCGCACTAGTGTATACTGATGATCTGTTGCCAAATTCTACTAAGGCCAAACTCGTGCCTGTCAAAATCCTTATGAAATATCATGGGTTTTAGTTGATTCTAACAACTTATGATTGTGTATAAAGGTCTGATATACCTCTTTTTAGCACACTTAGAAACTTGTCTCCATGGTTAATTTAGACAAGAAGATTTTCGCTCCGTAGGGTCCGGAAAAAGCCGATCCCCGGTGAGAATCTACCAAACGACTCACGGGTTACCGTCCCATGGCTCCATACAAACTTAACACGTGTAAGCCACTGTCAGCAAAATTATAAAGGGCGAACCTCCAAAGTGCTTTTAAGTTATTCAATTATCCGCATGTTTGAATGCATAAACCTGTATTTAACAAAAACAGCAAATACAAACTATGTAACGAATGAGGGTACCATGACCAAAACACACACGCACGCTGTAGCGTACTAATATCTTAAAGAACGTGTTTTAAGAAAATTACGGTCTTATATGGAAGGTCGTTTCGGTCATCGTATTGTCATATTAACAAACAAAAAATCCCAACAAACAATATGGAACGGATCCCAAAACGTGTCTGAGAAAAAGACACAAAATACTTTTGACTTGTGGGGTTGCCGCATTGTTTGTCCTCCTTCGGGCATGGCTTGTTGACTGATTTATTTCTTTCTGTATCTTCGGATGACAATGTGGCAGTACGATGGCTACATCCGTCTTCCATAATCTTAAGAAGCCCATGCTAGATAGATACTCCACCGTCTGATATGACTGCGTCGATCTTTCGTTTTTACCTGAAGATCTCCTTCCCGGATTTGTGTTAAAGGTCTACAAAGATGTACATACATGTCATTATGATTGTGTATTTGTGATATTTGCCCATGACGTTTCATGAAGGATACGTTTCTCAATCGTCATCACCAAGCCTCATTCTATGTAACTCATTGGCTAAGGATCGTCCTCTAACCTTTCATCCATTCACAAGGTAAGTATGAAACCTTGGACCCATCGTAATGTTATTGATTTTCGCAACGTTAGTTCGTCTGTACGCTTGCATCCTTTCTATCCGCACTCAAGATTATTTCCCTTTTATGTTGTAGTTGCCAGGTTAAGTGGGGGGGGGGGGGGGGGACCGGGATCATTGCCTGTAGGAAACCCCCGACCTTCAGCGAGTACCTGGCAGCTCTTCCACATACGGCGACCGAGTGAAAAATCCACTCAGACATTTTTCAATTTTTATTTGGTGCGTGATTTGAACCCGCGAGGCATCGACAGGTGGTCGACAGCACCTCAGCGATCCATTTTATAATCTACACCAACCCTAGCTTTCTTTGTACCCAAAATCTATTGATACATTACAGCATCTATTTATTGCACGCATTATTATATAACTGTACCTGAAATTTAAGTATTAAGTGGGATTTTCTATAACACATTTCCTAAAACTGTTCAAAGCCCTTTCTCCTCACTTTTATCGTAAGCCATGTTCTGTAACATGTAATAAATGATGAATAAATATGAAATTATCCCTTGTGTTTTCTAGATAATTTATAATGGCTTTAAAACGTGATTTTACTATCCTTTTCTGCGTTTCACAACTGGGACTGCTTCAAGCTTCCACAACCCCGGGTGAGTATAGGCTGTATGTTTTAGAGTGATCTCCCTTGATATGCAGCTCCTCGAGCTGCTTCTCAACTAATTAACGTCCGACGTAACTTTGCGCCTGGAGCCTGTTTCACAAAACGGCGTAGATGTATTTTTTGCGTAACTTTCTTACCAACGTATCTCTACAGTATGGGTTGTTATGGCAGTTACGTAAAAACTCACGCTACGCCGCTTTGTGAAACAGGCTCCTGGTCCTAACGTACGTTGAAGGTATATGTTGCCATGGCAGTTAGGGCTTGAATTAGACCTACGTCGGGCGCAATTGTTTTGAGAAACAGCCCCTTGGTCGAAACAATCGTGCCCACATGTGTACTTCCCTTAGTCTCGGTTGCGAACATAAACTTCACTGTTTAGATTGTAGTCATAAGTAGTCCATAATAAAATTTCCTGTTTACGGCAATGTTAAAGTTTCGACTGACCCCACCTTCTCTTAGTTTCACTGCGCCGAAACACTTAATTATTTATTGGGTAGCCTCAACAACTTTTCGGGGTCTCTTGGACAGAATTTAATCATAGCATAAGGGCACACTTTTCAAACTGCACCCAAGAACAGCCGAGAGGTCTGACTGATGTCAACTGACCACAACACACGGTCCAAGTTTCCGATTTTGATTCATCAACAGTTTGCCTCATTTTCAAAATAGTTTTCCGTTTGTGCTCCAAACAAAAAAACGGTATTAAATGACCAGGTAATAGATTGCAGAAGCAAATATAAAATGAACTAAAGTATCTTACGAAAAAAAATGCATCATACATGTATGCCTTGGTTACCAAGCTACCAAGCCACCATTTAAAACCGTGGACCAATCCAACAAGAACTCATGTCTGATAGATTGATGGCTTAATGACGTCATCGAGGGATCAACAAGTATTCTGCGCAGAAAATATATATAGGCGTGCAACCATGCTTGTAAAAAGGCGATAACTTCCCACAAGATCCCTCAAATATACCATAACTTTTCGAGTGACGTCATTAAGCTTGTTATGTTGAAAACAACAAAAGCGGTAGGTTTCTTAGGGAGAGGGGAAGGGCGAGGATGGAAGCCATGTAATCAACATATTATGCGCACATCTTTAAAAGGCATAGGGACTTAGTAAGATTACTTTTTCCCCATCCCAATTGCTGTATTGCTACAATAAAATACATTCAATACGATGAAACTCAATCACGACATAGCAAAATCTTGAGGGGCCAGGGAGTGGGGGGGGGGGGGGGGAGATATTACATGTACTTATATCAATGCGTTTTATTCATAATCTTTTCATTTCCATAACTGAACACTTTAAATTTAAAGCTTATGCGGTGTACAGTTTATTATGAAAACGAAATAAAAAGGACAAACAACTTTTCAACAGTTACAAGATATATAGACAGATACATTGACGGGACAAATTCTTTTGGCTTGACCATCCAACTTCCCATCGTCGGGAGCAATGATTAAATGTGAGCATATTGCGATTTTAACCCTACGTCCTAGAATGCCAACTACCTATACCACTGCATAACATCAACTTGTTATTAATTTGTATAGCGACATCTGGTGACAACGGTCTTAATGAAGTGGAGGTAATTATTCTTGCCTGTGTGGGAAGCGCTTTGGGTGTTGTCATATTCATTGCTTTGGCGTGTTATTGTGCAAGAGAAAAGGGAGATAAACCGGACCAAAGGCAAAGGTAAAAGATTGACATTGTAAATAATATAAATCAATTTCTCTTTTTACTTTAAAACACATACAAGTACTGACTCTTAAAGGCCCGGTTTCAAGGTGCGATTTGTCGTACCGACTTGTAACATGCGATTAAAATGGATACTTTTAATTGGTCGATACAATTTTTCAACCAATCAAATGCTTCAATTTTAATCACATGCTACAAGTCAGTACGACCAATCGCACCGTAAGAACGGGCCTTAAGTTGACAGAACTCTTATAATTCTTAAATTTTATATTTAGACTTTGCGTTACATCCTTTGCTTTTAAATGTTAATATGCCTCTAAGTATCCTAGATAATAAAAGCAGTCTAAAAACATGGAAAATGTTCCCCACGGGATTTCCAACCGGATGGCTTGTGTTGGTTGATTGACAGCTGACAATCAAACACCAAAATTCTCCTGCCATATTCCAAATTTCCTACGCTTGCAGGGCTTTTACTAAAAATATTTTATAATGGTCCTTTTTCAGACCGAACAGAAATCCTACTTCCGGAACCGGAAATAACCAGGGCGCCATTAACTATTCAGCCGACTTAGTTGACGACAGCCCCAGTGGATCTCAAATGACAGCCGATGCTAATAGTTTTCAGAATCACAGAAATTCACCTCCTCAGCGAAGTTCGCAGCGAAATTCCAATTTATCAACGACTGAAGAAATATTAGATCCGCGGGAATTACAACCGTCGCTGATTTTTCCGAAGATAAACGAACTTCCACCACCGGATAGTCCCGAGTTTACTCACTTGTGATACATTTTGAACAAACCTCTGCTTCCTTTAGTCGATTCGAGTTGACTTTGTGACTGTGATGTTGTGTTGTAATACTACATGTGTATGTTTATATGGAGATAGTTTTCAACCTAATGAAATATCATGGGTTTTGGTTTATTAGAACAACCTATGACTGGGTATAAAGGTCTAAATGACATGCCCTCTTTTAACGCAACATGGAGAAAAGTTTCTACTTTTCTCCATGGTTATTTTAGTCAAAAATATTTTCCCCGTGCCCGTGTTTTTCAGTGTCTTCAGTGTTTACATATATATCTAGAGATGCCATTTGAGGTAATGTTAATGTTTTCATTCGATACCTTCCTAATTTCGTTGAGCCAAATGACTTGGTAGGTGCTTACAGCAGCCCCCTGGGAGTCTTATGAACGGAAATTTTAAATGTCAACCTTTTTAGGACAGACAACATATGACAGGTGTCATTTTGCATGTATTATAAGTTAGTCGACAGACTAAAACACACCCAACTTTCAGATCTCCATTCACCTAACTTGTTCTCATTACATATCCAAAATTGTTTTCAGTCATAATTTCAGAGTTTCCTTTGAAAAAAAAAAGAGAATATACCAGAAAATCAATTGCATGTGAGTATGAAAAAAATGGACTAAAACTCTAATGGACTTTTTCCGAAGTGGGAAAACTATGTACTGATTCCATATGAAGAAACCATTAATGAAACACGTCTCGTCGTTTTATATTCTGTAAATTCCAACATCAGTTCCAAACATTTATTACTATATATGCCGATATATATTGGACGCTAAAACATACGGACACAGGTGAAAACTTCTTGACTAAACACACGCTATTCATACATAGCGGTTTAATAGCTGCTGTATAGCGACGTCAACTATTTCCCTGATGTATTTTTTATTAAAAATTATTAGTAAATTTTAAAGTCGATCATTTTACTTCAATGGCGTTGTTACTTTGGATAGACTATTTGAGCCTTTAACTATGAACGCGAGGATGGTTGAATGTTTTGGATTCACGCATAATCTTGTGTCAAGTTCTATCAAATTGGGATTAGAATTCAAAGGACTGTCTTACAAAGTTACGTCGGACTTAGCCGAGAAATCTTGGCTCTGCCGAATTTTTTTTTTCTGTGTTCGTCATAGCCAAGATCACTTCCATAGTAAAAAAAGGATATATGTTAAGGAGACCCGCCGAAAAAATCGGCGGCGCAAATTTCACAACAAATAAGCAAAGAATAAAATATTAACCACTGCATTCCGATAGTATAGACCACGAAGAAGGAGTTTGTCAAACTTACGCCGCTGTAAAGTGGTAAACTTTCCCTTATGCAGTCAATATTTGTGTCGAAGTCCACTGGCTTTCAACCTGACGTAACCGCCATAGTAAAACATTTAAACGACCAGTTAAACTGTGCGGGGCGTCGTAGAAATACTTCAATCATATATCTTTAGTCCCTTTACAGCGGCATAAGTTTGACAAACTCCTTCTTCGTGGTCTATACTATCGGAATGCAGTGGTAAATATTTTATTCTTTGCTTATTTGTTGTGAAATTTGCGCCGCCGATTTTTTCGGCGGGTCTCCTTAACATATATCCTTTTTTTTACTATGGAAGTGATCTTGGCTATGACGAACACGGAAAAAAAAAAATTCGGCAGAGCCAAGATTTCTCGGCTACGTCGGACTTAAATATGTGCTAAAACTAAGACAAATTCAACTGGCAGCCATTCGTCTAACTAAACAGTCTCTCTGTTTTTCGTTCAAAATCATAGTTTATTAGTTTAAAGTGGCATTAGCTGCCAACTTGTTAATATTTTCCGATATAACAGAAAGTGAAAATTATCGGCTATTTTTCCCAAGACCTATAATTCAGAAACTTTTTAGTGCTACTAGTCTAGAGAATAACTTATGCTTAGAATGAATGAACGTTCGACTAGGTTGTATACATTTTGTTCACATTTTGGACACTATTTCGGCTCTTACAGAACACAGACTGTATGGATTTTCATCATTCCATCGTCTATCCTATAATTTTTTGATTCCTTTCAAAGTCTCTTACTATTGAGGCAATATCAATTTAGGAAAACAGTTCAGATTTGGGCAGTTCATGTCACTTTAAAGAACAAATGGTTGTTAAAAATGAAACCAAACGTAATCAATTTCGATAAGACATCTCTCACCAACGACCCCGGTTTCTTTCCCAGATAAACCTAGCCGCCATTTAAAGCTACGATACAATAAATCATCCATTATAAAAGTTGGAATTGTATACCGACGTATCTTTATTGTCTACAGAAAGTCAGCGATTAAAATCCCCACTTAAAATACACAAGGCTAGGGCTTTACAAGGCAACGCATTCAAGCTATTTTAAATACCTAATTGGCTATAACACTCAAGGCCAGATGAGCCGTGTTGTTTACCGATCCGCTATTTTAAGGTGATGGATAGCCTCTCTTTCAACTGACTGGTGTCAAAGAGAGAGGCGATGATACATTGCAGGGTTCAAGTGCTAACAACTGTTCTCTGGTGGCAAGTGTTATTCGGATGTATTCCAGTTTATGTGAGAACGTGTTTAGTACAGGCGTGGATCATCGTTAAACAGGTTATGAGCATTCCAGGCATTTTTAAACACAAAGTTAGGGTCAGCAGAAGGCCTATCTTCTCGAGGTATTGAGGAACAACGTCCAATGCTCCAATCTGATCAAGGCCGAAAGTTAACAAAATGTTTCGGTCCTTTATCACCCCTTATCATATTATCACTGGGGCACTTTTGTTGGGCCCTCAAGAGGATATAGAAATTTTCGTTTGGCGTCTATCTTTTTGGTCAACCCATTCAATTGATTGATTGTTTGGTGTTTTACGCGCGCTCAAGATTATTTCACTTAAATGGCGGCGTTGCCAATTTTATTGTGGGAGGAAATCCGGGCTCTATGTCCGGAAGAAACCCACGGCCTTCCTGTGGTAACTGGCAACCATCCTACATTGGTCGTTCGAGTGAAAAACCAGTAAGAAAATTTCCAGTTTTTTAGACTGAGTGGGATTCGAACCCGCAACCCATTGCTGGAAGGCTGTTCTGATTGAGCGTCCAACGCTCTAGCTACTGAGTCACGGAGGCCCCCTCAACACATTCAAAATAAATGTGTTATGTTTCTTTCTCGTATGTTGTTGCGGAACGTTACGTCTAATAAAATGAGAGATTACGTAATAAACTAATTGTTTTCTGTTAAATACGGAAGCCAAAATCGATGGATCAAAAAGCCGAATACCCTTCGGCGCGAGCTTGTATCAAGAAAAGGTTTCACTTTTGTCATTTTCTAAACCTAATAGTTGCTTCTCCTCTTGGATTGAAGCTTAGCGAAAACCCAGTGAACAATTTCTCAATTTGTTAGTACTCGGTTAAGTTTAAAGTTAAACGTCATATAGAAAATAAGACTAGAACAGTTGGTTGCTGTTTAATATACGAATTAGTAAAGATCAAGCCAAGTAGCTTCTTCTAACATTCACCACCTCACAAAGAAACAACAGGAAGCCCTATATATCGCTAATAAAATAACTTTTATTCAAATCGACAGTTTGAATTATACACACGAACAATTGATTTGGGCATTTGTTAATTTGGATTCCAAGTGATTTACATGGAAACGATAAGATTTTGGCTTTAGGCTCAACTGATCACACCAACGGCGTAACGACTTGAAAATACGACAATTCAACCGATCAGAAGAAAAAATAGCACTGTCGTCTTTTCATGTCGTTACACCTAGAATGTGATAAAATATTATAAATCAACCAGTATATAAGTCGTCTCCAGTCGGTCAAAACAACGTCGGAGCGGAAATCCTCGAAGGGACAACCAAAAAGGAGATAAAGAGCCTTGCGGTTGACCTTCGGGGATTTCCGTTCCGACGTTGATTGACTGACCGGAGCCGAAGGGAAAATGCATTAGACTGTTTTGATTTTGCTAATAAAAGCATAGCACAAAATAACAAAAGCTACCCATTTCATAATTAATACGCGACAAAACCTAAGTGAAAGTATATAAAGCGTTGAATCAACTTTTGTCTTAATATTCCCTTTCATTCGTTTTATATAGCTTTTGCAAAATTTGAAGAAAAAAAAAATGGCGTTTTGATTCGGCCAGTTTATTGTGGAAAAAGCTTCATGACAATTTTCGCTGAGATGTTAAACCACACATTTAAATAACTTTACCATGTAAGAAAAAAGTCTTTAGTTTTAAACCAAATTTATTTCAGGGCTGCATTGATGTATTTATTTATCGATTTATAAAGTTTTTTTGTCTATTTTAAACTTTGCGCTTTACTTGCACTTAAAAAATGGCACGTACATACTAAATACTCTTCCAACATTTTTCACCAATAAAATAAATGATTTCTAAATTAGAGAAACGGTTGTCAATTAAAAAGAAATAGCATAGTATAACAGAATATCCCGAAATATCAACAATATCAAAATCAACATACATGACATTCGTAAAGCACAGCAGATAATAACAAGAAATACGACTAGTTCAAAGATAAAAGAAAACAGTTCACAAATAACAACAGCAAGCAGCAACGATATGATATTAATAAACAAATACTTAAAAAAATAGAAATATAGTTTAATTAGTTAGTGTCTTTCAGAAAGTGAATATAACAGTATTCTCGTTATATTGGGATTACACTTTCTACCATATTTTCAAGAACGTGTAATCCCAATATAACGGAAATACAATAGAAATATAGTTTACAAATAGTAGAGAAATATGTAGAACAAATACACATAAAGTAGATAAATAAAAAGACATGAAAATAGCTCAAAATAACAAGACTTGAAGTAACAGAAGATAATATTTGTGATATACACCACATAAGTTCACAAATCGTATCGGTTGTTCACGAATAAAAATAAACCGAAAAGAAAAAACAACAAAAGAAAGCAGCATCGGTATATAGTATTATTGATTCACGATATATCTCAGCTTTATGAAATAGTTTACAAATAAAAGAGGTAGTTCACAAAAACTAAATGTATTTGCCCCCCCCCCCACCCCCGAAAAAAAGGAAATTTTCGCAAGTAATAGAAATAGCCCTACTTAATAATATCTTTTGAAGCTTCGTCGATATGGCAATCATGATACACACCATTAAAAAGAGTTACGAAATAATTTTCCAATGAAAGATAAAAATTCACAAATGGTAGATTTAGGTAAAAAATAGTAGATATAGATAAAAAATAGTAGATATAGGTAAAATAGTAGATATAGGCCAGAAATAGTAGGTGCAGTTCACAAATAGTAAAATATCTCACAAATAGTGAAGCTGGTTAGGGAATTGTAAAAACAGCACATGCACTAGTCTCAGAATTAAGGCCTTTACGTTTAATTCAAGATTTTTAAAATTTTCTTCGATTTTGTTTATTTTGAAAAACTGGAGAAATCAAACCAGGTTTAACACACACAAAATAAAACTTATTAGAGACACGACAATTGTTTTATGAATTGTTTTAATTACTTTTAACAGTCACATAAATTTATATATTTATATATTTGCTTTTCTTTCATAGATTTCATTGACATCAAACACACATAAGCAACTATCAGTAAATGTAACATCATGCAAATGTACTGTGGCCTAGAGCTGAAGCTATAACTGATAATACAATACTAAAAACAGGGATGTAAAATTGTGTTCCGGAGCATCGGGCGAAAGCTTGAGCTGTAGACTCTGAAAGAAGAAGAAAACTCATTTTATAGGGACAAAACCATCTTCGCAAGCCAAGTTAAAATCTGCATACATGTCCCCATTCCGTGTTTTACCTTGGCGGACTACTCCACCCCAACCCGTAAATTGAACAGCGCCCACTGGTGGGAATGTAAGAGTTGTCTTTCCTATACTTACAGAGTCTTGGCCAATCAGCACTCATTAAACAAAAGTTTTACTCGCATCCAATCACAATGAGCTGTTCGATTTACGGGTTTGAGTGGAATAGTCCGCCAAGGTAAAACACGGAAAGGGAACATGCAGATTTTAACTTGGCTAGAGAAGATGGGACAAAACGTACAGGTGTAGGCCTACATGTACGTGTATTTATCAGGCCCTGTCTTACAAAGCTGGCGTAAATTGGAAAATTTTTTGACTGGGTTTTCACTCGAACGACCTACATGTATGTGCGATGGTTGCTTGTTACTATCGGAAGGTAGTGGGTTTCCTCCGGGCATAGAACCCGGTTCCCTCTCACAATAAAACTGGCAACGCCGCCATATAAGTGAAATAATCTTGAGCGCGGCGTAAACACCAATCAATCAATCAAAAACTAACAATTCAGGGCCCTGCCTTACAAAACCAGCGTAAGCTACGTCGGACGTAAATCTGAGCTAAAAGTATAGGGACGTTCGTTTTGGTAGCAATTTAACTGGTCCATGTTTTAGGTCAATGCATTTAATGATCAGCTTTCTAAGACAGGGCGCAAGGTTTTAGAAGAAAGAAACGACATTACGTCATGACTTACGTGTAAAATTTGACAGCACGGGGACAAAATCCTCCCAAAATGAACACTGAGCATATCGTGGGTACTCCTTGGTTTCTAGAAGATCCGACTTCAATACTTTATATTTTTGCTCCGATGTTGTAAAATTTGGCCAAAAACGTTCACCGAAATTTTGTGTATTTGGATTACTGGAAAACAAACAGAAGACATTATTGAAGTAAACTTTGACAAAGAAGAAACAAACTAAATGTGAGATTTACGAATAAAATTAATTTTCTTCATCATTAGTCAGAAACTAAAAAAAGATGATCGTTTTAAAATTTAGCCATTATTTGTCTTCTTCGAATTTGTGTCAGCTCTTCTTATGATTGTTGCGCCATTGATAGCATATCCGAATGACAACATCGTTGACTCAATATTTCGGTTTATTTCTTGAATAGTGACACATGTGCAATGGACACGTCTCATCGGCTGGTTATGAGATAGGTGGGGGCGTGTGGATTGAAATCCACTCGTAGTAATGGCGTCGCTCGCTTAAATGACAAATAAAATCGTGGCTGACTCGAATCCAAATATGAGTTTCTGCCTTATTGATTTACTTGGAGGGTTCATCCACAGCGTACATTCAAAGTGAACTGGTACATCCTAGAGTGCCATCTCCAGTTTGTTCATACCCCTATACCCCTTGGAAAAGGACAAATTGACTTACCCTGTAGCTGCGAAGGTTGTCCAATATGACATTAAGACATCACTCATCCTCTTGTCCTCGGTAGTATAAGCCAAGCTGGAATTATAGGGTAAGCCAAACACAAACTCGATTTCGTAACCGTGCATAACACCCATCCATTCCGGCCACGGATTTGTGGGGGACCGATGGTCGAACTCGTACATATAAACTCCCAGATCCTGCTCGGCGTAATGCCTAGCAAAGTTTATTAATGGGCATTTGAAATCAAAGTCTCCAGCGATGTCACCCAGTACTTTATAATTATCTCCCCTGATTTCCCGTGGAACCGAGTTAATATAGAATTGTCGAAGGTTCTGGAAAGCCAGGCTCGTTTTGGGCAAAGTTGTTCGACCAGTTGTAACAACTCTTGGCAGCAAACTTTCAATATCATTTTCGTCTACTGATGGAGTACCTTGTATATTCCTGCCAAACTTTTCTGGAAGATTGGCGGACATGAAGTAAGTTTGCTCATCCACCGTGAACCCCAGAAGAATGCTACATTTTTTAAAACGTTTTTGCTTCAGGAGCTGTTTTGGTGATTTGGTCAGGAAGGATCCATCAGCCGTAGGCGTGAATTTGAATCCGTTGGGCGTCGCTTGTACAAGTTCCTGGGGAGATTTTTGACGCAAGCAATCTAGGATTTGTTGAGGGTCGTCATTTTGACATCCTATTTTTTCAGCATAATTTTTTGAAACATTTGCTAGTTTGTCCCTGGTGGAGAAAGACCAAGGCGATAGTGCTACAGAGCTTTGCATGATGGCGTACGAGAAATATTCCCACGATGGCTGCGCCAACAAGTGATAGCTGACGCTTGCGGCTCCTGCACTTTCTCCAAAAAGAGTAATTTTTGATCGATCGCCCCCAAAAGCTTCGATGTTTTGGTAGACCCATTTCATCGCCAAGGACTGGTCCATTAGTCCTGCGTTCCCCGGAGCGTCGCCGGTCCCAAGTGACAGAAAGCCGAGGGGTCCCATTCGATAATTCATGGAGACAACAATGGCGTTGTGTGTTGCTGCCAAAAAGGACCCGTCATATAATGGTAAATCCGACGACCCCGAATAAAACCCACCCCCGTAAATCCACACTAAGGTCGTCAATTTCGTCATAGGGCGCTGAATATTTCGCGGCACCCAAACGTTTAAATACAGGCAGTCTTCGCTCAAAGGCACAGTTGGGTTCCACATATCGTCCCCGCGAAAACCGTACGTTTGAAACTTTTGGTAACAAGCAGGCGGATTGTCGGTGGTGTCCTTGACGTCGTCCCAGGCATGTGCTTCAATAGGACGTCGGAATCGCCCCTGGCCTACAGGAGGCTCGGCGTAAGGAATTCCTAAGAACTTGTCCACGGGGATTTGTTGGTTAGTAATGAATGTCCGAACTCCACGCACTCTACCCTTATCTGTATTTATGATAGGTCTCAAGTTGTCATCGTTTGTTAATCCACGACTGACTGTTATCAACACAGATACAAGAAAGGCGAAGATGGTCTGAACTTGAAGGTAGTAAACTTTTCTCGCCATCGTGAAACGTCTGAAAAAAAGGAAACAAAAAACATACATTAATGTTTACTGATTGTCTTAAAATAATATACATTAGTGTTAATAAATTGTTGTAAAATTGCAGAAAAAAGGTATCATGTAATTTTAAGCGAATCATTATATAATGTTACGGTGGCTGATTTGTGCCATTTCTTTTCTTCTTGCCATTTCACACGTTTCTTCCTTGTAAAACTATTTTTCACTCGGTCGCCGAGCGTGAAACGGTTGACAGACACTCGCCGAAGGTCGAGGGTTTCCTCCGGACAATGAGCCCGGTTTCCTCTCCCACTTAACCTGCCAACTCCGCCATATAAGTGAAATAATCTTGAATGCGGCGTAAAACAACAATCAATCCTTGTAAAACTTCACGTTTTCTTATTGCCGCTTGGCTCCGCAGACGTCTTGAGCTGTTCTTACAACTGAGCTGAGCCGAAATCAAGAAAACACGAAGTTTTTGTTAGCCTGCATTTTCTGTATTCTAGACTGGGGGCCCCGTCGCAAAGGGCGATCAATCGTAGTTGCCATGACGCCGTATTTCTTCACTATGGTATCCAGCGACAACTAGCCTTCGTCTGCGATGCGGCTGCTTTGTTAAACGAGCCCCTGGGGGTCGTTTCACGAAGCCGTCGCAACGTGCTATCAATCGCAATTGGGATCACGTCGTATCTCTTCACTATGGTATCCAATGGTAACTATGACTCGTTTGCGATGCGACTGCTTTGTGAAACGAGGCTTTGGTACGCACAACAGGCCTGCCTATATGAGTGGAACAAATTTTCAGCAACAATGAAAGAAATTCGATCACTTTCTCTCTTCAAAAAAATGCTCAAATCCTTTCTGAATTCTATTGACTGATAACTTCTCATCTCTTTTCGCCCTGATAATATGTTATATTATGTGAAAATATATCCACACCATTCTACTAAGAAACCTATCTGCAGCACTATTCATAATTCTCCTAACTCTTTCTGGGACTTTATTCCCGCCAAACTATACCCTAATTTGAATGTATATGTGTTATGTAAACAATGATTGGTGAATAAATAATTTAAAAAATCGACAAAGGTCTCAAATTAAAACTTGTCTTTCGTTTGTTATGTTTTACAGTGCGGATTATAAAGCACTGTACACTTTTGCTTATTGATGTTGCTCATGTACATGTTAAGTGAATCAATTTTCTTAAACTGAAATATTTACAGAGCATTTTACCGTACGGTAACAGAGCGTTTCTCTGTATATTTACATTTATAAATGTTTTTTTACAATGAAGACAGCTTTATTCAAACCATAAAACACACTTTGTTATCACCGGCGTAAAGAGGCCATATCTCCTGTTTTACATTTGTGTGGTATAAATATCCACTCAGGGGAGCTTGTTTCCAGCATGGCAAATTACTGCAGCAGCCTTGAGGCCGGATATACGATACGATGATGAGCGAAGACTCCACGTTTGCCTCAAAGGCTTTCAGTGGTCCCAAGGGCGGTAACTCGTTCCAAATAGGTTACTGGATCAACAAGCTACTCGCTTAGGAAAATAAGCAAACTCGGTAACAGATGATAAACCGTTTTAGAGCGATGAGAGAGAGAGAGAGAGAGTAGGAACAGAGAGATGAAGTGATAGATCACCTTTAACAATGTAGCTAACCTTAAGCAATGGCACTGAATCGCGGTGGAAAGTAGCCTACAGAACATTGTTTACAATAATATGACACAGTTTTTCTGTATTTTTCTCAGATAAAATAAATTAGAATGTTTCTATTTTCGCCCAAAGACAAACGTTTTGACCACATGTTTTATGTTTAGTTTTAAATTGTTAGAGTGATTTGTTTGGTGTTTTGCTGCCACTCACAATGTCAATAAACAGCAAGTCTTGGTGCCTTAACAAAGTGCCTTAACTAACTGGAACAAAGCTAGACCTATGTGCGCGAAATAAGCTAATAATAGACTCATTATAGAGACTTGACCTATAACAAACACAGACAATGCATTGGTTGTAGGGTCACAAAAACGTTCGTTGATAAATTTGGGATGGTAAACTGAAAACATAAAGATCTGAAATGTATTGTTGAACGTTGAATTTTCCCGGTTTCTAATCGATTTGTTGATGTTTGAACTTCAAAGAAACTTATGCTTTACACCCCCTCCGATTTTAAACGTAAAAGTCTCCGATGGGTTTAACTTTAAAGTTTTTACTTATGGTTCCTTCACAAATGGCCACTTTAACGAGTATACAGCTTTAGAGTAGCTAAAATACATTGGGCTTTATTCTGAAAAAAACATTTAAAGTGACATGAGCTGCCAAATATCGGGAAAATTTCGTTGACACAGAATTAGGTAATTTTCGGTCAGATTTATTCAGAAACAGTCAATTTTTCAAGGTTCTTCATGCGCTGAAATTCTCTTCACTATCAAAATTTATGAAAAAAAAGCCAAATCTTGGCAGCTCATACCACCTTTGCCTATAATTTTGAAACAAAATATAAAGATTTTCGCAAATGTACGGAGCCCTATTAGTTTTTCGACTTTCTACCTTTAATCGCTATACTTAAAGGTACGATTCTAATGATACACGCTTGATTTTCCTCGACATACAGAGTCTCTCGTCTTAAAACCAAAATGCTGTTAAAGACGAAAAACACAGGAAAGTCAAAATTCCACCATGACACTAATAGGCCTCCGTACTAATGACTACTGCAGAGAATTTCGTGGTTTTGAAGCGACGTAAGCGGCCGACATGTTAATTATCGCCTATTTTTGTAAAGAAGCACAAAGCAGACACTTAGTGTTACTTTAGTCTCGAGAATGCATGCTAAAGTATTGTTTTGAGTTAGAGCTAAGCCAAAAGAACATTTGTCCTAGTTATTTTGGTAAATTTTGTTTACTTTTCGAACACTATTTCTGGTTTGTACAGACAACAGACTGTACGGTTTTTCCTGATTCCAACGTCAATCATATAGTTCTTCGATGATCCTTAAATACTCTGTCTGTATTTACAATCAGAATGGCTGACGCCGCATTAATAGCACATATGGTTATTGGAAACCAATAGACCAAAAGCTTAGGGACGTCACTAGACAAAAGTATGGTATGGAGGAAAGAAATTGGTAAAAGTGATGGCTTTGTTAAGCCTTTGGTAGTGACTGCACGCCTATAGTTTTTCTAGACAGATTAATTGTTATGCGCGAAAACCTCCTATGACGTCATAAGAGAATCGGCCTATTGCCAAATATAATTTAAATCACTTTAGTGGGAATATAATTTAAAAGTGTTGTTTTTAATCTCACTTCTCCACAAGGACTAAAAATATTGTTTATCAGATTAATTTCTTTTTCTTTTTTTGTAATGAAAACCAGAAATGTCCGTTTCGTTTCTAAACCTCATACTTTTGTTTATTGACTTTGTTGATAGGCTTGTTGTCATAGTAACGTAGACAGCATCAACCTCCCAGGGTTTTGTCTATAGGCGTATAGATATTATCTGAGGTGTATCTGTAGAGGTTAAAGGTTATCAGACTGCTTGTTTGAGAAAGTTTGCTCCCAGAGAAAAACAGAGATCCAGACCGAAAGCTTACCTAATGCACATCCTAACCCTTTTGAATTAAAAAAAAAAAATTAGATATGAGCTATTTAGATCGGTTGATTGATGTTTTACGACACACAAGAGGGTATAACACAAATAGCGGCGTTGCCAGATTTAGTTGTGGCAAGAAAACAGACTTTTTGTGGGAAACCCTATAGCTTTACACGTCGGTCGTACGATAGAAAAAAAAGCACTCGGAAATTTTGAAATGTTTGGTTTAGATAATAGGGATTGGTGATAGACTTTTGAAAAATGGTGATTAGTCGAAATATTTGAATGGCTGAGATGTTTTTTATGGGAGTTGCAATTATCAACTTAAAAGGCCCTAGGCGTTTCAAAAATAATTCCTTAACAAGTATTGCAAAACATGGCCCATAATGTGTTTGTAAATCGCCTTTCGACGGTCTGGGAAATATAACTTTATAAAATTCCAATCGAACCAGCGACTCATGGTTGAAAAGCACATGTCAGTCGACTGTTCATTAGGCTTACCTCTTACTAGCTTGTATTAATACGTTGACACCATCCCCCATTGAATTGAATGTTTCGCCAGATAAATATTTCTACCTTGAACGACGCTTAATCTCGTCCAATTGTCGGTATTGCGACCCTGACCGCCCCCTTTCCACCCGGCCCCACCAATTATACTGGTAATCCACATTTGAAATGAAGCTAATCTGTGAGATTGTCAAAACCAAGAAGTTGTATGAGGTAACAATTCGTAGGTTGCACGAAATGGGTGGAGTTGGGGGGGGGGGGGGGGTGGGCGTCATATTGGCTGCTTTATACTGGTTTTGCCACCTATAGCTCGTTGTCTATGCTGTTAAGACAATGGTATATAGCCATCATTTTGCAGGGGGAAAAATGTCAAGGACGTGTAAAATTGAATTTGAATAACAAACATGTGCCATTGTTTTAGTCTGTTCGAAATAGGTTAATAGGGATTGGAAAACAAACACAGACTCCCATAATGCTTGCTGCACACCAGGGGGCTTCCGGTTATGCGGGAAATCGCCGTTGCTATGGCTATAGTAGTTCCGGTTCACGTGCAAAACATGTTTTCTGCATAAAACTGACTCGCATTCGCGACGAGAGTTTTATATAAATCTTTATGTAGGACTGATGTAAAACAAAGGCACAATAAGTGCGAAAGATGAAATAAAATAAAGAGTCAGATAAAAATGAAAAATTCCAACCCTACACAGAAAGACGGCTTTGATAGGGAAAATGCTTTGAATGACGAGAATTAGCATTTTCTAGGACGTTGGTTTCTTTTAAAGCTCGTTTGCTACCAGCATGCACGTTTAATGTTATGTAGGTTTCGTGGTGGAGAGAGAGAGAGTGGAGGGGGGAGTACCTGGCATTTCAGTTTTTCTTTGGACGGATGTCTTTGGTAGCTGTCAGCCATACAAATAACGGTTGTGTATTAAGAAGTCTGGT
Organism: Lepidochitona cinerea; assembly: GCA_963971465.1. Taxonomy (NCBI): domain Eukaryota; kingdom Metazoa; phylum Mollusca; class Polyplacophora; order Chitonida; family Tonicellidae; genus Lepidochitona; species Lepidochitona cinerea. The sequence goes on from OZ020559.1 coordinate 13,788,731, forward strand.
AAACCTTGATTCAGCTAATGCAATGTATCATTTAGGGGAGGGAGGGGGGGGGGGGGGCAAATATTCAAGGGGAATGTCGCGAATGGGATGGTAAATCAAAGGAGACGAGTCTTAAACTAAACTAACTGTCTAGATAAGCTTTGAAATATTGTAAGTCATATGCTATTTTTTCAAACTGAAAACATAGATATAGATAAGAGTGTTCCTATGTTCCTTTATCTTCTCAAGGCCGTTTTTTATAAAAGCTTCACTAATTTCCGACAGAAAGCTGCTGAGAAAACTCGACGCACCTGCTCGTTTTGTCCAAGAACTGTCATGTATTTAACCAAGTGCATTTATAACGTAGGGACAGACATAACAATACATATACCTAATAGGAGAACGTCAAAATAAAATCTCATTTATTTCAAGGAAAGTAAGTTTGATGCAGGGGAAGATGCCGGGTGGTGGTGGTTGTTGGGGGGGGGGGGGGGGGGTAAATATTTGCGTGCATTTATCAGTAAAGGTGCTTAATTAAAGACTACTTTCTTAAATATAGAAACTTGACTCCCTAAAAGGCGCCAATTTTATTAGACTGTCTGTCTTTTTTCTAATGTAAACATTTGTTATCGAATATTCAGCTATATCTTTCAACTATAAAGTATAAACCATGAAATTCAGCCCAAATAGAAAATTTTATTGAGTAAGCTCTTAACAACTATGTATCAGCCTTCATTGCAATTCTATATGTAGTACTCACGGGTATTTCATGTGAAGTCCGTTTATCACATCTATTTATTTTGCTACTTGTAATGGAAACCACAAAGTCCGTTCCGTTTCTTGATCATCGAGTACTATTTATTTACTTTACTGATGTGCTTGTTGTCATAGTAACGTACACGGCATCTAGTTCTGTATCTCTGCATCTTGCTGGAATGATATTAACTGTAGGGATAGTAACCTCTGGCTCTATGGGTTACAGTTACAAGGTTTAAAATAGTAGGCCCTACCCGCCGATCAAGAAACTGAACGGACTTTCTCGTTTCCATTACAAGTACCGTAGCAATAAGAATGGAAACGATAGCTGAATATTTGATAACACATGTTTATGGCACATTGCTTGTTTGATGTTTTACGTCGCACTCAAGATTTTTTCACTTACATGGCGGCGTTGCCAGGTATAGTGGAGGAGAAAACCGAGCTCATTGTCCGGAGACAAGCTCCGACCTTCGGCGAATACTAGCAACTCTTCCACAAACGGAGATCGAGTGAAAATCCGCGGCGCATCGCTGTAAGGTGGATCACTGAGGGACGATCACTCTAAAAAAATTTTATGTTACAGGCACAGGCAGACAGTCCTACAAAAATGACTCCCTTTAGAGTGTTAGCAACAAAGTTTTGTTTGTTTGATGTAAACAACGTTTATGAAATATAATGAAATAAAAAATTGTTATCTCTTCGTCATCATCATCTTTCAGTTGGAGGTCAAAGGTCAAGAGGCTCGGCTTCAGTATCTTCTGTCTTTAAGGGGTTATACCCGAAGAGTTCAAAGGTTAACTATCACTGCTTTTTACTCAGGAAAGTCAATACTTTTATATGAGGGTAGAATAGCATGTTATTAAACTTTTTTATGATGGCAAAAAAGAAGGGTGTTCGTACGCCCGGCATCCCTACAATCATTTTTCTATTAAAAGTCAAAGGTCAAAGGGATTCAGTTTCGTCTACCACTTTAACAATACTAATGAGAAATAATTAAGGCATCACCACGAAGTTAGTTAGTTGTTTGTTAACAACACGAGCTTTCGACACCTATGCCGGTGTCTTCGTCAAATGCAACTGAGTGGGTTCATTGTTACACTTGACGAAGACACCGAAGACGAAGACGAAAGCTCGTGTTCTTAAAAAAGACTAACTTCGTGGTGATGCCTTAATTATTTCTCATTAGTATGGAGCCCTCGTTTATGGAGACCAACATGTAACAATGTTGAGAATTAAAAAGATTCTTTTGAGATATTATCTTTTAAAGACTTGCGCGCCATGTTCACTACATGAAGTCGGTTATCGTGTTTTGCTTTTTTTTGGAAAGGAGGGGGGGGGGGGGGGGGGGGGGGCGTTGGGTGAGTGGGGTTGATGCATAGAGGCTCGGTCGGTTAGAGTGAGAGCCCCTCAGTCTGACACAGGCCTCCGATCGATGTGGTACGCGTCCGAATCCCACTCAGACCAAATAAAAGACTGAAATATTTTAGGTGTTTTGCGTAAGTTTCAATTGAATCTGGTAGCCACAATTCAAGTTCAAACTAGCTGGTCCGAAGTTCCATGACCATCGAATCAAATATCTGCTAATGCTTTCGCCCGCAGAAATTAAAAGTTAAAAGCTTTCTTTCAATGAACCCACCCCCACGTTTGTACCCCTGGGCGTTTCCGGAAAGACGACAGGAAAGTGCCCCTGTCAGGGTCAGTGTATCCGTTTTTACTTTTCAAGTTTCAAGTTTCAAGTTTATTTGATCAAAAGCCCTGAGCCTCACAAAGGCTCCTAGCCCTCTCCAGATCACACTGGAAGGCTGAACATTTAACATAGAGTTACAGCTGAATATCAGATAATGTTATACATCCAATGTATACAAAGTAGAATATTTAACACTTTTTTTGTATCACTCATTTTTTTCTCGTGTCTAGAGCATGACAAATATATTGCGCTAGGTTATTTTGTATAACAGTACTAGATGATGACATTACATTTTTAAACATGTTAATATTAGACCATGATTTGTATTTTGGTAGATAATATGACCGCAGATGAGAGTATTGAGGGCAAACAAGAATAAAATGGTACTCAGTTTCAATAAACTTTCCAGGACATTTAATACACAGTCTATCCACTCTCTCTATACCATTATACCGACCAACCTCAATCTCTAAGGCATGTGAACTGCAACGTATACACGTTAGTGCTCTTCTATGCTTGAATGATACTATATTATCAAGATAAGACTCAAATACGATAGACTTTTTGAACAAAGCATAACATTGTAGCTTACGACTACTTGTGACTATACCAGTCCACTCCTGATCATATTGATCATAAATGCGTTGGATGACTGACTTCAGAATTGCTTTATTGATATTTTCAGTATTCCAAATTTCTGAAAATCCCAGTTTATCGAAAAGATGTTTAACCTTGCTTGCCCATGTGCGACCAATATTAACTAGTGGCTTTTCACTTTTATACAAAGAATATATCAAAGAAGTTCTATCAGTTACAATTTTAAACCAATAGTTAACGACGCGGACGGCACATAGCACACTAAATGGGTATCGTCCCAGTTCACCTAATACGGCAACATTACTAGTTTGCTTCCGTACACCAAGTATTCTTTTACAAAATCGCATATGAATTTTCTCCAAAATAGCTGTATTATCCATACCCCAGATTTCGCTACCATACAATAAAATGGGAGATATTAGTTTATCAAACAAAAACAATTTTGTAGAAACAGAAAAATCAGTGTCTTCAAATAGACTTATCATGTTATACATGGCCCGATTGGCCTGATCTGCCATATAGGAAGGTGCGGTCTTGCAGCATCCATTGAAATTTATCATAACACCCAGATATTTAAAACTTTTAACAACCTCAATTTGGTTGAAGCCTAAATGCCAATCAAAGGTTACCCTGCTCCACCTTTTTTGAAAAATGCATATTTTAGTTTTATCCACATTTACAGTTATGTTAAACTTCTCACAATACATTTCCAACCCATTCAACATATTTTGCAGCCCATGTGCAGTGTCAGAAAACAAAACTGTGTCATCAGCAAATAATAACATAAAAATAGAAATTTCATCGAATGATATACCTATGTTTCCAACATTTTTCAATTCATTTTCCATCTCATTGATAAACATAATAAATAAAAATGGTGAAGCTGGCTCCCCTTGTTTTACACCGAGTTCTACATCGAACATTTCGGACAAATTGCCATTTAAACGTATACATGCTCTAATATAGAGTACATAGATTTAACCATAGCTACCATTTTAGAGCTTATTCCGCTAGATAGTAGCTTACACCACAGAGCTTCTCTGTCAACTCTGTCAAATGCTTGTTTAAAATCAATAAATGCTGCATAAAGTTTCTTTTTCTGAGATAATATTTTCTCTATCAAAATTTGAAAAACAAAAACACAGTCAATAGTGCTCTTATTTTCCCGAAATCCAAATTGTTTGTCACTTAAAATGTTATATTTTTCAGCAAAAGTGTTTAGTCTGTTTCTTAAAAGTAATGAGAAAATTTTCGCTAAGACATTGATCAAGGTAATTCCTCTATAATTACTAGCAACAGTTAAGTTCCCTTTTTTAGGAATAGGTACAATTATCCCATTTGCCCAACAGTCGGGATATTGTCTGTTATTAAATATGAAATTACATATTTCTAAAATATATGGAGCTAATACTTCCTTACAATCTAGAAATAATTCAGCAGGTATGTTGTCTTGACCGGCACTTTTGTTACGCTTCAGACTGGAAATAGCAATCAATAACTCATCTGAATTAAAATCTCTATCAAGTTCATCTACATTTATCCAATCTTCAAAACTAGAATCAATGTTGAGATCATCTTTACTCGGATTGATTGATATGTTTTTGAAATGTTCTACTAACTCTTCAATTTGTATGTTATCATTGGCTTTGTTCTTACTTCTAAGTGATTTAATTTTTTCCCAAAAGTTTCGAGGATCTTTTGTGGCTTGTTCCTTTAGCAAAAGTTGTTGTTTAGATTTAAATTTAAATTTAGCCTTCTTCTTTGCTTTATTGTATACGCTTTTTGATTTTAGCATGCGTGTAAAATTTTCCTGACTTTTATTCGATTTGTATTTTTTTCTATCTTTGTTAAATATTTTTTTCCTGCTTGAACAGTCAGCGTTAAACCAAGGAGATATATTATTTTTATTTTTAAGCGTTTTTCTTGTGTAATGTTTGCCAAAAATCCCAAATGTAATATTATAAAATTGACTAGATATGCTGGCAATACTATCGTTTACTGATAGCTCCCCTGATTTCATGCTATTTATAACATTCCAAAGATCTGCTCCCTTTTCTCTAATAGAGTTTTTGACTTCGTCTGCTCTGGTTGCATCCCAATGTATTTTGTCACATGCTGGTAAATAGATCACTGAATTTTCCACTCGAGTGATGTTTAGATTAAAATATAGTGGAACATGATCAGAAAACTCAGATAAATCGCCCACCTAAAAATACACAATGTCATCAAAATCAGCTTTTCTAGATAAAACATAATCAATAACACTGTTACCATTCGTATTAAAAAATGTAAATTTGCCAATTCCAAAATCATTGTCTAACCTACCATTCACAATTCTTAAATCTGTAGATTTGCAAAGTTGTAAAAGTCTATTACCAAAATTATTCACTTTGCGGTCTTGGGAAATTCTCTCCTCACAATTAACCTCTTCACTGTCAACAAACCCCTCAGGTAAAGTGCTGACATATTTTTCTAAATTCAAGTTTTCGATACAGTCATTTTTATTACCCGTTCTACTGTTGAGATCGCCACATAGAAACACTTTACCTATATCACTATATTTACTGAAGTCTCTCTCGAGCACCTCAAAATAGTCAAAGTTTTCATAGTATTCATAAAATGACGATCTTTCCGGTTGAATATAGACAAAGCAACAGTAAATATTATCTTTAAGATTAAAAACTTGTTTTGAAAAAAATAGCCATATAATTCCCTCGACCGATTTTGACTTGACGGATAATCTCCCTTTAAGGGAACTTTTATACGCTAGAGTTACACCTCCACTACAACGCCTGGCCCTCGGGTTGTTTTTGTATGCCGGACAATGAATACAATCATATCCTTTGAGTGAAACTTTCTTTGAGTCATTTAAACTTAACCAAGTTTCAGATAAGTATATAACGTCATACTTGCTAATGATATCAATAAAGTCACTATCTCGAAGTTTATTTTTAAGACCTTGCACGTTCCATGAAATAAATCGTAGCTGTTCCTCTACGCCTCCCTACCTCCAATCAACTTCGGGCCCGGTGTACAACTGACCGTCAACGTACAACCTGTCAACTGACAACCCTTAGCCTGTTCGACCTTTTTGACAGCTAACAGTTTTTTTACTGACAAGGATGGTAGACCCGATGGTGACATATTTGAAACGCGCAAAAATATCCGCGACATTTTGTATAACTTGAAGCTCCCCCATTTGCATTTTCTGTTGTATTTTCTGTTTTCTTCAAAACTGCTAGACCCGACTGCATGCTGGTATATTTGAAACGCGTAAAAATATCCGCGATATTTTCTAAAGCTTTTAGCTTTTAGTGTTTTTAAATCTACTTCCCTGTGCCCGTGTCTTTTAGTGTTTTTAAATCTACTTCCCTGTGCCCGTGTCTTTTAGCTTTTTTAAATCTAATTCGCTGTGCCCGTGTCTTTTAGTGTTTTTAAATCTAATTCCCTGTGCCCGTGTCTTTTAGTGTTTTTAAATCTAATTCCCTGTACCCGTGTATTTTAGTGTTTTTAAATCTAATTCCCTGTACCGGTGTTTTTTAGTGCTTTTAAATCTAATTCCCTGTACCCGTGTCTTTTAGTGTTTTTAAATCTAATTCCCTGTACCCGTGTATTTTAGTGTTTTTAAATCTAATTCCCTGTGCCCGTGTCTTTTAGCTTTTTTAAATCTAATTCGCTGTGCCCGTGTCTTTTAGTGTTTTTAAATCTAATTCCCTGTGCCCGTGTCTTTTAGTGTTTTTAAATCTAATTCCCTGTGCCCGAGTCTTTTAGTGTTTTTAAATCTAATTCCCTGTGCCCGTGTCTTTTAGTGTTTCTAAATCTAATTCCCTGTACCGGTGTTTTTTAGTGCTTTTAAATCTAATTCCCTGTACCCGTGTCTTTTAGTGTTTTTAAATCTAATTCCCTGTACCCGTGTCTTTTAGTGTTTTTAAATCTAATTCCCTGTGCCCGTGTCTTTTAGTGTTTTTAAATCTAATTCCCTGTGCCCGTGTCTTTTAGTGTTTCTAAATCTAATTCCCTGTACCGGTGTTTTTTAGTGCTTTTAAATCTAATTCCCTGTACCCGTGTCTTTTAGTGTTTTTAAATCGAATTCCCTGTACCCGTGTATTTTAGTGTTTTTAAATCTAATTCCCTGTACCCGTGTCTTTTAGTGTTTTTAAATCTAATTCCCTGTACCCGTGTCTTTTAGTGCTTTTAAATCTAATTCCCTGTACCCGTGTATTTTAGTGTTTTTAAATCTAATTCCCTGTACCCGTGTCTTTTAGCTTTTTTAAATCTAATTCCCTGTGCCCGTGTATTTTAGTGTTTCTAAATCTAATTCCCTGTACCCGTGTCTTTTAGTGTTTTTAAATCTAATTCCCTGTACCCGTGTCTTTTAGTGTTTCTAAATCTAATTCCCTGTACCCGTGTCTTTTAGTGCTTTTAAATCTAATTCCCTGTGCTCGTGTCTTTTAGTGTTTCTAAATCTAATTCCCTGTACCCGTGTATTTTAGTGTTTTTAAATCTAATTCCCTGTACCCGTGTCTTTTAGTGCTTTTAAATCTAATTCCCTGTACCCGTGTCTTTTAGTGCTTTTAAATCTAATTCCCTGTGCCCGTGTCTTTTAGTGTTTCTAAATCTAATTCCCTGTGCCCGTGTCTTTTAGTGTTTCTAAATCTAATTCCCTGTACCCGTGTCTTTTAGTGTTTTTAAATCTAATTCCCTGTACCCGTGTCTTTTAGTGTTTCTAAATCTAATTCCCTGTACCCGTGTCTTTTAGTGCTTTTAAATCTAATTCCCTGTGCCCGTGTCTTTTAGTGTTTTTAAATCTAATTCCCTGTACCCGTGTATTTTAGTGTTTTTAAATCTAATTCCCTGTACCCGTGTATTTTAGTGTTTTTAAATCTAATTCCCTGTGCCCGTGTATTTTAGTGTTTCTAAATCTAATTCCCTGTACCCGTGTATTTTAGTGTTTTTAAATCTAATTCCCTGTACCCGTGTCTTTTAGTTTTTTTAAATCTTATTCCCTGTACCCGTGTCTTTTAGTGTTTTTAAATCTAATTCCCTGTGCCCGTGTATTTTAGTGCTTTTAAATCTAATTCCCTGTACCCGTGTATTTTAGTGTTTTTAAATCTAATTCCCTGTACCCGTGTATTTTAGTGTTTTTAAATCTAATTCCCTGTACCCGTGTCTTTTAGTGCTTTTAAATCTAATTCCCTGTACCCGTGTCTTTTAGTGTTTTTAAATCTAATTCCCTGTACCCGTGTCTTTTAGTGTTTTTAAATCTAATTCCCTGTACCCGTGTATTTTAGTGTTTTTAAATCTAATTCCCTGTGCCCGTGTATTTTAGTGTTTTTAAATCTAATTCCCTGTACCCGTGTATTTTAGTGTTTTTAAATCTAATTCCCTGTACCGGTGTTTTTTAGTGCTTTTAAATCTAATTCCCTGTACCCGTGTCTTTTAGTGTTTCTAAATCTAATTCCCTGTACCCGTGTATTTTAGTGTTTCTAAATCTAATTCCCTGTACCCGTGTCTTTTAGCTTTTTTAAATCTAATTCCCTGTGCCCGTGTATTTTAGTGTTTCTAAATCTAATTCCCTGTACCCGTGTCTTTTAGTGTTTTTAAATCTAATTCCCTGTACCCGTGTCTTTTAGTGTTTCTAAATCTAATTCCCTGTACCCGTGTCTTTTAGTGCTTTTAAATCTAATTCCCTGTGCCCGTGTCTTTTAGTGTTTCTAAATCTAATTCCCTGTACCCGTGTATTTTAGTGTTTTTAAATCTAATTCCCTGTACCCGTGTCTTTTAGTGTTTTTAAATCTAATTCCCTGTACCCGTGTCTTTTAGTGTTTTTAAATCTAATTCCCTGTGCCCGTGTCTTTTAGTGTTTTTAAATCTAATTCCCTGTACCCGTGTCTTTTAGTGCTTTTAAATCTAATTCCCTGTGCCCGTGTCTTTTAGTGTTTTTAAATCTAATTCCCTGTACCCGTGTCTTTTAGTGCTTTTAAATCTAATTCCCTGTACCCGTGTCTTTTAGTGCTTTTAAATCTAATTCCCTGTACCCGTGTCTTTTAGTGTTTCTAAATCTAATTCCCTGTGCCCGTGTCTTTTAGTGTTTATAAACATAATACCAGCTATAGTGTATACATACGGTTTTAGACAATATCGAGCTAATTTACAAAAATTCGTTTTTTTTTGTTTGCATCAATTTTTTTTTAAATTTTTGAAAAGTTACAGTAAAAGTTGACTTCTGTATTGCACTTAAAGGAATACAATAGATAGAAAGCAAATTTTGACCCACATGATTTAAACAGGCGAACATAAAGTTCCCGTCACCCTGACTTGTACCGTCAAGATATTTTTGTTTAGCATTGAATGGATTTGCTAAAACATCCGCCGTCGGAAAAGGTAGCTCCGGTAATTTCCTGTCTTTCGGGAAAGTGATGACATCTGGATCAGATATTTGGACTGAATTCCTAAGGGTATTTTATATTAATAAAATAGTGAAACTTATCCGCGGTAAATAGGTACAGCTATCGCGAATACGCGCGCTAAGGATGGGCTTGTACGTGGACGTGTGTAAGAGCATAGGCCCACAGGAAAGGTGTTAAAAAAGGGGAGAAAAATAAACTTAGAGGCCCAGTCGCCCACATAGTCTTTCTATATTAGTAAAGAAAGCGAATTTATATGAGCTTACTACTAGTTTTATCCTTAACATTAAACATGGGAACAGCAGTTCTAAATGACTGTGTAAAGGAATACATGAAAGTGAAGTGCGAACAGCTACCCATCAAACTTCAATTGCATAAATTCAGTGTTGGGACATGATCTACCGAATTGTTGATACATATTTAATTTTTTTTTGGGGGGGGGGGGGGGTGGTAAATAAGACAATTGTCGACATCTTTTCTCCAAAAGTGCAATTAAAAGTTTTTGCATGGAATGAATGAACACTATACTGTAGTCCTTTAATTTAATCTAGTATAGTTGCAGCCCAGTAATATAGTTTTTATGAACTGTTTGCATAAGTTATAATTCTGTCGACTGAAATACGATCCCAGCTTCTAGAGGGATGGGAACGTAAACTGTGGTGTGTGCAAACTTTGATGAGTATCTTTTGACTAATTAGGCCTACGTCAACTTGTCAGCCTTACTATCTCAGTTTCCCCAACAACTGTTTAGTTTTCAAACCGCAGTGATTCTGACAGAAAAGTGCTCCCAATTCTCAACCTACCTGTTTCCCTTCGTCAGGAAGATACATTTGTTTTCACAGTCTGATAACTGGCAGACAAAACAGTACATGTTATAAATTCTAAAACACTGGCACTGGTACCTTCGTGACAAAATTAACTAAGGAGAAAAAAAGTTATGTCATTATTGGACTTCTGCATCCCCCCCCCACCCCTCCCTGAAAAAAACAACTAAAACAAAACAAAAGCAAACAAATTAAAAACAACAGCATCCAATAGACAGAAGACTAGTGCCTGTTAATCTGGGCGTCTGTTTACATATTGACATATTCACTTCTGATGATGACTGAATAAAAGTCGAAATCTTGAGTCAATATGACGTTTTCGTTTTTCGGAATAACACTACTTGTGTATTACGTTAAACTAATCAGTGGAACTACTGGATTACATATTGACAAGGCTCGATCTTCGCCCCCAAAACGGATAAACACACTGACGCGGGCTAATTTACAACATACATAACACACTGCAGCGACGATTTGAATAACAACCCGCAAAACAACTCTAACTTATCCTAGATGATAAATGTATAACTTAGGAAACTAAACTGAAATTTAACGGTTTATAGTTTGGGATGATTTTATTTTGTAATGCAATGTTCTGTGTCAGTATGTTGTCCAAGATAATCATTTGCATTCCGGCTATCAGTTTTGGATTGAAGTTCACCTTTTTCAGCGAACAGGCTCGTTCAATCCACATTGGCGTAATTTAAATGTCTACTGATTTGCAGAACAACCTCTCCGTCGCACATCTGCATTCAATGCACATTCCGCAGTTACAATGTCCGTTTAACACATCTATTTATTTTGCTACTTGTAACTGAAACTAGAAAGTCCGTTCCGTTTCTTGATCTACGAGTGTTATTTGTTTACTTTACCGAGGTGCGTGTTACCATAGCAACGTGTACAACATCAAGGTTTGTATCACGAGAATTAGCTTTATCTAGAAAGTTAGTTTCTTTTAAAGCGCAGACCAGTTTGTTACCAGCATGCAAGTTTAATGGTATGCAGGTTTCGTGGTGGAGAGAGAGAGAGAGAGTGGAGGGGGGAGTACCTGGCATTTCAGTTTTTCTTTGGACGGATGTATTTGGTAGCTGTCAGCCATACAAATAACGGTTGTTTATTAAGAAGTCTGGTAAACCTTGATTCAGTTAATGCAGTGTATCATTTAGGGTGGGAGGCACATATTGCGCAAATATGGGTGTGAGATTCGGCCACAGCTTAATAATGGAAATCGGCAACCATAATATGTAGCAAGCGATAGTAATAGTTCGTGACATTTCTTCCATCCATAAGGTATTTACATCAAAGGATATTTGAGTATTAATTGTATTTATCGTTCTTCTCTGGGGGTTAAGACTATAAGTCTATTTATAAAGCTAAAATATGGTTACCCCCCCCCCCCCAAAAAAAAAAGCAAGACAACAAAAAATTGGTATGTCTATGTGTTGAAAAACATCCTTTCTGTATGAACAATGCCTGATTCTAGAGTCATCGTTACATGAGGATAGTTTAAAGTTCGTAGCAAATCTCGGCTGTTTCCGCTCGGCTCCGACGTAACCCGATTGTGATGCGTATAATCATCTCAATTAAAAACTCGAAAGACACCTGGCGGACAGGGAAGACAACTGGTGTATATTTCCGTTTTATCATTTCCATATGCTGGTAATGCATACCATTACACCTCAAAGTCATACATCATTATCGTTAATTGACAACACGTCTGTGTTCCTTGAAGTTTCTGCGGAAGTCGTTCAAACGAAATTATGCACATCTGCTGAATGAAGACCTTGTTAGTTTTAAACGCAACAGTTAATTGGCTTTATACTCAAAACAAAACGTTCACAGCTACACTGATCTTAAGATTAACTAACCGACCACAATTGAATTAGTTGTGGTTGATTGGATAAAGATTGCGTACGGTCAACGTCAGTCGGAAATACTCGGAAGTAAACCTCTGCCATTATTCGGCCAAATGGATGGACGTGAATTTGATCAAGATTGGCGAAAAGCACATTTTGACCAAATCTTTCATAATCAAAGTATCAGATTTCTCGGTACATAGTTTTTTTTTGGCCGAATAATGGCAGAGGTATATTTCCGAGTATTTCCGAATGATGTTGTCCGTACGCAATCTTTATCCAATCAGCTAATTCAATTGTGGTCGGTTAGTTAATCTTTTGTTTTCAGTCCGGAAAAAACTGGAAGAGGTTGCTTCGGAAATTTCCCGCATTTCGGTAAAGTGACGACATATGTCTGACACACTGTGAGTGAATTCATACGGGCATAATCGTATTAGAAGAATATAAAAATTCTCCGTCATAAATAGGCAGACAAAAGATGAAAAAATAAATAAATAACAATTCCCTTCCAAATAAAACAAAATAATAAATATACGAAAATAAAACACACAACTTACAATCAATGCTATGATGGTGAAAAAAAAACCCCAACATTTAGTGGAAGTTTGAACAGTACTTCTTTTAACTAATTCCTCATTCACTCAAATGGTTCAGAAGAAGCTAATATAAACCCATTAAAATCATTGACGCATCGTAAGAGCAATTTAGAAGATGTTACGCTTTGTATCAGTTTCGCAAGTTACCCCGTAAGTATTGTCTACGCTGAACATCTTTATCTTTAATCTTTAAACTGTATTGACTTGGGCAGTTATGCCCCTCATCATAATAACTTCACAAATCAGGTGTATAATTTGCCCTGTGTTTGCCCTGTGTTTCACCCAAAACAATAGACCGAGCAACATAAACCTCGGCTATAATGACAGATAAAAACAAAAAGCCTGTGAAGTCATGAGTGTGGTATCGAATTTCACGAGAAAAAAACTTGGTGGAGGCATTGTTTGACCTTTAAGAAAAGTTGAATATTAAAGGTCAACATGAGTATAGCCGGGTTCCAGAAATAAAAACACCACTCAAGAATGGAGACATATAACGTGTAGCATAAAAATAAAAATAATACCCAACGTCAAATTGTCGTTCAATCTCAGTCAACCGATAGTCTTGTCATAGCTGAAGGTGTGTAAGCGTTGTCAAAGTATTACAAAGTGTTCCAGAAAATTCTACTACGGTCAAGCTCATGTCAGTCGTCAACCTAATGAAATATCATGGGTTTAGTTTATTACAACAACTTATGATAGGGTATAAGATCTAAATGATATACTTCTTTTTTAACACAATTAGAAACCTGTCTCCATGGTTACTTTAGACAAGAAGATTTTACCTGTGCCCGTGTGTTTTAGTGTTCATAAATATAGATATAGATTATATAGTAACTTACGCCACTGTATACGAGTGCCAGGGGCCTGTTTCTCCAAAACGAAGAAAAACAATTACGCCTGATGTAACTTTGCGACCGGTTGCAACAAGTGTTTAAGCTATATGTTGTCATTGCAGGTTTGTACTTTCGATTGCCATCCGGGTTGTTTTTAGTAAAACAGCCTACAAAGGCCGGTTTTACAAAGTAGGGTAGACGTTAGTTGATACGTAGCTGCCATATTGGCGTATCCTCATATAGTATGGGTTGTCCGGCGAGGGGCCCGTTCTACTAAGCTGGATTAAGCTACACGTATCGCAAATATTTGTTAAACTGTAGGAACTTACGCAAAGTCGCAAACCCAAGCCTCGCTTTGATGCTTGATACCTAGGCATAAAAGCTTAGTAAAACAGGCCCCAGTTACGTAAAAGTCTACGCAAACGCCGTTTTGTGAAACAGGTCTCAGTCACAACCCCTTCCTTTTCATACCCATCCAAAGAATAAAAGAAAAGAAAAAAACCGAAACGGATTTGTCTGTCAATTATCGCACATCAAATGTTTTTGCAAATATTTGAGATTTCTGAAGACTAATTTTACTTCAATAAAAAACATTTGCTTTTTCAGCTTTTAACTTAGACCATTTTTCTGTTCTCTGCTTTCAGCTGATTATTCCAGACGTTCTATAATGCTACATTTAACAAAACTATTTTAAAATAAAAAGGGGGGATATTAAAGTGGCATGAGCTGCCAAAATGTTGATATTTTTACGTTACAACAGAATGTTGAAATTATTGGCTATTTTTCTCAAGACGTATAATTCAGAAGCTTTTTAGTGCTTCTAGTCTCAAAAATGTACCATAAAGTATTGTTTTGAACTAACTTTGGCTTAGAATGAATGAATATTCGTCCCGGTTATTTAAATTTTGTTTACTTTTAGAACACGTTTTCGGTTCGTACAGGCCACATACTGTATGGATTTTCCTCATTCCAATGCCAATCATTTAGTTTTTCGATGGCCTTCAAAGTCTCTTACTGTCGTGACGATCAGAAATTATGAAAAAAGTGTGAATTTTGGCAGCTAATGCCACTTTAAGAAAACTAAAAAAAGGGCAAGACAAAAAAAAGGTATATTTACCTTGATGCTTTGACGCCGAGTAAAATCCGCTATATTTGGCGTCTTGAATCAACACTTCCCCCCTTTACATTGGTGAGCAGTTTCCAATCTATGGGATGTAGTTGGTCTCCACCTCATTTGATTGACAGGTAGTTGGAATACCAGGCAACTGTTCCGAACTCCTGACAGTTAAGTTTTAATATTGGGCTAGGTAGCAGAAAAACCTCTGCAGTGACCTGATTCTACTGTTGTAATGGATCGTAGTATAGTAACAGAAAACTTATTATCTATTATACGGGAAGTCTGCAGGGTTTGTTTTATTTTAGTCGGCTATATTAAAAAATGTATAACATCTAACTGTAGCCAAACTTGAAAATTATATAATTGTAATTCATTTGAACAAGAAATAACAATATACACAATTAGAAACTTGTCTCCATGGTTATTTCAGACAAGACGATTTTCCCTGTGCCCGTGTGTTTCAGTGTTCATAAATGTATATAAACAAGGTTACAGAAAAAATAACAATGAAGAAACACATATATCCCACTATCAATTTCAACGAGAAAACAAAAAAAGCCCAGTATTTTGAACAAAAGATGGTTAAGGTTTAAACTCAAAATCTTTATATTGTAAAGCTGCAGCATTCTTCGCCTAAAACAAAAGTTGTATTTTTGTAAGAATGAATTAATAAGTTCCGTAGTTCTCATGTTAAGCAAATAATTTTTTCAATAGGGTCGGTGAGTCTAGGCTTGAATGCGAATAATTAAGCCATTTATTCATACTTAATCTAGACGAAAATTTCCGGGGATAAATGTCAGAGCTAACCAACGTCTGTGTCCTATACCCGGTACCTCTATATGAGCAGAGTGCGGATTGTTTCCTTTCGCGAACCCCGCTGTGATAGTAGAATAGCGCAGATGTAAACCGAGTTGAGTTCGCGGAAAACCATCGCGATGAAGGCCAAGCCCTCGCGGAAAACGCGGAGCAGAAGGTTTCATCATTCCCCTCCCAGCAAGTGGTCGCGTTAACAGGGTTTAAAAGGTGGCGATCCGCTTGTTCTCTCACCCACCTTGTGTTCTGTTTGAGAAAACTGAGCCTGTCATCGCGATAACCCAATGCGAATTCGCGATGGGTGGTCTTGGATTGAAAAAGAAGCAACAATTGTGTGTTTTTTTACGTTATACGAATTGTTCTATAGATATAATAATATGTATGGTCTAACTGATATACCTCTTTTTAACACAATTAGAAACTTGTCTCCATGGTTATTTTAGACAAGAAGATTTTCCCTTTGCCCGTGTGTTTTAGTGTTCATAAATATAATAATATGTATGTCTAGCTGAATTTATCGCACAATATTAAAGTGGCATGAGCTGCCAAAACGTTGATATTTTGACGTTAAAACAGAATGTTGAAATTATTGGCAATTTTTCTCATGACGTATAATTCAGAAGCTTTTTAGTGCTTTTAGTCTCGAAAATGTACGATAAAGTATTGTTTTGAGCTAACTTTGGCTTAGAATGAATGAATGGTCGTCCCGGTTATTTAAATTTTGTTTACTTTTCGAGCACGTTTTCGGTTCGTACAGGCCAGATAGTGTATGAATTTTTCTCATTCCAACGCCAATCATTTAGTTTTTCGATGGCCTTCAAATCCTCTTACTGTCGTGACGATCAGAAATTATGAAAAAGTGTGAATTTTGGCAGCTCATACCACTTTAAGTAGCATATATATCCTAGCCCCTTGAGCTGCCAAATTTGGATTTTTCCCCATAAATTCCGATTGCTAAGAGAAATTTAAAGCTCGAAGTACATTGAAAATCTAAAGGGTTGACTATGAAAAAATATATGCATAAAAGCAGTAACACGTCCGAACTTAGGATATGTGCTACACTGTAAAAAATGTGGTTGTAATTTAACAGCAAAGTTCGCGGGCAATCGTAGGACAAGTAAAATTTGCTGTTGATTTACATCCGTGTTAATATGTTGTGTAGATTTGAGTAAAATTACCGAAATGTGTTACAGAGTTACATGTAAAACAACAATACTTATAGGTACTCTTACAAATCTGTGTATATTTACAGTGTGTTTACGTAAATTTACATGAGAGCCAATATAATAACATCGCACTCAGGGGTGAAACGTTTACAGCACATTCTCCTGTGATGAAATACAAACGTTTTTCTTGTAGTTCTACAAACATTTTTACAGTGTACAAATCAAATAGCTAAGCTGGGCTTAAAATGTGAGGAATTACTTATGGATAACAAACCAAGTTATAATACACCAAAAAGTTGTCACCCATAAGTCACCTTATTGTTACTTTTCAACTTCTAAATTCAATTGAAAGATTAGGCTTAAAAGGACACACGGCTTAAGTGTGTTGTCATTCTCCGTTGAACTTCAGATTAGCAGCAAAAAAAAAAAATCGAAAATACACTATTACATCCGGGCTATTTGAATTTTGTCTGCTACTAGCACACAATTTCGGAAATCAATGCGCATAATCGCGGTAAATAATCACACAAACAAGATAATATCTTTGAAATAAAACCAACTGGCTGTTGACATAGTTTACGCCCTAAAATGAGAAATACAGATGACGGGTTTGGCGAAAAGGACACAAAAAGACCTTTCGATAAGTTTGTGACGAAATAATAAACAAAACGACCTGAAATGATTGTAATCTAACACTGCAGTTTCCCGTTATTTGACGTGCGGACTTCGCTTCTGAGTATATCTTTTCACTACCATTTAGGCATATTAAACACAACTAGCCGTATTGTATTTGTAGCACTTTTAGTGTAAGACATTTTACTGATAGTAAGCTCGTATAAATTCGCCTTTTTAACAAATATCAGAAAGCCTACCGCGGCAAGTGGGCCTTTAATTCATCTTCAATAACTCGCAAGGTTACTATAGGTCAATACTGGTTTGTTATTATACAAAACAATTACAGAAACTTGTCTGACTAGCTTTAGGTCAAAACATCCAGTTTCTGTTTTTCAGCCAATGAAAATGGATCCTAGAGCTAGGAAGTGCTCCACTTAGCGATAGTTTCGTATCTCGGATATTTGAATATTGGTTTGAAACTAATGCAAGTCTACTGTGCATATTTTAAGCTTTCAATCAATGTCTGGTTGGAGATTTTTGTGTCTGTTTTTTTTTTCAATTTTAATCAAGTTTTGCTGGGAAAATGTAAGCTTAAAATGGTCAAAATGACAGTACCCATGATGAATTGTTTGTAGCGTGAAACCTTTCTGGCAGTAATATGAGTTTACAAACACTGTAAGAAAGTGGGGTTTCTTTTTGATCAGCTATACAAGAGCATTTATGCAACAAAATAAAAACGAATATCGATTAAAATTACGATTGCTGAAAATGTAAAGCCTCTGTCTTAATAAGAAAAATAGTATAAGATGCGATTTGTTAAGACCCTTTGGCCACTTGGTGTAAACAGTGTTAGGAAGTAAATATCTGGCATTGTATTTTTCGAAATGGATTTAACCTTTCCTCGATGTTTCTGTGTATGTAACTGGCATATGTAATTAGCATATGTAAGTGGCATGAGCTGTCAATAATGATTTTATTACTTTAGTAGTGCCTTTCATATAATTTACACTAAATCATTCAATTAAAGGGATACTACAAAAATGTTAGGAAATATGTCTCATTCTACTGTTATCTCCATTAGTGACTTTTCCAGATGGTCATTGGCTAATTTTCTTCCTCCAGGGGGCTGTTTATCAACATACTTACGCCCGTCATAACTTTGCGACTGGTCGTAACGTATCGCTGAGGGTATATGTTGCCATGGCAGTTACGCCTTGCATTGGACTTAGGTTGTTGACAGAACAGTTCACAGGAGACTACGTGTACTTATCTGAAGGTTCTCAAAGAAAACAACTCTTGACAGTTTATGACCCTTTGATTGATTGATTGACGTTTTACTCCACACTCCACACTATTTCGCTTATAAGACGGCGTTGTCAGCTTTATTGGGAGAGGAAACAGGACACATTGCATTTTTTTCATTTTTTTTATTTAGTCTGAGAAGGATTCGTACCCGCGCTTTGAACGCTGATGGGTATTGTGTCATGTAGGAGTCACATGCAGTTATAATTTGTACTGCTTTGAACGCTGATGGGTATTGTGTCATGTAGAAACCACACACAGTTATAATTTGTACTGTTTTGAATGCGGATGGGTATTGCGTCATGTAGGAGTCACACGCAGTTATAATTTGTACTGCTTTGAACGCGGATGGGTATTGTGTCATGTAGGAGCCATATACAGTTATAATTTGTACTGCTTTGAACGCGGATGGGTATTGTGTCATGTAGGATCCACACGCAGTTATAATTTGTACTGCTTTGAACGCGGATGGGTATTGCGTCATGTAGGCGCCACACACAGTTATAATTTGTGCTGCTTTAAACGCGGATGGGTATTGCGTCATGTAGGAGCCACACGCAGTTATAATTTGTACTGCTTTGAACGCGGATGGGTATTGCGTCATGTAGGCGCCACATACAGTTATAATTTGTACTGTTTTGAACGCTGATGGGTATTGCGTCATGTAGGATCCACACGCAGTTATAATTTGTACTGTTTTGAATGCGGATGGGTATTGCGTCATGTAGGAGCCACACACAGTTATAATTTGTACTGTTTTGAACGCTGATGGGTATTGCGTCATGTAGGAGTCACACGCAGTTATAATTTGTACTGCTTTGAACGCTGATGGGTATTGCGTCATGTAGAAACCACACACAGTTATAATTTGTACTGTTTTGAATGCGGATGGGTATTGCGTCATGTAGGAGTCACACGCAGTTATAATTTGTACTGTTTTGAACGCGGATGGGTATTGCGTCATGTAGGCGCTACACAAAGTTATAATTTTAACTGCTTTGAGCGTGGATGGGTATTGCGTCATGTAGGAACCACACACAGTTATAATTTGAACTGCTTTGAGCGTGGAAGGGTATTGCGTCATGTAGGATCCACACACAGTTATAATTTGTACTGCTTTGAACGCGGATGTGTATTGCGTCATGTAGGAACCACACACAGTTATACTTTGTACTGCTTTGAACGCGGATGGGTATTGTGTCATGTAGGAGTCACATACAGTTATAATTTGTACTGCTTTGAACGCAGATGGGTATTGCGTCATGTAGGAACCACACACAGTTATACTTTGTACTGCTTTGAACGCGGATGGGTATTGTGTCATGTAGGCGTCAGGCGCAGTTATAATTTGTACTGTTTTGAACGCGGATGGGTATTGCGTCATGTAGGCGTCAGGCGCAGGTATAATTTGTACTGTTTTGAGCGCGGATGTGTATTGCGTCATGTAGGCGCCACATACAGTTATAATTTGTACTGCTTTGAACGCGGATGGGTATTGCGTCATGTAGGATCCACACGCAGTTATAATTTGTACTGTTTTGAACGCGGATGGGTATTGCATCATGTAGGAACCACACACAGTTATAATTTGTACTGCTTTGAACGCGGATGGGTATTGTGTCATGTAGGCGGCACACAAAGTTATAATTTGAACTGCTTTGAACGTTGAAGGGTATTGCGTCATGTAGAGCAACAATCAGTTATAATTTGTACTGCTTTGAACGCGGATGGGTATTGTGTCATGTAGGCGTCAGGCGCAGTTATAATTTGTACTGTTTTGAACGCGGATGGGTATTGCGTCATGTAGGCGTCATGCGCAGGTATAGTTTGTACTGTTTTGAGCGCGGATGTGTATTGCGTCATGTAGGCGCCACACACAGTTATAATATGTACTGCTTTGAACGCGGATGGGTATTGTGTCATTTAGGAGCCACACGTAGGTATAATTTGTACTGCTTTGAACGTGGATGGGTATTGCGTCATGTAGGAGCCAAACACAGTTATAATTTGTACTGTTTTGAACGTGGGTGGATATTGCGTCATGTAGGCGCCACACACAGTTATAATTTGTACTGCTTTGAACGTGGGTGGATATTGCGTCATGTAGGCGCCACACACAGTTATATTTTGTACTGCTTTGAACGTGGGTGGATATTGCGTCATCTAGGCGCCACACACAGTTATAATTTGTACTGCTTTGAACGTGGATGGGTATTGTGTCATGTAGGAGCCACACGCAGTTATAATTTGTACTCCTTTGAACGCAGATGGGTATTGCGTCATGTAGGCGCCACGCACAGTTATAATTTGTACTGCTTTGAACGTGGATGGGTATTGCGTCATGTAGGCGCCACACACAGTTATAATTTGTACTGCTTTGAACGTGGATGGGTATTGCGTCATGTAGGCGCCACACACAGTTATAATTTGTACTGCTTTGAACGTGGATGGGTATTGCGTCATGTAGGCGCCACACACAGTTATAATTTGTACTGCTTTGAACGTGGATGGGTATTGTGTCATGTAGGAGTCACACGCAGTTATTATTAGTAATGCTTTGAACGCTGATTGGGTATTGCGTCATGTAGGAGCCAAACGCATTTATAATTTGTACTGCTTTGAACGCTGATGGGTATTGCGTCATATAGGTGCCACACGCATTTATAATTTGTACTGCTTTGAACGCGGATGGGTATTGCGTCATGTAGGCGCCACACGCAGTTATAATTTGTACTGCTTTGAACGCTGATGGGTATTGCGTCATGTAGGTGCCACACACAGTTATAATTTGAACTGCTTTGAACACGGATGGGTATTGTGTCATACATGAGCCACACACAGTTATAATTTGTACTGCTTTGAACGCTGATTGGGTATTGCGTCATGTAGGAGCCAAACGCATTTATAATTTGTACTGCTTTGAACGCTGATGGGTATTGCGTCATGTAGGTGCCACACGCATTTATAATTTGTACTGCTTTGAACGCGGATGGGTATTGCGTCATGTAGGCGCCACACGCAGTTATAATTTGTACTGCTTTGAACGCTGATGGGTATTGCGTCATGTAGGTGCCACACACAGTTATAATTTGAACTGCTTTGAACGCGGATGGGTATTGTGTCATACATGAGCCACACACAGTTATAATTTGTACTGCTTTGAACGCAGATGGGTATTGTGTCATGTAGGAGCCACACACAGTTATAATTTGTACTGCTTTGAACGCGGATGGGTATTGTGTCATGTAGGGGCCACACACAGTTATAATTTGTACTGATTTGAACGCGGATGGGTATAACGTCATGTAGGCGCCACACACAGTTATAATTTGTACTGCTTTGAACACGGATGGGTATTGCATCATACAGGAGCCACATGCAGTTATATTTTGTACTAATTTGAACGCGGATGGGTACTGTGTCATGTAGGAGCCACCCGCAGTTATAATTTGTACTAATTTGAACGCGGATGGGTATTGTGTCATGTAGGAGCCACACACAGTTATAATTTGTACTGCTTTGAACGCAGATGGGTATTGTGTCATGTAGGCGCCACACACAGTTATAATTTGTACTGCTTTGAATGCGGATGGGTATTGCGTCATGTAGGAGTCACACGCAGTTATATTTTGTACTAATTTGAACGCGGATGGGTACTGTGTCATGTAGGAGCCACCCGCAGTTATAATTTGTACTAATTTGAACGCGGATGGGTATTGCGTCATGTAGGAGTCACACGCAGTTATCATTTGTACTGCTTTGAACGCTTGTGGGTATTGTGTCATGTAGGCGCCACATACAGTTATAATTTGTACTGCTTTGAACGTGGATGGCTATTGCGTCAGGTAGGAGTCACACACAGTTATAATTTTTAGTGCTTAATGCGGATGGGTATTGTGTCATGTAGGAGCCACATACAGTTATAATTTGTACTGTTTAAAACGCGAATGAATATTGCGTTTAAACGCGGGTGCATCTTGTTGGAACCACATGGGTAATTTTGCGCTTGTGTTAGCAGCCCGTAAGCTGATATTTCATGTTAGATAAAGCAGCTTCATTTCTCTTTGAATGTACTTTCCCTTTCATTATCGGGTAACATAAGTTAGGTCATGTGATCAACTAAGCGTGCATCTAACATGACTGTCACGGGTTGGAATTGTGCTGTGATATCATACAATATTTGTCTTACTTGCGTTACTCGAGACTTGATAGCCTGAGAAATGAAATCGGAGATTTCTGACCCCTTTACCGGAGAGAAAAAAAATCTGCCAATCATCGCCGACATTTTGGCGTATGTGTCAATCTATTACGATGAAGTAGATGGTCTAATAAAGGAAAAGAAAAACAGTTTTGTAAAATAAAGTGTGCTTATTTTTATGTTCATTTTGTTAAAAGTGTCTTTCGCCATTAAATTTATCTGTGTTCCATCGAAGTTTTATCGCAGAGAGAAACGCAGAGGTTATGAACTGGCAATCGATATTTCGCACGGAAAAATCTAGTGGTCACATGACCTGGACGAAATGCCGATCACAAGACAATACAAGATAATAGAAACTTTTTGTATATAAAGAGAACCTCAACCTCCAATCTTCCTCCATTGTTTTGTGTTCGCACCACTAGAAACAAGGTAAGTGGCTCTAAATTTAGCAATATAGGCCTACGGATGATTTGTTTTTCGTTAGAATTCTACCGTCGAAAATTATGCCCAAAAATCTTGATATATTAATAGCTTCAAAATTATTTAAACTTAACAAAAATATTATATAGACTCTAGAAAAACTATCCTGGAATTATTGGGCTCCTCTGCTAGGGTTTGTCAATTTTTGCTAAAATTTCGATGATCTTTTTCGAAGTAAGGATGATACCAGTCCTTTATTCAAATCACACCATTCATATCCAGTCAAGATTTATTGTTAAAATTGGTGTATATTTTTTAGGGTTAAGGTCAACTTTAGGCCTATTTATTCCGTTATCTTTGTGGAACCGAAAGCACCTAGCAACTGGGTTATCTCTGTTAAACTATATTATTAACCTTTAACCTCAAGTTATCTGGCTGCGTCTATAGCAAATTCCATTTTTGTATACTTAAAAAAAACATGTATGAGATTTATTTTCTGAAATATATATCTGATATCGTAATCGAAGCATCGAACACATTTTGGTGCAGAATATACCAATTGAGCTTGGTAACACGTTCGGTGAATCTTAAACTCGTCGTTTGTCAAACACGTTGTTCTTAGCCGATGTGCAATGACGTTGTGATTTTTGTATTTTCCAAGTGCAACAACCGTTAATGTTATTATTTTGTGTTTCAGATGTTCCGTCTCGCCATTGTTGCCGCTTTTGTGGCCCTATCCGTTGCCGCACCCCTTTCCACGGAATTGGACGGAGAATGGAACATGTACAAAGTGACGTACAAGAAGAACTACGGCGCTGAAGAAGCCAAAAGGTTAGTTTCGTATTTCTATAATTCAACTTAACTGATTTAAGATGTAATACTGGTTTAAGCGCTAATAACTTTAAAAATGTTTTTTTTTTAGACGAGCAATCTGGGAGGACAACGTTAAATTCATCCAACAACACAACCTTCAGGCTGATCGTGGTGTCCACACTTTCACTGTCGGTATGAACGAGTACGGAGATATGGTAAGCTACTTTCCCGTAAACATTCGGTAATTTCCGCCTAACATAACGAAGAGAACAAATATCAAATTTTGATTGGACAAGACAGGGAGATGAACCGGTAATGACTATTATGTGGTCATTGATTGGTTGATTGATTTGTTGAGTGATGTTTCTTGTGTAGAACTGAAATGCTGTCGTTCTGCCGACTGATCTATCGAGACACCCCAGTCAATTATGGAATTTTATGTTATTTCAAGTGTGATATGACATTCAACAAAAATAACACATTCAAAAAAGAAGTCACTACCTATATCACTTAATCTTTCAATGCCATTTAGAAGTTGAAAGGTTACAATAAGGTGAAGAATTACCTATGGATAACAACTTCTTGGTTTATACCTTATTGTACCTATATTACCTATATTGTTCTAAATTTAAAACATATTGGATTATAGCAACTTTGCCGATGGGCTTCAAAAATATGTTATGGTAAAACAGGAAAACGTCTTTCTAAAACCCTACATCCATATCAAATGACTGTCGTCAATGTTTGCCCTTGACATCTTTTACAATGTGAAATTATATTCGTTTTGTAGACCGTAGAAGAGTTCGTTAAAGTGATGAACGGTTTTAAACAATCCAACGTTACCTCTCTTGGGTCCACATTCATGGCACCAACTAATGTAGAACTTCCCACAACCGTTGATTGGAGAACACAAGGATACGTCACACCAGTCAAGAACCAGGTAAGCCAATCAAAAAGCCACTTTTAAAATGAGATTAATACATACATGTTGAACCAGTTAAATCAATAAAAATAAGATAAATATTTTCTGAAACCCAAGTATCCAATCAAGTTGCTGCTTTCAAAACTAAATAGCTACAAATAACAGCAAGCAATTTGCATTTTCACAGGTCATTTGTAGCCAATCAAATTGTCCGTTTGAAAAAAGAAATAAATACATACATGTAGAACCAGCTAAGCTAATCAAGTTGTCGCTTTCAATAGAAGATCAAGCATAAGACCGGCTACAAATCAAAAGAATGTTGATGTTTTTCTAAAAAAGCAAATACGCAGGCAACTAGTCAGTTGCTGATCTTCTTGCAAACCATTTTCAAATCGGCACAGTTCAGTTTATAATTGAATATAAGAAGGCGATAATGTGGCTCGAGAAACAATTATTCCAATATTTTTTTGAGTATCATATCAAAAGGATTTGAGATACAGAAACGTCAAACGGACTTTGCTTCATTTTTCTTTTAGGGACAATGCGGTTCCTGCTGGGCCTTTTCCACTACCGGATCTTTGGAAGGTCAACATTTTAAGAAAAACGGACAACTTGTTTCCCTTTCCGAACAGAACCTTGTCGATTGTTCACGTAAAGAAGGTAAGGTTTACACAACTTGAGTTTTCACCCAAAATCAATTCAATACTTGACAGTACCTTGCATAGGTCAACGTAAAGACGGTTGACTTGCGTTCAGAAGCTAGGGCATTGTAGGAAATATTAGTTTAATTGCTCGTCGAAACTAAGAATTATGTTATACATTATTTAGGCACATTTTTCTAAACATGTAGTATTTGCTATATCCACTGTCGCAATCCTTCCACCTTGGACGAAGCAGTGAATAACCTAGCCAGAAAGGTGTGTTTAGCTACAGGCCTTTCACAAGCTAAGAATTATGTTACATATTAATCATGATCGTTTTCCCAAACATGACTCAAATCATTTTATAGTTTTCTTCCAAGTAAATTGCATGTCTTTTTTATCGTTTTCATTGATATACATATATTGTTTTCCTTGTATCATGTGATTTAACGGGTACTCAATTGTTTGTTTTTACAATTTGTTTTACTCAGGTAACATGGGATGTAATGGCGGTCTGATGGACCAAGCTTTCAAGTACATCAAAATGAACGGTGGAATCGATACTGAATCTTCCTACCCATATCAAGCCAAGGTGAGAAAGGGAACACTCCTAAAACACTAGGCCCATGTATCGCCCTAAATCTTGCACTGTTAATCTTTAGTTACTTAACCATGCTTCTGCTTGAGTAATTTTTTGGAAAAAAATTCGATAGCTTAAATATGCAGAATAAGGCGAGAAAAGTGTAGTAAATCTTCGAATGTTGCTAAATTATTGTTTCCATTTATAAAACACTCAATAGCTAAACATTTGTTGAATCCTTTTTTACAGAACGAACGATGCCGATTCCAGACTGCTAACGTTGGCGCCACTGACACTGGTTTCTCCGACATCCGACGTGGTAACGAAGCCGACCTTCAGGCCGCCGTAGCCAGTGTTGGGCCAATCTCCGTCGCCATCGACGCTGGTCACCAATCCTTCCAGTTGTATCGTGATGGGGTTTACTACGAGAGAGAGTGCAGCTCAATGCGTCTTGATCACGGTGTTTTGGCTGTAGGTTATGGAACCGAATCTGGCTCTGACTATTGGCTCGTCAAAAATAGGTAAGTTTTAAGGCCGAATTGCGTTGAGAAACGCGGAGTATATTTGCCCTAGCTTTAATTATTCAAACTGCTGAAACAAGTTATTTGGATATGGTAACATTAAGTGCTCTGTTCAACTTGTCCTACCAAATTATATCATCCCAAATCTCACTTATGTGACAGATGACATGGGCCTTTGAAAAGTCTATACACCGTTAGTTAAACCAAAAGGCATTCACATATTCTGCAGTTTAAGTTAAACGTGCATAAGAAATCTGTCAAAGAACTTCAAACTAAACATAGGCATATTTGTGAATCTTACTTTGAGGCAAATATCTGTATGTGCTTGTCCTCTGTTCACAGTTGGGGAGAGCAATGGGGTCAACAGGGTTACATTCAGATGTCCAGGAACCGCGACAACAACTGTGGTATTGCTACCCAAGCCAGCTACCCATTGGTCTAGACATGGGAAACAACCCTTTGGCACGTGGACGAGCAAACTGAAGACAAGCGAACACCTCTGACAGACTTGCACTTTTTAAAAGTAAACAGTAAAAGGAACATTAACAACATCAAAGTTATATTAAAGAGATTGTGCCATCCAAAAAAGTTCTTGCCTATGACTGTTGCCAAAATACACGAAAAAGCAATGATTATTTAACACCACACTGATCTTTTTATTTCAAATGAGATTATATGTTTATATAGATTCGTTTATTTTTTTCTATTGTTTGAATAAATAAATTGAAATTGTCTATATTCATTGTTCTGGTCTTGCTTTTCCTCTGGTGGAAATTGATTGTTTAATGTTTTACATTAAAGATTATTTCCCATTTGATTTTAACCATAAAAGAAGAAAATACGACACATTTTATATGGTTAAAAATCCAAAAATACGTGTCTTTGGACAAAGCTGTACTTGGACGCGACTATCCTTTGCTGATAAAACACATCTATGTTATCACTAGAGCTTAAAATATGCAAAATACTTCTTTAAGTGTGTGAAGCTCAATTTTAGATCTTGGTGGAATAAGCGAAGGAGAAATTGGATTTCGCTGCTTTTTACCTTGGTCGTGGATATATAGCCTTTAGGTGCGAAGTTGAACCGAAATTCAGCGGAACAAATGCCATTAGGGTTGACGAATTTTACACGAATGGGAACTGGTTAATTTTACTTTAAATGTACCCTTGTCAATCTAATAACCAATACCAAAATCTTGTACTAATGGATACCTGTTTAATCGTGATGGAAATGTCCTTAACATGTACAGATAGTTCAATAAGACGTTATCCGAGAAATCTGGGCTCTGTCGAATTTTTTTTTCTGTATTCGTCATAGCCCAGATTACTTCCATAATGAAAAAACGATATTTCTTAACTTGTCCCGCCGAAAAAAAACAGCGGCGAAAATTTCACAACAAATAAGCAAAGAATAAAATATTTACCACTGCATTCCGATAGTATAGAACACGAAGAAGAAGTTTATCAAACTTAGGCGGCTGTAAAGTGGTACACTTTCCCTTATCCAGTCAATATTTCTTTTGAAGTCCACTGGCTTTTAACTTGACGTAACCGCCATAGTAAAACATTTAACCGACCAGTTAAACTGGGCGGAGAGTCATAGAAATATGTCACTCGTATATCTTCGGAAGTCTTCGGTCATGACCTACTTCCGCCCTGCACCATTGACAGATCTCCATTTTTACACACGTCACGGGCCGTTTGTTCGGCAGCGCCAAAGGGAGCTGTGAGAATCATGAGCAATTTGAAAATTAGGTGGACTATGTCCTTTCTCTTGTCACTTTTGTGGAAGATAGCAAGTATCTTAGGGGGAACCCTTTCTAAAACAACAGTTACGTGCAAGCCGTGTGCCTAAAAATCTTGCCTAATGTCCCGTCTTTCAATACAGGTAAATTTCCAGCAATTTGCGTCGCGTAAATTATCGTGTGCAGTCATTTTGCGAACGTGTGTCGTTTAAATTAAGACTTATATCATACACATATTGAGAGAGTGGTTCGGGCTAGAGGGCGATTCACATTACCAGTCAAATATAATACAAGTCTCCCTTAGACCGAAAGCCCGGGCTAAATAAGACGTCATAGCATAGAAGCTTTTTCATACCTTTTTCTGCCTGTCGGAAGCTACCGATCATCCCGGCCAATTCGTCTGCTAAACCCATTGTAGGATTGGACTTTGAACCAACGCAAGCAGATGGTAAAAAAGTTTGCATGATAATGCATTTGTATAATTGCACAAAAACAATTCAATGCTACATTTACAGCCCTACGATGGTTACAAAATTTAATAAGCTCAGTGATATATGAAGTCAAAGAAGACCTCAGTTGTGGACATGCCCTCCCAGTGGTGCCGTGATACACGATCTCTGTCGTGTCAGTACCTCTTCGTAGCAGTTTGTACACATTGATGGGTTGTGCATGACGTCACTTTTTCTTTCTCACTCTTTTTGATTGAGGTCAGGGGTTTCCTCCGGGCGATGAGCCCGGCTTCCTTCCCAAACTAAACCTTGCAACGCAGCCATATAAGTGAAACATTCCTGAGTGCGGCGTAAAGATCGACCAATCAATTCTTTAAGAAATGATGTGTTTTACTGAATAAAAGGTCTGTGACGAAACGCCGAGCCTTCAAGCAATAAATACTAAACACAATCGCATTTCAACGGTATAATGCTTCACCGGCCGTGAATGAAATAAAATTCTTCTAATTTTGTGAACAGCAACCTGATACATGTGTGTCGCATCAAAATTCTATTACAATGCAAAAGATGGTGAATATTCGCGGGTTTGAATCCCCGACGGCATGAAAAAATGCGACGTGACGTCGACGTTAAAATAGTTTTAGATGTGTCTCCGTGTACTGGAGGTTAAAATCCACACGGACGTAAAATAACATTCTTGGTTTCTAGGGCGCAGGTGCAAAATGTGTTTTTGGAGAAAAAATGCTTGTTTTCACAGATGCATCGAGTTTTTTTCATAAATTTGCTTAAAGTCAACACTTTACAATATACTTCATCTTAAAGACAATATCTACCTGGTCCCAAAACATGGTTTATTTATTTTTTATGACTTGGTTAATTATTCTCAGATGTCTGTTGACTGGATGTCACTGAAACATGTGCACACCTGGTATGCTAACCTGCTATTGGTGTATTTAGGTCAAATAAACCAATCATATTGCCAGTTGTAAGGTGTGCACATGTTTCAGTGACATCCAGTCACCAGACATCTGAAAATAAATAACCATAGCTTCTTGTAGGAAAGTCATAAAAAATAAATAAACCATGTTTTGTGACCAGGTAGATATTGTCTTTAAGGTGAAGTATATTGTAATTTACCTAAAGTGTTCACTTTAAGGTTTAAAAGTGTTTGAGGTACTTTAAATAACTTCAAATAACAAATTCTCAATTTTATGTGCGTTTTTCACTTGGTTGTTGTATGCGGAGCGTTGCCTGGTAAGGGGGTATCCATATGCAAAAGTTCCCCCCTCCTCGCTAAATTTGGCAACTTTGTCACATAAATGAAATAATCAATCAATCAACATCTTGGTGTCACTTAATCGATTTACCGACGAGTATGTGTCGATGTTTTTACCACCCATCCAGCCAACAATTATGATGTTATGATGTCGCATTGTCAAGCCTGACCTAAATTTGATATAGTTTGTTCAGCCAAATCCAAAGCAGTGTGATATTTGATATGAATTTCTTTAATAAGTTCTGTTATCAGATATTTGACCCCGGACTGAAATCAGGTGTTAGTCAGGTGGATAAACTCTATATGTGTTTGAAATTCACCGCGTAAGTAAATTAGTTTTTTTTGCTACATACATATTTTTTAAAATGATTTTATTTATATTAACTACAATGTAAAGCTACAAGTAAGTGGGCAATGACACCAATTAACGAACTTAAAATAATTGTGATCTTATTTTAGTGTGCGATTTGAGAATTATTGGATTATATACCGATGATCCTAACGGGTTTAAAATATGTTGATATGATTTTCAGCGGCGTGTTTGGTTTTTAAGGAGGGTGGTGATGGGGGGTGATCGGTTAACTGAGTTGAACAAGCACTGTCAAATTCAACATTATTGGGCGATACTGTCTTCTGGTCCGCTTTATCGCCAGGATACAGATTAAATTTCCATTTCCGACAATTGTTTACGTTTTAATTTGTGGCCGATTACCTAAATTTCGTTAAGGTCTTTGTTTTCGATTTTCTAAAAGACATGAGATATCCTTGATAATCAAATAAAGATCAACCGAGACCGAGATCCATTTTCATTGGTTGAAAAACAGAAACCGTGAGCTTTGACCTTCAGCCAATTTTTAGCTGTACCGAAAAAACATTTAGCTACAATCCTTTCACAAATATATAGCGTAACCCATTACATGTATATCTACCTTTTAACACAACTAGAAACTTGTCTCCATTGTTATTTTAGACAAGAAGATACAGCTCAATCTTCTGAAAAGTTAGGGATAGGTTAAGGGTTATATATAGTTTTAGGGTTAGCCCTAAACCCTAACCCTAAACCCTAATCCCAACCTTAAGATTTTGGCAACGAGGCTTGGTCAATTTTAGCTATAGCAATTTCTTTCTTTATCAATTTCCAAGAACTTTGAATTTAAACATATTTTGGGAGAATTTTGTATCCGTTTACTGATTTGTGGTTGTTATTTTTTTATTTATTATCAGATTGGAAAAATCTTAAGATGTTGAAAGCCGCATTTTCCGGTTGTCTGCTCTTCCTGGTCGTCTGCTCGAGAGCTCAAGTGACGGATAAAGAATGGAACGAATATAAAAAAGAATTTGACAAATCTTACTCAACAGACGAAGATAAATGGAGGTGCGCATGTCCATTTATTACCATAGTCACAGTAGTTTGTAGAATTTTATATAAATAGATATAGTACGCTCATATAGACCCCTTCAAATGAAGAATTGACGCAGTTAGGCTCGGTTTATGACAAAGTGGTGCTACATTGAGTTTTGGGGACAATCGCACTCATTTCGTCCGTGACGCCATGCGATAGATAGTGTCACAGCGCCAACAACAGAAAAATGACGTCAGTGCCCTGCAATTCTACCAACGTCGTGAAAAATCTTCTAAACCGAAAGGGTCTATTGACATTCCATACGGGTTTTAGTCACCTTGTTTGCTTTTATTCTTTGTACAACTCTTGATAATATGGCCGCCATAATTTTAACATTTTGTGTTAGCGGGAAAATATCAACATTTTGGCAGCTCATGTCACGTTAATCAGACCGAAGCGTAATTACAGTATATACAGTTATGGAGCAAAGGAGGGAAATCGTATTGGCTAAGATAATATCCTCTTTGCATGAAGCCCACCAGATTCTTGTTATAGTTTTTACTTTCATTTTAGACGTGAAATATTTGAGATGAATGTCAAACACATCGCTCAACATAATTTGGAAGCAGACAAGGGACATCACTCTTATCGCCTTGGCGTGAACCAGTTTGCAGATCTTGTAAGTAACTGACTTGTTCAGTTGTAAACTCCGTTAACCGCAAAAAAATTTTGCAAAAAATATTTTATATTTTTTTTCAAATGAAAACTAATGTTATAATACAATATCACTACGGATGAAAAGCTGTATATTTTTCTATTTCTATTTTAAAAAATATTTTGTTCATTTGTAGACACAATCAGAAAAGCTTTCTTTGAGGTCAAGGCCGATTGGTTCACAGACTTCCATGTACTGTAAGGGGAAACCTGATCTAAAACACGGAGTCCTACCAGAAAGTTTTGATTGGCGGTCGCTTGGATTCATCACGCCAGTAAAAAATCAGGTAGAAATTTCAAAATCACAATTACAAGCATTGTTGTGGATGTAAAATCATGAAGCAATATCCTAAAAAAGTTGTTCTATTTGTTTTGGTTAGTAGGCCTAAAAATGGCCTAGACTAAATTAAAATTGCACCTGATAAACTTCTAGATGCCATTAAGTTCCCGAAGGTGAACCTAAAAAAAGTCTCAAGATCTGCAAATTCTGTTACTCAGATTTCCTTAACTTCAAGTACTTGTTTAATTTCACTCCTATTTTGCTGTAGAATTTTGGACACTATTTATTATCTTTGATATCAGGGACAGTGTGGTTCGCCTTGGGCGTTCTCAGTGACGGGAGCTATCAAGGCGCGGGAAGCTATTTACTGTCCTCCTCATCGACTGGTCAGTTTGTCCGAACAGAACCTCCTGGATTGTTCTGGGAAATACGGTATGATGAATATTTGTATTTTTTCTATTGCCTCAAAAGTCTGCGTTTGTCTAAAATGTCCTCTTGATCCAAGGAATGAATTTATACGACATGCTTCTGTATATTAAGCTTGAAACTCATTTGGCCTTAATTCTGCCAATTAGGTAATATTATACGATGATTTGTGCAAATGTTGAATATTAAAATTATAGCTGATTTATTTCAGTTTGTTCTTAATTTCCACACCAAGCATGTAAAGAATGTCTTCCGATGATGTAATTTTGTTTATAAATGTATTTTAACAAGTATCATGGAGGCATGATCTGCCAAAGTTCAAACTTTTTCATAAATTCATCTTGTCAAGATAAGTTGAGCGTTGAAGTACTTTGAAAGACTAAAGCTTTGACGTTGAAGTAAAAATATCGATAAACCCAATAGCGCCAATGATCCAAAGATGTCTGCAAATAGTGGACAAAAATTAAACAGCCGGGATGAATGAGTATATTTACATTTGAGGGTTTTAGTTGCTTATTCATAGACTTCTGATACTACCTGAAGGTACGACTCCAGATAGGCATCTACAGAAAACCCTTTTTATATGTTGTACTTCCTGATTAAAATGCTGAACAATTATCTAATCTTGTTTCAACGGAATTATCTCTATATCTGGTACCTCATGTTTAGCCTTTTTGGTGGATTCAAAATCCAATCATTTAAGTCTACTGTATAGAACATTTAATCTACATGCTTTATTGGTAAGACGTTAGCGAGAAGATGCTAACTACAAAATAGTCTGATTACGTTTAACAATCAATTTTAACCTTGATATTAATTTGGATATTCCAAACAGACCTGGTGCCTATTGACGTCTCTAAGATATGGAATATGAAACGATCGCTTTGTTACAAGCCCTTATAGCGACACGTATAAATTCAATCTTGTTCTTCCCTGTCCAGAATGCGTTCCGTTCTCCATTGTGTACCTCTCCAAATACCCGAATGACGTCATTAAGCAATCGGTCTTTTGGTTGAATCTAGTTGGCGTGCCCTTTTGGGAAGTAATTTCCTGTACAATTATAAAGGCAACTTTCAGTTAAAAACTTTTGTAATTATCATTGAGGTCGACTTGCTTTTTGAATGTTTTTGTGTTTCATGCCAAACAGGTTTATTGACCGGGGGAGCACTCTACCATCGGCTAGTACAGATCTGATGTTGACTGTAACCGGAAATAATATACCCCGAACATTTGTTGAAGTATATATGGCGGTCTAACATATCCTTCGATTGCTTTTTCAGGAAATTACGGTTGCAATGGCGGTTATATGGACTCGACCTATGGATACATTCGGGACAATGGGGGAATAGACACTGAGTCATCGTATCCTTACGAAGCCAAGGTGAGAAAAAATCATTACATAGTATATACCTTTCAAGGGATTATCTGGTACACCACCATCCCAAATATGATCTTCTGCCAAAATTATTGTGGGCTCTTTGTCTTTCTTTGAATCAGACTGCAGTAAACACTCTTTCGACTTTACTTCGAATCAGGATTTATCTGACCATGATTCGCCAAATTGTCCATTAAAAATATTATTCTACGATAGCTTTCGAAGTGCTCAAGAAAAAAATTCTTGAATAAAATATTGCATTACTTTAATTGGAAACTGTCAGCGCATTCAATATCACCAGAAGTCTATGAATGTGGAAGTGTGAAGCGTTCCATTACATAGTATTGAGGGCATTGGCGCCGTTTGACCCAGAGGTCACCATACACAGAGCCCTCTCTCGGTTAGTCAGAAAGCGTGGCTTTTCTTCACTTTCTCATATGAACTATTATGGGATGCATAAGAAAAAACATGGCGAACATTTTATTTATGATAACAGTACTTGATGGAGCAAAAGTTAAAGTTTCCGAAGAACTTCATAAAGTTGAAAATGAGACAAGAAGACTTGTTTGGAACGATTTGAGTCCAAATGGAGATATCAGAGTCGCATGTTCGGTAAAGCTTTTATAAAAACCAATGCATTCTCCGAACTGCGGTTACTGGAATTGCCGATAGATGCAGTAAGTGGAGAATGAATTTATTTTCTGATTTGAAATTGCGCAACCGTTGACAATTTCAAAATCTACCGCGCATAAACGTCACATAATGTAGTATAAGCCGGCTGAAAGCGCCAGTGCCCTGAATATGGGGTAATGCGACATTTCACACTTCCCTGTTCATAGACTTCTGATATCACTTAAAATTCTTGATATTTGTTTTCATGTTAATGATTGCCCCAGGACGGTAAATGCCGATTTAACCCGAATAACATCGGCGCAAGGATACGAGGGTGTGTCGATTTACCGAAAGGAAATGAAACCGCTTTACAGATTGTGATATTTACTAACGGACCTGTTACCGCTGGGATACATAGTGCCCTTCCCAGTTTCGAGATGTACAAATCGGGTAGGTTCATTTTGTGTGATCCAAGCAAACAATCCTCAATTTAATTTTTTATTTTATGGACGGATATGTTGATTGACTGAATACTTGCACAATGTTAAGCCACCAACACATGCACTCAAGACTACTTCACTTTTTAGGTTACGCTGCTACACTCTGTAGGTGTATTGGAGGAGAATACCAAACTCTTAATCTACAGGAAACGTCCAACCTTCGGCGAGTAAAATGGGTTTATGATACAAAACGGCTTAATTAAAGACTATAGGTCTACTATAGCCCTACATACATTATGTTGAATTTGTCTTTAAACTCTTTGCTTTTGAAAGGTGTTTTTGACGACCCAAAATGTACCCCGGATATCCTCGACCACGCTATCCTGATTGTCGGATATGGAACACTTAATGGGAAGAAATATTGGATTTGCAAAAACAGGTTAGTACAGTCCTGGAATTTATTTTGAAGAATTTAAACTAAAATCGTCAGAAAAATCTATAAAAATTATTTTTTTCGTTATTAAAAAAAAAAAATGGTCGGAATTCCTCTACCGACTTACGCAGAAATAGCAACCTAGTTTTAAGTTTTAGGCATATCTTTGTTTTTCGAAATTATTTTCTAACTAAATCATAGTCTTTGTCCACTACATGTTAACCCGCTCATAACACTGAAATAATCTTTAAGTTTTTATCATTAATTCTGTTGCAGTTGGGGGACGAGCTGGGGAGACCAGGGGTATATTTTAATAGCCCGTGACCATGGTAACGAGTGTGGTATCTCGAACTTAGCGGCTTACCCAGAAATGTTATGTGACGGATAAACATCATTTTACATGCAATGTAGATTTATCTTTTTCTAAAAGTGACTTGAGCTGCCAAACGTCGGACCTTTAAATGAATTCTAACTGAAAAAAGAATGCCAACTGAAGGTTTTTAAATTATTTCTTCGGAGAAAAAAAAATACGAAAAGATATCAACAAGTTGGCAGATCATATTCATTAAAGATAATGACCACCATAATGTACATTTCCAAGATTATTATCAGCAAAAAAACTCTTTATTTTGTTCCTATTTATATGAATAACAAACAATTCGGTCATTCGGCTGCAACACAATGTTTCGTATATTCAGCAGTTACGGCAAATTTAAAATCAATATCTCTAACTAGAAAAATACCGAGAAAAGTTATCTGTTGTACAAAACCGCCAAGTGTCTTTAGACAGTCTTCAATATGTCAGTTAATAATAAAGATATACAAAAGAATATTTATATTTTTATTTGATGTAACCGTTTTGTATCTAAATGTGCAATAAATATTTATTTAGATAAATTAAAATTTTAGTTCAACTTTTTTGTTTAGCGATACTTTAGTCTTCAAAGCTTTAGAGTGTCTTCGCTTTTGAATAGATTACAATGTAACTTGTCGATGTTTATGCCGCTCTTAAATTGAAAATGTCATCAGTGAGGAAAAAGTGCCTATGGCTCCCCGATTGTTGATATTGCTAGAACGTGACAAATCAAAATTTAAATTTTTAATTCAAAACACAAGGTGACGACAACACTTTTGAATTTTCCCAAAGATAGAAAGTTCCCAACTTCTTCTGTCAAGGGAAAAAAAACATTTTAATGTAAGCAGCGAGTGTGCCTTTAAATAGGCTTATGATTAATCAAAAGTTCTTCATGTGACTAATGTGGAAGAGTGACCAGGCAACTGTCAAAGGTCGGCACTTTCCCCCAGAAAAAACCCGGACTATCTTAACGCATGAACCAATCAATTTTTATCAACAAGAAGTCAAAGTCAAAATTTCCTCAGCCGTCATTAGATTGTGGATTTTGAATTTTTAAAGATCCGGTATCAGATATCAATGTTGTGATTTTATCCAGTCAGGTGTTTAGCACAAGACTGACCTAGATACAGTACAATATACTCGTCGCCAGGTATGTGTAAATTGTATTCAAAGTATATACATATTAAAAACAAAGTTTGTATCTTCAACTGACTCTACGGAATCAAGTTTATTAAGGTGAGCGGCAATTGAAGTTAAAGCTTGTTATTGGATTTTTTAAACAACTGATTAACGTGGGGCTTTATTGAATGGTATATTTTTATTTATAGTTTTATTTCTTTTTCAAAATATATAAAACATACATTCAGTTTGAAGAGCATCTATATTTATGAACACTAAAACACATGGGCACAGGGAAAATCTTCTTGTCTAAAATAACCAAGTTTCTTATTGTGTTAAAAAGGGGTATATTATTTAGACCTTTATACCCATCATAAATTGTTATAATAAAGTAAACCTATGGTATTTCATTAGGTTGACGACTGACAGGAGCTTGGCCTTAGCCAGTAGAATTTTCTGGAACACTTAGTATTACATTGACAATGCTTACGCATCTTAAGCTATGGTAAGAATATCGTCAGACTAAGAGCATCTATACATTGACATATTCTTGTTATTTGATGGTGTTGAATTGTATATAATTTAAGGTATTGAATATCAAGAACATGCTGCTGTTGTATGTGTGGATACATATATGAAATACTTACTGATTGGTTAGCTGGTTAATTTATCGATTTTTGTTTTACTTCACTCAAGATCACCAAAAGCTAATAATACCAAAGCACTGGGTTATTTGTTGGGTGTTTTCGAAATTTATTTCGCCTAGCCTACATGACGCTGCCAACTGGGCTTATTGGAAGAGATTAATTGATTGATTGTTTGGTGTTTTACGCCGCGCTCAACATTATTTCACTTATATGGCGGCGTTGCCAGTTTTATTGTGGGAGGAAACCGGGCGCTATGCCCGGAGGAAACCCACGATCTTCCGTTGGTAACCATCCCACATAGGTCGTTCGAGTGAAAACCCAGTCAGAAAATTTTCCAATTGCATCATCTCTGTTATATGACGTAATATTTCATTTTCATCAGCAGACCGGAAGTTCTCCGTTATGTTGAAACTATCGATTTCCGGTTGCGTGCTTTTGGCAGTTTGTTTGATCGCTCATTCCACAGACACAGAATGGAACGAGTTTAAACAAAAGTTCAACAAAGTTTATAATGAAGCTGAGAACAGATGGAGGTAAGCTAGGCTTTTGGAAAAATATCAACGGTTTAAACAGAACTTGAGTTTGGCGGGGTTCAAATTACCATTTGGGATTTCAACCCAATACCGTATTACAAAACAACTGGTACTAGTTTGATTGATTGATTTATGTTTTACGCCGCACTCAAGATTTTTTCACTGATATGTTGGCGTTGCCAGGTTTAGTGGTGGAGGACTCCCCCAATCTTCGGGGAGTACCTGACAAATCTCTCTCATTTTTATTTGGTCTGAACGGGATTCGAACTCGCGCCGAATTTATGGGTTGGACTATCACTTTAACCGATTGAGCTACCGAGGCCCCAGTACTAGTTTGAACAATAGTCCAAATTCACAAGGAGATTTTATTAATAAAAAATTCTATATAGCTGACCTTGCATGCGGACCGACGCAGATCAAGAGAGCCATTAGCCTTTTGCAAAAGTTTTCTATGTTTTGTAACCTGTCTTAAACTCGACACATTTTCTAAATTTCGATTGTAAAAAAGTAAATGAATTCAGAGAATTTTTTTGAAATAGATTTAAGATTTTCTTATTGAATTTGATTTTTTAATCGTTTAGTCATTTTCCATCATTCCTTATTTTTCAAGAACGTATCAATTTTTATGGCATTTATGCTTTTGTAAATTCATGGTTGCCAGCCAATGCGTTGTAACTGTCGCATTTTCGACTTGATATACTCTTTCTTTTTTATACTAAGGCGAGAGATATACGATTTGAATGTTAAGTTCATCGATGAACACAATGCCGAAGCAGACAGGGGAAGTCACTCTTATCGCCTTGGTGTGAATCATTTTGCAGACCTGGTAAGCTACGTATTTTCCTTTTCAAATAACATGAGCTGCTAAATATGGGGAAACTTTGGCCAATTGTTCGTCATTTTCAATGAAGATTACAAACTCAGAGAGCTCTCTATATACAAACATGGTTAATATATGTCTATGAATTCTTTCAGTACAAAAATCCCTAAAATGAACTCACACATCCCGGTTATTTGAATTATGTTCGATGTTCGTACATGTACACATCCTCGGTTTGTACCAGCTCCTGGCTTTGCTGATATTTTCATTTCATCATTTCATTTCATAACAATCAGAATACATAAAAAATATCCGAATTTTGGCAGCTCGTGACACTTTAAATTTAAAATTTCGATTTCACCATCTCCTGGTGCGAATGACGAAAATAACTGGATACATAAGAAAGGGAAGTTGTAAACTCACCTAGACTTCCTGCTTATTTAGAATATTTTAATTTAAATGCCAAAATCAAAACGAAACTATAGCAATAATAATGTTACTGTTGCGTATATGTCAAATCTATACTAAATTTTAAAAATGTAATTTCAATAAATTTTGAACATCGAATATTAAAAAAATTGGTTTATTTTATATTTCAGACCATGACCGAAAGGCATGCTATTGGATTAAAAGCACCGAAACCCGATGCCAGAAAGTATTGCACGGGGAAACCTGACTTAAAACACGGAGCTCTACCAAACAGTTTTGATTGGAGGTCTCTCGGATTTATAACAGCAGTGAAAAGCCAGGTAAACTAAATGGATGGGTAAGCGCCAATAAAAATTCACCCCCCCCCCCCAGGTAAACTAGGCTGTAACCGTATATATATATATATGTTTTTTGTCTCTACATGTCTTTTA
Organism: Lepidochitona cinerea; assembly: GCA_963971465.1. Lineage (NCBI taxonomy): Eukaryota > Metazoa > Mollusca > Polyplacophora > Chitonida > Tonicellidae > Lepidochitona > Lepidochitona cinerea. Next base: position 13,828,804 of record OZ020559.1, read on the forward strand.
GTTTGATCAGTATATGTATTTCAGCAAAAAAGAGCAAAACATCTATTTTTTTGGTTTGATATATTGGGTGGCTTAAAACTAAAAACCTTTTCGGAACTTTTTTCATTTGGTGATTTTGAAAGATATTAAGACAAAATTTTTCAAGGAATTTTAATGCGGAACCCGTTTGACCTTTGTGGGATTGATGAAATTTATTTCCGTCCGATGTGCAATGGTTTCTTATGCGCAATAGACTGATAGCTTAATGACGTCATCTGGGTATAGAAGAGATTAAAACATGGCGGCATACAGATTTCTGCACTGTGCAGTCACGCAGGTAAGCCTTAAAATTAGAAATTTTATAAGTGCACGTAGTGCACGAAATGAAATTAAAATTTTATGAGTAAACTGAAGTAGATATAATAATGCATTCTCCTTCGCTTCTGTATTTTCGAAGCCATTCAAAGTCTCGCGAGATTCGACGAGAATTCGCCCTTCTCCAAAATGGAAGAGCGAAACAAAGACATAGACAAATTTACTGTGAAATCCAAATCTTTCCTAAAGAAAGTTTTATTAACTCAACTCTAATTAGACAATGAAAAGTCGAATAAAAGAGAACAAAAGAACAAAGCCGGGATTCTCCCCAATAAACAGGATTCACGCCACCCAAGAGGCTCTCTGGTTACACCCTGTAAGAATAAAGAAAGTAAACATTTTATGAGCTGGGTCGGGCAGAATCTGACAGGGAGGGATTATTATATCTACTTCAGTTTACTCATAAAATTTTAATTTCATTTCGTGCACTACGTGCACTTATAAAATTTCTAATTTTATTTCGTAAACTTCCGTAGATATAATAATGCATGTTCAAAGTTTTGTTTTATTGTGTGCTGCCAAATAGGCTGTTTTGAAAGTTATCTTTACCTTCCCTGTTATAATATCTGTTAAAAGTCAGGGCATTTGTCCAATTAGCCCTACTGATAATGTCCTGCACAGAGAGCCCCTGTCGTTTTACCTTAGATGTAGCGGCCCCTCGTACAGAATGGGCTGTGAATTGTGCAGTGTCTATTCCCGACATGCTCATCAGTCGCTTGGGCCAATTTGAAATTGTGCTCGTTACCACTGCATGGTGTGGTTTTATGGTACCGATCAATAATTGTGTCTCATTGCCACGGATGGATTTAGTTACTTCGAGATATTTCCTAAGACACCGAACGACATCGAGACATGGGTTTTCCATGTACTCCATGTACGTAATTGTGATAGGTGGCTGGCCCAGTTTACGACATTTAGTTGGCGCCTTAATTTGAAATTCCATTTTGTTGCCAAAATCAGTCATATATGCAATACTAAGTTGTTTTAGTTCTGATGCGCGTCCTGCGCTCGTTAGTGATAATAGCATAGTGAGCTTCTGAGTAAGCATATTTAAGTTTAAGATAGAGTTAGACCCAAGGCTTAAAATTTTTTCAAGGACCACTTGAACATCCCAAGTGTCGGTATACTTAGGTTGAGGGGGTCTTTCATTAAATATGGCGGCCATAAGCCGTCTAACTAAATCATGCTGTCCTAGCCTAATTCCCTCCATCTTTGGGTGAATCATTGAAATGGCTGACCTAAACCCATTGATTGTACTATTTTGGTATCCTTCTTGATATGTAATCGTCAAAAAATCGACTAGATTTGCCACAGTGGATTGAAGTGGATCAATTTGTTTTTCGTGACACCAGCTAACCCATTTATTCCAGGAGCTGTTGTAAGCAGTCCGTGTGCCCGGTCGCCAGCCTTTATTGAGAAGTTTGGCAGCGTCTTCAGAAACGCCTTTTGTTTGGTTGGACAGCCTGATATTTTCCATGCCGCTAGTGGCATTGCCCCGTTGAGGACCAGAGGGTGTTTGAGGCCCAGGGGTGAGAGTATTATGTTGTCCATTGGTGGGAGCAGGATTGGCGTAGCTATGATCATTGATAATAAAGTCGGGTACCACATTTGGGCTTGCCACACTGGTGTCACCATAACTAAATCGGCTTTTTCTTTCCGTAACTTTGCTAAGCATCTCGCTATTAGACAGATTGGTGGATAAGCATACCCTTGAGCATTTTTCCAGTTCATTTGAAATGCATCCACGCTCATTGCCCCCGGATCCGGTTTCCAACTGACATATTGTGTCACTTGGTTGTTCAGTCTGTCTGCAAACAGATCTATTTCTATCGGCCCCAAGTGCTTTTCTATATCCAAAAATATTCGTTTGTTCAACATCCATGCACTGGTGTCGGTTAGATTTCTCGACAGATAATCCGCCGTTTGATTTAACCGACCTGGCAGATGTTCTGCAGTTAGGATTAGATTCCTGTGGAGGCAAAAAGCCCACAGATCCTGAATTAGCCCCGTTAAATATATTGATCGCGGGCTCCCCATTTTGTTTATAAGCGTCACAGCTGTCGTATTGTCTATTTCGATTTGTATCATGGTTGCGGTGTTTTTCTTTTGATGAGCAGTCCTCGACAAATCCGATACCCAGTAGACAGAGAGTGGGCGTGGCTTAAAAGCGTTGAATAACTTCCCGATCTGGAAGTTATTGTATGGCTCTCTTAACTGGGTATCACGACCCTCGGAATTCAAATTTTTCCCACGGCAAAAAAAAAAGTTGCCGCGGAAAAGTTTATTTTTCACGGCAAAAGTGATTTCACCACGGCATTTTTATCCAAACAATTCGCACTGCTCTGTTAACTAAATGTGCATTGACAAAAAAAAATGTCAAACACTGTTCAAGAAAGATTTTGTTTAAATGTCTTCTTTGATTATCATAGAAACAGCATAGAGAAAATGCTAACTTCGTCTTACGGCTGACTCTGAACGGCCAATGAGACATAACTGACAGTTGGAGACATTCTGACGCCAGCCCCCTGCAGAGTTGAACTTTGTTTCAAAGGTGTGTCATTGTGGGAATTGCGGTACATTGCATTTCTCTCAAAAAGCAGAACCTTTGACATCATATTTAAATTAGAAATAAAACACTTAATTTTTCTGCCCCCCCCCCCCCCCCATTTGCAAGAAATTTTTAAATAAAAAAAAAAATAGCCCTATATTATCTGCTTGGGAAAATGGACGTCTTCTTTCAGAGAAAAATACAGAAACACGTGGCTTTTTGTAATGTAAACAGTTTTTGGTATTATGGCAGCGTGAATTTAAAATAACAGTATTGAAACCAATGAAAGAAGGAAAAATACGAACAGAAAAGATCACTGAACAAATGTAGAAACAAACATGTTCTTTGCTATATGATTTTGACTTAAAGCCAAGAAAACGCACCAATTTAGGCTCACTTGAAAATAGCATGCCTATCCTCTATCTCGGCACAAATCTGAGATAATTGTATGTCATAACCACCCTTTGTTTGATCAAACATTTCGATATGCGTCTATCGAGGACATCTTGATTTCCTATTCTGAACTAACATCTTGCACCAAATTTCATCTTGGCCAATGTTGTAAAGTTTTCTGATTGGCCAGTGTTTAAACACTCGCTAGTTGATTGACAACGTCAATCATTCGTTCCATGATACAAGCACGTTATTGAATGGCTCCCTCGAGTGTGGAAGACATTCTGAGAGGCGTCCTCGTGCTTCGCACTCGGCCTCTCAGAATATCTTCCATACCCTCGGGAAGCCATTCAATAACTCTAACATGTACATGAATATCCTTTGCTTCCTTGCAAAAAGCATTCACCGCTAAAGAGGCTGCTAGTATTTCCAGCGCATTTATGTGATTCGCGCTCTCTTGTGGAGTCCAAGCCCCGCCTATCTTCACATTGTTCCACACTGCGCCCCACCCCATTTTTGAGGCATCGCTGGTTAGTATTATATCTGGACCCGGTGTTACAAAAGATTTGCCATTCCAGTTTTCCAGGTGTGTTATCCACCAACGTAATTCCTCTATGCTCTCGGTCGACAGAGTTCTGCCCCTCGTAAGACTGATTTTGTAACAGCGATTTTGTTTTCTGCATTTGTAAATGCCTGTAGTGGAGCGGAGCCGGTAAAACAGCTGGGATTGCTGAAGTTAGTTTCCCTATTAATTTCGCTATCTCCCTTACTGTTGCAGTTTGTTGGAGACTATTATTTGACATTGGTTGATTATGTTCTTCAATTTGTTCTCTGGAAGAGAGAGGGTCATACATGTTGTATCTATCACCAATCCTAGATATTCTATTACTGGGGTTGGAGTCAGTATAGACTTGGTTTGATTTATTACAAATCCTAAGTTTTCTAACAGAAAAATCAGCGTGTTCCTGTCCATTTCTAAATGTTGTGGATTCGCATTCATCAATAATATATCGTCCAGGTAGATCATTATTCTCATTCCTATTCTCCGTAAAAGTGCTGTTATTGGTTTTAACAGCTTGGTGAAGACTAGCGGCCCTTGGCCATACCCGAATGGGAGACATTGAAACTCGAAAAGTTTCTCTGCCCAAAGGAACCTCAGGAATTTCCTGTCTTTCTTTTGTATTGGAACGCAAAAATATGCGTCTTTGAGGTCCAATTTCATCATCCAATCGTCTTTTTGGAGAATATGTGATAGTGTTTGAATCCCTTCCATTTTGAAATGCTGATAAGGAACATGCTGATTGAGGTATTTTAAGTTGAAGATTGGGCGGTACCCGCCGTTTCGTTTCTTTCTTAGAAATATGTGACTCAGAAATTGACCCCTTTCTGGACAGACTTCGGTTATAGCGCCCTTTTTTAGCAACTCGGATATTTCGATGTTTACTAAATTTATTTCTTCCTTTGCCATACGAGGAGTAAAGGCAGGTTTTTCTTGAACCGGCGTACTCATTAAATCTAGTTGAAGACCTGATACCATGTTTAATATTCTTTGGTCTTTTGTTACCCTTTTCCAATTTCCCAGAAAAAAATGAAGTCGTCCCGCTAGAGGAAGGTGACTGTCTGGCTTTAACATTTCTAAATTTAAGCTTTCTATTTCCTGATGGATCAGATTTTAATAATTGAGGGCTGTTTTCCATGTCGTTTGTCCAGTGAAGGTCGTTTTGTGAGCCACGCATTTCTGTCGTATCTAACGTACCTTTGGTTATTGTGTTGTTGGGTGTTGCTGGCGTATGGGCGCCTACCACCTCTTCTTGCGCTAAAGCCTCTTGAGAAGACGGCTCTTGATCGCTGGCCCCCAAATTTCGAACTATTCGAGGGCCCCCCTCAAAAGGGTCTGACTGTTTTCCCCTGGAAAGAAGTTTTATGAAATTGGAAAAGATCACAAGTTTGCTTCTTATTTCTTTTACGTTTTTCCAACTTTTTTCGGAATTTTTCACCGAAAAGGGAACCTTTAGATTTTCTTAAGGATTTTTCATTTTTACTGAGCATTTTTTGGGCTTTTTTCTGATTTTTTAAAAGCTTAGACACTATGCCTAAACGTCGGCTGTATACCGCTGACAAGTTAGCCTGGCCCACTAAGCATACGATTTTTTCGGTTAGACACAGGAATTCTGCTAAATCAAGCTCAGAATCGTCTTCCGATGACCTTATGCAGTCTAATTTACTCCATAATGTGTAAAGTGGACCCATTATGTCCAATATTTTCTTCTGTACTCTCTTAAAACTTTTATCAACATGTTTGTTTCCGAATAATTTCTTTTCTTCCAACACTTCTTCCCATTCCTCGTCTAATTTTTGTACTTTGAGGAATTTTGATTTGGGAACAGGATTTTCGTTGAGGATGCTTTCCTCTAGAATAACATCCTTTTGAAATTTTGAGAAATATTTACGAATGGGCACTTTTAGTGTATGAGCGAGTTTATCTCCCTTTGTCAATCCCCATTCGGGGTCAAATGGTACATGGACCGATGTTTGGTCAGATCTCTGTTTATTTTTATGATCAATGAATTTCTTTCTTTTCTTTTCTTTTGGTCTCCTTAAAGAGCTGTCCGAATCTGAGTCATTGCTACTACTACTACTAGTACTATAAGTAGAATTATCGGACTTATTATCAGACATAGAGATTGACCTAGATCTACGACGTTTGGATCGTCGTTTGGAAGACCTTTTGCCTGATAGGCTGGCCTTTTCCGAGTCATCACTGCTCGATTCGCTAGAAGTACCCCTAGTACTTGTTGAAGTGTCACTATAATATTCTTTTTCTGGCCTATTTTTAGGACCGATAGATTTATTTATAATTTTAGGATGTGAGAGGGAACCACTGTCAGGCTGATCAGTCTTCTCTCCACCCGCTTGTACTAAAATTACCTCTCGGCCAACATTGCTTGCCTCTTGGCTAGTTTCATGTGCCTCTCGGCTAGCTTTCTTTGCCTCTCGGCTTGAATTAGGTGCCTTTCGGCTTGTATCCAACTCGTGTGCCTTGCGGCCAGAGTTAAATTCACTCATAACTGAGTGATTATGGTGTCTTTGGGACTCAAAAGATGCCCAACACCTAAATCAAATATTATAAAAATAAATGTATGAAAAAATGAAATCGATGGCAGCTACAAACAATGATAATAATGCGATAAATAACCTTAAATTTGTAGCGTCTGCTGTGTAAGTGAAGCCATTTTGGAGAAGGGCGAATTCTCGTCGAATCTCGCGAGACTTTGAATGGCTTGGAAAATACAGAAGCGAAGGAGAATGGTTTGTCCTTGGTCACCACATTGTCAACGACAATAAGCCACAATACTAATCAAGGTTGAATCTACAAACTTTATACCGGCAAACTTTTTTATTTATAGGGGCAGTGTGGTTCGCCGTGGGCTTTCTCTGTGACAGGAGCTATCGAGGCCCGGGAAGCCATTTACTGTTCTCCCCATCGGCTAGTCAGCTTGTCAGAACAGAACCTTATGGACTGTTCCGAAAAATATGGTATTAGTATAATACAATTCTAGACAAAATGACAACTCTGGTTGATATTTGACGTTCTTCACATTATTATAATTAATTTAATTTTTGAAACCTGCTCCATTTTATTTCTTCCCCATTATCTGTCACATATGTGCCAAATCCTGTTTACGGTACTATTCATAGCCTTCAGGTCAACCTAACTTGTTTATATTTTGGTTTAGGTAACAATGGTTGTTATGGAGGATTGATGGACCAAACTTACGGATACATTCAAGACAATGGCGGCATTGATACGGAAGCGTCATATCCATATGAAGCAAAGGTAGGTCTTAAAGGGACATACCGCCAAAGTTTGTTGTGCATGGTTTTTCCGTTGATCTTCAGATTAGTAGATAATTTTTTTTATCAATTTTGGATGTTGATTTTACGACAAAAATTACATTTGATAGGTTATTTAGGGGATTTCTGTCACAACAAACAGTCGAACATGCATGGGCGCTAAGATATTGCAGTACATTGTGCGTTGACGATCCTTGTCGTAACCATTCACATTCCATACTGCTATATCTAGGTTCATGAGAATACCAAAGAAAATTCAATATTCAGCGATCCATAGGAGCTATGAAATTTGTCAATGACCATCGGGGAAAACCTCATCCCTGGTACACCAGTGTGCAAATAGTCAAGTTCATCAAAATTTCGCTTTCAAATGTATTATAACATTTCATTTTCAGGACGGAAAATGCCGATTTAACCCAAATACAATCGGCGCAAAGATACGAGGGTGTGTTGATTTACCGGCCGGAAATGAAACCGCCATGCAGATTGTAGTATTCACGAACGGACCAGTATCCACGGGGATAAACGCTGGTCAACCAAGTTTTCAGTTCTACAAGTCCGGTAATATATTGTGTGTAATTCTTATAACTTTTAGGTAGATAAACATTGCTAAACATTTGCCCTATATTTTGCCATTTGTCTTTTAAGCCGATGGTGGCAGGCTTGAGAGGTTAGAATGTTTGTTTCCATTCGAAAAAAACGACGATTTTTCTACTCGCTGTTAGCAATAGCTGCAACAGCTGTGTATAGTCCATATGTCTTGTTTTTTGTCTAAGCATGTGGCGTTAAACACAAAGTAAATAAAATTACAGTTTAATTTGATTCCTGCTTTCCTTTACTATCCAGGTGTTTATGACGATCCGAAATGTTCACCCGATCAAATTGACCACGCAGTATTGGTGGTTGGATACGGAACCCTAAATGGTAAAAAATACTGGATTTGTAAAAACAGGTGAGATCATTTTGTACTTTTGTTGGCTCTTTTATGGTCTTGATAATAAAATCTGACTGGAATAGGTCAGCAATATGTAAGGTGGTATGGAATTTGATGTTATTCTGGGCTTCTTCATTACCATGCTTACATAATGTACATTGCTTGATTGTTTGATGTTTTACGCCCCACGCAAGATTATTTCACTTATATATGGCGGCGTTGCCAGGTTAAGTGGAGAGGAACCGGGGTTTTTTGCCCAGAGGAAACTCCCGATCTTCGGCGAGTACCTGGAAAATCCTCCATTTAAGAGTGAAAAAATCCACTCAAATTTTTTTTCAATTTATTTGCAGTTGGGGAACGTCATGGGGTGACAAGGGATATATTTTGGTTGCACGTGACCATGGCAACGAATGTGGAATCGCAAACCTTGCAAGCTATCCAGAAATGCTGTGTGACTTTTAGCAAGCTGAAATGTGTTTAGACAAAAACAAATTGTGTTTATGCAGGCGATTTTAACTCTGAGGGTCCAAGGATGCATGCATTTAAGAAAGAAGAAATTATGTTATTATTCGAGGGAAATGAACGACCTTGGCTCAATGATATCCAAACAAACCTATCAAAACAAAATTACTGAGAAAATTGAAAACGGAAACAACAATAGTAAATTCTGGTGGAAACTATGTAAATCAGCTCTGAAATCTAAAAACTCAAACGTTTCCCCAATACCACCTCTTACCAAGGATAATAACACATTTCTTTCTGATAATACTGAAAAAGCTAATCTCCTTAATGAATATTTCTCGAGTGTCTGTTCGCATGGCAACTCTGGTGCTGTCCCCATTAATATCGAACCATTATACGAAAATGAACTTTCCGATATAACTGTAGACCCCGAACACGTTATTGAGATATTATCGTCTATTAACGTTAGTAAGGCTACTGGACCGGATCTTATTAGCCCAAGGATCCTACACGAAGCTAGAATTCAAATAGCCCCGATCCTTACAAGACTTTTTCAAAATTCACTGAACTCTGGTATTTTCCCAGATTGCTGGAAGATTGCAAATGTAACACCCATATTTAAATCCGGCAATCCGTCCCAAGTATCCAATTATCGCCCAATCTCGCTACTCAGCTGCCTTAGTAAAATTCTTGAACGAGTAGTTTCTAGAGCAATTTTTGATTTTTTACATGCCAGAATATCTCCGTGCCAGTATGGATTTTTGCCCAATAAATCTACGGTATCGCAATTGTTAGATTTGTATAATGATATTGTCAAAGCTCTGGATACCGGGAAAGAAATCTTCTTCATTTTCTTTGACATATCAAAAGCTTTTGACAGAGTATGGCATGATGGGCTTTTTGTTAAATTGGAGTCTCTTGGGATAACGGGTGGTCTTTTGAACTGGGTAAAGAGTTATATAACAAATAGGAAACAACGAGTTGTCTTGGGAGGGGTAAATTCTTTTACTATGGCTTTGTCTGCAGGCGTTCCTCAAGGGTCAGTCCTGGGGCCGTTATTTTTTCTAATTTATATTAACGATCTACCTCAGAAAATTGTAAACAATATTAAACTCTTTGCAGATGACACATGTTTGTACGTTATATCAGATGAAATAAAAGATACTGCTCCCTCCATACAAACTGATTTGAAATCATTAGAAGACTGGGCACAAAAATGGCTCGTGGACTTTAATCCACAAAAAACCGAGTCACTTATAGTATCAAGACGAAGACCTCCAACAAACATGTTTTGCACATTTGAAGATTGCCAAATTGAGCCAGTATCCTCTCACAAACATCTTGGGTTAACGTTTAACTGTTCTGGTAATTGGAATCAACACGTAGAGAAAATAATTGAATCAGCCAATAAAAAAGTGTCAATGTTTCGGGGTTTAAAATACCAACTTCCCAGAAAAAGCCTAGAAATTATGTTCAAGAGTTTTATCAGCCCGTCTTTAGAATATGCGGACATAGTATGGGACAACATCACTGATTGCCAGGCCACAGCACTCGAGAATATTCAAAAAGACTGCATCCGCACTATAACAGGACTAACCCGAAGTGTTGCAACTAATCTAATGTATCAAGAGTCCGGTCTGCATACACTCACAACCAGACGTAAAATACATCGCTTGTTTACTTTTCATTCTTACCTTAATAACCCAGATAGCACACTAAATACAATTATACCGCCTTTAACTTCAGTCCGTAACCCTTATCCTGTCAGAAATGCCAACCAACTAACCACTTTCAGATGCAAAACAGCCAGCTATAGCAAGTCCTTCTATCCGCAAACTTTGCGAGATTGGAATGAATTACCTCCTCCAATTAAATCCCTAACAAGTCGACCAGCTTTTATAAATTCCTTGAATAAATATTTTCCTGTACCGAAAGTTCCTAGCTGGTTTTATGTTGGCCACAGAAAGGGAAACATAATCCTCTGTAGGATACGGAATGGCTGCAGCTCCTTAAACGACGACCTGTTCAATAATTTCCTTAGCGATTCTCCAAAATGTCTATGTGGATATCCTGTTGAAACAGCAGATCATTATTTTTTAGAATGTAGGAGATTCCTCTTGCCGCGGACAGTCATGATGGACGAAATCAGATCAAATGGCTATGGAGGGGATCTGACTACAACAACACTATTGTACGGGTCTAATGTCGTATCACAAGAAACGAATGCCTTTATTTTTACTGCTATTTGCGCATACATTATCCAGTCAAAGCGATTCTAAGATCTATATAAAGGACCAATGTATGACACGGTTTGGACGGCCATAAACTCTTATATCACGCAAAGCTATTTATACTTATATATTAATTCTTATGCTTTAGTATGAGTTAAAATTCGTACGTGTTTTGTTTTCATTTCATGTCTACGATTTTGTAATCCTAGGAGAACCAACACCCCTTCCATGTAAATATGTTATATATCATTATAAATGTATTATATTGTATTTAATTATTGCACAAAATAAGCTTTAGCTTAACGTGCAAATAATAAACTTTATATAAAAAAAAAAAAAAAAAAAAATGATATCCAAACGTCGCTTTCGCTGTAACTTACATTACGCATGCGCAAATGTTTTCATTTTTAAAACTGTTCTCTTACTTTTACTTTACATGCCTTTTGTAAAAATAACAAATGTCACAAGATTCAAATAAATTTTGAATATGTATATTTTCCATCCACATCAATTTTAAGGCACTCCAGTCAAGATCTCGAGATATTTGTGGAGACATTTGATAATATGGGCTAATGAGTAATATGATAGCCAAAAAGATTTGGCATAAAGCCCTTTTTCATCAGCAATCGTTTCTCAAAGATTACGCCAGCTGTCTATGGTTACCCAATCGAGTTGTAAACCTTCTATTTAGCGAAGTGAAATAGGCATTGCCGATTGGAATCGCTTTGGATTTCCTCCCTTTTACGTTTACTTTAAATGTGACCCGACTGTTAACAGCCAGTGATCATATAGGGTTAGAAGTCAGGTCGATTCCATCGCAAATATAAGCAGCAGAAGGAGTTCAATTCCACACAGAAAGCAACTATATTTCCATAAACAAGACCTAGGTTTATTTGCGTTGCCAACTTTATTATTAAAATTTACGATTCGAAGCAGTTAAATAAAAAAATGTCTTCAAATTCTAGACACGTACGGCGGACTGGAATAAAATGAAAGAAATATCGACTTTCTGGTATGCTTCAATGGAAATTCTAAAGCTTTGCCAAAACCACATATACTTTCTGCAATCTTTTATTATAAAGTTACATAGTTAATTGCACTCCACATTGTTTTATGAACTCTCGGCGAGACAGCTCTGTGCGGAGAGCAAGAGCTGATTTGCAGGGATTAAAAATGACCAGGTATAACTGCAGGGAACAGTACTGGTTATTACTGCTGAAACGGGTAATCTTGTATCGCGATCTGGTCCGGCGTGGGTTACCTACCGGTTAACCAAAGCGCTAAAAGGTAACCGTTGTTGCTTTAAACAGTTTCACTAAATTGCTAAAGCGGAGTTGCATACCCCCCCCCCCCCCTGAGTCTAATAAGTTGCTGAGATACATAAGGCCTTTATACTTAGTTGATTTGTAGTTTATGAAACACTTTCAACATCATAAAGAACATGGGGACATTCTTTGTCATTCACTAAATTATCTAGAACTCGGACTGGAGCGTATAAAAGACTAAGTTTATTTCGATTTTTTGTAAACTAAATGCAACAATGAATCAAGAACGATAGCCTATTTGACAAACTCTCCTTCAGCTCTGTCTGATGATATACTGGAAACAATGCTGTCCGCGTTGATTGAGTTATTGAGGCTTTATGCCGAACTCAAGAGTATTTCAGTTATATGGCGTCTTTGCCTGGTGAAGCAGTATAGAGGGAATGGGGTTCTTTGCCCTCGGTGGTTACCTGGCAACCCTTTCAAAAAGGGATATTCTGTAAACACCCAATCAGATTAGAATTGTTTGATTTTTTTTCTAAGGCTGAGTGAGTGAAATTCGAACCCGCTGCCCGGTTATACCATGGCTAACGATGATCGGTTAAATCATGTTGCTCAATTCGATGGTCGAGTAGGTGATGGGTCTAAAAGTATTCTCTGCTGACTTCAATGTTGCCTTGACGAATAACGCATGCCAGATAGATCTATATTGGGATGTTTTAATAAATGATTTACCGTAGTATATTGGCAAAATCATATCAAAATAAAACGAATACTGAGTGACAACACAGAAGCCAATTTGTAAAATCGTAAAAATTTATTGGAGGAAAAATCAGGATGGAAACAATTTGTTGATATTTACATTGATGTTAACAATTTTTGTTCATTTTAAAGTGTGTGTTGTAATATTATTTGGAGCTCTTCACCGGATGGGATATGACCACAGGACGGGATATAATCACCGGTTGTGACGTCACTGGCACGTGACTTAAACACGTGGGTAGCTGGCCTGTGTAGCGATACCGCATTGGTTGTTCCTGTTACGTGACATCATGATGTACCCTTCCATTCCCCATGTGGTACCCCAACTGAAAGTAAGAGAAACAAGAAAATGAACTCAATGGTGTATGCCTGAAAACACACTGACATACATAGCGCTTCACGCGCAGCCAACATTCAAGTAGACACAACAAAAAAGGCAACCTGCTTTTTAAATTTACAAATCGTTGATCACAATTATTTAAGCAGCCCATTTAGAACTTGAGAAGCTCCACACTCTGTTATAGAAATGAGCAAAAATATCTTAAACTAAAAAAAAACATTAAATGTAGAAAAAATTCAGCAAAAAATGAATAAAAAGCAGCAGCAAAAATCCCTCATCGCCAAAGTGAGAGCTGAGCTAAAATCATGCAACGAGCCACGTACAAGCTCAGATCCAATTTGCATATAATCACCTGTTCTTAACGAGCCAATAGTCTTTTCCTTGGTTTACCCCATACCCAACAGCCAGCACGCCATGATCCAAGGCAATAGAGGAACACTCAGGCTCGCTGTAGACGCCATCTTTGTACAGTTGGAATGAGGTGTGACTGGCGTCAATGGCCACGGAAATTGGACCCACGGTGGCAACAGCTGATTGTAAGTCGGACTCGTTGTTTCTCTTAACGTCTACGAAGCCAATATCAGTAGCACCGACATTTTCACGCCTGAAGCGGCATTTCTCATCCTTCAAATAAAGAAGTTGGAGTTTATCAGTGACATTTACAGGGCTTGAAACTTCTCAGGCTTTCCATCCCGATGTTAGATTGCGATTAGTACGAGAACTTATTCCCCAATTCGGTCTTGTTTTGAAAGCACTCTTCTGACAACACACCAGAAGATTTTGAAAATGTGATATCTGTATATCTGATCTGTGCTAAATTTCTATACTTTTTACAACGGATCTTCATTGGTATATAAGGATAAACGTCGTTATTTTAACACGATGCTAGTCTTGCCTCAGCATTCGGGATTATGTATCAGTAACAAAGCTACACGGCTAAACCCCTTCAAATATCCAATTATTTTCGAGTGACGTCATTAAACTTAAGGCCTATTTCACTAACCACTACCTGGCACATTTATTAAACTGATTCTGAGCTATGTTTATAGTTCGTAATTCGGGAAACATCCTTGAGATTTTAACTAAATGTGTAAATTCTTACACCAGGGTGGACTTACCTCAGCCTGATAGGGGTATGAAGCTTCGGTGTCAATACCGTTATTCTTCTTGATGTATTCGAAAGCTTGGTCCATCAATCCTCCATCACAACCCATGTTTCCTGAAAAAGGGAAAACATATTATGAGGCAATTGTAACCAGTAAAATCAATTTGTGTATTTTAAACTTCAAGTCGCACTCATACTTATTTTTCATATATGGCGGCGTTACTGGGGTTTGCAGGGAAGGAAACGGCTCTTTGTGCGGATGGGATCCTCGATCTACGGCGGTTAAATAGCAACCCATCTGCATAGGACGTGGGTCGAATGACGATTTCCACTGCGCCCACCACACTTGATGATAATTACAGTAAGAAAATAAATTCGATAGCAGCAGTGTTTTCAGAGATGAAAGTTATACCACAAAGAATACCTTCTTTCCTGGAGCAATCGACAAGGTTTTGTTCAGAGAGGGAGATGAGGTTTCCGGTTTGTCTAAAATGTTGACCTTCTAGAGATCCGGTAGTAGAGAACGCCCAACAAGATCCACATTGTTTCTACAAACAAACATAAATAACAACATATTTCACTCAACGTTATATCAAGGTTTAGATTGATGCGATGATGCTTTACTCCCCACGCAAGATTATTTCGACTCTTTTAGTCCGTTGGCACTTTTATGATAAAATAACTGTAGCTGTTGAGAGTAATTTGAGTCATCCATTCATTTAGTTTTGCATGTTTTCATTTTCACAATTACTCAACTAATCGTACACGTAAACTATGACAAATCACAGATCTGTGTGAATCGTTTCGCATTCATGGATTTTAGAATAGCCGTACAAGATTGACATAATGGGAAGTAACTCACTTGATCTTTGATTGGTGTGACGTAACCTTTTGTTCTCCAATCAACGGTGGTTGGCAGAGCGTTGACGTTGTTTGGGCGCATGTACGTTTCCTTGGATGGCATTTTCATTTCGGGTCTGTAACCGTTGTAAAGTTTTACGAACTCAGCATTGGTCTTAAATAAAAGAGGGTTAATATTTAATTTTTCAAACTAGAATTTTCACTCCACATATACATGCATAATCTATATAAAACATATAGTAGAGTTAATTTATCCGTTGCTTGGATTTAGTAGCTTTTGGTTTTGAAAGGTCATAAAATTTGTGTATATTATTTATAGAAGTCGCCCACTCCAAGTTACCAATATCATGTTATTAATATATTAAATCATTTTCCTGAAAACTGAAACACACGTGCACAACGAAAATCTCCTTGGCTAAAATAACCATGGAGAAGCTTTTCGAATGAATTTCCTTTCTCAAAAACAAGCACATTGTCAACCTTATGAAATATCATGAGTTTTGGTTTATTATAACAACCTATGATTGGATATAAATGTCTAAATTATATGCACCTTTTTAACTCAATAAGAAACTTGTTTCCATGGTTATTTCAGACAAGAAGATTTTCCCTGTGCCCGTGTGTTATAGTGTTCAACAATATTATTTATGAACACTTTAACACACTGGCACAGGGGAAATCTTCTAGTCTAAAATAACCATTAATAAACTATTATGCTGTTAATATATCATAAAGTTATTAATATCATATTTACCAAATCTGCGAATTTGTTGACTCCCACTGTGTAGGTATGTTTTCCTTGAGCAGCCTCTGCATTGTGACGATCAATGAAGTCTAAATGAGACTCGAAAATGACTCGTCTAAAATAACCAAGAATAGCTTTACTTTTATTGTTAGCATTTTTTTGTCTTAATATTAGTCGGCCTAATTACGACAAGCAAGTCCAAATGAATGCCACATCGAGTTCTGGTCCCCAAAAAAAAATTGGGAATTTTCTGACTGTTTTTTTTTCTCGAACGACTTATGTGGGATGGTTGCCAGTTACCACCGCAAGGTCGTGAGTTTACTCCGGGGATAGAGCCCGGTTTTCTCTAACAATAAATCTGGCAACGCAGCCTTATAAATGAAATAATCAATCGATTGGCTATCAAAAAACAATGTGAGACAAGAAGCCACCAATTTTTTTCCACGGTTACACCATCCCATATATCCACCGCTTATTCGTCGCCAGTAAAATTAATGTTCCGACTATTAGTTTGATCATCGTCAGTCGAAGATCAACGAAAATTAACACGG
Organism: Lepidochitona cinerea; assembly: GCA_963971465.1. Classification (NCBI taxonomy): domain Eukaryota; kingdom Metazoa; phylum Mollusca; class Polyplacophora; order Chitonida; family Tonicellidae; genus Lepidochitona; species Lepidochitona cinerea. The sequence goes on from OZ020559.1 coordinate 13,845,207, forward strand.
TTATCATCTAATTAATTTAATAACAGATTAATTAATCACAGTGACACGAGCTGCAAAGTAAAAGAAAACTTTGGCGGTTCGTTGTAACGGGATTAGCTAAGTCTTGATCATGTTTATTAAAATATTCAAAATAAGAGCTTTCCGCTGATACTACAAATGTAGTAGTTACGGTAGTTTTATAACCAGCAAACGCCCCAAAATGAGAAGATTTAGTCTAAGATGTTAATAGACAAAGTTCAAACTGGTAACAAAGAGGCCAGCGGATGCGCCCACGTGCACTCACAACCATCTTGTACTGCGCGCCAAACTAATGTCTATTCTCAGTCAGTAAACAAAGCAGACAAAGGATTGTCAAATAGCGGCAAATGCTACATTTAAAGTGTGAAATGTTAAAGATTACCTCAAAGATTCTTCTTCTGGGACATAAAGCTTCTGGAAATCTTTCTTGAAGTTCTCCCACATTCCATCACGGAGAGGATTTGCAGGCTTACCGAAACTTCCCACAGCTAGGAGAGCAATGACGACGAGTTGAAGCATCTACAGGAATAAATAGTATTAAAAAGATAAAAAAAATTGCAAAAAAAGTACGCAGTTTATTGTTTTGTTTCTTCTTTTAATCTGTGCGGAAAGAGAAAGAAGCTTCATTGCGGGGTATTTTTTTACTACTGTTCAAACATATTTGTGGAAAATCAATTGCAGTTGATATTTTTTGTGTCGAAAAGGTTTATTTTGTACATGTACATGTATATTATTTGCAAGAAGAACTGAAAAAAGAGAGATCCTGTCGGTATAGTTTTTCTTTATTTTAATATGGTGCATGTTGAGGAGTATATGTTAGATTCTCAGCACCATAAAGACCGATTGTTCGGGTGCAAACGTCAGGGAGTGTGTGATAGATTCTCAGCACCATAGAGACCGATTGTTTAAGGGTTTAATACCGCCGTAGCGGTGTTTGTTGCGTAACCCGATACCGCTGAACGTTGGTTCGTACCGAGTCAAACCACGAGAATGCGCAGCATTCGAGGGGTTTGACGAGGTGCGAACCAACGTTCAGCGGTATCGGGTTATGCAATGAACACCAAGACGAAGGTATTAAAGTCGATTCTACCCCGATAATTGAGAAAAATGAGGAAAAAGTGACCTGTTGTTGATTGCCGTTCCTTTTCCCTCCCTCGGGCAGAGTGGGAACTTTTAACCAATCAACGATAAGCTTTGGTCACGTGCAACGCTTGACCCAGATATTTTGAAGCAGAATGACATAATGTCACTATGGCTACCGCTTTGACAGGCTGGGTTGCTGACGACGCTAGCGGGGGAAATGTTGTGAAATCAACCCTTTGGTGACTGTATACGTTCATGGCAGCCCAGTGTTCAATATAAAAGGACAGAATATAACCACACTCGCAACATTATCAGGTTAAATCCTTCATTTTGTATGATAACAAGCAAAAGATCACTTCTTCCGGGGGAGGTAAACCTACCAGCCGATGATGCACTACAGACTCGATGTTGTTTGAAAAGTCATCTCTACTTAACATGTATATTTGCACACGGCACGCACATGCAGGAGGGGTAGAATCGAGTGCAAACGTCAGGGAGTGTGTGATAGATTCTCAGCACCATAGAGACCGATTGTTCGGGTGCAAACATCAGGGAGTATATGTTAGATTCTCAGCACCATAGAGACCGATTGTTCGGGTGCAAACGTCAGGGGGTGTATGTTAGATTCTCGGCACCATAGAGGCTGATTGTTCAGGTGCAAACATCAGGGAGTATATGTTAGATTCTCAGCACCATAGAGGCTGATTGTTCGGGTGCAAACATCAGGTGGTTTATGTTAGATTCTCAGCACCATAGAGACCAATTCTTCGGGCTAACATCAGGGAGTGTATGCTAGATTCTCAGCACCATAGAGACCAATTCTTCGGGGTACTTTGTAGCCTGCATAAGACTGCATTATTTACCATGTATAATAAAATATGAATGAAAGGTCACGGACTTTGACCTTCTTACTTCTCTTTTATTTTCCATTCTGATGTCTATTTAAAATCCATTTACATAAACATGCTTCAAGCAGGATAGTAAAATTTGAGCAAAATGTCGTTAGGTATAAGTTAAATGTACAACCATTGGACAAAAAGAAAATATTAATAATATTAAGAAGAAAAGGTGCGATAAAAGTAGTCCGTGATATGTTTGCAAAGATAAAACTGATATCGTTTGTAATCGATGAAGGGCCGAATCACTCTGAAACTTCGGGGATTTACGTACGTGTCAAAGCCGACCGGTAGCGAGCGAAGATAGCCGAATGGAGTTCCGAGTGGGGCCGAATGTGACTCAAGACGTTTACCGAAGATTAGGCGGATGTGGTCCACTTCAAAACCAGGTTATTTAAATACTATAGAGATTATCTTGTCAAACTGAAATCCGACACTTAACAGGTGTCAAAACAGAATGTATGTCAACTCGGATTTTTGGTCCTTTACTTTTTGAAATTTTAAGACCGAAATTACAACAACAAATATTAGACCAATATAGCCTCTCAAACTGACAGCAGGTTTGGGAGTGGATGTGAAGTTTTAGATAGTTTAGTACGCCAGCTTAATCGACTCAATATGCCCCTTTCGAGTTTGGCCAAAATCACGCGACACCATGGTTTAGTTTCACTGGCCAGCTCATTCTAAAATTAGAAGTTACCCTTGTCCTATAGGCCAGATTTTACCTCTAAGGCCAATGGTTGACATTTTTATCGATGGAATTATATCCACTTAGCTAGAGCTATTGTTAGTTACATCGCACATTTAAACACTGGCAGCTATTGGAAACGCCCCGTGGAACCTATCACAGTGGCCAGTTCAAAGTGAATCGGATAGTCAGGGAACGTCGCGATTTTGCCTGTTTTCGTAAAAATGGGACTATTACGTGGGACGTTTTCGTTACTAGTTTAACGTTTTCTTAAATTCAAAATATGTATTCACGTACAGCGTGATGTCAGGATTTTTATATTTATCTGATAGCTTCTAAAGTGTTACCCTAGATCGCACGCGGAAATCGTTGCGCTATGTCCGGTAAAGTCGTACGAGGTCTATCTTAGCCACGTCTAATTCTCGCGAGAATACGATTGTGACCAGCTGTTCGTTTAACATTAGTGCTTATGGAGATGGGCGGTTACTCTGTCATTTTGTCTTTGATTTTTTTATTACAAAATCATTTTATTTCTCTGATGCAGGCCGAGATATATCTGAAGCTATCAGCAGAGATTTTTTGTCGACTAACAGTAAAAAAATAATTATTATCGCGTGGCTACGCTCCATTTTTGTCAAAAAGCAGCGGGAAAAACACAACTTTCTTGTCTTATTTTTGTGCTGGTGAAGTACGTATGGGCGCCCACCTTCATAGCTGCGCATGCAAAAGCCACAAAATCCTCAGCCACAAAATCCTCACACTTAGTATATTTGCATATTTGATTGCTTAAATAAAAATACAAACAATAAATTGGCACAAATTGTCTTTATAAAAAAACATATGCCGATAAGGTGATACATTTGGTAAATTTGCATATTTTCTTTATTCAGTTTGTCGTCATCGATTTTATTTCTTCGGAATTTATATCTCGTAGCTACTCTTCATTTTTGTCAAAAACCAGCGGACAAAAACACAACTTTCTTGTCTTATTTTTGTGCTAAAAATGATATTATTATTCTTGTTGGTCAAAAAAGGTATCAAAAGGCTTTGTATATATCTTGAAACGTCTCAGAAAATGATTTTTGAACAGTAAGCTGATAATTTTCTTGAAATGAGTGGGTGAGACGGGATTTAACGCTGCTGTCAACATAATTACGGTCTAATCGTGACGTATTTCCATGGAGGGCACTGGAACGGCTAAGTTGATCTTCTCGAAAACCGATCCGATACAAATACTACCCATAACGACTTTTTCTTAAAGCATTTTATTCTTTTTAAAATACAGATGTTGTCCTTGGGCTCATATCTACGAAATCCTTAGAAATTTACCTAAATCACGAATAGAAAACATTTCTACGTATAAAGAATCCAAAAACGGAGATTCTATAGCAAACTCGATGTTAAAGTGGCATGAGCTGCCAAAATGTTGATATTTTGACGTTAAAACACAATTTTGAAATTATTGGCTATTTTTCTCAAGACGTATAATTCAGAAGCTTTTTAGTGCTTCTAGTCTCGATAATGAACGATAAAGTATTGTTTAGAACCAACTTTGCCTTAGAATGAATGAATGGTCGTCCCGGTTATTTAAATTTTGTTTACTTTTCGGACACTATTTCGGTTCGTATAGGCCGTAGACTGTATGGATTTTCCTCATTCCAACGCCAATCGTTTAGTTTTTCCATGGCCTTCCAATCCTCTTACTGTCGTGACGATCAGAAATTATGAAAAAAGTGTGGATTTTGGCAGCTCATGCCACTTTAACATTGTGGAATCTATTTTAGAATAAAATATATAGGGTCTACTTTGTAAGAAAATATCAAATGCTATAGGGTTTTGAATTTTATCTATTTAAAAATTGAAGATTTTAAAATTATTCCGGAGATTATATTTGTAAAATAATACGAAATAAAAAAAGGTTCTGGAATCGCGAATTCTCCAATGATGGATGTTAGCGTAATTAGCAAATCAGCTTCTTGGGCATTTTACATTTTAAATATTTAAATATCAACTCACTTGAAGTATTTAAGCAGACAATCAACCAAGGCTATCTAATATTAATCTACTAATATTAAGTTCAAAAGAAAGAAAATACAAAAATCACCTTTAAGTCCGTTCCAGTTCTTTGTCGATTCCTAAAGATCAGATATTGGAAAGAGGTCGAATTTGAGAAGCAGACGTATTTTATATAAAGCCCCTGGAACAAAACCTCGTGACACCTAAGACACAGCACGTGACATTCCATGACCGAGAAAAATGATGAGATATAAACAAATAAGAAGCTGTCATAAGAAAGAGGCTCGCGAGGATAGGGTTCGAGAAATGATAAAAAAAATCTAAGAAAAAAAAAATACACAAATAAATTTCACAGAAAATTGGTCTTCAAAATTTAAACCATTGCCTAAAGGAATACCATTTTTTAAATTTAAGTACACGTTTATGATTGTATGTAGAATATCAAAATAGCGAAAAGTTGTTGATATATTTGTTAGTTGGGTTTGAAGGATCTATGGACTTTGTTCGCGTAATGTTGAAAAATATGTCACGTGACAATCACACTTCTGTAATATGGTTTGATAAGATCGATGGATTGATCTTTATCTGATCTGTTCAATCTTAAGTTGGATTAGAAATCTTGAACATAGCACGTAATACTATATTACGGATAAACAGATACATAATCAGGGTTTTTGAACACTCATACTTTTTTAAGTTTTCTGTAGTGGTCAACACATAGGGACTATTTTGCGTGTGGTATTTGTGGCAAAATTCCACGCGCTGTTCAAAGGAACCCCTTGATAAAGTGACATGAGTTTCGATATTCAAATTTCCTTTTTAATAAATTCTGCTTGTCGTTCATTTCTAGATTTAAGTTAGTTATAAGCATCCTCTATGTGAGTTTTCATGCTATCGTTTTTTTCTGAAAGGATTGCCAGTTACTCACCGAAACTCGGAGGTTTCCTCTAGAGTCTAGACCAATCTGACTAAAGTCGAGATGCTCATTGAAAAGCATTTCGACTTTAGTCAGATTGCCTCTAGACCGGGAACATGATTTTCTTCGATCCTTTCCAAATAGTGCAACACAGTAGCCTAGCTAGTATGAATGAAATAGCTATGACTGTGGTATACTTCATCGATTCGTCTCAAGTTTGAGTTCCACTCAGTAAAAAACTGAGTAAAAAAGTAAAAAAGTTGAACAAAATCCGAGTTTTTTTTTGGCGGGATCGCCCTTTGCAGATTGGTTGCCTGGTATACATGTTCTTGTCGAAGGGCGGAGGTTTCTCAACAAGACCCGACAACGCCGCTTTAGAAGTGTTACGTAAAACGTCTATCAATTGAGAAAAAAAGTGTAACACTTGACGAAGACCCCGGTGAAAGCTCGCTTTGTTCACAACTAACTACGTGGTTTAAAGAGAGTTTCAAAAATTTCTTACGTCAATCAATCAGTTAGACAAGAAATGTTTGAAACTCTCTTTAAACAATATTTCCATACTAATGAGAAATAATTAAGGCATCACCAGGAAGTGGTTATTTTTGTGACACATATGTCTACATGTGTTACGCGAAAGCTCGTGTTGTTCACAAAAAAAAAAACTTCTTGGCGTTGGGCGCGATGTTGATTAATGTATGATGATCCCTGCATGGGTCACACTCGTACATTTTGCAATAGCATTTATTTCAAAATAGTCTTATCAACTTCCTCAACGTAGGCTCGGTGATGTTGAAATCCTGCTCATTTTGTCTATGGCGTTATGCAATGGATAAGTGTCACAGCGCCTGCAAAAATTTCAATGCCATACAATTGGAAAAAGTCGTGAAAACCCTCTTTGTAACCTGAAGCGTTCATACGTCTGAATTTTAATGACTAGAACAATTATGGGACAGTTGAAGGGCTTTGTAGTGACCGCTCTGCTTACAACCGGTAATAATGACACGCCATGTTCTTCCCTCAAAATATGCCGATGACGTCATTAAATAATCGGTATATCCTCAATTACTATCGGTTGTTTGACATTCTATACTCACGTGGATTGAATATATTTATGTCCATCAAAGGCATTTATGGCTATCTGAGTTTCACGACGTAGATGTATCTCGGTTGTTTCTTCTTCTTGGGCCTCCTTAGCTCAGTAACACACACTATTCTCGCCCCTTCCGAGTTTACCAAAAGCACGAGTAGAATACGTCGCCATTTCACCCCAAGATTATGGGGCAAAGAGATAACTTTTTCCGTTCGTTGAAATGAAAATTTTATTTATAGTTTGGTTTGGATCATTTTACGGCGTTTCAGGCAGCAGGGGCGGTGGTGGGGTTTGTTTTTGAAGGGGGTGGGGGGGGGGGTCTGGTTCTATGTGTTGAGAAATTGAGGATGGCGCTTGGAACCCGAAAACAATTCCTCAATGGACATTTGCAGTTTTTTTGCAAAAATTGCTGCCAGTATATATACGTGAATACTCGAAAATGTACGTAAAGTGGCACGAGCTGTAAAAATCGCACTTTTCTTAAATTCTGATTGTCACAACATAAAGAGCGTTAGACGTGCATCGAAAAACTAATTGATTGGCGTTGGAATGAGGAAAATCCACCCAGTCTGTTGTTGATACGAACCGAAATAGTGTCCGAAAAGTAAACCCAATTTAAATAAGCGGGACGAAAGTTCACTCATTCTAGGTCTAAGTTAGTTCAGTGAATACTTGAGCGCCCATCATCCAGTGGAGCTGCACTACAACGCTTAACAATTGTATTTCTTAAGAAAAATTACCAAGTATTTCAAAATTTGGATTTGCCGAAAACTCTCAACATTTTGACAGCTCGTGCCACTTTAAGTGAGAAATGAACTTTTTTAATTAAGCTTAACGGTGAATAAAGAAACCTAAAGATTTTCGCAGGTCATGCCACAAACATCATTTATATCGACCAAAAATCAGGCACTTTTAAAAGTAGATAAGTAAACTATTTTACGAGGTTAAGTAGATGTTTTCTAACGGAATACTGGGCCAAGCAAACACGGCTCAGTCTTCAAGCTGCCAGATATCTTAACAAGGGTCCGATTCCTGAAGTAGCATCTCTTTATTAAGGGTTTAAAGATATCGGGTTAAGGTGTTAGAGTGCGTGCGATTTAGGGCGCTTGGTACCGGCTATATTTCTAACAGTTATACCTGTATATTCCTGTGTGTATATATAGACGATATTCCCGTATTTGCACTTTGTTTGAAGTGGCATGAACTACTAAATAAAGGGAAAATTTCGATGAAACAGAATTGGCTAATTCCTCGTCCGTTTTATTAAAGTGGCATGAGCTGCCAAAATTCACACTTTTTTCATAATTTCTGATCCTCACGACAGTAAAAGGCTTTGAAGGCCATCGAAAAACTAAATGATTGGCGTTGGAATCAGGAAAATCCATACAGTACATGGCCTGTACGAACCGAATACGTTTTTGAAAAGTAAACAAAAATTTAAATAACCGGGACGACCATTCATTCATTAGTTCAAGTTAGTTCAAAACAATACTTTATCGTACATTTTCGAGACTAGAAGCACTAAAACCTTCTGAATTATACGTCTTGAGAAAAATAACCAATATTTTCAACATTCTGTTTTAACGTCAAAATCTCAACATTTTGGCAGCTCATGCCACTTTAAGAAGCTAGTACAAAGAGCTTTTAACTAATACCGATCTTGGAGACTTACGTCAAAGTGGTATGTGCTGACAAATGTAAGGACAATTTGATTGAAAGAGATTTAGCTAAATTCTTATCAAAAACTACAAAATAAGAGCTTTTCACTGATACCGATCTTTGAGATCGACGTTAATGCAGTTTTATAAGCAACAATGCACCCCAAAATGAACTCATACACAACGGGTATTCGAATTTTGTCCGTTATCATTACATGTTTTCGGTTCGTGTGAGCTAGTGACGTCAGTACATTCTTTTTTGTTTCAATGTCACTGCTTTCATTTTTTGCAACGTACTTCAAACGCTGAACACTCTTCAGACACGATTTAAACTAAATTTGGGACAGGGCATGTACCACCGTATGTTCGGCTTAGGATGTAATATAGTTAATCTTATTAACAGGAACTCACTGCTGATGATATACCTCTAATCAATAGAGGACTTTCATGTGTGCCTTGTCCCAAATCATTATCTGATAGGGACTTTTCTATTAGTAAATTAGTGCTTGTTATGGAGTACTTCAGAATTCTAAGTCTGGCTGATATCTACCGAGATTCTAGTGGGGTACGCAAACCGTTTACATCTAAAATTCACTGGACCGAAGATACAGCAAATTGCTTGTATACCCACTGGCTTCAGACACTAGATTTAAACTAAATTTGGGACAGGGCATGTGCCACCCTATTTTCGGCTTAGGAAGTAATATAGTTAATCTTATTAACGGGAACTTACTGCTGATGATATATCTCTACTCAATAGAGGACTTTTATTGGTGCCTTATCCCAAACCATTATGTGATAGGGACTTCTCTATTAGTAAATTAGTATATTAGGTCTGGCTCGCATCAACCGAGATTCTAGTATGGACGCCCACCCTCACAGCTGCGCCTGCCAAAGCCACAAAATCCTTACAGTTAGTATATTTGCATATTTGATTGCTTGATTAAATAAAAATTTAAGGTGATTTACATTTGGTAAATTTTCATATTTTATGACGTAAGTTCTTTCTTCAGTTTGCCGTCATCGATTTTATTTCCATCCTTCATTTCAGGCAGAACACAAATTTCATCCTGCCATCTTTGTCGGCATTCAATGACTTTATCTTCCAGTTCATATTGGAAATTCCGATAGCGGCCATTTAATCTCCCTGGGTTGTTGATTCCGAATCAGATCTCCCTTCAGTAGAAAAAATAGCCCGCTTTAAAAATTATGCAATACAGCCCCCAAAAAGTATATTTTGATTAAAACGGATCAAAAATAAATACATGTTCACTGTTTTTAATTTAAACAGTATTGGGACTTTAAAGATTTTCTTTACTATACACAAAGAAAAAAAGTTAAGTACCCCCTTGGAAAGTCTGCACCGATCGATACAATCATTGGTGTAGGGAGATTGTTGGCAAACTGATGTTGCAGAAACGATCATACAGGGCAACATTCTGGCGATAAGAAGTTAATCTGGCTTCACAGAGCGAACTTATTGAAGTAAAAATGTGACTTTGAGTGTGTAGAACACATCCCCTGAGCAGAGAGTCAATAACCTCTATTAGCCTCCAACCTGCGTTTCATCCCTCCAGTGAGACATTGGATCTGTTGAAGGGGTAACTGCCGCCAATACCGATGTAATGCGACTTCCAATTACTGCAGATTTTGTACAGGAGGCTCTAGGACTTGAATGTTTCTGCCCATCGGAATCCTATCCCAAATGTGCTCTAAAGGATTTAAATCCACGTAGTTACCCCTTCAACAAAAAAACCTAGACAAAGCATTTTATGCAATTTGATCTTTAAGGCACGTGTCAGTTTTTTTTCTTAATAAACTGATGGTCACAATGCTAGTATCGAAGTCGCGATAGTCTCGTTGGCCCATATTCATTGGGCCAACCTGGGCCAACCTGAAGCCGCATTTTGTCGGCGCTTCCAGTAGATCCTGAAGGTCTGAGAATATCGTGCGTGTTTTGGCATAGGAAAGCAAGATCTTATCTGCTAAGTCTGATATCAAAGTTCTTACAAAACTATTTTCTAGTGGATTTTTCACTCGATCGCCGAATGTTGGAGGTAGGGAGTTTCCTTCTTAAAAGAGTCCGGTTTCCTACCCCACTTAACCTGGCAACGCCGCAATATAAGTGAAATAATTTTGAATGTGGTGCAAAACATCAATCAATCAATCGATCTCACAAAACGTACGCCTTCGCCTATCACACCATAATAGACTCCACAATGCCAACATCGAGATACAGAGGAACTATATTTCTTGTAATTCTGAATCAAAAATGGAGTCGTATTCTACTCGTGTCTTCAGCAAATCCATCTATGGCATGTGTGTGTGTGGGGGGGGGGGGGGGGGGCTCGGTGGTCCAGTGGGTTAGAGTGACAATCACTGTCCCACACAGATCTTCCATCGATGCGGCGCAGATTCTAAGCACACTCAGACCAAATAAAAAATTCTGAGTGTATTTTTCCCTCGGTCGCCGTATGTGGAAGAGTTGCCACGTACTCGCCGAGGGTCCGGGGTTTTCTCCGGGCAATGAGCCAACCCCCCCCCCCCTTTCCCACCCACAACTAAACCTGGCAACGCCGCCGTATAAGTGAAATAATCTTGAATGCGGCGTAAAACATCAACCAATCAATCTATGGCATAAGTACCTAGAGTAGGAAGAAAAATAGAGGAAACACCAAAAAGTTAAGCACTTTTAAATGAATTCAAATATATCATTGTCGAAATAAAGAAGAGAAACATTACTACGGATATCAAGGCCTTTCTGTGGATATTTTGTTTTGACATTTTTCTTATGCCCTTAATCATATTTCGACATGCCGAAATTACACATTTTTTAATAAATAAGAACTTTGAGCATGCTACAAAGAAACACCAACTAAGTTACAATGTTCATTGTTTGGTTAATTGCTTTTCACATCGCTAATTTTGAATCTTTTGTAGATGAAAATGCGAATTGTGTTGCAGGAGTTATATACTTTCTACTGGTAAGACGTCTTTTTTACCTTGTTAGGCGATGGAAATCCCACAAATGTAAAAGATACAACATACAATGCAACGTGAGACTTAAAACGTTTGTATGCTATAGCCTATTGAGAAAGTCGATGGACTGATGTTTTACAGCGCACTCAAGATTATTTCACTTATATGGAGGAGTTGTCAGGTTTAGGGAGGAAACTATGCTCTTTGTCCGGAGGCGTTGCCTGGTTAAGTCGGGGAGGAAACTAGGCTCTTTGCCCGGAGGAAACCCACGCCAATCCTGACAAGTCGTCCACATGAGGCAGGAGCAAATGGAAGAACATATCAAACTAGCTTGGGAACAAAACTTCAATAAAGCGTGTGGATATCCGATAAATCACTGACAGATTCGAGTAGGTCTGCTACTGGAACTACTTTCTCTTTTCAGTATCTTCTTCAGTTCAACTCGGAAAGCTTTCCCAGAGAGCACGTAGATGTAGAAATTGACACCATAATTTATTGCGGATATAACCTCTAGCACGTGACCATAGGGTTGAAAGTTTAAAAGTTTACGACACATGGCTTCGTCCATTACAGAGTTAGACATCGCTTCAACAATAGTGGCTTGGATTATAAACAAGGACATCACCGAAGGCAGGAGAGTCACAACATAAACGGAAGTTATCGTTAACAGCATGGCGGTCGTTTTCAGCCTTTGTCGAGAAATGGATAACACATTTTTTTCAGATGACCGAAATTTTTCTCTCGCTCTTCTATAGTGAGATATCTTTAAAGCCACTGCGACATTACACACGATTATTGTCGCCATGGGAAATATTAAAATTATGCAGAGTAAATAAAAATAGGTGTACAGCTCCAAGTAAGGCATGTTGTAACGAGGCAGCGCGGAGCAGCCTTCTTCAATATTATTGTAACCCATCATGACTAGCGTATAGATTTGAGTGGAACATATTAAAAAGAAAACGAACAAAATCGCCAGCACTGATCGCGAAGACGTACAAATCACATGGCGTCTAAAAGGAAAGAAAATCACTACGAATCTCTCGACCGCCATCAAGACGACAAGCCATGACGACATGGAGACGCTCACGCTTTGTATGAATCTATACAGTTTGCACGTGCCATCTGAAACCCCGTGGAATGGTCCGGGACGCCCCATAGAATCCATTAGTTCTTCCACAACCCGAATTTCTCGATCAATCAAATTAAAGGTATCGAAGATAGCGAGAGCACAGAGATATTGGCTGTAGGACTTCAAGCGGAGGACCCGGGAACTCATCACGGCAAAAGACAAGCAGTTTCCAAGGACCCCAAATAGTAAAATCAATGGGGTCATGACCTCTTTGAATAGAAGCGCCGAAGTCGGTCCGTTGATAGAAGGTTCCAACAGCAGAAGGCAGACTGAAAGAACAAAGGTTGTACACATTAAGTAACAAGAAATAATAAGGGACATACAGAAGAGAAACTATCCAGTCCAAGGGTTGATTTTTTTGGTTGTTTGGTGTTTTACGCCGCGCTCAAGAGTTTTATTGTGGGATGAAACCAGGCTCTATTCCCGGAGGAAACCCACAATCTTTCGGTGGTAACTGGCAACCATCCCACATCGGTCGTTCGAGTGAAAACCCAGTCAGAAAACCAGTCCAAGGGAGACTACGTGACTAGCGTTTGGCTGATGTCTAGAATTCAGATACAAATATCGTCGATTTGTTAACGGGAGGACGTTCTTCTTGTAAGTGTCAGTTGGTCGCTAGTTCTAATCCAGCCACGGCCAAAATAAAACGAGATTTTTTCAACCACTTGGTTAAAAGGGGCTTCTGTGGCTCAGTCTGATTAGAGTGATAGTCCCTCAGTCCGACACAGGCCTTCCAGCGATGTGACGCGGGTTCGAATCCGACTCAAACCAAATACAAATTTAAAGGGCTCGGTTTCTCCCTCTCCCCTGGGCCTATAAAACCTCGCTGAAACCGTCACCTCATAAGTGAAATGAGGCTAATAATAAACCTATTTGAATTGGCGGGTCTAAATCAATTGGTACAATAAAGTATAGCTTTGTCGTCATGAGCCTCGTTACAAAGGGCTTAATACAGCGGTCACTTCAAACAGGATCCCTCTCCCAGTCTATATTTCTTTCGAGTGACGCCATTTGGCTTTCCGCCTATTAGCTAAGTAAGACACTTTAGCCTGGCTGAAACTAAATCTAAACATATCAGCTGCATATGAATTAAATGCAGTAAAATATATGTTTGACAGTAAAATGTTCCAATTAGTTTTATCTTTAATTTGCCTCATACCTAAGGTGCCCTTTTAAAGGTTCGCAAGGGTGACTGACTTTACCTATATTTGCAATGTTAACACCAACCCTTTAGTTTTTCAAGGTACTTCAACGCTCACTTTCTCTTGACAATCGATATTCGTGCAGCAGTCCGAACTTAATTGGCAGCTCATGGCACTTTCCATAAGCAGAAAGTCTTAAATGAGACACAGATATCAATACATATACAAACCTGGCAACGTTGCATTTGTAGAATTTGATTTCGCCATTCTCTGAGTCGGACCAGACAATGATGTAAGACAGTCGAGGAGCTCGTTCTATGCTGTTCCAACAAATTCCTTTAAACTTGGTAGCATGTCTATGTTTTCCGGCAATTTACTTGAATAACCCCTTGCTGTTCAAAATGGAAGGTCTTTGTTTACAGAATCTGCTCTTAATAATCCTATGTGCACGTTATCCAATATTGTATGACTGGAAGATTACTACTGTCTTATAATAGAAACGTTAAGCTTTCAATTTATTCTAGGAAACAAACAGCTCCAAGGCTCTCCTATGGAATATTCACGATTCGCCTTGTATGGCTGTATATCCTTGAGGAATGGATTGACTCTAAGTTAGCACAGCTTAATTCTTCAACTATGGCGTCCGGTCCGACAGCATGATTGATTTAATGATGCCGCGTTCAAGATTATTTCACTTATATGGTGGCGTTTCTAGGTTTAGTGGAGGAGGAAAGCGGGTTCTTTGTTCGAAGGAAATTAAAATTGAAACCATTTAACTGCCGGTTCTTTAAACTATAAAACACATACAATTCTCGGAATATCCTTAGAAATTCTTCAACACTTGGTGAAATATCCCCAAATTTCAACTCTCTTTCAGAGCGATTTTTTCTTTTATATAAATATAATCCGTAACACTGATTTACAAACCAGAATTCTGTTGGTCTTCTTCAGGTCGGTAACCAATATTATCAATATCAATGTATCAATATTATCAATATCAATGTATCAATATTTCGCCGTTAGAACCGTATGTGAGTCTCTTAGTGAATAATGGATAAAATGAAACAAATCCGTACAACTAGAGTTTTCTCTTCAGTTAAAAGAAGTGTTGCGGTTAAATCAGGCAAAATATAAGAAATTCTACGCTCTCAAAACCCGTCTCGGAGTTTGTGTTTGACGACAATGACAACCTCCTCCTTTGACGGCCTTTTCAAAAATGAATACAATCCATGCGCTTTTTTAGACGCTGAGTTCGATAAAAAATACATATGGGATACAGCTAATAACAGTTGAGTTAAATACATAGCACTTTTTGACACGCTGTCTTCGATAAAAACATAAGCGAAAGCAGATAACAGTTCAGTTAAACACAGAAAAAATCCTTGTCAAACGTATATCGATCGGTTGTTTCATATTTCCCAATGAGTCCCGCTTTCATTTCGGTGCTGGGAGAATTGGTTGAGGCTGCACTTCTTGGAACTAACAACTCAGCTGCCTGCCGAGACAAAATTCAAATTCATCTCATTTCTCCGTTTTCCGTAAAAAACAACTCAGCTGCCTGCCGAGACGAAATTCAAATTCAGCTCATTATTCCCATTATTCCGTTTTCCGTAAAAAATCTGAAATAAAAACCAGGAGGTATTTGAGTTAATATGCCATCAAAATTACAGGGACGTGTTTTGAGAATTAGTATTTTTTAATCCTTAAATTACATAAATGTTTACGTAGGCGAAAATAAAGAGCTAATGCTAGGAAGCAGAAGAATTCCCAAGGGCATTTCCCAAGAGCTTCCTGCATTTATGCATCTTAAAAATAATCACCATTTTCAAACACTGGGGGCAATTTTATGGATGTTATAAATTGTACCGAAGACTCTACTAACGGCTTTTCAGTGCAGATGCAGGTACCGAACAAAACGATTAAAACTTCAACTTAGAAGACACTTTTATGGATGATTATAATGAGGGGTCGTGCGAAAGGCATTAGCCGCCAGGAGGCACCACTATCGATGCGGTCCCGCCAGCTGCGTGTGACCCGTATGTAGGCCTACCGAACTAAGTTCACTACTTCACGTAATTTCCAGTGTCAATATTATCGTATTTTCTGTCGTGTCAATGCCTGAGACATTTTGTTGTGTGCCGCTATGTTCCAATAGAGGTGGACATGCCTGGCCACGAAATCCTGAGCTGTCCAGAAAGTGGCTTAAATTTTTGCTATCAGGCGGGATTCCTGGGAGCCCAAACCAGGAATTCACATTGTTTGTAAGAAGCATTTCACTTCGGAAAACTACGTGAAGGAAACTGTCTTTGGTGAGTTCGTTTGTTATTTTAAACAAAAGTCACGATATTGATGATTTTGTAATTCATAAAATATTGGCTTTGTCTTATCTTTAGTGGTAGTAAATTATTTGAGCATCGTTTCACATAGTCGTAACATTAGGCTGTTGTTGTTGTCATCGAAGAACTATCTGGGGCAGACTGCAGGTTCTTGAATGATGGACACAGAACCGTCCTATATCTGATGTTATTTGTTTGTACCTTTACCCGCCTAGACATTACTTACGTATAAATAACAGAATTAGCCTGTTTTGTTATAACTTATAGTCCGAAATTCAAATACTCTGACTCCAAATCGAGGGAATTAAACTGATGATAGCGATAGGCACTAGATAACCCACTCCTTGAAATGGAGTCAAAACACTGTACATTTAAAAAACTTTAGAGTTTTATAAACACATTAGAAATTATATTTGAACAGTTATATTCTATAAGTCGGACCCTAATATTCTATAAGTATAAGTCGGATCCTACTCATTAGCCTTTGCGCTTGTTGACTCCTTAACTACTAGGTATGCACAATGCTGAGGGTGTGGCAAAAGCAAAACGGCCTTTTATTTTGCATGATTTTGTGATTTTTATATTTTTGTTCAGTAAAATAAAATCAGTAAAGCCTAAAGGCAGAATATTTCGGACTAGTTTTATAAGCAATAATAATTGCTAATTCATTTTTAAATTTTACAATAGTTGAATTATCAGTATAATTGTAGTATTTATAGTTATACAATAATTTTACTTTTAGGATCATCACCACTAAGATGTCAACTGAAAAGAGGGTCAGTCCCCAGTGTCTTCAGTTGGACTTCAGAGGACACCACAGAATGTGTAGAGAGACGAGAGCGAGCTGCTAACCGACTGAAGAGGTTCGATAAACTTGTTATCCCTCCTGAAATTGGAAACGAAATTGAGGTGACCTCAACGGTAACTCCAGAAAGCTGCCTCCAACTGGACCAAGTGCAATGTCCAGCAGATGATGTATCCACAGTATGCTCCAGCACACAAACTGCTCCACAGCCCCCAATGAGTATTGATCGCTTCATGTTTAATGATCCGGCTGTGCATCATTTAACAGGCTTGGAATCATATGCAAAGTTCATGTTTGTGTTAGCTTCACTGGGCCCACAGGCATATGATTTAAATTATCGTTGGCGCCAGTGCAAGATTTTGTCTATTCCAAACCAGTTTTTTATAACTTTGATTAAATTACGACAACACCAGAGCAACTTTGATATTGCGATTATGTTTGACATTTCAGAGTTTTCTGCAGGAAATATCTTTGTTACGTGGGTGAACTTCTTGTACTGTCAATGGAAGGAGTTAGACATCTGGGCGTCGCACGACCTGGTTTCATTTTGTATGCCAACTGATTTCAAGAGAAAATTTCCAACAACGCGCATCATACTTGATGGTATGGAAGTGCCTATTAAAAAGCCAAGTAATCCCGCAGCACAACAAGCTACATTTTCAACATACAAAAACAGAAATACAGCAAAAGTTGTGGTAGGAGCGAGTCCAGGTGGACTGGTAACTCACATTCCGGATGCATACGGCGGATCAACCAGTGACAGACAACTTGTTGAGAGAAGCTGCCTGACAACGGCATGCAGTGCTGGGGACAGCATTATGGTTGATAAGGGGATGTCTGTTCAAGATATGTTTGCACCGTTTGACGTTTCTGTTAACATCCCAACTTTCCTTAAAAAAGGAAACCAGTTTTCTTCGAAAACATTAGCTAAAGACAGAAAAGTGGCTAGTAAGCGAGTCCATATTGAACGTATCATAGGTCTTGCCAAAACCTATAAAATTTTAACGCAGCCATTAAATGCAACAGAATCCGAACTTTCCAGTGAAATAATCTTTATTTGTTTCACATTATGCAATTTTCGTCAATGTATCATTCCAAAAAATGCTTAACTCTTTAGCCCATAATTTATGACACCATATGGCATATTGCTTACAATAAGGTCAAGAATTACTTATGGATAACAACTTCTTGGTTTATTGGGTAACGACGTTACGATGTAGTTCTTACATCGTTATCAAAGTCAATGACAAACAACAAAAAATATTCATTTATATAGCAGATGAGAGAATTACAAGTTGGAACAGGTGCGTAATAGTATAAATTAATTAAGAAAAGTAACAATAGATTTAAGTATGGTGAGTTAAGATCGTTGAAGGTTGTCTTGGAGGATCAAAAGGTCATAGCAGTTGGGGATATAACTCAACAGCTATGACCTTTTGATCCTCCAAGACCCTCCAAGACAACCTTCAGCGATCTTAACTCACCATACTTAAATCTATTGTTACTTTTCTTAATTAATTTATACTATTACGCACCTGTTCCAACTTGTAATTCTCTCATCTGCTATATAAATGAATATTTTTTGTTGTTTGTCATTGACTTTGATAACGATGTAAGAACTACATCGAAACGTCGTCACCCAATAAACCAAGAAGTTGTTATCCATAAGTAATTCTTGACCTTATTGTAACCTTTCAACTTCTAAATGCCATTGAAAGATTTGACATATTGCTTGTATTTATAAACTGCCCGCCATGTCAACCCATAATGAAGCATTGGCCTAATTCATATTTTACTAAACCCTGCATGAGATGAAGGGGTTAAAATACAATACATAAAATCAAAGACTGTACAGATTACTACTTCTGGTTCTATTGCAACGTTTCGATGTATCTCAGACATAAAAATTGATTAAATCAAATACAATCACATTTTCAAGAAAGTCATTGGTAAAACATATTCAAATGGAACTGTATTAAAATTGTATTAATAAATTACATTGTACTCTAGCAGTTTTAAATTACCAACCATAAGTGAAATGAACAAGAGTGTAGTGTCACACAAAAGTCAAACTGTTATGTATCACAATACTTGAATTTGATCTTTTCTTGCTACTTTATGTTTTTTCCAAAAGTCATAGGAGTAATAATCTCTATAGATGTATTTGTTGAGTAAAGCTGCTTTAAAATGGGAATCAAAGAACAATGTCAACTGTTGTAACATCTTACTAATAAAAGGTTCATTCTTTTTAATGCGGATGATTTTCAATGTACCTGTTTGCATTAGTTATGCACTAAATGGTGTTAGGTTTCCATGTTTTTACTCCTCTTTTTTCGCTTTTTTCGTAAGAAGAGTAAAAAACTGGGAAAATAAGACAAAAACAATCAAACTTGTCAACATTGCAAATCATTGTCAATATGTATATATAGAGTCTACTATTATAAAACTGACTATGTTTTGGTCATGAAATATCCATATTTTTCTATTCCCCGTACTTTTATTCTTCCCGTTTCGTGTTTCGTGGGAAGGATAAAAACATGTGCGGCAATGTCTCATATCGTACTTAAATAGTATTGTAACCCATCTAGTTATATATTAGTTATATAGTATTTTCTGATTCCCCTATTCTTTTTTTTTTTTCTCATAATATAACGAATTTTGATTGGGAAAGATCAATATATCCTATAACATGTGAATTTTTGTTTCTTTTTATGAACATATATTTGATTGACAGTAACTATTAGTGACACACAATCATAGCAGAATGGCTTTATTTCCAATGACCTTCAATTATGTTAGATGTGAAATAGATCTGCAACCATCGGTCATTTTTATATTGTAATATGTATATGATGTATATCTTTTTTTTTTTTTTTTGCTATGCCTTTAACCTCCGTTTCGGACCTTCGTAAGAAGTGTAAAGTAATATGCAAAACATAAGTTTTGGCAATACGTCCGGTTCTTGTTTATATATATATATACCATTGAGCGTTTTAGTTTTATACTATACGTTTGTTTTTCTTCTGGTTTTTCCTTACTCTTACTTTTTCGTTTTTATTACTTAATGAAGAGTGATACATGTTTGGTAGATATCAGTGACCGTTCTATATGAGGTGCCCTACAATTTTTTTTTTTTTGCTTTCAATATGATCACCGGGCTTTTTCTGGCTCCATACTGGCGAGAGTTCTAGTGTTTCATAGTAAGGATACAAATTCAGACAAGTGTTACTTACTTTTAAAGTTCCCTGCTATTGTTATACTATTGTTTCTAACAGCTATGTACCTGTTTATATCAGTTATGCACTAAATGGTGTTAGGTTTCCCTATTTTTACTCTTCTTTTTTTCGCCTTTTCGTAAGAAGAGTAAAAAAAACATGGGAATAAAAAAGCGAATTATTGTCGATATGTATATATTTTACTATTATAAAATTGACTATGTTTTTTGATCGCAAAATGTCCTTATCTTTCTATCCACCGTATTTTTATTCTTCTCGTTTCGTGTTTTCGTGGGAAGGGTAAAAAACATGTGCGGCAATGTCTCATATCGTAGTTAAATATTATTGTAGCCCATCTAGTTATATATTAGTTATAAAGTATTTTCTTTTCCGCCCCTCCACTTTTACTCTACTTCTTTCGCCTTTTCGCTAGAAGAGTAAAATACTATAGGGGATCAAGACAATCTTACAACACAATGACAATTGTTTTTAAAAATTAAAAAATTTGGTCTGATTTCCCTACTTAATAAAGTCATTTACTGGCAATGTACATTTCCGTTTACCATGGAGCAGGTTAGAAATGCTGGGATAGGATATTATTAGTTATATTCATGGCTGCTTTTAAGATATATTTGGTTGAGATTGACTATTATATCGTATGAAAAAAATCCGAAAAGGAAGTATACGCAAGCAAGTGAGCACTTTTTATTTTATTTTTTTATAGTATTTAATAATAACTATTATTGATTAATACCGATTATTGTATACACTTTTTTCATGATCATGCATATATGTATGTAATCTCAAAGTGAAAATAAATATATACAAAAAAAAAAAAAAATACAATCACATTTTCAAGAAAGTCATTGGTAAAACATATTCAATTGGGACTGTATTAAAATTGTATTAATAAATTACATTGTACTCTAGCAGTTTTAAATTACCAACCATAAGTGAAATGAACAAGAGTGTAGTGTCACACAAAAGTCAAACTGTTATGTATCTTAATACTTGAATTTGATCTTTTCTTGCTACTTTATGTTTTTTCCAAAAGTCATAGGAGTAATAATCTCTATAGATGTATTTGTTGAGTAAAGCTGCTTTAAAATGGGAATCAAAGAACAATGTCAACTGTTGTAACATCTTACTAATAAAAGGTTCATTCTTTTTAATGCGGATGATTTTCATGTCCGTTTTCGTATAAACTATAAAATCACATAGTTCTCTCTGAGCACAAAACAGCTGCCCTTGTATCTGGTAAAAATAGTCATGGTTATTACAAAGGGTAAGTTGACCATGCTCTTCCTTCAAGTATGGGACATTAACAGGGGTCACCAATTTGTCACGGGCCACATATGGGCATTTAACTTCTACAAGTAAATTATTACTGACTACGCCATCAGGAGAGCTACATATAAACGGACACATAGAGTTGACAAATATACCACATTTGTTAACGGTATGACCGGTTACCTTTTGGTATTCACAGATGGCTAGGCTTTCATATGTTCGACCATGTTTAATCGCAGCAGTATTCAATTTATTTTCTATGGTGTAGCTCTTTGCAAGCAGATTTCTATCTGTTTTATCTGTGGCCTTACATATTCTACCAAAGTTTGATGATGTCAGTCGGTTGAGTCGTTCTTGCCTCCAAAGTTCACTCTTGGCTTGCTGCCTTGTAGAGGTTTCTAAGTTATAACACTCTTGAGTGTCAATTTTAGTGACCTTCAAGTACTTAAGTAAACGTTCAATCTCACCCTCCTCACAATAATCGTGGTCCAAGATAAAAGCGTAGGGATTTGCTGGCTCAACTAGTTGCATGAAAGGCATGTCTGTTGCAACACTAGAAAAGTTTATGACTAAACTTTTGAAAAATTCATTGTAGTTTTCTTTAAATCCTGTTTTTTTGGTGGAAGATGGATTCCTTGGATCATATCGCAGACTTCCAGCACTGCCATTGACGTTTTCAACATTATCACCATTAATGCTACTGCTTTTAGGCCTACTACCATTTCCAAAGTGTATGTTCGCCATTTTCTTAGGCGAACCTGTGAACTTTTTTGCTTTATGAAATGTTTGTAACTTCTCAGTACAGGTGAGCTCGGTATTAAGTTTACCGGTGGAAAAGAATTGGACCAATGAAAATACTAGGCACAGTACATGCTTACAATGGGCATTTGGCCCAATGCCTGCAGCACATTCGCATTGTGTTTGTCTTATGTTTGCATGTTTGTCTATTACAATGTCCACATTATAGGTAACACTTTTTCTCATCTCGGCTCGGCAGTTACCTCTGATAAAAGTGTTTTCTCCATATTCAGCCCAACGGATATAGACCATAAAACGCGATAGCCAGAGTTTGTTTTGGGAGCCCAGAACCTTGTCAAATGGAAACAGGTACAGGTTTGCTGCTGCAGCTGTAAGTCTGGGAATCTACAAGAATTTAACATGAAAATGTTAGCTTTTGATCATATCTCAATACCTGTTTGATTGGAATTATATGTTGTACTCAAAATTATTTGCTTTAATATAGTTTCATTTCCAAATATATTGGTTCACTCCTCAGGGTGAGTAAAGAGGTTTTATGCTAGGCTCTGGCAACCATCCCACTTACATTGAATTTGTAAGACAAACAAAATAATAACTAATAACACTGTCAAAGCTTGAGGTATCTTGTATCACAAAATACAGGCAGTTGAACTTGAGGGATGTAATGGGTTATGGGTGTTATTCAAGTTTATTTGTAACTTTGTTCAGGGGGAGCTCAGTGGTGTGAGCGTGAGACAAAATTATAGAAAAAGTTTACAATGCCCGGATTCTAAATACAATTACCTGTTATTGGATTTGTGGAGTTACCTTTGCAGATGTGTTTAAATCCTTGTATTTTTCCATCACAGGTAT
Organism: Lepidochitona cinerea; assembly: GCA_963971465.1. Lineage (NCBI taxonomy): Eukaryota > Metazoa > Mollusca > Polyplacophora > Chitonida > Tonicellidae > Lepidochitona > Lepidochitona cinerea. The sequence continues at coordinate 13,868,079 of OZ020559.1, forward strand.
GCCAATCTTGTAAGAAGAGGTTAAATCTACTACTTCCTCCAAACCAAAATTCTTATTTTTATCATAAGAAATCATTCTGTGAAACAAAGCGAACACATCAAAAGGTATAATATTGTATACACAGTGTTGAGGTTCAACTCAGGTGTTTTGTTTGATGCCGCAACCAAGATTATGACACAGCCACTTATGAGATAAAAAGTAAAATAAGGTAATGTTGACAGGATTTTAGGGGGGGGGGGGGGCTGCGAACACTACAGTCTGATCAAATATTAGAACTGAGTGGCTTTAACCCTAAATAGTAACGAATACATTTTTCCACGAGCGGTGAATGTCACATTTACCCCTGATACGTAGTACCCGTACTAGTATTGGTAGGCTAGGCTGGTTTCTCCGATGTGTAAAACATTTAACTTTGTATTTCGTTGAGATATTTCAGCAACATACTTTTGTGATACTAGTCTAGATATTTTAACCAATCTTTACATCAACCACTTACTTTGTCTATGAATAATTATAAACGTCAACAAAAAAGCGCTGTTGTTGTAATCTAAAAAATCTGCTAATCGATCCATGTCAAACGTCAAATAACAGTTTATTTTGGCTACCTGTCCAGAAGTTCGGCTTTCCGACCTCCAACTCTCGCTCCTCGTCTTCTTAGGTCTTTCTTCATCATTTCCGTAGTCCATCCTGCATATTTTGCTGCATATACATCGTCTTCCATGGCGCATAAAAATAATGTTGTTTACAGCGGTAACTAGGCTATGGAGTCTGACGCGCTCAGCTGCCCGCTGGACCGCATCGATAGTGGCGCCACCTCGTGCCCGTTTCTGCACGGTCCCTCATTGTATACACAATTTTATTAACAGCAATTCAATGCCACAGTACGAAATGGTTAAATTTAAACATAGAGATCATTTTTAAGGATGATTGACAGCTGTTTGAAAAACTTTATTCGTGGCGTTTCAATGTAGGAACGCACAGTACAAAAGAGTTAAAATTTCAACACAGAAGACATTTTATTGGATGGTTATAATTGTACAAAACACTTCATCAACAGCAACCCAATGTAAGTACTAGCACAGTACAAAATAGTTCAAATTTGAACACAAGGATCATTTTGATGATAAGAGCTATGTGAAATACTTTATTCGTTGCGTTTCAGTGCAGTTACTAGCACAGTACAAAATGGTTAAAATTTTAGCACAGGGGTTATTTTTATGAATGATGACAGCTATGTGAAATACTTTATTCGTTGCGTTTCAGTGCAGTTACTAGCACAGTACAAAATGGTTAAAATTTTAACACAGGGATAATTTTATGGCTGATGATCACTGTGTGAAATACTTTTCAGTGTTTCAGTGCAGTTACTAGCGCAGTACAGACGACTGTAGCTATTTCAGCACATCGGCTAATCTTTCTACAAAAGACAATATTTGCGGCCATTCAATGTAGGTACTAGTGTCGTATGAAATTATTAACTTTAACAACACGAGACATTTTTATGAATGATAACAACAGTTGTATTAAGTACTTTATTCGCATCAGTTGAATGCAGGTGCTAGCACCGTACAAAACTACAACCTTTATCAACACGAGACAATTTGTTTAATCGTACCATAACAATCTTCATATAAAATACTTTGTTCACATTAGTTCAATTTAAATACTAGAACCGTGAACATCTATAAACTTTATCAACTCGAGACGATTTTTTTTAAATTATACCAATCGATGAAGGTACAACCATTATTGACCGATGCGATGATGGCAATAAAATACATGTAATAATAAATGGTATCGCAAAGCCTTAAGTAGGCCTAAAGGCTATTATTGAACTTTTCTGATAAGTACACGTTAAGGCCCGCTCACACGGTGCGATTTGTCGTACCGACTTGTAGCATGCGATAATTAAAAGCATCCATTTTAATTGCATGCTACAAGTCTGTACAATAAATCGCTCCGTGTGAGCCGACCTTAATGTCTCTTTTTAAAGTGAAATCGCACGTAAACTGGTCAGAGCTTTGCGTTCGACGCCAAAGCAACCTTGTACTGTATCCTCTTGAGACAAGGTCACTTTTTGAGCCAAGTTAAAATATCTAAGACTTTATTAATGTCTCTTTGTAAACTGACACCGAGCGTTAACTGGTCAGAGCTTCGCGTTCGACGCCAAAGCAACCTTGTACTGTGTCCTCGGGAGAAAAGGCCATCTGGTCGAGCCAAGTTAAAATCTCTAAGACTTTATTAATGTCTCTTTGTAAACTGACACCGAGCGTTAACTGGTCAGAGCTTCGCGTTCGACGCCAAAGCAACCTTGTACTGTGTCCTCGGGAGAAAAGGCCATCTGGTCGAGCCAAGTTAAAATCTCTAAGACTTTATTAATGTCTCTTTGTAAACTGACACCGAGCGTTATCTGGTCAGAGCTTCGCGTTCGACGCCAAAGCAACCTTGTACTGTGTCCTCAGGAGAAAAGACCATCTGGTCGAGCCAAGTTAAAATCTCTAAGACTTTATTAATGTCTCTTTGTAAACTGACACCGAGCGTTATCTGGTCAGAGCTTCGCGTTCGACGCCAAAGCAACCTTGTACTGTATCCTCGGGAGAAACGGTCATCTGGTCGAGCCAAGTTAAAATCTCCATGGTCCCAACCCGTGTTTTAAATTGACTCGCGAAGATGGAGACACGGTATGATCCACATGGTTGACTGAACGTATTCTGCGATGAAATGTACAGATGTGTAGCCATGCGTGTCGCTGCAAGAGCTTGTAACAAATCTGTCGCCTCCAACACGAGCCTTTTACATCCCATGTTTTTTGCGGTGTGTCGGATGGGTTCCCGTCGACAGTCGACTAGCTCTAGAAATTGGCTGACAAATAAACCATTATCGTTATATCTATCTCGATTAAGATTTCTATAAGAATACTTTATGAGAAAACTAGCCTTCTCAAATGCGACGTCATTGGACAATTACACGTAGTCCTTGCATGCCCTCTCACAAACGCTCATGGGTAAAATTAGTGGCACGAGTCATTATTTACAAATTGCGAGAATATTTAAAGTGATATGACCAGCCACAATTCACCCTTTTTTCATAATTTCTGATCGTCACGACAGTAAGAGGCTTTGAAGGCCATCGAAAAACTAAATGATTGGCATTGGCCTGTACGAACCGAAAACGTGTTCGAAAAGTAAACAAAATTTAAATAACCGGTACGACCATTCATTCATTCTAAGCCAAAGTTAGTTCAAAGCACATTTTCGAGACTAGAAGCACTAAAAAAATCAAGCATGTATCGTCAACCTAATGAAATAGCATGGGTTTAGTTTGTCGTTTTTTTTTTTTTGGCTTGCAGATCAAGTTTCATCTCAAAAATGTTAAATGCACTAGCTCAACCGGACTGCACACTATTGCTCACCGGAACGTCATTAAGTTAAAAAGCAACAGGATGGACGTCAATTTGCTAACAAACATACGGGTAACATTAAGAGGAATCTACTGGTATAATTCAAACCTCATCAATCTCTGAAACATTTAATCTGTCAGTTCAAGAAAAAACAATTGATTATTTTGTCAGAAAATCAGCATTTCGGATGTTATTAAAGGGAATCAATTTTGGCCACAAATGGTCTACATCTGTGAAACTAATCTATTCTCAGTTTCGGTCATCGCTAGTGGTCTAATTAAACAAGCACTCGGGTCACTTCAAGGATTTACGTAGGTCAGATACACTCGGACAGACTGGAGGCCATTTTGAATGTGGTGACCAAAAGGCAGCGGTGAAACGAACAGGTTCCATATCTTTTCGGGAGTTCAACAAAAGTGTCCCTCCCCTTGGTAACGTAGGGAAGCGAAACATTGTATTCGTTAAATTTCTGGCGTAATACTTAGACTTGATGAGCTGTAGAAATGTACTGAAACTGAATCTGTCTCCGCTCGTGTTACATATATAAACAACGAATCAACGTTATGCGTGATTCTAACCATTAGGTCCCAATCGACCGGACTTCGACCGAAACGCCAGACAAGTAAAGCTCTCGTTCTAAAATATAGTACACAAGTACATAGCATTCTTTGTTGGGGTTTTCACCGTTTGGTAAAGCACTGTTATGCTCATAACTTACCAAAAATGCGAACTTAGGGTGTACATTTTTATTGGAAATAAAGTCGCTTAGAATAAACCATTGCGAACTAGTTTGTAGAGTCACGACTCGTCGTAGGTATAGTATATCCATCATATCCTTACTATATATGTAATATCCGAATCTATATTTTAGCGCCAATGTCCAACACATCATGGGGTCTCGGTGGCTCAATCGGTAGAGTGATAGTCCCTCAGTCCGACATAGACCTTGCATCGACACTCGCGGGTTCGAATACCAGTTAAATCATTCAAAGCGAAAATAGGAGTGGATTTTCGCTCGAGCCGTATGTGAAAGAGTTGCCAAGTAGGCCTACTTGCCGAAGGTCGGGGGCTTCTCCTGGGCAAAGAACCCGGTTTCCTCTCCCACTAAAACTGGCAACTCCGGCACATAAGAGAAATAATCTTGAGTGCGGCGTACAACATCAATCAATCAACCAAAACATCAGCGAAACCGATGGATTGATTGATTGATTTACGTTCTATGCAAAAAAGCATGGCTTCGTAATGTATCAATATCTCTTCAGCCCTTGTACAACATACGTAATTTCTAAGTTCTTTTAGAGCGTGGGATAATTTAATTACGCCCAGCTGTCAGAACTATATTGCTTATCGAAGATTGTATGCTCATAGAAAAGCCTCTTGGAACACAAAACATTTCATGAGTCAGCTCAAGACAAAATTGACTGTTGATTTGGTGATTAGAGAAAGATTGGGTAGAGATGAAAAGGCTGATATGAAAGGCGACCTCCCTGTTCTGAGATTCGATTGGCTCTATCGTACATTCTCGAAACATTAAAGTGGCATGAGCTGTCAAAATATTGATATTTTGACGTTAAAAATAATGTTGAAATTATTGGCTATTTTTCTCAAGACGTATAATTCAGAAGCTTTTTAGTGCTTCTAGTCTCGAAAATGTACGATAAAGTATTGTTTTGAACTAACTTTGACTTAGAATGAATGAATGGTCATCCCTGTTATTTAAATTTTGTTTACTTTTCGAACATCTTTTCGGTTCGTACAGGCCACATACTGTATGGATTTTCCTCATTTCAACGCCAGTCATTTAGTTTTTCGATGGTCTTCAAAACATCTTACTGCCGTGACGATCAGAAATTATGAAAAAAGTGTGAATTTTGGCAGCTCATGCCACTTTAAGTACTAACAAGCTTCTAAATTGCACGTTTGGAGAAAAATAGCCGATAATTTTAACATTCTGTTAAAATGGCAAAATATCTCAATTTTGGCAGCTCATGCCACTTTAAGAGATGAAAATGTTAATAATTGTAACAAAATATTTACAACTTACCTTTTCCTATGGTTTTAGCCAAAGACAGCCATGGTTGTATCAAAGTATAGCACTAATAAGGTGCTAGGATTACGGACTTTTTTAAATGGCATAAAAAGCACAATTATCAACCCAATACTTGATAATCGATATCAGCTTTGCACAAGCTGTGTATGTTTGTTAAATGTACACACTGAAACAATTTTTTTTTCGAAAATATACAATGAATTTATCAACTTTGACAGGCGTGTTTGCATTTTCGATATTTCTTGAAAAACTATCACGCGCTGTTGCCAATAAACCGGAAGGACGCCTTGGTATTAGGGGAAATGACGTCATCATAATATATATCCACCTCCATTAGCAAACCGGAAATTTGACGACACCGGAAAGTGCTGGTTTCAATTTCAACTCCACTCTAAAAGCCGGTCCCCGAAGTCCATAGCTAGACGAAAACTGACCATCAACTATATAGTTCTCGGTTGTTAGCTAAGAGAGGTAGGCCCAGTCAAGGCGTTTATGGTTCACCATTCAACATGGCTGTCTCGTCTGATGTGATAGGGGACGTATTGATAATACAAGTCAAATTGAATAGGATGTCTTATACGCCTTTAAAGTGCTTTAAACTAAGGTTGGCGTTGAAATAAAAACAAAATGTGTGCCAATGACGGTTAACTTCCATCATGCGCAATTGAGTCGCCTATCAAACGTTTAGTAGACAAAAGGAAAGTATTTGTTCATATTGCAAAAAACCTGTTATTTAATCAAGTTGATATAATTATTCTCTGAGACCGTTTAACAAATGTAATTCGTAATTAATAAGAATCAAGTTTAAAGAACAAAGGAACTGTCGAAACCTGGAGAGTACTGTTCTTATCGGAAGCCGAGTCTTGGAGAGCGACTCGTGTGATCTCCTTAGCAACCAAATGACGCAGAACAATAAAACTCTAAATGACTGTTGCAAAACTGTTTGACTTGCTTTTGAAAATTGACGTTTGAAACAAGATTTGTGGACCGCAGTTTCCACATTAGAAAATCCAATCAAACCACGGATCAAAGGAATAGAACGTACTATCAACAATATACCGAGCGATGAAAGTGGGAAACAACAACCCAAGGGTAAGGTAAAAAAGGAACACTTCAGATTAGAGGACTTAATCATTGCGCCATACTCGATATTAAAACTCTTACACAAGCTATTGTTCTTTGTTCTATAATTATTTTTTCAAACTGAATCTACGCTCTAGATTTTATTTTTAGATTATTGATCGACGGAATCGGCAAAGGCAGTTCCAAAGAGGTTACTGGCTGAAGGCCCGTTCTCACTGTGCGAATTTTTGTACCGACTTGTAGGATGCGATTCAAATGGATGCATTTGACTGGTTGACAAATCGTATCGACCAATTAAAAGCATCAATTTTAATCGCATCCAAACAAGCCGGTATGACAAATCGCACAGCCAGAACGAGCCCTTAACGTGTAAAGTTAAATTGACTGATTGCTTGTTTGGTGTTTTACGCCGCGCTCAAGATTATTTCACTTGTATGGCGGCGTTGCCAGTTTTATTGTGGGAGGAAACCGGGCTCTATGCCCGGAGGAAACCCATGATCTTCCGTTGGTAACTGGCAACCATCCCACAAAGGTCGTTCGGGTAAAAACCCAGTCAGAAAATTTTCCATTTTTTTTTGACTGACTGGGAATCGAACCCGCGACCCATTGGTGGGAGGCTGTTCGGACTGAGCCACGGAGGCTCCTGTAAAGTTAAAGGAAGGCTACGAACAGCCGCATTTCGCACGTTGTTTTTCTCTCTCAGAATTTCCGGTTTTCAAAAAAAATAAAACTTAATTTGGGGGGGTTTTACGAGACAAAATAGCTACTAAGTAAAACAGCATTGTTAACGACCAGTCTCGATACGTCATTTTACCGATATGTGTTTTTCACGGCTGGTAAAGTGGCCACAGTAATGGCACTTTTGTCTACACTTCGGACAGTTTTTTTTACTTGGTGATCCGTCAGACTGACAATCATTATGGCGAACAACTGGTGAGGAAATCAATCACAGTTTCCCCACTTCCATTTTTGTATGGTAAAGAAAAAGTGCGTGAGAATTTTCATTTTATCACGAAAAAATGTGAAGAGAAAATCCTCGAAAAAGTGACAACTGACATAGAATACAGGTACAAACTTCAGCTTAGGATCACTTGATTCATGTTTTGTGCCGCACTCCAAATGATTTCACTTATAAGACGGTAATGCCAAGTACTCGACAAAGACCGGGAAGCTTTCTTCTGGAGAAAGAGTATTGTTTTGAACTAACTTTGGCTTAGAATGAATGAATGGTCGTCCCGGTTATTTAAATTTTATTTACATTTCGAACACGTTTTCGGATCGTGCAGGCCACATACTGTATGAATTTTCCTCATTCCAACGTTAATCATTTAGTTTTTCGATAGCCTTCAAAGCCTTTTACTGTTGTGACGATCAGAAATTATGAAAAAAAGTGTGAATTTTGGCAGCTCATGCCACTTTAACAACTTTCTAATTTGTATTCGTTGAGAAAAAATAGTGAAAAAAAGTTCCTTTTTTAGGGAAAATATTAACAGCTCATGTCACTATGGAAGTCCTATGGAAACTGAATACTACAAATATTTATTTAAATGACATGCTGCTCTTAGACTTTATCGCAAATTCCAATTTTCAAGACCACGGGAGCGTTTGAAAGGAATAAAAAACTAAATGAATGATTCAAAACCATTTGTACGAATAATAGAAAGAATTTGAATTACCGGGATGTATATTCAAATGTTAGGGTTATTCTAAAACGGCCAGCTAAACGTACATTTACGAGAGTGGCAATTCAATGGCTCGCCGTTTCCTGGTCCAGTTTATCGAAACTCATCTGAAATTTGAAGTCATGGGTCAGCCACCATTAGACGAACGACATAAAGTTCACAACAGGTAGTGGGCTTACTGCAGATCTTATTTACAAATACAATTAATACGCATAAGTGGTTCTTTTCGTCCACCGTATATAATCATCCTCAGAAGGCCGAGTAGTTTACGTTGGGTATATATGAGCAAGAATCTATTTACATTTTATCGCATGTTGTATATCCCAGCAGAGAGATCAGCATTCCGAACAAAACGTGGTTTCCGTCAAAATCAAATTACGTCTGTTGGGAAACAGAAGGTGCAAATAGTTCCTTTAACGGGATTTGCCGAAGGCACGAGCGGAATATTAGTTCAAGAATCAAGGAAAATAGATAATCGCGACATGGATATTAGCATTATAGGGTCTATTTTAGAACAAAATGTGGGCAATAGTAAGTTTGAAATGATCTACCTGTGTTGAAATTGAAACAAGAATTTTAGAAGATCTGAAGCAATGACCTATACACAAAGAAAAAAGTTGAGCAGCCCCCCACCCCCCCCCCCCCGCCCCGCCTGGAAAGTCTGCACCGACCGATGAAATCATTGGTGTAAGGAGATTGTTGGCAAACTGATATTGCAGAAACGATTGTGATCATTAAGTGCAACATTCTGGCGATAAGAAATCACCATTTATGACAATAAGCTATACAATTTATGCAGGATATCGTTAGCCAAATCAAAAGTGTATTCGAACAAAATAAAAAGATGCTTTTAAGTATGAAACTTCAGAATCCATTTCGCTTCTAAAGGATTCAAATCCGCCCAGTTACCCCTTCAGCAGGTTTGATACGCAGGCGGGACTCTAAAGCCTGGCGCAGACGGGGGAATATAGCTCCGCCCTCGGTCACTCGTGGCAGGCAGCGCAGCAGAAAATTTTAGAGCACACGGTATCCCTTTCCTCTCTCATGAATGTGTGTCATGTGACTTTTAGTACCCACGTGACAGATAATGCCGCCATGATGTTCTAATGTTTCCAATCACATGTCCCTGTAAACTAATTCTATTAGTCAGTTAAATGTTCCAGCTGCGCCTTTGGCGCAGGCTGTCCGCAGACGGTGTGCCATCAACCACTCGTGCCACAGAATATCAAACATGATAGATATTTTCCACACCGGCACTTGTGGCCAAAATCACACCAAAAGTTCGCCGCACACGGTGGAAAGGGCTGCGCTGCCTGCCACGAGTGACCGAGGGCGCAGCTATATTCCCCCGTGTGCGCCAGGCTTAATGGAGGCTATACGCGCAATTGACCTTCTGCTCTATGGATGTGCTCTACAAACTCTATGGCGACTATGTGGAGCAAATATTTTAGAGTTCAATTCACAACAACCATGACGCATATATTCTCATCTTTAGAATGTCCTCAGATAGCCCTGAGTGTAAATATTTATCGGGTGACTAAGTCCACAGGCGCGTCTCAGCGAAAATATATAGGAATGTTGTAAATGATAAAATTAGGTATGGCGCCGTATCACAAATTAACTTAAGCGGCAGGTACGTAACACGGGCCGATAGTTCCAATGTTCATAATGCTTGAGATAGCTTGCCCAAATGGAACTACGAAATTCGATTGTGATTTAAGTATATAGGGTCTGCCAACTGGGATGCGACTCTCGATGGCAGTGTTTGATTTAAAACCACTCCACACAAAGAACGCTGTTTCTTTCATAATTCTCTGTTAAAAGGCTGCAATTCTATATTTTTTTTTTCATCAATTGATTGATTGATTGATTGATTGATATTTTACGCCGTTACTGTGGCTACTTTAACTTAATAACCTATTATTTTATTTGTTACTAATTCATACTGGTTGATCGATTGATGTTTTACGCCGTACTCAAGATTATTTCACTTAATTAGCGGCGTCCGGTGGAAAATTCACTCAAAAAATGTTCAATGCGCATCGATGGAAGGTCTATGTGGGACTGAGGGGCGATCACTCTAACCCACTGGACCACAGAGGCCGCTTTCGTCAATTGAAACCCCGTGTGTGTTGCCAATCTATCGGAATGTACTTTAAAGTGGCATGAGCTGCCAAAGTTCACACTTTTTTCATAACTTCTTATCGTCACGACAGAAAGAGGCTTTGAAGGCCATCGAAAAACTAAATGATTGGCGTTGGAATGAGGAAAATCAGTATGTGGCTTGTACGAACCGAAAAACGTATTCGAAAAGTATTAGTAAACAAAATTTAAATAACCGGGACGACCATTCATTCATCCTAAGCCAAAGTTAGTTCAAAACAATACTTTATCCCACATTTTCGAGACTAGAAGCACTCAAAAGCTTCTGAATTCTACGTCTTGAGAAAAATAGCCAATAATTTCAGCATTCTGTTTCAACGTCAAAATATCAACATTTTGGCAGCTCATGCCACTTTAAGAAATAGAGTGACTGCGTTGAGGGAAATGGTTCTTAAAGGTACATTTACCACCGTAGCCTTTGTGACGTTTGCTAAGAAAGCCAATTTACCCGAGCTTAGTACAAGCAAAACCACTAAAATTAAACATATGGCACACCATAGACCTACATGTCCAATTAGGTTTAAAATGTCTAAATGTGTAACATTATATGAAGAATCGAAGCCTCCGTGTTGGATTACTCTCAATCCAGGCCTTTCTGTCTGCAGTTTACACTCTAACATTTATCGGCAGACTTTTTCAGTCCCTCAAACCAAATCCCCGTCTGTCTTTCAAAAGTTCGTAAAATACTACTGTACCATCTGATCGCTCATACGGTTCAAATCATGGACAATTAGGTTTAAAATGTCTAAATGTGTATATGAAGAATTGAAGCCCGATTACAACAACAACGATAATACACTTTTAGGCCTTTTTGTCTGTCGTTTACACTGTAAACTTTATCGGCAGAATGTTGTGTCCCTCAAACTAATCCCCGTCTGTCTTTCAAAAGTTCGTAGAATACTTTTGCCATTACAATAAGGTTTGAAATATCTAAATATGTGACGAGTATATCAAGAACCGAAGCCGGATTACAACAGCAAAATACAACGATCACCGTAAACTTTATAGGCAGAATTTTGTGTCTCTCAAACCTTAACCTCAAAGCAGTCTGTATTTCTCATTAAAAGTCCGTTAAAGTGGCATGAGCTGCCAAAATTCACACTTTTTCATAATTTCTGATCGTCACGACAGTGAGAGGCTTTGAAGGCGATCGAAAAACTATACGATTGGCGTTGGAATGAGAAAAATCCATACAGTATGTGGCCTATACGAACCAAAAACGTGTTCGAAAAGTAAACAAAATTTAAATAACCGGGACGATTATTCATTCATTCTAAGTCAAAGTTAGTTCAAAACAATACTTTATCGTACATTTTCGAGACTAGAAGCACTAAAAAGCTTCTGAATTATAGCCTTGAGAAAAATAGCCAATAATTTCAACATTCTGTTTTTACGTCAAAATATCAACATTTTGGCAGCTCATGCCGCTTTAAATACTACTGTGCCGTTTGATCGCTCACACGGTTCAAACCATAAGGACGGGTTGTGCGCATGCCAAGGTATAGAGTTTGCTTATACCGCGGATACCTGACAAATCAAATTTTCAATTTATAAATACAAAATGACACCAAAGCTTTCAATTTTAGGCAAAATAGAAATTTCTTAACTTCTGGTTTTGAAAGATACAGAAAACCGTCCCCTGTTTGTCAAGTAAACAGAATACTGGATTTCAGTCAGTCTAGTGACTGTGCCTTTAAATATGTTTAGTAGACCTACTATGTTATTCATAAGATAGGCTACCGTCCGAAAGTCGATGCTTTCTTACCAATTACGAACCCAGTTTCCTCCCTAACCAAACCTGGTAACACCGCCATATAAATGAAACAAACTAATGTTATTGATAAGAAAGGCTACCAACCGAAAGTCGATGATTTCGTACAGACTACGAACCCGGTTTTCTCCCTTGCTAAACCTGGAAACACCGCCATATCAATAAATTGAACTAACCTTGTTTTCTGTCTAAAACATTAATTTATCTTAAGAATAAAAGTTTAGAAGGATAAATATCTTACCGCAGGTCAGCATCCATGTTGCAGTAATTCCTGTTTTTGTCAACGTAAGTTTACACCCAACGTAACTCTAAGACAAGTCCTAACTGTCGCGACAATATATAGGCCCGCCGAGCGTCATCAATAAGATACGAACGCAATGGTTCCTACAAGGCGAAAATGTTCAGAGAAACATTTCTCAGTTCGCCTCCCTCGGACTTCTCTGAAGAGGGCCAGGACGTATGGTGTAGACCCCAGACTAAGGTTATACACCTCTGACTGACAAACATCTGCGATCAACTGACCAACTCCCTCGTTAGAATTCAATTAAATATTCGGCTAGTGGGCGAGTTTTCCAATTGCCTGTCTGTCAACAGTCTGGACCTGGTTTACCATTCCATCGACAGCATTTCCCGAACTTACCGGGTGTTAGAGGACAGTTAGAAACGGCACACGTGGTCAGGAGGCTTTTCGATACTTCTTATTATACCCATCCTCGCATATAAACGGTTGATAAAAACCAATACACTGATTAACAGCATTCTGATGGGATTCGTTTAAAGTGACATGAGCTGCCAAATATGGGAAACATTTCGCTGACATAGACTGCTAAGTATTCGTCATTTTATCAAAACGTACAAAACAAGAGCTTCCGCAGATCCCAATCTTGTAGATATGCGTAAAGGTAGTTTTATAAAAAGCAAAACTCCCACAAAAGAACTCATTCATCCCGGATATTTGAAATTTGTCCGTTATTAGCAGCCGCCATCGGTTCTAACTGTACTAATATTGTTTTTATTTCAACATGAAGCCTTTATTTTTTTCAATGTACTTCAAACGCTGGACTCTTCTTGACTGATTGATTGATGTTTTACACGGCTGGTTTGCATCTGATGTTATAAAAAGCGCCGCCATTGCTACGAAATGGGCTTGCGCATGACCGATCTCGATGGTGGCTGCCAGTCCGCCATCTTGGATTGAAATCGCCAAAATTCGAAATAGCACACAATTAAGTTTCCCATTTACATGGTTCAACCAAAAGACGGTAGGCGTGTAAAGCAGCCATCATGCGTCTTTAGAAATTGAGTTTTACAACAGATTTTTAGTTATAGATAAAACATATAACAGCGGTCATGTTACATGTAATCTGACTTCAGTACACATCCAAAATTGTTTTCAGTCGCAAATTCAGACAATTTCTGTTAAAAAAAAGTACAACATCCCCACAAATTACAGGGGCACAGGAAAAAGAATACAAAATGCACTAAAACTCCCCTTCTGTTCTCCTAAAAAGCGGCATTGGGGAAACTGTTTCCGCTCGCTGGAACTCAAATGTCACGTAACCGCAAATATTACATACAAAATATAAACAATCCAAATAGCATAAAAAAAACGACTAATAGCATACTTATTATCCCAGGCGAGAACTGACTAAATACAAATGCTGTACCTTTTAAATATACCTCGAGGAATTCCACAACAATCCTATCATCAACATAAATTTACAAAAGTACCCTAGTCTGGGTTTTTGACTCCAAAATTACTATCTTGTTTATACTGACGGCCGTATTTTGGAGTCAGGGTTCATTGCAATCAAAAAGCCGGAGTTGGCTGCCCGCTCAGAAGCGGGCGGGCAGTATGTAGTCCCATTTAGACAAAGAAATAACAATATAACCTATTCAAATCGTGTCTAAACAGTCATAATCACGTTCATGGATAAGTTTGCTACCTACCAGTATCTGATATGGACGAGCAGGATCGGCCAGTAAACATTATTCTTCCCCTGAATTCACTTTTTCCTTCTCCAGTCTCAAACTCTCCGCCATTGAGGGCGTAACACATTTTCGCGGTTCTTTTAGTTTTTAAACGTTAAATTCAGTTTATAAAAGGCTAAATTATTCATGAATGCCGTAATGACACTATTCGAGTTAGTTATGTTGTTATTTACTGTATAAATCTGACCGCAAACTGCCTTGTCAAAAGCGTGCAGTCTACTCCGACTTGTTGATTACAATGCGCCCTGACCCCAAAATACGACCGTCAGTATAAACGAGAAGGGTTCACTAGTCCGAAGGTTCACTACTCCGAAGGTTCACTAGTCCGAAAAACGGGTTCACTAGTAAGAAGGTTCACTAGTCCGAAGGTCCACTAGTCAGAAGGCTCACTAGTCCGAATGAGAGGGTTCACTGGTTCGAAGGTTCCCTAGTCCGAAGGTTCACTAGTCCGAAGGTTCACTGGTCCGAAGGGTGACACGGTACCGATATCATCCTCCAAAAGGGAAAAAGACCTTTAACGACTATTCTACCCTCCCCATCAACTACTTTTCCCAAATATTAGAAAGACAACCGGGTATGTATGCAGAGAAAATCCAACCTTCTCAAGGCCCCGGGCAAATAAGCTGTGTCTGGTCTAATTCGTGGTTAGGCTGGGTTTAGGCTATTGGAAATAGTGGAATGTCAGGTAGAAAAGACATTGCCCCTACTTATGTGAGATGGGTGCTAGGCACAAACGGATGTTTTTCGTCTTGATTTTGCGACGAATTCCTTGTATTTTTTTCTCACAAATGCAACTCGCTTTCCTGAGCTGCTCACCTTGATTTTGCTACAATGTGCCTCCATGTTAATCTACACTGCAAGTCAGTAGCAGAGAATATAAGGCCTAGGGGATGTTCGGAATAGTGGACCTTCGGACTAGTGTACCTTCGGGCTAGTGAACCTTCGGACTAGTGAACCTTCGGACTAGTGAACCTTCGGACTAGTGAACCTTCGGACTAGTGAACCTTCGGACCATTGAACCTGCGGACCAGTGAACCTTCGGACTAGTGGACCTTCGGACCGGTGAACCTTCGGACTAGTGAGCAGTTCCCGTATAAACAAATAATCATTTTGGAGTCAGAGACCCGGACTAATAAGCACTCCTGATGATGGCAAAACAAATCCCGAACATTTGAATTAATAAAGGTCTTGTTACGTATTTCTGAGTGACACTCCTGGTATGACTCAAAACTGGTCAGTAGGACTAATAAATCAGTGGGAACTAATTAATGAGCTTGATGCTGATTTCAACATTATTATATATCTTTTTTTTAGTGTTTTTTAGGTAGTTTAGGGTGTTTTGTTAGGGTTTTAGTTTATAACAACAATTTATGATGGGGTATAAAGGTCGAAATGAAATACATCTTTTTAACACAATTAGAAACTTGTCTCCATGGTTATTTTAGACAAGACGATTTTCCCTCTACCGGTGTGTTTTAGTGTTCATAAATATATTTCTTACCGTCAAGGTTATTTTTAGTCGATATAAGAAAGCCAACGTTAAGCCATTTGTCACTCAAAATCAAAACAAAGAAACTGTTAGCTTCTGAAGGCAATGTCTGCAGTTAAGACTGACAATTTCCAACTGGAATACACATACAACTAGAATTATTCATAATACGTCAGTGGATATCGTCAGTAGATATCACAATAACGTCAATGGGCTTCAAACAGAAATATGAAAGAATGTAATAATGAGTGTGATATAGGTTTCACCATAAAATATGCATTACCTTGACCGCTCTTCCCGGTGGTACCTTAAATCCCACGGTAGAAAGTGTTACAGAGTGATGAAGTTAATTTCACAGAATTAAAAGTGACAATTTCCAACTAAATGTCTTGATAAAAATCTTTCGTAATGCGTCAATGAAGGTGTAGACTTTCACATTAAGTTCCCTTTCCAGATCCTGTTGGTACCTTTATTAGCACGGTAAGCCATTCTGAGCCAAAATGAAAAACATAGAAACTGTTTTGCTGAAGTTCATCCCGAGGAATAGAGATTGACAATTTCCAACTAAATGGCTTGATAAAAATTCGTAATACGCCAAAGACTAACTAGAGCTTCACAATGACTACAGTCTCCACATCCAACATCACAATGCCAAATCAAGTTTAAATGAATAGGTCTTATAGCGACTCCTTGCCGACCACCAATGTTGAATTAAAACAATTCGTAGCCTAAGACAAACACTGTTGTTCTCAGTGAAGTGGTTAGCATACGTCAGTAGCTTCGACCCTTGACTGAAGTGTAGTCGACGTTGTTAATTATTGATACGTGGGATAAATCCAGACAGTAATTACAGGTGCGATAAGAAAGCCTTACACCTGTGTTTATACGGGAAGTTTCACGGACTTGGCATTTGTTAGCTCAAAGTGACATCAACTGGCAAAACTAAAGATTTAATTTCTTTCGGAGTTCATTTACTATCTACATCATACAACCCGAAACATGTCAATTGTAGGCCATTAGCACCAAAACAGCTCATCTACAGTGTTAAATGAATTTTTGTCTTTTAACGGGAATTTTCGCGCATATTGAGTACTGCATATGACGGTTCAATCACA
Organism: Lepidochitona cinerea; assembly: GCA_963971465.1. Taxonomy (NCBI): domain Eukaryota; kingdom Metazoa; phylum Mollusca; class Polyplacophora; order Chitonida; family Tonicellidae; genus Lepidochitona; species Lepidochitona cinerea. The sequence continues at coordinate 13,884,824 of OZ020559.1, forward strand.
GGGAACTAATTTAGATAATTCACTTACTAGTACGGAGGTCGTGGAAAATTGCTTAAAGGCCCACTGGCCGCCGTAGCCTGTTTGACATTTGTTAAGAAAACCAATTTACACAAACTTATTACAGCTAAAACCACTAAAATTAAACATAGCACACATAAAATTATAATGTGTCTTTAGATCGCCCACACGATTCAAAACATTAGGGCACTTGTGCGTATGTATGCTCATGTTCGAAGTTTGTTTACATTGCGGGTACTTCTTTCAATTTCAAATAAAAAATACTAAATGGTGCCAAAACTTTCAATTTCTGGTAAAAATTGAAAGTTCCCAACTCCTGTCTGGGAAAAATACAGAAAACCGTCCACTGTTTTAATTTAAACAGTATTCTGGACTTTTGCGGCAAGTGTGCCTTTAATTTTTAGTAACAAAAACCAATATGAATAATTGATTGATGTTTTACGCCGCACTCCAGATTATTTCACTTATATGATGGCGTTACCAGATTTAGAGGGGAGGAAACCGGGCTCTTGACCCGGAAGAAACTTTTCCACATACGGCGATCGAGAGAAAAATCAACTCGTAGACTTTTAATAGATCTTAGTGGTATTCAAATCCGCTCCGCATCGCTGGAAGGCTGGTATCGGACTAAGGGACTATCAATTTGCCAACGGAGCCACCGAGGCCCCAGCAAAAAATCCTAATGCAAATTCACCATGCAGTACCAATGCAATATACATTTTGATCAATAAGATGAATATTAATAATAAAGTGTACATGTAAGTCCAAATCCAGTATTGGGTCATTTTCTCGATCCAATCTCCATATCCACTCCGTGTTTAATACTGGATTAATCGAATTTGCCTTGGATCGAGACGATGGTATAAAGTGCCGGCAAACGATGGTTTACTCGCCAATTTGCCCCAAACCGTGGGCTGACACAATAATTTAAGCTTTTTTTGCTACGAGGCATCATCTAAAGGACTGAAATGGTTACTAAAAGATTTTAACAGATTTTGGATAAACAAGTTGCTTATGCATATATTCTTACTTCAATAGAAATTAAGCTAGCCGTCGATCCAAATGTTCCGAAGTAAATCTACTGGATTGTCTGATTAATTTATACTTTACACCGCACTCAGTTTTTATTTTACTTATATAGAAGCATCTATTGGGACAGCTATGTACATGTGGCCTGAATCAAACTCGTTGTTTCGACAGACGTCAAATATTCGGGCAGTTTACAGGGAGTGTATAGACCTGGTATAATCAGTTTAAATTCTCTTGTCAAGCAAACTGATACAGATCATCTACAATTCTTCTGAACTCGTTTACGAATCTTGATCTGTACATCGGTATGAAGGAGCTACTCGCCCACCTCAAGAGCATAAACCTTTACCCGCAGCTGAAGTGACAAGAGCTGCCAAATATATGGAGAATAAGAGGTCAATTAATATATGTATATATATATGTATGTGAACACTAAAACACACACACACACAGAGAATCTTCTAGTCTAAAATAACCATGGAGACAAGTTTCGCATTGTGTTAAAATGGGGCATATCATTTAGAAGTTTATACCCAATCATAAGTTGTTAAAATAAACCAACACCCATGATATTTCATGATATGACATTAGCCAAGCTCCTGTCAGTCGTCAACCTACATGTACGGTGTAGTCAAGCTCCTGTCAGTAGTCAACCTACAACTGACTAAGGTCAAGCTCCTGCCAGTCGTCAACCTACTAAGGGCAAGCTCTTGTCAGTTGTCAACCGACTAACTAAGCTCCTAGCAATATCATGGGTTTATTTTATTACAACTTATGGGGTATAACAGAATTAGAAACTTGTTTCCATGGTTATTTTTGACAAGACGATTTACCCTGTACCCGTGTGTTTTAATGTTCATAAATATATATGACATTGCAACAGTTTTTAGAAGTGAGTATATATATACTAGACAAGTTTGAAACCGATCCTAATATTATTTACCAACATATGGCCCAAATGAGAAATCATGACATCGGACGGACAAACATACGGACGGACAGCACAATAAGCGAGGATATGCTTCCCAGAAATCTTCAGGGAGCATAGAAATCCTTCTGACTGTTGGTCAACTGTCTAATGATCGCCTAAAGCCTGAAGGTCTCATAGGAATTTCACAAATAGACCCTTTCGGCTTAAGGATTGACGCTTGCGCAGTCTCGCTGTATGGTAAACCGTAAAGTGACGCTAAATTTAGTTTTTGAATCAATCTGACGTCGGAATCTTTTTAATTTCGTCTATGACCCAATGCAAAAGAGGAGTGTCACAGCGACTGCAACAGAGACATGACGTCAATGCCATACATTTCGAATAGCGTCATAAAAACGTCTTACTAAACCGAAAGGGTTAATTTCTTGTCGCCTACGCTACATTGTGTATATGGCTAAGAGTGTTTCGTTCTAACCTGACGTTTTCATCTGACGTTAAGGAGCAAAATACGTCAAATGGAATTGTTAGCCACCAAAACGTTCTTAACAGTATCATCTGTCACGGGATATCACAAAATCTCGTATTAATTCTTACCAGGCTTGCACTATCTAGTGGAGTTTAGAATCTCTATTCCTTGTACACTTTGTCAGGTTTATTGGGGATAGGAAGTCAAGCTATATATTAACACAGGGAGAAAACGCGAGAGGTTGACACTGGAAAGAAACTAAGATCTAAGAGCCTGTTTTACAAAGCGGCGTAGTGAAAGTTTGGACCTAACTTCCCTAGCAACGTATCTCTACAGTATGAAACAGACTCAGTTCCTTTGATTGACGCCGCCCCCAAGATAATTTAATTTGCATGGCGCCGTTGTTGGGTTTATTGGGAGAGGAAACCAGGCTCGTCGCAGGGCGGAGGCAAGAATTTTGGTGAGCACTCAAGATGATTTCAATTAAATGCTGGCGTAGCCAGGTTTAATCGAATGTCACTGATTAATTGATGTTTTACACCGCATTAAATATTATTTTACTTAGTAGGGAGAGGTGGGTGTGGGGGAGGGGGGGGGGAATTGCTGAAGGAGAACCTGGCAACTCAGCATACCTCGATCGAGTGAAAAATCCACTAAAGATTTTCAATTAAAAATCCCCTAAAGATGGGGGGTGGGGGGGGGGGAGTAATAATTTTAAAAAATCTACACAAACTTTTAGGGATGCTAAAAAAAAACATGGTGAAGTAATTTTCACCAAAGAAAAAGCAAGACAAAGACAATGTATATAGACAATTTCAATTAATTTATTCAAACAATAGATAAAAAATAAACGAATCTATAGAAAAATATAATCTCATTTGAAATAAAAAGATCAGTGTGGTGTTAAATAATTGTATTTTGGCAAGTTTTTTTGGATGTCACAATCCCTTAAATATAACGTTGATGTTGTTCATGTTCATTTTACTGTTCACTTTTAAAAAGTGCAAGTCTGTCACAGGTATTCGCTTGTCTTCAGTTGGCTCGTCCACATGCCAAAGGGTTGTTTCTCATGTCTAGACCAATGGGTAACTGGCTTGGGTAGCAATACCACAGTTGTTGTCGCGGTTCCTGGACATCTGGATGTAACCCTGTTGACCCCATTGCTCTCCCCAACTGTGAACAGAGGACAAGCACATACAGATATTTGCCTCAAAGTTAGATTCACAAATATGACTATGTTTAGTTTGAAGTCCTGTGAAATATTTCTCGTGCACGCTTAACTTGAACCATAGGATAATGGAATGCCTCTTGGCTTACCTAACGGTGTATAGACTTTTAAAAGGTTCATGCGAGTTGCCACATCAGTGAGAGTTTGAGTAATATCATTTGGTAGGACAAGGTGTAAAAACCACTTAATGTTACCAAATCCAATACACTTGTTCCAGCAGTTTAAATAATCAAAGTTAGGACAAATATATTCCGCATTTCTCATCCCAATTTGGCCTTAAAACATACCTATTTTTGACGAGCCAATAGTCAGAGCCGGACTGGGTTCCATAACCGACGGCCAAAACACCATGATCGAGACGCATTGAGCTGCACTCTCTCTCGTAGTAAACCCCATTACGATACAACTGGAAGGATTGGTGACCAGCGTCGATGGCGACGGAGATTGGCCCAACGCTGGCTACAGCAGCCTGAAGGTCGGCTTCATTGCCACGTCGGATGTCAGAGAAACCAGTGTCAGTGGCGCCAACGTTTGCAGACTGGAATCGGCAACGTTCGTTCTATATAAAAAAGATTCAACACATGCTTATCTATTTAGGGTTTTAGGAGTAATAACAACAATTCAGCGACATCTGAAGAGTTTTCATATTTTCGTCGCCTTATTTTGCATATCTAAACAATCGAATCAAGCATACAAATCGTCAAGTAACTAAAAGTAACAGTTCAAAATTGTAGACGATACACCTAGTGTTTCAAGAGTTATATCCCCTTTCTCACCTTGGCTTGATATGGGTATGATGATTCAGTATCGATTCCACCGTTCAGTTTGATGTACTTGAAAGCTTGGTCCATCAGACCGCCATTACATCCCATGTTACCTGAGTAAAACGAATTGTAAAAACAAACAATTCAGTATCCCTTACGTCACATTGTACCAGGAAACCATGTATATAACAAAAACGATTAAAAACATGTGACTAGGAAGACATGTTTAGAAAAATGCCCATTAATAACATGTAATTCTTAGCTTGTGAAAGGCCTATAGCTAAACGTAATCAAAACTTTCTGAGAAGGTTCTCACTGCTTCACCAAAGATGAAAGGATATAGCAAATACTGTTTTAGTTAAATCCTGTGAACCATGAAATGCTTGCAAAGTTTGATCATAGCTATAGGTCAAATGTGTTGAGGCATCTTTAGGAAAATGCTCATCAATAATCTGTAACGTAATTCTTAGTTTCGACGAGCAATTAAGCTACAATTTCCTACAACGCAAGTCAACCTTCTTTGCGTTGGCCCATGCAAGGTACACCCAAGCATTGAATTGGTTTTGAGTGAAATCTAAAAAAATGCAATTTGAGGGTGTGAAGAATCACACAAAACTCAATGACCATCTTGTCCCACAAAACCTGATACCGTCATAAACCTATATTCGAATATAAAAACATACCTTCTTTACGTGAACAATCAACAAGGTTCTGTTCGGAAAGGGAAACAAGTTGTCCGGTTTTCTTAAAATGTTGACCTTCCAAAGATCCGGTAGTGGAAAAGGCCCAACAGGAACCACATTGTCCCTACAAGAAAAATGAAACAAAGTCCGTTTGACGTCTCTCTAATAGATCCTCCACTTGAAAATCCAATCAAATACAGTGTAAAAAGGTGAAACAAAGTCTGTTTACCATCGGAACAAATATCTTACATCAAATAGTCATATTTTTACTAAAACAAAAGATACAAATGACCTGTGAAAACATACGAATGTCTGAAGTCAATGAAGACAGCAATATACTCTTGGGTGTAATGGTAGGAAAGCAAAAAGTCAACCAATCCGATATTATGTCCCAAATTGCTTGCAACAACTTGATTGGATGATTTGGTTTTAGATAATATTTATCTTATTTTTGATTGGTTTTAACTGGTTCAACATGTATGTATTAATCTCATTTTAAAAGTGACTTTTTGATTGGCTTACCTGGTTCTTGACTGGTGTGACGTATCCTTGTGATCTCCAATCAACGGTTGTGGGAAGTTCTACATTAGTTGGTGCGATAAATGTGGACCCAAGGGAGGTAACGTTGGATTGTTTGAAACCGTTCATCACTTTGACGAACTCTTCTACGGTCTACAAAACGAATATAATTTCACATTGTACAATATCTTAAGGGCAAACATTGCAAATGAAACATAACCTGGGCGACAGTCATTTGATATGGATGTAATGACGTTTTCCTGTTTTATCACAACATGAAGCTCGTGAACAAAGTTTTTATAATCTAATATGTTTTAAATTTAGAACAATATAGGTACTATAGGTAGTAGGTACTTTATTGAATGTGTTATTTTTCTGGAATGCCATATCACACTTGGAATAACATAAAATTCCATTATTTTCTGGGGTGCCTCGATAGATTAGTTTGCAGAACGACAGCGCTTCAGTCCGACACAAGAAACATCATTGTATCACCCACTCACTCAATCAATCCAAATGTATTGATAGTAGCCATTACAGATTCGCTTCGCTGTCTTGTCCAATCAATATCTGATATTTGTTCTCTTCGTTATGTTAGGCGGAAATTACCGAATGTTTACGGGAAAGTAAGCTTACCATATCTCCGTACTCGTTCATCCCGACAGTGAAAGTGTGGACACCACGATCAGCCTGAAGGTTGTGTTGTTGGATGAATTTAACGTTGTCCTCCCAGATTTCTCGTCTGAAAAAAAAAAATAAACCAGTGATATTGTCTTTTTTAGTTATTATCGCTAAAAGCTTATGAGTTTTGCTCGCTTATGAAAAAATGTTTTGTTACATGTTAACGATTTTTTTTTGTCTTTAGAGGTGCGGTGATGGAATTTCATAGCGCTAGTGCGCCTCTGTAAAACAAAATAATTTATCAAGGACGCTGTGGGCTTTTAGCAGGTTTAAAATCTTTACTAAAAACGTAACAAGATTGAGCCTAACTTTTATATTTTGATTTTATAGCAAATTGCTGACTATCTGGAGATCATACTAAATTATAAATTATAGAAATACGAAACTAACCTTTTGGCTTCTTCAGCGCCGTAGTTCTTCTTGTACGTCACTTTGTACATGTTCCATTCTCCGTCCAATTCCGTGGCAACGGAGAGGGCAACAAAAGCGGCAACAACGGCGAGACGGAACATCTGAAAGACAAAATAATAACATCAAAGGTTGTTGCATTTGGGAAATAAAAAAATCACAACGTCATTGCACATTGGCTGAAAGCAACGTGTTTAAAAAAACGACGAGTCTAAGATTCGCTTAAAAGCTTGTTACCAATCTTAGTTGGTATATCCCTGCAACAAAATGGGTTCGATTCAATCTAAGTCAGTGTTTAACGGGTAAGACTGCTTGGAAACGCGTATGTCTTGCTATCGGGTCGAGATTCCCGTATGGTTTCTATGAATCAAGTGGTGTCTCGGTTAGAGGGATCGTCCCTCAGTCCCACACAGGTTTTCCATCGATGCGATGTGGGTTCGAATCCCACCCACACAAAATAAAACTGAAAAATGACTGGATGGAAGAGTTGCCAGGTACTCGTCAAAGGCCGGGGGTTTCCTCCGGGCAAAGAGCACGAGTTGTCCTCTACTAAACCTGGCAACGCTGTGTTTTGAATATAGGTATCATCCTTACTTCCAAAGGCAAAGAAAATATTTGTTTTCCAACTATTGAAATTTGTTTTGAACAATATTTACAAACCTTAACACACGAACCCAATAATTCCGAGATTCTTTCTCTTTTATATGATCTTTTTATTAAGTTTTAAAAATTGTAATATAAAATTATTTTAGGCATGATTTTCAGTGGCTGGTTGTTTGGTGTTTCGCCGCGCTCAAGATTATTTCACTTATATGGCGGCGTTGCCAGTTTTATTGTGTGAGGAAACTGGGCTCTATGCCCGGAGGAAACCCACGACCTTCCGGTGGTAACTGGCAACCATCCCACATTGGTCGTTCGAGTGAAAACCCAGTCAGAAAATTTTCCAATTTTTTTGGGGACTGAGTGGGATTCAAACCCGCGACCCATTGGTGGAACACTTTTCGGATTGAACGTCCAACGCTCTACCTACTGAGCTACGGAGGCCCCCAATTTTCGAGTGTAAACTTTCAACGAAAAAAAAAAATTGTAGGCCCATATAGGAAAATTACTTACCTTGTTTCTAGTGGTGCGAACACAAAACAATGGTGGAAGATTGGAAGTTGAGGTTCTCTTTATACTCAAAAAGTTTCTATTATCTTATATTGTCTTGTGATCGGCATTGCGTCCAGCCTATCAAATCTCACACCACCAAGTCTCGAGGAACGGAGGTAAGACAAATATTAGATAATATCACAACACAATTCCAACCCGTGACAGTCATATTAGATGCATGCTTAGTTGGTCACATGACCTAAGTTATATTATCTGATAATGAAAGGGAAAGTACCTTACATTCAGAGAGAAATGAAGCTACTTGGGCTGACGTGATATAAAATTTTCAGGGAGCATAGAAATCCTTCAACTGTTTAATGATCGACTTAAGCGTGAGGCTCTCACAGGAATTTCACAAATAGACCCTGTCGGCTTAAAGCGGCATGAGCTGCCAAAATTCACCCGTTTTTCATAATTTCTGATCGTCACGACAGTAAGAGGCTTTGAAGGCCATCGAAAAAGTAAATGATTGGAGTTGGAATGAGGAAAATCCATACAGTACGTGGCCTGTGCGAACCGAAAACGTGTTCGAAAAGTAAACAAAATTTAAATAACCGGGACGACCATTTATTCATTCTAAGCCAAAGTTAGTTCAAAACTGTACTTTATCGTACATTTTCGAGACTAGAAGCACTAGAAAGCTTCTGAATGATACGTCTTGAGAAAAATAGCCAATAATTTCAACATTCTGTTATAACGTCAAAATATCAACATTTTGGCAGCTCATGCCCCTTTAAGGATTGACGCTTGCGCAAAAGTATGACAAAGTGACGATAAATTTAGTTTTTGGATGAATCTGATGTCGGAATCATTTTCAATTCGTATATGACGCAATGCACAAGAGGCGTGTCACAGCAACTGCAACAGAGAAATGACATCAATGCCATACATTTCGAATAGCGTCATAAAAAACGCCATTCTAAGCCGAAAGGGGCTACATTGCGTATATGGCTAAGCGTGTTTCGTTCTAACCTGACATTTTCATCTGACGTTATGGAGTAAAATACGTCAAATGGAATTGCAACGTCACCAAAACGTTCTTAATAGTATCATCTGTCACCGGATATCAAGAAATCTCGTATTAATTCTTATGAGACTTGCGCTCGCTAATGGAGTTTATTATCTCCATAATCAAGATTCTATATGCCTTGTACACTTTGTCAGGTTTATTGTGGCTAGTAAGCCCGGCGTGAAAACGCGAGATAATAGAGGTTGGCACTGGAAAGAACCTAAGATCTATGTCCCTTTAATCTATTGATTGATTTTTACGCCGCCCTCAAGATAATTTAATTTGTATGGCGCCGTTGCCAGGTTTATTGGTAGAGGAAACCAGGCTCGTTGCCCGGGGGATTGATTGTTTTGTGTTTTACGCCGCGCTCAAGATTATTTCACTTACATGGCGGCGTTGCCCGGATGAAACCCACGACCTCCCGGTGGTAAATGGCAACCCGTTGCAGAGAGGAGGCAAGACTTTCGGTGAGCACTCAAGATGATTTCAATTAAATGGTGGCGTTGCCAGGTTTAAACGAATGTTACTGATTGATGTTTTACGGGGGGGGGGGGGGGGGGGGGTGCAAAAAAGAAATAACAAAAACAAATTATGGAAAATTACATATTTTATGTACAACAAAATAAAATATAATAATACAAATAAGTAGGTAGATCTAGAATATAAACATGCTTTCAGTTTTACTTACAAAATACATGTATATAGGCCTATACTTATATTTAATATATATATATAAGTAGGCCTACATGAAAACAATAAATGTTCTGTCAACTGTTTTATCAACTTGCCTACTTAGTCATTAGTGATATGATTGGTGATATATAATTATGAATAATAAAAATTACAGCAGCCTTAACATTATTCTAAAAAAGATAATAAAAAAACCCAACTTGGATGAATTCTGTGAAACATGCACCATATTCTCCCAAAATAATTAAAAATTGTCCATAAAAATATTAATAATAAAAGATTTCCTTGGAATATGAATATATACAGCTGTTTTATAAAATATTTAAAAAAAAATGTAAAATAAAGCTTGAAAAATTGTTAATATATGTTGCTGAAAATTGGAATGTGTTTAATTTAATTTAATCAATAAAACAAAGATATTCTATAAACTACAGCACTTTTTGCCAGAATCGTAAAAAACACAGTAGTAAAAATTGGGTTTATGATGGATGGATGGATGGATGTACTCAAGATTATTTCACAAATTTGGCGTAATCAGGCTTACTATGAAATTAAATCTGGTTCTTTGCCCATTGGGAGGAAACCAGGCTTCCTGTCCATCGAGAGGAAACCAGGCTCTGTGCTCATTGAGAGGAAACCAGACTTCCTGCTCATTGGGAGGAAACCAGGCTTCCTGCCCATTCAGAGGAAACCAGTGTCTGTGCCCACAGAGAGGAAACCTGGCTTCCTGCCCATCGAGAAGAAATCAAGCTCTGTGCCCATTGAGAACAAATCAAACTCTGTGCCCATTGAGAACAAATCAAGCTCTGTGCCCATCGAGAACAAATCAAGCTTTGTGCCCATCGAGAACAAATCAAGCTTTGTGCCCATCGAGAACAAATCAAGCTCTGTGCCCATTGAGAACAAATCAAGCTCTGTGCCCATTGAGAACAAATCAAGCCCTGTGCCCATTGAGAACAAATCAAGCCCTGTGCCCATTGAGAACAAATCAAACTCTGTGCCCATTGAGAACAAATCAAGCTCTGTGCCCATTGAGAACAAATCAAGCCCTGTGCCCATTGAGAACAAATCAAGCCCTGTGCCCATTGAGAACAAATCAAGCTCTGTCCCATTGAGAACAAATCAAGCTCTGTGCCCATTGTTTATAAAAAACTTTTTCATTCTCGTTCAAACTAAATTCTCAGGTCTTTCTTCTTCAATACCTAATTGATTGGTTGGTTAAGCTAGCTGTAGTAAAACTAAACTCACACATCTTTCTCCTAATGGATTGATTGATTGATTGATGTTAAAGCAAGCTGCATGTATGATATGGATATCTAATGCCTCAAGATTATTTCACTTATGTTGTGCCGTTGCCAGGCTACGTGGGGAAGAAACTGGGCTCTTTGCCCGAAGGAAGACCCGAACCATACGATAATCAAGTGAAAAATTTACTCAGAAATTTTTCAATATGATTTGGTGGGATTCAAACCAGTGCCGTAAGCCCGTAACGATGGAAGACTTGTGTCGAACTCCCGGACAGTCACTCTGCCAACTCCGCCACCAATCCCCCCTTTAATTGTACAATATTACAACTCTGATTGTCTCTGATGCATGTTAGGGTTGTCATTAGCTGGCATGGCCAACGCATTATCAATATATCTTGGCCACAGAGTTTGAATATCTCAAGTTAGGTTGCCAAGAAATTCTGCCAATCTATATTTCAGAACAACTATCTTAAAATACTGTAGTTATAGTTAATATATATACCGTATTTCTTCTAAAGATTCAGCCACAAGTCATAATGATTCGACCATTAGAAAAGAAATATATGCTAAATGAGGCCAGACAAATTTGCCCATTAGAGGGAATTTAATGCAATATGACCCGCCGTGCAGTATGTGAAAACGGTTAGGCCCTATCCTTAAACACAACTCCATGTCTCCATTTTTGTCCGGCTCAATGGAAAACTTAGGCCATTAGAATGGCTGAATATTTGGAAGAAATACAGTATATAACTACATATATATATATATAACAATTTATGAGGATCAATAGTTTTAATAATATGTATAATCGTATCAAAATTGTAATGTTATTTACAAAATGGCTGAATTTGAGAAGAAAAAAATGTTCTCAAAATTTTTCAAACATATTATTATTCTAAAAAAATGTATATTTAAATAAATCACAAGAGTTTGATAAATATGGCCAAAAACATCAGCAAGACGCTCGAGAAATTGATTAATCGTTGCGCTGATGAAACTTCTCTGATGCGATCTTCGTCTACTGCCAAAATGTCCCGTATAATGTGAACCACACCGTTTGTGGCGCCCAGGTCCATGTGAAGGACTTGTGCCCGTTTACGACCAAAGATAACCTCAACATCTGAAATCGAAAATGAAGATAATTTCATTTATGGAACTGCAATGCTGCTTTCAATTCAGGGGAGGTAACTAAACCTTTAAACCACACAGGTCAATAATGCAACAAGCAACCCAAACTAGTCTAGTGACTTGAACCTCATATTACCATCTAATTTACACAGTGATTGATGTTTTAAGCTGCACTAAAGGTAATTAATTGACTGTGCCTTTTACTAATAGGTGATTTGCAAATTCCTTGCAAACGACGTAATTTAGCGACGTCAAAATTACGCCCTATGTGGTACATGTAGACCCGACAAACCATCCGTCTGTTTTTAAATTAAATTGTGGCATTTTTTACAACAGATTTCAGTCAAAAACAGATTTTTGACTGAATGGTGCTTCAATGTATTCAAGATTATTTTATGTTTTTGACAGCAGGTTAATTGGTAAGATGGAGGCGAGAAAGTCTCTGGCGGAAGGTAACTCTCAACCTTTGCTCAGTATCTGGCAGCACTCCACATGGTTGATTGATTGATGTTTTATGACGCGCTCAAGATTATTTCACTTATATGGCGGAGTTGCCAGGTTTAGTGAGGGAGGAAAGCGGGCTCAATGCCCGCAGGAAACCTCCGACCTTCGGTGAGTACATGGCAACTCTTCCATAAACGGTGACTGAGTGAAAAATCACTCCACATGGAAAAACCCAGTGACCTAACAGAGGAAAATAAACTACATGTAGGTGAATACAAGGACCTGAAAAACCAATGAGCAAACTAAGTGACTTACATGCTCGAATTCCATATCCATTCTTTTTAACGACGATTGTTTCCCCGTTATCCGTGGTGTAGATGTGGTCTCCTTGCGGGAGGTTATCCAAGTGGATTGTACGTCCTGGGATAATATGACGACGCATTACCTGATGGGGAAAAAATAGACAAATATATAAGAAAGGGTCCTACGAATTACCGAAATATATCGAGACGGACCAAGAACGTAGGTTCTAAGAAGTCATTTATTGAGAACCACACACATGTCATTAATGCAACAAGCAACCAAAACTATAGCTCCGGTATGTAGCGTTAAATTGTGAAGCCCGAAGGGCGGAACGCTACGGGAGGAAGCCATTTTTAAATTTCGAAATTAACCATGATTCCACAGGCAATATGGCCGCCTTGTTTGCGGGGAAATGTTCCAACCCACTTTCGATATCGATGGAATGCAACAACCCAAGCCTATAGTTTGACAAAAGGGGAATGGATACTAAGACAGAAAAGGTTGGTCATTCATTTTAAGGCATTTATTGCATCGGTGAACAATTTTTTCGAAAGAAAATAGGGGCCGGAGCTGCAAAGGCTTCGTAATGTAACTATGACAAAATGGCGTCTCCACTACAATGGTCACCACTCCCAGCTGGTTAGACCATTGTTTTCTACAATTACCAAAACTAGTGACTTGACAATAATTTGGTAGTTAAATCTTTTAACTGGATAACATACATCTACAGTAAGGTTTTCATTCAACTACCAATTAAGGGAGATAACTATATTTTGCCAAGCAGATGGCCTTTAAAGCCTGCAATGGAACGTGAAGTGCACTTTAAGATTTTTTCTAAGCTTTTTAGTAAAAACGGTCCGCCTTTCTCATATCTCCCATATCAGATACTCTTGATATGCTAGAAGTTTGGAGATAAATGAACTAATAGTAATTAATAATAATAAACTAATTGTCAACTAGTTAATGTTCTTTCTAATGGAACAAAACTGATGTTAAGAAACTTAATTAAAAATAACCAAAAGCATCTAAAAGTATAGAAAGCAGTGACGAAAGGCTGATTGATTGAAAGATGTTTACGCCACACTCAAGATTATTTCACGAGGATGGCCATCTGGAATCTGTACCAAAAATGTGGTACTTAGGATCAATTCCATATAGAGCGAAAATGACTGATGACTGAAATTGAAAAATTTCTTTATAGAATTTTCACTCTCTCGCCTATTTGTTCTTTTCTTTCATATTCACGTCCATGTTTTAAAACATTAAAATTAATTGCACTTGATAAAGACACCGGTATAGGTGTCAAAAGCTTGTGTTGTTCACAAAAACCTTCTTCGTGGTGAAACCTAAATTATTTCTCATTAGAGAGTTTCAAATATTTCGTAAATCATCAATCTTTGTTCTGATACATACCCATCTGTATCTGATAGAGTCTTGCATGATGACCCTTCCCAAGTTGGTCTGTTCGAAGTACTCCAGCGAACTTCCGTTTGTGATAAATATCGTGAACTCTCTTGGGACATTTTCATAGTTCACGAACTGGTTTTGATTCTGGTTGCTGTTCTGGCTGAACTGGTTGTTCTGGTTCTGTTGGGTATTGCGATTGTTGTTTGTCGGGAGGTACCGCCCCGCCAGCGTAGAAGTACATGTTCGTCCTGGAGAGCCGGCAGAAAGTCCTCTGTCCCTAAGATACTCGCCAAGGGTTAAGGAATTCAAAACCAAATAACTTTTACTGAAAAAAAGATAAATAAATATATTGTTAATGAGGCATGAGCTGTAAAAATGTTGATATTAATTCTTTAAAACAAAAGTGTAAAAATAGTGGCTATTTTTTGTCCAATTAAATTGTTTTTTTTTTTGGGTGTTACTCGTCTCAAGATTGTATGCTTAAATAAGTAGTGTTTTCAACTGAATGGGGACTAAAATAAAATTCAAGAAACTTAAATTGTGTTTATTTTCTAAGCACTATTTCGGTTCCCACGGGTTACAGACTGAATTGATTCTAATTAGACAAAGGGGAATATAATTACTGTTATCTTTATATCCACAAAAAGGTAATTCTTATTTACACCCTTCACCCCTATAGAGAGGAGTGCTTCTCCCAGTTCTTCATATTAATATTCAACAGGTTTGTACCATTTTGTTATTATGGGGGGTGACTTACTAGATCCAGTTATCTTCACAAATCAAAGTGGGAATATCCTTAGAGGGAACTCCGAAGACTTGGTCGATGTATTGAACGTAACCATTGGTTACCCCAACATCAGGACGGACCACTTTCGCACGGACATATCCGGCCTCGACAAATGTTTCTGAAAATAAAGTTAAAATAAAGATTGATTGATTGGTGTTTTGCGCCGCGCTCAAGATTATTTCACTTACATGGCAGCGTTGCCAGTTTTATTGTGGGAGGAAACCGGGCTCTATGCCCGGAGGAAACCCACAACCTTCCGTTGGTAACTGGCAACCATCCCAAGTTAACATAGAAGTCTGAGTGATTCATTGATGTTTTACGCCGCACTCAAGATTACTTCACCTACATGGTGGCACTGCCAGGTTAAGTCTGGGGAGGAAGCCAGGCATTTTACACGAAGGAACGCCGGACATAAGTCCAAATCAAGGCCTAACTGTCATGGCAACACATACCTTTAATATTATGCTACGATCAGGTGCAAATTTACGTCTGGCGTAAATATGTTGAGAAACCGTCTTCTGATTCTGTGATATCCAGTGACCAATGATCACACCAAATACAGTTTTTGATGAATAATGAGAAATGATTAAAGCATCACCACGAAGTTGTTGTTCTATCACTTCTTGGTGATGCCTTAATCATTTCTCATTAGTATAGAAGGCACATTTAAAGAGAGAGTTTCAAACAGTTCTTATTTTTGGTGACGTAATTCCTTGCTATACCTTACCATTATAGCGTTGGTAAATACTTTGTGGTGATGCCCTAATCATTTCTCATTAGTATGGAACCAACATTTAAAGAGAGAGTTTCAAACAGTTCTTATTTTTGGTGACGTAATTCCTTGTTATAGCTTACCATTATAGCGTTGGTAAATGACCACATTCTTCCCTTGGTACATTGTTCTCCTCATCTCACGGCTTTCATACTGTCTGTTGACGTCCATCACCACCAGGGCATTTCCAATCTCCAATACATGGTATCGGATTACCTAAGGGCAAAGGTCAGAGGTTAGACAAGGTCAGAGGTTAGAAAAGGTCAAAGGTGAGAAATGATGAAAGGTTAAAATAGTTCAAGAATAGCAAATAATGGGAACTTGTTATGAGGACAGGTATCATGTTAGTAAGGCTAACTGTCTTTACCAATACGCTTTCTTTTAACTTTAAGCTTCTTTGAATTGATTGATTGATTGGTGTTTTAAGCTGCACTCAAGATTATTTCACTTATATGGCAACATTGCCAGGTTTAGTGGGAGAAGAAACCCCCGACCTTCGACGAGTACCTGGAAACTCTTCCACATACGGCGTCCGGTAAATATCTGTTTTAGTCAAGAAGATTTTCCCCATGAGCGTGTGTTTTAATGCTTATAAATATCTTATAAATATATTCATTGTGAATGCTCATTATGCTTGATAACGGTAAAAATGGTAAAAAAACCCCTCTTGAGTTAATAAAATATATGAATGTATGTTTGAAACAAAAGAAGTGACAAGGAAAAAAAAGGAGCATATCGATTACCTTATCGGCAAGTGTTCGGTCTGTCTGCAAATTTACACCCGGTAAATTAGCGACGGCTTGGATGGCTTCGTTAGTCGGAGCAAAGACAGTCACACGTTGGTTTCCTTCCTGGTCTCGCAGGATATTCTGAAGGTCGGCCGAACCAAGCTCTAAAATACTCGAGAATGAGCTGAAAGCAAATACGAAAATACTTGAGAATGAGCTGAAAGCAAATACAAAAATACTGGAGAATGAGCTGAAAGCAAATACAAAAATTATATTTATCATTTTGGCTCGCTTTTTTTTAGATTGACTGCGGCTTGTTTCACAAAGCAGTTGCATCGCAAACGAAGCATAGTTGCCACTGGATACCATAGTGAAGAGACACGACGTCATGGCAACTGCGATTGGTCGCACTTTGCGACGGCTTCGTGAAACGCCCCCCAGGATGTTTAGTGTTACCCAGCCCAATCAAGTTTCTAAGATAATGAGCTAAAATGAATATATGACAATTATTATAATTATTTTCAGGCAGGGCCAGTTAGAGTTCAACTAAAATTTAATTTAATCAAAATTCCTTTGAGTAAAACAAAAATGTTATTTAATCTTCTTACTTCAAATTGACATCACTGTCTATCTGCTCTTTAGCTGAGTAGTATGTGTAACCAAGGAGACTGTCAACAACATGGATGACACCGTTAGCAACCGTTATATTCCCATAAGTCACCTCTGCATTCACTCCCTCTGACATGATGAATACTGAGTGGAAATGGGAAAAATAAAGATTGATTGATTGATTGATGTTTTACACTGCACTCAATATTATTTCACTTATATGGCCGCATTGCCAGATTTAGTGGGGGAGGAAATCGGGCTCATTGCCCGGAGGAAACCCCCACCTTCGGCCAGTCATTGCTTATAAAAAGAACAAGAGTTTGAAAGACACACTGGTCAGGGCTAAACTTCCCTGTCTGCCTTCTACCTAGGTTTTCTGGGAAAGGGGTATGGTGGGGTGGGGGGGGGGGCAAATTTTCGTTGTCTTTTCCCATGACCCCATAATATATAGTCTGACGATATTCTTACTATAGCTTAAGATGCGTAAGCATTGTCAATGTCATACAAAGTGTTCCAGAAAATTCTACTGACTAAGGCCAAGCTCCTGTCAGTCGTCAACCTAATGAAATATCATAGGTTTACTTTATTACAACAATTTATGATGGGGTATAAAGGTCTAAATGATATACCTCTTTTTAACACAATTAGAAACTTGTCTTCATGGTTATTTTAGACAAGAAGATTTTCCCTGTGCCCGTGTGTTTTAGTGTTCATAAATATATATGTAACCTACCAATCGTAAGTGATTAAGGCAATAAACATATCATTTGAACACATAAAATGGGAATTCATAAATAGGAAAGGAAACAAAATAAAAATAAATGAATACATGTATTTGATTGAACGATTAATTGATGCTAAACGCTGCACTCAAGATTCTTTCCCTCAAATGACGACAAAGCCAGTTTAAGTAAGGGAGGAAACTCTTTGCCCAGAGGACTTTCGGTGAGTACCTGGCAACTCTTGTACATGGGGCAATTGAGTGAAAACCACATTTACAAATCTATAATTTTTTTTAATGAGTGTGATTCGTACCAGCTGCCCATTGATGGAAAACATGTGTTTGATTCTATCGCAATGTCAAATGAGGCCACAGATATAATAACTGGATTGGCTAATGACAAGAGACTTCCGGCAAGTAAGTCGCCATCTTGCTAGTTGATTTTTGACTAGCGTCAACAGGTTGTTTTCTAGTCTAATAAGAAATTTTCTGCCATTTTTTCTGTAACGAAATAAATTTCAAGCAGTAGGTACTGTAGGAAATTCTTCGCCCATCAATACAAACTTTTGAAACTTGCTTAAGTAGGGACTATGTATCGACTAGCCTACCGTGCGAGACAACAATGACAAAACAATGTTTTTCCAGTGTTAACCTCGTTCTGGAAAAACAACGTTAATGTGATGTCCGTCAACCAGCAAGATGGCAGACTATTGTGGCGTTTTCTACTGCATCACACTTAGCCAATCTAGCTATCATGATTGAGCCACGCGAAGCCCAAGTAAATCAGGAAATACATAAACCACCCATAAATTGGCTAGTAAATTCTACTGACTAAGGTCAAACTCCTGTCTGTCATCAACCTAAAGAAATATCATGGGTTTTAGTTTATTATAATAACTTATAATTGGGTATAAAGGTCTTTTTAAAAACTTGTCTCCATGGTTATTTTAGACAAGAAGGTTTTCCCTGTGCCCGTGTGTTTTAGTGTTCATAAATATAAAAAGGTCTAATGAGAAATAATTAAGACAAAATATCTTATACTTTCATTTGTGTTCGCAAATCAACAATGTTTTGTAATAAATTGAAGAGAAAAAATTATCTAAAAAATGAAATACAAATGGCATACAAAAAAAACCAAGATCTACACTCAAATTTCAAATTATCAAATAAATTATCCCTCTTTCTTTATCTTTTTATATCAATTTAAGGGTGCGTTGTAACAGATGGGAGATAACTCATTGGGACTCATTATCTCCCCTTAGTGTGCCACATTTAATTATCTCCCCTTAGCTTGTCCCATTTAATTATCCCCCCTTAGTGTGCCACATTTAATTATCTCCCCTTAGTGTGCCACATTTAATTATCTCCCCTTAGCTTGTCACATTTAATTATCTCCCCTTAGCTTGTCACATTTAATTATCTCCCCTTAGCTTGTCACATTTAATGATCTCCCCTTAGTTTGTCATATTTAATTATCTCCCCTTAGTTTGCCACATTTAATTATCTCCCCTTAGTTTGCCACATTTAATTATCTCCCCTTAATGTGCCACAAACATTTTGAAGTATGAGAGTTTATTCAAAAGCCCCATCTCAATAATAAAACTTGTTGATGATGAAATTGAACACAGATGTCATCTAGTATCTACATGGTAAACAAAATGAGAATAAAAATTGAATCCAACGTAAACTTTTTTTTTTGGCGGATTTTGTCTTTACAGCCTGGGAGTTTCCTTAGATAGTTTGCGAGATATCTGATCACAGATGACGTGAAGTTGTTAGTTCAATTAAGGTTTTTTTGTTCTATGATGTCAGAACTGAGTATCACATTCAAACGATTCAGGCTCTCCACATGTGCAATGACAGCACAGGTGACACAAAATTTGTGCAATTCTCACAATACTCCTGATTTGATTTGATTTATGTACCAGCCGTGTTATTACCTTTTCGGAAAAAAAACACCAACCTTTTTGGTTAATGATTACCAAAAAGTAAGACAAAGCAAAAGTTTGAGGCCAATTATAGAACACAATTTTTTTATAACGAAGTAAAATTTTACCTCTTTCCGGGAAGTTATCTGTCTTGATTTTTCTGAAGATGATTTTTTCGTCTCGTTGTTCAGTTTGGAATTGTTGTCTGTGCACAATCCAGGATGTGTGAATAACGCGGTCTTTGATGTAGTGACGGCGAATTACCTGAAATCGCAAAAAATGAAATATTTAAATGTTCAGTTGCCTAGAAGCCTTGAATTTGTGACATTTGTTAAAGTGGCATGAGCTGCCAAAATTCAAACTTTTTCATAATTTCTGATCGTCACGACAGGAAAAGGATTTGAAGGCCATCGAAAAACTAAATGATTGGCGCTGGAATGAGGAAAATCCATACTGTATGTGGCCTATACGAACCGAAAGCGTGTGTGAAAAGTAAACAAAATTTAAATTACTGGTTTGCAATGATGAATCTCAAAGTTTCAGAAGACTCATTGTGTCCCTCAAACTATAGCCTTACTCGGATAATGTACATATAATAATAGCATATAGTTCAATTGCTAAAATCATTGCAATCATTCTGACGCTCATGCATGGGGCCAGGCTCCGAGTTTGCCAACATGGGCTTGTGTGGTTCATATATTACCAGCTCTCCAATGCACTTATTTCCCTTATATGGCAGAGCTGCAATATTTAGTGGAGGAGGAAAACGATTCTTTGCTCATAGAAAACCCCCAACCTTCCACAAATACAACTTTTCAAATGGGACAATCAAGTGAAAAATCCATTCAGAAGTTTTTCAATTTTCAGGAGATTGAGGGATGTTCACACACTGTTACAAAATGGCAGAAGGAATAATATTGTATCGAGAAGAGGACGTTAAAGGCGCCAGATCTTTTGACGGAGCTTATCTGTCGTGCTTCTGACTTGAAGACATGCAGTTCGGTTCACAACATGTTGTTTTCATAACTTGATCAGTATCAACTTTTAAATACGTTATGTCATCGATGTTTTGCAAGAAAGTGAAGTCTTGCTATAACTGTAGAAGTACTGGTAAACAAAATGGTGAACTGAAGTTCATTTTCCCAGAAAGCTTTGCGTAAATCTGTGTGATGTCATCATGCTCGGTGGTAATTAGTTTACAAACCTGGTTCAACAGAACGTCGTTTCCTCGGAGTTCAGACAGTTTGTTTGTGGGGATTTTTGCAATAGCTTCATCTGACGGAACGAACACTGTTAATTTGGGAGAACTTCTGAAGTCAGATATCGTGGTATATTTTGTCTCGGGTAAATACCTCAACAAGTTCTGGTAAAATTGTCTGAAAAGAAAATAACATGAACAGAATTATTTTGCGTTTTGCACCCGGCACAGGGAAAATCTTCTTGTCTTAAATAACCTTGGGGACAAGTTTCTAACTGTACCGGTATTGAAAATATGTAGATCATTTAGACTTTTATACCCAATCATAAGAAATTCTTCTACCAAATTTGGGTGAAACCCGACACGGGAATCAACGCTGTGGTTCCAGAGTAGGGCATCTATCGCCAGCACTAAATGCCGGCTGCCTTATCCATTCGGTAGAAGAATTTCTGCCATTTTTCAAGAAAGTGTAATCCCAAGAAATATCGAGAATACTGTTATATTCACCTTCTAAAAGACACTAACTAATTAAACTCATGTACAATATAGTTTGAGATGCCCCATGTGATTTGGGTTTAAATCTGGAAGGTATTTATACAATTAAAATATAGTTAAAAATAAAAATATTAATAAAAACTTACGTCATTCTCAGATCAGGAAGGTCTGGTTTGTTCAAATATCCAAACACAAACTGATTACTTGTTTCCTCGGGAATAAAGTCTATAATATGAAGAATGCCGTTTGTGCAGCGGATGTCAGCGTTTATTATCTTCGCTCCGTTTACATAGTATTCATTTATGCCAGCTATACCCTGCAAATTAAAAAAATATAAATAAATTTAAAGTTTTTTGATGTATTAAGCCCAACCAAAGATAATTTCACTAATATGGTTGTATTGCACGGTTTTGTGGAACAAACCGGGCTCTTGGTCCGGAATACTGCTGACTGAGCCACTGGCTCCACCCACCCTTCCCCTCCATACACACAAATATCCTTCTGATTTGAAGAACGCTTGTTTTTTTTTCTATTTTTCAAAAGGAATTTGCTATTAAAAATTTACTTATAGACAAGTATATCTATCTATGACGTTCAGTTGCTGTAAATAACTTGTTTAGATATGGAATCTATTTTATGTCTGTAAACAAAATATTTTTGCTTTTAATATTATATTGCCTCTAGACATGTAATTGCAGTTTAACTTTTACTAAAAGTGGCATGAGCTGCCAAATATAAGCGAAATTCTGTCGAAACAAAATAAGCTATCTGAATGAATACAATAAGAGCTTTCTGTTGATACCAATCTTGAAGATGTACGTTAAGGTTGTTTTGTAAGCAACAAAAGTCCCAAAAATGAACTCCTACATCCCGGCTATTTGACTTTTGTTCATTTTTAGCACGTCTTCGCTTCATACAGGCTAGTGACAGTACCAGTATGTTTTATTTCAACGTCAATCCGTAAGTTTTTCAAGGTACAGTATTTCAAATTTGGCAGCTCATATTAAAATTCTCTCTTGGTGCACTTAAATACCCAATTACAGAATTTGGCAAGAATAGTAATAGGGTATCAAACTGCTATATAATATGCTTTTGCCAATTATCGTCCAACATAATTTTGCTCGTCTGCAAAAATTAAATAATTAAAAGCTTATGATAGAAAAATGACAAAAAAATTTACAAAACTTGTTTGGTAAATATTATTTTTAAATATAATTTTAATGTAGTTTACTTATTAAAAGTGTTCACTTTAATTAAAAATGCTTTCAAAATGAGAGGAAGTCACTTTGCTTTTACCTGGCAGAGTTAACTAAAATATAGGCCTACCCCCACGAAAAAAGATTTTTAGTCCTTACCTGGCTTGCCGGTTTCACAGCAATAAATAATCTCTCCTGATTACGACCTTGACTCCGTTGTTCTGATTCATCCACCATGGAACTTGTTTGTAGCTCCGTGGAATAAACTGTGGGAAAAAATAGAATTTCGTTTTACAAAAATGTGTATTTACATGTATGATAAATAGATTGATTGCTGTTTTCTAACACACTCAAGATTATTTCACATACATTGTATAATATATGGTGGCATTGACAGGTTTAGTTGGGGAGGAAACCAGACTCTTTGTCTGGAGGAAACCAGACTCTAGGCGGGCACCTGGAAACTTTTCCAAATACAGCGATGCCGATCTAGTTAAAAATCCACCCAAAAAATGTATCAATTTTTATTTGGTGTGAGTGGGATTTGATCCTGTGCCGCATCGATGGAAGGGTTGTGTTGAACTGAGGGAGTATCACTCTAATCTACTGGGCCACCTGGGGCAGGGCATTCAAGTTAAATAGAAACGAAAATGAAACTGTTTTCAGTAGTACGCGGTTTTACAGTAGCTCAGCTGTTTATTAATTTGCTGAATGGCAAACACCCAGTAAAATATAATTGAAAAACAACATTAAAAAATGATTGATTGATTGTTTGATGTTTTACGCCGTGCTGAAGATAATTTCACTTATATGGCGGCGTTGCCAGTTTTATTGTGGGAGGAAACTCGGCTCTATGCCCGGAGGAAACTCACGACCTTCTGCTGGTAACTGGCAATCATCCC
Source organism: Lepidochitona cinerea (assembly GCA_963971465.1). Taxonomy (NCBI): domain Eukaryota; kingdom Metazoa; phylum Mollusca; class Polyplacophora; order Chitonida; family Tonicellidae; genus Lepidochitona; species Lepidochitona cinerea. The sequence goes on from OZ020559.1 coordinate 13,908,264, forward strand.
ACATAGGTCGTTCGAATGAAAACCCAGTCAGAAAAAAAAATGATGACATACTTGACAAAGAGTAGATGTAGTTATATATCGAATCTCGGTCCTTTCGTTCAAATCTTGCTCTTTTTTCCGGAGTCATTTGTTCAAATGCGGTGTTGTTCGGAGCAAAAAGTGTGTACCGTAGCTGTCCACCAAAATTGGCTGCGAGCTCGGCTTTGGTAATCCATGCCCTGTACTGTAAAAAAAATGATCAATGAAATTATTTTGTGAATGACTGATTGGTTGATTGATTTGTTTACAGGTAGCCGAGAAACCTGGGCTCTGCGGAATTTTTTTCTTACGTATTCGTCATAAAGGGCGATTAACATTACCAGTCAAATATAAAACAAGTCGCCCCTAAGACCGAAATTACGGGCTAGTTTACAGGCTGTTTATTTCCTCATTGATTAGCTCAAGTGGCATGAGCTGCCAAATGTCAGAGAATTTCGTTGAGGATCTGAATGAGGAAATCATTCGCTGTTAGTAGGTTTTCTGTTAAACACCCAGACAATAGACCAGTTGCACACGCTCCAGAAATACACTAATTTGTCTTTTTTTTATTTTATCGCCATGAAGAGTTCCCAGGTACTTGAAAGCGGAGAAATTTCCTCTGTCTGGGCAAAGAGTCCGGTTTCCTACCCAACAGAACCAGGCAACGAGCCATATAAGCAAATTTTTTTTCTTCAATTTTCATGTTGAAAGGACTGTTTGTCAATTTTTTTTTAATGTTTTTGCTAAAACTCTTGCTCAATAGATAAATAAGATTTAATTGATTGACTTTGGATGAGAGGTAGTAAAAAACATTCAGCAAAAAATGTAGGCCTACTATTAACACTCAATTAGTGGGAATTCTGTGGTACATTGTTTACTGCCTGTTTACACAAAAATGAATATTTCTTATATATATCTGTATTTTTGGAGTCAGGGATCATTGCAATCGAAATCCCGCAGCAGGATTTTTGTTTCTGACTTTATAGTTTGTATTAGGCAATTTTTTTGTTGTAAATTTTAAAAAGTTGTAGCTCAAGTTAAAGGGGCATGAGCTGCCAAAATGTTGATATTTTGACGTTAAAACAGAATGCTGAAATTATTGGCTATTTTTCTCAAGAGGTAGAATACAGAAGCTTTTTAATGCTTCAAGTCTCGAAAATGTACGATAAAGTACTGTTTTAAACTAACTTTGGCTTAGAATGAATGAATGGTCGTCCCGGTTATTTAAATTTTGTTTACTTTTGAACACGTTTTCGGTTCATACAGGCCACATACTGTATGGATTTTTCTCATTCCAACGCCAATCATTTAGTTTTTCGATAGCCTTCAAAGCCTCTTACTGTCGTGACGATCAGAAGTTATGAAAAAACTGTGAATTTTGGCAGCTCATGCCCCTTTAATGTAACTGTTATTTAGATATTTGTCTATAATGGTTATAGACAGCTATAATCTTTACTGATCAGATTTGAAAATTTGCAAATTTGAAAAAGTGGTAGGCCAAGTTTAGGTTATTTAGTCCAAAACTTATTGCTAGCTAAAATCCTGGCTTATGGATTACTAGTGATCAGGAAAATATAAATTTAGCCAATGTATCAATTGATGTATTAGTTTTACCACTGTACAAATTCAGAGATATCCCCGCCTTCCATAAACCAACACTTTAACATGAATTTATAGAACAGTTAGGCTTTTCAATAAATCTAAACATGGGCCATAAAAATAATTATTGGCCCAGTTTTTAAAACTGTATGTATTGTTCTTTTGAATGTTTTGAAACACAAAAATGTGCAACCAAATTAACTGACACGAAATCTGATTTGACTACATACGGTATTTATGAACACTAAAAGTTTAAAACACATGGGCACAGGGAAAATCTTCTTGACTTAAATAAACATGGAGACAAGTTTCTAGTTGTGTTAAAAAGTGGTTATGTCATATTAATATAACAACTTAATATGAAATATCATTGGTTTTAGTTTATTACAACAACTTATGATTGGGTATAAATGTGTAAATGACATACCCTCCTTTTTAACATATTATAAACTTCCTTCTTTTAGTGTTTGTGCCATACAACCAATATTTTGAAACTAAATATGTACAACCACTTTTAAAATTTAAAATTTACACTTTTTTCATAATTTCTGATCGTCACGACAGTAAGAGGCCTTGAAGGCCATCGCAAAACTTAATGATTGGCGTTGGAATGAGTAAAATCCATACAATATGTGGCCTGTACGAACCTAAAACGTCTTCGAAAAGTAAACAAAATTTAAATAACCGGGACGACCATTCATTCATTCTAAGCCAAAGTTAGTTCAATGCAATACTTTATCGTACATTTTTGAGACTAGAAGCACTAAAAACCTTCTGAATTATACGTCTTGAGAAAAATAGCCAATAATTTCAACATCCTGTTTTAACGTCAAAATATCAACATTTTGGCAGCTCATGCCACTTTAAGTATTTCCCATGTACTACATAGACAATTTCTGTGTCAATAACATTAAGAATAATTTAGTATATAAAAATTAAGCGATCAGAATAACTGACAGCTTGTAATATGAAACTTGACAACGGTCTGCAAAATAATTAACAGGTAGGCCCTATTTAACAAGACGGATATATGGTAGTGAAAAGAGATGCTTGTATTTTAAAACAAATAGTGGTAAAAAGTTTTATTAATCCATGAATTAAAGATATGAATAAAAAATAACTAATCAGAGGAATATTTATGAGGAAGGTTTTTACAAGAGAACACATCACATTGTGTTTCTAGGTTTAAGTATTTACTAGATAGATGCGTGTTGATTTTTAAGTAAAAAGATACATGCATGGCTTAACAATAAACTCTCTATTCAACTATGAATACAGGATTTATGTTTGATGATAAATGGAGTCTTCCACAGACAGTTGTACAGTGATTGAGAGAAATGTCAATTTATTATTTTACTAGAGGGAAAACTACTGTCTGTCTTCATTGATTGATTGCTGTTTTACGCCGCACTGAAGATTATTTCACTTATATGGCGTTGTTGCCAGGTTTAGTGGGGGAGGAAATCGAGAGCTATCCACTTGGATAGGAAGCTACTTTTAGCGGATTAATCTAATTCTTTGTATATCAACCACTGATGTGTAACTATTAATTGTAATTAAAACTCCGTCAAGGATATTTTATTAGCCTTCATTTATATAGCATAATAGATTTAAATGTACATCAATACAAATGATTCAATGATTGATGTTTTACGTACTAATGCGTACTGGATTTAACTTTGTCAACGATGTTTAGCCCAATAAAGGCTACTTAGCTGACTAACTTAATTGTTTGTACATCCACACCCAATATTTGTAACTAATGCGCACTGGATTTAACTTTTTCAATGATGTTTAGCCTACAAAAGTACATCCCCAATGAATTCGTATACATGATTGTACATGTACATATCTACCTGCCCGGCAAAGTAAGTAAACCGGGATAGAGACACACGAGTGCGGCTAGTAGGGCCTACATATGCCATTGTGATGACTGGTTGTTTACTAGTGAAAACCACTGGACATGACTTGCATAATAACAACAGGTCTTTCAACATCATGAGGAAGTGAAAGCCTTAACTTTTAGCCCTTAGTTTTGTATTAGTGTGCATTTAAAGTGGGTCAGTCTATAGAAATACTGGGTGCTGTATGGTTAAACTGGTGTGAGAGTATACATGTAGTCACCTAATAATAATAATAGGCTACACCTTTACTTCAGAGGGTTCATAGAATAAAACATACAACATAAAGTCATTTCCAGGTGGACTATAGGTATTGTCTTAAAGGAACATGCCCGGAACGAATATCGTTAAAATGTGTGCTATTCTACCGTTGTTTATATAAAGTTGAGGTTTCCAGAAGGCCATTGGTGACTATCCCAGCTCCCACGGACCACTGGATAGGGAGTTCCTTCTTTACTTTAGTCGTTTCATGTTTTGTATAGCGTTATTTTGACCAAAAAAAACACCTATTGTGGAATTGTATTTAGGGGCTAAGTGTCGCATGTGCAAAATTTTTGTTTACAATTCATAATGACAGCCATATCCATCCCCTCCACCCCCCCAAAAAAAAGTGGCACCAGTTAGTTAGATTAGTCCTATGGTGGTTGTTTGAAGTAAGCCTACACATCAGTACGTGCAACAATATAAGAGATTCCTACAAATCATTTGGCAGGTAGGCCTAACTTTAAAGTGGCATATATGAGCTGCCAAAATTCACACTTTTTTCATAATTTCTAATCGTAACGACAGTAAGAGGCTTTGAAGGCCATCTGAAAATTAAATGATTGGCGTTGGAATGAAGAAAATCCATACAGTAGGTCCTATGTGGCCTGCACGAACCGAAAGCGTGTTAAAAAAGTAAACAAAATTTAAATAACAAGGACGAGCGTAGCCAATAATTTCAACATCCTGTTTTAACGTCAAAATATTTACATTTTGACACCGAATGCCACTTTAAAACTGATTATAATTAAAATTTAAAAAAATTAAAATTGAAGATAGATTGAATAAACATTTTTAATTGAATGGCTTCGCCTCGGAAAAATATTAATGTCAGACACCTAATGTCTACCCGTATACCCACACAAGGGTGTCACATAACTAATAATATATGTTTAAACGTCTAAAAAAAGGATGGATTTTAAGCTAGAAAATCAAAGATCAGATAACCTGGTTTTAATATAGGGCCTATAGTTCTGATGTAGGCCTACATCAAAATCTGACATAAGCTTTTCTGATGTTAGGAGAGGACATCTTCATTATCACTGAACTAAGAATGTTGATGACTAATACAACATGTAAGGGATTAGTTGAAAGCCTAGACTCAGGTATTTCTACACATGGATTTAAGCCTTAATTTAACAAAAATTAAATGATTTGGATAGGGTAGGTAGGTCAAAATGATTACCTAAAGTTAAGTTTTAAAATTGTATTTTGCAATTTTATATCTTATTAAACCTGTTGCTTGAAATTCCTAAACCGTACCTGTCCTACAGTGTGTTCTATATGCCCATATGCGGGTTGCCTACCTGTCGAATATTTTTTAATAATTAAAGGTTTGAAAATGTACTGGTCGTGTTAAAGGTTTTGTTTTTCTATCAAAATTAAGTGTTGTGAAATTTGGGTGGTCAAATCTTTTTCAAAGTAGCGAAAATCAACATGTTTACGTCCTTGAAGAATACAACTTCCGGCGAAATAACACGTTAAACCCATAACCCGCCTACACCCTTCAAACTCAAAGCGGTAAACAACAAAAACACAACAAATGTCCAGAAACGTCAGCTAAAATGACTTACCCTCGATAACTCTGGGCGATCGCTTAGCTCACCCAACAATGTCTTTTGTCCGGTAATAATTTGAGTGAAAAATAACAAGAAAGTTGAACAAAATACGACCAAAACCATGGTCGTCATTTTGAACGTTATTTGTCAACTTTTTTACAAGGTACGCTGGAAGAAGCTACAAAGGGAGGTAATTCTTCTTTCACCTGTCGGATGACCTACTTTTAGGTGACAGCGTGTACATCTATAAATTTCTGTTTTACTAAGGCCAAGCTTAGAGACTAGATTGATCGATGTTTTAAGGCGCACTCAGGTCGAATTCAGACCCCATTTTCACTTTTAGTTTTATATATTTATGATCACACAAACACACGGGCACAGTGAAAATCTTCTTGTCTAAAATAACCATGGTGACAAGTTTCTAATTGTGTTAAAAAAGAGGCATATCATTTAGACCTTTATACCCCATAAATTGTTGTAACAAACCAAACCTATGATATTTCATGAGGTTGACGACTGACAGGAGCTTAGCCTTGGTCAGTAGACTTTTCTGGAATCCGTTTGTAACACATTGAAAATGGTTACGCATCTTAACTATGGCAAGAACATCGGTGGACTGAGATTAAACCCGATAAATTTTGCTTCGTTTTTTTGCAATCAATTGATTGATTGATGCTTTACACCGCACTCAACATTTGGCCTATATATCACTTAGGCCTATATCACTTAGGCCTATGGCGACGTTACCGGGTTTAGGCCTAGTACTGAAGTACCGTATTTTGATTGATTGATTGACGTGTTACGACGCACTCAAGATTATTTCACTTTTATTAAATCCACATATATATATTTTTACTATGGCAACATATTTTGTGGGCTACAGAAGCGTATAAGGGTCAGGTGGAAAAAAACTTAATAATTCGGATTTATCTCTTAATTAATAAAAGATTTTTTTTCACCTGTCCCTAGTACGCTTCTGAAATAATTTTGAGTGCGCTGTACTTGACATGGACACTTCAAACGAACTGTATTGGTCATGGACACCTCAAACGAACTGTACTTGTCATGGGAACCTCAAACGAACTGTACTTGACATGGACACCTCAAACAAACTGTACTTGACATGGACACCTCAAACGAACTGTACTTGTCATGGGCACCTCAAACGAACTGTACTTGTCATGGGCACCTCAAACGAACTGTATTGGTCATGGGCACTTCAAACGAACTGTACTTGTCATGGGCACCTCAAACGAACTGTACTTGTCATGGGCACCTCAAACGAACTGTACTTGTCATGGGCACCTCAAACGAACTGTACTTGTCATGGGCACCTCAAACGAACTGTACTTGTCATGGGCACCTCAAACGAACTGTACTTGTCATGGGCACCTCAAACGAACTGTACTTGTCATGGGCACCTCAAACAAACTGTACTTGACATGGACACCTCAAACGAACTGTACTTGTCATGGGCACCTCAAACGAACTGTACTTGTCATGGGCACCTCAAACGAACTGTACTTGTCATGGGCACCTCAAACGAACTGTACTTGTCATGGGCACCTCAAACGAACTGTACTTGTCATGGGCACCTCAAACGAACTGTACTTGTCATGGGCACCTCAAACGAACTGTACTTGTCATGGGCACCTCAAACGAACTGTACTTGTCATGGGCACCTCAAACGAACTGTACTTGTCATGGGCACCTCAAACAAACTGTACTTGTCATGGGCATTTCAAACAAACTGTACTTGTCATGGGCACCTCAAACGAACTGTACTTGTCATGGGCTCCTCAAACGAACTGTACTTGTCATGAGCACCTCAAACAAACTGTATTTTTCATGGGCACTTCAAACGAACTGTACTTGTCATGGGCACCTCAAACGAACTGTACTTGTCATGGGCACCTCAAACGAACTGTACTTGTCATGGGCACCTCAAACGAACTGTACTTGTCATGGGCACCTCAAACGAACTGTACTTGTCATGGGCACCTCAAACGAACTGTACTTGTCATGGGCACCTCAAACGAACTGTACTTGTCATAGGCACCTCAAACAAACTGTACTTGTCATGGGCATTTCAAACAAACTGTACTTGTCATGGGCACCTCAAACGAACTGTACTGGTCATGGGAACCTCAAACAAACTGTACTTGTCATGGGCACCTCAAAAGAACTGTACTTGTCATGGGAACCTCAAACGAACTGTACTTGTCATGGGCACCTCAAACGAACTGTACTTGTCATGGACACCTCAAACAAACTGTACTTGTCATGGGAACCTCAAAGGAATTATACTTGCCATGGGCACCTCAAAAGAACTATACTTGTCATGGGAACCTCAAACGAACTGTACTTGACATGGACACTTCAAACGAACTGTATTGGTCATGGGCACTTCAAACAAACGTTACTTGTCATGGACACGTCAAACGAACTGTACTTGTCATGGACACCTCAAACGAACTGTACTTGTCATGGGCACCTCAAACGAAATGTACTTGTCATGGGCACTTCAAACGGACTGTACTTCTCATGAGCACCTCGAACGAACTGTACTTGCCATGGACACCTCAAACGAGTGGACGCATTTTTTATATGGCGCCGTTGCCAACTTTAGTTTAGTTCTTTATCTACTGGGTGAGTACCTGGCAACTCTTCAACTGAGAGGGGACAACGGAAAAAACCCACTCAGAAATTTGTCTTTGAAATGTGTGGGATCAAACCTGCAGCCTATCAATGGAAGGCCTGTGTTGGACTGAGAGACTAACGCTCTGCCAAACAAACAAGTCAACTGACCAGAAATTAACAATTAACTCTCAGTGGAAGGACAAATAAGTTGACGCACCAGAAATCAACGATTAACTCAGTTAAAAATTGAAAATATATTATATGAACAGCACATATATACAAATCAACATAAATATAGTAAAACAAGTTGTAAAGGATATGAAAACCTGGTGTATGCGCAACTGAAATCTAAATTTGATTTAATAAGGCTAAGATTAATTTCATATGGAGTGATGGATAGGATTGTTTGGTGTTTTATGCCACACTTAAAGCTATCTCACTTATAAATATGGCGAGTGCGAGGTTTAATTTCAAACAATCCATAATCTAAATGTGGTGGCATAGCCAGGATTATTTGGGGTAAACCCTGAGTACCTAGGATCTTTCCTAATGGGGCGATCAAGTGAAAATCAAAATTTGGCTATGATTTCAATTTCAATTTAAGGGACTGAGCATGATTTGAGCCGCGACCCAGCGTTGGATTGAATGCTTGTGTTGGCATGATCATTTGATTGATTGTTTGGTGTTTTACGCCGCACTCAAGATTATTTCACTTATATGGCGGCGTTGCCAGTTTTATTGTGGGAGGAAACCGGGCTCTGTGCCCGGAGGAAACCCACGACCTTCAGCTGGTAACATGACCATTTGAAAGGAGGAAACAAAACTTGCTTTTTATTAAGTTTCTCAAGAATATAACATTTTACAAAAAAAAAAAATACCATAATAAAATGACTTACTATTTGTTAAATTTCTAAAATCCATATAAAAAAATCTAAGAGCACTTTGACTGCAGCATAGCACAGAATTCAGGACTATATTCTTGAATTTATTCAAGAATTTTAAAGCTAAGTTGTCAATATTCTGGATAATTTAAAAATATTTTTAAAATGTTAAAATATAAAGTAAAACCTTCAGAAAGCTTTAAAAAATACCTTTTTAAATAGAATTCTAAAAGGCTACAATAAATTTGATAAAATCATTAAGAAGCTTCCGATATCCCTATTAGGAAGGCTGGTTTAATTACTGGGTGGGCACCCCACTGGGCATTTGCACTTGGGTACAAGTAAACCTACCAATGTTATTTTTTTTTCTAGCACTTAATAGTTAGTCCAACAAAAAAATCTTTTAATGGCAAAGTCGCTAGGTACAGAGGAGGAAGGAGGTGGGGTGGAGAAACCAGACTCTGTGCTTCGAGGAAAACTCTCGCCCTTCCCCAGGTACTTGACAACCGTTCCCCCATAGGGTAATAAAGAGTAAACCCATAACCTCTGTTCATAAAGCTACATGTAGGTTGAAGGAGGCATTTTTTTATGTTTTGTCCATAGTGAAGATGCTGCTTGGTTGCTTCAGTTTTTTTTTTGCTGTACTCAAGATTATTTCACTGATGTGGTGGTGGTGACAGGTTTAGTGGGGGAGGAAACCGTACTCTTTGCTTGGAGGAAAGTAAGATCAGGGACACAGCTTTCCTACATCTGGCATAATATAAACTTGAAGGTTTATTCAAGGCTGATCGTGGCCCATGATTTGATTGATTGATTGTTTGGTGTTTTACACCGCGCTCAAGATTATTTCACTTGTATGGCGGAGTTGCCAGTTTATTGTGGGAGGAAACCGGGCTCTATGCCTGGAGGAAACCCAGGATCTTAGGTTAGTAACTGGCAACCATCCCACATAATTAGGTCGTTCGAAGGAAAACCACAAAAAAAAGAAGTCTGAGTGAGATTCTAACACTCGACCCATTGGTGGAAGGCTGTTCGGATTGAGCCCTGGATCGTGGCCAAAGTTGCTCTTTTCGAGGTCATTGATGTCTGTACTGGCACTAAACTACTCTTGGTACCTGTAAGTCTGTCAATCAGGCATACAGTAGCCGTGAATAGCATGGGTGCAAAGCTACAAACTGTTTAAGCTCTAAGGGAAGGAAGTCACCAGGATCACCGTGAAAGCGGCAGACCTCTCATGATCGATACAGTTTTGTACATCAAGCAACGATGGTTAAACATTTTCCTGAACGACTTCCTTCATTTCAATACCCAACATCTGAATTCCAGGAATTTAGATTCCCGTGAAAAAAGAGTCACCAGGATCACTGTTAAAGCGGCAGACCTCTCATGATCAATATAGTTCTGTACAGCGAGCAGCGATGGTTAAACACTTTCCTGAACATTTTCCTTCATTTCGATGCCCAACATCTGAATTCCAGGAAATTAGATTCCCGTGAAAAAAAGTCATGTTAAAGAACAAGTCTTTTTCAGGCTTTCCACGCTCTGTGCAAATGTCTGCCTTTTAATCAACGCTGAGCCCAGATTCTAAAAAAAAACTCAGTTGTCTATTTTTAATCGGCTGAATTTCTTTGGCAAAGACATTTGAACTTGTTTTGGATTTTTGAAATCATTTTCAATTTCTTCATGCTGTATAAATATGTCTTGGAGTCGAGTTGATTTCAATTGGGAATCTATAAACTCACAGTGGCTTGGTTTGATCTGAAACATACAAGAAAAGGTTACCTACTAACATTTTTGATTAATTGATTGTTTGGTGCTTTACACCATGCTCAAGATTATTTCACTTATATGGCGGCGTTGCCAGTTTTCTTGTAGGAGGAAACCGGGCTCTATGCCTGGAGGAAACCCACGACCTTCCGGTGGTAACTGGCAACCATCCCACATAGGTCGATCGAGTGAAAACCCAGTCAGAAAATTTTCCAATTTTTTGGGAATGAGTGGGATTTGAACCCGCTACCCATTGGTGCCCTAATATTTGTATTGCTTCCTTAAGAGGCATTTAGAAGTTCAGGTGATAGGCATTTAGAATTGATGTGATAGGCATTTAGAAGTTGAGGTGATAGGCATTTAGAAGTTGAGGTGATATGCATTTAGAAGTTGAGGCGATAGACATTCAGAAGTTGAGGAGATAGGCATTCAGAAGTTAAGGTGATAGGCATTTAGAAGTTGAGGTAATACAACCCTCGCAATTCAGATTTTTACCGCGGCAAAAAAGAAAAAAAAAGTTGCCGCGGAAAAGTCAATTTTCCACGGCAAAAGTGATTTCACCACGGCATTTTTATCCAAACAATTCTCACTACTCTTTTAACGTTATTTAAAGCGGCAAATAGCAAAAACTGACATCTAAAAGGTGCATTGACAAACGAAAAAATGTCAAACACTGTTCAATAAAGATTGTTTTAATTTCTTCTTTGATTATCATGGAAACCAGCATAGAGAAAACGCTAACTTTGTCTTACGTCTGGCTGTGAAAGGCCGTAATTCTTGAATTTCTTTCCTCATAAAATCCACATAAAATATCTTGTATTTGCATGGAAATAATTCGTAGTTAAGCGTATATTCCTGATGATTAGTCACTTCACTCGGTAAATCATTTCTTTTTCAAATCATTCTCTAAATCCTATCGTAAAGCCGTAAAGGTTATAGCCATCGTTTGTGTAATACTGCATAGTTCAAAACCCATACAGACACCTGCACAGCTGATCAACAAAGCCTGGTTGAGTCCATCTCTAACCTTTCTGAGGGGTGAAAGTTTTTAATGTTTCTATTTACAAGTATGGTCGGCAAGAAATATATTTTTTATTTTGTTACAACCTCTTCAAATCTTTTATTTTTAAATAATAATTAGAACCTCTTTAAATCGATTTTTTAAAAATAAAAACTAAAATTCTTTATTTCTTGAACAACAGTAAACATGTACATGAGGGCAACACCCCTATAGATTTTGAATACGGTTTACCCAATAAGACATAACTGACAGTTGGAGACATTCTGGAGCCGGAGTCCTGCAGAGCTGTAGACAATCTAGACCAATGAGAAGTCAGAGTGCTAATTGGAGAGTTGAACTTTGTACCATATTGTGTCACTTCACCGAGGCCAATGTATACAGTATAGAGCTACATCATACACGTGCAGAGTCCTTGGCTACATTGTGGCCAGATTAAATACAAACGAATGAGTGGTTTCTATTAAATATACCTTGAAGACAAGGTAAAACTATTACTTGTTAAAATCTCCATACATATAAAGTATTCTAGTGACACAGCAGCTTTTCCCAAGATGTATATATTTTTTTCTCTGCGGCATTTTTGATTGCCGTGGAAAAGCAGTTTTACGGCGGCAATCTCTACGGCATTGCCGATTGCCGCGGTGAATTGCGAGGGTTGTAATAGGCATTTAAATGTTGAGGTGATAGGCATTTAGAAGTTGAGGTTATAGGCATTTAGAAGTTGAGGTGATACGCATTTAGAAGTTGAGGTGATAGGCATTTAGAAGTTGAGGTGATAGGCTTTTAGAAGTTGAGGTGAAATGCATTTAGAAGTTGAGGTGATAGGCATTTAGAAGTTGAGGTGATCACATTAACTCAAGAGATTTATAGATTACAACATGTGTTTATTTGTGAAGCGACGTTTCCGTACATATTCTAGTACCGTTATCAAGCATAATGATAATACGACTTGTATTGCTACGTATCATAGCATCAAAACTTCACCACAATGCACCGTTGAACAATAACATTGTTCGGCACGCAGAGTGACATGTCGAATTTCGATGTATCCATCTAATGTACAGAGACGTATTGATTGAAATCTATTGACAAACGCGCATAAAGACAGTAACAAAATGATGTCAAAATCTTGAACAAAGAGGGTTATTGAGCGGGATGCTGACATCACGTCGTAAAAGAGATAACAACTTGGAGGGGTTCTACATGACATGGAAAATGATTTTTTTTTCAACGTCGGTTTGTATTGGCTGATTGAGGTTTTACGTCTCACTGAACACTAAACCGATGTTGCCATGGAAACATGTTTTTGCCCAGAGAAAAACGAATCCCCAGACTATCCACTGTGGTGCAAACACAGCTAGGGGTAATTGCTTTATATTTGCGGATAAAAGCAGGAATATTGTGCCATTGTCGTTAGGCTGAGGACCAAATTGATAAAAATTGTGGGGGAGGAAACCGGCCTCTTTACCACAAGGAAAACCCAGACCTTCAATGAGTACCTGGCAACTCTTTCACATACAATGATCGAGTAAAAAATACACTCAGAAATTTTTAATTTTATTTGGTATGAGTGGGATTCAAACCCGAGCTGCGTTGATGGGAGGCTTGTGTTGGACTAAGGGACTTTCTATTCGCCAACTGAGTCACCGAGGCCCATAGATTGATTAGAGACAGACAACTTCTAGGGGCCTTTGTGGCTCAGCATCGGACGCTTAATCTGAACAGCCTTCCACCAGTTGGTCGCGGGTTCAAATCCCACTCAGTCCAAAAAAAAAATTGGAAAATGTTCTGACTGGGTTTTCTATCGAACGACCTACAATGTATGTGGGATGGTTGCCAGTTACCCCCGAAAGGTCGTTGGTTTCCTCCCACAATAAAACTGGCAACACCGCCATATAAGCAAAATAATCTTGAGCGTGGCGTAAAACACCTTACAAACAAACAATCAATCAGTTGAAAATCTAAAATGTAGTCCTTTATTTACCTCAACGTCGTTTAAAAATGCACCACGTAAAAATTGCACTTTTCCATCCAGAACAGAAAATCCAGACGCTCGGCACAGGTTAATACAGTCTTGAGTATTATCGTTAAAGGGGAGCAACTCTGTAATTTTCTTAACAGGGTATCTCAAGTTTTTACTGTTGTAACCAGCAGACATTACTCTTAACGTAAGCCTGAAACAAAAAATTAAAATCTTGATGGCTTGATAAATTTAATGCTCGATGTTTTATGCTCCGCTCAAGGTTTGTTTGTGGCTCAGTATGTAGAGCGTTGGACGCTCAATAAGAAAAGCCTTCCACCAATGGGTCGCGGGTTCGAATCCTACTCAGTTAAAAAAAATTTGAAAATTTTCTTACTTGGTTTTCACTCGAACAGCCTATGTGGGATGGTTGCCAGTTACCCCGGAAGGTCATTGGTTTCCCCCGCGCATAGAGCCCGGTTTCCCCCCACAATAAAACTGGCAACGCCGCCATATAAGTGAAATAATCTTGAGCGCGGCATAAAACACCAAACAATTAATCAAGGTTGGTTTACTTTTATGTTAGGTATAGGGTTACAGAGGGGAAGAAACTTGGCTCATGGAAAATTTAGGTTAAATTTCCATGTGAATGTGACAATAGTGAGTGAGACAACCAGCAAGCCCCCTCAGCCAGTCACAGTATACTGACACCGGACCAACCAGTCGTTGCTCTAACTCCTATTGCTGAGCACCAAACAGCTCCTACTGTTAAAGTCTTTGGTCTGACTCGACCCAGGCTTGAACCTGGATCTCTAAATGTGGCAATAGACCCTTTTGTCTTAGAATGACGTTCAAATTGTATGGCATTGGCGTCATTCATCTGTTGCAGTCACTATGACATGCTTCTGTTGCATTGCATCATAGACAAAATGAACACAATTGCGACGTCAGATTGATCCAAATACGAATTTAGCGTGATTTTGCCATACAGCAATGCTTCTGCACCAGCGTCAGTTCTTAAGCCGCCAGTGTCTATTGCTTCTTACAAGTATTCAACTACCATTTCCTTTTACATATGCTTTTACCACTCTGATTGATTGATTGTTTGGTGTTTTACGCCGCACTCAAGATTATTTCACTTATATGGCGGCGTTGCCAGTTTTATTGTGGGAAGAAACCGGGCTCTATGCCTGGAGGAAACCCACAACCTTCTGTTGGTAACTGGAAACCATCCCTGGTGGAAGGCTGTTCGAATTGAGCGTCAACGCTCTACCTACTGAGCCAAGGAGGCCCCTTTTACTACTCTGAAGGTCACCTTTCTAAATATGCTTTTACCACAGACCTTTTTTCAAAACACTCAGTCTCCCACTATATTTCTAGTTATTCAAAATAAATGAAATCTTCAAATTAATAAAAACATTTCGTCTTACCTTTTTAGAGCTATAAAATGTTTATGGACAGCTAATTGACACTGAATGTTGGTCATTTTACGCACGAGTCTCATGACTCGCACATAGTTTCCTGATGAAAACGCGACGCTGGTTTGGTAACACAAGTGTAATAAAGGGTCAGATCTGTGTACAAAAAACAAAATAAAATAAAATAAGGCCAGTCAAATTGGTTGATTGACGTTTAATTAATTGATTGATTGTTAGGTGTTTTACGCCGAGCTCAAGATTATTTCACTTATATGGTGGCGTGGCCAGTTTTATTGTGGGAGGTAACCGGGCTCTTTGCCCGGAGGAAACCCACGATCTCCCGATGGTAACTGGCAACCATCCCACATACTGTAGGTCGTTCAAGTGAAAACCCAGTCAGAAATTTTTTCCAATTTTTGGGGGGGACTGAGTGGGATTTGAACTATTGACGTTTTAAGCTGTACCCATGATTATTTCAATTCATTTAAATCCAATTCATTAAATAGATAATTAAATATAAAATTACATACAACATTTTTTTTTTTTATTTCAACTCAAAAAGAACCGCTCGCCATGTAATTTTAAGGCAGTCCACCATGATGTTAAAAATCTTCCAATTTTTTTTGATATTGATACTTTATTTTATTACCTTAGTGATTTTTCCAGTTGTAAAAAGTGCCTTAGAGCATCATCATTGCCAAGGTTATACAACAAATACATGCTTTCAAATAGAACTCTGTTGCTATGGTAACCTGGACTCTCCTGGTACTGGGACAAAAGCCATTTCAGACTCTCCTGTATCTGGTTGTTGTTCAATGTTGGTACAAACACCTCAACAGGTTCCATACACAATCTGTCATAAAGAAACGTTGGCACCCTATAGTTTGACAATGACAACGTAGGGTTTCTCTCTCTTCCAAACTTAAGATTGATTGATTGATGTTTTACGCCTGCACTGAACATTATTTCACTTATATTGTGGCGTTGCTGGGTTTAGTGGGGGAGGAAACTGGGCTCTTTGCCCAGAGGAAACCACAGACCTTCGGCAAGTACCTGGAAACTCTTCCATATACAGTAATCGAGTGTCCAAACTTAAGAAATAACCACATCCTGAATAGCTTTAACTAGCCATTTCAGCCGTAAAAGTCGTTTTGTTAGACCTGTCCTCAAATGATCACAACCAATCAAATGAAATCAAACAGCATCATAAAAAATAATTGAATCTTCAGACGTGATCAAACAGGCCTAAACTCAGAGAGTTAACTCCAAGATTATTCTAAACGTTTAAAACCCTACATGTTTCATTTTGTGACAAGAGGGTGAAACATGCAGGGGTACTTTATTGTCTCAGATAATGGGTCTCTGTTTTCCCTAGCTCTCTTATGTTTAACGAGTTGAAGGTGTATTACAAAGTCTGGCTTAACAGAAGGTCCCACAATACATGGATATGTGGTTCAATAGGGAGTGGGAGTCTACTGAGAGATTTCGCGATATCCGGTGACAGATGACGACGTTTTTTGATGACGTTGTCAGTTCGATTGGTGGTTTTTGTTGTACCTCGTCAGAATTGAGCGTCAAATTTGAACAATAAAAGCTCCCTACATGAGTAATGACAGCGCCGGTGACAGGAAATTTGTGGAATTGTTACGTTACTCCCACTCCCAATTAGCCCACCCCAGATGAAAGACTGAAATTTTTTTCAAAGTGATGTTAAATCTTCTCTCACGCACATCCTAAATGCTGCAGCCCCAACACACCCCTGCACCACACATTTCCCCAAAAGTTGCCGAAGAAATGGCTAAAGACCAACCTGTAACCAGCATAGATGTGAAATAAGACAGTATTTTCTAGGATTTTTATGACGGGGGAACCAGCCACACTTTGAATGATGAGATCTTGTCGCACAGCTCTCAGTCTGTCGCTAACAAACTCGTAAACGTCCGTCCAACGACAGTCCTGACGACAGACAATTCTACAACAGGAATGAACCAAGGTTTAATTAAAGGAGAAGAAAACAAAAAAATACTTTATGGTCGCGCTTGTTTTTCCTTTCCAACGGTACCAAACACATATTTTTGCGATTTTTTCATGGGACATGATGCAGTTTATAAAATACTGTATTATGTTACACACAAAACAAATTGGTCAACTTTCAAAAACTCCCATTAAAACCCAGGTTAATTTCACTCTCTTTAAAGTAGTCCTATGCCCAGCAAATTGCTTTCAGTTTCATGAAACCTATATTGAATTACAAAAGAAGCTTTGAGGAAAATGTGACTAGCAAAAAAATGGTCTGCGTGCCATATTGGTGAATTACGAAGGCCTTGAAGAGGATGAATTTAACCGAGGCTTAAATGGGAGATTTTGAAAGTTGACCAATTTGTTTTTCTTATTGTGGAATTTTATTAACTTCACTGTTAGGAGTAAAACAATCGCAAAAATATGTGTTTGGTATCGTTGGAAAGGAAAAGTAAGTGCGCTTCTTCTGAACCCTAAAGTGATTTTTTGTAATCTCCCCCTTTAAAGTTACACGAGCTGCCAAAATTCAGACTTTCTTCATTAATTCCAATTGTCAAGAGATGTTTACCCATAGGAGCCCATGACAAAGGATTGATAAAAATATCTACAAAGATATTTTGTTCTTTCGATAGAAATGAATGACAATTAGCATATATTTGGCAGCTCATGCCTCTTTAAAAGTTGCACGAGTGCCAAATTTCAAAATTTTTCATAAATTTGATTCTTCAGACAGCAAAAAGCTTTAAAAGATCGCAAAACTTAATGATTGACCTTGGAATGAGAAAAATCCATGCAATCTGTGTGCTGTATGAGCAAAAATAGTGTCCGAAAAGTAAACAAAATTTAAATATCCCGGACGAATGTTCCTTCATTCTAAGCTTAAGTTAGTTCAAAACACTTTTTGAGATTAGTATCATTAGCTTCTAAATTGCACATGTTAAAAAAATGGACGATTATCATCACATTCGGTTTTTGACAGAAAAATATCCAAATTTGGGCAGGCATGTCACAAAACATTTTTTGAGATTAGTATCATTAAAAAGTTTCTAAATTGAACATGTTGAAAAAAAAATAGACGATTATCATCACATTCGGTTTTTGACGGCGAAATATCCAAATTTTGGGCAGCTCATGTCACTTCAAGATTATATAATTGTTACATGTTATAACTCTAGAAAGTGGCCCATTCATGGTTCACATTATGATTGCTTCACACGTACAGCTACACAGCATTTAACCCCCTTGACAAATAATTACATTTTCTTATTTTAATTTAGCGGGAGTTTCATTTGAAATGTTGACTCATCAATGAAAGCCGGTATCTTGTCAGACAAATACCCCCCTGGTCAGGTCGAGTTGAGATGCAATCTGATCATCGTAAGCTCCAGTCGCAAAACTTTTTTCAACCTGAGCGGCCTTTCAATTGGTCGAAGACTGATCAGTCGTACAATCCCAAGGATAGAGCAAGTTCTATTTTTTCACGGACAGTCTTCAGTTAGCAGTTACGCGGAGAGGTAGTAACTCAAGGTGTAGGAGACCAATGAATACAGGAAAATAGCCTGACCGATTTCGTCGCTTGGGTAACGACTCATCAGAGGCCAGGGAACAGTATTGGTCTATCGGTCTAAACAAGAAAGATTGAATCAACCCACTTTATCTCCTCACTATATAGTCTTCAGTTAGCAGCCAATTGGCTACCTATCCTTCATCATGTGATCATTTTTTCTTGGTGTCTTGATAACGTTGTTTTCTTACGTCATTCCTAGTCGTGTGCCAGTCTGCATAATATGATGACAAATTTCCCTTTCGACTAATTGAAAGCATCCACCTGAGCGCGGCTTAAGACTGATCAGTCGGGAATCGTTTGGCTGAATGATGAATCAGTCTCAGTCGACATGAAAAGTCTCAAGATTCAATCCCTCCACTATCGATGCAGATGTTAACTTGATCTGTGCTGGGCTTTAGCAACATTGTATATTATCAAATTATTTGGCAGATTCTTTTTTAACTCTGAGTGATTGATTGTTTGATTGTTTATATGGTTATATGGCGGCATTGCCAGTTTTATCGTGGGAGGAAACCGGGACTCTATGCTCGGAGGAAACCCACGACCTTCTGATGGTAACTTTTAACTCTGAAAGCAAGATTTATTTCAACTTACTTGTTTATTAGGTAATCCACAGTGCTCAGCAATACTCCTGGAGGTCGTAGGTCAGAGGGCGTAGGGTCAACTCTACCAGCTGCAGGTCGGGAGTAAGCTTTTACAGTTTTGTTAGGGTCACCCCTAGGACTGGAAAATGGAACAGTCAACATTAGGGTATGGAGCGTTGGGCTGAGGAAATCTCAGCAGGGTGGAAGAGTGTCACATTTTTTCAGATTGAATGGTGTTGTACACCACACTCTTTACGGTATGAGCTTAGTAAATAGGTTTAGCCTTTTGTACCTATCTAGTTTGACCCAACCTCAGATTTCAGATTGTTACAGTGACAAAATTAAATTTCTGCAGACTAGCTTTTCATGTAGATCTACATATTCGAATCAACAGAAAAGTTGCAGTTTGAAGTTTTTGATAAAAATGACCAACAATTAGCGGTGAAACGGAATTTCGCTATAACTAACAGCTAATGCCACTTTAAACTGTAGCAGATAGGAATTTTACACCTTGTCACAAATTTGGTTGATTGATTGATTGGGGCTTAACGTCACTCTCAACATCTAAGGTTAAATGGCTACAAAAGTATCAACCGACCAAAAGATCCCCCCCCCCCCCACTCCCTCTCCCCCACCCAGATCTAAATTTTGACATAAGGCTTCACAGACCATAGAGCGTCAGGAAGGCTAATGGGTTATGTGTGTGGCATACTTAAAGTGGCATGAGCTGCCAAACTGTTTATATTTTGACGTTAAAACAGAATGTTGAAATTATTGGTTATTTTTCTCAAGACATATAATTCAGAAGCTTTTTAGTGCTTCTAGTCTCGAAAATGAACGATAAAATATTGTTTTGAACAAACTTTTGCTCAGAATGAATGAATGGTCGTCCCGTTTATTTAAATTTTGTTTACTTTTCGGACACTATTTCGGTTCACAGGCCGTAGACTTTATGGATTTTCCTCATTCCAACGTCAATCATTTAGTTTTTCGATGGCCTTCAAAGCCTCTTATTGTCGTGACGATCAGAAATTATGAAAAAAGTGTGAATTTTGGGCAGCTCATGCCACTTAACATTTTTTCAGAGTGATTATTCACATTGATTGATTATTTCACTTATAGGCCTAATGTGACAGATTTTTCCAGGAGAAACTGGTTCAAGCACAAAAAATAAGATATACGTTTTTCGAGGAGGACATAAAATAGATTATGCTGGGATTTTGTTGTGTACAATTAATAAATTACCATTTGTGATGAAGCGTTCCTTCCAAAACTTCAAATCGATGAATCAAGTTCTCTTTTTCACGCCTTTATGAAACAAATGAAAATAAATTTTTAAATTAAATTACATAGGCAAATCACTATTTTATTTACAAAAATG
Organism: Lepidochitona cinerea; assembly: GCA_963971465.1. Classification (NCBI taxonomy): domain Eukaryota; kingdom Metazoa; phylum Mollusca; class Polyplacophora; order Chitonida; family Tonicellidae; genus Lepidochitona; species Lepidochitona cinerea. Next base: position 13,928,840 of record OZ020559.1, read on the forward strand.
GACACAAAAATCCATAAAGCATATATGTAATGTGTCAACTAACTTTCTTTTTGATGAGCCCAGTGTTTAAACGTTAATCTACAAAAAAGGTTCTGCTGATCATTGAGTGCTAAACTACCTCGCTTTGCTTTGACCTGGCATTGACATTAAACATCTTAGTAAATTTAGAGAAAAATCAACTTTTCGTGTGTGGCCTCAAATTTCTCTTGACATAAACTCGCTATTTTGTATTCAGCAGTTCACTTTTTAACATTTACATTGTTTTCACATAAAAACTAAAGACCTGGGGTCAGTTTCTCAACTCCGGCGTAACTTTGGGCATGGTCGTAACATAATGTTCAAGGTATAGTACATTACGGTACCGGTATAGCCTTTTAAGTTGTACTGGACTTACATCGGTGGTAAATATGTTGAGAAACAGCCCTCTGGACATTAAAATTATATAATAATTTTAAAACAAGATAATTTCATATTTGACCCGAGGAACAGTAGGGCTCCACTATTTTTGACTAAAATAAAAAGTGCCTCATCATCTCATGACTACACAGTGATTCTGACACTGATTAGCTAATTTTTATCAAATATGAATCATAATTGATTGATCAGATATTAAAATTAAATTAAAAATATGAATTTAGGCAGTGTTTAGGTCGATCTCTCTATTTTTCTTCCTATGTGGGATGGTTGCCAGTTACCACCGGACGGTCGTGGGTTTCCTCCGGGCATAGAGCCCGGTTTCCTCCCACAATAAAACTGGCAACGCCGCCATATAGGCCTAAGTGAAATAATCTTCAGCGCGGCGTAAAACACCAAACAATCAATCAATCAATTTATTTTTCTTACAAACTCAATTCTTTTCCCGGACACATCGCCATGCAAGTGCCACAAACGGCCCTCTTTTCATCTCCATTCATTTTGACGTTCAGATTAACTCCATTTCGTTTAGATCTGGGAGAATTTGCGTGATAATGTGCCAAGTTGTTAGAATTTCTTGATAAAACCCGCCGTCCCATTTCTTCGAAGTTTTGGAAGTGTTCAAGGGCGAATGAAAACTAACACATCAATGACAGACTCGGAAGTACGCAAGAGGGATAAACCAATGAACTCTATGCGCGGAATGGACACGTGTCATTGGCTGGCTTGGATCTGACTTTGTAAAATGTGCCGCCATTGATAGTTGAAGCGCGCGTGCATAACAGACTTGGGTCGAATTGGCATTATCTCCTATTAATGGCGGCATTTAATGTATATAAAATACAATGTGACCTCCGTTCCACGCATATAGTTCATTGGTATAAACTCGATCTCCGGATGTGAACATTTTCGGTTGACATGTGACGCATGCTCAGTGAGATAATGGAAAAACTCCATCTCAGCCTGTGAACATTTTCGTTTGACATATAACGCATGCTCTTAGGAGCTGTATGGTAGGGTTTCGACTCAGACAAGAGATAACTGTTGTATGCATCAGGATGACAGTTGAAAACAAAGTCAAAATTAAAATCCTGAACAGAATTTACCCAGCCAATATGGATATATTCAAACATTAAATAAAATCTCCATCTGAGTTTTCTGATTGTCGCAACTTTATTCGGTGGAACACAACCTGATTCTCTGTCTGTTAACTGGTTGTCAGATGTTTTAGAAATTGATTTGTTAAATTATATAATATATGGTTGCTTCCAGTTTAAGGGTAATACCAGAAGTCTATGTAATACTCATAATTCAATTTTCAATTTTCAATTCAGTTTTATTGCTCGACTTTGGAATTTACAAAGTATGGCATAACATAACTTTAACTTAACATAACAAATTAAGAAAGAAAATCATTGGGACGGAATGTTACAATAAACATATTTACAAAACATACAATGCATACGGTGGAGGTGCTCAGCTGGGAGCTGGTGTTTTCAGTATATAGTTCTGGGGGGCCAGGGATCTTTTAGAATACATATTATGTAGAATAGAGCTTATTTGGGGATAAAGCTGGGGATCAGGGTTGAAAATGGCATTCAGTTTTGTATAAGTTTCTGTAGGATCTGAGGAAAGCAAAGGAATAAGTTGCAACAGAGGATCACGTTCTGACTTAATTGTGGGACATCGGAGCAGAAAATGACATTCGTCTTCCACCTCAAATAGTGGACACACAGTACACACTGGGCATAAGCGCTTTGGGTGTGGTGTGTTTTTGTAGCGACCTCTTTCTATTTGTAAAATGTGGGTTTTGAAAGTGTTTGGGCTGCATTCTTGTTTTTTATCGATGTCAGATAGGGTTGCAATTCGTAGTTTTTGTAAATTTTTGGGAGTAGGGATAGTTTAAAGGCACACTTGCCGCGAAAATCATGAATATTGTTTACATTAAAAAAGAAAGACCGTATTCTGTATTTTTCCCAGACAATATAAGTTAGGAACTTTCTATTTTTACCAAAATTGAAAAGTTTGGACGTCACTTTGTATTTTTAATTTGAATTTGAAAATTTGAATTGTTACGTACCCGGAACGTAAACAAACCGATCTGCCCCCTATTGGTGATTTTATGTTTCAGTCGAGTGAGTGAACTCACGGCACAGTGTAATTTTACGTAGGCCTATTTATCTGAGAAATACAGACTGACGATCGGTTAACAGCGACTGGAAAAGCCTGCTGATCATTGTTTGAGTGTAAACCACAGATACAAAGGCCTGAAAGGAGGGTAAGCCAACACGAAAGTTGACCGACACTGATCGTTGTTGTTGTAATCAGGCTTCGATTCTTCGTTTGTTTTTCACTCCATTTTTACAGTCTAAAGCTAACTAGACATGTTTTATGTGTCCTATGTTTAAGTTTAGTGGTATTAGTCGTAGTAAGCTCATGTAAATTGGTTTTCTTAGCAAATTTAAACAGGCTTTAATGTTTATCTGCTAGGTTATTTATGAAAAATGTGCCGTATGCTTGTTTCAATGAAGATTGTAGTTGTTTTATGTGAGGATTAATTGGGTTGGGTTGGGGATGGATGAGATTTAGTTTTTTGTAGAAATTTTCGTGTTGTGTTTTCCCAATTGTGTGTTGAATGAAGGTTATTTAGGTAGTAAGAATATGCGTCTTTAAGTAATGTGTTCTCTGTGTGTTGTAGTCGGTGTCTGTATTTCAGTGAATTTATTAAAATGTCAAATACAAGCGGTTATTGACCAAGTTCAGCTCTACTTGCAATGTTAGTAGTATGTTTGGGTAGATTTAATGTAAATTTGCAGTATTTATTGAGTGCTTGTTCGGATGGTAATTTGTCTATCTTTTGTATATTTAACCAGTACTCGTTTTCTTGTTTGTTTAAGAGTTTTTCGTCTAAACCCCAGATTTCGCTGTTATAGAGGAGTATTGGTTTTATAAGTGAATGGAATAGTTGATGTTTGAGTTGAAGTGGGAAGGAGCAGTGATTAGTAGTTTTTTGTAGTTTGAAAAGAGCTTTTATGGCTTTTGCTTTCAAATCATTCTGTGACTGTATAAAACCTCCCTTTTCATTAATGGTTGTTCCTAAATATTGATAATTTGAACATCGGAGTAATGGGGCATTATTAAATGTAAGTTTAATGGGTATTTCATTTTTTCGTTTTACTGGCTGCATTATCATAGTTTGAGTTTTCTCGGTATTAATCTGAAGGTGCCATTTTAAGCAGAAAGTTTCGAGGTTAAGTAATGAGTTTTGTAATCCTATTGGGCTTTCAGATATAAGTAGTAAATCATCTGCATAAAGGAGATGGGTTATTTGTTCTCTATGGAGAGTTACTGGGTGTGAAGTAGTTCTGTCAAATTCTAAGTCATTTATAAAAATGTTAAATAGTATAGGACTTAGGGAGTCCCCTTGGCGGACCCCAATGTTTGATGGAAATTCAGGGGATATAGAATTATTGACTTTAATATGAAGATTATTCTGTTGGTAGAGGTTTTTAATGATGTTATAGAAAAAACCATTAATGCCAATTTTTTGCATTTTTAAAAACAGACCGGGATGCCAAATGGAATCAAATGCTTTTCGAAAGTCCACAAAGCAGAGGTATAACTTTTTCTTGCCATTTTTGATGTATTTATCTATGAGGGACCTCAGAACAAAGAGATGGTCAGTGGTTCTATGGTCTGACCGGAATCCCGCCTGGGTATCAGGGATGGAGTTGGAGTGATCAAGAAAGGTTACTAATCTGGAGTTTAGGGTTTTTGTGAAGAGTTTACTGAGGCAGCTAAGAATTGCAATGCCTCTGTAGTTTTCCGGGCTTGAACGGTTTCCCTTTTTGTGGATTGGTGTTATGTAACCAACTGACCATGAGGTCGGAAAAATGCCACTGGAGAGGATAGTATTAAAGAGTTTAACTAGAGGTGGGAGGAGAATATCTTGGCCAAATTTTAACATCTCATTTGTTACATAATCTGGACCTCCGGATTTATTGTTCTTTAGTGTTTTTAAACTGTTTCTTATCTCCTTATATGTGAATGGTCTATTTAGTTGGTTTGAAGAGCATATGATGGGGGAATTTTCTAGTTTGGATAGCTCTTCTAGTATGGTATTATCGTGGGATCCAGTTGTACTGTCTATGTTTAATGATTTAAAATGTTGAAACAAAGTGGATTGTATTTCAGGGTTGTGTAGGCTGTCAGAGTTGGACTTTGGTGAGTCTGACTTGGCTAGAGATTCTAGTGTTTGCCAGAGTTCTTTTTGGTTTGAGGGATCTAGGGCTTCCAGGTGGTGAAGAAGTTTTTGTTTTAAGTCTTTGTGTTTCTGTTTGAGTAGTTTTTGATATTGTTTTTTGTGGTGATTATACCTATGTCGGATGTCATTGTTCCATGGTGTAGAGCTGAGCTCTTTACCCAAATATTTTACAGTTTTCCTTAAGGCATAGCATTCAGTGTCAAAGTAGGGTTTGTGTCCCTTTGGTCTTTTTCGCCTGTGGTTGTGTTTTAGTTTCTGGGGATTTGCGGCAAGGGCTGCCGCGGTGAGAATGTTGGTCATGTCAAATGTAGCTCTGTCGATAGACATTTGTCTGGGGTGGGTTAACATTTGTTTGGGTTGAGTTAACATTTGTCTGGGTTGAGTTAACATTTGTCTGGGTTGAGTTAACATTTGTCTGGGTTGAGTTAACATTTGTCTGGGCTGGGTTAACATTTGTCTGGGTTGAGTTAACATTTGTCTGGGCTGGGTTAACATTTGTCTGTGGTGGGTTAACATTTGTCTGGGGTGGGTTAACATTTGTCTGGGTTGGGTTAACATTTGTCTGGGTTGGGTTAACATTTGTTTGGGGTGGGTTAACATTTGTTTGGGGTGGGTTAACATTTGTCTGGGGTGGGTTAACATTTGTCTGGGGTGGGTTAACATTTGTCTGGGTTGGGTTAACATTTGTCTGGGGTGGGTTAACATTTGTCTGGGTTGAGTTAACATTTGTCTGGGGTGGGTTAACATTTGTCTGGGTTGGATTAACATTTGTCTGGGGTGGAATAACATTTGCCTTGAGTGAATTAACATTTGCCTTGGGTAAATTAACATTTATCTGGGTTGGATTAACATTTGTCTGGGGTGGATTAACATTTGTCTGGGGTGGATTACCGTTTGTCTGAGGTGGATTATCATTAGTCTGGGGTGGATTGACATTAGTCTGTGTTTCGCTATCTGAGAATTTCTTAATTTCTGTAGGTTTTGTGTAAATTTTTGTTTGAAGCTTAGAGTCCATTTTCTGAACTGTCATAGACATTTTTCTTACAGAAGCATTCATTGTTGAGACAGAATCAGTCAAAGCTTGGATGGAGTCTGTGAGGGTGACAATTTTGTCTTCGATACAGGTAGTTTTTGCATTGTTTTTCAAACAAGTTTTCACGTCTCTGAGTAGGTCACAAATGTTTGATTCCATACCGATAACCTTGTCCATCACTGAAACAGTGTCGGCATGTCTGACTAATTGTGCTCGTTTCAATAAAGATTGTCTTACCTCAGGAGATACAGTTGAAAGTTTGTTATTCTGATTTATCTGTATTGGGGATGGACATTTGGTTGGTGTTGATATTGGAGTAATTGAGGTAATTTGATTTTCACATGTGTTTTCTTTATCTTCGTCGGATTCTGTTATCCCTAAATTTGGGGTTTTCCCTTTTGTAGTGTTTTGAGGGAGGCAGTCAGGAGTAGGAAGGTCCCTCGTCATTGCCATACACTTCTTTGTTTTCTGTCTTCGTCCAGCTTGTGAGTTTAATACTTCAAACATATTATCTACCAGTGTCTTTATTTGTTTGAATTCCGTTGAGAACCATTCTTGACAGGCTACACCTTGTATGAGGACTCTGTTTGTAGAGAAGAAGATAGTGATCGTGATTTGTTTATGTCCATTAATTGAGATTTTGATCAGAGTTTTAGCCAGTTCTGGAGTTGGAATAGTTGTAGTGAAGTCATAGTCACTATAGTCGCCTACTTTAAGCACTTTGCCGTCATTGGTTAGGTCTGTCCAGTGGACGTGTATAATGTCAAGATCTCCAAGGATGTCAAAGTATCTGACGTGGAGCACTTTACGCCACAAGACAGTTTTATTAGTTTCAGCTAAGAATGAAATTTTCTGAGGGTCCTTTGAAGCAGCTGTAGGCCTACTTAGCTTTCCGGCATGGCCGCCGTCATTTTTGTTTACATCTTGTAGAACGCCGGTCATCTGTATGTTTTCTGTCATTTCTTCTCTGATTTGGTCGTCCACTGTTTGCATTTTGCACAGAGGGAAATTCACAAGTCTGCGGATGAGTAAATTCTCGTCAAATTACCGGGACCGAAAAACAAACGCTTCTGTTCAACCGGATCCGGAACAACACAATAAACTGATAATGTTTTGCAAACTATTTGTTACATAGCTGTCATATTGCTGGGGTAGCCACACATGATTACACGTTTTGATTCTAGATAGTTAAATCTTTTAACTGATACTTAATAGATAGGCCCCTACTTGTAATTTGTAATCGTGTTTCGGTGATGGATTGACTGTTTAACCAAAGACTTCTGTCGGTAATTTTTTTTTGGCAAACCGAAGATGAATCTTTTTTCCAGAATAAAAGTCAGTCCTTATTATATTTTGAAGCTATTAAAAAAAAGATTTCTAAGCACATACATAGCGGGACTCAGACGTCCTCTCCCAGCTAGCGTATCCCCAGTTCAAGATGGAGGGCTGAACAAACGGACTTCCCTTCCCGACACCTAATTATGGATTGGTTGTTTGATGTTTTACACAATACCTAAAACTTGTGATGAAAACAATTACGGTACTTCGGAAAAAGGAATAAGGTTCTATGTCCAAAAAAAGCTCACCCCTTTCTATATTTGGAAGCTAATTCAACAAGAAAAAATTAGTTATAAGAGAAGCTGGAATTGGGCGAATAAAACAAAAGTTCATTCATTTCCTTCTGCTAACACGCATTGCCTCTTCGAAGTCGGTTGTTAAAAACAGACGGGATCGGGGGGATCCTGACTAAATTACTGCGTATAGTTCCATTTCCCCAAAAATTCATTTTTGTCCCAAATCGTCGAAATCATCATAAAAGAGTCAAATCATTCCAATTCAATTAAGAGAAGTTTCGATTCGGTGACATGCAAATTACAGCGTAGCAGGTAGTCTATCTGACTCCAAAATGACTCTTTTTTTATACTGACGGTCGTACTTAGGTGTCCGGTCTCATTGCAATCAAACAACCAGAGACGACCGCTTTGTGGTCAGATTTAGACAGTGAAATAAAATCATTTATCATTCATATCGGGATATAACCTACTCAGATGTATCAAAACGGCCATAATAATCAAGCTGTCTGCCAGTGTCTGCTATTGACGGGTAGGATCGTCCAGTAAATATTGTCCGTCCCTTGAATTCACGTTTGCCCCTAGAGTCTCTAAATTCCCCTCCATCGACGACGTAACATTACTGTTTTTCAGTTTTGAAACGTTAAACTCACTCACGTGGTACACGTGGTACGCGGTACACACACACGCGGTACACACACACGCGCGGCACACACACACACACGGCACACACACACACACGCGCGGCACACACACACACACGGCACACACACACACACGCGCGCGGCACACACACACACGCCGGCACACACGGCACACACACACGCCGGCACACACGGCACACACACACGCCGGCACACACGGCACACACACACGCCGGCACACTCGTCGCACACACACACACGCACACGGCACTCGGCGCACACACACACGCACACGCACACGGCACTCGGCACACACACACACGCACACGCACACGGCACTCGGCACACACACACACGCACACGCACACGGCACTCGGCGCACACACACACGCGCACGCACACGGCACTCGGCGCACACACACACGCGCACGCACACGGCACTCGGCACACACACACACGCACACGCACACGGCACTCGGCACACACGCACACGCACACGCACACGGCACTCGGCACACACGCACACGCACACGCACACGGCACTCGGCACACACGCACACGCACACGGCACTCGGCACACACGCACACGCACACGCACACGGCACTCGGCACACACGCACACGCACACGGCACTCGGCACACACGCACACGCGCACGGCACTCGGCACACACACGCGCACGCACACGGCACTCGGCACACACGCGCACGCACACGGCACTCGGCACACACGCGCACGCACACGGCACTCGGCACACACGCGCACGCACACGGCACTCGGCGCACACGCGCACGCACACGGCACTCGGCGCACGCGCACGCACACGGCACTCGGCGCACGCGCACGCACACGGCACTCGGCGCACGCGCACACACACACACGGCACTCGGCGCACGCACACACACACACACGGCACTCGGCACTCGGCACACACACACACACACACACGGCACTCGGCACACACACACACACGGCACTCGGCACACACACACACACACACACGGCACTCGGCACACACACACACACGGCACTCGGCACACACACACACACACGGCACTCGGCACACACACACACACACGGCACTCGGCACACACACACACACACGGCACTCGGCACACACACACACACACGGCACTCGGCACACACACGGCACACGGCACTCGGCACACACACGGCACACGGCACTCGGCACACACACGGCACACGGCACTCGGCGCGCGCGCACACACTCGGCGCGCGCGCACACACTCGGCGCGCGCGCACACACTCGGCGCGCGCGCACACACTCGGCGCGCGCGCACACACTCGGCGCGCGCGCACACACTCGGCGCGCGCGCACACACTCGGCGCGCGCGCACACACTCGGCGCGCGCGCACACACTCGGCGCGCGCGCACACACTCGGCGCGCGCGCACACACTCGGCGCGCGCGCACACACTCGGCGCGCGCGCACACACTCGGCGCGCGCGCACACACTCGGCGCGCGCGCACACACTCGGCGCGCGCGCACACACTCGGCGCGCGCGCACACACTCGGCGCGCGCGCACACACTCGGCGCGCGCGCACACACTCGGCGCGCGCGCACACACTCGGCGCGCGCGCACACACTCGGCGCGCGCGCACACACTCGGCGCGCGCGCACACACTCGGCGCGCGCGCACACACTCGGCGCGCACACACTCGGCGCGCACACACTCGGCGCGCACACACTCGGCGCGCACACACTCGGCGCGCACACACTCGGCGCGCACACACTCGGCGCGCACACACTCGGCGCGCACACACTCGGCGCGCACACACTCGGCGCACACACACTCGGCGCACACACACTCGGCGCACACACACTCGGCGCACACACACTCGGCGCACACACACTCGGCGCACACACACTCGGCGCACACACACTCGGCGCACACACACTCGGCACACACACACTCGGCACACACACACTCGGCACACACACACTCGGCACACACACACTCGGCACACACACACTCGGCACACACACACTCGGCACACACACACTCGGCACACACACACTCGGCACACACACACTCGGCACACACACACTCGGCACACACACACTCGGCACACACACACTCGGCACACACACACTCGGCACACACACACTCGGCACACACACACTCGGCACACACACACTCGGCACACACACACTCGGCACACACACACTCGGCACACACACACTCGGCACACACACACTCGGCACACACACACTCGGCACACACACACTCGGCACACACACACTCGGCACACACACACTCGGCACACACACACTCGGCACACACACACTCGGCACACACACACTCGGCACACACACACTCGGCACACACACACTCGGCACACACACACTCGGCACACACACACTCGGCACACACACACTCGGCACACACACTCGGCACACACTCGGCACACACTCGGCACACACTCGGCACACACTCGGCACACACTCGGTACACACTCGGTACACACTCGGTACACTTGGTATGGACAAAGAAATACATGTACTGTAATTGCTTTCTTCAGTGAAAATTGTTTTACGCCGGTATTCCAACCATTGCTGACACGCTCCTCGGCATAAATATTTATTCATACAACATGAAGAATAAACAAAACACACAGGAGCCTAGGCTACTGCTTTCGCGGAAGGTCTAGTATCAATACCGGCATCCGAAATAACATAAAATAAGTCTGCCGATGGTAGCATCTCTCTTCGGTATTACATACACCTCCATTAATGATTCTCCCTCTCATAACGGCCTAAATTTCACCTTCCCAGTTCAGCCAGACATTTGCCATTTCGTTTACACTGCCAATCCAGCAATCTGTAAAAACAAAAGTTGCATTGCTCTTTTAACTACTAAACAGAGATACAGTCACTGTCGTAGGCGGGGCGACATGTGTGAAAAGAGCGAATTTACGCTAGCTTGCTACGAGTTAGACCACCTGGGGCACATTATATCCACATTATTTATTCAAGCTTTTAATCTGTATTTTCCAATCTAAATTTACGGACGCTTTAACGAGTCCCTCAAACCAAATCGGGCCTCGGTGGTTCAGTCGGTTAGAGTGATAATCCTAGAGTCCGACACAGGCCCTTCATCGCAGCGGGTGAGAGTTCGAATCCCACTCAGACCAAATAAAAATCTAAGTGAATTTTTCAATCGGTCACCACATGTGAAAGAGTTGACAGGTACTCGCCGAAGGTCATGGATTTCCTTCGGACAATCCGGTTTCTTCTCCCACTAAACCTAACAACACCCCCATGTAAAGTGACAGAATCTTGAATGCCGCGTAAAAACAAAACCATTCGTCTCTACCTCTAAAACACGTTCACCATTTGTGGACATTTTGGGTAACAGATTATATAGTTTCAGTTCGGCGTTTGTGGACATTGTGGGTAACAGGTTATATAGTTTCAGTTCGGCGTTTGTGGACATTGTGGGTAACAGGTTATACAATTTCAGTTGAGCGCTTGTTGACATTGCGAATACAGAACAAAGTTAAGTGTAACTTTAAGGTCTGCCATTCAATAGAGAAAGCTTGAGGTTTGAATGTGTCCCAAAACCAAGCAGTAGGCCTAATGAAGGAAGTATACCTCAAACCATAGAAAGGCCAGGGTTCAGGACACAAAGCAGTCTAACAATAAAAGAACAGAAATAGGTTGAAGTGCAGTAGGTAGAGGCGGTTATTTCAAATGGCATGAGCTGCCAAAATGTTGTGGGCTATTTTTCTCAAGACGTATAATTCAGAAGTTTTTTAATGCTTATACTCCCGAGAATGTACATTACAGTAATGTTTTGAACTAACTTTGGTTTAGAATCAATGAATGAATGTCGTCCAGATTATTTAAATTTTGTTTACATTTCGAACACCATGCTGGTTCGTATAGGCCACATTCTGTATATATTTTCCTCATTCCAACGCTAATCATTTATTTTTCGATGGCCTTCAAAGCCTCTTTCTGTTGGGACGATCAGAAATTATGAAACATGTGTGAATTTTGGCAGCTCATGCCACTTTAAGCTTTGCAATGGTACAAAACAAATCCCCACGTTCTGTGCAGGCTTCAAGTAATCATACACAACACATAACAAGTTGCTTAAGGCTAGCACGGCGTTAAGCAAGTTTTTTTTTACAAACTGATCACCACTCTCACTGCGCAATGTCACTGTAACAGATTGTCTTTTATGCAAAACTTCACTGTTATTCATATTAAAAATAAAAATATGAGTTTGGTACTGTTAAAAAAAGGAAGAATAAGCGCGCTTCAAAAAAAAAAAAAAAAATACAGAAGCTAAAATGGGTGGTTTCCATCCATTTAATTTATGGACCGTTAGAAAATATTCAATATGCTGAAGATACCTGAAGGCTATGGACAATCGCATGTTACACTCGCTTTGTGTATAAGTGTTGGGAGGGGGCGGTATAACTAACCACTCCAAAATCTACTCACATTGTTGTCCATTTTGGCTACTGAGTGGAATTCCAACCAGTGACCGGTCTATGGAAGACCTGTGTCGGTGCGAGAGGTCATCACTATAGGGCCTATACAAAACGGGCGCCCTTTTTAACCACTGTAATAAAAGCTCTTGGTTAATACTATTAACAGTTGTAATCCTAGTTTTAAGTGGCAGGAGCTGACAAAATTCGGATTCTGTACATAATGTTCGACCTTCGTGAGAAGTTGAGCATTTCAAGTACTTTGAAAAACTAACACATTCACTTTAGATAAAAAAAAAAAATCGGTAAAGCCAGTTATCCGCGCGAACCGAAAAAGTGTGCTAATTATAGACAAAATACGGAAAGCTATTCCTTTTGTACTTTTGATGAAAATTGCAAACTATTAGCGGTTTCTGCTTTATCGAAATTTTCGCAATATTTGGCAGCTCATGCCATTTTAACGTACATATACATGATTGATATATAATGAAGGTCCACATTTCGTACCTCCCGACAACAATAACGAATAATTGCCAAGTCAGTTTGGACGAAATGTTCCCTACATTTGGCAGCTCGTTAATTACAGAAGTCCATGAATGTTAATAATTATTGCACTGCATGGGCTAAATGGTTCCAGTACACTAATAGGCTGTAGGTATATGTACACGGCCCCCATGTAGGTAAAACTCGGTCAATTGACTGATTAACGGGATTTAAATACCCAAAGGTGACAAAGATAGATCATAGTATACATTCCGAGTAACAATCACGACACAATATAGGGTTGTTCAAAATCTAATAAGTTATACCTGTATTACGAACTTAACATGACTAAGATATATTTATATTGCTGCGAGAATCAATATTAAAAAATATTCCGCCGTATTATTAACATAGCATTGTACAATAACATTTTAACTTAAACCAGACATTTTACCTAAACCAGAACATCGAATGACTAGGCCTGCAGGGCATCGTCAATTCATGAAAATCTCCCAGTATGAAAGCCTATACTTACAGCACTAAACGTCGATCATCTGTCTCAGATCCTGCATGAACCGTCCTTGCTTGCACCGAAGCCTCTCTACCAGGTATTCGCCTTACTCACTCGTGTATTGTACTACAAGCAGAAGCCGTTTTTAAATGTGTTTCTACTAAAGGTACGGCCGTTTATATATAACTGAAACACATCTTCTATTTGCATAACGACTTCAAAAGAATTTCGTGCAGTTCTGCATGAAAGACCATGATGACATTGCACGCTGGGTGTGAGGACCAGTTTCTGGACAAAAACTTGCGTAACGCAGTACCAGCCTTTATCCATTAACAATTAGTAATGTATGGAAGACGATATAGACCATCCTGAGAGAACGCCTTCACAGTCACGAGGTAAATAGGCGACACTGGAAGATGTAGGCTATAAGCGAGGCCACTAAATCGCTCGCAAGATCCCAAGATCGATGCCCAATGCGATATTTTCAAAGTTAAATAAAATGAATTAAGGCTTAGAAAAAGAATCGAAATCACCCAAAACCAAAAATGCTTTATAATGTATTTTACATATAAACTGTTCATTTGAAGTATTATAACTTTAGAATTCTCATCTATCAGTAACAAACTTAATTTCAGCTGGTTAGGTTTTTGCCTTTTTGGTAGTCCAGCCCGAATAAAAGCAATCAAAAAAATTCAGAGAAACTGTAACACTATATATAAAATGGACTTTTTGGTTGCATGCTTTTTAAAATTATTTTATATAAGAAAAACTTCAGCATAAAACTCCATCATTGTTTCTAACCCATCCATTCAAGACGAGAGACTGCAAAACACCGGGTCAGAAAATTGTACTGCAGATTCCGCTGTAAGACGCGATATCGGGAGAAGTCCGTTCTCGTCTTCCATAGCTTTGAAACCCTGCTGGTTTGGCTTTGTAAGAGGCCAGCAAAAGTAGCACAGTGAATTGTGTTGCGCTAGTATGAGTGACAGTCAAGCATTGGATGAAGATATGCGTACACAGTTAGTACTAAATGCACTGTGTGTTGAAGATATAACATTATCGTACTTAGTCTTTATAACATTAGTCCTACATTATCACCGCAAATTATTTTCATGCCGAAATAGTAATTAACTTTGCTAGGGAAATTCTCTATCTTATTTAATATTTTCACTCCGATTGATCGATTGATTGATTGATTGAGTCATTGATTGATTGATTTTACGCCACGCTTTGCCAGGTTTTTGTGGTGGTGGTGGGGAGGGGGACGGTTTCTTGGCCTGGAGGAAATCCCTGGCATTATAGGCAAGTACATACATGGCAACTCTTCTACACACGCGTTCGAGAGAGAGAGAAAAAAAACACTCAGAAAGTGTTCAATTTTATTTGGTCTGAGTGAAATTAGAACCCGCGACGAATTCATGAAAGGCCTGTGTCTGTCTAAGGGACTATCGCGACTGAGCCACCGAGACCTCTTTTCCCTCTGAAAAAGTACTATGTTGGCATTGCCTATGCATAGACTCCCAACTGATACTGATAGATTTATGTGAATTGTACCCAACTTTCTGACTTCTAACTGATAAACATCTGTGGCTTATAGCCAACTTTCTGAATTTTAACTGACTTCTAGCTGACTTCTAACTGATACATATATATTTATGATCGAGGTACAGGGAAAATCATCGTGTCTAAAATAACCATGGAGACAAGTTTCTAATTGTGTTAAAAAGGGGTATATCATTTAGACCTTTATACCCCATAAATTGTTGTAACAAACCAAACATATGATATTTCATTAGGTTGACGACTGACAGGAGCTTAGCCTTGGTCAGTAGAATTTTCTGGAATCCTTTTGTAACACATTGACAATGGTTACTTAACTATGGCAAGAACATCGGTGGACTGAAATTGAACCCCATAAATTTTGCTCCCTCCACCCCCCCCCCCCCCACCCCCGGCACAGATAAAAATATGTCACAAACAACAAACAAAACAGCCATAAACTCCATCTCACAACCAGCAAACAACAGGGTTATAAACTCTTTCTCATAACCTACAACCAACAAACAACAGGGTTATAAACTCCATCTCATAACCTACCACCAAAAAACAACAAGATTATAAACTCTATCTCATAACCTACAACCAACAAACAACAACGTTATAAACTCCATCGCATAACCTACAACCAACAAACAAAACGGCCTTAAACTCCATCTTACAACCTACAACCAATTAACAACAACGTTATAATTAAACTCCATCTCATAACCTACTTCTAGCAAACAACAAGGTTATAAACTCCATCTCATGACCTACAACAAGCAAACAAAAAGGTTATAAATTCCATCTCACAACCTACAACCAGCAAATAACAAGGTTATAAACTCCATCTCATAACCTACAAACAACAAGGTTATAAACTTAATCTCATAACCTCAGATGCCAAGATGGCCGCTTGAGGTGAACACGTTTCACGTCGGCTCCGTTCAACTTATGTTTTTCTAATACTGAATAAGCTACCAAAACTCACGGAACTTAGTGCAGAGAGATAGAGAGTGATGACCCAAAGACTAACTCGACAACAAGTGAAAAAGCTGGTCAAATAACGAACTACACGGCAGAATTAAATATGACCGAAACTCCACGTGCTCTACCTCGGAGTGAAGACTTCGAAACTTTCATGAGACGTTCAGTGGCGGACATACAACACACATTAAACACAGTGTTGACGGAACAAAGAGACTTCAAAGAGAGAATAACTAAATTAGAGAAAACACAAATGGACACGATAGAAGGCCTAAAACATTTGGAGAAGGACGTATGCGACATTGACAAAAAAGTGACAGAAAAAATGGGACCGAAAGTAAAGCAAATGGAGAAAGTAATTGAACGACTGTCTGAGGAAAACGTGAAACTGAAGGACAGGGTTATGAATACGGAAAGGTATAGTCGATCTTTTAACCTTCGTTTTGGAGGTATAGTGGAAGAGAAAGACGAACAACCGAGAGAAATAATTCAAAAGTTGATAGAGAAAGAACTTGGACTGAAAACAATCATGATAGAAAATGCTCACAGAACGGGGGTGAAAAAACAGGACAAGACTCGACATATCATAGCGAAGTTTATTTACCGGCCGGAGAGGAAAGTGGTACTGCAGAAGGCAAGACAAGGGCTAAAAGACAAAGAAGTGTTCGTGACCGAGGACTTAATATACGAAGACCGTCTAAAAAAGACAAAATTTAGAGAACTAATGACTCAAAGCTACAAGGACGGGAAAACGGTGAGATTTGTTCGTGGAAAATTATTTAGTTGAGATGAAAGACAATCCGTAAGTAAGCCTACAGTTTTTGAATTTGAGTGCGGATACTGTTGTGTCAGTTTTCACATCTGTGTTTATTTTCAATGGACCTACCCAATATTTGAATGTTCTGACTGTTTATTTGCAAAAATTATAGACCTCATGCGCGGAAATTCACTGATTTTAAGAGATGATGTTTTGAAAACCACGTGCTTGCCGAACAATGACCCGTTGGCTTAGTAATACTTCACAGTGCAAGTATTAAAATATACTGTGTTTTACTATTACAAAAGAGCGGAGTGAAAACTTTCTTGGAACAAATGCTTAAATATGTACTGTAATTCAATACTGAAACTTTATGACCCCCCCCCCCCTCCCCCTCCCCGGAAAAGTGTTTAAGCTTAGCAATGGACTGTAATTCAATATGGACACTTTATGCCCCCCCCCCCCCCCCCCAAAGTGCTTAAATATGTACTGTGATTCAATACGGACACTTTATGCCCCCCCCCCCCCCCAAAGTGCTTAAATATGTACTGTAATTCAATACTGACACTTTATGCCCCCCCCCCCTCCAAAGTGCTTAAATATGTACTGTGATTCAATACTGACACTTTATGCCCCCCCCCCAAAGTGCTTAAATATGTACTGTGATTCAATACGGACACTTTATGCCCCCCCCCCCCCTCCAAAGTGCTTAAATATGTACTGTGATTCAATACTGATACTTTATGCCCCCCCCCCCCCTCCAAAGTGTTTAAATATGTACTGCGATTCAATACTGACACAGTATGCCCCTCCCCCTGGAAAAAAGTGCTCAAACAATGTTTTCATGTGGCCTTTACCACCCCCCCCCCCCCTCTTAATGCACTTCAAACTAACAAACGTAGCGTAAATAATGTTTTAGTATGGGATCCCCGATGTGTGATCATCATCGATCAATGCATCATGCTAAAATGAACGGTGCACAGAGAATGCACTCTTATTGTTTTATACCTGTGTTTTCGAAATCATTTTTTACTTTGTATTTATTATTTGTATTCTTTTATGTTAGTTTCGCGCACCTGTCTCCTGCCTTTAAGAATTCTTGCCCCAAGTCACATAACATCCAAGCAAACAATGAAGTAAACAAATATAAACGAGTGAACCGCGTCTTTTTTTTAATATGGCATTCTATTCACTCTAATGTAATTTCTATGCGAACTCGTAATGCTTATAAGCTGCCAATAAATACACTTGAAGGAACAATATCCCGATATTCCATCTTTCAGGACCGCCCCAAACGGACGATTGGTCGTGATATCTTCTCTTCGCTACAGATTGTTTTATTCGCTCAATTAGATACCACGACTGGTCCCCTGCTCAATTGTTTACACATTCTTTACGATGAATTGGAAATCCATGTTAAACTCCATTGCTATATAATAGACCTTGGTGTCTGTCGTCACAAATTTATCCATGTTCCCGACACGATCCAAACCGCTGACTACTTCGATAACATACTATTACTATGGCTGATACAATCTCTATATGTTCTATGAATTGTCGAGGGCTGGCTGAGACCAATAAAAGACGGGATGTATTTCACTATTTTCGGAAAAAGAAATTTTCGATAGTTTGCTTACAAGATACTCACACAGACCCAAAACAAGTCGATATTATTAAAAATGAATGGGGACATGATGCTATGGTGAGCCCTTTTTCGTCGCAGTCTCGTGGAGTTATAATTTTACTGAATAATAATTTCGACTATAAGATTAACAATATAATAAAAGATCCTCAAGGTAATTACCTAATATTAGATTTGACCATACAAGAAACCTCAGTGACCTTAGTTAACTTGTATGGACCAAACACAGACAAACCGTCATTTTATAATAAAATAAATAATTATGTCCAAGAACTAGATAACGCTTCTGTTATTATGTGTGGGGATTGGAACCTCGTTCTTGACCCGAACCTAGACTACGATAATTATAAACATACAAATAATCCCAATTCAAGAGAGACGGTCTTATATTTGATGAAACAAAATAAATATGTTGACCCGTGGAGAATTTTAAATGAAACCGAACGCAAATATTCTTGGCGAAAAAAGAGTCCGAGACAACAGGCACGGCTAGACTTTTTTATTACGAGCGAAGATATATTTAATGTAACCACAGAGACGAGTATTAACCCAGGGTATAAAACTGACCATTCTTATATTACTTTGAAATGTAAATTTAATAATTCTGAACGTGGTAAAAGCTACTGGAAAATGAACTGCTCTCTTCTTAAGGATGCAGCTTATGTTAATATGGTAAATAATATTATAACCCAAACTATTAAGGAGTATACACCAACTCCCTATAATATAGACAAAATAAAACAAATCGCTACAACAGATATCCAACTATGTATAGATGACCAATTATTTTTAGAAGTATTATTGATGAAAATAAGGGGGGAAAGTTTAAAATATGCAATTTCAAAGAAAAAGATAGAAAACGAAAAAGAAAAAGAACTAGAAAAAGAGATTTACTTATTAGAAAATGAAATAATGTCAAATTATCAAAATATAGAGGAAGAAAAAATAACAAAATTAGAAGAAGCAAAAATAGAATTAGGGAACATGAGAAGTGCAAAAATTCATGGAATTATTACTAGAACCAAGGCTAACTGGATGGCAGAAGGAGAAAGGCCAACTAAATATTTTTTAGGATTAGAAAAGAAGAATTTTACAAATAAAGTTATTACAAAGTTAACGACAGATTCTGGCACTGATCTTTACAAAACCGAAGACATTATTCTGGAACAAAAAAATTATTATAAAAAGTTATATACAAGACAAGATGTGGGTGTTAATGATCAAGAACAGTTTATTAATGAACAAAATGTAAATCGGCTTACAGATAAACAATCAAAAGATTTGGATACTGATATCACACTTAGTGAACTAACGGCTGCTTTGAAAAATATGAAAAATGAAAAAAGCCCCGGTCTTGACGGTTATCCTGTAGAATTTTATAAAATGTTTTGGGGGAAAATAGGGGGTTTTGTCTTCCGGTCTTTAAACGCAGGAATTTTAAAAGGCGAATTATCAGTGACACAAACACAAGGTGTTATAACATGCCTACCAAAGGCAAATAAAGCCCGTCACCTCATGAAAAACTGGAGGCCAATAACATTGCTAAATGTTAGTTATAAATTATTCTCAGCGGTACTTTCAAGTAGAATAAAAAGTGTTATTAATTCCTTACTCCATGAGGACCAGAAAGGTTTCATCCATGGTAGGTTTATTGGAGAAAATATTCGATTAACGCATGATTTAATGTTTGAAACAAAAGATAAGCAAATTCCGGGACTACTTCTGATGGTCGACTTTGAAAAAGCATTCGATTCTGTGTCTTGGTCATTTCTGTTTGATGTCTTGAAAGCTTATAATTTCGGCCCCAACATGCAAAGATGTATTAAATTATTACATGGGAAAATTCAAACTCGGGTAATTCAGAACGGTCACCTTTCCACCCCCTTCGAAAATGAAAGAGGCTGTAGGCAAGGTGATCCGATTTCTCCTTATATGTTTCTATTATGTGCGGAAATACTTGGCTCTATGATTCGGAAAAATAAAAAAATCAAAGGTATTAAAATTAACGATACCGAATTTAAGATAAGCCAATACGCCGACGATACTCAGCTAGCTCTCGACGGCTCAGAACAATCATTAAAAGAGGCCTTACATACTCTACAACAATTCCATAGTTATACTGGCCTGAAAATAAATGTAGAGAAGACGAAGGCGGTTTGGATCGGTAGTCTTACTGGTAGCGAAGTAAAATTATGTGAGAATACAAAACTAGATTGGGTAAATGACTTTCACCTGCTCGGGATTAATTTTTCTTCCACACAATTCTATAATACATGGAAAATTAACTATTTACCGAAGTTAGAGCAGTTAAAAATAGAACTTAGTAAATGGAAAAGAAGAAATTTAACATTATTAGGTAAAATTACTGTTATCAAATCTATGGCCCTGTCAAAGCTGATACACCTCTTCCTCGCGCTGCCAAATCACCCTGACACATTCGTACAAGAATTAAACTCTGTCCTTTACAGATTTATCTGGAATGGTGGCCCTGACAAAATTAAACGCACGGTAATAACACAAGACTATAAACAAGGGGGCTTACGAATGACAAACATTTCATCTCTTATGCGTGCGCTAAAAATCTCGTGGATTCGTAGACTTCTTCTGCAGAACAATAAATGGAATAATTTGGTTAAAACTTATAAGTTGAAAGACACTGGTACTGATTATGGAAAATTTCTTATAAAACATACAAAAAATCCATTTTGGATTGATGTGTTTAGTGCATGGTATAAAATAGGTCATAACTTTATGCAGAAGACTGCTCAGGATATTTATAATGAACCTCTTTGGTATAACGCAAATTTTAAAGACAGCTCATTTTTTGTGACTGATTGGTACAATAAAAATATAAAATATATGAAAGACATTCTTGACCATAATGGTAACCTAACGTCCTTTGAAGTTATCAAAAGAACATTTGGTATAAAGGGTACTTTTTTAGATTACAATAGACTACTAAAAAATATTCCAAAAGATTGGATTACCCGATTAAAAAATTACGACAAGCTACCCAACATGGTTACCACCCCGGTTATCACACCCTATTATCAACTTTTGGCAGCGCGAGAGAGAGGCTGTAGACGTTTTTATGACCTACTTACTAATCAAGGTCAGCCTAAATTAGCCTCTGTCGAAAGATGGGAAGGGGCCCTAGCAGTAACAGGTATAAAATGGCCGAATGTTTTTGGGAGCATCAATCATTGTACTCAAAATATTTCACTGAGAAATTTTCAATATAAATTGTTGCATAGGATACTACCAACAAAGTCATTTTTATACAAAATTGGCATAACAAATTGTAATTTATGTGACTACTGTAAGACAGAGATAGAAACATTGGAACATTTATTCATATCATGTACGTCTGTTAAATGTATTTGGGACGGTCTTGAAAGATGGTTGACCTTGGAAATTGGTATGAGGGGCAAGACAACGAATATGCATAAAATAATAGGATTTGACCACAGACAATGTGGTTTAAATACTCTCTTATTATTAACAAAGAAATATATATACGCAACAAAATTCCAAACTGCAAGGCTTTCTTGGAAAGCACTCCTTCAAATAATATACCAAAATTATAACGTAGAGAAATATGCTTCTTCCATTTGTAATGAGGAAGAAAAATTTAAAAAAAAATGGGCCTTATTCGAAAATTGTTTTAAAGAGTATAAATACGGTATTTCATTGGCTACAGTGGAGACAGGTGGGCGAAATTATGAATAAATAAAGCTTTACAACCAAAAAGCTTTTAAAGTCAAAGGCGATATTAATTTCTTTTAATTTTATTTTAAAAAGACCTCAAGTGGCAAATATTTGTTTTGTTATGCTTATATTTGTTTTGTTATGCTTATATTTGTTTTTTTATGCTTATATATATATATTTGAAATAATAAAAAAAAAATAAAAAACAAAAAAACTTAATCTCATAACCTACAACCAACAAACAACAAGGTTATAAACCCCATCTCATAACCTACAAACAACAAAGTTATAAATTTAATCTCATAACCTACAACCAACAAACAACAAGGTTATAAACTCCATCTCATAACCTACAACCTGCAAATAACAAGCTTATAAACTCCATCTCATAGCCTACAATCAACAAGGTTATAAACTCCATCTCATAACCTACAACCTGCAAATAACAAGCTTATAAACTCCATCTCATAGCCTACAATCAACAAACAACAAGGTAATAAATTTCATCTTACAACCTATAACCAGCAAACAACAACTTTATAAACTCCATCTCAAAACCTACAACTAGCATACAACAAGGCTATGAGCTCCATCTCATAACCTACTTCTAGCAAACAACAAGGTTATAAACATCATCTCATATCCTACAACTAGCAAACAACAAGGTTATGAACTCCATCTCATATCCTACAACCAACAAACAACAAAGTTATGAACTCCATCTCATATCCTACAACCAACAAACAACAAAGTTATAAACTCCATCTCATAACCTACTTCTAGCAAACGACAAGATTATACAATCCATCTCATAACCTACTTCTAGCAAACAACAAGAATATAAACTCCATCTCATATCATATAACCAACAAACAACAAGGTTATAACTCCATCTCACAACCTACAACCAGCAAACAACAAGGTTATAAACTCCCTCCCATAACCTACAACCAACAAACAACACGATTATAAACTCCATCCCATAACATACAACCAACAACCGACAACGTTTTAAACTCCATCTCACAACCTACAACCAGCAAACAACAAGGTTATAAACTCCATCTCACAACCTACAACCAACAAGTAACAAGGTTATAAACTCCATCTCATAACCTACTTCTAGCAAACAACAAGGTTATAAACTCCATCTCATATCCTACAACCAACAAACAACAAAGTTATGAACTCCATCTCACAACCTACAACCAACAAGTAACAAAGTTATAAACTCCATCTCATAACCTACTTCTAGCAAACAACAAGGTTATAAACTCCATCCCATAACCTACAACCAGCAAACAACAAGGTTATAAACTCCATCTCATAACCTAGAACCAGCAAACAACAAGGTTATAAACTCCATCTCACAACCTACAACCAGCAAACAACAAGGTTATAAACTCCATCTTATAGCCAACAACCAGCAAACAACAAGGTTATAAATTCCATCTTATAGCCCACAACCAGCAAACAACAAGGTTATAAACTCCATTTTACTACCTAAAATGAACAGACAACACGGTTATAAACTCCATCGCACAACCTACAGTTAAGAGCACCAAAACAATAAAAACATATAAAAGAAAGTAATGTATATACAGCGTTTTACAGTAAGCAAAGAATACAAAGCATAAAACGGAATCGCACACGGTTGGCTAGAAGCTTTTCGGATAAAATTCCTTCCTCAGTAGCCTAAGAAACAAGTCTAAATGTATGTTGAATTTCTTGAGTTTATATGGGAGAAAGACAGGAAATAGAAAGAGCTTGACTGATACATATAAGTGGCTTATAGCCAACTTTCTGACTTCTAACTGATACAAAGTGGCTTATAGCCAACTTTCTGACTTCTAACTGATACATATATGTGGCTTATAGCCAACTTTCTGACTTCCAACGGATATACATATGTGACTTATAGCCAACTTCCTGGCTTCCAACGGATACATATGTGTGACTTGTAGCCAACTTTCTGGCTTCTAACTGATACATATGTGGCTTATAGTCAATTTGCTGACTTCCAACGGATAGTACATATGTGGCTTATAGCCAACTTTCTGGCTTCTAACTGATACATATGTGGCTTATAGTCAATTTGCTGACTTCCAACGGATACATATGTGGCTTATAACCCACTGACTGACTTCCAACGGATATACATATGTGACTTATAGCCAACTGTCTGGCTTCCAACGGATACATATGTGTGACTTGTAGCCAACTTTCTGATTTCTGGCTCATACATATATGTGCCAACTTTCTGACTGCCGACTGATACATATATGTGACTTATAGTCCACTGTCTGACTTCCAACGGACAGTACATAAATCTTACAACCTACAACAAGCAAACAACAAGGTTATAAACTCCATCTCATAACCCAAAGCCAACAAGTTATAAACTCCATCTAATAACCTACAAACAGCAAACAACAAGGCTATAAACTCCATCTCATAACCTACAACTAGCAAACAACAAGGTTATAAACTCCATCTCATACCCTACAACCAAAAAACAACATGGTTTTAAACTCCATCTCATAACCTACTTCGGATATACATATGTGACTTATAGCCAACTTTCTGGCTTCCAATGGATACATATGTGTGACTTGTAGCCAACTTTCTGATTTCTGGCTCACACATATATGTGCCAACTTTCTGACTGCCGACTGATACATATATGTGACTTATAGTCTACTGTTATGACTGCCGACTGATATATATGACTTATAGTCCACTGTCTGACTTCCAACGGATAGTGCATATGTGGCTTATAGCCAACTTTCTCACTGCTGACTGATACATATATGTGGCTTATAGCCCACTGTGACTTCCAACGGATACATTTGTGGCTTATAGCCCACTTGCTGACTTCCAACGGAGACATATGTGGCTTATAGCCCACTGACTGACTTCCAACGGATATACATATGTGACTTATAGCCAACTTTCTGGCTTCCAACGGATACATATGTGTGACTTGTAGCCAACTTTCTGATTTCTGGCTCATACATATATGTGCCAACTTTCTGACTGCCGACTGATACATATATGTGGCTTATAGCCAACTTTCTGACTGCCGACTGATACATATATGTGGCTTGTAGCCTACTGTCTGACTTCCAACGGATATACATATGTGGCTTTTAGTCAACTCTCTGGCTTCCAACTGATACATATATGTGGTTTATAGCCAACTTTCTGACTGTCGACTGATACATATATGTGGCTTATAGTCAACTTTCTGGCTGCCGACTGATACATATATGTGGCTTATAGCCCACTGTCTGACTTCCAACGGATAGTACATATGTGGCTTATAGCCAACTTTCTGGCTGCCGACTGATACATATATGTGGCTTATAGCCAACTTTCTGGCTGCCGACTGATGCATATATGTGGCTTATAGCCAACTTTCTGACTGTCGACTGATACATATATGTGGCTTATAGCCAACTTTCTGGCTGTCGACTGATAAATATATGTGGCTTATAGCCCACTGACTTCCAACGGATAGTACATATGTGGCTTATAGCCAACTTTATGACTGCCGACTGATATATGTGGCTTATAGTCGACTTTCTGGCTTTCAACTGATACATATGTGTGACTTGTAGCCAACTTTCTGACTTCTGGCTCATACATATATGTGGCTTATAGCCAACTTTATGACTGCCGACTGATATATGTGGCTTATAGTCGACTTTCTGGCTTCCAACTGATACATATGTGTGACTTGTAGCCAACTTTCTGACTTCCAACTGATACATATGTGTGACTTGTAGCCAACTTTCTGACTTCTGGCTCATACATATATGTGACTTATAGTCGACTTTCTGACTTCCAACTGATGTAGGCCTAAATGTGGCTTATAGCCAATTTTCAGGCCTCCAGCTGACAGATATATGTGGCTTATAGCCAACTTTCTGGCTTCCAACTGATACATATGTGTGACTTGTAGCCAACTTTCTGACTTCCTACTGCATATGTGTGGCTTATAGTCAACTTTCTGACCTTCCTACTGCATATGTGTGGCTTGTAGCCAACTTTCTGACCTCCCTACTGCATATATGTGGCTTATAGCCAAATTTCTGACCTTCCTACTGCATATGCGTGGCTTATAGCCAACTTTCAGGCCCCCAACTAATTCATATATTTGGCTTATAGCAAACTTTCTGACTTCCAACTGATACATATGTGGCGCGTAGCCAACTTTTTGACCTTCAACTGATACATATATGTGGCATAAAGTAAACTTTCTGATTTCCTTCTGATTTATATGGGGCATGTAGCCAACTTCCTGACTTCCTATTGCATATATGTGGCTTATAGCTAACTTTCGGACTTCCTACTGATTTATATGTGGTATATATCCAACTTTCTGGCCTCCAATTGATGTGACCTATCTTTCTGGCCTACGGGGCCTCGGTGGTCCAGTGGGTTAGAGTGGTCGTTCCTCACTCAGACAAAATAAAAATGTAAAAAATTCTGAGTGAATTTTTCTATCGGTCGCCGTGTGTCAATTGACGTCACAAGAGTGATTTGTCATCGTGTTATGACGTTAATAATGGAGATCACGTGACGTTTTAGTTGCAGCGAGCGCTGCCATTATTATGTGATGGCACTGTAATGATCTGACGTTACAGAGGAAGCGAAAGAGAACGGCGTCACTAGCCCGTGGACGACTACTACTTTATTTACGTCATAACATGGTGTGTGTGTAAAGGGATCCCGCATTTTCTGGTCGTGGTTTAAAATTTCTACCTTCAACCTATGAAAAAATTGTGCATAAAATACTGCCAAAAGACTCTTCAAGGCCCCCACCGAAGGATTTGATTCAACGAAAGTTAGGGAAGGTGCTGTGAGAGCAGACATTAACATTGCCGCAATTTATGGGAAATGACCTGCTGCCATATAGCTCATTGGGCGAAACTCGATCTCCGCATGTGAACATTTTCGTTTGACATACATGTAAACGCATGCCATAGGAGCTATAGTCTGTTTTCTGTTTTTTGTATAGCCTACAGAGTGACAGGATAGTCACCTGGACCCATTCACTTAAAGTTGAAAACAAAGTAAAAAAGCTACAGAATTTATCCAGCCGATAGTGATATATTCAAACTTAAAATGAAAGCTTCACCGGAGTGTTCTGATTGTGTTAACTTTGATTCGGTAGATTCTGTGTTTGTTAAATGGTTGTCAAATGTTTTAGAAATTGACTTGTCTCTTAATTTCGTTAAATTATATAATATGCGGTTGCTTCCAGTTTAAGGGTTATACTGATAAACTGATATTTTTTGCCTGTTGTATGCAAAAGTATTTCTTATATATAGCTGTCATATTGCGCTGGTTCGCCGTTTTCAGTAACTTTCCTATTTTTTCTCCAAAATGCAATCAAAACAACAATCAACACTATATATTCTCAAAGAACTGCTTTAAGCGCTAAAAACCCTCTTGGTGATTGACTCAGAAACGTTTCAAATTGTATCTGGTCTGAGTGTGATTTGAACCCTTGCCGCATCGATGGAAGGTCTGTGTGGGACTGTTCTAACCCACTTCTTTAAGTAAATATACTATATTTTTTTTAACCAGGTTACTTAATGTCGTTCCTGCTGCTAACGTTCACACCATAAAAGTTTGAAATCAATTTAATTCTCGATTTTTTCACAGATTTCTTTCGTTAATATCAGAAGTAGACTTCTGGTAATATATATATAATGAAAACCTTATGATTATAAACATACATAATTTATTTTAAAAACTCAAACCTATATGATAGGCCTATAAATAGCCTTTATTAATATAATAAAGTATCAGCCGCAAAGCATGTTATTATTTCCATAATCCAAAATTATCAGCTATAATTTTAGTCGTTGTAAATGTTTGAAATGATTGAATCCCAGATTGCCATCTTGTGCCTTCATTTATGACACCTGCCGCCACAGTTATAAGCCATATTTGATGATACTGCAATTAAGAGATCATAGTTGAGGAGAATAGCTTGGAACTTGAGCAGCGGGTATGTTGAACGAAGGGAAAATATCAGCAACTAATATGAATTGACGCCCTATATAAGTTAAAGGATGGGAAATCTCTAGAAATACATGTAGGGATAATCGTCGTTAACAACCTTCAAAGTACTCAAAACATTTCACGTAAATTACCGCCAGTGACCCTCCAGCTAATAAAAACAGACTGAAGTATGTCCTTTCAGTGGCTTATCTGTGCAGTCATTTTTTCCGTTTTAGGATGACGTGATGTTGCATTAGCTATTTTTGGATCAATTATGACGTATTTTTACCGCTCTCGAATGTATAATGGCAGATTTAGGTCCAAAAAACATGGCGACAAACTTGAAGTTGTGGACAGTTGTTTTGGATTAAATTAACTCTAATCTTTGCATCTTAACTAGCCTAAAGCTTAGATTTTATTTCCCTTTAAATAATCTATTAGTATGGCGTATTTTACTGTCATACATATAGGCCTACTGGAGATTGGATGATCACTGGTAAACTGCTTTCCCCTTACAGGCCGATAAGTGACAGAAGCGAGCCGTTGTACGCTCACAGCCTGGCCGATAGTTTCGCCGATTGGTTGATTGGTTGATGTTTTACTCCACACTCAAGATAATTTCACTTATATGGCGACGTTGCTAGGTTAAGTGTGTGTGTGTGTGTGGGGGGGGGGGGGGCAGGACCTTTGCCCGGAGGAAACCCGCGACCTTCGGCGAGTACCTGGCAACGCTTCCACATACGGCGTCGTTGTCTTAAGACTGTTATATGCTTATTGTCGTACATGATTACATAATGTAGACATAAACTAAAGAATGTCGGCTCTTTACAGTTTAAAGGCACACTTGCCGCGAAAATCAGGAATATTGTTTACATTAAAAAAGAAAGACCGTATTCTGTATTTTTCCCAGACAATATAAGTTAGGAACTTTCTATTTTTACCAAAATTTAAAAGTTTGGACGTCACTTTGTATTTTTAATTTGAATTTGAAAATTTGAATTGTTACGTACCCGGAACGTAAACAAACCGATCTGCCCCCTATTGGCGATTTTATGTTTCAGTCGAGTGAGTGAACTAACGGCACAGTGTAATTTTACGTAGGCCTATTTATCTGAGAAATACAGACTGACGATCGGTTAACAGCGACTGGAAAAGCCTGCTGATAATTGTTTGAGTGTAAACCACAGATACAAAGGCCTGAAAGGAGGGTAAACCAACACGAAAGTTGACCGACACTGATCGTTGTTGTTGTAATCAGGCTTCGATTCTTCGTTTGTTTTTCACCCCATTTTTACAATCTAAAGCTAACTAGACATGTGTTATGTGTCCTATGTTTAAGTTTAGTGGTATTAGTCGTAGTAAGCTCATGTAAATTGGTTTTCTTAGCAAATTTAAACAGGCTACGGCGGCAAGTGTGCCTTTAACATATATTTAGATATTAGTAACGCTTTCACAACTCTCCACAGTAGGGTTCACTTATTGCTCGTTTGTTGTACCTTTTTCGCTGAACCACCTTTTATCCAAAGTCAACGAAATCTTATTTATGTACTTAAGTAGAAGTTTTAGCAATAATGTAAGCAATTCTACACAAATATTCCCTTTAATAGTTACCATATATCACAGAACGGTTGTTTTCGGTACTTTCCGACAGCAAGTCTGGAAACACCTTGTCCGGTAAGATAGTCCTAATCTCGAGTGGGGCGTAAAACACCCCCATTCTCCCCCCCCCCATGCCCCGCCCACCCAATCCCCCCAAAATATCAGTCTGACAGCTGCTGTAGTGAAAAGGAAATGATTCAAAAGGTAAGGCATATTAAAGTGGCATGAGCTGCCAAAATGTTGATATTTTGACGTTAAAACAGAATGTTAAAATTACTGGCTGTTTTTCTCAAGACGTATAATTCAGAAGCTTTTTAGTGCTTCTCGTCTCGAAATTGTACGATAGAGTATTGTTTTGTACTAACTTAGAATGAATGGTCGTCCCGGTTATTTAAATTTTGTTTACTTTTGGAACACGTTTTCGGTTCGTACAAGCTACGTATACAGTATGGATTTTCCTCATTCCAACACCAATCATTTAGTTTTTTTATGGCCTTCAAAGCCTCTTACTGTCGTGACGATCAGAAATTATGAAAAAGTGTGTATTTTGGCAGCTCATGCCACCTTAAAAATACCCCCCCCACACACACACACACACCCGCACACACCCCTAAAACAATTTTTTTCACCCAAAATGTAACTTAGGTAAAGCCTGAATAAATAAGTATCGACCGTTTATAATTTCATGATACAACCATGCTATATATATACAATCTTTGTACATAACATTTTTTTGTTCATTTGTAAATAATAATATTGTAAAACTAGGAAATAAACATTATGAAATTATGCGTGAATACATATTTACAACAAAATACATGTACATAGTTTGGTAACATTCGATGAAGATAGACATAATAATTGTCCGGAATTAAACAAAAAACATTATCTATCAATTAGGATTGTTGTTTTCTTTAGTTTACAAAATTACCATATTATTTGGAGTTTAAAAAAAATATTGTTAACATTAAAGTTCTATATATAAAATGCATACATTTAAAATTTAAGTCTATTGACTCTAAACAAGGTAGGCCAAACAAACTTTACATTTAGGAGTAAATTTTATTCAAAGCTAAAAGTTTCATCCAATAGATTGATTGATTGATGGCATACGCTGCACTAAAAATTATTTTATTTATGTTGCGGCGTTGTCAGGTTTTAAGAATGTGGGAGGAAATTAGGCTCTTCCCCGGAATAAACCACGACCTTCGGAGAGAACTAAGCATCGATGGATGCTTGTGTCGAAACGAGCGACTATCGCTCGGCCGACTGGGCCATCGAAGAAATGACAGATAGTAGTTTTTGACCTGAGTGTGCTAAAAAAAGGTTCAGACCTTAAGCTACATCAAAAATTTATGCGGCTTTAAAAAACTATGATTAAGTTTGGACAGTTATCAGCGGGGTTTTATCAGCTATATCTTAACAAGCGTCTTCTTAAAAAGCAAATGCAAAATTGTCCAGCTTGGTTTTCACCCTAGCGACCTATGTGGGATGGTTGCCAGTTACCACCCAAAGGTCGTGCGTTTCATCCAGGCAATAAACGCCGCCAAATAAGTGAACTAATCTTGAGCGCGGCGTGAAACACCGAAGAATCAATCTAAAAAAGCGGTATAATCTCTGATAAACCTAGACTCTCAGTCAGTAGTAGATAGGCCTTTATAACACCGAATCGATCGAGTCAAAGGATGTGAGGAAATTGCAGGTGAAGGGGACATAACTCTTATAACCAGAACTCTTTATGAACCAAATTCAACAGAGCCTTGTAATAACATTTGTACTAGCACCTTTACATACACATGTAGCTGTTTATTACACCTGGGCTTTTGATGACAGAATGACGCCTATGAGCATAGGGAACGCAAGTCTCCTAAGAATTATTACGAGATTTTGTGATATCCGGTGACAGATGATGCCATTAAGAACGTTTTTGATGACGATGCAATTCTATTTGAGGTATTTTGTTCCATAACGTCAGATTTAAACGTCATTTTGGAACGAAAAACGCTCAGTCACATGCGCAATGTAGTGCCGGTGACAGGAAATTTGTGAAACTAACACGTGACTTGCGCCCCCTATAGGTTTCGATGGGATAAGTAACGAGTAAGTTTTATGTATTAGACTTATTCCAGGTTTAACTTTGCAACGTCACACTTGGACAGCCTTGTTGCGCGACGTCATTTAAAACTTGTTTTAACCCCAATACATCTTTGGCCAGCTTAGCCATTGATTTGTGTAATGGCCCCCCATGAACCCAGGTCCCACGTGGTGATGTGCTGCAAGCGGCCCTAATCACTACTAGACTAGGCCCAACTTACTAGTATTAAATAGATAAAACATTCTTGCGAATCCTCGCAACTCGCACCTATGCGAGATACGATTTGTATTAGGAGATTTCATTGGTTGGGTATAGTTTTCTGTTTCTGCAACACATTGAAGAGAAACAACCATGTTTATTGCTTACAGGCGGTTAAAAAGCTACTATGTCCGAAAGATCTCGTGATAGCATGCATGGATCATAACCAGATTAAACAGTTATAGTTATAGAGAGATGCCTGAAAATAAATTCAAAATCATTGTACATGCTCATGGAAGTGATTTTCTAGTCAGTTGTGATACAGCCAGAGCTGACGTGCCAGACTTAAATAATTACTGCTTCTCATTTGCGGGTTTTTCAGTTAGAAGCAGAGATTCAGTTTCCGGATGACCATCTTTAATACTGTCCTCATGTTCATTCGGTAGTTTTGTCTTCTCTACAATTAAAATCAGATCACCGTCTTCTGTTTTTACTATCAAATCTTCTTCTTTCTCTTCCTATAACAGAAAACGAGCTATGCTAAAGTGTAAGCGTGATAAAGCAATAATTATATTTCTTTCAGAGGTATCAAAATTAAGTAAGTGTTAAGTTTTGTACTTATTGAATAACCGTTGAAATCGAAATAGCTGTGCGTCTGCCCTCTTCATTTGCGAGTCACGGGATCAAACGAATTATTCTCAATTATTAAAAAACAACATCTGTGTGCATTAGACAGCAATCCCAGCTAGTGCACATATGGCGTTTGAGGAAATTGGCGGTTACATATTTTCCCCTGTTTTAATCTGAAGTCGAACTTAGATTTTTGCGCCATGTCACAAGGGAATTTCCATATGGGGTCGCCTAGTAAAGTGTTACGGTAATGTCTGAGTTAATTCAAGTGCCGGAAAAAAGTAGAAGAGTGCAAATTATCATCTTAATTCAAGAGAGAGCTTGTAAAACATTCAAGGATTAACTGCTGGTCACTCATCTCCCTGGACTGAGATGTGTTGAAAGTTTAAATCTCATTCAGAACCTTTTTGTTATCGAGGATTTAGCAACATGCATAGTCCTCTAATTAACTCAGGTATTACCGTACATATGCTTTGCTTTAT
This sequence comes from Lepidochitona cinerea, assembly GCA_963971465.1. Lineage (NCBI taxonomy): Eukaryota > Metazoa > Mollusca > Polyplacophora > Chitonida > Tonicellidae > Lepidochitona > Lepidochitona cinerea. The sequence goes on from OZ020559.1 coordinate 13,961,873, forward strand.
ACACCACTATATAACCAACGGGAGATACGTTCTTTCCTTACCTAAGACAATCGGCAAAGACGTTCACTACATAAACCGGTTCCCCCAAAGTGTATTATAGACTTAATACTATTATTCACGTCACAAACACATTTTATTATGACTTTACCTTGATATCTTTGTACAAAGATGTATTAAGCTTAAGTCGGACTTAAATACGACACGTCGAAAACAAACTTTCTTAATAAAGCTTGATAATCTAAAACACCTTTGTGCAACTGGCCCCTGATGAGGTGGGTTTTGGTATGCTAGGCTACTCACTTTGGGTACATAATCGTCTCCATATCGCAGTTTGTCCCGGACGGATCGTGGTAGATAACAAAACAGGTTATCGAAGATGGGTATAATGTACTTGGGGTCGATGGTACCGGGTGGGTTAGCACCTGTCAAATTTCACCAAAGAAAAGAAATATTTAGAAAAAAACGGTTTACGGTCACGGATATTGGGTGGCTATTTAAAGTTTAAAAATAACATTAAAGGGGCATGAGCTGCCAAAGTTCACACTTTTTTCCTTATTTCTGATCGTCACGACAGTAAAAGGCTTTGAAGGCTATCGAAAAACTAAATGATTGGCGTTGGAATTAGGTAAATCCATACAATATGTGGCCTATACGAACCGGAATAGTGTTGGAAAGTAAACAACATTAAAATAACCGGGACAACCATTCATTCATTCTAAGTCAAAGTTAGTTCAAAACAATACTTTATCGTACATTCTCGAGACTAGAAGCACTACAAAGCTTCTGAATAATACGTCTTGAGAAAAATAGCCGATAATTTCAACATTCTGTTTCAACGTCAAACTATCAACCTTTCGGCAGCTCATACCACTTTAAGATAAGCTGGCTAAGTAAGCTGGCTAAGTGATATAAGATAAGCTGGCTAAGTGATAAAACTTGCTGCAAAATGCTACATTTATCCATAACTTGTTTCTTTGGTGGCTCTCCATCGGTGCGGTGCGGGTTCGAATCTCGCCCAGACCAAATAAAAATTTAACCTAAGTGGATTTTTCACCCGGTCGCCGTTTGGGGAAGTGTTGACAGGTAGGCCTACTCGCGGAAGGTGGGTGGTTTCCTCGGTTTTCTTTGGATATCTCGGGTTTCTACCCCATTATACCTGGCAATGCCGCAATATAAGAGAAATAATCTTGACTGAGGCATAAAACATCAATCAATCTTTGGTGGCTGTATGCTGTTGAATAATTTTGCTGTAAAATTGGCTTTATGTGAAACTGTAAAATGTAGTATGTAAGGCTAAAGTGGCTATGAGCCTTTTCTCGTAAAATCATATTTTTACCGAAATGGATGTTTACTTGGCAGTTTGAAATTTTCATTTAACCGAGAGACGGGAATGCTAGAAAAAAAACATTGCAAATCTCCCTTACCTGTGATGTGGCTGATAATCAAGCCAAGGACTACTGTGAGAACCATACTGATTGGACTAAACCACATGTAGGAGAGTGAGTAAATATATGACAAAATGGAACTGAAAGGAAAACGAAACGTCACATTAAAAACCCACAACGTCAAACATTGTTGTGATTATTCGTTGACCCTCAAATAAGTAGAAATATAAGACGTAATCAATCACGGAATTGTCCGCCAAAGAAGTACATTTGAATGGCTATTTAAATAATTCATTGCTGCTATTGTTTTCTGTTTGACAGTCCGTAAATAAACAGCCGGGCATGCTAAATAGGCCGTTAGCGTCTTTGCTGACTCCATCTGCGCCCTGTCTTACGAAGCTGGCGTAAGTTACGTCGGACGTAAATCAGTGTTAAAACTAAAGCCACTTGCGCCTTGGACGCAACTGATTCATGTTGTAGGCCAATGCGCAAATTTACGCCATCTTTGTAAGACAGGGCCCTGGTTGTAACGTAATGTTGGAGGTATATGTTGCCATGACGTTACGACTAGGCGCAACGTTACGTCGGAGTCGAGAAACAGCCCCCTGGGCCCTGTCTTACGAAGCTGGGGGCTGTTTCTCAACACCGACGTAACTTTGCGCCCAGTCGTAACGTCATGGCAACATATACCTTCAACATTACGTTACGACCAGGCGCAAAGTTACGACGGACGTAAGTTGTGTTGAGAAACAGCCCCCAGGCGTAAGTTACGTCAGACGTAAATCAGTGGTAAAACTATAGGAACTTACGCTTTGAACGCAACAGGCCCACGTTGTAGGCCTATGCGCAAATTTACGCCAGCTTTATAAGACAGGGCCCAGGACGTGCCGTGAGATATAATTTGACATTACACCGTTACGGCCACACTGACAGACTAAAGGGAAAGTTCAAACATGTTAATAGTCGGATGATACTCCCAGCGATATCAAATATTCAGCTAATATTTCAGGTCGGTACCACTGTACCTCTCATTATAGTAATGTGACTGCAACACCTAAAAGCCGACGCACACAGAGAGCTATTTGCTCAGCTACCAGTCTAAAGTATACCAAAACCTATTGGGTGCGGTGAAGTTTGGCTGAGGTTTTCACCACAAGAGGTGCAGAGAACCAGATCTATCCTGTTTGCTAGAACCATATCGTTGGTGCCGATCGTAATCTATCACCTAGAAAAGTTGAAGAGACCAGCCAAAACGTGTAAAAGGGTCATATGATTTTCTGTCTCATTGAAATCTAACTATGATCATCACGAAACTGCCTAATCGACAGCGGGAGCTCTAAGAAAAGTGCTTGCAGTAGCTGCGGGTCATAGTGACCTACAGAATCAAATATATAGGCCTACACGGAAAACACTCGCTCACATTCTGGACATTTCGACCAATAACATGTGTACAAATTAATCTGAATGGTGATAAAAAGAGTTATCACCATTCAGAAAAATTTCTAGGCATTTCATTGGTCGAAATGCGTAGAATATTAGTTATCCTACGACTGTCTCCCGTGTATTTATTTGATTCTGTGTCACCCCGGGCTTCAGGTCTCACGCGCTGATACATGTAGCACCACTGAGTGAAGGTCTTTGTGCGTCGCAGAATTCTTCAGTAAAGACGAAATCCTATAGTGATGTCAGTTAAGAATGTTGTACGGTAAGCATAGAATGCTATGCGTGTCTCAACGATCAAGGAAACCCCGGTATAACTTTGTAACGTCACAATAGTATTTGTTCCATACGTACTCAACACCATCCACCGATCTCCCAGAACACACCCACCCTAAACATCTTTCTAAAAAAGGTCCTAGGATATAGACTTTTAAATGAAAATGTTACTCTGGGAGGAACAGTTCGATTGTGTAAACCTCTATGAGAGTTAAACACCAGCGCCAAGATGGAGACTTTTATAATATTTCGATATACTTACTCCCCCGTAGATAACTCCACAACCGCTGGGAGCGCTGTTGTAATATCAACCTCTGCCACAGATACAAATTGACTGCTATTCCACAACATGGCCGATGTCGTCATCTCTGTTGCAGAGATATTAAAGCCTGGGCATTGATCAGTTGGCGCGCTTGGCAGAAACGGTGTCTTGATTTTTAAAGGTGAAAAACTAGCACCCATTGATATCCATGCTATTATCGCAAAAGCAATGGCCGCCCCTGATACTGCACCCTAAATAAAATAAAAAATAAAAATAAACTTAACTTCCAGATTGCTTAGTCGGGGATTGATGTCGCACCCAACAGTTTAGGTCATATATCGACAAAAGTACGGCTCCCCCACCCACTAACTTCTTAGGACGCTGTGTTCGGTATACCTTGTGTTTGTAATTTTGGTTGTTACGTCAGCCGGTAGAAGGACTTAGTCAACTCGGAAATAGAACAGACGATAACTTGTATTCTGGTGTTGTCTTACATAGATCATTTTTAAAGTACCTCACTTGGCTAGTACATGGAAACGGACTAAGATATTACAGCGTTCCTCCGCGGACACGGCCTCAACTGGAGGGGCAGTTAACAGAGTGAACATAACAGTATTATACTATATTTGGCATTACACCATCCTAAAAAGTCAAGAAATTCTTCTACCAATTTTGGACGATGCCTGCAATACATTGATATTTTGAAAGCCCATGAGTGTTTATTCGTTGTAAGATTTAGTCTACAGCTCAACCTTGGTGCTGTTGTCAATACATCACATGGTGTCAGAAGTGGGATGGGGAAAAACGTATCAAAATAAATATCTGAAAAAGGTGCTTTACGCTGGGACACGGCTTCGATTCGCGGTCCAGAAACAACCCAAACTTGATAGAATAATTTAACTCATTTTTCAAGAATGTGTTACCGCCGAAATACTGTAAATATTTTTTTCTTGTAGCAAATATTCATATATATTAAAAGTAATTGTGTTCTTATGGTGTCCGCCTATGAAGAACTTTTTATACATTGTCCAATTGTGTGATTGATTGATTGCTTGCTTGGTGTTTTACGCCGCGCTCAAGATTATTTCACTTATATGGACTGAGTGGGATTTGAACCCGCGACCCATTGGTGGAAGGCTGTTCGGATTGAGCCTCCAACGCTCTACCTACTGAGCGACAGAGGCCCCGTCCAATTGTGTGATAAAAAACCCAATATGATTTCCCAATTAGCTATACCCACTTTTGCGGTCGCTGATGGAAAAAGAGCTCCCAGTACAAAGAGTCCCGTGAGAGGTCCTCCGATTGAACCAAGAATTGTTCCTGATATCTGTCAAAAGAAAATTTTCTCTAAAAAAATGACAAGAGCCTATTAACCAGCATAATGTAATCCAGCCTTTTCAGGCAATGGCATTCGACGGTAAAGGGAGAGCAAGTCTCGTTAGAATTCAACAAATTTCTTGTCATTGTTGCTGTCTTTGCGCATTTGGCTGACCATGTTTGGGTGTAACACGACCAATGAACTATATGAGTGGAATGGAGGTCACGTGGTGCTTGATTTGCATCGAATGCCGCCATTACTAGGAGATGCAGTTTCGATCCAGATCTGTTCTGCACGAGCTTATCAACTATCAATGGCGGTACATTTGACAAAGTCAGATCCAAACCAGCCAATGAGACGTGTCCATTCCACGCATATAGTTCATTGAAACCGACATTATACATTTGATGCTGTGTTACAAAATAAATGAGTGTGTACCTTAGCCTTTTCTCAAAACTCCCATGTCCCCATTCCGTGTTTTACCTTGGTGGACGACTCCACCCCAACCCGTACATTGAACAGCGCCCACTTGGTTTAAGCTTGTAATTAATGAAAAGAAGCGGACAATAATACTCGTACTTACTTGGTGAAGGGGTCCTCCAATTTGCATAACTAGGAAAGCTATACCGATACAGGCACCTCCGAGAAACAACACTGTAGATAGAAGATAGATTTGTATATTATCAAATTGAAGTTACTAGAGGATTCCTATAACTTTATGCTGCACTAGGTTGTTCTGCGGAAGAGTTGCCAGATACTCGCTGAAGGTTTGGAGGTTCCTCAGGGCAAAGAGCTCGGTTTCTTCCCCGACATGGCAACGCAACGCCGCCATGTAAATGAAATAATCTTGCGTGCGGCTTTAAGACCCGTTCTCATTGTGCGATTTGTTTTACCGACTTGTAGCATGCGATTCAAATGGCTGCATTTGATTGGCTGGCAAATCATATCGACCAATTAAAAGCATGCATTTTAATCGCATCCTGCAAGTCGATACGACAAATCGCACAGTGAGAACGGACCTTAAGACATTATTCAAACAATCAATGAAACAGTCGGTTGTTCAAAGGTATCTCAGGATTCAGTGGGGTCTAAACGAGTTAAGTAACAAACGAATTCAATTGCAACGCCTTTAATTTGAATATGGTTCAAGTGTAATACAACTTTGAACAACTCACCATTTACCAGTTTGAAACCTATTTCGACAAAAATGAGTCAGAATTCTGACATCATACTTAAACAGCACTGGGCTCGGTTGTTGAAAAGTGTAGGCTTAAAGTCAGGTCTAAATGACGTTGCTTAAAGGGGCATGAGCTGCCGAAATTCACACTTTTTTCATAATTTCTAATCGTCACGACAGTAAGAAGCTTTGAAGGCCATCGAAAAACTAAATGATTGGCGTTGGAATGAGGAAAATCCATACAGTATGTGCCCTGTACGAACCGAAAACGTGTTCGAAAAGTAGCAAAATTTAAATAACCGGGACGACCATTCATTCATTCTAAGTCAAAGTTAGTTCAAAACAACACTTTATCGTACATTTTTGAGACTAGAAGGACTAAAAAACTTCTGAATTATACGTCTTGAGAAAAATAGCCGATAATTTCAACATTCTGTGTTTACGTCAAAATATCAACATTTTGGCAGCTCATGCCCCTTTAAGAAAGAAATTCAATCTTTCAGTTACAAAGTTAAAGTGGCATACTTTGTCGTACATTTTCGAGACTAGAAGCATCAACATGCTTCTGAATTATACGTCTTGATAAAAATAGCTAATGATTTCAACATTCTGTTTTAACGTCAAAACATCAACATTTTTGCAGCTCATGCCACTTTAAAGGTAGTTTAAGCAAAGGCGACAAAGACACCAGCCAAATAATACTAGTCGCCTTTGGACCGATACTCCGGGCCAGTTTAAGCATAATACACTTTTTGGCAACAGGTCCCAGGAGGTCTATATATGCACTGGTTGCCTGTCAAGTTACGTGCTGAGTGTCGAGATTTGTACCAAGAAATAAACCCCACCTGACTTCCCCCAACCCTAAGAACTGAACGCCGACAATAAGTGAAATAATTCGCCCCACGAGAACGGCGTATACCATAATCCAATCAAGCAAGAGACAGAGTGAGTGAGTGATTTGGGTTAAGTATACGTCCTGTAACAGTATTTCAGTCATATGAAGACATTGTCTCCTTGTGGCAGGCAGATTTCCACTGCTCTTTATTATTTGGTGCTGCCTCACCGAGACAACTTGCAGAAGACACCCAGCAAGCCCAGCAAGCCCCCTCTGGCGAAGCAGCAGCAGCTCCCGCTGTTAAAGTCGTTGGTCTGACTCGACCCGGGCTTGAACCTGGATCTCCCAGCCCTGAAGCGGACGCTCTACCATTTATTACCTGTACTCTTCGTTATCATCGTGGCTGTAAAATCAGAGACCTTCGGGAAAATCCGCTTTAGATAATCCGCCCACAAGATGGCTGACATCGCACTAAATCCGGACGAAAGGGTGCTAAGAAAAGTAAAAATTATGTTATTTTACAGGCGGTACGTAAATAAATATTCTGAATCTAGAAATATCATGGGAACTTTCACAAATAATTTTCAACTTAGGTAGATCTATTCTTTTCATTGTCTCTTAATTTAGGCTCTCTCCCCTGGGACAAATCTTTCTGGTATCGGCCCGACCGTTTACTCATTGCTGGTGAATAGTCCATCAACCATTGTTCTAAAATTAGGCCGGGGATATGTGTGGGTCTACTGCTGGCCCAACTTTAGTCATTATTGTTTTAACTTTGGCTCACTACCCGCTGATTGGTCCACAACATACATACAACACACAAAGATAAATCTACGTCTGTGTAGCCAATTGCAGGGTTTGGCTTAAGCTTGAATGAACGTTTGTCAACTTTAAGTCATGAACCAACCGCGCTAACAATGTTGTCTCTACTTGCTTGAGGTATTTTGGGTGTACTATTGGGCCAGTTTTGTTTATTAGATCCTACTATACGTTTTCGACGGCCTGATTCTTACCTGAGGGAAGCACTAAACAGAGCGGCCAGAAACAAGCCAGGCAACCCAGGGTGGTTTTTGAACAATTCCATGACAAAATACGGCAGAATCTGGAGATAAAAAACGAGACAAACGGTATATACTCTATGATCGGAAATAACGTCTGAAGCTGCATGAACGCAGCAAGTACATGTCGTGCGTGGTGAATTACAACGTTTAACGGTGGTTATGAGCGGTCACATTGAATCTTATACCAACTTGTTTTCTCAACTGATCGGAACAATAGTTTGCTCATCGCCTGTAAAGTTACCACAGGTTGAATTCACTATAGACAATAGATCGCTTTGAGCGACCGTCACTAGCCTCTTAAATCTCGTAAGAATTACACTTATTTGCCATTGTGACTTTGCGGTAGCCATGTTTGCTGACCTAGAAAGAAGGAACATTAAGTATACCAAATACATTAGCCCTTATGATGTTGTATCGTCTGTGGAGCCTAATGTCAAAATTTAAATTGGGGAGGCCGGGGGGATGGGGTCGGGTAGGGGTGATCTTTTGGTCGGTTGGTAGGGGGCCTACTTTTGTCGCCATATAATCTTAGCTGTTGAGTATGACGTTAAGCCCCATCAATCAATCAATCACACATTTGCTGTCACTGATGCTCTCTTGTAGCTGAACTTACAACTGAAGCTTGGAATAATATACGTCAAATGGGATTGCAACGTCAACATAAACATTCTTAAAACTCTTATCTGTCACCGGATATCAAGAAATCTCGTTGGTAACTTGCAAGCCCCGAGTAGCTATAACCATGTTACCTTTTTCCTCGCGCCGGCATTTTACACAATTCTTTCGTTTTTTAAATGTAATTAATGCGCATTGTATCGTCTAATTTATTGATATACATTCGATGATCTCGGTGGTAAGAAACATGAATATTGTGTATTTCATTTTAACTATTTTGACCGGTTTCACGAAGGTCAGACATAACTTGGCGACGTCATAAGGAGATTGCTTTGTGAAGTTACGTTTTAAAGGCCCGTTCTCACTGTGCAATTTGTCGTACCGACTTCTAGGATTCGGTTAAAATGGATGCATTTGATTGGTTGATAAATCATATTGACCAATTAAAAGCATCCATTTTAATCGCATCCAACAAGTCGGTACGGCAAATCGCACAGTCAGAACGGGCGTTAACATATACCGCTGGGTATCCAGTCCCCGGCCCTTGACAAGGAGTTCCGTTTATTATTACCTGATTTGAATTACTGACAAACTTGGCCCCCAAAGGGTCACAGCGTGTGTGAGCAAAATAGGCATATGCTATCAGACCTTCCATATAGGCTAGGGATGAAAATATCAAGAAACCTGGGAACGTTAGCATCATCACTCTGTGAAGAAAGAACAAGAACAAACGATTTGTGAGAGTCTTAGAGCCTTTAAGTAGTAGGCTACTTTTGTGTATAGTATGCTACAACATGAGGATATATATGAATTAACTTAAGAGAGGGGACAAAGTTCGTGATGGTCCGCCCATTAGCATGAGCTTGTCTCCACAGTGGCTCGGTCGACAGTATACGCCGATCGCTAGCGATGGGTCCAAGGTTGGAATCCCGCTCAACCCAAATAAAGAATTAATGTCGCTTTTCAATGGATCATCCGCTATGTATCGGTTGTCTCTCTCCTCTCCACCCTACACTAAACTTCGCAGCATCGTCATATCAGCGAAATAAGCTTGAATGTGGCCAAAACAATTAATGAAACAATCATTTATTTCCTAGATACATATATGCTTAAAAATCACACACGTCATTTTAGAAATCTTCATCCAAGGCGCGTTGGACAGTCAATCCGAACAACCTTCCACCAATGGGTCGCGTGTTCGAACATTTTGAGACTGGGTTTTCACTCGAACGACCTATGTGGGATGGTTGCCAGTTACCAGCGGAAGGTCGTGTGTTTCCTCCGGGCATCTATAGAGCCCGGTTTCCTCCCACAGTTAAACTAGCAACGCCGCCATATAAATGAAATAATCTTGAGTGCGCCGAAAAAACGCACCAAAGAATCAATCAACATCCGAAGTTGTCTTGTGCTAGAAGAATTTAGCTGAACTGTGACATCTGAACTGATCACTTATAACACTGTCGCCAAGGAAAGGCTGGATCTTATAGAGGCTGGTAGAAGCTGGGATGAATATGAAAGTTGTTTGGCTCGCTATTGTTCTTGTCAGACTCCCCGTGACGGCATTCTGATCCGCTCAGAGAATAGCCGAAAGCCGTGTTGTGTATTCCGATTCATTCTGAACCATACCGATGTCGTTGATATATGGGCTGCGCATGCCCGTTTGTAAGCTAGCAACAGAAAACAATCGCCATTTTGAAAATTCTGACAGTATTGCTAGCTTATAAATAGGCACGCGCAGCCCATATATCAACGATATCGGTATGGTTCGGAATGAATCGGAATACACAACACGGCTTTCGGCTATTCTCGGAGCGGATCCGAATGCCGTCACGGGGTGTCTGAGAAGAACAATAGCGAGCTAAACAACTGCCAGTCGACTGACTGCAAAACAAAGGCGTTTCATATCCCTTTCATATTCATCCCAGGTAGAAGCCATGTTAATGTTTTAATGTTAATTTTGACTTACGCTTTTGCACCGGTCAGAGATTTCATAGACGAGATTCTTTGCACCGATGATTGGTTTATTCCCAAACCAAGTAACCGGATGGAACCGCCAAGAATGAGGTTCCAGAAGGTGTGCCTTGTCCTCGGATCTAGGTTGAAGCTAAAATATCAATATATAGACTAATAGATTCAAACCAAAAATTAACAAGAGAAACAAATACTACTGGATTTTGAAAATGTTTTCAAATGACACGATTTTGGTAAATTTGATATCTTTTTCATAAAATGCAAATGAGGACGTTTTTGTTGATATATTTCAACAACAATGGCAAGAATATTTTTTCAACTATATGTAGGTTTTATAAGTGACCTGAATTTCAAATTTGAAGAATATCCAGGTGATTTGATTTTTTAAAATTAAATTTAGTTTTGGTTTATTTAGGCCATAGTTTGAATAGATAGTCATTTTACGATCAACGTTAAAGTTTTTAAATTAACTTTAGAGTGGCATGAGCTGCCAAAATTCACACTTTTGTTCATAATTTCTGATCGTCACAGCAGTAAGAGGCTTTGAAGGCCATCCAAAAACTAAATGATGGGCGTTAGAATGAGGAAAATCCATACAGTATGTGGCCTGTACCAACCGAAATAGTGTTCGAAAAGTAAACAAAATTTAAATAACCGGGACGACCATTCATTCATTCTATACCAAAGTTAGTTCAAAAGAACAATTCATCGTACATTTTCGATACTAAAAGCAATAAAAAGCTTCTGAATTATACGTCTTGAGAAAGATAGCTAATAATTTCAACATTCTGTTTTAAGGTCAAAATATCAACATTTTGACAGCTCATGCCACTTTAAACAGTATTTCCTCTAGATATAAATGTTCGAAAAAATTGCCTTTAATTCAACATTATGGTGCCAACGCCTAAGAATTATAAGATTACAAAATTAAATCAGTTTTTGTACTGACTCATAAAGTTTGACTCGTCCTCCTTTCGCACAATATTCGAAAACCTTGTCTACACCGCCCACAGCCATGCTCCCCTGAAAAATATAAAACAAACATGACGAAAACATACTACCTTGTATTGCTAAAACAAAATGAAAAGTGTAAGAGACTTTTTTCGACAAAGCCGCCATTGGTAGCAGTGAAATAACAAAGCGTGCTATAGGCTATAACTGGAGCGAAGCACTAAATGTCGGCTGATAACACATTTTGCGAAAGTTAAAGGTAATATGGCACCTAATCATTTTAGAGTTTATATTTCGACACAGGCTAGAAGAAACAGTCTTATTATAGATCATACTCGAGCTCAGATTTACCCCTGGGCAAACTGAACAAAAAATCGTCGTTTAATTAACACCCATTCATTAACAGACCAATCCGTGGTTCTGATATAATATAACGACAAGGTAGTTTTACCACTAGACTCGTCAACAAGCAACAGACTGAAATGTTTGCTCGACCCCCTCATTTCCCCCAAGACAGAGACTCGTCAACAAGCGACAGACTGAAATGTTTGCTCGACCCCCGCATTTCCCCAAAGAGAGAGACTCTTCAAAAAGCGACATACTGAAATGTTTGCTCGACCCCCGCATTTCCCCCAAGACAGAGACTCGTCAACAAGCGACAGACTGAAATGTTTGCTCGACCCCCGCATTTCCCCCAAGACAGAGACTCGTCAACAAGCGACAGACTGAAATGTTTGCTCGACCCCCGCATTTCCCCCAAGACAGAGACTCGTCAACAAGCGACAGACTAAAATGTTTGCTCGACCCCCGCATTTCCCCCAAGACAGGGACTCGTCAACAAGCGACAGACTGAAATGTTTGCTCGACCCCCGCATTTCCCCCAAGACAGAGACTCTTCAACAAGCGACATACTGAAATGTTTGCTCGACACCCGCATTTCCCCCAAGACAGAGACTCGTCAACAAGCGACAGACTGAAATGTTTGCTCGACACCCGCACTTCCCCCAAGACAGAGACTCGTCAACAAGCGACAGACTGAAATGTTTGCTCGACCGCCGCACTTCCCCCAAGACAGGGACTCGTCAACAAGCGACAGACTGAAATGTTTGCTCGATCCCCGCATTTCCCCCAAGACAGAGACTCGTCAACAAGCGACAGACTGAAATGTTTGCTCGACCCCCGCATTTCCCCCAAGACAGAGACTCACCAACAAGCGACAGACTGAAATGTTTGCTCGACCCCCGCACTTCCCCCAAGACAGGGACTCGTCAACAAGCGTGAGACTGAAATGTTTGCTCGACCCCCGCATTTCCCCCAAGACAGAGACTCGTCAACAAGCGACAGACTGAAATGTTTGCTCGACCCCCGCATTTCCCCCAAGACAGAGACTCACTAACAAGCGACAGACTGAAATGTTTGCTCGACCCCTGCACTTCCCCCAAGACAGGGACTCGTCAACAAGCGACAGACTGAAATGTTTGCTCGACCCCCGTACTTCCCCCAAGACAGGGACTCGTCAACAAGCGACAGACTGAAATGTTTGCTCGACCCCCGCATTTTCCCCAAGACAGAGACTCGTCAACAAGCGACAGACTGAAAGGTTTGCTCGACCCGCGCATTTCCCCCAAGACAGGGACTCGTCAACAAGCGACAGACTGAAATGTTTGCTCGACCCCCGCATTTCCCCCAAGACAGAGACTCGTCAACAAGCGACAGACTGAAATGTTTGCTCGACCCCCGCATTTCCCCCAAGACAGACACTCGTCAACAAGCGACAGACTGAAATGTTTGCTCGACCCCCGCATTTCCCCCAAGACAGAGACTCACTAACAAGCGACAGACTGAAATGTTTGCTCGACCCCCGCACTTCCCCCAAGACAGGGACTCGTCAACAAGCGACAGACTGAAATGTTTGCTCGATCCCCGCATTTCCCCCAAGACAGAGACTCCCAACAAGCGACAGACTGAAACGTTTGCTCGACCCCCGCACTTCCCCCAAGACAGGGACTCGTCAACAAGCGACAGACTGAAATGTTTGCTCGACCCGCGCATTTCCCCCAAGACAGGGACTCGTCAACAAGCGACAGACTGAAATGTTTGCTCGACCCACGCATTTCCCCCAAGACAGAGACTCGTCAACAAGCGACAGACTGAAATGTTTGCTCGACCCCCGCATTCCCCCCCAATACAGAGACTCGTCAACAAGCGACAGACTGAAATGTTTGCTCGACCCCCGCATTTCCCCCAAGACAGAGACTCGTCAACAAGCGACAGACTGAAATGTTTGCTCGACCCCCGCACTTCCCCCAAGACAGGGACTCGTCGACAAGCGACAGACTGAAATGTTTGCTCGACCCCCGCATTTCCCCCAAGACAGGGACTCGTCAACAAGCGACAGACTGAAATGTTTGCTCGACCCCCGCATTTCCCCCAAGACAGAGACTCCCCAACAAGCGACAGACTGAAATGTTTGCTCGACCCCCGCACTTCCCCCAAGACAGGGACTCGTCAACAAGCGAGAGACTGAAATGTTTGCTCGACCCCCGCATTTCCCCCAAGACAGACACTCGTCAACAAGCGACAGACTAAAATGTTTGCTCGACCCCCGCACTTCCCCCAAGACAGGGACTCGTCAACAAGCGACAGACTGAAATGTTTGCTCGACCCCCGCATTTCCCCCAAGACAGAGACTCTTCAACAAGCGACATACAGAAATGTTTGCTCGACACCCGCATTTCCCCCAAGACAGAGACTCGTCAACAAGCGACAGACTGAAATGTTTGCTCGACACCCGCACTTCCCCCAAGACAGAGACTCGTCAACAAGCGACAGACTGAAATGTTTGCTCGACCGCCGCACTTCCCCCAAGACAGGGACTCGTCAACAAGCGACAGACTGAAATGTTTGCTCGATCCCCGCATTTCCCCCAAGACAGAGACTCCCCAACAAGCGACAGACTGAAACGTTTGCTCGACCCCCGCACTTCCCCCAAGACAGGGACTCGTCAACAAGCGACAGACTGAAATGTTTGCTCGACCCGCGCATTTCCCCAAAGACAGGGACTCGTCAACAAGCGACAGACTGAAATGTTTGCTCGACCCCCGCATTTCCCCCAAGACAGAGACTCGTCAACAAGCGACAGACTGAAATGTTTGCTCGACCCCCGCACTTCCCCCAATACAGAGACTCGTCAACAAGCGACAGACTGAAATGTTTGCTCGACCCCCGCATTTCCCCCAAGACAGAGACTCGTCAACAAGCGACAGACTGAAATGTTTGCTCGACCCCCGCACTTCCCCCAAGACAGGGACTCGTCGACAAGCGACAGACTGAAATGTTTGCTCGACCCCCGCATTTCCCCCAAGACAGAGACTCGTCAACAAGCGACAGACTGAAATGTTTGCTCGACCCCCGCATTTCCCCCAAGACAGAGACTCACCAACAAGCGACAGACTGAAATGTTTGCTCGACCCCCGCACTTCCCCCAAGACAGGGACTCGTCAACAAGCGTGAGACTGAAATGTTTGCTCGACCCCCGCATTTCCCCCAAGACAGACACTCGTCAACAAGCGACAGACTGAAATGTTTGCTCGACCCCCGCATTTCCCCCAAGACAGAGACTCACTAACAAGCGACAGACTGAAATGTTTGCTCGACCCCCGCACTTCCCCCAAGACAGGGACTCGTCAACAAGCGACAGACTGAAATGTTTGCTCGACCCCCGCACTTCCCCCAAGACAGGGACTCGTCAACAAGCGACAGACTGAAATGTTTGCTCGACCCCCGCATTTTCCCCAAGACAGAGACTCGTCAACAAGCGACAGACTGAAAGGTTTGCTCGACCCGCGCATTTCCCCCAAGACAGGGACTCGTCAACAAGCGACAGACTGAAATGTTTGCTCGACCCCCGCATTTCCCCCAAGACAGAGACTCGTCAACAAGCGACAGACTGAAATGTTTGCTCGACCCCCGCATTTCCCCCAAGACAGACACTCGTCAACAAGCGACAGACTGAAATGTTTGCTCGACCCCCGCATTTCCCCCAAGACAGAGACTCACTAACAAGCGACAGACTGAAATGTTTGCTCGACCCCCGCACTTCCCCCAAGACAGGGACTCGTCAACAAGCGACAGACTGAAATGTTTGCTCGATCCCCGCATTTCCCCCAAGACAGAGACTCCCAACAAGCGACAGACTGAAACGTTTGCTCGACCCCCGCACTTCCCCCAAGACAGGGACTCGTCAACAAGCGACAGACTGAAATGTTTGCTCGACCCGCGCATTTCCCCCAAGACAGGGACTCGTCAACAAGCGACAGACTGAAATGTTTGCTCGACCCCCGCATTTCCCCCAAGACAGAGACTCGTCAACAAGCGACAGACTGAAATGTTTGCTCGACCCCCGCATTCCCCCCCAATACAGAGACTCGTCAACAAGCGACAGACTGAAATGTTTGCTCGACCCCCGCATTTCCCCCAAGACAGAGACTCGTCAACAAGCGACAGACTGAAATGTTTGCTCGACCCCCGCACTTCCCCCAAGACAGGGACTCGTCGACAAGCGACAGACTGAAATGTTTGCTCGACCCCCGCATTTCCCCCAAGACAGGGACTCGTCAACAAGCGACAGACTGAAATGTTTGCTCGACCCCCGCATTTCCCCCAAGACAGAGACTCACCAACAAGCGACAGACTGAAATGTTTGCTCGACCCCCGCACTTCCCCCAAGACAGGGACTCGTCAACAAGCGAGAGACTGAAATGTTTGCTCGACCCCCGCATTTCCCCCAAGACAGACACTCGTCAACAAGCGACAGACTGAAATGTTTGCTCGACCCCCGCATTTCCCCCAAGACAGAGACTCACTAACAAGCGACAGACTGAAATGTTTGCTCGACCCCCGCACTTCCCCCAAGACAGGGACTCGTCAACAAGCGACAGACTGAAATGTTTGCTCGACCCCCGCATTTCCCCCAAGACAGGGACTCGTCAACAAGCGACAGACTGAAATGTTTGCTCGACCCCCGCATTTTCCCCAAGACAGAGACTCGTCAACAAGCGACAGACTGAAATGTTTGCTCGACCCCCGCAATCCCCCAAGACAGAGACTCATCAACAAGCGACAGACTGAAATGGCGACGGGGTTGCTTCACTGATCACAGAGCTCCGCTTAAAACAAGGTGTTATGTGAGTTATTTACAGTAATCGAAGCCTATTTCATGAGAAGGGTTCACTAGTCCGAAGGTTCACTAGTCCGAAGGTTCACTAGTCCGAAAAACGGGTTCACTAGTAAGAAGGTTCACTAGTCCGAAGGTCCACTAGTCAGAAGGTTCACTAGTCCGAACGAGAGGGTTCACTGGTTCGAAGGTTCACTAGTCCGAAGGTCCACTAGTCAGAAGGTTCACTAGTCCGAAGAACAGTACCGATATCATCCTCCAAACGATAATAGGCATAGGCCTACCCAGACCCAAGGATAGTTTCCACAGCATTTTCTCACGAGAAAGTATCCCTTAGTCTTTGCTGGTCTGTAGTCGAGACAGAGTAAAGTTAGGAATTTATGATCCCTACAAAGAAAAAGGAAATATATAATTCGACGATTTTATGCACAGCCACGGGCGTACATCCCGGTAGCAGGGTGGGGGGGGGGGGGGGGGGGTGCAAACTAACAAAGAGAAAGACAATGAAGTTCCTGAGGAAATAGGAGGTATGCAGGGTATATAAAACCGTCGAACTAAATATTTTATTTTTCCTTAGGAACTCTAGAGGGTTATACGCATGACATGACATGTTCAATTTAAATCTTTTATTTATCAGATAATTTGAAAAGTTGGGAAAACATTATTAAAAAGATGACACTATACTTTTATCTAGAAAGACACGTGGTGTCGACTTTGTAAACGTTCATATACATATATTTGTGATCACTAAAACACACGGGCACTTGGAAAATCTTCTTGTCTAAATAACCATGAAGTTTCTAATTGTGTTAAAAAGAGGTATATCATTTAGGCCTTTATACCCCATAAATTGAACAAACTGTGAAGAGTACTTTTTATTTTTCATATCTGTTCAAGTATACGTACCGCTACACATATTTTTTTAATTGCTTCAATAAAATGTCTATCAGTACCACTGTTTAGTTTTTCTCATCCAAATAGTGGATGGTCTTATTTGAGATATAGCGCATTATATCTGGGATGTTCGGACTAGGGAACCTTCGGACTAGTGAACCTTCGGACTAGTGAACCTTCGGACCAGTGAACCTTCGGACCAGTGGACCTTCGGACTAGTGAACCTTCGGACCGGTGAACCTTCGGACTAGTGAACCTTCGGACTAGTGGGCCTTCGGACTAGTGAACCTTCGGACTAGTGAACCTTCGGACTAGTGAACCTTCGGACTAGTGAACCTTCGGACTAGTGAGCAGTTCCCTATTTCATGCAAGTAACAATATTGTGTGCCGTGTGGTAGATCTTCACCAACAAATCGGACTGAACTCGGTGAATTTATTCAAGTTATCCGAAATTTATAAGGTATCCAGACCGGGATCAAAATGGCTAAACAACCAACAACAACGCAAGTTACAACAGAACTTGTAACCAAGCTACCCGAATCAGGTAATGAAGATTGTTCATATTCTCAGCCTTTCACAAACCGCGGTAAACGTAAGTCAGCCAAGCCTTTATCAAATCCCAGCCTGAAAAGGGTGAGCTCTTTACCTGATATACCGAGTGGCAGTAACGTAATTTCGCTGACTCAGACTACACCCTCCCCGATCAATCTCGATTTACTGGTAGCAAGGCACGTACAACAAAGCATTGATCAAGCGCTATCCAAACTTCTTCAAACGGCCATGAAACCTGTTAGTGACATGATCTCGGCCTCAGACAATAAACTTACGGCTATTATGAAATCTAGCGACGAAAAAATATTGAAATTGACTTCTGACGTGCAGAATGTATTTCATAAACTTAACGAACGTGACGAAATTATCGCATCTAATCAAAGGAAAATAGCTGAACTTACAACTGAAATTACAAGCTTGAAAATCAATTTGTCAAAACAGGTAGAAACTATTGAAAATCTAGTGGATGAAAACAAACTGTTGATTGATAAACAAGAGCAGTATAGCCGAAGAGATTGTCTTCGGATAAATGGCCTAAAATTAAATCCCAACGAAACGACCGACGAGAGTGTATGTAGACTGGCTAATGAACTTGGTGTAAACATTGCAGTGAACGACATATCAAGATCCCACTTTATAGGTAAAGAAAAGAATCAAATTATTGCCAAATTTATCTCATATCGGAAACGTACAGAGCTTATCTCTGTCAGGAAAAAACTTCGAGATAATATCCATTTATCTGGCATATATATTAATGAAGACTTAACTAGCCTCCGATTTACCCTGTTTAAATCACTTCTGACACTTCGAAAAAACAATCAAATTCACTCAGTCTGGACCCATGATGGTAACATTTTTCTAAGACTAACGGAAGAAGGCCCCCGTCAGCAAATAACAAGCGAAAAAGACTTGAAAAAATTGTTGGAAAAAGTTCCCCCTTCTGCTATACCACACCCACGATAGGGAAAAATCCCTAAAATCTCCTTTGCATGCGGTCTTAACTCATTCTTGTGTCTACTGTGTGTATATACATGTCTGTGTGTCCCAGTAAAAATGTTTCCGTATGTTCTTGGATACACTGTGTTTACTACATGTATATTCAGTTACCTGTCTGTCTGCATGTTTGTTTTTCTTCTTCATACTGAAACATAACGAAAATCTGCTGTGCGTGACCTAGATTTGCCTCATTGTTTTGCCAACAGTACCGTGTCTGCATGTGTTATCTAACTGTGTGTGACCTAGATTGTCTGTTACGCCTATCTTGCAGTGAGTGTGTGCTCCCAAACGTGACCTAGATGCGTTC
This sequence comes from Lepidochitona cinerea, assembly GCA_963971465.1. Classification (NCBI taxonomy): domain Eukaryota; kingdom Metazoa; phylum Mollusca; class Polyplacophora; order Chitonida; family Tonicellidae; genus Lepidochitona; species Lepidochitona cinerea. Next base: position 13,981,089 of record OZ020559.1, read on the forward strand.
CAGTGATTGTTAACCTCAATTGTGTGTCTGCCTGTTTAAATGTTTTTCCTCTAAACATATTACGTTCTACGTTCGTGACTTAGCTATTTGCAACGACTCCAAGTAACATATAATATCCAGTAACCAGTAGGCTACTGTAAAATTTCATTTTCTGTATGTGTTAACATTGTATTATCATATAATGTCATACTATATTTATCTAGTGAAATTCGATTTCATGTCTTAGATATCACCATTTTCCATTTCTAGAGAATCCAATAGTTTATTTTTGACAGACCAATGTAAGTATACTGGGTCCTGTTACCTAGAAATTAAACTTGTTTTAAGCTGTTCCGTGCAGCAGCCTCGGTATGGCATCATAATTCGCATGTGTTTTTCCATTTATATTTTTTGCATGAAACGCCAAATCTCAAGGCCTTCTCCCTATCATACATACTACTATCATTCATTCTTTGTGGTAGGCATATTAGCCGTGTTAATTGTCGATATGTGTTTGTTAACCTTGTGCATCTCCAATCCTGTGAATAGCTGACTTCCAAAAGCCATTACTAATATAATTTTGTAATTTTTTTCCCTTTTACTCAGGTTTAATAATAACAAGTAAATGGAGACTGAGATGTAAAAAATCACCTAATGGACATTAAATTATCAGAAATTTCTATGTAATGAAACTTGGCTCTTTTCTCAAGTATATCTGTATTCTCCCAGTTTAAACAAAATTTTATTTCAACAGATGTTTGTAAGAATATTGTCTTCCTTAAGCCGCAGCTCATATGTTTCTAAATGCATATTTTGTCCCCCCCCCCCCCCACTTATTAAACCATTGGCTTCCTGTCTATTATTTCAATGCTAATCAATACCCTTTAAGTTTGAACTTCCCGCATGCGCTCCTAATACTATCTTGAATTCTTTATTGCATGCAAATTTAGGTGTTATGTTTCTGTTTAACAAGTGTCTACTTTGTCAACCTGTCTCCTCTCCTATTGTGATAAATTAGCGTCATCCACCATAACGAGAATTCAACACCGTACAATTTTAGAATGACTGTTAACAAATCAGTTTGCGCTTTGCATCCTATATAGTAACCAATTCAAACAATTTATGCAACTGGTTAAATAAGGTCTACTAACATTCAAATAAGATTTAAGATCCGTATACAAAGACAGCACCATAGACTTAATAGCTTTATATGGCTTTTCAGAAATATACAGAACACCTTGTTGGCCCTTCACCAATAACATGTTCTATCAATTGTTAATTTTAATTTTACTTTTCTTATCTCTCCTCCCATTTCTAATTAATATGAATAATTCTTTTTATACAAATCAAGTTCCTATTGTACCTATAATTAAATTGAATTTGGACCTGGCCGTCCTCGTCTTGTCACTTGCCGCACGTGTACAACCATGTAAATTGACTCCCATCGATAATGGGTAACGATCTGGCGTCTTACCGTGTGGCCATTGGTCTCTTTAACTGCATTAAATCTTGCAACAAAGGTCACATCAACGTAATTAACTGTAAACTATACCTGGTTTTTGTTTGTAATGCTGTTATTTCTTGTCTTCTTTTCCAAATTTATTTTACCTTGTTAGTGAGTGGCGATATAGAGACAAACCCTGGACCAGTCGGAGGTACCTTATCAATTGTCCATTTAAATGTGTGCGGCTTGAGGAATAAGGTAGATGAAGTTTTTGCAAATTTATCCGATTTCGACATAATAGCTATAACTGAAAGTCATTTAACTGCCCACATTCCAAATTATACCATCGATATGTCTGGGTTTCATGAGCCTATACGCCGTGATCGAGACCAGGCTTGGGGAGGTGTATGTAAATATGTAACTAATAGTGTAGCGTTCTCTCGCCTCCCTAACCTGGAACATCGTCAACTTGAAATAATATGGTTGGAGGTTCATTGTTTACCCAGGTATATCATTGGTGCTATATATAGACCCCCCAATGCGGACGTTGGGATGTGGGACGAACTAAAAAACAATGTAGAAACTGTAATTGACAATTACCCAAATCATAACTTTATACTCACCGGGGATCTGAATGAAAACTTATTGGATCACAGAAAAAACAACTTAAGATCAATTGTAGGAACTTTCGGTATGCATCAACTAATTACTGAAGTTACCAGACCAATCTCGGGTACACTGATTGATCCAATTATATGTAATTGCAGAGATAGCGCTTTGGATTTTGGAACTCTACCGAATTTTTGTAGCGACCATTGCGCTGTTTACGTAAAGTTAAAATCTGGCCTCACAAAACAAAAGAAGTACTCGAGATTGGTCTGGAACTACGAATCTACTAACTGGGACGAATTTCGCTTATCATTATCTAGTGTGGACTGGGAGCAAATGGTTACAGAAGACCCAAACATATTCTGTTCAAATATTACTGAAAAATTGTTGGCCATAGCTCGACAGTTTATCCCTAACAGAAATATAACCATTAACCCCAACGACAAAGCCTGGATAACACCTCACATTAAACTAGAAATGAAAAAACGAAACAGACTATACAAACGGTGCCGTAAGTTTCAAACGGAAGGAAACCTACAGTTATACAAACAACAACGGAACCATGTTAATTCCTTGGTAAGAGATGCTAAACAAAATTACGAAAACAAAATAACCGAAAAAATTGAAAACGGAAATACTAACCACAAATTCTGGTGGAAACTTTGCAAATCAGTTTTAAAATCAAAAAATTCAAATGTTTCTCCCATACCACCTCTTACCAAAGACGACCAAATATTTTTTTCCGATAATATTGAAAAAAGCTAACCTTTTGAACGAATATTTCTCGAGTATCTGTTCACATGGTGATTCGGGTGTTGTCCCTTACAACATTGATCCAATTAATGAATCTGAGCTTTCTAATATAACTGTAGACCCTGAAAATGTTATAGAGATCTTATCATCTATTGACGTTAGTAAGGCTACAGGACCAGATATGATTAGCGCGAGAATATTGTATGAGGCTCGATTTGAAATATCCCCTATCTTAACAAGACTTTTCCAAACCTCTTTGAATTCCAGTATTTTCCCAGATTGCTGGAAGATTGCAAATGTTACACCAATATTTAAATCGGGAAATCCGTCTCAAGTAACCAATTATCGTCCGATTTCACTTCTTAGCTGTTTAAGCAAAATTCTAGAGCGAGTTGTTCACAAAAATATTTTCGAATTTTTACAGGCTAAAATATCTTCTTGTCAGTATGGATTCTTGCCCAACAATTCCACCGTAACACAGTTGTTAGATCTGTATAATGACATAGTTAAAGCTTTGGATGACGGGAAGGAAATATTTTTTATCTTTTTCGACATTTCCAAAGCTTTTGACAGGGTGTGGCATGAGGGGCTTATGGTTAAATTAAAGGCTTTTGGCGTAACTGGCGGTCTTCTGAAATGGATACAAAGTTACCTAACAAGTAGGAAACAACGAGTTGTTTTGGGAGGGGCAAGTTCTTCTACATTGGCTTTACATGCAGGTGTGCCCCAAGGGTCAGTCCTGGGACCTTTACTTTTTCTAATTTACATAAATGATCTTCCTGATAAAGTTCTTAACAATATTAAACTATTCGCCGACGATACGTGCCTATACGTAATATCGGACGCCATAAAACAAAATGTAAACTCTCTACAAAACGATATGAAATCATTAGAAAATTGGGCTAAAGCTTGGTTGGTGGATTTCAATCCACAGAAAACCAAATCCCTGCTAGTTTCTCGACGGAGACCCCCCTCAAATATACGATGTACGTTCGAGGGTTGTCAAATTGAATCCGTGCCCTTCCACAAACATCTTGGAATAATTTTTAACTGCTCTGCTAACTGGAACCACCATATTAACAAACTTATCGAACTAACCAATAAAAAAGTATCCATGTTCAGAGGACTCAAATACCAACTTTCCAGAAAAAGTCTGGAGATTATGTTCAAAAGCTTTATCAGACCATCATTTGAATACTCAGACGTAGTATGGGATAACATCGCAGAATACCATGTGACAGCACTCGAGAATATCCAAAAAGACTGTATTAGAATCATAACCGGACTAACTAAAAGTGTTGCAACCGCTCTACTTTATCAAGAGTCTGGTTTGCATAAATTATCTACCAGACGTAAAATCCATCGCCTACTAACCTTCCATAGAAATATTAACAATCCTGATAGCACATTAAATAAAATCCTGCCGCCTCCAACTCACATCCGTAATCCTTACCCAGTTAGAAACGCAACCCAAATAACCACGTTCCGATGCAAAACAGCCAATTATAGTAAGTCGTTCTTTCCGCAAACATTACGGGAGTGGAATGAACTACCTGAACCAACTAAACTTATGACTTGCCAAATATCCTTCAAAAATTCCCTGTACAAAATTTTCCCCATACCGAAAGTTCCCTCTTGGTATTACGTTGGACAAAGAACGGGCAATATAATTCTTTGTAGAATCCGAAACGGTTGTAGCTCTTTAAACGATGACCTATATAATAATTTTATTACTGACTCTCCAAAATGTTCCTGTGGATTTTCCTCCGAAAATGCAACCCACTATTTTTTTCAATGTAAAAGATTCCTCTTGCCGCGCACATCTATGGTTGAAGAAATAAGGTCACTTGGATATACGGGGGATCTGACAACCACTCTTTTACTTTATGGATCCAATGACCTGACTCAGGAACTGAATAAAGACCTCACAATTTTAATATGCAAATTTATCATCCAAACTAAACGTTTCTAATATTCATATAAATGGGGACCAATGCGTGACACGACTTGGACGGCCAATTAGGTACATCTAATTATATGCGTTTATGTATGTGCATTTGTATGCTTTGTGTGTATATATGTTGTGTGTATATATGTGTATATGTATCAATATGCGTATTTGTCTGTATGTATATATACATGGAGAGATGTATATGTATACATATATACACGTAAGTATTATGCATATTTGTCCTTTGTTGTTCCATTCACTACGTCTATATATGTTAAACAAGTTTGTTGACATTGAATGGGAATTAAGTATAAACTCTAAATACTATTATTTTGTATTTTGATAACCCTCCTTGTATATATTCATCCTACCTTAAAAAACTCGTTATTCTCTAACATTGTATTTAATTAATGCACAAAATAAGCTCTGAGCTTAATGTGCAAGAAATAAAGATTATATAAAAAAAAAAAAAAGAAATGTTTGCTCGACCCCCGCATTTCCCCCACTTCTCATCCACAGGATAGATTCGTTTGATGCAAATAGAATGTTGGCTTTTCAAAAATGGCGCCTCAATATTGTAGAGTTTATATCTCAATACAAGGTACAAGAATCAGTCCTGTTCTGGATCATCCTCTGGCTCGAGCATGCTATCATTTACCCCAGGGCAAACTGAATGGAAAATCGTCGTTATATTACCATGGACGCCCATTGATTGACAGACCAATCGGAGGCTCTGCTATAATTTAACGATAAGGTAGCCTTACGAGTAGACATGGAGTCTTGTCCCCAATTCACTTTACATCGATAGGACGAATCCAGGTGATGTAAAAGGAGAACAGCGATGGCAAGTCGGCCTTTTAAAAGTTCCGAAATTGTTTTATCTACAATGGCTTCTCGCATACTATAGAAAAGTCTTCTATCTTTGTTTTGTTTGTTGCCGATATTATTAAAGTAACGTGAATTGTTAGTTAAATTTCCGCCACAAAACTGTGGCAGGGCCAAACCAAGTTTACATGCATATCAAATTAGAAACGACGTTTTCTCATCCAGTATGCCCACGGGTAAAATTGATTGTATTAAGTTTCAACGTTTTCATTTAACCAAAGACAAAATGGCGCCTCAATATTGTAGAGTTCATATCTCAATACAAGGTAGAAGAATCAGTCCTATTCTAGGTAACTCACCATTATAACAACCACGAGAATTCCCGTTAACATGATGATGAATTGTAGAGCATCCGACCAGATTACCGCCTTAATTCCGCCCTGGAACATGGATAAATCATGACAATAGCTGAAAAACGGATGAGGTCAAACGGATATATTTGCTTCTGTCAATCACAAACAATTCGCCACACGGAGGTGAACACCTGCCACTCTCATAACAAATAAATTTTCAAATCCAAGTGGATTGATTGATTGATTGTTTGGTGTTTTACGCCGCGCTCAATGTTATTTCACTTATATGGCGGCGTTGCCAGTTTTATTGTGGGAGGAAACCGGGCTCAGTGCCCGGAGGAAACCCACGACCCTCCGTTGGTAACAGGCAACCATCCCACATAGGTCGTTCGAGTGAAAACCCAGTCAGAAAATTTCCAATTTTTGGACTGAGTGGGATTCGAACCCGCGACCCATTGGTCAAACCCAAGTGGAAAGCAGAAAAGAAAAAGACAGATTCTTAAATCTTATAGAAACTTGAAATATACATATAACATGTGAGTATCTTTGACCTTCGCATTTAACACTGGCTTAATTTGTTCTATTGCCATCTAGGTTGCCTCCCTTGGTGTGCTCTCTACTGAAAGGAGGCATAATTGCCCTACTCTCGCGAGATTTCGAGAGCAGGTGCCATTTTTAATGAAGGAGGAATGGTACAAAAAACTGCAGACAGGTCATTAGATAAAACTATTTAGTTGGATTTTATAAAAGATAGTAAAAATAAGAAAAAAGACGGTTAATTACTTTCATAAAACCCAACAAAATTATATGTAAATAGATCTCTTTCATTGTTTGTATTAAAAAATGAGACTGTCCCACTCAAACCACCAACTGTATCTCCATTTCAAAGAGCTCAACTAATTGAAATAGAACGTTACACCATCGGGGTCTTAAGAGGAAATCAAAATGGCGAACAGGAAAGTATAGGTGTACGCGCATGCGTGTTGCTTCATGAGCATGTCACAAAACAATCTCTTCAATAACGGAATCCATTTATATCCTATTTTTTTCAGTCGGCTTCAAGTCTATACTATATGATCAAATACTGGAAAAACTGTACCACTTTCATAAGTTGGATTACATTCAAAGCGGAGAAAATCACCGACATTTCTAGATAGATCATGGGTCGCGGGTTCGAATCCCACTCAGTCCAAAAAATTGGAAAATGTTCTGACTGGGTTTTCACTCGAACGACCTATGTGGGGTGGTTGCCAGTTACCAACGGAAGGTCGTGAGTTTCCTCCGGGCATAAAGCCCGGTTTCCTCCCACAATAAAACTGGCAACGCCGCCATATAAGTGAAATAATCTTGAGCGCGGCGTAAAACACCAAACAATCTATTAATCAATCTAGATAGATCGATTGCATTAAAACTCTACCATACATAAACCATACATTTGCAACTAAGAGAAAGGAAATATTAAATATTTATACAGTTGAAAAGGAAAGTTTTCTGTTACGATTTTCAATACTCACTATGGTAGTATAGAAGACAGCAGCCAATGTGACTAATATAATGGAATAGCCAATCGGGAAACCAGTTACTGAAAATAATTTAATCATTTATCGATTTTTAATTTGATTTTTTTTATCAATGTACAATAACAATATATTACAGAATAGTAATATATTAAAGCCTTTCATTGGAAATTGATAACTTCTTATTTTTTTTTACTAATATAAAGATAAACGGTATTCGCAACAAACTTACTGTCCTTTTAACGCTGGATGAAAGGTTTTAAACGTTGAAATCGCTTCTTACCTGCCTCGAGGGCTGTAGCTGGGCCAAAGAGAACAATTCCCATATACCATGTCTGGAAAACGGAAATATATATTTTATTTGTTTTAAATGGCGTGAGCTGCCAAGATTTTGCCAAAATCATTTTTACGTTTCCGCAAAACTTTGAAAATGAGCTATAATAGCTTGAAAAAGTTTTACTTAATTCACATTCAATAAAACACGAGCTTATTAAATTATTATTTGATGGCGTTGGTCGAAAATTAAAATCAGGCCTATATATTGTAAAAACAAAACTTGCACAGATAAGCCACAGATTGGCTTCTGCTTTTCTTAAGATATCTTCTCTTAATTCAGAAACTCGAGAAACCCATGAATATTATAGAACATAGAGACCTAGACGTCATTCAATGAAGATCTGTCTAACAGTTCCTATAAATGATTTTGTTAAAGGGCGTTAATTAAATATAATTCTGTTAGACTGTTGTGTTGATTGGGTTTTCACTCGAACGACCTATGTGGGATGGTTGCCAGTTACCAGCGGAAGGTCGTGGGTGTCCTCCGGGCATAGAGCCCGGTTTCCTCCCACAATAAAACTGTCAAAGCCGCCATATAAGTGAAATAATCTTAAACGCGGCGTAAAACACCAAACAATCAATCAATTTTTCGTGTACCCAACTCATTAGGTGAATGTACATATGTACACAAAGAAAACAGTTAGGCACCCCCCTGGAAAGTCTGCACCGACCGATAAAGTCTTTGGAGTAGGGAGATAGTTATCAAACTGATGTTGCAGAAACGATTGTGATAATAAAGGGCAACATTCTGGCGTGGTATTAATGGCAATGGGGATGGTGGGGATGGGTTACGCTTCCCTTATATTTGATACATTCAGGCAGGCAGGATGGCGGCTGGCTAAATAAAAGGTCATATTCCAGTCAATATTAAAATTGTACTCTTACGCTGATAATATTGTTTCCCAAAAGATGATGTAATTCACAGCGTGACTTGCTAAACTTGAGCCTGGTCACGAAGAGACGCGTGACAATGATTAAATAGGTAATACAATAACGGTATAGCTATAAACATTATAAAAGGCATATCTGCTCTACATAATAACAACCTATTTCTTTTGAATGTTTTTTCTTTAGGTAAATTGTTTTTGCTAGTTTTTTTCCTCAATGTTATTCCATTCCATTTGTTATTAATAATTAGAACAACAAATTGAAAATTCCTTTTCTGCTTAAGTTTTATCAATACCAATTTATAATGCTGTACTTTAAAACTGACGCACAACTAACCGATCATGGTCTAACAAAACATTAATTGTGAATTGGGATTCAGAAAGAACCCATTTCATCATCAACATATATAATGTTTTCAATCATATGAGGCCAGTGCAATGAATTTAAATAATAAAACAGCTGTAAAAACGATGTTCTGGTCAATAATGCCTTTTATACTCACATAGCTTATGATCCCTAAAATGGAAGCCAAAACTCTGACAGAGCGAGTTCCAAATCGCAAACTTAAATACTGAAACAAAAAAATCATTCATTTGAAATCCCAGGCAGTTGGCGAATGAAGATTTAGAACTCAATCTATGAAGTAAGAAATGGCTTTAGAAAAAACAAATACACGCACATTCAGAACAAAACTATCACCCCCGCAAAGCAATGGCGTACATCATTCAAACCAATAGACGCGCCAATAAGCTAAAACAACCAACCCCCACAAAGCATGAGTTTAGGAGAGATTTTTTAGCATTTCTTTCTGCCAACGTAAATGGCTCAGTCACAAGAACATGCAGACATAGCAATTGTTTTATTGAAATTGGTATGATATAGTATTGCATGCCACTTAGGTAAATTTAAATGGAAAATATCACAGAACCCGTTGGCCGTGCCTTTCGTTGCTCACTATCGTTCAACTGGGTAAGTTTCACCCCTAGCATATATCGATACAAATATTCTGGAAAACGTTAATACAATGTAAACGGAGTAAGAAGATTATAATATAGCCGAAACAAACCCTCTTACAACTCTTCAACATACGGCGACCGAGTGAAAAATCCAATCAAAAATTTTAAATTTTTATTTGGCCTGAGTGTGATTCGAACCCGCGCCGCATCGATGGAAGGTCTGTGTAGGACTGAGTGCCCCTTCAGAAATACCAGCAGAAAATATACATACATGCACATACCTCGTAAGAACTCGTGAGCTTCAATGGGTAAAGCAGCGGAACAAATGTCTGCGATATGATCATACAACAGAAAAAGTATCCTATTAGACTGGTCCAGTAGTGAGTCCCATATGCGTACATCTCCGCCGGTAACCCTAGCATCATTATGGACGATTCAAAGGATACGATCAGGGACATGGCTACGGGACCGATCTTCTGTCGCCGGTTTCCAAGTAGGTACTCGGCCGTGGTTTTCTGTTTACCTCCCGAGCAAGCAAAGAAGACGCCAATAGCTGAAGACCCAGCAATTGTGATTGCAAAAATAAGATAATCTGCCCAGTGAAATCCTCGAGGGACGTACGCAGGGAGTTCCGTGGCCGTCATCTTGGTGTCTGAAAGGAAATTACCATTTTTTAATACTATGGTGACTGTTGGTTCTTCATTGAATGGCTTTCCTCTCCCACTAAACCTGACAACGCCGCTATATAAGTGAGGTAATGGATGCAACGTAAAATATCATTCATTGAATTGGGAACTAAAGCGTCAAACATGGACTTAAAACCAATTCATTGCCAGTACAGGTCAGTATATGTAAAGGCTCGATCTGCTCAAAATTGGGACATTTTTTCATGGATTTGAATGAAACGAAAAGAAACGATTGTCAAAACTGCCAGCGCCAGGATTGTAGCTCTATGTTTTGTTCAGGAATTTTTTAGAGTTTGCAAAAAACATAACATCGAATATTAGTCCGGGTTTCTGAGTCCAAAATAGCTATTATTTTATACTGACCGTAGTATTTTGGTAGGTAGCGAAATTATCCATGAACGAGATTATGACCATTTAGGCACGATTTGGGTAGATTATATTGTTATTTCATTGTCTAAATCGGATCACATACTGCCCGCTTAGAAGCAAACAAGCTACTCCGGCTTTTTGATTGCAATTAACCCAGACTCCAAAATACGGCCGTCAGTATAAAAAAAATAGTAGTTTTGGAGTCAGAACCCCGGACTAATCCAAATAAATTCTCAACAATTGCCCAGCCGTTAGCATAGTTTAATGATTGGTCGATTGTTTGGTGATTTACGCCGCGCTGACGATTATTTCACTTATATGGCGGTGTTGCCAGTTTTATTGTGGGAGAAAACCGGGCTCTCTTCCCGGAGGAAACCCACGAACTGGCAGCATAGTTTAAGCACAGGATTATGAGCTAAAAGATTAGATAAGCTGGCAATTGAAATGTTTGCCATCGTAATTTTGACAACGCCTTTTGAATATATCATCGTTTTGACCTCTTGAATCTTCGTTAATTACGATACTTTATATGTAGTTATTGAAAATAGATAATAAACGGCAAATAAAGTGCAGAGAGCTTTGATATGATTGGTTAAAAATTACAAAATTTTGGCTTTTTTCAGGCATCTTGCATATACATTAGGATCAATTCAATTCAATTTAATTCAATTTTATTGCAGGACAAGCCATTTGGCTTTTTACCCTTACCACAATACAGATGCAAGTACTGGGTATGCATTAAAACATAGTTTGCAATTACATAGTTGTTTTCAAGTAATTATACCTTAAAGACCAAGAATAATACTTCTATAGGATAGAGCCTCTAACAAATATTTTCCAAGAGTTATTATTTTGTTTTTTGAATAAGGAATCCTAAAACCTACCTGAAGCTGCTTCCCGGGGGTCCAAAACACCAACTGAATGAAGAGTTTGAGGGACAATGTTATTGTATGAGACTAAATTATGTAATTTGAATATCATATGAGCATGCTAAAAGCTGGTATATGCGTTGCAGCGTAAATATCAAGCCCTTATATCGGAAACCAGCTTATGGATACTAGGTAAAGAGGGTTATTTGTTTCCGAATACAATTTCCAATTCACCAACGTGTCCGTGACTATATGCAATTGAGAGATCGTGAGGTGAAATTTTAAATTGACTTTCTCATGTATGGTCATTTTATGCTTTGTCATAATGTAACTTACTTATTTTAGACATTTTTACTGATCTGTAACCGTGTTATACTTCTGCAAGAGTTTTGTCAGTTTTCAAATAATGTTAAAGGGCATGAGCTGCCAAAATGTTGATATTTTGACGTAAAAACAGAATGTTGAAATCATCGGCTATTTTTCTCATGACGTATAATTCAGAAGCTTTTTAGTGCTTCTAGTCTCGAAAATGTACGATAAAGAATTGTTTTGAACTAACTTTGACTTAGAAAGAATGAATAGTCGCCACGGTTATTTAAATTTTGTTTACTTTTCGAACACGTTTTCGGTTCGTACAGGCCACATACTGTATGGATTTTCCTCATTCCAACGCCAATCATTTAGTTTTTCGATGGCCTTCAAAGCATCGTACTGTCGTGACGATCAGAAATTATGAAAAATATGAACGTGTGGTGTATCAATTTGTCCTTAGAAGGGTAATTCTGGAAACCTGCATTTTCCCAGGGTTGTAAAACAGAATAAATATTTAACTAAACTCATTTGGGAAACAGTCCCAATAAATATTTTCTTGAGTAAATATATCACTACCTCTGAGGAACAGTCGTTCAAAAGTGTATCGCTGTTTAAATATGATCTCACTTGCGTAACGTCAAAAGGACTTAACCACGCTTCTAATAGAGAGTACGCCAAAAACGTGCATGTTGTACTCTCTTTTTAGAAACTGGGGGCCTGTTTCACTAAACGGCGTAGATGTATTTTTGTGTAACTTTCACACCAACGTATCTCTACACTATGGGTTGCTATGGCAGTTACGTAAAAACTTACGCTACGCTGCTTTGTGAAAAACGCTCCTGTAGGTTATCTCCAAGATTCCGTGGTGTCAGGTTGCACTTTTAAGAACCTTTGGGAGACGTTGTGATTTCATTTCGCGCATTTTGTCCCACGTGTGAGGTAAGCATCGTATTAGAACATGAACGCTCCAGATAGTACCAAAGATTGAACATTTACTTCAATTCTCACGATACTTGCGCTCCCTAAACCTGGTATAGATGTAACGTAACGTCTCTTTTTGGCGTTTATACACCATGTCAGAACGACAAAGAGCTCGGTTACGCGCTCAATGAGAGCGCAACCCAGGGCTCTGGGATGTAGTTTTCTAAGAAAAGCTAATAATTCCTCCAGCCCAACCCAGGGTGATTGTTCATTTTTTTACTTCTTGCCATACTTGTGCTGCCTAATTCACAAAAAGATACGATGTGACGTAACATCCCTTTTGACGTTTACAGCTCACATTGGATACACTTTTTAACAACCAAATCTCGCTTCACAAAGCAGTCGCAGTACAAGCGATGCCTGCGCGTGGTTGCCAATGGATGCCCTAATAAAGAGATACGTCGTCATGGCAACTGCAATTGATTGCACCGTGTGACCACTTTGTGAAACGTCCCCCAGGATCATTAACTATATAAATCTAATATATTATTATAATAAATATATAACTGTATAAAGTGCTTAAATAACGTATCACAAAATGTGCTATATGAGTAACATGGATTTTCACAACCTACAATATCACTGCAAACAATTGTGGAAAGAACAAAATGGGTTTAATTTCATAATTTGTATCGTCGCAATAGAATTTCTATGACACACGACGTCTTTTAGACGGCTCTGACCTAATACAATATTCACTTTCGGCTTTAAGAATAGACGCATGCGCAGTAGCCTCGGTACAAATGAGAATGAAACTACATTGGGTGACTTTAAAGTTTGAGTTTGGGTTGGTCTTGAGTGTTGGTGTTAGTGTTGGTGTCCACCTGAAGCTCCAAACACCATGCATCGAGTCAACACTCAGTACAGACACCAGTGTTAACACTAGTGTTCAATTAGCAAATAGTCTGTAAGAAAAGTGTTGACCTGAAGCCAAAACACCGACTTGCGGTTAACACTGGTGTTCGTCCAGTTTTGACAGGGCTACAATCACTCTACTGTTCAATTTGTACAGTAATATCCGACCTGACATCTTGCACTAATTAGCATACAGTAGCAGGTTGTCTGTTAAAGGGACATGAGCTGCCAAAATGTTGATATTTTTACGTCAAAACAGAACGTTGAAATTATTGGCTATTTTCCTCAAGACGTATAATTCAGAAGCTTTTTAGTTATTTAAATTTTGTTTACTTTTCGAACACGTTTTCGGTTCGTACAGGCCACATACTGTATGGATTTTCCTCATTCCAACGCCAATCATTTAGTTTTTCGATGGCCTTCAAAGCATCGTACTGTCGTGACGATCAGAAATTATGAAAAAAAAACGTGACTTTTGGCAGCTCATGTCACTTTAAATTGCACAATATAGTTGATCGCCTAAGTTAGAATACGCAATTGTTTTAGCTTTTGCAATACGATTGTCGTCTTTAATAAAACACAGGACAAGTTTTGAAAACTTTATTTTATTTAAAAGAATTTACAATCCTACACGTCTTATATGTCTGAGATAGACCAAACTGCAACGCCAACGACACTCTGAAACTTCGGGGATTTACGTGCGTGAAATACCCTCTGATAGACTGCAGGTCATTTTGAATGTGGTGACCAAAAAGGTAGCCGTGTAACATACAATTTCCATATCCTCTTCAGGGCCCATCGAAAGTGTCCTCGTGATAATGTAAGGGACCGAAATACTCTGTCTGTAAACTTTCAGGCGCGATCAGTTTTATAATTGAAGTATTGGAGGATTCCTGGAATGTACCGAAAGTGCGTCTCTTCTTTGCGTTACACAACATGCTTTACCGGGCTAGATATATTATATAAACAAATATCTTTCTAAATGATATTAGCATTTAATAAATTTATAATTATTTTTATTTTATTTTTTCGTCTGTAGTAAAACATTTTGATATTTACTTTCGACGCCATTTTTATTCAGCCCAAAAATACGGTGATTTGCAGTATAAAAAGCGCAGACTGTCCGAGGCCACTCGGAACATCCGTCGGCTATCTTCGCTCGCTACCGGTCGGCTTTGACACGCCTCGGACAGTCTTTTAAAGGGCAAATAGTGTAACCTCATTAACATAAGTGGGACGGGCCTAATGAAGGGTAGAATATCGTAGAGTGAACAACTATAGTACTCTGTCTAGGGATGTAGTGCCAAATTCTAAATTTTCAAGATTGAAGGCTCTTTGAAGTTTAGGCAATACATATTAACTCAATTGTTCACAAAAAACTGCATCAGAACATCGAGATTCTGAAAAACCAGTCTTAAAACGTTGCCATTTCAGTGAGAAAACCTGCCTTCATCATTGACTTCTGATAGCTGTAAGAACCAATCAAACAATTCTAAGCCAGTACTGGTAACCTCTCAGCCAATCAGATAAAGACTAGACAAAGGCATGTTCAAAGGGCTTACATTTAGGTGTACAATATGGTGACAAGTGAGGTAGACCATACATCTCTACTCTGTCCGATCAAACTTCGGCTGTCTTATCTTAACTACCGGTCTGCTTTCACATGTTTTACTACAGACCAAAAGAGAAATTAAAAATAATTGCAAATGTATCAAATACTAAAATCATCATAGATATTTGTTTATGTATGTTATTTTGCCAAGTAAACCACATGTTGTGTAACAGAAATTAGATAGACACAGTTTCGGTATACTAAGTCGTCAGTTCCATTTTTACCCTGGCCCAGACTTTTTACCGGGTCAATCAGTGTCGGTTAATTTACTAACTCAGAGTGTTTCTGTCTCTTACGCTCATTAGGTAGAGAGTTGGACGCTCAATCCGAACAGCTTACCGCCAATGTGTCGCGGGTTCGAACCCCACTCATTAAAAAGGGTTAATTTACTAACTCAGAGTGTTTCTGTCTCTTACGCTCATTAGGTAGAGAGTTGGACGCTCAATCCGAACAGCTTACCACCAATGTGTCGCGGGTTCGAATCCCACTCATTAAAAAAAAATGGAAACTTTTCTGACTGGGATTTCACTCGAACCACCTATGAACGGGATCGTTGCCAGTTACCAACGGAAAGTCATGGGTTTCCTCCGGGCATAGAGCCCGGTTTCCTTCCTTTTGGAAACTTCATCTTTATATAAACAGTGGAAAAGTACATATATTCAGTTCCGCCATTCCGCAGAGGTCAACAAGGTTAACACTAAGTTAGTATAAGCAATTGTTTTAGCTTTTGCAATGCAATTATCGTCTTTAATAAAACACAAACCAAGTTTTGAAAAAAAAATTATTTTATTTAAAAATTTCACAATTTTCACACGTATAAAACAATTTCATTTTTTGAGAGAATTTACAATCCTACACGTGTTATATATCTAAGATAGACCAAACTGTAACGACAGTAGATATATTTTTAACAGTAACGGTAAAAATTAACAGAACGTAAAAGGAACGTTGAATATATAAAGAAAAAGTACCCAAATGTATTAACAGTATTTTGTACAAGCAACATTTTTCAATTTATGCTACAGGAGGCCGTTTTCCTAAAGCGTAAGGCTTCCGTGGCTTGTTATGAAAACCGTTACGTTAGAAACATATGCTTCGCTGGCTTTGTGAAACAAGCCCTTGGGTCAAGGTCACAAAGAGTGCATGTTGTACTCTCTTTTTAGAAACCTGTAGGATATCTCAGTGGTGTCCGGCTGCACTTTTAAATACCTTTGGCAGACGTTGTAATTTGATTGCGTGCATTTTGTCCCACGTATAAAGTAAGCATCGTATTAGAACATGAACGCTCCAGATAGTACCAAAGATTGAACATTTACTTCAATTCTCACGATACTTGCGCTCCCTAAACCTGGTATAGATGTAACGTAACGTCTCTTTTGGCGTTTACATCGAGATATGTATCATGTTGGAACGACAAAAAAGCCTGGTTACGAGCTCAAGGACAGCCCCAGTGATTGAACATTTTTTTAACTTCTTACGATACGTGTGCTCCCTAATTCGCAAAAAGATACGATGTGACGTAACATCCCTGTTGACGTTTACAGCAAGCTCACAGTGGTTACACTTTTTAACAACCAAATCTCGCTTCACAAAGCAGTCACAGAGTAAACGAAGCCTTTGCGTAGTTGCCAATATAATAGAAGCCATAATGACGGGATACGTCGTCATGGCAACTGCGATTGATTGCATTGCGTGACCGCTTCGTGAAACGTCCCCCAGGATCATTAACTATATAAATCTAATATATTATTCTAATAAATATATAACTGTATAAAGTGCTTAAATAACGTATCACAAAATGTGCTATATGAGTAACATGGATTTTCACAACCTACAATATCACTGCAAACAATTGTGGAAAGAACAAACAACAATGATAAGATAAAAAAACAACCCCACTCATACATTTTACGCAAACAAAAATTGTGTGAGAGCGAAAAAAACAAAATGAAAATTTAAGTCACTTTCAATGACGACCGTTAAAATAAAAAGTTTAAAATTCAAGTCATAATGTAGTTTTTTTGGTACTTTTAAGTATTTGTATAATAAATACATCAGGGGCCTCTTTAACAAAGCGGCGTAGCCTAATTTTTAATTTAAATGCTATGGCAACCCATACTGTAGAGACACATTGCTAAGAAAGTTACGCAAAAAATACATCAGCGCAGTTTTGTGAATCAGCCTCCTGAACTGTACGTTTTCGAGTGTGTGTAGGCCAGAACGAACGTCACGTCATGGAAAAAAAAAACAAATTTTGTAAGGGCAAATACGACGTGACGGAAGGCTGTTCGGATTTCGAACAACCCAGGCTTCAAGTCGGAAAAACATCGAAGGGAATGAAGACATTTTGTATTTGCTTATCAAATTGTCCAAACATCCAGGTTTCCGTTTCACAATGTCGGGTTTTCACAAAGCCGTGTTAGACCAAGAGTTTATACTTGAGACGGGTTGTCCACAAATGTATTTGACTAAAAATGGGTT
Source organism: Lepidochitona cinerea (assembly GCA_963971465.1). Classification (NCBI taxonomy): domain Eukaryota; kingdom Metazoa; phylum Mollusca; class Polyplacophora; order Chitonida; family Tonicellidae; genus Lepidochitona; species Lepidochitona cinerea. Next base: position 13,998,865 of record OZ020559.1, read on the forward strand.
TAATTTCATAATTTGTAGCGTCACAATAGAATTTCTATGACACACGACGTCTTTTAGACCCGGCTCTAACCTAATACAATATTCCCATTCGGCTTTAAGAAATAGACGCTTGCCCAGTGGCCTCGGTGCATGGCAGAATGAAACTACATTGAGTTAATTGAATCAATCTGCCATGTTCTAAACAGAATAGGTCTCTTTGTGAACAACCATACCGAGCTCGCAAATTTGAATATTCAATTTATATTTCAATGCTTTGTGCGTCGAGGACATGTCGATTGAAGTATGTCCAATTTCTGCCGATTAAAAAAGGTGATATAATTGAATTCACAGAATGCATATATAAACAATATAATCAAGCAAAAACAAACATTTTGTGGTCGAAGAATATACAATATTCCCAACTATAATCTTCACCGGATTATTATGTATACTTGATCAATTTTCAATATTTGAAGATAAAAAAACTCTAATCAATGGTGGCGACGTACTACTTACGGTAAACACACAAAAGAAAACAATTCTAAACACTGCAAACAGTTCTAACGTAATGTATACTTCGTAAAACTAATGGATATGTAGGTTATAAACTATATAGGTCCTAGAATAATCATTGATATATATTTTGCACGCTTGACGGCGGGATCGGGGAAGGGCTTTGTTGCCATGGCAACTGCGGACGCACTTTCACACATGTGGAAAATCGACTGCTGAACACTTGTTTTTCACAGAAAAGGAAATGAGTCATGAATAAAAGTTTTGAATTTGATTGAAAATGATATCGATGATAAAATATGCGTCATAAGTTGATTAGACCTACATGTATGCGTCAATTTTGCAAGAAAAATGTATGGAAAACATGGCGATCGACTTAGATCTTAGTTTCCGAATGTGTAAAACAAGTGTTCAGGAAGCCAGTCGTTGTCCGCAGGTTGGCAACAAATGAACACGAGGGTAAGTTACGAAAATGCGGCTGATGATGGACATGATGGAGTTATAGAATATGATAATACTTAATGTAGAGACTTAAACGACTAAAGTGGTCACCGTATACCCAGTCAACTGATGTCGCCGTCTGGCCGATTACTTTTTCACGGGAGGCGTTGCGAGTCACTATGAAAGAGTGTAAATTGCTTCTATAGCAATGCTTACTCTGCTTGATTGATTGATTGTTTGTTTGGTGTTTTACGCTAGCAAAAACAATTTTACCTAAAGAAAAAAACATTCAAAAGAAATAGGTTGTTATTATGTAGAGCAGATATGCCTTTTATAATGTTTATAGCTATACCGTTATTGTATTACCTATTTAAGCATTGTCGCGCGTGACCAGGCTCAAGTTTAGCAAGTCACGCTGTGAATGACATCAACATTTGGGAGACAATATTATCAGCGTAAGAGTACAATTTTAATATTGACCGGAACAGACCTTTTATTTAGCCAGCCGCCATCTTGCCTGCCTGAATGTATCAAATATAAGGGAAGCGTAACCCATCCCCACCATTCCCATTGCCATTAATACCACGCCAGAATGTTGCCCTTTATTATCGCAATCGTTTCTGCAACATCAGTTTGATAACTATCTCCCTACTCCAAAGACTTTATCGATCGATACAGACTTTCCAGGGGGGTGCCTAACTGTTTTCTTTGTGTACATATGTACATTCACCTAATGAGTTGGGTACACGAAAAATTGATTGATTGTTTGGTGTTTTACGCCGCACTCAAGATTATTTCACTTATATGGCGGCGTTGCCAGTTTTATTGTGGGAGGAAACCGGGCTCTATGCCCGGAGGAAACCCACGACATTCCGTTGGTAACTGGCAACCATACCACATAGGTCGTTCGAGTTAAAACCCAGTCAGAAAATTTTCAAATTTTTTTCAGTAAGATTCGAACCCGCGACCCATTGGTGGAAGTACTCGGCCTTATGAACTCTTTGTGATACTTCTGGGTTACACTATCAAATCTATTAAATATGGGAATTTTGATATAAGACCGATATTTCAAATCTTCAGTCAACAAATGCTATGCTAATAAAATTTCGGAAAAAATAATTTATAGAATTAGGATTATAACCAACAGTATCCATCTAGTTTCGATCGTTAATGGAATGAGTAATGTTTTTTTTTCAAATGCATAAAATGGCAGTATAACTAACTAACTATAACTATAATAGTATGGCCAACGACACTCTGAAACTTCGGGGATTTACGTGCGTGAAATACCCTCTGATAGACTGCAGGTCATTTTGAATGTGGCGACCAAAAAGGTAGCCGTGGAACATACAATTTCCATATCCTCTTCAGGGCCCATCGAAAGTGTCCTCGTGATAATGTAAGGGGCCGAAATACTCTGTCTGTAAACTTTCAGGCGCGATCAGTTTTATAATTGAAGTATTGGAGGATTCCTGGAATGTACCGAAACTGCGTCTCTTCTTTGTGTTACACAACATGTGCTTTACCGGGCTAAATATATTATATAAACAATTATCTTTCTAAATGATATTAGCATTTAATAAATTTATAATTATTTTTATTTTATTTTTTCGTCTGTAGTAAAACATTTTGATATTTACTTTCGACGCCATTTTTATTCAGCCCAAAAATACGGTGATTTGCAGTATAAAAAGCGCAGTACCCAAAATGTTGATATTTTGACGTTGATACAGAATGTTTAAATTATCGGCTATTTTTCCTAAGACGTATAATTCAAGGACTTTTTAGTGCGCCTAGTCTCGGGAATGTACGTTAAAGTATTGTTTTGAGCTAACTTTTGCTTAGAATGAATGAATGGTCGTCCCGGTAATTTACATTTTGTTTACTTTTCGAACACTTTTTCGGTTCGTACAGGCCACATACTGTATGGATTTTCGATGGCCTGTAAAGCCTCTTACTGTCGGGACGATCAGAAATTATGGAAAAAATGTGAATTTCGGCAGCTCATGCCACTTTAAAAACATCCCGCGAAATGTTGACCAATAGTAGTGACAGTAGCATTGGAGGTTAGCCTGTCCATCGTGTTCCTGTTTGTGTTTTCCCAGACGGTTGAGTGTAACCTCATTAACATAAGTGGGACGGGCCTAATGAAGGGTAGAATATCGTAGAGTGAACAACTATAGTACTCTGTCTAGGGATGTAGTGCCAAATTCTAAATTTTCAATATTAAAGGATCTTTGAAGTTTAGGCAATACATATTAACTCAATTGTTCACAAAAAACTTCGAGATTCTGAAAAACCAGCCTTAAAACGTTGCCATTTCAGTGAGAAAACCTGCCTTCATCATTGACTTCTGATAGCTGTAAGAACCAATCAAACAATGTAAAGCCAGCAATGGTAACCTCTCAGCCAATCAGATAAAGACTAGACAAAAGCATGTTCAAAGGGCTTACATTTAGGTGTACAATATGGTGACAAGTGAGGTAGACCATATATCCCTTCTCTGTCCGATATCTGTCTTCTCTTAACTACCGGTCGGACGAAAAGAGAAATTAAAAATTGCAAATGTATCAAATACTAAAATCATCATAGATATTTGTTTATGTATGTAATTTTGCCAAGTAAACCACATTTTGTGTAATAGAAATTAGATAGACACAGTTTCGGTATACTAAGTCGTCAGTTCCATTTTCACGCTGGCCCAGTGTCGGTTAATTTACTAACTCAGAGTGTTTCTGTCTCTTAAGCTCAGTAGGTAGAGCGTTGGACGCTCAATCCGAACAGCTTCCCATGGGTCGCGGGTTCGAATCCCACTCAGTGAAAAAAAAAATTGTAAACTTTTCTGACTGGGTTTTCACTCGAACGACCTTTGTGGGATGGTTGCCAGTTACCAACGGAGTCATGGGTTTCCCCCGGGCATAGAGCCCGGTTTCCTTCCACAATAAAATTGGCAACGCCGCCATATAAGTGAAATAATCTTGAACGTGGCATATAACACCAAATCAATCAATCAATCTGTCTCTTACATTGTCTCAGGGACACATTTCGTTTGATCCTCAGAAGTGTTCCTTTTGCGGCTACCTTTTTGTAAGATTAGGAGAAAAATAAGAAATAATCAATCTGGTATGTAAGGCCGCGAGTCTATTTTCTGCCAAATGTGAAAAGGTGTTTAGGACATTCCCTGTGACCATTGTTGCTGTCTGACAGTTGGTTGGTTGTTTTAGCTTATTGGCGCGTTCATTCGTATGAATGATGGACGCCACCCTGTTTGACCGTCGGTAGACAAACTGAGAATGCCTATGACGCGCAGCTGTAAGCTTGTGTAGCTTGCGCAGCTAAGCCAAGTCAGTTATGATAACCACAACAATGAAGACCAAGGAATTCCCCCTAAAACTCTCTACCCAGCGGTCAATGAGAGCTGGAGGAATTATTAGCTACATCTTTTTATAAACAATGCAAAAGTACCTGTATTCAATCCACCTTTCCACAGAGGTCAACAAGGTTAACACTAAGTTAGAATACGCAATTGTTTTAGCTTAAACACACAAACGAAGTTTTGAAGAAAAAAACTATTTTATTTAAAAATTTCACAAATTTCACACGTATAACACAATTCCATTTTTTGAGATATGTCTGAGAAAGGCCAAACTGCAAAGCCATTAGATGTGTTTTTAACAGTAACGGTAAAAAATTAACAGAACTTAAAAGGAACGTTGAATATATGAAGAAAAAGTACCTAAATGTATTAACAGATTTAACAGTATTTTTTACAAGCAACTTTTTTCAATTTATGTTACAGGAGGCCGTTTTCCTAAAGCGTAAGGCTTAAATGGCTTGTTATGAAAACCGTTACGTTAAAACTTATGCTTCGTCCGCTTTGTGAAAGCCTTTGGGTCAAGGTCACAAAGCCGGCGTAGCCGTAAGTCTTGTAGTTTTTTCTGTAGAGAAAAGTTACCGAAACAGTTTGGTAAAAAGCAACCCTTTTGAGAAAAACGGAATCCACTCATAGAGACGGATTATATATTTATGATCACTAAAACACACGGGCACAGGGAAAATCTTCTTGTCTAAAATAACCATGGAGACAAGTTTCTAATTGTGTTAAAAAGAAGTATATCATTTAGACCTTTATACCCCATTAATTGTTGTAACAAACAAAATCTATGATATTTCATTAGGTTGACGACGGGCAGGATTATAGATGTATATGTCAAGTCAGACATAATACGCAGACAACGTCCAAGTGAAATTTTCCTCTGATGTGACGTATTTAAGTCTGACGTTGGCATTATATATTTTTGTGCAACCCACTGCGGTAACAACTGGAAAAAATATGAACGTGTGGTGTATCAATTTGTCCTCTGATGGGTGATGCTTGAAACATGCATTTACCCAGGGTTATCGGACCTGTGGATTGATATCATTGCTTCAATTTTATCAAAATATTGTAAAACAGTATAAATATTTAACTAAACTCGTTTGGGAACCAGTCCCTATAAATATTTTCTTGAGTAAACATATCACTACCACTGAGGGAGGGTTGTTCAAAAGTGTATCGCTATTAAATAGGCTCTCACTTGCGTAACGTCAAAAGGACTTAATCACGCTTCTAATAGAGAGTACGCCAAAAATGTTGTACTCTCTTTTTAGAATCCTGTAAGTTATCTGCGGCATTCCGTGATGTTCGGTGTCAAGTGACGCTTTTAAGAACCTTTGAGAGACGTTGTGATTTCATTTCGCGCAGTTTGTCCCACGTATGAGGTAAGCATCGTATTAGAACGTGAACGCTCCAGATAGTACCAAAGATTGAACATTTTTTTTTTCAATTCTTACGATACTTGCGCTCCCTAATCCTCGTAGAGATGTAACGTAACGTCTCTTTTGGCGTTTATGCATCATGTTAGAACGACAAAAAGCTCGGTTACGCGCTCAATGAGAGCCCCAGTGATTGAACATTTTTTTACTTCTTGCCATACTTGTTCTCCCTAATTCACAAAAAAGATACTATGTGACGTAACATCCCTTTTAACGTCTACAGCAAGCTCACACTGGTTACACTTTTTAACAACCAAATCTCGCTTCATAAAGCAGTCACAGAGCAAACGCAGCCTTCGCGTAACTGCCAATATAATAGAAACCATAATGATGGGATACGTCGTCATGACAACTGCGATTGATTGCACTGTGTGACCACTTCGTGAAACGTCCCCTAGGATCATTAACTACATAAATCTAATATATTATTATAATAAATATATAACTGTATAAAGTGCTTAAATAACGTATCACAAAATAAGCTATATGAGTAACATGGATTTTCACAACCTACAATATCACTGCAAACAATTGTGGAAAAAAAAAAAAAAAAATAATAAGATGAAAAGAAACAAACAACCCCACTCATACATTTTACGTAAACACAAATTGTGTAAATACAGAAAAATGAAAACATAACTCACTAATAACGGCGATTGTTAAAATAAAAAGTTTAAAATTCAAGTCATAATGTAGTTTTTTTTGGGTACTTTCAAGTATTTGTATAATAAATACATCAGGGGCTTCTTTCACAAAGCGGCGTAGCGTAAGTTTTTACGTAACTGTCGATATACGTTGCTAAGAAGATTACACAAAAAATACATCTATGCCGTTTTGTGAATCAGCCTCCTGAACTGTACGTTTTCGAGTGTGAGTTAGGCCAGAACCGACGTCACGTCATGAAAAAAAAAATTTTAAGGGCAAATACTACGTGACGGAAGGCTGTTCGGATTTCGAACAACCCAGGATTCAATTCGGAAAAACAGTCACATCGAAGGGTCTGCGATTGAAGACATTTGCATTTGCTTATCAAATTGTCCAAACATCCAGGTTTCCGTTTCACAATGTCGGGTTTTCACAAAGCCGTGTTAGACCAAGAGTTTATACTTGAGACGGGTTGTCCACAAATGTATTTGACTAAAAATGGGTTTTATTTCACAATTTGTATGTCACAATAGAATTTCTATGACACACGACGTCTTTTAGACCCGGCTCTAACCTAATACAATATTCCAATTCGGCTTTTAGTATAGACGCATGTGCAGTAGCTTCTATGCATGGCAGAATGAAACTACATTGAGTTAATTGAATCAATCTGCCATGTTCTAAACAGAATAGGTCTCTTTGTGAACAACCATACCGAGCTCGCAAATTTGAATATTCAACTTATATTTCAATGCTTTGTGCGTCGAGGACATGTCGATTGAAGTATGTCCAATTTCTGCCGATTAAAAAAGGTGATATAATTGAATTCACAGAATGCATATATAAACAATATAATCAAGCAAAAACAAACATTTGTGGTCGAAGAATATACAATATTCCCAACTATAATCTTCACCGGATTATTATGTATACTTGATCAATTTTCAATATTTGAAGATAAAAAAACTCTAATCAATGGTGGCGACGTACTACTTACGGTAAACACACAAAAGAAAACAATTCTAAACACTACAAACAGTTCTAACGTAATGTATACTTCGTAAAACTAATGGATATGTAGGTTATAAACTATATAGGTCCTAGAATAATCATTGATATATATTTTGCACGCTGGACGGCGGGATCGGGGAAGGGCTTTGTTGCCATGGCAACTGCGGACGCACTTTCACACATGTGGAAAATCGACTGCTGAACACTTGTTTTTCACAGAAAAGGAAATGAGTCATGAATAAAAGTTTTGAATTTGATTGAAAATGATATCGATGTTAAAATATGCGTCATAAGTTGATTAGACCTATGCGTCAATTTTGCAAGAAAAATGTATGGAAAACATGGCGGTCGACTTAGATCTTAGTTTCCGAATGTGTAAAACAAGTGTTCAGGAAGCCAGTCGTTGTCCGCAGGTTGGCAACAAATGAACACGAGGGTAAGTTACGAAAATGCGGCTGATGATGGACATGATGGAGTTATAGAATATGATAATACTTAATGTAGAGACTTAAACAACTAAAGTGGTCACCGTATACCCAGTCAACTGATGTCGCCATCTGGCCGATTACTTTTTCACTGGAGGCGTTGCGAGTCACTATGCAAGAGTGTACATTGCTTCTATAGCAATGCTTACTCTGCTTGATTGATTGATTGTTTGTTTGGTGTTTTACGCTAGCAAAAACAATTTTACCTAAAGAAAAAAACATTCAAAAGAAATAGGTTGTTATTATGTAGAGCAGATATGCCTTTTATAATGTTTATAGCTATACCGTTATTGTATTACCTATTTAAGCATTGTCACGCGTCTCTTCGTGACCAGGCTCAAGTTTAGCAAGTCACGCTGTGAATGATATCATCTTTTGGGAGACTATATTATCAGCGTAAGAGTGCACTTTTAATATTGACCAGAATATGACCTTTTATTTAGCCAGCCGCCATATTGCCTGCCTGAATGTATCAAATATAAGGGAAGCGTAGCCCATCCCCACCATCCCCATTGCCATTAATACCACGCCAGAATGTTGCCCTTTATTATCACAATCGTTTCTGCAACATCAGTTTGATAACTATCTCCCTACTCCAAAGACTTTATCGGTCGGTGCAGACTTTCCAGGGGGGTGCCTAACTGTTTTCTTTGTGTACATATGTACATTCACCTAATGAGTTGGGTACACGAAAAATTGATTGATTGTTTGGTGTTTTACGCCGCGCTCAAGATTATTTCACTTATATGGCGGCGTTGCCAGTTTTATTGTGGGAGGAAACCGGGCTCTATGCCCGGAGGAAACCCACGACATTCCGTTGGTAACTGGCAACCATCCCACATAGGTCGTTCGAGTTAAAACCCAGTCAGAAAATTTTCAAATTTTTTTCAGTGGGATTCGAACCCGCGACCCATTGGTGGAAGTACTCGGCTTGATGAAGTCTTTGTGATACTTCTGGGTTACACTATCAAATCTATTAAACATGGACATTTTGATATAAGACCCATATTTCAAATCTTCAGTCAACAAATGCTATGCTAATAAAATTTCGGAAAAAATAATTTATAGAATTAGGATTATAACCAACAGTATCCATCTAGTTTCGATCGTTAATGGAATGAGTAATGTTTTTTTTTTCAAATGCATAAAATGGCAGTATAACTTAGCACCAACAAAAAATAAAAATAAATTCAATTGTAAATTGAAATAGCACCTAGAAAGACGAACTATGGAATGTAAAAATGAACACTGTTTTGGATAGGTCAAACCAGCCTTCAACTAAATGCATATTTCTTTCCGCCCTTTTGTGGCACGATATGTCTTGGCATCTATGGAAAATATCTTCTGAAAAAGAAAACAAATGACGAAGGACTGAATTAAGGTTCATTGATCGATTTTTTTTTACATCCCAGTACTTCATCTAATTGTCTGTATTGAATATATTGAGAATGTTTGAATTTTGACATATTAATTCTATTTTAATTAGCCATTTCGCTAATGAAAATCTTTGTTTTATTTTTTAAACGAATTCCAGTTCGTTGTAAAATAATCTAACAAGAACAAAAACTTACAGCTCTTGAAATGCCTTCCTCGTCGGAGAAATGAGATCGAATAAATCAGCTGGGTTATCTCCCTTGATGGGTTGGAAGCACATATCGCCGAGGTGTGGAGATTTGCTCATGGATTTCTCTTGTGTAACACCGTACACCATCTGCATTTGGTCGTTGAAACAGAACCTCTGCTGATATACGCTGTCTTCGGATTGGTCTCTGACCCCAGAACTATCATAATAGCCCAGATGCGGCGACTCTGGAGAAACATATTCTCGCTGTGTGTCCTGTCCCCCTTGTTGGTTTGTTCTTTGCACAACATCTAAAAACCTCTGAGAAAGAAAAATAATAAATTCAATATAATTTCTTCATTGCCTGTAAAAAATCTCGAGTAACGCGAGAAAGATCAAAAGTTGCTTAGTAATGACTTGCAAATGTAAATTGAACTGAAGACAGACTGTTTAATTGGTTGATGTTTTACGCTGCCTTCAACATTTCTGTCCCGTGTATGGTGGCGTTGCTTGGTTCATTTGACCAGGTCTCTTGTGCGAGGGAAACAACCGATCTTCGGCATATACCCGTGCCAATAGAGTGATAAAACCGTTGCATTATGAATATCCGAACATCCTTACAATGTTAAAACATTATGAGCCTGTCCTCTATCATTTCAGGGGCCTCGGTGACCCAGTCCGTTAGAGCGTTTGGCCCTCAATCCAACACAGGCCTCACATTTATGTGGTGGGTTTGAATCTCACTCAGACCAAAAATCTTCACTCGATGGCCGTATTTGGGAGAGCTGCCAGGCACTCGCCGAAGGTTTCCTCTAGGCAATGAGCCCGGTTTCCTCCCCACTAAACCTGATAACGCTGCAACATTAGTGTAATAATCTTGAGTGCGACGCACTCAATTATTCGTTTACCTGGGGATAAAACATACATGTACATTTGGCAGTTGTTTTGGACAAAATTAACTCTACTCTTCGCATCTAAACTAGCCTAAAGCTTAGATTTTATTTCCCTTTAAATAATATCTTAGTATGGCGTTAAAAGGGCCCCGTGCTTGTTAGGCAAATTAAAGATCCAAAAAATCCCGACATTTTACTGTCATACATAAAGGCTTACTGGGAAGGTGCTGAGATGATCACTGGTAAACTGCCGATAAGTGACAGAGGCGAGCCGTTGTACGCTCACAGCCTGGCCGATAGTTTCGCCGGTGTCTTAAGATTGGTTGATGTTTTACGCCACACTCAAGATTATTTCACTTATATGGCGGCGTTGCTAGGTTAAGTAAAGGGGGGGGGGGGGGAGGAGGGGGGGCAGAGTCATTGCCCGGAGGAAACCCGCGACCTTCGGCGAGTATACGTGGCAACGATTATACATACGGCGTCCTTGTCTTCAGACTGTTATGTGTTTGTCGTACATGATTACGTAATGTAGACATAAACTAAAGAATGCCGACTCTTTACAGTTTCATGTATATTTGGATATTGCTAACGCTTTCATAACTTTCCACAGTAGGGTTCACTTATTGCTCGTTTGTTGTACATTTTTCGCTGAACATCATCATCCAAAGTCATCGAAATCTTATTTATGTGCTTAGTACAAGTTTTGGAATAATGTAAGCAAGTCTACACAAATATTCCCTTTAATAGTTGCCATTTATCACAGAACGTTTGTTTTCGTTACTTTCCGACAAGAGACCTGGAAACGCCTTGTCCGGTAAGATAGTACTAATCTCAAGTGGGGCGTAAAACACCCCCAGTCCGTCCCCGCCCGCCTACCCAACCACCCCCCCCCCCCCCCCCCCCCCCCAAAAAAACAAAATATATATCAGTCTGGCCACAGGCACACGGAGTGCTCTCCCTTATCCACCCTCTGTTATACTATAAATATGGACAGATGCTGTAGTGAAAAGGAAATGATTCAAACTGAATCAGCCTGTGGCTATAAAGGTAAGGCCTATTATGACTAATTTTTCTCGTTGAATTAGCTTCAAAATATAGAAAGGGGTGAGCTTTTTTACCATATATTATATAATTTAACGAAAGAGACAAGTCAATTTCGAAAACATCTGACAGCCAGTTAACAGACAGAGTTCTCACCAGGTTGTGTTCCACCGAATCAAGTTGCGACAATCAGAACACTTAGATGAAGTTTTATTTAATGTTTGAATATATCACTATTAATAAGGTGAAGAATTACTTATGGATAACAACTTCTTGGTCTATTGGGTGACGACGTTTCGATGTAGTTCTTACATCGTTATCAAAGTCAATAACAAACAACACAATGTATTCATTTATATATAGATGAGAGAATTACAAGTTGGGGCGGGTACGTAGGCTAATAGGATAAATTAATTAAGAAAAGTAACAATAGAATTAGGTATGGTGAGTTAAGATCGCTGAAGGTTTTCATGGAGGATCAAAAGGTCATAGCAGTTGGGGATATATAATCCTTGGTCTCTGTTCATGCTGGGCTTGGTTTTCCTGATGTGGATGGCTTCCTGTAGTTTTCCCTTAAGAAGTAATTCTATACCTTAATGTTAACCTTTCAACTTCTAAATGCCATTGAAAGATTTGATATATCACTATTGGCTGGGTAAATTCTGTTCAGGATTTTAATTTTGACTTTGTTTTCCACTTTAAGTGAATGAGCCAAGGTGACAATCCTGTCATTCTGATGTATACAACAGTTATCTCTTATCTGAGACGTAGAGTCGAACCCCTACATGTACCAAACAGCTCCTAAGAGCATGCATGCGCGTTATATGTCAAACGAAAATGTTCACATGCTGAGATTGAGTTTTTCTATACTAGTCTTAGCATTTAGTTCTTAACACATTTTATGTGTTCTTTATAATTCTACTGTTCATTGTTTTATTTGTTTATTTAAATATTTGTACCTGTCCGTCAAGGAACGATTTATACAAATACAGAATTGAATTGAATATTATCTCACTGAGCATGCGTCACATGTCAACCGAAAATGTTCACATCCGGAGATCGAGTTTACCCCTTTTGCACGTTGTATCGCAATCGTGCCCACATGCTTACCTCCCCTTCGCTTCAGAAGTCTCGCATGCGAAGATTAACTTCTCTGATTAGATTAGACGTGCAGCGAAGCCCCGTGGAATGAATATTGTGAACGGTCAGTTCATAAACTGAAAGAGGTAAAGATAGTTTTGATAATCTTCTTTAAAGCATTGCACCAGTAAACTTCAAGCGTAAGTCAAAAGCATAGATCAGCTGTCAGTTCAAATTCAATAGCAATGTTGTTGTTGTTTCGCCAACACTCTTCTGAGTCTTCAGCTCATCTTTGATTGCAAACGGACAAACTGCCCTGACATAAACAGATTAAGGGGGTAATTCAGGGTGCAAGACTACTGGACCGCTGACGGAATGGCCCGCTACCATATGGCCAGGCCGGTTAGTCCACATGTGTTGTTACTATGGTTAATTAACATTTAGCAGTAGTCCGGGTTTCTGAATCCAAAATGACTATTTTTTTTATACTGACGGTCGTATTTTGGAGTCAGGGCTCATTGCAATCAAAAAGTCGGAGTAGACTGCCCGCTTCTGATCAGGCAGTTTGCTGTCAGATTTAGACGGTAAATAACAATACAACTGACTCAAATAGTATCATTACAACAATCATGAATAAGTTAGCTTTTTGTAAAGTGAATTAAACGTTTTAAAACTGAAAAAAACGCTGAACAGTGTTATGTCATCAATGGCGGAGAGTTTGAAACTGGAGAAGGCAAAAGTGAATTCAATGGAAGAATAATGTTTACTGACGGATCCTACTCGTCCAAAACAGGCGCTGGTAGGTAGCGAAGTTATCCATGAACACGATTTTGACCGTTTAGACACAATTTAGGTAGGGTATATTGTTATTTCACCGTCTAAATCGGACCACATACTGCCCGCTTCTGAGCGGGCAGTCAACTCCGGCTTTTTGATTGCAATGAACCCGGACTCCAAAATACGTCCGTCAGTTTAAAAAAAATAGTAATTTTGGAGTAAAAAACCCGGACTAATTTAGCAGCTGTTTAGCCAAGGCTAGTTGAAGTTCTTCTAGTTCTAGTTGAGATAAAGTATTGTTTTGAACTAACTTTGGCTTAGAATGAATGAATGGTCGTCCCGGTTATTTAAATTTTGTTTACTTTTCGAACACATTTTCGGTTCGTACAGGCCACATACTATATGGATTTTCCCCATTCAAACGCCAATCATTAAGTTTTTCGATAGCCATCCAAGCTTCTATAATGTCGTGACGATCAGCAACTATGAATTTTGGCAGCTCATGCCACTTTAACTGTTTGATAATATGAAAAGGTAGGATAACATTTTGTTAAAGATGTTTTCTCCTGAATTTGCGCGACAAATCTGACATAGATAACTATAACAAAATCAAAATTCCTTTTCTGTAACTTTAGACCCTTAATTCCATCATGATCGTGTTCTTTCTCTGAAAAAACATGGGATAGGAAGTGCACTCCCGTTGAATTTTGGGAGACCATTTTTGGGGGAGAGTGAAACAGGTCACCCTGACAGTTTTAGGAGAGCATGTTGTAACTCTCCCAGTCTTAGTATTCCTAATGGCAGGCCTGCCTCAGGCTAGCAGATTACCTAGTCTGCAATATATGGAGTGAAGTTATTCTGATACGTTGTCCACACAGCCTTCTTCAATACCACACTAACATAGGGTGCATTTGAAAAATCTAAGAGTTGCTCTCAAAGTTTTCAAAAATTGATAGCTCAAAATTTTTAGACACTACTCACCTATAATTGTGTCTGGACAATTCTTTGAATATTAACTTCAATCCACTCAACATATTGCCGACTACAGATTACCATATATAGAGGATATCAGAGCTTGTTCTTAATCTTAGGTAGTTGTTTTTGGTGTGAACCTAGTTATAAGCTAAAGGGTGACAACGTGCCATGAATGGAATTTGTTGACATCATTGGTTACCTTGGTTATCCAACAGGCAACATTTTTCATTGTTTTCATTGTCCAGTCTATAGTTCCAGTTCTTTTAAAAAATTCTGTGGTCCAGTGGGTTAGAGTGATCATCAATCAGTCCCACACAGACCTTCTATCGACGAGGCACGGGTTCGAATCACACTCAGACCAAATAAAAAGTTTAAAAATTTCCGAGTTGATTTTTCATTCGGTCGCCATATGTGAAGAATGAACAGGTACACTGTAGTTGCTTGAGGTCGCGGGCTTCCTCTTGTCAATGAGCCCGGCTTCCTCCCCCACTAAACCTGACCGCACCGTCATATAAGTTAGATCATCTTGAGTGCGGCGTAAAACATTAATCAATCAAATCAATTTTAAAAAGTTATAAAAGTCAAAAAGTTTCAGTTATAATATTTGGTTTATGGTTAGATACTTGTAAAAGAGGACATGTCATGAATCAAATTTGTCCACATTAATGTTTACCAAACAGCAAATGATTATCGGACAGCATATTGTTACATTGTGTAATATGTCTAGATACATGGATGTCAATGTGCCATGAATCCAGTTTGCTCATGAATGTGCATTATTTGTACCATTCAACTGATTACCCAATCGAAGCTTGTTAATAAGTACATGGGGATGTCAAGACGGTAAATTTAATTTTGCATGTTTTTAATTTTCGGTGGGATGTTTGTTATAATGGTTACCTAAGAGCTAGCCATGGTTCACAAGACTGATAAGTTGTAGCTTAGCTTTTTTCAAATACATGTTCTTCTTTAACTACAAGCCTGTATCCGTTTACTTTCAAATACCCTTTTTGGGGCCTCCGTAGCTCAGTAGGTAGAGCGTTGGATGCTCAATCCAAACAGCTTTCCACCAATGGGTCGCGGGTTCGAATCCCACTCAGTCCAAAAAATTGGAAAATTTTCTGGCTGTGTTTTCACTCGAACGACCTATGTGGGATGGTTGCCAGTTACCAAAGGAAGGTCGTGGGTTTCCTCCGGGCATAGAGCCCGGTTTCCTCCCACAATAAAACTGGCAACGCCGCCATATAAGTGAAATAATCTTGAGCGCTGCGTAAAACACCAAACAATCAATCAATCAAATACCATTTTCACTCGGTCACTGTATGTTGAAGAGTTGGCAGGTATATGTACTCGCCTAAGGTTAGGGGTCTCCTCTGAACAAAGCATGGTTTCCTTCCCAACTAAACCTGGCAACACCGCCATATAAGTGAAATAATCTTGAGTGGGGTGTAAAACATCAATCACTTATTAAGAGTTTTCTAGGGTGTATGTTGAGCTCACCCAAACTCTTCTTTTATTTATGATCACTAAAACACACTGGCACAGGGAAAATCTTCTTGTCTAAAATAACCATGGAGACAAGTTTCTAATTGTGTTAAAAAGAGGTATATCATTTAGACCTTTATATCCCATTAATTGTTGTAACAAACCCAACCTATGATATTTCATTAGGTTTAAGACTGACAGGAGCTTAGCCTTGGTCAGTAGAATTTTCTGGAATCCTTTTGTAACACATTGACAATGGTTACGCATCATAACTATGGCAAGAACATCGGTGGAGTGAGATTGAACCCCATAAACTTTGCTTCCTCCACCCCCCCCCCCCCCCCCCCCGGCACAGACAAAACTATATAACAAACAAAACAACCACAAACTCCATCCTACAACCAGCAAACTTCAAGGTTATAAACTCCATCTCATAACCTACTTCTAGCAAACAAGGTTATAAACTCCATCTCATAACCTACTTCTAGCAAACAACAAGGTTATAAACTCCATCTCACAACCTACAACCAGCAAACAACAAGGCCACAAAATCCACCCCACAACCTACTTCTAGCAAACAACAAGGCCACAAACTCCATCCCACAACCTACAACCAGCAAACAACAAGGTCACAAACTCCATCCCACAACCTACAACCAACAAATGACAAGGCCACAAACTCCATCTCATAACCTAGTTCTAGCAAACAACAAGGCCACAAACTCCATCCCACAACCTACAACTAGCAAACAACACGGCCACAAACTCCATCCCACAACCTACAACCAGCAAACAACAAGGCCAAAAACTTCATCTCATAACCTACTTCTAGCAAACAACAAAGCCACAAAGTCCATCCCACAACCTACAACCAGCAAACCACAAGGTTATAAACTCCATCTCATAACCTACAACTAGCAAACAACAAGGCTATGAACTCCATCTCATATCCTACAACCAACAAATGACAAGGTTATAAACTCCATCTCATAACCTACTTCTAGCAAACAAGGTTATAAACTCCATCTCATAACCTACAACCAGCAAACAATAAGGTTATAAACTCCATCTCATAACCTAAGCAAACAACAAGGTTATAAACTCTATCTTAGAATCTACAACCAACCAACAACAAGGCCACAAACTCCATCTCACACCCTACAACCAACAAACAACAAGGTTTTAAACTCCATCCCACAACCTACTTCTAGCAAACAAGGTTATAAACTCCATCTCATAACCCACAACCAGCCAACAACAAGGCCACGAACTCCATCTCACACCCTACAACCAACAAACAACAAGGTTTTAAACTGCATCCCACAACCTACTTCTAGCAAACAACAAGGTTATAAACTCCATCTCATAACCCACAACCAGCAAACAACAAGGTTATAAACTCCATCTCATAACCTACTTCTAGCAAACAACAAAGCCACAAAGTCCATCCCACAACCTACAACCAGCAAACCACAAGGTTATAAACTCCATCTCATAACCTACAACTAGCAAACAACAAGGCTATGAACTCCATCTCATATCCTACAACCAACAAATGACAAGGTTATCAACTCCATCTCATAACCTACTTCTAGCAAACAAGGTTATAAACTCCATCTCATAACCTACAACCAGCAAACAATAAGGTTATAAACTCCATCTCATAACCTAAGCAAACAACAAGGTTATAAACTCTATCTTAGAATCTACAACCAACCATCAACAAGGCCACAAACTCCATCTCACACCCTACAACCAACAAACAACAAGGTTTTAAACTGCATCCCACAACCTACTTCTAGCAAACAACAAGGTTATAAACTCCATCTCATAACCCACAACCAGCAAACAACAAGGTTATAAACTCCATCTCATAACCTACTTCTAGCAAACAACAAGGCCACAAACTCCACCCCACAACCTACAACCAGCAAACAACAAGGCCACAAATTCCAACCCACAACCAGCAAACAACAAGGCCACAAACTCCATCCCACAACCTACAACCAGCAAACCACAAGGTTATAAACTCCATCTCATAACCTACAACTAGCAAACAACAAGGCTATGAACTCCATCTCACATCCTACAACCAACAAATGACAAGGTTATAAACTCCATCTCATAACCTACAATCAGCAAACAATAAGGTTATACACTCCATCTCATAACCTAAGCAAACAACAAGGTTATTAACTCTATCTTAGAATCAACAACCAACAAACACTTAGGCCACAAACTCCATCTCATAACCCACAACCAGCAAACAACAAGGCCACGAACTCCATCTCACACCCTACAACCAACAAACAACAAGGTCACAAACTCCATCTCATAACCTACTTCTAGCAAACAACAAGGCCACAAACTCCATCTCATAACCTACGTCCAGCAAACGACAAGGCTACAAACTCCATCCCACAACCAGCAAACAACAAGGTTACAAACTCCATCCCATTACCTACTTCTAGCAAACTAAACAACCAGGGTATAAACTCCACCCAACAACTGGTGGAGCCGAGTGCTCATGGTAATCAGATAGAAATTGGAATTCATTGATTGATTGATTGTTTGGTGTTTTTCGCCGCGCTCAAGATTATTTCACTTATATGGCGGCGTTGCCAGTTTTATTGTGGGAGGAAACCGGGCTCTATGCCCGGAGGAAACCCACGACCTTCCGTTGGTAACTGGCAACCATCCCACATAGGTCGTTCGAGTGAAAACCCAGTCAGAAAATTTTCCAATTTTTTGGACTGAGTGGGAATCGAACCCGCGACCCATTGGTGGGGAATTCATTGAAAATATTGATCAAATTTAAACATTTTACATGAAGGTTGACATTCCTTGTCTGATCATACTTTTTGTTCTTGTCTGAGTTTAACAAAAAACATCTGGTTATCTTTTTATACGCCTGACTTAAAAAAGATGCTTGTATTATGGTATCACCAGCGAAAAGTTTTATCAGATCTTTAAAAATTTTCCATGACATACTGTATACTTTATGGGTAGATGATGTGTTATGAACCATATAAATAGGACATCTTTGGTTGCATAATATGGCATCTACATTTGATTATGTAATATTCTATTTTAGTCTATATCTTCGTTCCCTTCCTGTCCATAACCATTTATGACCTCTTCAGTTGCATAATATGGCATCTATATTTGATTACCAGGCAGTATGTAATATCTCATTAGCCTAGTATATCTTTGTTCCCTACCACTTCAAGAGTTTTGATCCAATCTTTACAATTCGTTCACGGCATATACCTTTTGGTGTAGATGTAGATGTTGTGTTGTGGATTATTCATAAATAATTGGTTGCATAATACAACATCCTATATTAGATTATGTAATATTCTCTTTAAGCCCATACCTTCTTATGTTTTTACCTGATCTTGACAATTTTTTCAGTGCATACATGTACATGTAGGTTTTTCTTGGGAAAAGTAAGGATGTGGGGGGGGGGGGGGGGGAGTGGTATTCTATGGGGCAGCATTGGGGCTCAATCTGCCAATATTCTTGCCATAGCTTAAGAATAAGATGCGTAAGCATTGTCTTTTCCCTGTGCCCATGTGTTTTAGTGAACATAAATACACTGTATATTAATTTACAATGAAAGTGTTCCAGAAAATTCTACTGACTAAACCAAGCTCCTGTCAGTTGTCAACCTAATGAAATAGCATAGGTTTAGTTTATTACAACAATTTATGATGGAGTATAAAGGTCTAAAAGCGGTTATATGTTTAAGAACACTAATACACACACATCTTCTTGTCTAAAATAACCATGGAGACAAGTTTCTAATTGTGTTAAAAAGAGGTATATCATAACATATAGTTGACGATTGACGAATAATCAGTAGATGGTTTGTCTGGAACCATTTAAGGCATCCCTGGTTTCATAATGCAGCATTCCTATTGGATTATGTAATATTCTGTTTTAGTCTTGATTGCTTGTGGTCCATAATTGTGATCCGATCTTAACAATTCTTTTACAACATATACCTTATGAATAGATGGTGTGTCATCCATCATTATGGCATCTTCTGTTGCATATTATTGCATCTATATAAGATTATTTAATATTCTCTTTTAGTTCACATATGTTCTTTAGTTTTAACCTGATCTTGACAATGTGCGAAAAGTTTTGATTTGATCTTTCACCTTTACTGGGCCTCCGTGGCTCAGTGGGTAGAGCTTTGGACACTCAATCCGAACAGCCTTCCACCAATGGGTCGCGGGTTGGAATCCCACTCAGTCCAAAAATGTGAACATTTTCTGACTGGGTTTTGACACGAACGACCTGTGGGATGGTTGCCAGTTACCAAAGGAAAGTCGTGGGTTTCCTCCGGGCATAGAGCCCGGTTTCCTCCCACAGTAACAGTAAGTCAAATCATCTTTAGCACGGCGTAAAACAGCAAACAATCAATCTTTCAACTTTACAATTCTTTCACCACATTTACCTTATGGATAGATGATACATGTACATGTATTTCGTCAACCATTTATAACAATTTTGCTTGCAGGAATGCATTATACAGCATCCATATTAGATTAGTTAACATTCTCTTTTAGTCCATATCTTCTTTAGATCCTTACAATATTTAGAGTATACATGTATATACCTAAGGGGTACATGTAGATGGTGTGTCCAGAACAATTTAGGATATCCCTGGTTACATAATACAGCATCCATAGATGTATATATGTTCATCAAATAGAGAAATGAAAATCTTTCATATGAACATAGGATTTCAATTTCTGAAATTTAAAAAAATACATGTATGTACAGTACACCAAAAAAGTTACCACTATTGCACACGCGTCTGTAGTGCAGGTCACACGCGTGAGGCACGCAGGGGACACGCGTGCCATGTCGACTGCTGAAGATGGGACGGAGACTCACTTGCGTTTGACACGCGTGTAACGGAGCACTCGGGTGAAAGCGCGTGGTCCATTCCAACGTTCGGTAAAAATTACGACATCGCGACGGTTCTCGGCAGTCAAACTGAAACTTAGGCCAGGGCTACAACAACGACGTTTTTCACGGATC
This sequence comes from Lepidochitona cinerea, assembly GCA_963971465.1. Lineage (NCBI taxonomy): Eukaryota > Metazoa > Mollusca > Polyplacophora > Chitonida > Tonicellidae > Lepidochitona > Lepidochitona cinerea. Next base: position 14,019,621 of record OZ020559.1, read on the forward strand.
TCCACAAGGTTTTCGACCACGTTCGAGTATTGCTGGTTTGTTTTGGGCCGGCTTTTTAAATGGTGTTGCAATGTACTTTGATTTTGAAGGCGTCCGTCTGATTCCGTCTATGTTATCGGACTTTTTGTGGCTCAATATCGGCGAAAAGTACGGCCGTAGCAGGTCTAGGCCTTACCGTAGAGTGTGTAACTGTAGTCTGTACGGCCGTAGTGACTATTTTAACTGAGTGTCTGTCCATTCCAAGAAATAGTTTTATTTATACTATATCGAACTGCCACTGGTCCGTCACCTACAACTTCAGGAAAAATGCGTCATTTGCATAAAACTGTTGTGCCATTCGTTTGTGTCATAATTGACGGCAATGCATTAGTCAGTGGGGGTGTTTAGAAATTTCATAATTTTGACCGTATTCCACCTTTTCGGCACTCTCGCCGTCTCATGTTCTTAAACAGTTTTGATTTTCCGATTTCATTAAGTTAATTTAAAGCTAATAAGGACACTTTTACAGTTAGCCTACTGGCTTCTGCTTAGAAAGGCTTTACAGTCTCAACGGAATTTATCGAAATCTAACATGATCACAAGAACAGCCAAACTCGTACGTCTTCCATCTGTGTGATCTACCATTGCTGACCGTAGTGTAAACTGGCAATTTAAAATTTAACCTATGGCTAGTTTTATAACATCATTAAATCATCCTTCATATTAAAGGATTCTTTTTTTTTTGTAGGTATTTCAAATTGTAATGAGTGCGTCATTAAACATCAATCAATCAATCAAATCCTAATGAAAACGGGTAACCGTTTAAATAGGTTAACTTTTCTTTAATGTGACTTTATAAGAATGAGCAATTTGAAGATTGTATTTTTTCAGATGAAACGTCTGTGGGAGTGATGAGGAATGGTAGGCTTTGGTTCATCCATAGGGATGAGAGGAAGATCAGCAAACCCAAACATCCTCAAAGTTGATTTTTCTCTTTCGAACTCTCTCGGGGGGGGGGGGGGGGGGGCCTCCTTCCACCAATGGGTCGCGGGTTCAAATCCCACTCAGTCCAAAAAAAAAATTGAAAATTTTCTAACTGGGTTTTCACTCGAACGACCTTTGTTGGATGGTTGCCAGTTACCACTGGAAGGTCGGGCATAGAGCCCAGTTTCCTCCCACAGTAAAAATGGCAACGCCACCATATAAGTGAAATAATCTTGAGCGTGGCGTAAAACACTCAATCAATCAATCTCTCTCTCACTTCTTATAATTACTGTTAATGCCTTACATAATCTGCAGAACTGTTTTAAAATGTGAAAAGTTATAAACTATGAGTTCGACAAGCTATCTGTGAGGTCAATAGCCGAATGCCTGTTACAATCCAGTTAAAACTATTAATTTCTTTTATTGATTGATTGATCTTTTCTGCCCCACTCAAGATTATTTCACTTACATGGCGGCCTTGTCAGGTTTAATGGGGGACAAAACCTCCGACCTTCGGCGAGTACCTGGCAACTCTTCCAAATGCGGCGATTGAGTGAAAGACTTGCATCGCATCGATGGATTGATTGATTGTTTGGTGTTTTACGCCGCGCTCATGATTATTTCACTTATATGGCGGCGTTGCCAGTTTTATTGTGGGAGGAAACCGGGCTCTATGCCCGGAGGAAACCCATGACCTTCCGCTGGTAACTATCCCACATAGGTCGTTCGAGGCGCATCGATGGAAGGCCTGTGTTGACCTGAAGGATGATCACTCTAACCGACTGACAGTCACTGAGCCATACAGGTTTATTTGTAAATAAAGGGCTTTCTTCATTATTGGACAGGTGCATGTTTGGGCTGGTATTTCCTCTAGATGATGAGCAAGCCCCTTATGTATTTTTACCAGCACTATGAACAGCACTCATTGCCAGACCATCTTAGAGAGAAAGCTGGTGTATTTCCCCTGAAAAACGTTGATCGATGTTTTACGTCACACTCAAGATTATTTCACTTATATGGCGACATTGCCAGGTTTAATGGGGGAGGAACACCCAACCTTCGGCAAGTACCTGGCAACTCGTCAACATACGGCGATATACAGATTTTCACCTGAAAAACGATATTCGATCGAATGATGTTTTACGTCGCAATCAAAATTGTTTCACTTTTATGGAGACATATTTCCCCTGAAAAACGTTGATTGATGTTTTACGTCACACTCGAGATAATTTCACTTCTATGGCGACATTGGTAGGTTTTATGGGAGAGGAAACCCCCGAACTTCGGCGAGTACATGGCAACTCTTCCACATACAGCGATGAGTGAAAAATCCCCATCAATTGGAATAATCTCCAGTGTTTACTGACAAACACAGTCAATGTTCATTTGCATTATCTTGTTTCGGTGTGGGTTATATAAAGATCTAAGATTTCATGAGACACAATCATGCCAAAATATGTATATATTTGTTTTGAATTAAATGTACCTATTCACTTCTGTATTCTTTGTTGCTGTCGCTGCCAGTCTCCTACCCAAGTACCCAACTAAACCTGGCAACGCGGCCATATAAGTGAAATAATCTTGAGACTTAAAACATTAATCAATCAATATTTATACAAACAAGAATAAACCTGAAAACCAAAAAAATAATTAATTTCAAAATTATATGGCAAGCTTGTTTAGACAAATGAAATGAGTAACTGAGATAGAATACATGAAAGTACATTAGTAAGTGTTTTAATCATGTTAACAATTAAATAAATTATGTTATTTAAATAATGATAAAATAACCATTAGTTTGTCAAAGAAACTGAAAACAAAGCTATTGAGAATTTAAGATCAGTGGGTCAGAGCCCTGTTTTACAAAGCTGGCGTAAAGAACATAGGCATACATCATAGACAATTTGCAACCAGGGTTAAAGTTCCTATAGTCTGAAGACTGATTAACGGAAAACAGAACTTACGTCAGCTTTTTATATAGCACAGGGTCCAGGGATATAAATACAGTCGAGATTAGTTATAATTAGACAAAAAATATGTCGTAATGGAAATGAAATAATTTAAATAAATTTTGCTAAAAGGAAAAAAGCTTGTCACATTTTGATAGACTGACGGAAGTGAAATCAATTCGACTCATGAGTGTTGTTTAAAATCAACCATTTAACAGGAAAAGGCTTTTCAGATATGGAGGAAAGAAAGATGCAGGAATATAAATGGGAATGAAGTTCAGCATTAATGATCGAATAGTCATATTCTTCAGGAAAAACTTTCTTAGACTACCCAACTTTGAATGAATGGCTTTTTTTCACACCACTGAGACTGGGGCATTAAATGCAAATCAAAGGTTTTGCCTGAGAAGTATGCATGTGTGAAGAAAGTGATGAGGACAAGGCAGGTCAGCAGCCGCTATGACCAGGGAGCCCTCAGATGATTGAAGATTGTCGTCCACCTCCATCAAATCTGCCATCTTCGTGTTACTATCAGATGTAAAATTCATCAAGATCTTTTTTAGTGTTGGTCCTCATTTCTGCCTATCTCTAATCTTCTCGCTTCTTCCCTTTCAGTTGTCATTTCCACACCGAAGGCGTACAACATTGCCCTTTCAACAGCAAAGCAATTTTTGCCATAGGCAATTTTCCACAAGTTCTTCGACCTAAGAGGCAAAACACAAATACATATTTACATTTTGTAAAAATTTCTCTCCATTTAAATATATTTCCTTCAGGCCTTCAAAAGCCTATATTATTGATAGTATTGATGTACAGCACTATGGTTGGATCTTGCCCATTTTTAATTTGAACTTTTAAGTAACGCATGATAAAAACACAATTTTCTTCAATTATATTGAAAATAAATAGACCCCTATGTATATACTAGCCTAATCAGTTTTTCAAGTTGTACATTGTTCACAAAAATATCTACATGGAATCAAAAGTGGCACAATGACCTGTAACGATAAGTATAACTTTGCTTTCCGAACTTAAATGCAGACATTAATTTAATTTCTTGATTCATTTAATATTGTATAACGTGTGCATGAAAACTATATCTACATACACAGCTGAAAGACATTCGTCACTACAGTACACTTTTACCGCTAAACTTCGTAATGGTAGCCAAGTTCAATGGTTTTAATCAAATTATCATTTTCTTCATGTTTAAAACCGATTTAAAGAAACGAAAACCGGGAGTTCGTACTCACTAATAGATGTTACCTATTTGCAGGTTGTATAAACATGTGTGGTGTTTTTTGTTCCTTAATTTCTGCAGATCTCTTCGACACATTGAATAGCTTGATCGTTGAATGACTGATGATGTTGTTGTTGTGCTGTCATTTTACGGTCGCTGGCGATTTCCATATGAAAACTCAATGCTTCAGTTGGTCAGGTTAACTTTATCCAAGAAACCACTCACAAAGTTCCTAGAAGGTTGTATCCAACATTTGAAAGAGAAAAGGTTCTTGAATCGTAATCATATTGTGGTTTCACTTCCATTCTTCGATCCTTTACCGCCATGCACACGCAGCGTACAGCTCGAACCGAAAATAGCGCGACGATTTACGGCTGTCGCTAATTTGACAAGCAGAAATTTTCGTTCGAAATCTGCCAGAGCGAATAGGTTACACGCGGGGCACACGCGAGATTAGTTCTGTCGTTGGAAAACATATATATTATTCAATGGGTGTTACACGCGTGTCCCCTGCGTATCCCCTGCGTGTGAAGGGCAGGCGACACGCGTTTTTTTAGTGGTAACTTTTTTGGTGTACTGTATGTATGTTCTATAACATAGAGTAATCAGTCAAAATCATATTTATCCTTTTCTGTTTTGTTTTTTTCAGAGTCATTCCAAGTTTGCTGATTCTGCGTGTGCTAATTTCGCAAAGAGTTTACATGATGTCAAATTACAAAAGGTATGGAGAATCTTACTTTGACCAATGAATACCTGCAAGCCTGCCAGCTCTAGGAATATGAATCTGTTTCATTGACCAATGAAATGGCTTCTCTCTTGCATTCATTAACCAATGGAAGTGTAGAATTTGTTGTGGATGTGAAAATTGAGCCACCTGATGAAGCTGACACCAACTATGCAGTCTTTCAGGATGGAAGGGTTTCCAGCAATTCTGAAAATAATTTTGGGGACAAATTTTATTTACCGTTGAGCGCCATAAAACAAGAGCCAGAGGCTGATGATGTTGATGATGAATCAATAACTAACCAAGGCATTGACAAAGACAATAGTGCTACAGAGCATTCGTTATCAAGTCAAACTGATTATAGAAATGGCTGCAGGGAAGGGCTTGGGTCATCTAAGCTGGGTCTTGAAAGTGAAAATGAAACTAATGGAAATAAGGAAAATGTGATTGACAAGGAGATCTCTCCAAATATCACACAGCCAAATAGCCCTGTTATCCATACTGCCAACAAGGACACAGTTTTGAACGTGAAGACTGAGCCCTATTTACATACGCTGCCAACTGACCCTGAAGTCTTTAAAACTGTCAACAAGTGCACAGTTGTTAAGACTGAGCCCAATTTGAGCGATTCAGCATGCTCAATTAACTCTCGGCCTGAACAGGACAACAAGGCTGCACACTTGAGTGATAACACTAGGTCAAGCACAAAGGAATCTCATACTGCAGCTAAAGATGCTGTAGAGAAATGTGCAGACCGTAAAATTAAATTGGAACCTTTAGACGGATTAGAATTAAACTTTTCCAGGGCCAAATCAAACTGTGTTTCTGAATCCATCGGTATAGGTTTACAAAATGAAGACTTGTTTGGTAACCAAAATTCTAACAAAAGAAGAATTAAGTGTGAAAATGTTGAATGTATGGTATCTGGCCAATCTATGAATTATGTACATCAAAGTCTCGATAAACAGTTCAGTAAAACTGTTCCTTACACATCGATAGATGGTGCAAACAAAGAACTTTCCAGTTTAGAAAATAAAGGTTTTACATTTTCAAAATTAGGTGCTGAAAATCTTCACGAAGTTAAAACTAGTAACTTTCTTACGGAAACAAGGTCGGAGAACGTCCTTGATGAAAATGTGACTGATAACACCATCCCTCATGTAGAGGATGCTGGGGAAAATCTTCAAAGAGCTGGAAATGTTTTGGCCCCATCTGACTCTAGGGATAAAATCACTGATAACACTGCTCCCCATGAAAAGAATGATGTAAATAATATCCAGGATGCCAATAGCTCGTTGGTGAAAAGCACACTTTTGTCTGAGAACTTTCTAAATGGACACCACACTATTCCTCGCAATGGAGTAAGTACGAAAGACCATGCACTCACTGTTTCAATGGAGAATGATATGGACGAAGATGACGACGCCATGGATGATAACGGGGACTTTAATGACCACTCTATTGGTTCTGGTATTTGTATACCTTTTGATGAAAATGAAATATCAGTTAGTTGTACCGCAAAACCTGACTTAGATAGACATACTGCTGGTTTAGATAGCCCACACGACATGCCCAAGACCGTTATCGACTGTTTGTCTTTAAGCAAGGGCTCATCTTCCGACCCCTTGCCTGTTAAAAATCCCCGAATGGCCAACTCCTCACCTTCAAACGAGACCCCATCTTCTGTCTCCGTTCCTTCAAACGAAAGTCCAACTCTGGATTCCTTGTCTTTAAACCACATGCAGATAGCTTCTGATTGTGATGCCTTGTCAAATGAAACTGCCACTGTGAATTTGCCTTTTTATGAACATCATATTCCTCTTACAAATACTCACTGCACCGACACAGAAACAATTCCGCCAAAGACATCTACGTTCACAGGATTTAAAATTGATGGTATAAAAACACCAGGCATTAGCAATTTTGCATCAAACCAGTACCAGCCTTATGTTAAGCTGGAGGGTCTACCCCAAATAGATTACACTGACTTTGATGTTTTGAGAAAGGATAGTAAAGGAAAAGTTTTTGACTTCCAATGTATTCTATGTCCAGAACGGTTGTGTGATGGACCAACTGTTGATCATCACATGAGAGAAAAACATAAGACTGCTAGGCCTTACAATTGTGACCTCTGTATTTTGAGATATAATCATCCTTATCGGTTATGTATTCATTTAAAAACTGCCCACAAGGCCGAGAGGATTTTCTTATGTAAGGGCTGCACGAGATACTTTGGAAGCAAGCGGAATTTCGAGGACCACTTTTATCGATACCCTGCTCAAAGGAAGCAGTGTCCCCGAGAGAAGGTCATGGAACCACGGTTCCCTTGCAAAGTTTGTGGAAGGAATTTTAAATGTAAAAGCTATTTGAAGAATGTTCACATGTATGAGCACGTGGACGAGAGACCGTTCCAGTGCCACGATTGTGGGAAACGGTTCCCGCATATGTGCAGCCTTCAGCATCACTCTCTGAAGCATGCAGAACCACCTGCAAGGACGCATCAGTGCCACGTGTGTCCAAGGAAATACTTGTCAAAATCTAACTTAGATGCTCACCTTCAAACCCACCTGAAGGAGAAGTTTGTTCGCTGTGAAGTGTGTTCTAAAACATTCCTGAACCGGTCAACACTCACATCGCACATGCTCGTTCATTCGAACATTTACCCACACGAATGTGAGGTTTGTGGCAAGAAGTTCAAGCGTCAAACCCAGCTGCGGATGCATCTCTTCACCCATATCAAGCCGGACTCCTTGCAAACCAACACTCCAGCTGTCAACAGCCAGTCAACTGAACATACTGACAACACCGATTTCAACAATGAGCAAGATGCTATCATTAAAGTGCTACGGAATGAAAGTAAAACTATAACAGAAGCTAAAATGACGCAGCTGACGCCGAAAGTGGAGAACATTGGTGATCAAGAACTGTTTACACTTGTTGAAATAGAACCTACCTCAGCCGAGGCTTATCTTTTCCAGCCGAGTGCCCAAAGCCTTGCATTTGACCAGCATACGAGTTTACGGGGATTTAACCATGGACCTTTATCACCGCCAGAGAAACCCTTACAACAAGGCTATGCAGAAGGTGATTCCGTGGGGCTTAAAGGCTTTTCAAACGGCACTGGCGCGATCGTACCAAATGGATCGCAACTTTTTGACCATTCTCTGTCATTAAAACAGGAGCCTATATCACCATAGTTCAACTAAAGGTAATTCTGTCCTAGTAGATGAAATAATACCAAAGATTTTATTTTTTTAATTTTAGAATTATTTTAAATATTTATCCTAAACTTGCACTGTTGAAGTGAGAACTCCAGGGGGCGGTTGTTCAAAAGTGTATTAGTCTTAAACCGGTTTAACTTTGTAACGTCACAATTTCTTTGTTACATTACCTCATTTACACCTGTATTTAGCCTAATACAATTTTGAACAACTCTGTCCTGTGGCTCAGTTGGCTGAGCTTGGGACGTCGACCGCTTCGGATTAAGTTTTGCTAAAACTATTTAATTGAGATTACGTTATTTGTATTTAACAATCGTTTTGTGTATTTTTCCTGTAATTCTTATAAAATGTATAAGAAATGTCTCGTGCAAATATGGTTTACGTTTTAATCACTTATAATGTACAATGTCAGTTAGGCTTTTAATGGGATAAAAGATGTATTCTAAAGGTACCTAGTCATCACAAGAAAATGTCTTTTTTTATTTTCTTCCTCTGAGACATAATTAATTTTAAAAGCATTGATTCTTCAGCGTTCGTTTGCATGCAACTCTAAGCTTTAACGTTGCCTATTGCATCACTTTTAAGTGAGGTCACTGCTGACTTCGTAATAACCGAGTTAACTTTGTAACGTCACAATTTCTTTTTTGTTACATTACCCCATTTACACCTGTATTTAGCCTAATACAATTTTGAACAACTCTGTCCTGTGGCTCAGTTTGTAGAGCACTGGACGTCGAATCATAAAATCCAGGACCCAGGTACGAAGGGAAACGTGAACATTTCTTACTGTATATATATAGGTATATTGCCGCGTAAAACAATAAAGTGGCATGAGCTGTCAAAATGTTGATATTTTGCTGTTTAAACAGAATCTTGAAATTATCGGCTCCTCACAAGCCTTTAATTGGTTTTAGTCCCGGGAATGTACGATACAGTGTTGTTTTCAACTAACTTTGGCTTAGAATGAATTAATGGTCGTCCCGGTTATTTAAATTTTGTTTACTTTTCGAACAATATTCCGGTTCGTATAGGCCACATACTGTATGGATTTTCCTCATTCCAACGCCAATCACTTAGTTTTTCGATGGCCTTCAACGCCTCTTACTGTCGTGACGATCAGAAATTATGAAAAAATGTGAATTTTGGCAGCTCATACCACTTTAATCAATCAAACGAAGAGGCAGCCAGTAATTGGCCAAAACGAAGTAAGTTTTGCAAAAACTAATTAATTGAGATTGCGTTATTTTTATTTAACGATCGTTTTTTGGATTTTTCTTCCAATTCTTATGAAATGTCACTTGTAAAATGTGGTTTACTTTTCACTCACTTATAATGTACGTTAGGCTTTTAATGGGACAAAAGACTTATCCCAAAAGTACCTAGTCATCACAAAAAAATGTATTTGTTTTTATTTTCTTCCTCTGATATATAATTAACTTTAATACATTGACTCTACTGCGCTCGTTTGTATGCAACTCTAAGCTTTAACGGTGACTATTACAGCACTTTTAAAGGAGATTACTGCTGACTTCGTAATAAATGAAGGCTAATTTCGGCAAAATATAAACTATGCATGACATTGGGAGCACGTTTCGAGAATCCAAATCTTTTAATGATGGAGAATCAAACGTACTTGGCTAAATTGGCTAAAATCGACAAAATAAAATTCGGTTATTTTATTTTTACTTTGTTTTAATTGTTTTGTTTTATATACATATGGTTTTTTAATTACTCTTTTGTCTGTTACTAATTATATTATCCAATTTATACTCGACGTTGTCTCCGATACGTTTTTTTTATTTATTTACATGTTCTGACAATGAAATTTCGACAAACTCAAAGGGGGATAACTCTAAGTGCCAAAAGTATCTGGTCGGCCCCAGAAGTTGTATTTTGCTATAGGAAGTTGTCTGCTGGCTAAATAAAATGCTAATTTACAATTTATTCAGTTATTAGATATTAATAACTTATCAAAACTCATTTTGTCCTGTTTTTGTGTCGCCTGAAAGGGGGCACTTAGGGATCACTTTGACGGCGTAGTCTGGCGTCGGCGTTGGCGTCCGGATTGGTTTCCGTGCAATATCTTGAAAACCACTGGCTTAATTTTTTTCAAATTTAAATGGGAAGTTTAATACCTTAATACCCCGCTCAAGTTCGACTTTCGCTAAAATCCGCGCATATTTAATTATTGTACAGGCTTTTGATTGGCTGATACAAATAACTTGGTTTCCGTGCAATATCTTGAAAACCACTGGCTTAATTTTTTTCAAATTTAAATTAGAAGTTTATTACCTTAATACCCCGCTCAAGTTCGACTTTTGCTAAAATCCGCGCATATTTAATTATTGTACAGGCTTTTGATTGGCTGATACAAATAACTTGGTTTCCGTGCAATATCTTGAAAACCATTGGCTTAATTTTTTTCGAATTTAAATGGGAAGTTTATTACCTTAATACCCCGCTCAAGTTCGACTTTCGCTTAAATCCGCGCATATTTAATTATTGTACAGGCTTTTGATTGGCTGATACAAATAACTTGGTTTCCGTGCAATATCTTGAAAACCACTGTCTTAATTTTTTTCAAATTTAAATGGGAAGTTTAATACCTTAATACCCCCCTCGAGTTCGACTTTCGCTAAAATCCGCGCATATTTAATTATTGTTTTTGATTGGCTTATACAAATAACTTGGTTTCCCTGCAATATCTTGAAAACCACTGGCTTAACTTTTTTCAAATTTAAATGGGAAGTTTAATACCTTAATATCCCGCTCAAGTTCGATTTTCGCTAAAATCCGCGCATATTTAATTATTGTACAGGCTTTTGATTGGCTGATACAAATAACTTGGTTTCCGTGCAATATCTTGAAAACCACTGGCTTAATTTTTTTCAATTTTGAATGGGAAGTTTATTACCATAATACCCCGCTCAAGTTCGACTTTCGCTAACATCCGCGCATATTTAATTACTGTACAGGCTTTTGATTGGCTGATACAAATAACTTGGTTTCCGTGCAATATCTTGAAAACCACTGGCTTAATTTTTTTCAAATTTAAATGGAAAGTTTAATACCTTAATACCCTGCTCAAGTTCGATTTTCGCTAAAATCCGCGCATATTTAATAATTGTTTTTGATTGGCTGATACAAATAACTTGGTTTCCGTGCAATATCTTGAAAACCACTGTTCTCACTTTAAATCTGTTTGTCTAAATACTTTCTTAGTGTAATGAATAGCTTTTTGTGGAATTCTGTACAGAAGAATATCACTAATAAATTTTTATTCAATAAATACATATTTTGCATGTTTTAAGTTAATTGATTTTACTCTTTAGACAACCAATAATGAAACCATTCATTCAGTCAAGCTTCCATTTGCAGGGGAGCCTCCGTAGCTCAGCTAGTAAAGCCTTTTACTCGCATCAACATAAGCCTTCCACCAATACCGCATGGGTAGGATCCTTGTCAGGCCAAAATTTCATACTGGATTTTTTCGCAAAAGATGAAGGTATATGTGGGATGGTCGCTCGGAGTCAATGGAATGTTGGGGATTTCTTATAAATGTGTAATCTGACGCAGATTATTATTTAATATCTCATATTCAGGTAACATCTTACACAGCATGATATACATATATTCACAAATAAAGTACAACAGTGAATTTTTTTGTGAAAGGTGATGTACCTTCTCCTTGTATATTTATCCTGCCAGGCGACACTTCTACTTCAGTTGAATTCTAGTGTTTTTTATTTGGCATAATTTAAATACAGACCGAAGTAAGTTTATTTCTCCAGCCATGGTCCGCATAGTTTTAATGTTCTCATTTATTGTATCTTTCTCAAGTGGTCATTAGCCTGGTAGTCCAGTTTCGCTACCACATACTTGTTCGCTTTATAAGTGAAATAATCATAGCGGAGGGTGTATGCTAAGTTTACTAAAAGTTTTGTTTAATCAAGGAAGGAACACCAAGCCTTCCATCGATGGATCCCAGGTTCGAATCATACACAGTCTAAAGTTATATAAATAAAATTGAAACTTTGGATTTCACTTGAATTGATGGATTGATGCTTAACGCCGCACTTTTGACTTATATGGCGACGTTGCCAGGTTTAGCGGGGGAGGAAACCCTGCTCATTGCCCGAGGAAACCCCCGACCTTCGGCGAGTATCTGGCAGCTCTTCCACACTCAGCGACAGAGTGAAAAATCCACTCATTTTTCGATTTTTATTTGGTCTTGAGCGTTACTCAAACCCGCGCCACATCGATGGAAGGTCTGTGGGACTGGACCCCCCCCCCCCCCCCCCCCCACTCGAATTGAACCTGGCAACTTAAGTGACTTAAGTGAAATAATCTTGTGCGCTGCGTAAAACCAAATCAATCATTCTAGGATTAACCCTATACCATAGCCTGGGTAATGCCGCCATGACTTAAGCTGCCAAATATAGTGAAAGTTTCGTTGGAAAAAAATTAACTAATTACAGAAATAGAATAGTACAAAGTGGTACAATTTGTCCTATGTGTGTTGGTTTGAGTAAAACCGCTCCATAGAAGAAATACTGTGGAAGAGTTGCTAGGTACTCGCTGAACATCAGGAGTTTCCTCCGGACAATGAACCCGGTTTCCTCTCCCTCTAAACCTGGCTACGCCACCATATAAGTGAAATACTCTTGAGTGCAGCGTAAAATATCAACCAACCATAGAAGAAAAAGAGCTTTTCGTTGATACCTTGCCCGCCTTGTAATGCATAGTGCAGACATAAGCCTTCCATCGACTGGTCTTGGGTTCGATTCCCAGTCAGTGCAAGGACATCTACCGATCACACTCGGTCGCGTGCTTCTAGGTAGTGGCCGCGGGTTTCCTCTGGGTAAAGTCATGTTCGCTCCCACCACCAGTAAACCTAAAGCAACACGACCATATAAGGGAAATAACTGGAGTGGGGCGTAAAACGCCAACCACTCAACCCTGATATAAACAGAGTTGAGTTATCAAGCACACCAACCAGGGTAAAATTAAATAAATATCATGCAGTTGGGCATATTTTGGAGGGTTCTTGTTCACCCTCCAAGAGAAAAAAAAACGTCTTTTTTTCTAAACAATGTTGGCTCTGTTAACCTTTTACTAACTTATGGTTTAAAATATATTTTCATTCCACAGCGAAATCAAGTTTTACTCAAGCACAGTTTTCGGATTCAAACGTTACAAGCTGTGTACCCTTTGGATTTAAACTTGAACCCGGGAATGTGTCGTGAAAAAAGTATTATGCCATTTGTGTTTAAGTATAAAACGGTCAGCATGTATATGGCCGGGATTATGACAGAAGATTACAAACTACCTCAGCGTAAAAGGGTTCGATCTTTGAGTCAACGGGAGGGGCCTCCGTGGTCTAGTGGGTTAGTGTGCTCGTCTCTCAGACCTTCCATCGATGCGACGCGGGTTCGAATCACGCTCAGACCAAATACAAATTGTGGAGGTTACCAGATACTCGCTGTAGGTCGGTAGTTTAGTCAAGAAGATTTTACTTGTGCATGTGGGATTTGGTGTTCATAAATATCAGGTTTGGTGTTTTACGCCACGCTCAAGATTATTTCACTAATATGGCGGCGTTGCCAGTTTAAATGTGGGAGGAAACCGGGCTCTATGCCCGGAGGAAACCCACGACCTTCCGTTGGTAACTGGCAACCCATCCGCATAGATGGGCATCGTCGGAACCCACGATTAAAACTTACGCTCGCGCTCACTTTGCAAAAGATGAGCTTGTTGAGAATTTAACCCTGGGCATCCGATGATGATAGAAGGGCTGACACCAGGTAAGAGTTGAAACCCTGGTCGTTGTATGTGGGAGAATTAATAATCACCCATGCCTTATTACATCGACCTTTTGCCCAGGGTCAAAATAATCACGTTCCCAATCCACTGGTTGTCTAGGACTTTATTAAATTGAAGCCGGATAATCTATTATAGCACCTTTGTAAATCCCATTCGGCCACTGCCTGTCTAAATCACGTCCAGTTAACGGACAGGTTAACTGATAACAGCTGACTTATCACCTCGAATATAACTTTCTCTAAGCTTATGTCGTTATAAGACCCACACAGGTGTTGTTTTAAGGTATTAGATATTGTCAAACACATACTTGAGCGATAGATCAAACATTTCGCATAGCTGAAATGGTTTGAAAAGAAGGCATTCTGCCACCATGCTGCGAATTCGGATGACATTGTGTTTCTTTGAAATATGGAGTTTTCCAGAAACATTTATGAACGTCGATCTGCTTATACATTTCAAGTAGAGCCTCCGTGCCATTTCCCGGTTGACCGAGTTCGACACTCAATCCGGATGCCTATTCAAATGCCATAGAGTCATCGACGAATGAGAAACCCATGACTAATACGATTGGATACATTGTAAAAGTCTAAGAACATAAAGAATAGATTGAATGATGTTTTACGCCACACTCAAGATTTTCTTCCTATACGGATGCGTTTCCAGGTTTAGTTGTGGTTGGGAGGGGGGCGAGTTCTTTGCCCAGAGAAAACCCCGATCATCGGCTAGTATCTGGCAACTTTAATTTGTATTTGGTCTGAGTGAAATTCCATCCTGTGTCGCACTGGCCGTGTCACCAAGTCCCCCCTCATTGCCCTGAAAGAATCTACCGATGGCGTCACCGGGGGTATAAGGAGTTATTAAAGTGGCATGAGCTGTCAAAATTTATATTTTTTTCATAATTTCTGATCGTCACGACTGTAAGAGGCTTTGAAGGCCATCAAAAAAATAAATGATTGCCGTTGGAATGAGGAAAATCCATACAGTATGTGGCCTGTACGAACCGAAAACGTGTTCGAAAAGTAAACAAAATTTAAATAACCGGGACGACCATTCATTCATTCTAAGGCAAAGTTATTTCAAAACAATACTTCATCGTGCATTTTCGAGACTAAGAGCACTAAAAAGCTTCTGAATTATACTTCTTGAGAAAAATAGACAATAATTTCAACATTCTGTTGTAGCGTCAAAATATCAACATTTTGGCAGCTCATGCCACTTTAAAACATAGCGGCGTAAAAAATTCTGCAGTGAATCCGGGGCAACGAGATACTGGCGACCTCAATAGTGTAAATTAATACATGTGTTAGAAAGGGTTGAATATCATAAAATTCTTCAAATTTCTACCCATGTTGCTTTTAAGAAGAAAAGGGAAAAAATGGAAAATTTTAAATACAATGCCAGACTTACAGGATGAGTATGTGTGAGAGTTGCCAGGTGCTCGCCAAAGGTCGAGTTTTTTCTTTCAAGCAAAGAGCCCGGTTTCCTCCCCAACTAAACCTGGTAACACCGCAATGTAATACGTGAAACACTCTTGAGTGCGGCGTAAAGCATCAATCAATCCAGAGAAGAATAAGGAAACACGTCTTTTAAAATTTAGATCTCAACAAAAATGACCATCACAAATAAATAAGAAGTTGTTATCCATAAATCGCTTCTTTTGTGTTACTTTAACCGACTTCTAAATGCCTCTCAAACAACAAAAAATATGTCTTTATTTTTATTAACTCTATTTTGGAATGCATAGGGCCTACATATGTGCCTACTCAATGTCTCAATAGGGGGTCATATATATTAAACAAATTATAGGTCGAATGTTGACTCGCTATTCCGGCTACCAGGGTATGTGTTTGTTTTACTGCATGGGGAGAGCAATTTAAGGGACGATTTAAAGAAACGACATACACTTTATTAGGCTGAGGTTTAGATAGATAGATTTATTACCTGCAATAATAACTTTCATGGGAATGGATTGTGAAGACTTTTTAACCAGGGCTCCGAAGAAGTTGCCATGTGCAGACGATCGATGTGGATGGTTCAGACTGCAAAGCTATAGTCTTAGCCTGACCCCGGGCCCTCTATCGACATATGGTGGGTTCGAATCCTACCCAGTTCGTAGAAAGAAAAAAACTTGAACAATTTCGGAGTGGGGTTGAGCATGTTGCCTCCTCTACAATACAAGCTGATAGCAGCGCCATGTGATTGAAATAATCTTGAATGCGGCGCAAGACATTTATCATTCTAAATATGCTGGCCGTCTCTATGTCTCACTCAGTAGAGGGATAGTTTTTGACTCCCACAAATGGCCTTCTATCGATGAGCCAAAGGCTCGAATTCCACTCGCTCTCAAGCATATCTTCGTTGGTCATTTATTTACTTTTCCCAAGTACTTCAAACGCTCACTAATCAGAACGTATTAATAAAGTCTGAATTTTGGCACTCGGTCACCGTTTGTGGAAGAGTTGCCAGGTACTCGCCGAAGGTCGGCGGTTTTCTCCGGGCACTGAGCCCGGTTTTCTTCACCCACTTAACCTAATTAAGTGAAATAATCGCGGCTTAAAACATCAATAAATCAATCAACCGACTTTAGGCAGCTCATGCCATTTAACGTATACCGAACGTATGCCAAAGAATTTTAGTGTATTCTTAATGGTATTTTACGTGATAAAGATCTTCTGGTCATTTTGTCGCCCTTTAAAGGGACGTCTAAAAAGGCCTTAAATCTTGTGCTATTGTTGTTTATATTAAGATGATCTTTCATGATAAACGTTGGCAACTTTTCCATGGACCGCTGTGTATTAGTTTTGTTTCAGCAATATTTAAACGGGGTCCAATGCCCTATGATTTCCGTGGTATGTCCCTCTAATCATATTGACCTGAACAATCAATATTTTAATCGTAACTTAGTTGATGAATCAACCAATCAATCAATCAGTCTGGTCTTTCAGTCTCCGCTTTTTACGGGGCCTTATAGAATTGTTCTCGTCCTAATTGTTGTTTGTCGTTTTCGCAAGTCTTTCTGTCAAGCATAAACCTTCCTAAAATCATTTCGTTAGCTGTGACATACCATCCACACTTGTTAACTTCGTCGACTTCCTCCACAGCTGTAAACTTGACCTTAATTTAAGCCATGATGTTGATGTCATTGCGCCGACAGGATTATGAAATCTTCTAGAAGATAAAATCTGTCAAGTTTTTATAGTTATGCAAATTTATGTTTATACGTAATAATAAGATTGTTCTATTTATGCAAATAGTAAACCAGAGTGTTTCCAGGGGTTTATTCTGTGAATTATCATCGGATCTATACTGCTATTCTTAATTTTATATTTCGGAACTGTTAGGACTTAGCTTATGAATGTTAGTCATTTTAATATATTTTTCTCTCTCTATTGTATGTATAACATTTCCCGTAAAAGCGTTACACTACTTTTAAAGATTAATCAAAATGTGCTCATAAAATCTGTTGATCGAGCTACTTCGATAAATATTTTTTTTCGTAAGTTACATGTAAGTCACATATACTTCTCATAGGCCCTATCTTTGTAGAACACAAATTTGAGTTGCCTAAGGCTGGACCCCTGATAAATGTTGCTCAATCCATAACCATGGCTTCCGTGTGTCTCAAAAACCGAGTCGTATATCTAACCTTCTGTGTATTTAGCTATATCACTTACACTTGTTGCCCTATAGTCATAATATACCCACTGGGGAAATGCCACTGTTTAACTGGAGCGGTTCGATAGAGGCATTTAGGGTCATACCCCCAGCACGTTTTGTTACGCTAATCAGTGTTGAAGTCCGGTTTAAGTGAGCATTAAGTTATGCTTTTTAGTTTTTAACCCCGCCTCCGTGAAATCTGTCAGTCCTTCTCACGGGTGCTTGTAAAACTCATTTGTCTGTTTCAAGTGGCTAAAGCGGGGATCTGAATTCAAAAGAATCCAAAAGCTGTTCAGAATAAGAATGATATTCGTCAAGATTTTACAATGGAGCAAAGCTTTTTGTAATAAATTGCCGTTTGAAATCTAAGTTATGTTGTTATTCTAATTTCCCACCGTATTTGTCACTTTTTTTTTCTAGTCATGTAGGCCTATTTATTTCCTTCCATCTTTCGCTATTTTTTACTCTCTCTTATGTCACCCCCCCCCCCCCCCCCCACACACACACACACACACTCCCGCCCCTCGCTTTTTAATTTTCGATGTTATTTTCACTCTCTCTCTCTCATCTCCCCCCCCCTCCCCCCCCCCCTTAGTTAGTGACTTTAAACTTCGTCCCTCTGTATTTTTTTTACATTCACACCAAAATTAACCCATCGATTTGAATGTCTTAGTCCGAGATATAGTCCAACTACTTGATTCTAAAATGATTTATATATATATATATATATATATATATATTGAAAGACATAGTCTCAACTCCGTCCATCACTGTAGCCTACAAGAAAGACGCTTTGGGACCAGACGATCGAACTCATTTAAGGCAATCATTTGTTGCTTTGATATAGTTATTCGATCAAATCTTCTTGATAGCATATAAATTCCACCTCCAAACAGCCAGGAAGGTGAGAAAGATCCATGTACCAACCCTCTCTACCGTTTGATCAATATGCGTAACTTTTTGAGTGCCATTTAAGTGGCATGCGCTGCCGAAATTTTTTATTTTTTTTTTAAATAAATTCTGATTGATATGAGAAATTTGACAGCGTTTGAAGTACTTTGAAACTAACGAAAATGTTCTGCTTTTTTTGGCAGCTCATGCCACTTTATGTTATACCTGGAATGGATTTATTTTATTTATTCGGGTGTAGGTGGGTGGAGGGGCTGCACACTAAGTAAGACACTTTGCAAGTTTCGAGAACTTGTCCCCAATGCTCGTGACATTCCTTTGCCAATAAAATAAGTTAAATTCAAGAAAGAAACGCTCAACGTTTTGTCTTTCGTGCATTCCAGAAACTGCCTTTCACAATTTGTTTCTTTTCCCCAATACTCTGGTGATAGTACCACGTGAGAATTGACTGTGGGTACACCTACCACCTCTTTTTAAAAGAGACAATCTATAGATCTATCGTTGGCGGACACTTTCGCAATTTTACACTTTGTTCAAGTATGGGCTTAATCTCAAACCGATATGCCCTTTGAGCCCCCGGGCGAAGCTAAGAGTGAAAAGTAGTGGAGTTGATTAAATAAAGGGGTCGATATCAAATTGTAACGAAAGCTACCTCTATTGACCTCTATACCGCGTGCGCGGAATAATTTACCTGTCTGTGAAAGTCCACGTGTTTGGTAATATTAAGTTCGTTACCACGCGACACCCCTATGCCCCCTTTTGTGGCTTATACCGAAGTGGGCATATTTTAAAAAGAAAGTATAAAAGCATGTTAACTTTCAAACAATGTGCCCAAATTGTCGAAGAGAATGACGAAGAACGTGACCATATTAGATTAAGACTTTTCGACGATTCCTCATTAAAAGTGAGTACGATATTTTTGTATCGAGATTGGCTTTACTTTAATCTTATCCTTTTTACACTGTTTTTTTTTCAATTCTGGTATTTTGGAATTTATTTCTTTTATTGTTAAAGCTATAGTTTAGCAAACTGATAACCAATTGAATGTAACCTATACAATGTATATATGTGAGCGGACAAGTCAATCAGCCGAGGCCGTATGCATGTTGTAGTAGGCAGAGTGATAGACAGGCCATCCTTCGATAAGGCGCGGGATCGAATCCCACTCAATCCAAAAAGAATCAGTGCAAAATACCTGATTGGATTTTTCAAACGGTCATTTTATTTGGTACTCACCGAAGGGGTTCGCTATCCCCTTACAGCAATCAATACGGGCGGCATCGTTTTCCATTCGAATAAGCTTGACTCAAATTGGGAACAAACGTCAGCACTCTGAAACTTCGAAGATCAAAGCCGACCGGTAGCGAGCGAAAATAGCCGAAGTGTGTTCCGACTGCAAACGTCGGCTGTCTTGGCACTCTGAAACTTCGGGGATTTACGTGCGTGAAATACCCTCTGATAGACTGCAGGTCATTTTGAATATGGCGACCAAATAGGTAGCCGTGAAGCGTACAAATCCCAAATCCCCTTGAGGGCCCCACAAAAGTGTCCCCGTGATAATGTAAGGGACTGAAACACTCGGTTTGTTAACTTTCAGCCTCGATCAGTTATATAATTGAAGTATTTGAAGATTCCTGATATGTACCGAAACTGCGTCTGTCTACAACATGTGGTTTACCGGGCTAAATAAAATATATAAACAAATAGCTTTCTAATTGATATTAGCATTTAATAAATTTATAATCATTTTTATTTTCTGTTTTCGTCTGTGGTAAAACATTTTGATATTTACTTTCGACGCCATTTTTATTCAGCTTAAAAATACGGTGATTTACCGTATAAAGAACGCAGACTGCCCGAGGCGTGTCAAAGCCGACCGATAGGAAACGAAGATAGCCGAAGGATGTTCCGAGTGCTGTCTTGACTCGCTTCTGATCGTTACGTAAATTCCCGAGAACACCCGAGTGCTTGGCTCATTATGGAAGAATAGAAAGCGGCTATACATTTTGCATCCCGAGTAACGCTTATCAGATTCCAGTTTTACCCCAGTTCCATGTGACAAAACTTTGCATAATAGTAAGGACGATTGCCCGAATGCTTCGAAGGAAAGAAAGTCGTTGTCTTTAGGTGGGAGATGGTGAACGAAATATACCGATTCCCTAATGAGGTCATAGGAGGAATAGAATGGCGCATGGAAATTAATCTGCACACGAAATCTATAAATGTGCAGTCATGCGTGTCATCCATCGTTTTCTCAAGTGACGTCATTAAGCTTTCAGTCTTTTCATCTCTATTTTGTCCGACATATCGGCCCAGCAACAATGTCAGACTTACTCCAGCTCTATGATAAGCCCTCTTTGGGTTGGGTAATCCAATATACTGTTTGTAAATCCTGTTATACATATTGTACCTTCCACTATAAATAAAAACCTTACCAACTTTGCAAAAACTACCGACACTACCGAAGAATGGGAGTTTTTCTTCTTTCAAAACTGAAATTTATTTCTATTTTGGTCGGTATTTTCGTTTTTCTGTGCTTGTCAATCGGTCTTTTAGTTCGCCGCTCAAATCAAAAATACAATGCAATGGCTCGCATTTGGTATGTCTTCGCTGTTCTCCATTAGTTACAGGATATCTTTCCTTACCAAAAGTAACTTTCAGATAAGGACTGAAGTAAGCATTAGGATGATTGTTAGGGTGTGAGTGACAAACTAAAAGATTGATTAGAATGCTCAGAAAATTCCAACCGGTTGTACTGCTTAAGTTAAGACAAAATCAGGTGATTCTCTCAGTCACATTTTTCAAGGCGTTACATCGGAAGAGTTGCCAGGTACTCGCTGAAGGTCGGGGCTTTCCGCGGGCAAACCTGGTAACACCGCCAAATAAGTGAAATAATATTGAGTGCGACGTAAACATCAATCAATCAATCAATCACAGGCGTTACACTCTCCAACCCTATTTGCCAGTACAGCGCAAGATACGTTGGCCATAGGGTTTGAATATTTCCAACTGCGCATTGTCCGAATGTCCAATATAAACCCGGTTTCCTCCTCCACTAAACCTGGCAACGCCGCCATATAAATGAAATAATCTTGAGTGCGACGTAAAACATCAACTAACCAAGCAACCAACCAAAATATAAATCTCCATTTCTCCCTTGTTCTTATCTAATACACCGAACATTTCAACACACTGGGCAAATCCATTCCAAAGTACTAACGTGAGATGGCATATACACATATTTGGTAGACACTTATTGCGGTTTACCAGAACTAGAAATCATTTTTCCCAATGTGCCCTTTGCCTTTGTCTCCTATTACAATATGTTTTACTGAGTTTCAATTCGAAGAGAATTGTGTGACATATTAATTCAAGACGCTATCGTTAACATCTTAAGTAGGGCACGGTTGCACGAATGTGTATTAAACAGTCCAATTTAAAAATAGCAACATTTCTGCTGAAGCCTGTTTCACAAAACGGTGCCACCAATAGGTCACGGGTTCGAATCTCAGTCAGTCCAAATAAAATTGGAAAATTTCCTGACTGGGTTTTCACTCGAACGATCTATGTGGGATGGTTGCCAGTTACCACCGGAAGGTCGTGGGTTTCCTCAGGGCATACATCCCGGTTTCCTCCCACAATAAAACTGTAAACACCGCAATATAGGCCTAAGTGAAATAATCTTGAGAGCGGCGTAAAGCACCAAACAATGAATCAATCAATCACAAAACGGCGTAGATGTTCATACAATATGACAATATGGGTTGCCGTGACAGTTACGTAAAAACTTACGCTACGCCGCATTGTGAAATATACTCCAGTCTTGGTGTTCACTCAACCACCTTATTTGAAATGCTTACAATTTATTATCTTTCTAAACCATAATCTGCCATAGTCACCCCCCCCCCCCCCCTCGGCTCCTCTCCTTCTTCAAAAACCTGCATGGCAAAACTGCTATATAGGTCAGATCATTTTGAGTGCCGTTAAAACAGTAAATCAATCAATCGGTCATAGCTAACACAAGAAAGATGAAGGTTTTTAACGAACAGGATGATCGATTTATTCACCTGGAAAAACACAACAAAAATACAATTTACTAAACAAAATTAATGGTGCGGCGGGAATAAGGCTCTAGGGAGTCTGATCTGTCCCATAAGTAAAGAAAACAACACAACCAACATCAGGTTACACATCCGAATTTTTACAGTACAGGAATGAAATAAGCAAAACTAACGATAGTAAAATATAATTAAATCATTTCAATAAGGTAAGACTTAAGCTTGGATTTAAACAGAGGACGACTTTGTATAGACTTAAGTGTAGCTGGTAACTTATTCCACTCCCTTGGTACAGATGACCGGAATTTGTAGAAAGAAAGGTTTTGTCCTATGTATTGGCCTGTTAAAGTCCAGTACAAGGTACCTTGTAAGGTGGTGATGTGGACTGTTTCATCAGAAAAGTATGAAGGTTAATTGGAACTAACGTAACATATTTAACGACAGAATTAATTGTAATATAGTTGCCAAAATTCACACTTTTTTCATAATTTCTGATCGTCACGACAGTAAGAGGTTTTGAAGGCCATCGGAAAACTAAAAGATTGGCGTTGGAATGAGGAAAATCCATACAGCATGTGGCTTGTACAAACCGAAAACGTGTTCAAAAAGTAAAAAAAAACCGACCGGGGTTCTGTCAACGAGACTGATATTTATTTGATTTGATTTTATTCACCAGAGTACAAATAATAAAAATGCGTAAATATACATAAAATTTCTTGCGGGAACAGAAGCCCCATAGGGCTTGTTTTATCCCGTTAAATAGAATTGAAAAATAGCAGTGGTACATGTAGGTAAAGAAACTGTATAACGGTATAGAAAATTGTTTAAAATTCGAAGCAGTTAATTAAAAAAGAAGTCATCTTAAAATGCTAGACACGGGCGGTGGCTGGAAATATGAACTGGGGAAAAAAAAGAAATAAATATTGAGTTACCATTCTAAATCAGGAAGAGGAAGAGCTGCTTTGGTGGGGTTAAAAACTATCTTTGTAGGTCATATTGGAGAAACCTTGGGGGGGGGGGGGGGGGGGGGGTTCAGGCACGTGGGGTCACAGATGTGTTTATTATTTTTTTAGTCAATGATACAAATACTTCAACAACAATTTATTCAAGTCGTGTGACCCTCAGGCCGGGGGCAGTATGTTTTTTTGCGATATCCAGTTCCGTCGACCGAGCCTTGCTGAAGTTCTATTGTCTGTGGAGCCTAATGTTTGCTACTCTCCGTTTCAGTAAAATTTCTGAAATGTTTGTTAAATCACCTACAAACTAAGCCTGTCAAAATCTACCTACTGTTTTGAAACTTTTCACACTATAAATATAAATTTATAAATTTCAGCTAATTGATGCATGCATGCTCAGATAAGCACAAACTTTAAATTTGCATTTACAACCTTCAAAATGTTTTGTTGGCCGGGGACCTGTTAGTGACTCATCTTTCTATATGCTGATATATAGGCCTGTTGGGAGCCAGGACTAGAACGGTTCTTCTAAGAAACAGTTAGCCTGTTTGTTTCGTTTGTAGTTTACTTCCTAGAAATGTGGTGAGAAAAGAGAGAATCATGAAGAGAATCCTCACACCTTCATGATAGGGCACGGGTAGAATGCGTCTCCATTTTAGCCCCCAGATTATGAGGATCAATCTTGGCATTGTGGACGGTTTTTCGAATAATAAATAGGCTACTTTTTTATGTTGGGGTATGAAGGTCTAAATGGTGTGCCTCTTTTTAACACAATTAGAAACTTGTCTCTATGGTTATTTTAGACAAGAAGATTTTTTCTGTCCCCGTGTGTTTTAGTGTTGATAAATATATATATATTGTCAAAATGGTCTCGCCTTCTGTTATAAAACACTCTTTAAGAGTGGAACAAATGAGACAACGTTGATAAATTTGAAAGATATTAGATAACATGGCTGACGTCTCAGTGCCAGTTTGAACACACTTCGGCTATCTTCGCTCGCTACCGATCGGCTTTGACACGTAAGCTGCAATCATCATAGGGAAATTACTGAATTAGAAAATTAAATTTGACACGTAAATCCCGAAATTATCAGATTGGTCTCAGTGCAAGTCTTATAGAGTCAAAATCTCGACAACTAAAGTATATGTAGTTTTGTGCTGTGTTTTATTATGAACATTAAAGCACATGGGAACAGCGAAAATCTTCTTGACTAAAATAACCACGGAGACAAGTTTGTCCAACAACATATACGCAAGTTATCCCGATTTGACGCCTCCTCGCAACAGCACTGCTATGTCAGCCAAATATTTAAATACACCTCACACCGAAGGTTAAAAGTAAGTGTGTTTATATTCCAAGCTTTTAACAAGATTAGTAATTGAGAAACACAACAACCCGCCAAGTTGATCCGACAACGTTCTACTAGGCTACACAAGAATCTGGCAGGTAAAGATCTACAAGTAGACCGTAAAACACACTGACACAGACGTAGGTACCTGGACACAGTTTCACAAAGCGATCTTAGCTTATGTTGATCTTAATTACCAATGGCAGCGTATACCTTTAGCATTGGTTGCCATGGTAGTTAAGATCACACTTAGCTAGGATCACTTTGACAAACTAGGCCCTGCAGTCAGACCACATCCTAAAAGAATCCAAAACTGAAAGTCCATATAGCCCAAAATTGCTTCAAGTGGCATGAGCTACCAAAATGCGGAACTCTTTGATAAATCCGACCTTCGTTAGAAGTTGAGCGTTTTAAATAGCCGGGATGCATGAGTAAATCTGTGGGTTTATACTTTTTTTGTTTCTTAACAATTTCGTTGATTGGTAACAGCAGAAGCTCGTATTTTGTACTTCTTGATAAAATTGACGTACAATTAGCGTATTCTGTTTCAACGAAATATTCCATACATTTAGCAGGTCATGTCACTTTAAAGTGGCATGGGCTGCCGGAATTCACACTTTTTTCATTTTTTCTGATCATCATGACATTACGAGGCTTTGAAGGCCATCGAAAAACTAAAAGATTGGCGTTGGAATGAGGAAAATTCATTCAGTATGTGGCCTATACGGACCGAAATAGTGTTCGAAAAGTAAGCAAAATCTAAATAACCGGGACGACCATTCATTCATTCCAAGCCAAAGTTAGTTGAAAACAATACTTTATCGTACATTCTCGAGACTAGAAGCACTAAAAAGCTTCTGAATTATACGTCTCGGGAAGAATAGCCGATAATTTCAACATTCTGTTTCAACGTTAAAAAATCAACATTTTGGCAGCTCATGTCACTTTAAAGTTTTGAAAAAAAAATTAATTTTAATTACCACAAAAGCTGGTTGTTCAAGATGGACATAGCCGGGCAGAATAGCCTATGTGTGGCGGCCATGTTTATCCCTCGATATAAATTGATGACGTCATTAGGCAACCGGGCTTTCCGATGACTTTTTTTTAAAGAAGATGCCCACAAATTTTACCTCAGTGTAACAATAAACAAAATACATTATCAAATGAAGAAGAGCTATGTCGCCAAATTGGACGCCCTCTCTGTCTCTATGATAGTAGACGACGTTACTAAAATCATCCGGCTAATACATTATAAATAGTTAGTTTACAAATAGTTTTAAAAAAATATGTGTGACTGCTTAAGGCAGTAGAGATATACATTTTTAAAGATGTGTAGAAATTAACATTTACTATTGTTACGCATTTCCAGGTAAATTTATTCAATTTAAAAAGACCCGAGAACGTTTTCGTTTCCTTTAAGGTTTCAAAATGCTTTAAGCTTAATGACGTCACTGTGATACGTCTCTTTTGCATAGACCCTTTCGGCTTAAGGATTGACGCTTGCGCAGAAGCCTCGTTGTAGGGCAAAATGACGCTAAATTGAGTTTTGGGATCAATCTGACGTCAGAATTGTGTTCATTTCGTCTATGACTATTTCCCACACGCTTTGGGGATAAACTTAACGACTATGTAAATAAACACTTAACATGGTAGAACATATTTTTAAGGGTTTCTGTCCTTCAAAAATTCAGAAACATGCGCTGTTCGTGGTTAAATGCCACTTATCCTACCTCCAATGCAAAAGATTGCCTTAAAGGGAGTAAAATTGCATGGAAGTTCCCCGAAGTCAATCTGGGTTTGTTTAAGATGCTTTTGTTTACACGTCAGGTTTACGATGAAGGGTAAATACAACTGCCGATGAAGGCTATACAAAACGAAAGTGGCTGTCAAAGATTTATGAAGTAAATTTAAATGCAATGTGGGGCGAGGTACCATGAGAAAGTAAGGTTACGCCAAAATGTCCACCGTTTTAACAAGCCGAGCAAACAACTACTTCACTTGAGGCTAGACGATTAATATTTATGGCCGTGGAATGCAAACTAATAAACTTAAAAGGGCCATGCTACAGACTGAATATTTCGGAAATAGGCCTATATGTAAGGTTTAGACGAAGTCTCATGTTATGGCTGGCATACCTACTTTCGATATGACTTACCGTAAAAACTTTAAAGAGGCATGAGCTGCCAAAATTCACACTGTTTTCGTTTTTTCTGATCGTTACGACAGTAAGAGGCGTTGGAATGAGGAAAATGCATACAGCATTTGGCCTGTACGAACCGAAATAGTGTTCGAAAAGTAAACAAAATTTAAATAACCGGGACGATCATTCATTCATTCTAAGCTAAAGTTAGTTAAAAACAACACTTTATCGTACATTTTCGAGTCTAGAAGCACTAAAAAGCTTCTGAATTACACGTTTTGAGAAAAATACCAATAATTTCAACATTCTGTTTTAGCGTCAAAATATCAACATTTTGGCAGCTCATGCCACTTTAAAAAAAACCCGTTTTGGAGTTTCCACCGGGCACACGTAGCTGTTTCGTCCTCGACTTAGTCTGGTAACGCCGCAATGTAAGAGAAGGAATAACTCTGAGTACGGCCTATGGTTGATTGCTGTTTTACACTGTACTCAAGATTATTTCACTTATATGGTGGCGTGCCAGGTTTAGTGGGGGAGCAAACTGGACTCATTGTCTAGCTGAAACCCTCGACCTTCGACGAGTACCTGGCCACTCTTCCACATATGGCGATTGAAAAAAAAACCTTTGAGGACGATCAGATATAAAAAAAATGATAGGAGCTACTAGCAGATTTTTTAGATATCAGGCATATCCATATCACAGTTATTTTTTGTTTTTGGTTTTTTTCTGTAATAAAAAATTGATCCAATCAATATTCTAAAACTATTTTATTCACAGATGAAATTTTCTTGGTATAATATCAATTAACTGTCCGTTACGTTTCGTAGCGGTTGTCCAGGACGGCTGGAAAGCAATTTCTGCGACTTAACGGATAATTGGTTGATCAAAACTGAATTTGATTGAAAATGCGGATAATTGAAATCTGCCTTAATGGTGAAACGGTTTGATAAAAGGATAGAGACAATAGAAGGTGGCAAAAAGTGTAAGACAAATCTATTTTCCTATGCAATTGTTTTCAAGGTTTCCAAGGCGATATTAAGAGGCTAAATGATTACGTCACTGGCCACCATCTTGGTTCAGGCAGCCTATACTTATATTTATGAACACTAAAACACACGGGCACAATCTTCTTGTCTAAAATAACCATGGAGACAAGTTTCTAATTGTGTTAAAAAGAGGTATATCATTTAGACCTTTATACCCCATCACAAACTGTTGTAGTAAAGTAAACCTATGATATTTCATTAGGTTGACGACTGACAGGAGCTTGACCTTAGTCAGTAGAATTTTCTGGAACACTTTGTATTACATTGACAATGCTTACGTATCTTAAGCTATGGTAAGAATATCGTCAGACTATATATTATAGGGTCATGGGAAAAGACAGTGAAAATGCGCCCCCCCCCCCCCACCCCCACCCCTTTCCCAGAGAAACCTTGGTAGAAGGCAGACAGGGGAGTTTAGCCCTGACCAGTATGTCTTTCAAACTCTTGTTCTTTTTATAAGCAATGACTGGCATTTGGGTCAGAGGTCGAGCAAGTTTACTTTGAAGTAGTTTGTATTCTTCTACTATAATCTTGGCCATAGCGATGCTAGCTTTGTTATACTGAAAGACAAATGGTATTATAGTTTTTTCACGACATCTTCCTGGGTCCAAGTTCAAACCCAAAGGATAAATAGTTTGTAATGTTTGAATCCAAAAACTTTCCCTTTCCAAACGTTTGTGCTTGGTATGTCGGCGGAAGTGAGAAAAGGGATTTTCTCAATAGACATGATTTCAAAATGGTCCTTGGCCGAATGACCTAGAGTATTGAAATGTTGTGCCATGGGAGGCACTAGGGAGGAGAGCTTTAACAAGAACAGAACAAGCCTGGTTAAAAAAAGTAAAGAACTACAGTTTCTATAGAATCTAAAAAGTTGAGACTTAATGACTCCCTTGAAAGTGGGAGGCGGATGGTATGACCCAGCATGTGGCAGCTGATGCGTGTCAGTAGGTTTGAAGAATACTTTGTAATCTAGATGCCCAGTAGTATGATATGTATGGCCCTTGTAAATAGTTACATCCAAAAAATCCACATTAAGGCTGTAACTTAATGCTTGAGTCGTGAGAATTAAGAGTATCAATGAAAATATGAAGGTCTTCCAACGTATGCTGCCAAATGATAAAAATATCATGCAGATACCGAAGGTAAATAAAAGGTTGTTTTGACATTTGTGAAGAATATCACTCTCCCACTCAGCCATAAAAATACAGGCAAAGTTAGGACTAAAACGTTTCCCTATAGCACACCCTTTAATTTGATGAAAGATCTCCCCATTGAATTCAAAATCGTTACCTTTTAAGCTAAGATCCAGCAATTCTAAAATGTCTTTATCCGGACGACGGTGGTCAGGATATCTTTGGAATGCTGATTTTATGGATTTAAGATCCAAATCTATGCCAATGTTTGTATACATAGACTCCACATCCAGAGTAACCAAAATCACATCTTGTGGGATGGATTTCTCAGATAATTTGGCCAATAAATCATCCGTATTTTTTATAAAGCTAGGATGCCGATTCGCTATAGGTTTTAGATAGTAATCAATTAGCTCTGATATTCTATAACTTTCACTGCCACAATCTGAGATAATAGGACGCCCAGGGGGCATTGTGGGCTTGGACCATTTTTCAATGGGTTTGTGAATTTTCGGAAGAATATAGAAGACCCTGTTTTTAGAGTTATGATCAGATTCCAAATAGCGATACTGTTTTTCATTAAGTAAGCCTTTATCTTGAAGAGAAACAAGAATTTTATTAAACTTCTTAACATTTTCAGGCCAAATTTCCTTATCAAGTTTTTTGTAAGGATGAGGGTTGCTTAGCTGCCGTTCTATCTCTTCAATATAACCCTGTTTAGACATAATAACTGTTGCCGAACCTTTATCAGCAGGTTTAATAACTACGTTTGGATTTCTCCTTTGCTTACTTAAGGCAAGACATTCTGAATGAGTGAGGTTATGTTGGTTTCTAGGATTAGTTAAAACATCAAACTTCCTTGATACAGAGTCACGACTTATGCTTATTTCTGTGTCATACTTATACATGTAGCATGCACTATAAACAAATAGCGTGTCATAATAGATTATTGCGATAGAGGTAGCTCTATTTGAACGTACCGACGTACCAGAAGTTGTTATCCAAAAAGTGTCTTCCTTACTTACTAACACGCACTATAGAGAAATATCGTGTCTAACCAACGAGCCCGTGTGGTCCTCCAATGTCTGACTCGCACAGAGGGCCTGGAACTAATTTATTAACCACAATAAAAAATATTTCATTATAGCAATTATTGTTAATTTATGTTATCCATTAGGTTGCATAAGTTCCCAGTCCCCCCCCCCCCCAAAAAAAAAAACAAAACAAAACAAAAAACAAAAACAAAAACAAAACAAGCATATTTAACCATAGCTCAATGTTATATCATATGGCAGCGACCGTTTTAAACCAAGATGGTGGGTTTATTATCATGTTGAATAACGTCACACTTTGGCTCTCTAAAAAATGTTTGAGTGATGTTTTACGTCGAACTCAAGATTATTTCAGACGTTGTGTTCATTGGCATTTTTATTTGCCAGTCATCCTTTTGCTACCTGTTGATAAAATTCCTGCATAAACGACGTTAAGATTAGACAGGTAGACGTTTTATTTATGGCCGTGTACCAATTGTGAGCTTGTTTGCATAAATCCACAGTCAAAAGCTCAGCGATTTACTGCAGCAGGCGTGACGTTGGTCTTACAACGGGCCAGTGTTGATATTAAGTTCTCCGCAGTGTGGCGTTCGTATGCCTGGGCTTTACTGCAATCTACCTACCCTCACGAGTCGACAATACGCTTGGCATGCGAGCCCCTTTCAGAACATGTCACCTGGTGAACACAAAGCAGGTAACGGCAATTCCGACAAAGCCATTGACCACGCATGACAGCACAAAGTAGGCGGCGCTAACGGGTTTGTTAAACACCTATCCATCAGCCAAACATGCCCACCTCTCTGAACAAGACATGCTTAAGTTAAATCCGACAGATTTGATATCAGAAACATATACCTTGTTGAGTTTTTGTTAAGTAAGCTGTTTTTCTTTTAATAGCTTCAACTCGAAAGAAGCAGATTTTTTAGGCACAAGTAAACAGTTCAACCCCGATGCATGTGAGTACATAATAGCTTATTTCTCATTTAGGATAACAACTAACTAAATGGTGGTATTTATGTTTTTCAGACAAAAAAGCCGGCACGATAAAACTCAAAAAGTTTTCGTGCGCCAAATACATACTTCGAGAGATTAAATCGTCAACGCAGTCAAAGTAATAGGAAGATTTTGTGGATAAACCTCGATTAGTAGAGTTTGGGCCTCAGTCGCTCAGTCGGTTAGAGTGATAGTCACTCAGTCCGACACAGGCCGTCCATCGATGTGGCGCGGGTTCGAATCCCACTCAGACCGTGCAAATAAAAAATGAAACTTTTCGGATTTTACCGAATGCTCATCACTCGTCTCAAAGACAACCGGATCTTCAACGTGGCATTGGCTGGTAAATTCGACCTTATTTTCATAAAGTCTTATTGTCACGACGTTAAGAGACTTTGAAGGTCATCCAAAAACTAAATGACTAACATTGGATTGAGGGAAATATATACAGTATGTGACCCGTACGAACTGAAAAAGTGTCCGAATATCCAACAAAATTTAAATCACCTGGACAAGCGTCCATTCATTCTAGGCCGAAGTTTGTAGAAAACACTACTTTGGGGTATATTCTCGAGACTAGAAGCGCTATATACCGTCTTGAGAAAAAATAGCTGATAATTTTAGCGGTTCAGTCCAGTTCATTGCATAAACGGATCCAATGATTGTGGAAATTATTGTCAATTCGTTTAACAACGATTTTGAAAATGAAAGAAAGTTTAAATGCAAAAAGGCGAACTGTAAATTGATAACCCGATCAATCAATGGGATACGAACGTTCGTACGAACGAATTAACTACATGACTTAATGAATGGATAAGTGAATGAATCGACGAATGAATGAAAGAATGAATGAACGGACGAGCGAATTAACTGACACATGCATGAATGATTGAATTCATGAATGAATTAATAAATGGACGAATGAATGAACGAACGAACTAAATCATCAACCAACCAATCAATCAATCCGCCATTCAATCAATCAGTTATTCTCATATAAAAATTTAATCTTTTAAAAAGTCAGTTAATCCGTAAATCGATACAGTAATTAATTTCAGCGGGTATTGTCGGGAAACTTATCATTGATGCTAATAATGTAAAGATTGTTTTTTCTCTGCTATTTAAATATGTTCTAGACTTGTCACCTCAGCCCCTCCCCCCCCACTCTCTCTCAACTTTCGCTTTAAAAAAACGAAAACACTTTGTGGAGTTTACATCTAACTGTCTCCTTTCAAATTCAATGTTAAAAGGTAAAGGGCAACTCATGTTAAGTTAATATCCCTTTTTAAGAAAGGTAGCTATATAAGTATGATAATATGACAATAGTTTAAGTGCAGAGTTAGACCTACAGTCGAAATTTAGGAGGGGGTGACATGTCAAGTCCGGGAGGGGGGGGGGGGGGGGGGGGTCGTGGAATTTTAAACACTTCTTAAGGACAAGGTTAAAAACAGTCTCCTCTGATCACGTGATGAAAGGTTAGCCAGTCCATTCAAATTCTTCAAATTTGATGTCTTTTGTATTTATATATAACGGTATTTTTGGCCTGGGACAAACAAACATGGGCGGTGCTAAATGGTCGCTATACGCTCAACCGAAACGGGCTAATTTTGAACAAGGCCCTGGCAACAAGGAATTCATTTTTTATAGCCCGGTTTTGGTGTGAAGCTGTTCGCTGATTGGTTGATGGGATATCTGACCCGGGCCGTTATGATCATTGACCCCGTTATGCAGCCAGCTCGTGTTAACCATACATCATAGGAATAAATTTGAAAGATCGTTTATTTACGAGGTTTGCAATGGAGCGACAATTTTGGGTGGCTGTACAAAGTGTTCGCGCGTTACTGAAACTCAAGTCACTAAATTCGTCTACTAAACATATCTGTAGACAACAGGACTTGAGATGCAACTGATTGCTGAAATAACTCAATGAGATAAACAGATTACGCCTTCTCTGTGCATGTGCATTTAAAGACACATTCTTTCCCCATCTTTATACCTTGTCTATTGGCCTATAGGTATTTAAATACTTAAAGTGGCATGAGCTGCCAGATATAGTGAAAATATTTTTACAACAGAATAAACTAATTGTTCGTCATTTTTACGAAAAATTTTAACATAATAGGTTGTCAGTATTTTTCGCCAGTAGCGACGACAGGCTTGTAGGAAAAGTACTTAATCGACGTATGTGGAAGAGGCAGATTGGGGTTTCTTCTGCGCAAGGAGTCTGATTTCCACCCCCACTAAGCGTGGCAACGCCGCCAAATAAGTGAATAATCTTGAGTGTGGCTTTAAACATCAATCAATCAATCGGCTCTTACCAATTCATAATTTAAGATGTGTTCTTTGCGAAACCTTCCAAAATCATCGTTCACTTGTATTTTTATTTTGTTGTCAACCTAATGCAATATCATGGGTTATAATTCATTATAACAGCTTATGATGTAGCCCGAATAATCAGTTTCTGTGGTACTGAGAATCTAACATACACTACCTGACATGTGGTAATATAGAAATAAAGAAAACCCATACAGACAGGATTTCTCGGCTACTTATGATGGGGTATAAAGGTCGAAATGATATACCTCTTTTAAACACAATTTGTCTGCCTGGTTATTTAAGACAAGAAGATTGCCCTGTGCCCGCGTGTTTTGATGTTCATAAATACATATATATTTCTTGCTAGCATGAAAGTGATATAGGTGTCTCGTGCGCATGCTTACTGATGCATCTTATATCTCTTTTTTCCTGAATGAGGGTTGAGTTGAATTACCGTATATATTTTACCGTCTCAATGTTCAAGTATTATCGGGTGAATTAGACCATGGATGTTGAACCCGTTATCATTTATTCTTCTTTTAAACCACACGGGTATAGGGCCTGTCAGTGGTGAACCTGAGTATGATATCATATTTCTCGTTTGTCCCTAAATAACCCGAAATCTCAACCCGGGAGAACTGTCCCCCATTGAGAACAATCAGTTAAAAGAATTGTAAGGCCCCCTTTAAAACTAGCATAAAGAGAAGGCAGCCCAGTCAGCTGGCATCTTTCTCTTTGGCCACCTTGGACCTTCTGTCAATTTTAGTAAAAAAAATGATCTCCTGTCATTGTGTTAAAATTTAGATGAAATAACTTGCTCCCGGTTGTTTTTGTATGCAATTATTTACACCGGCATCGTGTGCGATCGTTGTAGTTGCAAAACTCATTCGTAGCGTAACTGCTTATTTCTCCTAGAACGTAACTTCTAAATTCACCCGAAACGTAACTTCTAAATTTACCCGTAGCGTAACTGCTAAAGTCACCAGAAACTCCAACGAAGTGCAATAATTCCTGATTAAGACGACAGCTAAAGGGTCATCGCAAATTTATATGACTAACGTTTGAATGGGAATAACGCATACAGTGTCTAACTTTCAGTTTCTGTCGACTTTAGCAGTTGCGTTACTCCTGAACTTAGCAGTTATGTTACTGATGACTCTAACAGTTAGCCCTTGTTTTAATTCATCCTTGTAAAAAAGTCATTCTAAACAATTAACAAAGACTACCATGTTCATTGGACATAACAATTGGTTGATCGATTGATTAACTGGTAAATTAATCGATCATCTGATTGGCAGGTAAATTAACCCATTAATTGATTGATTGATTGATTGATTGGTTTCTTTTTACCTTTACGACAAAAATGGACAACGCGTTCATTTTTATTACGGATAAATCATGAACGTTTGCTATCAACTAGGGCAATACGTTGAAGCAATTTATTATTAATGCAAGCTCTTGTTGATAACACATTTACAATATTAGCATTCTATAGGCCAGCACAGTGTCAGGTATTCCCAGTAAACGCCTGGACGTGCAGATTTCAAAGGGGGTGTTAATATTAGGTGTGTTTTACAAAGTTTTATATGGCTTGCGTTTGCTGGGGTCATACAAGGTTGAAAGTCGGTCCGACTTTTATATAAAAATGTTTGGATTGATAATTAAAAGCATCGCGTTTTTTTACTGAATTTGGTTTACTTTGTAAGACCTTCCCTTGAGGACTCCCCGGTCGTCCACGGATATATGTGTAAGAGCCTAAGTGGCTTGGCATGGGAAAGCAAACAAGATATATAATCCCTGTAAACGGTAATTTACAACTATTTGCACACCAAAAACCGATAGTTAAGTCCCTCAGACGACGGCCTGTGTGTGCATTAATGGAATAACCAGGCGAACTTCTTTATAACCGAAGTTGTATATACTTTTAGAAAAGGTTTAAGTGATTATATGTTAATGTGCAAGATAACAAAAACGCCTCTTCCACAGTGTTTGCCTTTTGACTCTATATATACAAGTCACTTAGTCCGACACCCCTATTTAAAAGGGTTTATACAGGGCGACAATTTTCCCACTACTTAAGTTAGATGTTTTATATGATAAACGAATTTTAGTTGGGGCGTGTTGAAATACAAAATAAACACATCGTTTAGCGCATATATTAAGATTGCCAAACTCAAGCAAATTCTAACTTAAGCTTACATTAATCATTTAATTATAGACTAGTGCTATAGACGGAGGGAAGGGGGTGGAAAAAGTCTCCAAAATCAGTTCAAATTATTTTCGGTAATAGTTGCAGGGGTCAGTGAATCGCACAGCTTGCGTGTCAAATCTAACGTTAATTCAGTTAAATGAATCGTACCCTCGGCTGCCAAATATAATGTTAATTCAGTCAAATGAATCGTACCCTCGGCTGTCAAATAGAATGTTAATTCAGTCAAATGAATCGTACCCTCGGCTGTCAAATATAATGTTAATTCAGTTAAATGAATCATACCCTCGGCTGTCAAATATAATGTTAATTCTGTCAAATGAATCGTATCCTTTGCTGTCAAATATAATGTTAATTCAGTTAAATGAACCGTACCCTTTGCTGCCAAATATAATGTTAATTCAG
This sequence comes from Lepidochitona cinerea, assembly GCA_963971465.1. Taxonomy (NCBI): domain Eukaryota; kingdom Metazoa; phylum Mollusca; class Polyplacophora; order Chitonida; family Tonicellidae; genus Lepidochitona; species Lepidochitona cinerea. Next base: position 14,055,765 of record OZ020559.1, read on the forward strand.
TCAAATGAATCGTACCCTCGGCTGTCAAATAGAATGTTAATTCAGTCAAATGAATCGTACCCTCGGCTGTCAAATATAATGTTAATTCAGTTAAATGAATCATACCCTCGGCTGTCAAATATAATGTTAATTCTGTCAAATGAATCGTATCCTTTGCTGTCAAATATAATGTTAATTCAGTTAAATGAACCGTACCCTTTGCTGCCAAACATAATGTTAATTCAGTCAAATGAATCGTACCCTCGGCTGTCAAATAAAATGTTAATTCAGTCAAATGAATCGTACCCTTTGCTGTCAAATATAACGTTAATTCATCGTACCCTCGGCTGTCAAATAAAATGTTAATTCAGTTAAATGAACCATACCCTTTGCTGCCAAATATAATGTTAATTCAGTCAAATGAATCATACCCTCTGCTGTCAAATATAATGTTAATTCAGTCAAATGAATCGTACCCTCGGCTGTCAAATAGAATGTTAATTCAGTCAAATGAATCGTACCCTCGGCTGTCAAATATAATGTTTATTCAGTCAAATGAATCATACCCTCTGCTGTCAAATATAATGTTAATTCAGTTAAATGAATCATACCCTCTGCTGCCAAATATAATGTTAATTCAGTTAAATGAATCGTACCCTTTGTTGTCAAATATAATGTTAATTCAGTTAAATGAATCATACCCTCTGCTGCCAAATATAATGTTAATTCAGTTAAATGAATCGTACCCTTTGTTGTCAAATATAATGTTAATTCAGTTAAATGAATCGTACCCTTTGTTGTCAAATATAATGTTAATTCAGGTAAATGAGTCGTACCCATTGCTGCCAAATATAATGTTAATTCAGTTAAATGAATCGTACCCTTTGCTGCCAAATATAATGTTAATTCAGTTAAATGAATCGTACCCTTTGCTGTCAAATATAATGTTAATTCAGTTAAATGAATTCTGTTCACGCCTGTCAAATATAATGTTAATTCAGTTAAATGAATTCTGTTCACGCCTGTCAAATATAATGTTAATTCAGTTAAATGAATTCTGTTCACGCCTGTCAAATATAATGTTAATTCAGTTAAATGAATCATACCCTTTGCTGTCAAATATAATGTTAATTCAGTTAAATGAATCGTACCCTTTGCTGCCAAATATAATGTTAATTCAGTTAAATGAATCGTACCCTCAGCTGTCAAATAGAATGTTAATTCAGTCAAATGAATCGTACCCTCGGCTGTCAAATATAATGTTAATTCAGTTAAATGAATCGTACCCTTTGTTGTCAAATATAATGTTAATTCAGGTAAATGAATCGTACCCTTTGCTGCCAAATATAACGCTAATTCAGTTAAATGAATCGTACCCTTTGCTGTCAAATATAATGTTAATTCAGTTAAATGAATCGTACCCTTTGCTGCCAAATATAATGTTAATTCAGTTAAATGAATTCTGTCCACGCCTGTCAAATATAATGTTAATTCAGTTAAATGAATCATACCAATTGCTACCAAATATAATGTTAATTCAGCTAAATGAATCATACCCTCTGCTGTCAAATATAATGTTAATTCAGTTAAATGAATCATACCCTTTGCTGTCAAATATAATGTTAATTCAGTTAAATGAATCGTACCCTTTGCTGTCAAATATAATGTTACTTCAGTTAAATGAATCGTACCCACGGCTGCCAAATATAATGTTAATTTAGTTAGATGAATTATGCCCACGCCTGTCAAACATAATGTTAATTCTGTACAGCGAATGATTGGCGGATTTTATGACATTTTATCCGATTCGAAAATAAAGAACATAATGTCAATATCGAGATCACGAGAATCTCGTCGCCCCTGATTGATGGGCTAATGTGGAGACGCAGTAAATCAGGATTCGAAGATATGAGAATCTACAGTATGGATAAATAACGACTGTCAATGTAACGATGTTATGGCAATCTATTGTCTTCGTCGTTATTAAACAAGAAGATTTCCTTTGTGCCTGTATGTTTTCGCGCTCATAAATATAGAACTAAAAGTCATACTCGACCCGAAGTCCAGATGTGGGAAATTGTCCCTGCATTTTCGCTACTTGTTAAACCCAAGAAATATCATGTAAGGCGTACAAGGTCTATCTATTTTTCAATAGCCACGTATAAAGGGGATCTCGCGAGAATACAATTCGGTGTAATGGTTATCCGACATCTTGAATTTTGAACAGTACAAAAGGTCATTTTTTATCAAACCTCTCCAAAACTATAATCCCGACACGATATAAATAATAGTAGACCTTCTGGAGGCCTTTGCCCACCTCTCAATTTCAAGTTAAGCTTTGGCTATCTGAATATTAGAGACGTGTAGTGTGTAACACTTTGACTGAAATACTTTTAAAATAATCCCCAGTGCGTTGGGTATATAGCATATACCTTCTCTTCACTTTCTCTAAACCATTTTGGTCCAAATATTTTGTACCCACGAACTGAACTTTTACACGGAGGTTTTAGTTCAAAGACTATAAGCTTCAGACGAAAATAAATAAAGGTAATTTCATGCTGACTTAAAAATAAGTAGGCTGATTTGAATACGAACTGATAGTTGTAGATCGAAAATAAGCTACAAGTTCAAGGTATCGAATTACGTGGCTGGCTACACAAGGCTTTGTTCGGCTAAATTTTTTCTACACCTAAGGACCGTTTGATTTACAGCCCGGGTCACGTTTATAATTCAATTGCAATTTTGAAATTAAATGTCACTTTACAACTGTATAAGTAAATAGGGCGAAGGAGGTACCTCTGTAAACCCCATCGCTATTTGACATATAAGTATTTTAGATATTCACAAAACAATTCTGCTTATGAAAATACATATCAAGTAAGGAAGGCATTTGAATGCTGCCTAGGCCTTAAGGTCACAATTAATAAAACATATTTATTGGCCAGCCTTTTAACTTAGGCCTACTTACAAGGTGTGACTTGGTATTTTTCAATATAAATGTCTTAGAATGTACAGCTCTGGGTGTCCGGCGTGGAAAGTCATTCGGACCAACCCCAGCCAGGACACTCGATCGCTTATAATATCCATCAATCACTTTCTAAAGCGCGAGAGTCAGAGTCCATTGTAAATCTATATCCCCAAAGTAGGCTTAAGGTCAACTGGGTTGTTTTGTTAACTCTTGTTGATTTGGACTAAGAAAGGTACGCGTACAGGGGAGTAGTGAGCTGTTCGGCTGAGGTAAAGCTATTGACTTTAATTTTGCAGATTTTTTTGTTTTGTTTTAACATGTCTGTGGAACTTCATTACAAAAACACAAGTTGGTAGCTATCAAATTATGCCTTTTACAGATCGCTTGCAAAATGAATATATCAAATCCGACGGTCAATACATTCTCCTTGTAAAACTTGTTGGATAGTTGAAACAAATGACGGGCATGACGAGCCCACGACAGATTTGCCGAGACCGTTCGATCTTGGATAATCAACAAAGGAGAATGCTCGCTGGTGTTTGCTGCTAAAATGTTAAAACAATTTGGTTTCTTCTTCAAATGTTCGACCATTTTTCTGAAGAAGTACATATAAGAAACTTATATGGTATACTTGTCTCGATCAAGTACGTGGAAGAGTTAGGAAGTAACTTAGTACATAGGCCAAAATGAATTTCTTTCTCGAATAACATTTCGGGTCGCATAGGCCATGTATAGATACTGTAAATGATATACCTCTTTTTAACACAATTGGAAACTTATCCCCATCTTTCTCGAATATGTCTCGAGCAAGAACGTGGAAAAGGTTAGAACATTGGCCAAAAATGAATTTCTTTCTCGAATAACATTTCGGGTCGCATAGGTCACGTATAGATATAGCCCGCAATACGTTGAGTTGATTGAAGTTATTCTGATTCTGGATTTTCGCGGCTCATTTAACTTTAAAATGTGTTTACGAATGACAGGTTAACATAAATCAGTTAGGAAGTTACGCAAGCCAAAAAAGAACGTCTTTCTCGAAAAACATGTCGGGTCGCATAGGCCACGTATAGATACTGTAAATGATTTACTTCTTTTTAACACAATTGGAAACTTATCCCCATGGTTATTTTAGACAAGAAGATTTTCCTTGTGCCCACGTGTTTTAGTGTTCCTAAACATAGATACTGTAAAGATATGTTTAACCATGCAACGTTAATGGTTTAGTTATCAGATGAACTTGTCTTGGCAATAGCTAGCCGCACTCGTGTGTCTCTATCCTGGTTTACTTACTTTGCCGGTCAGGTAGGCCACACATTAAACCGCCATTATAAGGGTGAGATAACTTGTGTAACCTCATTAGGCCAATTTTTATTCTATGCTTTACAAAGAGCGATTTAACAGTTTAACAACGGATTTCGAAGAAATCAACTGGTTCAGTGAAAAGAGGAATGTTTCAAAGATACAATAGGCGGTAATAGCTGAAAGGTAGTTGTGATTAAGGATAGTTAAGACTTAGCTTAAATCTGAAATCCGAAATCCTTCCAAATAATTCATTTAAAAGCCGTAAATAGGCAATAGCGCTTTAACTTTTATGGGGAAAACGAATTTAAACTTTAAGATGTGTTTGCAAATGCCAGGTTAACGCAAATCAGTAAAGACTAAAGAACATACCATTACTTACGCAGATGATCCATTAATGATAATCACAGTTACATGACCGTTACGGTGAATCCACAAGGAAGAAGATACAAACTGTCTCCGCTTTGATCACTCGATGATAAGTCGACGAAAAGTCCATTACGCAACGAAAGAATCCTAAACCCTCGATGGTAAATCCAATAGAAAATTTGCCAGAAGTTATAGTAGGCCTACTGACTATGGGGAAATTTACTCTGAAGCAAGTTGCCTCGCCAAGTTACAATTTACTCTGGTGATTTTATTACAGTCCTATGTTTAATATCTTCAAAGTTATTTCCGCTTTATAGTAAAATTATACCCCGATATCGCAGTAGGAACAAAAGGTTAAATGGGACACGTTTCCTGCCTCCCGTTCAATCATCTCTAGTGTCACGTGACATGTCGTCTGCTTCATTCATCTTCTCTTTACAGAAACGTAACACCGGAAATTTCATGAATGAACCGACGAGAACATTATTTGTAAAGAGATCAAATGTCACAACTCGTTCAAATTTTGTAAAAATTATTGATAGTTTCTCAAAGTATATTTGCTGTTTGCTTTATGGCTACTGCAGCGCCCTTAAATGGCATAATATGCCAAATTGTGGATAATTTTCCGTTAAAACATAAAATGTTGAAATTATAGTTTTTTTTTTCTCAAGACATAAAATTCAGAAGATTTTTAGTGCTACTACTCTGGAGAATGTACGTTAAAGTAGTTTTTTGAACTAACTCAAGCTTAAAACGAATTGACGTTCGTCCCGATTATTTAAATTTTGTTTACTTTTCGAACCCAACTATTTCTAGTAGTACTTCAGTTCGTACAGGTCACAGACTGTATGGGTTTTCGTCAATCATTACATTTTTCGGGTGAACTTAGGACCCTCTGGACAATACTAGGAATTCAAGAAAAAATGCAACTTCACTCAGCTCATGCCACTTTAAACTATAAGCCCATGTGGTACCATTGAAGCCATTTAAAATTATACTGCGGATGAGATTTGTAATTTATGAAAGTATTTTGTTCTAAGCTGTTCGCTGGTCGGTCCTTTATGTAGTTTCTTTTGTTTTCTTTTTTTCACAGATTTTGTAAAGAAAACTAGATAGGCTACTTCGCATGGAACTATCAGGGCCAAGTTCATTGAGAAAAAGCAACTTGATTAAGAACAGTCTTACTTACCGGCGGGATAGCGATGGAATGATACACTGGGATTTCTCCGGACTAGATTCAGAGGAGCAGACGACAGAAGGGTTTGACGAACCAGATGGAGACCTATCGAACTTGGTCTGCACGCGCGGAAGTTCCATCTCGTCTGCTACAGAGAACGACAAGCCCAAACTGGGCAACCCGTTAAATTTGAGAACAAATACCGGAAATTCGCTCTACTTGTCAAAAGGAAATCTCGAAAGCAATCAATTTGTGCAAGTGCTGTTTGGTAAAAACGACAACATCCGGATTGACAACAAGTCACCCGTTAGTGCCAAGCAAGGGGTGAGAACTAAAGTGTTTTTCACCCTCTTTTCATTTTCATCTTACCAGCTTACTCGTTTATGCTTTCTTTTAATCTTGTTGGGTAGGCCTAATTGTCATTTGTCTACAGAGTTCAAGCCGACATGTTCGATTTTTATAAACATCTTTTTGTTGAGTGCATTTTGTTGATATGAACACCAAAACCCACGGGCACGAGGACAATTTTCTTGATTAACCTTTTGCAGATTAGTGGGGTTTTTTCTTGTGACTGTATGGGTAAGGTAGAATTAACATTTACCATTCCACTGGTGTGACTGTTTAGTCTCTATACTATTCACTAATGATTTATGTCTATTATTATCAAAAGTCATAGTAAAAACGTACAATTTTGTAAATTTCTAGCCTGACAAAAATGTTGGGTTGTTGCTTGTTTCGTTAGTAACACCAACACCGTCGAAACAATAACCAGTCCCCTGATATCACAAAAAGTAAATCAAAACATAGAATGACATGCATTGATGTCAGTAACATAAACAGCCAAACTCAACCAGTCAGTCGTTCAGTTAATATCATAAACACCCATCAATCACACAATCAGTCAATCTACGAATCATTATCACGATAACTGAGCAAAACCATCTGTTGATTTTGTCATAAATTAACCAATATTTCTATTAATTAATCAGTGAATAACTTTATGAACCAATCAATAAAACAATCGATCAATCAAGGAATCAATCAATTGATCGACCCATATAACAATCCATCGATTATTAATCATTCCGTCATATAATCAATCAATCAATCAATCCACTAAGAGACCCGGCGCCTGTTCTTCAAAAGAAAATTAGCTTAACGGCAGGTTAAATGACGTGCCGTAACAAAGAAATTCATTTTTGACGCGACGTCATCTAACCTGCTAAAGGCCCTTTCTCGCTATGCGATTTGTCGTACCGACTTGTAGGATGCATTTAAAATGGATGCATTAAATTGGTTGCTAAATCCTATTGACTAAGTAAAAGCATCCATTTTAATCGCATCCTACAAGTCCGTACAACAAATCGCACAGTGAGAACTGGCATTTAAACTAATTTTCTTTTGAACAACCGGTCCCAGTTGATCGAGTATATGTACATGTAATCAAACAATCGATAACTTCTTCAATAAATCAAGCTTAAGGAATCAATTTACCAATGAACCTATCAAATAGTCAAAAAAATCAATCTTTTAGTCAACGAACCAACCAATATCTCCAGTGAGTCAGCCATTTGATATCAAAATGCACTTTGAACGCTCTATTGCAAACCAAATAACATTTATTACGAGGTACCAAACAATGAGCTTGCGCTGTTACTCGTCCGTGACTTCCAGTATCACGAACTTACTTACTGTCAAAACAACTCAATCCAACTCCCTTAAACTGTCTTGTGACCTAAAGAAATGCCTAATCTTCAGACTCTCTCCAAGATCAGTGTGACCATCAATGTTTATTGGCTATTGGTTGTGGCGTAAAACACTATACAAACAATCAATAAATGAAACTATTGATATCGAACTGAACGTTCTGCGAGCCTCTCGTGGGACATAACATCTTCTCGAGCCAAGTTAAAATTTGTTTGACTCCATTTCGTGTTATGGAGGTATTAACTTGGCCGGTGAAGATGGGAACGTGAGGCCTATGGGGTCATATTGAAATAGGTTACATGAAACTTAAGCTGTTGAACGACGCTCACATGTCGTATCATCTAAATACATGCGTTATCCTTCTGGTGTGCCGTATAACACACAAGAAATAATCAGTAAATCTAACGGGTTGGACAGAACTAAAACCGCTCCAAGATTATTTCTGCCAAGATATTCGGCACAACGCGGTTCTAAATATCAAACAATTAGTTGGTTTAAGTTTTGATTCGGTAGTTTAAAATGCGTTTGAAATCGAAGGTAAAATGGTTGGCCTGTAACACCAGAAGCCTGTTTCACAAACCGGTGTAGCATAAGTTTTTACGTAACTGCCATAGCAACCCATACTGTAGATATACGTTACTATGGCAGTTACGTAAAAAATACGCCCTGTTGCTTTGGGAAACAGGCTCCTGGGGACCGAGGGTTCTGTTCTCTGTCACAATGCATATACCTGGAAACGTCGATACCTGCGTGGAATATTCTTAAATGTAACATAAAACATACCCAACCAATCAACGACACATCACAGTAACGGTTTTCTGAACCTTTTATTTCAGCAGGCAATCGTTCCTCTTGGGCCTCCGTCAAGAAAAGTCCAATACTCCCCTCTGACCCCACCAGCTACGCCGAAGAAAAGTCCTCGAAATGTGACGCCCTCTCCTGGGGCTACCTCAAGTCCATCAAATACATCGATAACGGATACATCGAAATTCTCATTCACGGTAAATATCTTATATTTCTATTTATCTCTTGAAATTGTTAGACTTACTATGTTTGATTTGCAATACTACCGTTAAACGCTCTGTTTCTATAACCCTCCTAGGGGCCTCCGTGACTCAGTAGCAAGAGCGTTTGACGCTTAATCCGAACAGCCTTCCACCAATGGGTCGCGGGTTCAAATCCCACTCAGTCCAAAAAATTGGAAAATTTCTGACTGGGTTTTTACTCGAATGACCTATGTGGGATGGTTGCCAGTTACCAACGGAAGGTCGTGGGTTTCCTCCGGGCATAGAGCCCGGTTTCCTCCCACAATAAAACTGGCAACGCCGCCATATAAGTGAAATAATCTTGAGCGCGGCGTCAAACACAAAACAATTAATCAACCTATAACCCTCCTATTCGGGAAAGGCTTAACCATTGCCGATGGAATGGCAGCTGAAATTAATCCAAAATATTTTAATCTTTCGCTAACTGTGAAGTTTTTCGTATTTAACTCTCATATACACTCACAAGATTTCAGGTCAGGCAATAAATATGACACCAGCCTAAGTATTGGCAATGTCAGAGGAAAAGCATAGTTTGATATGAAATTCGTGTTGAAGTCGGAGTTTTGTACGCGTTAGATAATCCTTAGATAAACTTAATATACCTTGAAGTAAGCTTGTTTGTGTAATTATCTAACTTCTACGCTCCTGATAGGTCGTCATAGCAACGCAACTTGACTCACTGAATCTGACTTAAGGACAGAGCACCCGTGCAAAATCTTTAAGTCAGTACCTTTTTTAAGTGACATAAGTAGTCCGGGTTTATGACTTCAAAATAACTACGGTATTTTTTTTATACTGACGGTCGTATTTTGGAGTCAGGACTGAGCGCACACAATCAAAAAGTCGGAGTGGACTGCCCGCTGCTGATCGGGCAGTATGCGGTCAGTTTTAGACAGTAAATAACACTATAATTTCATGAATTCAGATCACCACCTCTTTTAGCTGTAAGAGAAACTAAATTATTGTGGTTGAAAATCGAGTATGTGTGTTTTAACATACCCCAATGAATCAACGGAAATCGCCTACCTTTGTGCATCTCGTTCCCTGTCAAATATAGGAAAACACTCCGTTGTTACAAAGTTAGCTAATCTCTTTCATGGATTATAAGGAATCCATATATTTCTATCAAGTTTTTTTATACGAACAATAAAATCTACTTTCAATAGAACCGATGAAAACCAACAAAGGGTATTTTATTCCAAAGTGCCAATACATAGGAAACAGCCAGCTTGGTGTCATTAATTTAGATGGATTGATTGATTGATATTTTACGCTGTCTCAAGATTATTTCAGATATATGGCGGTGTTGCCAGGGTTAGTAGGGTGGGGTGGGGGCCGGACTCATTGCCCGGAAGAAGCCCCGGACCGTCGGTGAGTACCAGGCAACTCTTCCAACTCTACCGTGACCAAGTGAAAAAGCCACACAGAAATTTTTTGTTTGATCTGAGTCTGATTCGAACCCGTGCATGTGATGGAAGATCTGTGTGGGACTGAGGGACGTTCAAAGCAACCCATTGGACAACCGAAGCCCCTCATTAATTTAGGAGAAGGAAAAGTCATTTAACAGGAAGTGTAGTTATGTCAGGCAATTCAAATCGACTGTTATACAATCCTTATCACGACTGCAATAAATCACCGGTATGAGATTTTGATACTCAACGTAAGACTAAATCGAATATCTGTAAATCAAATACGTGTCCTAAATTGCCGAATATCGTGCTGGGCGTATATACTTAATATTTTCTCTCTTTGTTTGTGAGTGTCTTACTTCGTGATTGATATTTTCTACCCTTTTTTGCTGACGGTAGTGTTAGATTTCCAATCTGTTTAAATTATATATATGTCTTAGCAAGTGTACCGCAAGGTTGCCTTCTGAGCCCGTACCTATTTCTATTTTTTCATTTTTTTGAAGCTGGTATTGGATTACGTCTAGGGCTATTAAATAGATTTCTGGACCCAGCAGGCGTCTGTCTTCTTATAGAGGCCCAGCTATGTACCGTTAGAGGCTTTGTTTGCAGCTGTCCGCCCATTTCACCCATTTTACTTTGCGGTCTGGCCGAAAAATTTAATTGAATAGAATGAAAAAGAACTGGAATTCTCGATCAGAGCCCCGGGGGAATGGACCGTTGGATATTTATAATAGAAATCAGGTACCTGGAGATAAACTGGAATCCGTTATACACTCTTTGTCCCCATTTTGTACTTTGTTGGGAAATGTAAAACCCCATATACGTTACTGAGAACAAAGAAATCGACTAGTTTTAGATTTGATATCCAGGTTTTCCCGCCTTTTAGTACACGAGCTCGTTTAAAGACAAAGCATGTAATCGGTTTTATTTTTCATAAATAGGTAGATTATACCAAGGCATGAACAAATGGCCCCGCAATGCGAAGGCAACGCGAAGGCAACCCCGCAACGCGAAGGCAACCCCGCAACGCGAAGGCAACCCCGCAACCCCCCGCATTGTCACATTTTTGTTTTTCAATTTGACAACTTCGACTTTTGGTGCTGACACAGTACATTATTATCTTATTGTGAAAAAACTTTTAACATCTTTCTAATGATTTTCATCTTTCATCTTTTTTAATAAAACTTCTTGAAGATATCTGTCTAAAAATGAAAAAAATATTAATGCATCACCGCCCAAATTCTTTGTCCAAACTGATTTTACTTTATTAATCTAATACAGACTTAAACCGTTTAAACGTACATAGATCGCTCACACACATTTGGAGAGGCCTGTAATCACAACTATACCTCTGCTGTGTTAAAGGTCCCAATTAACGGTGTTATCCAGCTAGAACGCGTTATTTTATATACTGGAAAACATGTTAATTATATCGAAACCCATATTCATCTCCTTCTACATTCGACGCGCCGCGGGTTCAAATCACACAGACCAAATAGAAATTGGATTTTCACTGGATCGCGGTACGTATAGCTGTTGCCAGATACTCGCCGAAGGTCGGGGGTTTCTTCCGGGCGGTTGTCTCCCCCACTAAACCTTGGCAAGTAATAACCTTGAGTGCGACGTAAAACGTCAATCAATCAATCATTCGTCCTGTATTATAATAGACATTAAACTTGCATACGCCCACTTCCACCCACCCGCCCCAAACATAATTCTCGCCAACATATCCAAAGGCCTTGATGCGCATGCCGACGGAGTTCATTATGTCTAAATATAAGCTTATTTGAATAAATTTTCTTATCAGAAATGTTATTCTTTATATAGCCCGAACAGTCGGCCCAAATAATGCAGAGAATCTAAAGATACACTTCCTGGCGCTTGCAAAAGGCAAAACCCCGACGTTTTCCAAATGTATCAGCCAATGCACTGTGTCACTTTAATTTCAAAATATGTTTCTTGATATCAATGACAGTCAAATGCTCATGGATAGTGAGTGGGTAGATTGAATGTCTAGAAAATGATTGATTGATTGTTTGATGTTTTACGCCGCGGTCAAGATTATTTCACTAATATGGCGGCGTTGCCAGTTTTATTGTGGGAGGAAACCGGGCTCTATGTCCGGAGGAAACCCATGACCTTCCGCTGGTAACTGGCAACCATCCCGCATTGGTCGTTCGAGAAGGTGTTTAGATTTTTCCCTTTGACCATTGTTGCTGTCTTATAGTCAGTGAACAAACTGAGAATGCCTATGACGCGCAGCTGTAAGGTTGGGTAGCTTGCATAGCTAAGCCAAGTCAATTATCATAACCACACCAACCATCCCACATAGGTCGTTCGAGTGAAAGTCTAGAAAATGAAATGCATGGCTGAGAAATGTGGATGAATTTGTCAAGAAAGAAAAATAGATATACTTGTAAAGGTAGAGCTGTATCCCCCATTGATTGACGGCTCATAGCTGCCCTTAACGTCGGTTCGTCTTAGTTCCATTGACAACGACGTTTGTGTTGGAACTATTACCCTCTTTGTTGTGTTAATTTGGGTAGCCTTGGATACTAGGTCTATAACGATTAGTGATCTAAAACTTTTACACAAACTGGCTTTTCAACACTAAGAAATTCTTTTATGGTACAATTGGCCAACGGGTATTGAAAACCAGTGACTTCTACTAAGCTATAACCTTTTATGTATCGACCAATAACTGCATACATATTTGTGTACAAAGAAACGTTATACAAGCTAAACGATGGGAAATTAAGAAAAAAGTGAGATCGTTCTCACGCTTTCGTTGACAACAAAACGTCTTCCATTTTTCAATAAGCAAAGTTAAGCTTAGTGTGAAATTTGTTTGCCCCCTCCCCCCGCCTCCCCACACGCCACCCACTGATCTCGCCACGTGTAATACGCCGAACTCACCGTCTTACAAAATGATTTTATGATTTTATGTTATTGTAGCCCTGGATAAAATACTGCAGAAAACAACCATTCGATTTTCTTTTAACTGACGTTCACCCCGGATATCCATTTTAGCCACCCTTTAACTTTTGTCATTGCAAACCCTAAAACATGCATTGTATTTATCTAATTAACCAACGAACAAACAAAGAAACTAGTCTTCAAACAATCGTTAAAAGTTCTAACATTTTTCTTGATGTGTTATTAGATAATTGATTTTGATTGAATCTTTCAATGGCATTTAGAAGTTGAAAGGTTACCAATAAGGTGAAGAATTACTTATGGATACCCAATAAACCAAGAAGTTGGTATCCATAAGTAATTCTTCACCTTATTGATTTTGATTGATTGATGTTTTTCGCCGCACACAAGGTTATTTCACTATATTAAGTGCTATCAAAGCGTCTAGGTACCATGTACAACACTGCCTACTGAAACGTTGTTCGGCAGCGATGTGTGTTTGAGGAGGGAGGCTCCTTTAGACAACGAACCTGCAACTGTTGTTTAAAATAAAACCATATTAGGGATATGAATGCAGATTACGTATCAACCAATCAGTTAATGAATTACTTTGTCCCCTTGAAACGCGATCTAAATGCAATGTCTTCTTTTGTCATATTGATACAGGACCACGGACATAATGAACACAATCCAAGATGGCGGACAACTTCACCCTCCACAGAGATGTCCCTTTATGCCACATCCAATGTATGGAAGAAGTATAGAAGACAGTCACAGACACACCAATCACCCGTACCGGGTCATAAACAATCAAAATCGCCACATGGGTTTGATGAAAATGAAAACAACTTGCGGTGTACAGGAGCAGTTTTTGGAGCTGGTATGTAAAACGCTGTATTCAAAGTAATTAAAAATAGCTGCCAAACTTTTTTTATTTCTCAAGTATTTTTGAGGCTCCAGAATCTCGAGAAAAATGACCGAACTTCTACAACTGACGATTGTTTTTTGTATATGAAGCTTTGAATCCACATACTCAATGTAAAAAACAGCCTGTCCCTGTCTTACAAATCTAGTGTAAAGATATAGTCCTACAACAGCGGCTAGTTGCTACAGGGACGTAAGTTCCTATAGTATTATGAAGACTAAAACACACGGGCACAGGGGAAATCTTCTTGTTTTAACACTGATATATTCTGACGTAGGCCTAACTTGCGCCAGCTTTGTACGACAGCGCCAAGTCTGGTATTCCTCTGTGTCGTGAACACGGCTCCTGTCGCATTTTTCATGATCAACAAAATTTGATGGTCTACAGTGGGGCACAAGAATTAGAAAGGGCAATAATTCTAACGTGTAGCAGAATTTATACACAAAATTCAACGTTTACAAAAAATGTTAAAAAATTGATGGTTTATTGATGCATGTGAAAATGTCCACGTCGTATAATTGTTCAGCTAGTATCTACATAGACGGCCATAATCAATGGCTACCATAGCAACCGCTGTGTCCGCCATATGCATTGATCGCATACCTGTATCTATCCTATTGGTAATTATACATGTACCTTGCATAGTCCTGGACCATTCTCTTAATCAATGAAATCATGTTTTATACCTTGCAACTTTGCTCATGTAAAATGCCTATACGACGGAGACTATTCAAGGTAAGCCCTACGTTATCTTCAAACACAATGTACGCCTCTTCGAACAATATTCAGCTGATAGTGATTGTATTTAACCATTCGAAACGTGTGCTTTGTCAAGACATTCCAGGCTGACGGAATCATATGAAAGTCGTGCACTGGTTAGTGTAGGTCAGGACAGGTGCTGGCCTACTTATTCTCATCTTCTCCAGCCAAGTTAAAATCTTCATGGAGCCCCTTCCGTGTTTTCATGGGTTCCATAAAGATTTTATCTTGGCTCGAGAAGATGACATATTCTGCAGTTTACATGGGTTTGATTGAAGATATTTTCTAAACGCTGAGTAAACGGTTGACAATATTTGTCATTAACAATGATTATATGTCTGTGAATACATCTAGCAGGACCTATAGTACAAGTTGGTTACTTTGGTTGTCGCTACCTGAAACATAAGCCTAATTCTGTCACTATACCATTGATTGGAAATGTGGCACCGGTTCCTACGAACTAACGGGCTGTTACTTTATCATGACAAATATCCCCGTTTCCCTTTCCTTTTTAACTTAACAACATGACCATATACATGAAATCATGTTGGATAAGGCACAAAATACCAAACAATGAATCGATCCAGTTATTCATCGAACTTTTCAAATTGGTTGCACTGTTCTCAAATCCCGTTATTGTTTCTTCGTCTCAAATCTCAAAAGAATATATTATATAGTCCTTATTTAAGAGATAAAATCTTTAAAACAATGTTTACATATTGTAAGGTCATTTGAAACGTCGGCATATTACGGATTTTAAGAGTGGGATAAACCGAGGTATCACATCATAAACCTTATTCGAAGCCTGGTCATTTTAAATGTTGGCGTGCAACAGTTTAAAAAAAGAAAAAAGTAACGGCATTTCCATATAACCTATTTTGTATAAGTCGTACATCTGTTTATAACCTCGTCACAAAGAAATCGTCTCTGTGTGTTTTAGATGACGGCTGCTTTCGACCACTGACATTACAAGACCCTCCTAAACCAAAGCAGAAGAAAACTGTAACATGGAACGATGGTCAATTTGTCGGTGAAAACGAAAACTCCTACGGCCAAATGGATCGCCCAGCTGAAGAGAGACAAGTGCCTATTTGTCGTGATGGTGAAGACTACAATGAACAGGCTGACAATTTTCACGAGGAATGTTTTGAGTCAGTCTATGAACCCATTCTAAAACCATTTGCGAATGTGGAACGAAAGCTATCTGGATCTCTATCACCCAGGAAGCGTCCGTGTGACTATAGGGACAATGTATTCGATGCTTCGCCTCCAAAACAACAAAGTCTTACTGAGAACCTTGGAACCCCTAACAAGTCAACAAGAATGCAGGAGTTGCTGGGAAGCAGATTTGTGCAGTTGAATTCAGGACAGAAGGCTTTTCTGAATCAAGAACCAACAAACCCAAGCGAAACATATTCTCCCGTTGATATGTTGAAAGAACTGAACCAACTTAGAGCTTTTGTCAACCAGGCTACCCTTCAGCACAGCAGACAACAGTTGAGGACGTCTCAAAACAACGATGGCTTAGGTACACAAAGTGTCTTTGATAACAGTCCTGTCAGCGAGTCGCCGCTTTTGCCCAATCCTGTAAGCGCGTCCCCATTTCGTGTACCAATTTCTCCCGCAGTAGGGAGAAAGCATTCCCTATCATCCACTCCATCACCAAAAGCATCTCCACGAGCAAAACCCTCGCAGTATTTCTTTCCACCTGACGACATCAACGTCCGCCCAACGTCTGTATCACATTCCTTTTACCATCCATCATCATCGCCTAAGTCACCGAAACTAAGTCCCACATCTCTTTCCCACCTGTGCCATCGGCCATCACCAAGGGAGCATCCTAGTTCACCATCTATGTTTTCAAATCCACCAACCAGACAAACGCATTCGTCGCAGTCTCGGCAGAAACTGCCCTTCGAAGACTTTCGGGACAATTTGCATCCAGCAAATGACTTTTTTGACTCTCAGGGAAATCAAGACATGTCCAGTCTCCCCGAAAGTCCATCGACGTCATACCCACGGAATGTCGCCCCTCCCCGCAACAATCCATGGACATTCCCATGCAATGCTATGGTAAGATTTTTTAGCAGTAAATTGTGTTTTAATCTTGGCTTTGTCTGACGTAAAAATATTGTCACGATATTCATGTTGAAAGCTGTACCGATAACAGGCCGTGCCAAGTATTTGGTATCGTTCTTAAATGCCTAATGTAAATTGGTTTAAACAGTATTATATTTCTTTAAATAGACAAGAGGATGGACTACATGTAAAAGGCACAATACATTAAGTCATGTGAAAGTAAATTGATAATCACTTCCTGAAAGTTGAATGTAATGGTTAATACCCTGAATACATTAAGGTGTAATTGCTTATGATGATTTACATTCTATAGTACAATCGTAATAAAGTCAGAATTAAAACGCCTTATGTAGTCATGGAGTCTACACACGTATAACATTCTTTCTTTTCAACAGAAACATTATTTTTAGCAAACGTCTCGATTTTTTTCAATCTGTATACATGATTATGACTCATGAGTGTAAAATGAGTAATTGACTTTTATTTCATTAGAATTTTTTTTTTAAATTAGTATTTCTTGATGTTTCAGAGTTGTCCATCAACTGACCATGGGCCGTCCAGCTCAACCCGGAGAAGACTTTTTCAACCGGATAATTCAACAATAGGTATATAAAGTAGAGATATAATCATATAATGTGCAAAGCATCTTTGCTTTCTTGTGTGTACTTCTTAATAACTGAATATAGCTACATGCAAGTATAATAAGCTGGAGTTAACTACATGTTGAGATGAATTCGTGTTAAAATCATTGTTTAAGTTCGATTATGCATTTTGCTTACGACGAACGCGGGCAATCGTTAACCGAACGACCTTCTTCAGCGGAGGATTTGTGTTTCATGTGACTGATTTTTCCATCACGTATTCCCATTGAAGCCCGGGTGCGTTCGGATTTCAAGGTGACACCAATTTTATTTAAATGCAGGTAAACAAGTTGTCATGACAACCTAGACGTTTGCTTTACCTCCGTTAGTGGCTGTACGTTCAATTTTAACATTGAAGAGCAAACACATTTTGCTAACGTCAAATATTACCCTCGACGTACGCCGAATGCATAACCGAACTCGACCATTGGAACAAATAACCAGGTCTCAAACAGGTCTCAAGCATGATTTTACCACAATTATGGCGTAACTACGCCAGCTGTCTGAGGCGGGATCTAGAATAACTATTCTACTTTTTTCACAAATAGATTCACAAATAGACCCCAGTGTCCGCGAGTACCTAATGAAGAAGAATGTTAGCATTGAGGAACTATCCAGATTGGTCAATACCAAGAACCAAGGAGATCTTTTCCAAGCACGACCACAGGTCCCCCAATCTCTACGTCATGTAGATTACGAAAGCGAGGAACAAACTCAGAAGCGAATATTGCGGATGCGGGGCCACTCGATGGGAGAGGTGGAGGACAGATTGTTCAACAAAGGGCCGATCCAATCACCCTCTTACCGTCGAAGCCACAGTCAACCTATCCCACACAGGACGTCAAATCACATCTCAGAACGCAGGGGGAACGCACAAGGAGGTATGTGGAAACTCGGGATCATAGAATATTTGCGTTAACCCCAATCACTCAAACAATCAATAAAACTTGACCCAACAAACATAAAGCTATCCCTTGCCATGGTTCAAGAGTTCAAATACCGCTCACTACCCCCCCCCCCCCCCCGCCCCCAAAAATGATGATGGAGGAGGGGCTGACTGTGTTTTCGCTATATCACCCTAACTGAAATGGTTGCCAGATACCACCAGAACGTCTTCTGGTCGCAGGGCTAGGTTTCCTCCTCCACTAAACTTTTCGGTTCTGGACAGAAGATTTTATCACACTTTTGGGGGAACTTGTCTGTTTTGGACACATGATTTTACCACAATTTAAAAAGGGAATTTATTTGCTTTGAACAAACGATTTTACCACAATTTTGAAGAACGAATCTGCTTTAAAGATGGTTTGACATTCTGGTAGATATCTCACGAGAATATTTTTCGCTTTGCAGGAAACATAGATATCAGGGTTGAATGTGATAAAGTGATCGACAAGAATAGGCAGCTTGGAGATGATCTGATCGAAATGCGCAGTCCTGCGTCTAATAAATCCTGCAAATGCGAAGAAGTGGAAGCTCAACTTTTACAAATGGCGAGAGATGCGTATGCAAATATTCGACGCTTGGACGACAGCCCAGAAGCCTTTGCAAGATTTGAAAATGAAGTTCACCAAACGAATAACAACATAACAGAGGCCTTGTCCATTCTGCTAGCACTAAAGCGATTATGTGGACATGGCAGGACCATACAATATATTAACAACGGCAGCGTCATCTTCACCATGAACTGCCCAACTATAGATTCACTGAGAGAGCTGTTGTTGTGGTACGATTCCGGGGAGCTGCAGCAACTTTTTCAGGACAGTTTTGTAACTGAGACTCTGCTAGAAGCTGTGAAAGCTAAACACATAGGTCTGAAAGTTACAATTTGCGAAACAGATGTCCGCGACTGCATGTCTTATTTTGAGGAAGATCCCATCGCTGGTGAGTTCCAATTCATGTTACCCTTTGAAGCAGACCATAACTTTGTTAACTCAGTAATAACGTCGGTTGACTATCATTTTTTGTTGATTATTGAAAATCTATATTGGCCAGCATTTGTTACTTGATTGTGCAATTTTTAACAAGAGAGAGTATCGGGGAGGCGGAGGGTGGGGGGGGGGGGGGGGGGTGTAAATCATCAATATAACACATGTCTAAATAGGAATACTTATTATTGATCCAGTCTCTGCTGTACACACGGTTGCTGGTCTACCTTACATGTATTTCGTGAAACATGCAATTAATCATTTATCTCTTTTGCAAAAGCCACTTCCCCATTCAAGGATCCAATGGCAATGGAGACCCTTTAGTTTCATTTGTTTCTTATTCTGACTTTGACTGAGTAAGATAGGAACCCACGACACATTGATGAACGGCTTCAACTCTCCAGCCGCTTGATTGTTTTGTAATCTTTAAATGTAACGATGATTGACGATCGTGTTATGCTCTCTCCTTTCAGATATCGAGGAGCAGAGACCGCTTGTGGTGAGGACATTACATACGCTACACGAGGTACGACACTCTCGCTGTTTCATGAAATGATTGATTGATTAGTGTTTTGCGCCGCATTCAACATTATTTCACTAATGTGGCAGCGTTTTCAGGTTTAGTGGGGAGTTAACCGTGCTCATCGCCTGGAGGAAACCGGCGAGTACCTGGCAGCTCTCCCAAATACGGCCATCGAGTGAAGATTTTTGGTCTGAGTGAGATTCAAACCGGCCGCATAAATGGCTACCGAGGCCCCTGAAATGATAGATTTATCACGGGTATCTGCCGAAGATCGGCTGTTTCCCTCGGACAAAGAGCCCTGGACCCTGTTTCACAAAGCGGCGTAGCTTAAGTTTTCACATAACTGCCATAGCAACCCATACTGTAGAGATATGTTAGTATGAATTGGCCGATTGGTGAAACAGGTCCCTGGTCTACACGGGACAGAAATGTTGAGTGCAGCGTAAAACATCAATCAATCTAACAGTTTGTCTTCAGTTCAATTTACATTTGTAAGTCATTGCTAAGCAACTTTCGATCTTTCTCGCGTTCCTCGAGATTTTTTTCCGGCAATGAAGAATTATATTGAATTTATTATTTTTCTTTCTCAGAGGTTTTTAGATGTTGTGCAAAGAACAAACCAACAAGGGGGACAGGATACCCAGCGAGAAAATGTTTCTCCAGAGTCGCCGCATCTGGGCTATTATGATAGTTCTGGGGTCAGAGGCCAATCCGAAGACGTATATCGGCAGAGGTTCTGTTTCAACGACCAAATGCAGATGGTGTACGGTGTCGCACAAGAGAAATCCATGCGCAAATCTCCACACCTCGGCGATATGTGGTTCCAACCCATCAAGGGAGATAACCCAGCTGATTTATTCGATCTCATTTCTCCGACGAGGAAGGCATTTCAAGAGCTGTAAGTTTTAATTCTTGTTAGATTATTTTACAACGAACTAGAATTCGTTTCAAAAGTAAAATAAAAATTTTCATTGGCGAAATGGTTTATTAAAAGACTAAAAATAACATTCTAAAAATATTCAATACAGACAATTAGATGAAGTTTTGGTTGGGGATTTCATCTTTCTAATCCGTCAACTGAATTAATCTAGTATGTGGAAAACATCAATCAATCAATCTTAATTCAGTTCTTCGTCATTTTTTTTTCTTTTTCAGAAGATATTTTCCATAGATGCCAAGACATATCGTGCCACAAAAGGACGGAAAGAAATATGCATTTAGTTGAAGACTTTAGAAACTGGTTTGACCTATCATAAACAGTTTTCATTTTTACATTCCTTAGTTTGTCTTTCGAGGTGCTATATTAATTTACAATTTAATTTATTTTTATTTTTTTGTTGGTGCTAAGTTATACTGCCAATTTATGCATTTGAAAAAAACATTACTCATTCCATTTACGATCGAAACTAGATGGATACTGTTGGTTGTAATCCTAATTCTATAAATTCGTTTTTCAGAAATTTTATTAACATAGCATTTGTTGACTGAAGATTTGAAAAATGGGTCATATATCAAAATTTACATGTTTAATAAATTCGATAGTGTGTCACAAAGACGTCATCAAGCAGAGTAAGCATTGCTAGAGAAGCAATTTACACTATTTCATAGTGACTCGCATCGCCTGCCGTGAGGGGCCTCCGTGTCTCAGTAGGTAGACCGTTGGACGCTCAATCCGAACAGCCTTCCATCAATGGGTCGCGGGTTCGAATCCCACTCAGTCCAAAAATTGGAAAATTTTCTGACTGGGGTTTCACTCGAACGACCTATGTGGAATGGTTGCCAGTTACCAGCGGAAGCTCGTGGGTTTCCTCCGGGCACAGAGCCCGGTTTCCTCCCACAATAAAACTGGCAACGCCGCCATATAAGTGAAATAATCTTGAGCGCGGCGTAAAACACCAAACAATCAATCAATCGATCAACCAACGCCTGCCGTGAAAAAGTAATCGGCCAGATGGGTAAATCAGTTGACTGGGTATACGGTGACCACTTTGGTTGTTTAAGGCTCTACATTAAGTATTACCATATTCTATAACTTCATCATGTCAATCATCAGCCGCATTTTCGTAACTTACCTTCGTGTTCATTTGTCGCCAACCTGCGGACAACCACTGGCTTCCTGAACACTTGTTTTTTTCGGAAACACACATTCGGTTTTCCATACTTTGTTTTTCAGTGCATAATCGGCGCATAGGTCTAATCAACTTATGACGCATATTTTAACATCGATATCCTTTTTGTGTAAGTCTCTGACTCAACATTAAGTATTATCATATTCTATAACTGCATCATGTCAATCATCAGCCGCATTTTCGTAACTTACCCTCGTGTTCATTTGTTGCCAACCTGCGGACAACTATTGGCTTCCTGGACACTTGTTTTACACATTCGGAAACTAACATCTAAGTCGACCGCCATGTTTTCCATACATTGTTTTTCTTGCGACATCGGCGCATAGGTTCAATCAACTTATGATGCACATTTTAACATCGATATCATTTTCAGTCAAATTCAAAACCTTTTATTCATGACCCATTTCATTTTCTGTGAAAAACAAAGCAAGTGTTCAGCAGTCGATTTGCCACATCCGCGAAAGTGGTTCCGCAGTTGCCATGGCAACAAAGCCCTTCCCTGATCCCGCCGTCCAGCGTGCAAAATATATATCGATGATTATTCTAGGAACTATATCGTTTATAACCTACATATCCATTAGTTTTATTAAGGATACATTACTTTAGAACTGTTTGCAGTGTTTAGAATTGTTTCCGTTTGAGTGTTTACCGGGAGTAGTACGTCGCCATCATTGATTGGTGTCTTTTTTTATCTTCGAATATTGAAAATTGATCAAGTATACAAAAACATCCGGTGAAGATTATAGTTGGGAATAATATTTACTCTTCGACCACAAAATGTTTATTTTTGTTTGACTAAATCGTGTACATATGCATTCTGTGAATTCACTTGTGTCAGCTTTTCAATCGACTGAAATCGGACATCCTCTGATCGCCAGGTCCTCAACGTACAAAGCATAAGATTCTAAAATAGAGTTGGATCTTCAAATTTGCGAGCCGGACAGGGTTGTTCACAAAGAGACCCTTTCGGTTTAGAACATGGCATTGATGTCATTTCTCTGTTGCAGGCGCTGTGACACGCCTCTATCACACTTGCTTCACAAACAAAATCAGCACGATTTCATCGTCAGATTGATTCAATTAACTCAATGTAGTTTCATTCTGCCATGTACCGAGGCTACTGCGCATGCGTCTATTCTTAAAGCCGAAAGTGAATATTGTATTAGGTCAGAGCCGGGTCTAAAAGACGTCGTGTGTCATAGAAATTCTATTGTGACATACAAATTGTGAAATAAAACCCATTTTTAGTCAAATTTACATTTTGAACAACCCGCCTCAAGTATAAACTCTTGGTCTAACACGGCTTTGTTAAAACCCCGACATTGTGAAACGGAAACCTGGACGTTTGGACAATTTGATAAGCAAATGCAAATGTCTTCAATCGCAGACCCTTCGATGTAACTGTTTTTCCGAATTGAATCCTGGGTTGTTCCAAATCCGAACAGCCTTCCGTCACGTAGTTTGCCCGTAAACATTTTTTTTCATGACGGGACGTCGGTTCTGGCCTAACTCACACTCGAAAACGTACAGTTCAGGAGGCTGATTCACAAAACGGTAGGCCCCTATAGATGTATTTTTTTGTGTAATCTTCTTAGCAACGTATATCGACAGTTACGTAAAAACTTACGCTACGCCGCTTTCTGAAAGAAGCCCCTGATGTATTTATTATACAAATACTTGAAAGTACCCAAAAAACTACATTATGACTTGAATTTTAAACTTTTTATTTTAACAATCGCCGTTATTTGTGAGTTATGTTTTCATTTTTCTGTATTCACACAATTTGTGTTTACGTAAAATGTATTAGTGGGGTTGTTTGTTTCTTTTCATCTTATTATTGTTTTTTTTGTTCTTTCCACAATTGTTTGCAGTGATATTGTAGGTTGTGAAAATCCATGTTACTCATATAGCACATTTTGTGATACGTTATTTAAGCACTTTATCAAGTTATATATTTATTATAATAATATATTAGATTTATGTAGTTAATGATCCTGGGGACGTTTCACGAAGTGGTCACACAGTGCGATCAATTGCAGTTGCCATGACGACGTATGTCTTTATTAGGGCATCCATTGGCAACGTAGGCTTCGTTTGCTCTGTGACTGCTTCGTGAAGCGAGATTTGTTTGTTAAAAAGTGTATCCAATATGAGCTTGCTGTTAACGTCAAAAGGGTTGTTACGTCACATCGTATCTTTTTGTGAATTAGGCAGCACAAGTATGGCAAGAAGTAAAAAAAATGTCCAATCACTGATACATATCTCGCTGTAAACGCCAAAAGAGACGTTACGTTACATCTATACGAGGATTAGGGAGCGCAAGTATGTTAAAAAAAATGTTCAATCTTTGGTACTATCTGGAACGTTCGTGTTCTAATACGATGCTTACCTCACACGTGAGACAAACTGCGCGAAATGAAATCACAATGGAAGTACAACGTCTCCCAGTTCCTAAAAGTGCAACCTGACACCGTACACTACAGAATCTGGGATATAACTCACAGGATTCTAAAAAGAGAGTACAACATGCACTTTTTTGGCGTACTCTCTATCAGAAGCGTGGTTAAGTCCTTTTGACGTTACGCAAGTGAGAGCGTATTTAATAGCGATACACTTTTGAACAACCCTCCCTCAGTGGTAGTGATATGTTTACTCAAGACAATATTTATTAGGACTGGTTCCCAAATGAGTTTAGTTAAATATTTATACTGTTTTACAATATTTTGATAAAATTGAAGCAATGATATCAATCCACAGGTCCGACAACCCTGGGTAAATGCATGTTTCAAGAATCACCCACCAGAGGACAAATTGATACACCACACGTTCATATTTTTTCCAGTTGTTACCGCAGTGGGTTGCACAAAAATATATAATGCCAACGTCAGACTTAAATACGTCACATCAGAGGAAAATTTCACTTGGACGTTGTCTACGTATTACAATGTACGTCTGACTTGACATATATATCTATAATCCTGTCCGTCGTCAACTTAATGAAATATCATAGATTTGGTTTGTTACAACAATTTATGGGGTATAAAGGTCTAAATGATTTACCTCTTTTTAACACAGTTAGAAACTTGTCTCCATGGTTATTTTAGACAAGATGATTTTCCCTGTACCCGTGTGTTTTAGTGATCATAGATATATAATCCGTCTCTATGATTGGATTCTGCTTTTCTCAAAAGGGTTGCTTTTTACCAAACTGTTTCGGTAACTTTCTCTACAGAAAAGACTACAAGACTTACGGCTACGCCGGCTTTGTGACCTTGACCCAAAGGCTTGTTTCACAAAGCGGACTAAGCATAAGTTTTAACGTAACGGTTTTCATAACAAGCCTTATTAAAGCCTTACGTTTTAGGAAAACGGCCTCCTGTAGCATAAATTGAAAAATGTTGCTTGTAAAAAATACTGTTAAATCTGTCAATACATTTAGGTACTTTTTCTTCATATATTCAACGTTCCTTTTACGTTCTGTTAACTTTTTGCAGTTACTGTTAAAAGTACATCTACTGTCGTTGCAGTTTGGCCTATCTCAGATATATAACACGTGTAGAATTGTAAATTCTCTCAAAAAATGAAATTGTGTTATACGTGTGAAAATTGTGAAATTTTTAAATAAAATAAAGTTTTCAAAACTTGTCCTGTGTTTTATTAAAGACGATAATCGTATTGCAAAAGCTAAACAATTGCGTATTCTAACTTATTGTTCACTTTGTTGACTTCTGCGGAAAGGTGGGATTGAATACAGGTACTTTTGCATTGTTTATAGAAAAGATGTAGTTTCCTAAGAACCGCTAATAGTTCCCCCAGCTCTCATTGACCGCTGCGTAGAAAGTTTTAGGGGGAATTCCTTGGTTTTCCTTGTTGTGGTTATGCTAACTGACTGCGCTACACAACCTTACAGCTGTGCGTCGTAGGCATTCTCGGTTTGTCCACCGACTGTCAAACAGGATGGCGTACACCATTCATACGAATGGACGCGCCAATAAGCTAAATCAACCAACCAACTGTCAGACAGCAACAATGGTCACAGGTAATGTCCTAAACACCTGTTCACGTTTGGCAGAAAATAGACTCGCGGCCTTACATACCAGATTGATTATTTCTTATTTTTCTCCTAATCTTACAAAAAGGTAGCAGCAAAAGTAACACTTATGAGGATCAAACGAAAGTGTCCCTGAGACAATGTAAGAGACAGATTGATTGATTGATTGGTGTTATACGCCACGTTCAAGATTATTTCACTTATATGACGGCGCTGCCAATTTTATTGTGGAAGGAAACCGGGCTCTATGCCCGGAGGAAACCCATGACCTACCGTTGGTAACTGGCAACCATCCCACATGGGTCGTTCGAGTGAAAACCCAGTCAGAAAATTTTCCAATCATGCATACATCTGGGTTATCTCCCCTGTCGAGGCCGCCATAAAAGTGGACTTGTATAAAGGTCTGGATTTATCTCATATACAGGCAGCAGGTCACAATTTCAGTTTCATTGTTTGATTGGTCCTAACAGCTCTCAGAAGTTAATGATAAAAGCAGGTTTTCTTACTGAAATGGCAACGTTGAAGAATGATTTTTCAGAATCTCGATGTTCTGATGCAGATTTGAAAGTTTTAAGTGAACAATTGAGGTTATATATATTGCCTGAACTTCAAAGAGCCTTCAATGTTGACAATTTAGAATTTGGCACTACATCCCTAGACAGAGTACTATAGTTGTTCACTCTACGATATTCTACCCTTCATTAGGCCCGTCCCACTTATGTTAATGAGGTTACATTATACCGTCTGGGGAAACACAAACAGGAACACGATGGGTATGGTAACCTCCCATGTTACTGTCAATACTATTGGTCCACATTTCGCGGGATGTTTTTTTAAAGAAAAGAACCCATTTTCACTTAAATCAAGCCCGGTTCATTCTTGACATTCACGTTTTTTATAGACGTCGTGGAGGGAGTGTGGTTTGTCAGAAGTTTCTCACCGATGCAGCGTTGATAAGATAAAAGAACCGGTTACAAGTATGGTTATTTGTTGTAATTGATTGATTGATGTTTTACGCCAGACTCAAGATTGTTTCTGTTATATGGCGGCGTTGTCAGGTTTAGTCAGGGAGGAAACCGGGATCTTTGTCCGGAGGAAACCTCCGACCATCGTCGTTCAAATGAACCCACAACTGTTGAAAACTCGAAAGTGTCAGTTCGCCGCAAAATATATTTGCTATGAAAATATACCGTACTTCATGTAAGACGACCTGAGGTTGCTGTTCTGAGACAGGTCAAACTACGTTATTTTTGTAGAATCGTCCAATATACGTTAACAAATTGAACATTCTTATGCCATCATCACTTACTGCTCTTATATATAAGCCTATTAGCATAACGCATTTGAGCTAACCTGTATATTCTAAAATATTAGATAAAGGACGATTCGCTGAAAATTGTTACAGTACATTAGGGCAAGTCGGGAAAGCACAATGCTGTTGTGCTGGCCAATAGAGTTGCAAATGTAACTTTAATCCTCTTATTTTTTACACTGATTTTCTGCTACGCGAGTAGATTGAAATTCCCTGTGCTGATCTACTGGCCAGAGCGATCTCAACATATACACAAAGAAAACAGTGAAGACCCCCCCCCCCCCCCCCCCGCCCTAGAAAGTCTGTTCAGACCGATAAAATCATTTGTGCAGGGAGGTTGTTGGCAAACTGATGTTACAGAAATGATTGTGATCACAAAGGGCAGCATTCTGCCGATAAGAAATCACCATTTAAGGCAATAAGCTATACAATTGGATGGCCCGTAGCAGAGGACAATCGGGTGACTAACACCTTCTCGGATGTTTTGGGTGATTTACGTGTGTTAAAGCCGACATCTCGGTTATCTCCCCTGTAAAATACCTGTCGAGGCCGCCATAAAAGTGGACTTTTATAAAGGTCTGGATTTATCTCATATCCCCTCTCCCTCCACCCTCAATTATTATCCCACTTTTTGTATAAATATAACCCCATTTAATGTTTCCAGCTATATATTTTATAAAACACAATTGGCGGTTAATAGATCTTTATAGTAAAGCAACAAAGCAGTTCTGGTAACATTCTTAAATACGGTACAAAACTACAAACGTCATTCCTCGCTGAGCTGTTGAGAGTGTGAATCTAATGGACCTGCTCTCAATGTTTTCCACAGGAAGTCAGCCATTATGCTTAAAACTTTCTCTGCAAGTCATGTAATATAAGATAATATTAACTGTCATGTGACTGCCTATTGACCAATGAAATTGCAACACTCACTCCAGTTATATAATAATACATATTATTGCAATTTAGAGTCTTGTTAAGTCTGAAATAACAAGTATCTCGTTGTCTCTGGTTCAAGGGCTAACCAAAGAGAGTAGATTGACAAGAGTGGTCACTTCGGCCGCGCCATGTTGAATTTGAACTCTCACGATTCGATTATAGGGAACCTCCTTTCTATAGGAGGCGTTTATAGTAGGAACACCCTTTCGCTAGGTGGGGGGGGGGGGGGGGGGGGGGGCAGAAGAACATGCCGGCAATGCTGATTGGACGAAGTGACCACTCTTGTCAATCTACTCTCTTTGGTCTAACTCGTGCCTTCAGTAAATCCCGATCTCGCAAGGGCGAGAATTGCGTATGCACTCTGTAGATAGATAAATTAAAGTGGCATGAGCTGCCAAAATGCACATTTTTTTCATAATTTCTGATCGTCACGACAGTAAGAGGCTTTGAAGGCCATCGAAAAACTAAATGATTGGCGTTGGAATGAGAAAATCCATACAGTATGTGGCCTGTACGAACCGAAAACGTGTTCGAAAAGTAAACAAAATTTAAATACCGGAATGACTATTCATTCGTTCTAAGTCAAAGTTAGTTCAAAACAATTCTTTATCGTACATTTTCGAGACTTGAAGCACTAAAAAGCTTCTGAATTATACGTCTTGAGAAAAATAGCCGATGATTTCAACATTCTGTTTTAACGTCAAAATATCAACGTTTTGGCAGCTCATGCCCTTTACCATTATTTGAAAACTGACCAAAACTCTTGCAGAAATGTAACCCGGCTGGAGATCAGAAAATATGTCTAAAATAAGTAAGTTACTCTATGACGAAGCATGAAATGACCATACATGAGAAAGTCAATTTAAAATTTCACCTCACGATCTCTCAATTGCATATAGTCACGGACACGTTGGTGAATTGGCAATTATATTCGGAAACATATAACCCTCTTTACCTAGTATTCATAAGCTGGTTTCCGATATAAGGGCTTGATATTTACGCTGCGACGCATATACCAGCTTTTAGCATGCTCATATGATATTCAAAATACATAATTTAGTCTCATACACTAACATTGTCCCACAAACTCTTCATTCAGTTGGTGTTTTGGACCCCCGGGAAGGAGCTTCAGGTAGGTTTTAAGATTGTAAAGAATGTTTGTCTCATTGACAACATGGCTGAAAAAAAAGCCAAAATTTCGCAAATCAGATCAAAACTCTTTGCACTTTATTTGCCACTTAATATGTGTTTTCAATATTTGTATATAAAGTACCGTAATTAACAAAGGTTAAAGAGGTCAAAACAAAAGGCGTTGTCAAAATTACGATGGCAAACATTTCAATTGCCAGCTTATCTAATCTTTTAGAGCTCATAATCCTGTGCTTAAACTATGCTGCTAGTTACCACCGGAAGGTCGTGGGTTTCCTCCGGGCATACAGCCCGGTTTTCTCCACAATAAAACTTGCAACGCCCGCCATATAAGTGACATAATCTTGAGCGCGGCCTAAATCACCAAACAATCAATCAATCATTTATAAACTATGCTAACGGCTGGACAATTGTTGAGAACACTTAATTTGGATTAGTCCGGGGTTCTGACTCCAAAACTACTATTTTATTATACTGACCGCCGTACTTTGGAGTCTGGGTTCATTGCACTCAAAAAGCCGGAGTAGATTGTGATCCGATTTAGACAATGAAATAACAATATAACGTACTCAAATCGTGTCTAAATTGTCATAATCTCGTTCATGGATAATTTCGCTACCTACCAAAACACTACGGTCAGTATAAAATAACAGTTATTTTGGAGTCAGAAACCCGGACTTATATTCGATGTTATGCTTTTTGCAAACTTTAAAAATTTCCTGAACCTAACATAGAGCTACATTCCTGGCGCTGGCAGTTTTGACAATCGTTTCTTTATATAAAAGATACATATTCAAATCCATAAAAATATGTCCCAATTTTGAGCAGATCGAGCCTTTACATATACTGACCTGTACTGGCAATGGGTTGGTTTTGAGTCCATAGTATTAAAAAATGGTTATTTCCTTTCATACACCAAGATGACGGCCACGGAACTCCCTGCGTACGTCCCTCGAGGATTCCACTGGGCAGATTATCTTATTTTTGCAATCACAATTGCTGGGTCTTCAGCTATTGGCGTCTTCTTTGCTTGCTCGGGAGGTAAACAGAAAACCACGGCCGAGTACCTACTTGGAAACCGGCGACAGAACATCGGCCCCGTAGCCATGTCCCTGATCGTATCCTTTGAATCGTCCATAATGATGCTAGGGTTCCCGGCGGAGATGTACGCATATGGGACTCACTACTGGACCAGTCTAATAGGATACTTTTTCTGTTGTATGATCACATCGCAGACATTTGTTCCGCTGCTTTACCCATTGAAGCTCACTAGTTCTTACGAGGTATGTGCATGTATGTATATTTTCTGCTGGTATTTCTGAAGGGGCACTCAGTCTTACAGACCTTCAATCGATGCGGCGCGGGTTCGAATCACACTCAGACCAAATAAAAATCGGAATTTTTTTACTGGATTTTTCAGTCGATCGCCGTATGTGGAAGAGTTTCCTGGTACTCGCCGATGGTCGGAGGATTTCTCCTCTTCCACTAAATAACTCTCCAATAAAAGAAATAAAATTAAAAAAACTTAGTTAATCGTCGTCTGTGGAAGAGTTATCAGTTGCCAGGCATAGGGCGCGGTTCCTTCCCCCACTAAACGCGGCAACGGCGCCATATATGTAAAATCTTGATTGCGGCGTAAAACACCCATCAATCTACCAATGCGAGAGGCTTATCTGGAACAGCCTAGCTATCCCTTATATTTATATTCAAAAACAATAATTTTCGGATATTCTCTACATGTTTTGGTCAAATATAAACCCGGATGAATATCAGGTCAGGGCTCATTGCAATCAAAAAGTCGGAGTTAGCTGCATGCTTCTGATCAGGCAGTTTGCGGTCAGATTTAGACAGTAAATAACAACATAACTAACTAAAATAGTGTCAGTACGACATTCAGTAATAATTTAGCCTTTTGCAAAGTGAATTTAACGTTTAAAAACTGAAAACCCGCTAAACAGTGTTACGTCATCAATGGCGGAGAGTTTGAGACTGGAGAAGGCGAAAGGGAATTCAAGGCAAGAATAAAGTTTACTGGCCGATCCTGCTCGTCCATATCAGGCACTGGTACCGGGTAGGTAGCGAAATTATCCATGAACGTGATTATGACCGTTTAGACACGATCTGAGTAGGTTATATTGCTATTTCTTTGTCTAAATCGGACCACATACTGTCCGCTTCTGAACGGGCAGCCAGCTCCGGCTTTTTGATTGCAGTGAACCCTGACTCCAGAATACGGCCGTCAGTATAAAAAAAAAAATAGTAATTTTGGAGTCAGATACACGGACTACCAATTAACTAGCCACTTACAGTCTTGCTTAAAATTCAAAGAAAGACATTCCATTAGTAGCCTATACTGTATGTATCGTTTTCCATTACAGTTCAAACGTCTTCATATAACTGAAATACTGTTGTGCAGGGGCGGGTTGTTTAAAAGAAAATTAGCTTAACGGCAGGTTCAATGACGTGACGTAACAAAGAAATTCCTTTGTGACGCGACATCATCTAACCTTCCGTTAAGCTAATTTTCTTATAATTTAATTTCAATTGTGTTTACAACGAATACTTCAATTTGATTGGCTAATCTGCTTTCGCTCATAACCCGATGAACGAACCAGCTCCGGACTATTTTTACAACGATATACGTGAATCACCGACGAAACAACAATAGGCCTACTGCTATTTATTGAAACAGAGAAAGCAATCAATTTGAAAATATGTGGATTTAATAGCTGCTTATATTTACTTTTCATTTCGATCAGATTTCAAAGAAATAAAGAACAACTTGTTATGTACATGTTGTACGCTTACGAAAACGTTTATACTCATGCCAGCACAGTGCACTGATAGACTCAACGCTATGACGCGAGATGACGTCATCACGTTGTACAGTCGCTTTGCCTGTGATTGTGACGTCACTTGGCAGAGAGCTTTGAAATCAAGTGTAGCTTTGCGCGCGTTGGTTTGTTTTGATTCATGAAAATAAAATATATCACTCCCTGTGAATATTTTTATTGTTTTACGTAGTATATGTGATAGTAATTAAATTATAAGGATTGACTTCAATGTTTCTTCGGTTCATCGAGTTATGAACGAACTGGCCCCTGTGCAAACTTTTCATAAACCGCTTCGCGGATTTATTTAGTTTGCACAGGGGCAAGTTCGTTCATAACTCGATGAACCGAAGAAACATTGAAGTCAATCCTTATATAATTTAATTTCCAGTGTGTTTACAACGAATACTTCAATTTGATTGGTTAATCTGCTTTCGTTCATAATCCGATGAACGAACCAGCTCCGGACTATTTTTACAACGATATACGTGAATCACCGACGAAACAACAATAGGTCTACTGCTATTTATTGAAACGGAGAAAGCAATTAATTTGAAAATATGGTGATTAAATACCTGCTTATATTTATTTTTCATTTCGATCAGATTTCAAAGAAATAAAGAACATCTTGTTATGTCAGCTTACGAAAAGGTTTAAATACTCATGTCATCACAGTGCACTGATAGACTCAACGCTATGACGCGAGATGACGTCATCACGTTGTACAGTTGCTTTGCCTGTGATTGTGACGTCACTTGGCAGAGATCTTTGACATGAAGTGTAGCTTTGCGCGCGTTGGTTTGTTTTGATTCTTGAAAATAAAATATATCACATACCGGTACTGTGAATATTTGTTATTGTTTTATGTTGTATATGTGAAAGTAATTAAAGGGGCATGAGCTGCCAAAATGTTGATATTTTGACGTAAACACAGAATGTTGAAATTATCGGCTATTTTTCTCAAAACGTATAATTCAGAAGCTTTTTAGTGCTTCTAGTCTCGAAAATGTACGATAAAGTATTGTTTTAAACTAACTTTGGCTTAGAATGAATGAATGGTCGTCCCGGTTATTTAAATTTTGCTACTTTTCGAACACGTTTTCGGTTCGTACCGGGCACCTACTGTATGGATTTTCCTCATTCCAACGCCAATCATTTAGTTTTTCGATGGCCTTCAAAGCCTCTTACTGTCGTGACGATCAGAAAGTATGAAAAAAGTGGGAATTTCGGCAGCTCATGCCCCTTTAAATTATATGGATTGACTTCAATGTTTCTTCGGCTCATGGAGTTATGAACGAACTGGCCCCTGTGCAAACTTTTCATAAACCGCTTCGCGGATTTATTTAGTTTGCACAGGGGCAAGTTCGTTCATAACTCGATGAACCGAAGAAACATTGAAGTCAATCCTTATTTGAACAACCAGCCCCAGAAGGACTTGAAACCCAAATCACTCACTCACTCCATTACAGTTCACCTTTTCCAGAATATTTTTATCGAGATATGCTAGGGGTAAAACTTACCCAGTTGAACGATAGTAAGCAACGAAAGTCACGACCAACGGGTTCTGTGATATTTTCCATTTATATTTACCAAACTGGCATGCAATACTATATCATACCAATTTCAATAAAACAATTGCTATGTCTGCATGTTCTTGTGACTGTGCCATTTACTTTGGCACAGATAAATGCTAAAACATCTCTCCTAAACTCATGCTTTGCGGGGGTTGGTTGTTTTAGCTCATTGGCGCTCCATTCGTATGAATGATGTACACCTTTGCTTTGCGGGGCTATAGCTTTGTTCTGTATGCGCGTGTATTTCTTACTTCACGTGATGGAAGGAAAATTACATAGGTTGTGTTCTAAATCTTCATTCGCCAACTGCCTGGGATTTCAAATGAATGTTTTTTTCGTTTCAGTATTTAAGTTTGCGATTTGGAACTCGCTCTGTCAGAGTTTTGGCTTCCGTGTTAGGGATCATAAGCTATGTGAGTATAAAATGCATTATTGATCAGTACATCGTTTTTACAGCTGTTTTATTATTTAAATTCATTGCACTGGCCTCATATGATTGAAAACATTATACATGTTGATGATGAAATGGGTTCTTTCTGAATCCCAATTCACAATTAACGTTTTGTGAATTGTGCGTCAGTTATAAAGTACAGCATTATAAATTGGTATTGATAAAACTTAAAGCGGCATGAGCTGCCAAAATTCACACTTTTTTCATAATTTCTGATCGTCACGACAGTAAGAGGCTTTGAAGGCCATCGAAAAACTAAATGATTGACGTTGGAATGAGGAAAATCCATACAGTATGTGGCCTGTACCAACCAGAATAGTGTTCGAAATGTAAACAAAATTTAAATAACCGGGACGACCATTCATTCATTCTAAGCCAAAGTTAGTTCAAAACAATACTTTATCGTACATTTTCGAGACTAGAAAAACTTAAAAGCTTCTAAATTATACGTCTTGAGAAAAATAGCCAATAATTTCAACAATCTGTTGTAAGGTAAAAATATCAACATTTTGGCAGCTCATGCCCCTTTAAGCAGAAAATTAATTTAAGATTCAATTTGCTGTTCTAATTGATAATAACAAATGGAATGGAATAACATTGGAAAAAAACTAGCAAAAACAATTTTACCTAAAGAAAAAAACATTCAAAAGAAATAGGTTATTATATAGAGCAGATATGCCTTATATAATGTTTATAGCTATACCGTTATTGTATTACCTATTTAAGCATTGTCACGCGTGACCAGGCTCAAGTTTAGCAAGTCACGCGGTGAATGACATCAATATTTGGGAGACTATATTATCAGCGTAAGAATACACATTTAATATTGACCAGAACATGACCTTTTATTTAGCCAGCCGCCATCTTGCCTGCCTAAATGTATCAAATATAACGGAAGCGTAACCTATCCCCATCATTCCCATTGCCATTAATGGTAAATTCTTATCGCCAGAATGTTGCCCTTTATGGTCACAATCCTTTCTGCAACATCAGTTTGATAACAATCTCCCTACTCCCATGACTATATCGATCGGTGCAGACTTCCAGGGGGGTGCTTAACTTTTTTAATTGTGTATATATATATATATATATATATATATAGACTCACCTAATGCGTTGGACACACGAGAATTTCTTAGGCAATTTCGAGGCGAGTCATTCGCCGGTAAATTCCTCCAATGTGTCCCGGTCAGCAATGTTCGAAACAAACTCAACCGAATCCATTCGCCGACATCGAACATGTATGACATTTTTGAGGCAAATTATGTCCACGACGAGAAATTAACCCAGTGTTCTCGAGCCAACTTAACATCCCCATATAGCGACTCTATTTTACCCTGGCAGATTATTAGGGCTTAGACCTCAACTCATGGAGAGATTTTTGAGTAGATACAAATAAAATTCTCACAGCATATCAGAACGTCCGGTACATGTACTCTTTCATTAGCTGTAAGGATAGGAAAGACAACTCTTACATTCCCACCAGTTGGCGCTGTTCGATTTACTAGTTGAACCCTAATAATCTGCCAAGGTAAAACACGGAATGGGTATATGGAGAATTTACCTGGTCTCGAACAGATATATTTGGTGAATTGTCAATGAAAAAAGGGCCCCTCGGCTAAACACAGCATTCTTACAGAATTATATTTGATTAACGCCCTTTAACAAAATCATTTATAGGAACTGTTAGACAGATCTTCATTGAATGACGGTTGCCAGTTACCAACGGAAGGTCGTGGGTTTCCTCCGGGCATAGAGCCCGGTTTCCTCCCACAATAAAACTGGCAACGCCGCCATATAAGTGAAATAATCTTGAGCGCGGCGTAAAACACAAATCAACCAACCAATCGTTGAATGACTTCTAGGTCTCTATGTTCTGTAATATTCATGGGTTTCTCGAGTTTCTGAATTAAGAGAAGATATCTTAAAGGGACATGAGCTGCCAAAATTTACACTTTTTTCATAATTCCTGATCGTCACAACAGTAAGAGGCTTTGAAGGTCATCGAAAAACTAAATGATTGGCGTTGGAATGAGGAAAATCCATACAGTGTGTGGCCTGTACCAACCGAAAACGTGTTCGAAAAGTAAACAAAATTTAAATAACCGGGACGACCATTCATTCATTCTAAGCCAAAGTTAGTTCAAAACAATACTTTATCGTACATTTTCGAGACTAGAAGGACTAAAAGGCTTCTGAATTATACGTCTTGTGAAAAATAGCCACCAATTTCAACGTTCTGTTTTAACATCAAAATATCAACATTTTGGCAGCTCATGCCCCTTTAAGAAAAGCCGTAGCCAATCTGTGGCCTATCTGTGCAAGTTTTGTTTTTACAATATAGGTCTGATTTTAATTTTCGACCAACGTCATCAAATAATAATTTAATAAGCTCGTGTTTTATTGCATGTGAATTCAGTAAGACTTTTTTCAACCCAATTTTTAAGTTTTGCTGAAACGTAAAAATAATTATCAACAGTTTGGCAGCTCACGCCATTTATAACAAATAAAATATATATTTCCGTTTTCCAGACATGGTATATGGGAATTGTTCTCTTTGGCCCAGCTACAGCCCTCGAGGCAGGTAAGAAGCGATTTCTACGTTTAAAACCGTCCCCCCAGCGTTAAAAGGACAGTAAGTTTGTTGCGAATACCGTTTATCTTTATATTAGTAAAAAAAATAAGAGGTTATCAATTTCCAACGAAAGGCTGTAATATATTGTCATTATACATTGATGTACAAATAAAAATCAAATACAAAAATCGATACATTATTTTCAGTAACTGGTTTCCCGATTGGCTATTCCATTATATTAGTCACATTGGCTGCTGTCTTCTATACTACCATAGTGAGTATTGAAACCCGTAACAAAAAACTTTCCTGTTCAACTGTATAAATATTTAATATTTCCTTTCTCTTAGTTGCAATTGTATGGTTTATGTATGGTAGAGTTTTAATGCAATCGATCTATCTAGATTGATTGATTGATTGTTTGGTGTTTTACGCCGCGCTCAAGATTATTTCACTTATATGGCGGCGTTGCCAGTTTTATTGTGGGAGGAAAGCGGGCTCTATGCCCGGAGGAAACCCACGACCTTCCGTTGCTAACTGGCAACCATCCCGCATAGGTCGTTCGAGTGAAAATCCAGTCAGAAAATTTTCAACACAATTGTTTGGACTGAGTGGGATTCTATCTAGAAATGTCGGTGATTTTCTCCGGTTTTAATGTAATCCAACTTATGAAAATGGTACGGTTTTTCCAGTATTTGATCATATAGTATAGACTTGAAGCCGACTAAAAAAAATAGGATACAAATGGATTCCGTTATTGAAGAGATCGTTTTGTGACAAGCTCCTGAAGCAACACGCATGCGTGTATACCTATACTTTTCTGTGTGCCATTTTGTATTCCTCTTCAGACCCCGATGGCATAATGTTCTATTTCAATTAGTTGAGCTCTTCGAAATACAGATACAGTTGGTGGTTTGATTGGGACAGTCTCATTTTTGAATACAAACAATGGAAGAGATTTATTTACATATAGTTTTGTTGGGTTTTATGAAAGTAATTAAACGTCTATTTTCTTATTTTTACTATCTTTTATAAAATCCAACAAAATAGTTTTATCTAATGGCCTGTCTACAGTTTATTGTACCATTCCCCATTCATTAAAAGTGGCACCTATTCTAGAAATCTCGCGAAAGTAGGGCACTTGTGCCTCCTTTCAGTAGAGAGCACATCAAGGGAGGTAACCTTATGGAAATAGAACAAATTAAGCGATAGGTCAAGCACTATCCAAGTGTTAAATGCGAAGGTCAAAGATACTCACATGTTATATGTATATTTCAAGTTTCTATAAGATTTAATAATCTGTCTTTTTCTTTTCTGCTTGCCACTTGGATTTGAAAATTTATTTGTTATGAGAGTGACAGGTGTTCACCTCCGTGTGGCGTATTGTTTGTGATTGACAGAGGCAAATATATCCGTTTGACGTCATCCGTTTTTCAGCTATTGTCATGATTTATCCATATTCCAGGGCGGAATTAAGGCGGTAATCTGGTCGGATGCTCTACAATTCATCATCATGTTAACGGGAATTCTCGTGGTTGTTATAATGGTGAGTTATCTAGAATAGGACTGATTCTTCTACCTTGTATTGAGATATGAACTCTACAATATTGAGGCGCCATATTGTCTTTGGTTTAATGAGAACGTTTAAACTTAATACACTCAATATTACCCGTGGGCATACTTTTGGACTTTTCTATAGTATGCCAGAGGATGATCCAGAACAGGACCGATTCTTCTACCTTGTATTGAGATATAGACTCTAAAATATTGAGGCGCCATTTTTGAAAAGCCAACATTCTATTTGCATCAACCGAATCCATCCTGTGGATGAGAAGTGGGGGAAATGCGGGGGTCGAGCAAACATTTCAGTCTGTCGCTTGTTGACGAGTCTCTGTCTTGGGGGAAATGCGGGGGTCGAGCAAACATTTCAGTCTGGCCTTTGTTGTCTAGTGGTAAAACTACCTTGTCGTTATATTATATCAGAACCACGGACTGGTCTGTTAATGAATGGGTGTTAATTAAACGACGATTTTTCGTTCAGTTTGCCCGGGGGTAAATCTGAGCCACAGCATGATCTATAACAAGACTGTTTCGTCTAGCCTGTGTCGAAATATAAACTCTAAAATGATTAGGTGCCATATTACCTTTAACTTTCGCAAAATGTGTTATCAGCCGACATTTAGTGCTTCGCTCCAGTTATAGCCTATAGCACGCTTTGTTATTTCACTGCTACCAATGGCGGCTTTGTCGAAAAAAGTCTCTTTCACACCTTTCATTTTGTTTTAGCAATACAAGGTTGTATGTTTTGGTCATGTTTGCTTTATATTTTCAGGGGAGCATGGCGGTTGGCGGAGTAGACAAGGTTTTCGAATATTGTGCGAAAGGAGGACGAGTCAAACTTTATGAGTCAGTACAAAAAATGATTTAATTTTTAATCTTATAATTCTTTGGCGTTGGTACCATAATGTTGAATTAAAGGCATTTTTTCGAAAATTGATATCTAGAGGAAATACTGTTTAAAGTGGCATGAGCTGCCAAAATGTTGATATTTTGGCGTTAAAACAGAATGTTGAAATTATTTGTTATTTTTCTCAAGACGTATAATTCAGAATTTTTTTAGTGCTTTTAGTCTCGAAAATGTACGATGAATTATTCTTTTGAACAAACTTTGGCATTGAATGAATGAATGGTCGTCCCGGTTATTTAAATTTTGTTTACTTTTCGAACACTATTCCGGTTCGTATAGGCCACATACTGTATGAATTTTCCTCATTCCAACGCCCATCATTTACTTTTTGGATGGCCTTCAAAGCCCCTTACTGTTGTGACGATCAGAAATTATGAACAAAAGTGTGAATTTTGGCAGCTCATGCCACTCTAAAGTTAATTTAAAAACTTTAACGTTGATCGTAAAATGACTATCTGTTCAAACTATGGGATAAATAAACCAAAACTAAATTAAATTTAAAAAAATCAAATCACCTGGATATTCTTCAAATTTGAAATTCATGTCACTTATAAAACCTACATATAGTTGAAAAAATATTCTTGCCATTGATGAACAAAAACGTCCTCATTTGCATTTCTTGAGAGAGCAATTTTAAATTTCGTTTTATGAAAAAGATATCAAATTTACCAAAATCTTGTCCTTTGAAAACATTTAAAAA
This sequence comes from Lepidochitona cinerea, assembly GCA_963971465.1. Lineage (NCBI taxonomy): Eukaryota > Metazoa > Mollusca > Polyplacophora > Chitonida > Tonicellidae > Lepidochitona > Lepidochitona cinerea. Next base: position 14,095,662 of record OZ020559.1, read on the forward strand.
ATCCAGTAGTATTTGTTTCTCTTGTTAATTGTTGGTTTGAATCTATTAGTCTATATATTTATATTTTAGCTTCAACCTAGATCCGAGGACAAGGCACACCTTCTGGAACCTCGTTCTTGGCGGTTCCATCCGGGCACTTGGTTTGGGAATAAACCAATCATCGGTGCAAAGAATCTCGTCTATGAAATCTCTGACCGGTGCAAAAGCGTAAGTCAAAATTAACAGTCAAATAATAACATGCCTATTACCAGTATTATTATTGATTATTTGATGGGGTTTTTTTTCGGGGGGGGGGGGGGGGGGGGCGGGGGGGGGGGGGTGTTTGGGTGGTGTTTTACGCTGCACTCAAGATTATTTCACTCATATGGCGGCGTTGTTAACTGTGGGAGGGAACTGGGCTCTATGCCCGGAGGAAACCCACGACCTTCCGGTGGTAACTGGCAACTATCCCACATAGATCGTTTGAGTGAAAACCCAGTCCAAAAATTTTGGAACCCGCGACCCATTGGTGGAAGGCTGTTCGGATTGAGCGTCCAACGCACTTTGGATGTAGATTTCTGAAATGACTCATGCTCATGCTCATGCTTACGGGTGGACCCTCTAATGGGCGGACCATCACGAACTTTGTCTACTCTTTTAAGTTAATTCATATATATTCTCATGTTATAGCATACTATGCACAAAAGTAGTCTACTACTTAAAGGCTCTAAGACTCTCACAAATCGTTTGCTCTTGTTCTTTCTTCACAGAGTGATGATGCTAACGTTCCCAGGTTTCTTGATATTTTCATCCCTAGCGTATATGGAAGGTCTGATAGCATATGCTTACTTTGCTCACACACGCTGTGACCCTTTGGAGGCCAAGTTTGTCAGTAATTCAAATCAGGTAATAATAAACGGAACTCCTTGTCAAGGGCCAGGGACTGAATGCCAGCGGTGTAGTTTAAGGCCCGTTCTCACTGTGCGATTTGTCGTACCGACTTTTTGGATGCGATTAAAATGGATGCTTTTAATTGGTCAATATGATTTATCAACCAATCAAATGCATCCATTTAAATCGAATTCTAGAAGTCGGTACGACAAATTGCACAGTGAGAACGGGCCTTTAACACGTAACTTCACGAAGCAGTCTCTTTATGACGTCACCAAGTTATGTCTGACCTTCGTGAAACCGGTCAAAAGAGTTGATATAAAATACACACAATTCATGTTTCTTACACCCGAGATCATCGAATGTATATCAATAAATTAGACGATACAATGCGCATTAATTACATTAAAAAATCGGAAGAATTGTGGAAAATGCTGGCGCGAGGAAAAAGATAACATGGTTATAGCTACTCGGGGCTTGCAAGTTACCAACGAGATTTCTTGATATCCGGTGACAGATAAGAGTTTTAAGAATGTTTATTGTGACGTTGCAATCCCATTTGACGTATTTGGTTCCAAGCTTCAGTTGTACGCTCAGCTACAAGAGAAAACCAGTGACAGCAAATTTGTGATTGATTGATTGATGGGGCTTAACGTCATACTCAACAGCTAAGGTTATATGGCGACAACCGACCAAAAGATCACCCCTACCCGACCCCATCCCCCCGGCCTCCCCAATTTAAATTTTGACATTAGGCTCCACAGACGATACAACATCATAAGGGCTAATGTATGTGGTATAGTTAATGTTCCTTCTTGCTAGGTCAGCAAACATGGCTACGGCAAAGTCACAATGGCAAATAAGGGCAATTCTTCCGAGATTTGAGAGGTTATTGACGGTCAGGCAAAGCGATCTATTGTCTTTAGTGAATTCAAACTGTGGTAACTTAACAGGCGATGAGCAAACTATTGTTCCGATCAGATGAGAAAACAAGTTGGTATAAGATTCAATGTGACCGCTCATAACCACCGTTAAACGTTGGAATTTAGCACGCACTACATGTACTTGCTGCGTTCATGCAGCTTCAGACGTTATTTCCGATCATAGAGTATATACCGTTTTTCTCGTTTTTTTATCTCCAGATTCTGCCGTATTTTGTCATGGAATTGTTCAAAGACCACCCTGGGTTGCCTGGCTTGTTTCTGGCCGCTCTGTTTAGTGCTTCCCTCAGGTAAGAATCGGGCCGTCGAAAACGTATAGTAGGATCTAATAAACAAAACTGACACAATAATACACCCAAAATACCGCAAGCAAGTGGAGACAACATTGATGGCGCGGTTGGTTTATGGCTTGAAGTTGACAAACGTCCATTCAAGCTTAAGCCAAACCCTGCAATTGGCTACACAAACGTGGCTTTATCTTTGTGTGTTGTATGTATGTTGTGGACCAATCAGCGGGTTAGTGAGCCAAAGTTAAAACAATAATGACTAAAGTTAGGCCAGCAGCAGGCCCACTCATATCACCGGCCTAATTTTAGAACAATGGTTGATAGACTATTCACCAGCATTGAGTAAACGGTCGGACCGATACCAGAAAGATTTGTCCCAGGAGAGAGGGCATAAATTAAGGGACAATGAAACGAATAGATCTACCTATAAGTATCTCCAACGTTGGAAAATTATTTGTAAAAGTGCCCATGGTATTCCAGAATCTGAATATTTATTTAAGTACTGCTTGTAAAATAACCCCCTTGTTTCTTAGCACCCTTTCGTCAGGATTTAGTGCGATGTCAGCCATCTTGTGGGCGGATTATCTGAAGCGGATTTTCCCGAAGGTCTCCGATTTTACAGCCACGATGATAACGAAGAGTACAGGTAATAAATGGGGTCATAAAATATAACATTTTACTTTCTATCTCTTTGAACCAGCCCCGATAGTTCAGTTGGCGTCCGCTTCAGGGCTGGCAGATCCAGGTTCAAGCCCGGGTCGAGTCAGGCCAACGACTTTAACAGTGGGAGTTGCTGCTGCTTCGCTAGAGCAGCGACTGGTTGGCCCGGTGTCAGTACGGAGAGGTGTTAATATAGGCCGTAGGCCTGTTCACCAATCCAATTTCATTTCATTGAAATAAAATATAGTTTAAACTAGTATAATGTGACTGGGTGAGGGGGCTTGTTGGGTGTCTTCTGCAAGTCGTCTCGGTGAGGCAGCACCGAATAATAAAGAGCAGTGGAAATCTGCCTGCCACAAGGAGACAACGTCTTCATATGACTGAAATACTGTTAAACAGGACGTATACTTAACCCAAATCACTCACTCACTCTGTCTCTTGCTTGATTGGATTATGGTATACGCCGTTCTCGTGGGGCTAAGTATTTCACTTATTGTTGGCGTTCAGTTCTTAGGGTTAGCGGAAGTCAGATATGGTTTATTTCTTGGTACAAATCTCGACATTCAGCACCTAGCTTGAAAGGCAATCATTGTATATATGGACCTCCTGGACCTCCTGGGACCTGTTGCCCAAAAGTGTATTATGCTTAAACTGGCCCGGAGTATCGGTCCAATGGCGACTGGTATTATATACCTGGTGTCTTGTCGCCTTTGCTTAAACTACCTTTAAAGAGGCATGAGCTGCAAAAATGTTGATGTTTTGACGTTAAAACAGAATGTTGAAATCATTGGCTATTTTTATCAAGACGTATAATTCAGAAGCTTTTTGGTGCTTCTAGTCTCGAAAATGTACGATAAAGTATGCCACTTTAACTTTGTAACTGAAAGATTGAATTTCTTACGCGACGTCATTTAGACCTGACTTTAAGCGTACACTTTTCAACAACCAAGCCCAGTGCTGTTTAAGTATGATGTCAGAATTCTGACTTATTTTTGTCGAAATAGGTTTCAAACTGGTAAATGGTGAGTTGTTCAAAGTTGTATTACGCTTGAACCATATTCAAATCAAAGGCGTCGCAATTCAATTCGTTTGTTACTTAACTCGTTTAGACCCCACTGAACCCTGAGATACCTTTGGACAACCGAGTGTTTCATTGATTGTTTGATTAATGTCTTAAGGTTCGTTCCCACTGTGCGATTTGTCGTATCGACTTGTAGGATGCGATTAAAATGCATACTTTTAATTGGTGATATGATTTGCCAGCCAATCAAATGCAGCCATTTGAATCGCATGCTACAAGTCGGTACAACAAATCGCACAGTGAGAACGGGTCTTAAAGCCGCACTCAAGATTATTTCATTTATATGGCGGCGTTGCGTTGCCATGTAGGGGAAGAAACCGAGCTCTTTGCCTGGAGGAATCTCCAAACCTTCAGCGAGTATCTGGCAACTCTTCTGCAGAACAACCTAGTGCAGCATAAAATCATAGGACTCCTCTACGACTCTTCCACAGAACAATCTTATTATAAGACTCCTCCAGTAATTTCACTTTGATGTGATAATTAACCCCTCTATCTTCTACCTACAGTATTGTTTCTCGGAGGAGCCTCTATCGGTATAGCTTTCCTCGTTATGCAAATTGGAGGGCCCCTAAACCAAGTAAGTACGGGTACTATTGTCCGCTTCTTTTCATTAATCACAAGCTGAAACTAAGTGGGCGCTGTTCAATTTACGGGTTGGGGTGGAGTAGTCCACCAAGGTAAAACACGGAATGGGGACATGGGAGTTTTGAGAAAAGGCTAAGGTACACACTCATTTATTTTGTAACACAGCATCAAATGTATAATGTCGTGTCCAATGAACAATATGCGTGGAATGGACACGTCTCATTGGCTGGTTTGGATCAAATGCGCCGCCATTGATAGTTGATAAGCTCGTGCAGAACAGATCTGGATCGAAACTGCACTATCTCCTAGAAATGGCGGCATTCGATGCAAATCAAGCACCACGTGACCTCAATTCCACTCATATAGTTCATTGGTCGTGCTATACCCAAACATGGTCAGTCAGCGTCGAATGACATTGCCTGAAAAGGCTGGATTACATTATGCTGGCTAATGGACTCTTGTCATTTTTTTGTTAGAGAAAAATTTCTTTTGACAGATATCAGGAACAATTCTTGGTTCAATCGGAGGACCTCTCACGGGACTCTTTATACTGGGAGCTCTTTTTCCATCAGCGACAGCAAAAGTAGGTATAGCTTATTGGAAAATCATATTGTTTTTTTTATCACACAATTGGACGGGGCCTCTGTGGCTCAGTAGGTAGAGCGTTGGAGGCTCAATCCGAACAGCCTTCCACCAATGGGTCGCGGGTTCGAATCCCACTCAGTCCATATAAGTGAAATAATCTTGAGCGCGGCGTAAAACACCAAGCAATCAATCAATCAATCACACAATTGGACGATGTCTAAAAAGTTACAAGAAAAAATATTTCCAGTATTTCGGCGATAACACATTCTTGAAAAATGACTTCTATCAAGTTTGGGTTGTTTCTGGACCGTGAATGGAAGCTGTGTCCCAGCGTAAAGCACCTTTTTCAGATATTTCTTTCGATACGTTTTCCCCCCTCCCACTTCTGACACCACGTGATGTATTGACAACAGCACCAAGGTTGGGCTGTATACTAAATCTTACAACGAATAAACACTCATGGGCTTTAAAAATATCAATGTTTTGCCGGCATCGTCCAAAATTGGTAGAAGAATTTCTTGACTTTTTAGGATGGTCTAATCCCAAATATAAGTATAATACTGTTATGTTCACTCTGTTAACTTGCCCCTCCGGTTGAGGCCGTGACCGCGGAGGAACACAAGGTATAACGAAAACAGCGCACTAAGAAGGTAGTTGGATGCGACGTCAATCCCGACTAAGCAATCTGAAAGTTAAAGTGAAATACAATATCTACCTGGTCCCAAAACATGGTTTATTTATTTTGTATGACTTTCCTACAAGAAGCTATGGTTAATTATTCTCAGATGTCAAGGTGACTGGATGTCACTGAAACATGTGCACGCCTGGTATGCTAACCTGCTATTGGTGTATTTATGTCAAATAAACCAATCATATTGCCAGTTGTAAGGTGTGCACATGTTTCAGTGACATCCAGTCACCAGACATCTGAGAACAGTTAACCATAGCTTCTTGTAGGAAAGTCATAAAAAATAAATAAACCATGTTTTGGGACCAGGTAGATATTGTCTTTAAGGTGAAGTATATTGTATTTTACCTAAAGTGTTCACTTTAAGTTTATGTTTTCTTTTATTTAGGGTGCAGTATCAGGAGCGGCCATTGCTTTTTCGATAATAGCATGGATATCAATGGGTGCTAGTTTTTCACCTTTAAAAATCAAGACACCATTTCTGCCAAGCGCGCCAACTGATCAATGCCCAGGCTTTAACATCTCTGCAACAGAGATGGCGACATCGGCCATGTTATGGAATAGCAGTCAATTTGTATCTGTGGCAGAGGTTGATATTACCACAGCGCTCCCAGCGGTTGTGGAGTTATCTACGGGGGAGTAAGTATATCGAAATATGGTAAACGTCACCATCCTATAGTTTTAATTGAGTAGCTATGTCTTGACGATGGTGTTTAACTCACATAAGGTGTACACAATTGAACTGTTCCTCCCAAGGTAACATTTTCATATAAAAGGCTACCCCTTGGGATTTTTTTCGTCTGTGTTCTGGGAGATGGATGGATGGTGTTGAGTGCGAAAAACCAATAAAATGCCTAGAAATTTATCTGAATGGTGATAACTCTTTTTTCACCATTCAGATTAATTTGTAGACATGTTATTGGTCGAAATGCCTAGAATGTGAGCGAGTGTTTTCCGTGTAGGCCTATATATTTGATTCTGTCGGTCAGTATGATACGCAGCAACTGCAAGTACTTTTCTTAGAGCTGCCGCTGTCGATTGGATCGTTTCGAAATGATCATGGTTAGATTTCAATGAGACAGAAAATCATATGGCCCTTTTTACTCATTTTGGCTGGTCTCTTCAACTTTTCTAGATGATAGCTTACGATCGGCACCAACGATATGGTTCTAGCAAACAGGATAGATCTTGTTCTCTGCACCTCTTGGGGCGAAAACCTCAGCCAAACTTCACCGCACCCAATAGGTTTTGGTATACTTTAGACTGGTACCTGAGCACATAGCTCTCTGTGTGCGTCGGCTTTTAGGTGTTGCAGCCACATTATTATAATGTGAGGTACAGTGGTACCGACCTGAAATATTCGCTTAATATCTGATATCGCTGGGAGTATCATCCGACTATTAACATGTTTGAACTTTCCCTTTTAGTCTGTCAGTGTGGCCGTAACGGTCTAATGTCAAATTATATCTCACGGCAGGTTAAATGGCGTCGCGCCACAAAGGAATTTACTTGTTACGGCACGTCATTTAACCTGCCGTTAAGCTAATTTTCTTTTGAACAACCGGCCCCAGGGGGCTATTTCTCAACACCGACGTAACGTTGCGCCTAGTCGTAACGTCATGGCAACATATACCTCCAACATTACGTTCCGACCAGGCGCAAAGTTACGACGGGCGTAAATCTGTTGAGAAACGGCTCCCTGATGGACTCAGCAAAGACGCTAACGGCCTATTTAGTTGCTCGTGTAGTGCATGCCCGGCTGTTTATTTACGGGCTGTCAGACAGAAAACAATAGCAGCAATGAATTATTTAAATAGCCATTTAAATGTACTTCTTTGGCGGACAATTCCGTGATTGATTACGTCTTATATTTCTACTTATTTGAGGGTCAACGAATAATCTCAACAATGTTTGACGTTGTGGGTTTTTAATGTGACGTTTCGTTTTCCTTTCAGCTCCATTTTGTCATATATTTACTCACTCTCCTACATGTGGTTTAGTCCAATCAGTATGATTCTCACAGTAGTCCTTGGCTTGATTATAAGCCACATCACAGGTAAGGGAGATTTGCAAGGGTTACCTGAAAATGTCAAACTGCCAAGTAAACATCCATTTCGGTAAAAATAGGATTTTACGAGAAAAGGCTCATAGCCACTTTAGCCGTACATACTACATTTGACAGTTTCACATAAAGCCAATTTTACATTAAAATTATTCAACAGAATACAGCCACCAAAGATTGATTGATTGATTGATGTTGTATGCCTCACTCAAGATTATTTCTCTTATATTGCGGCATTGCCAAGTATAATGGGGAAGAAAACCGAGGAAACCACCCACCTTCCGCGAGTAGGCCTACCTGTCAACACTTACCCAAACGGCGACCGGGTGAAAAATCCACTTAGGTTTTTTCAATTTTTATTTGGTCTGGGCGAGATTCGAACCCGCGCCGCATCGATGGAGAGCCACCAAAGAAACAAGTTATGGATAAGTGTAGCATTTTACAGCAAGTTTTATCACTTAGCCAGCTAATATTTTATCACTTAGCCAGCTTATCTTAAAGTGGCATGAGCTGCCGAAAGGTTGATATTTTGACGTTCAAACAGAATGTTGAAATTATCGGCTATTTTTCTCAAGACGTATAATACAGAAGCTTTGTAGTGCTTCTAGTCTCGAGAATGTCCGATAAAATGTTTTGAACTAACTTTGACTTAGAATGAATGAATGGTTGTCCCGGTTATTTAAATTTCGTTTACTTTCCAACACTATTCCGGTTCGTATAGGCCACATATTGTATGGATTTTCCTCATTCCAACGCGCATCATTTAGTTTTTCGATGGCCTCCAAAGCCTCTTACTGTCGCGACGATCAGAAATTCTGAAAAATGTGTGAACTTTGGCAGCTTTAATGTTATTTTTAAACTTTAAATAGCCACCCAATATCCTTGATTGTAAACCGTTTTTTCTAAATATTTCTTTTCTTTGGTGAAATTTGACAGGTGCTAACCCACCCGGTACCATCGACCCCAAGTACATTATACCCATCTTCGACAACCTGTTTTGTTATCTACCACGATCCGTCCGGGACAAACTGCGATATGGAGACGATTATGTACCCAAAGTGAGTAGCCTAGCATAACAAAAACTTACCTCATCAGGGGCCAGTTGCACAAAGGTGTTTTAGATTATCAGGCTTTATTAAGATATTTTGTTTTTGTCGTATGTAAGTCCGACTCATTAAAGTCCTAATGAAATGTGTTTGTGACGTGTATGATAGTATTAAGTCTATAATACACATTGGGGGACCGGTTTATGTAGTGAACGTCTTCTCCCATTGTCTTAGGTAAGGAAATAACGTATCTCCTGTTGGTTAAATAGTGATGTATTAAGCAAAGCATATGTAACACTTTACTAGGCGACCCATATGGAAATTCCCTTGTGACATGGCGCAAAAATCTAAGTTCGACTTCAGATTAAAACAGGGGAAAATATGAAACCGCCAATTTCCTCAAACGCCCAACGTGCACTAGCTGGGATTACTGTCTTATTCACACAGATGTTTTTTAATAATTGAGAAGAATTCGTTTGATCCACTGACTCGCAAATGAAGAGGACAGGCGCACAGCTATGTCAATTTCGACGGTTATTCAATAAGTACTAAACTTAACACTAACTTAATTTTGATACGTCTGAAAGAAATATAATTATTGGCTTATCACGCTTACTCTTTAACATATAGCTCGTTTTCTGTTATAGGAAGAGAAAGAAGAAGATTTGATAGTAAAAACAGAAGACGGTGATCTGATTTTAATTGTAGAGAAGACAAAACTACCGAATGAAAATGAAGACAGTATTAAAGATGGCCATCCGGAAACTGGATCTCTGCTTCTAACAGAAAAACCCGCAAATGGGAAGCAGTTATTATAAGATATCTATGCAATTTCCTCACATCCGTTGACTCGCTCGATTCGGTGTTATAAAGGCATACCTACTACTGACTGAGAGTCTAGGTTTATCAGAGATTATACCGCTTTTTTAGATTGATTCTTCGGTGTTTTACGCCGCGCTCAAGATTATTTCACTTATTTGGCGGCGTTGCCAGTTTTATTGCCCGGAGGAAACCCACGACCTTCGGGTGGTAACTGGCAACCATCCGACATAGGTCGTTCTGGTGAAAACCCAGTTGGAAAATTTTCCAATGGCTTTTTAAGAAGACGCTTGTTAAGACCAAGATATAGCTGACAAAACCCCGCCGATAACTGTCCAAACTTAATCATATTTTTTAAAGCAGCATAGATTTTTGATGTAGCGTAAGGTCTGAACCTTTTTTAGCACAGGTGAAAAACTACTATCTGTCATTTCTTCGATGGCCCAGTCGCTGTGCGATAGTCGCTCGTTTCGACATAAGCATCCATCGATGCATAGAGACTAAAATTCCGCTTAGATCAAACAAAAAGAGATGCAAGTCTGAGTTTGTTTTTCCCTCGAACAGTTGCCAAGTACCCCCCGAAGGTCGTGGTTTAAGTCGGGGAAGAGCCTAATTTCCTCCCACACTATTAAAACCTGACAACGCCGCAACATAAATGAAATAATTTTAGTGCGGCGTATGCCATCAATCAATCAATCTATTGGATGAAAGTTTTAGCTTTGAATACAATTTACTCCTAAATGTAAAGTTTGTTTGGCCTACCTTGTTTAGAGTCAATATACTTAAATTTTCAATGTATGCATTTTATATATAGAACTTTAATGTTAACAATATTTTTTTTTAAAACTCCAAATAATATGGTAATTTTGTAAACTAAAGAAAACAACAATCCAGCAATCCTAATTGATAGATAATGTTTTTGTTTAATTCCGGACAATTATTATGTCTACCTTCATCGAATGTTACCAAACTATGTACATGTATTTTATTGTAAATATGTATTCACGCATAATTTCATAATGCTTATTTCATAGTTTTAAAATATTATTATTTACAAATAAACAAAAAAAAAATGTTATGTACAAAGATTGTATATATCATGGTTATATCATGAAATTATAAACGGTCGATACTTATTTATTCAGGCTTTATCTCAGTTACATTTTTGGGTGTGCGTGCGTGTGCGTGCGTGTGTGGGGGGTGGGGGGGGGGGGGGTAATTTGTCTAAAATGTCTTTATTCAGACGACGGTGAGCTCATCCCACGAAGCGATGAGATTTACGGGCTGAAAACCACGTAGTTTTACAAAGTAGAACGCTCACTTGCCGCCGTAGCCTGTTGAACACTTGTTAAGAAAACCAGTTTGCATGAGCTTACTACGACTATAACCACTAAAATTAACACAGGACACTTACAATATGTCCAGTTAACTTTAGAACGTAGAAATGAGGTGAAAAACAAACGAAGAGTCGAAGCCTGATATTCTACCCCTCCTGCATGTGCGTGCCGTGTGCAAATATACATGTTAAGTAGAGATGACTTTTCAAACAACATCGAGTCTGTAGTGCATCATCGGCTGGTAGGTTTACCTCCCCCGGAAGAAGGTTATATTTTGTCCTTTTATATTGAAAACTGGGCTGTCATGAACGTATACAGTCACCAAAGGGTTGATTTCACAACATTTCCCCCGCTAGCGTCGTCAGCAACCCAGCCTGTCAAAGCGGTAGCCATAGTGACATTATGTCATTCTGCTTCAAAATATCTGGGTCAAGCGTTGCTGGTGACCAAAGCTTATCGTTGATTGGTTAAAAGTTCCCACTCTGCCCGAGGGAGGGAAAAGGAACGGCAATCAACAACAGGTCACTTTTTCCTCATTTTTCTCAATTATCGGGGTAGAATCGACTTTAATACCTTCGTCTTGGTGTTTATTGCATAACCCGATACCGCTGAACGTTGGTTCGCACCTCGTCAAACCCCTCGAATGCTGCGCATTCTCGTGGTTTGACTCGGTACGAACCAACGTTCAGCGGTATCGGGTTACGCAACAAACACCGCTACGGCGGTATTAAACCCTTAAACAACACACTCAAAAAAGGGCAACATTCTGGCGGTAAGAAATCACCATTAAGTGCAATAAGCTATACAATTTATTCGGGATATCGTTAGTTAAACCAAAAGTGTAACTGCCACCAATACCGATGTAATGCGGTTTCCAATTCCTGCAGATTTTGTACAGGAGGCTTTAGGGCTTGAATGTTTCTACCCATCCTATCCCAACTGTGATCTAAAGGATTCAAATCCGCGCAGTTACCCTTCAACAGATCCGACGTCTCACTGGAGGGTTGAGACGCAGGTTGGAAGCTAATGCAGGCTATACGCGCTATTGACCTTCTGCTCTAGGGATGTGTTCTACACAATCAAAGTGACATTTTTACTTCAATATGTTCACCCTGTGAAGCCAGATAGACTCTGAAGTTTCATACTTACACACATCTTTTTATTTTGTTAAAATACACTTTTGATTTAACTAACCGTATCCGGAATAAATTGTAGGCCTATAGTTGATTGCCATTAATGGTGATTTCTTATTGCCAGAATGTTGCCCTTTATGATCACAATCGTTTCTGCAACATCAGTTTGCCAACAATCTCCTTAAACTAATGATTTTATCGGTCGGTGCAGACTGTTCAAGGGGGTGCTTAACTTTGTTCTTTGTGTATATTTTTAACACTAAAACACACGGCCACAGGGAAAATCTTCTTGTTTAAAATAACCATGGAGACAATTTTTATCCCCTCGGCATATAATGCGGGGGGATATAGCGATCAGCTTGTCTGTCCGTCTGTCTGCTTGTCTGTCTGACTGTCTGTATGTGTCTGTCTGTCTGTCTGTCCGTAATCATTTCTTGTCATCGCATCTCCACCCACAGTTTTTATCGGATTTTTTTAAAACTTGGTTGACATACTGGATATCATTCGTGGATGTGCACCTCATATTATGGTTCCGCTGGTTACATTATTTTTAGAGTTACTGCCCTTTTCCGACAGTATAAGACGATATAGACAATTAGTGCTTGTCATCGCATCTCCTCCCACGGTTTTTATCAGATTTTTTCGAAATTTAGTCGGCTTGCTGGATATTATTCGAGAATGTGCACCTTCCATTTTGGTTGCGCTGGTTTTATTATTTTAAGAGTTACTGCCCTTTTCCGACAGTATAAGACGACATAGACAATTAGTGCTTGTCATCGCATCTCCTCCCACAGTTTTTATGATTTTTTTCCTAAACTTGGTGGACATGCTGGATATCATTCGAGGATGTGCACCTCCTATTTTGGTTCCGCTGCTTTCATTATTTTTAGTTACTGCCGACTTGCTGGATATCATTCAAGGATGTGCACCTTCTATTTTTGTTGCGCTGGTTTCATTATTTTTAGAGTTACTGCCCTTTTCCGACAGTATAGGACGACATAGACAATTAGTGGTTGTCATCGCATCTCCTCCCACAGTTTTTATTTTTTTTTTGGAAACTTTGTGGACATGCTGAATATCATTTGAGGATCTGCACCTCCTATTTAGGTGGCGCTGGTTTCATTATTTAGTTACTGCCCTTTTCCGACAGTATAAGATGACATAGACAATTGGTGCTTGTCATGGCATCTCCTCCCACGATTTTTATCAGATTTTTTCAAAACTTGATGGACTTGCTGGATATAATTTGAGGATGTGCACCTTCTATTTTGGCTTCGCTGGTTATATTATTTTCAGAGTTACTGCCCTTTTCCGACAGTATAAGACGACATAGACAATTAGTGGTTGTCAACGCATCTCCTCCCACAGTTTTTATTATTTTTTTTGGAAACTTGGTGGACATGCTGAATATCATTTGAAGATGTGCTCCTCCTTTTCCGACAGTATAGCATATATGTCTTATAATAGCTTAAAATAAATAATAAATCTTATGCGGGGCCGGGGGATACGGCATCTTCTGATGACTCTTGTCTAATTGTGTTAAAATGGTATATCATTTAGACCTTTATACTCAATCATAGGTTGTTGTAATAAACTAAAACCCATGATATTTCATTAGGTTGCTGACAGACAGGAGCTGGATCACGTAATACATTGATAATCCTTATGGACCTTGAGCTACGGTAATGATATCGGTTGACTGAGATTGGACCGCCCAGGAAAGAAAGTGAAAATTTTCGTTCCCCTAGAAAAAAAAACCTAGGTAGAAGACCGAGAAGGGACTTAAACCCTGGCTAGTATATACACTTGTTACTTTTATAAGCAATGACTGGCCTCTGGGACAGAGATCGAGCCATTTTACTTTGAAGTAGTTTGTATTCTTCTACTATAATCTTGGCCATAACGATGCTGGCCTTGTTATACTGAAACACAAACGGTATTATACTTTTATAATGGTTCATTTTTCTCAAAGCTAATCTGCACATTTTGTGTAGTAATTTTTATTTTTCTTTCTTTAGAAATCGACTTAGCGTTGAGAGTGTTGGCGTGGGCGTAAGTTATTAATTGTGAACTATGAATAAACAGGTTGTAGATGAGTACCCCACATGTAGAGCCTCACTGATTATATCACGTGTGCACAACCCTACTTTCAATATATTCTTCTATCCATCATGGCTGAGTCAAGACTTGCTGTAATAACCCACTAAACATTACAGGTTGGTAACGTTTTTTTCATTTAAGTTTATTCAGATATCAAGCTGATTGCTACTGATGACCGCCAAATCCCAGTCTGGTTCCTTGTTTAAAATTGGAGTTATTCGTATTCAAGTTCAGTGATTGTATGTGCCATCCTCGACAAATTCGCCACTGTATTTATCGTCTGAAATCGAAGAAAAAGAAGCGGATAAAAACTGAAATTTTATCACATCTCACAGGAAAGTTCTGAATGGCTTAATTGGTTGGGCCATGATATCCCAACATGGTCCATGCGTATGTCTATTAAGTCTGGCTTTTATTTATTCTATATTTTCTTGATTCCATCAATCAATCAATCAACCAATCATTCAATCAAACATGTAACCAACCAATTCATCGCACTTTGGGATGCAAATAAAGAACACTGGAACACTAAAACACAAAGTCATAGGGAACATCTTCTTCACTAATATAACCACAGAACAAAGTTTCTAGTGTTAAAAGGGGGCATGTCATAAAGACCTTTTGACACAGTCATATGTTGTTGTTATAAACCAAAACCCATGGTATGTCATTAGGTTGGAGCCAGGCAAGAGTTTAGCCTTAGTCAGTCAAGTTTTTTTTTTCGTAAATACTTTGTGCAGATTTTTTTACTACAAGTCGGGAAAACAGAATTTGAACAAAATATGTAATTTGCCTTCTAGGTAGAAGACAGACAAAGGGAATTTAGTGCTGACTAATACATCTTTCAAACTCTTGTGCTTTATATAAACAATGACTGTCCGTTGGCTCACAGGTCGAGCCATTTTACTCTGAAGCAGTTTGTATTCTTCTTTTATAATCTGGGGTATCCTTATGCTGGCCTTATTGTACTGAAAGACAAATGTTATAATGCCTTTTTACGACGCCTTCGCGGGTCAAACATCAAACACAAACGGTAAATATTTTGTAACGATTGGATCCTAAAACTTTCCCTTTCCAAACATTTAAGTCTAATGCTAGATGGGAAGTGTGCGTGTATGTGTGTGTTCGCAAGGAACTGCGTCCTTGAGGTCTACAATTTCAGCGGAGGAAGTGTGATTGTGTGGGGTGCCATATCCTGTGCCCGAAAACTCAACTTGTGCACATTCCCGGCAACCTTAACGCCGTTCGATACACAGATGGGGTTTTGACACCACATATGCTGCCCGTAATGGACCTCCGTAGGGAAATTTTTCAGCACGACAACGCTCGGCCGCACACAGCTCGTGCTACTGTTGAATTTCTAGCCAATCAGAACGTAACAGTGCTCCCCTGGACGTCCAAATCACCAGATTTGAACTCAATAAAACATCTGTGGGATGATTTGGATAGACGCGTGCGCAGTCGTCATCCAGCGCCGCAAACTCTGCACGAACTGCAGCAGGCTCTTGAGCAAGAATGGAGGAGAATTCCGAAAAACCGTATTCGCCGATTGATTGTGTCTATGCCGAGACGGATCCGTGCTGTGTTACAGGTTAATGGTGGGCACAACAGATATTGACGTTGCAGTGACGTCATCTGAGCGCTATGAACTTAAATGTGATACATTTTTAAATGTGAATGAACTTTAAAGTCTGAACAACCAGTCTGCCAAATTTCAGTGTAATTTGAGGCTTATTTCTGTATTAAAAATGATGTTGAAAATTCATATTTTGAAGAACAACAATTGGATGTTGGGTTTCTTTTTTGGGAGAGTATATTTGAATCGTTTCTAAAGCCATAGTGTGAAAGTTTATTTAAAAAGACAAGTAAGTTATTTTGGCACTGAGGACATTATTTGGAGTTTTGGAGTCCAGAGTAGTGAAAAAAGACATATATCGGAGCTTTATTGAACCTCAGTATGAAATTGCAATCCTCGGGTCGTCTAAATTCTTTCCAAAAAATGTAACAGTAATAAATATTTTTGAAGGAGAGTGTTCCCTTAGACACTTAAGAAGATCCATATTGTCTTTTTCCGGGCTTGAAAGAAAGGAATATTTCAAAATGAAATGAAATACATAGCAACGTAGAATCACTATTTTGCCGATCGAATTTACGTTCAGGCAGCTATGTAAAGCAAATGACATCGCACCTGGAAATGCTATTTACCAGTAAAGCAGACGAGTGATACGTCGCCCATTCTTCACTTTTCACGGGCTATCTTTGACAGATATACATTCTCATTTGATTTGTAAACAAACACTAAATGCGTCTTAGTAACATGTGCACAATCGTTTGGATTTTGTAAATTATAATGGTGTACAGGAGTCAAACAAGCGATATCACCGACTGGACTGTGTGCAAATACATGTACATGGTAAGTAGCGTTAATGTGGGACCAGAAGGGCCGAACGCTACGGAACGTAGCCAGGTTTCAAAAAGTAAATGGTTTAGACACTGGAACACGGAGTGCTCGCCCCTTACCCTACTATCTAATTCTTATAATATATATATATATTACTAGCGTCAAATTTGGTGTCGGAAGTAAAATAATAAACACTACGGTTTCTTTAGATAATTCCTTGCTCGCACGCATCCTCATGACAGATTCCAGTTTCAATCTACCATTGCACGCATTGCCGAATCCAATCGGCGTGTTTTGCGTCTCTGTATATTGGATTTGGCAATGCTGCAATGCTACTTTCAATTCAGGACTAGCTTCAATGTTGCAGCCTCCGCCGTACAATCGCGGCTAGCTGATCTTATAGAACCTGCCGAGTGTGAGCCGACAATGCCTCTTGTAATTGTGTAAAATTTATACTTTGTTTTGACGTATGATATTACAGTTACACAATACAATTGTTCATTGCTTTATGACAACTAATGCTTTATGAAAGAGGCTACATGTACGTAGATGCGGTCAAGGTTGTTTCGATTTTAATGTTGGACAAATGTATTTCGAAGGAACATTATCAGGAGTTCGAGGCATCCTTCATTTCAATCTTAGTAAATTGAAATCGAACATCCTCTTCAATTATATTATTTGTCGTTATAGGATCTTAATTTCTCAAACCCATTTTGGCATTTTCAGATTACAGCCACTTTCTACCAAAGAAACTTTGTTCTTGTCCAGCCAGCCACGAACTGAAGAAATCCATTTCACATATCAAGTTTGCGCTCCGTTTACACACAGCCTCACTTTCTGATGGTGTTCTATGGTGGTCGCCAAGATCAGTTCACTAATCTCTTGTTCTTCGTTCTAACATTTTGCTGGCCAAATTTTCGCATCAAGTTTGTGGTAATGAAGGGGGCTGCTATGTTGCCGTTCTCACCCCCTCAATATAGTCCTGTCTAGACATAATATCTGTTGCCGAGCCTTTATAAGCAGTTTTAATAACTATGATTTCCTAATGATTTTCTATGATTAGCTTAACCATCAAATTTCCTTGATATATTTCTGGGTCATACATAAAAGGGGCGTCCAGGCGCTTTTAGATGTAAATGGCTTGTGTACCCCACTTGGACCTGCGTAGATATCAGCCAGACCTATAATTCTGGACCAATTTTCTAGTTAAAAAGTCCCCATCAGACAATGATTTAGGACAAGGTACAAATGAAAGTATCATCAGCAGTGGATTTTGGTTACTAACATTAACAATATTACTTCCGAAGCAAAAGGTAGGTTGACACATGCCTCGTCACAAATTTAGTTTACATCATATGTCTGAAGCTAGTGGCTATACAAGCGATTTGCTGTATCTTCGGTGCGTGAATCCTATCCCTCGATACTGAAATTTTGATTGGGATACTTTTGGTTTGACCGTAACTCTCTTCCTCTTGGAAGCAAAGGAGTTATATAGACTCAGGTTCGAACTTCACTGACCGATAAATTAGTACATACCTGAATCTCTACAAAGTAGATGAGTGAGTTGGAAAAAGTCTTCCTAGCCGCCGTTACCATGTTGCGCATCTGATTTAACGAGAAGTCTGGCTCAGTAGTTGTCTTGTTATTGATACCAACATTCTCAGGTTTGGGACCTTGATACTTTTGAATTAGAGTCCGAAAAGGGATTGAAACTTGGCACCATGAAAAAACTTTACCTGCATATCCGGGAGTTCAAGGTTTATTCTAGATATATAGATTAGAATCCTCAAGTAATACTTTCTAAGGTACATTGGAAAGGTGCCATTTGGAGGATGTGCGTCGCAATTTCCAAAAAGTATGCAATATACATGTACTCACCTCTTTTAACAATGTTCGGATGCATGTTTTCTTCTGCTGGAGGTTCGCTATTCTCAATATTAGGAACATTTTCTTTAGAGTTTACGTAAACAAAGAGGGAGATCAAAGTCACCATTATTAACAGCTTTGCCATGTTGTTTCTCTTCTTCTGGAAATAAAGTCTGAACGCTGACAAAAATAAACTACATATATAAACAATTCATAGAAATATCGATTTTTTTCGGCTTAATAGATGTATTTTAGCATTATATAATGTTTTTTTCTTTATGTACATGTATGTCTCTATAGGATATAACCGCTTTGGCCCAGCTGTGTGTCGTATGTTATATCTTAATATTCGGAATAATATGCTCCTATTAGCAGCGGGTGTGTTGAATGAAGGTTGATTGATTGATTGATTGGTGTTTTACGCCGCGCTCAAGATTATTTCACTGAATGAAGGGAAAATACCCGCTGCTTATAGGAGCGTATTTATGTTCTTATAACCAATGGGTATGTCTTAGACAACTAAACTGACCTGTCGGCTAAAACTGTGTTGCTTAAAGTGGCATGAGCTACCAAAATTCACACTTTTTCATAATTTCAGATCATCAAGACAGTAAGAGACTTTGCAGGCCATCGAAAAACTAAATGATTGGCGCTAGAATGAGGGAAATTCTTAAACTCTACGGCCTATACGAACCGAAATAGCGTCCGAAAAGTAAACAAAATTTAGATAACCGGGACGACCATTCATTCGTTTTAAGTCAAAGTTGGTTCAAACAATCCTTCATTCTCGAGACTAGAAGCACTGAAAAGCTTCCGAATTATACGTCTTGAAAAAAAAATAGCCAATAATTTCAATATTCTGTTTTAACATCAAAATATCAACATTTTGGCAGCTCATGCCACTGTAAACATAAGCACTCATTCGGTCAGCTTATGTTAGTCGCCCGAAGGAGTGTTATGAATGAGTCATAGGTTGCCGAGAAGCAAACGAGACTAAAACTACCGGGGCCTTTTAGTGCCATCGGTGGAATTTTGACATTTCGAGCGTTTTTCGTCTTTAGCAGAATTTCTCACGTGGAAACTTGGTTTTGAGGCGAAAGATTCCGTATCTCGATTGCAGAGAAAGTCGCATTTTAACTGTTTAATCACAAGGAAAACATAACTTCTTTCACAATGCAAATGTTTTACCCTATATTTTCTGCAACACCTTCATTTGCCAATCTGCTGTCAATTTTTACCCAACACGAAATCAAAACCTGAATCTCCATAAACCCCTTTGTCTATCGAATCTCATTTTATACATTGAGATTGAAAGCACACAGGGAGTGGGACTACGAAAGCGTATTGGGGACATACATGATTTTATTTTTGGGTGATTCGCTATCTCATTTTAACGATACAGAGATACTTTTTCGTTATACGGAAGTAGCGTTCCCATCATCTGGACTTAGGGTACAGTTTAGTTCGGAGGAATAACTAATGCATTCATTTATGCTGCATTGTTGAGGTGATTACCTGCCATAATTACTGCGCCTTTCAAAGAATATTAGAATATCGGTGGTGCAAAGGATTGATTTAAAGAACAGTAGTAAATACTATTTTGGAGGGAACCTTTTGCAGACCGTTTTCAAGAACCGTGGTGCCGGATGGGAGGGGTGCGTGCAAGTGGGCTGTAACTCGAGCCCCTCCCCTATTTCAGCTGACCAATCAGTATCATAACAATAGGCAGACTGCCTGACTAGTTTTAGTTCCAGGATATCTTCCTGCCCGGAAAGTAATTAAAACAGGATGGTTCCAGGAAAGATCTCGCAACGCATCTCTAGATATCTAAAACCTCACAGCTCCTGGGGCCTAGGCGACAGTTGCCCCATCTCCTACTTTTCCTGCTCCCGGTTTAGAACGATGACTTTCTATTCATCGTTGTTTACGGCTAGGTCGTGTTAACAGTGGGCATTAATGTCCTATTTGTATTTAACATTTTAAAAAAGACTAACAAATCTGTCTGCTGTTTTATTAGTTTATTATCCAGGATAGCCGCAGAACACGCATCCCCGGCGATTGATCTAGCACCTTGGAGCTCTGAGTCCTTGGCGCTAAATCATAGATATGCTCCACTGTCCCTGGGGGGTATTAGTAGAATACAAAATGAGAGTTGAAACGCAGCTATGACGTCATACGAGGTGGAAACATGTTACGTAATATCCGAATTCCGGGTCTAAGACGTCCCGAGTGGTCGAGGTCAATAACTAGCACATGTCATTAACATCTAAGCTCCCGGCTATTGGTCGCGCTTGACTACACATCTAATTAAAATCTCCTAACAAGAGGAGGCAACAATGGCTTGAACTGTGAGGTCGAGGTCAATAACTAGCAAATATAATTAAAATCTTAGCTCCAGGTCATTGGTCACGGTTCGCAGCATGTCTAATTAAAATCTAAGCTCGCGGCTATCGGTTCACTACGGTACACATCTCATTAAGATTAGAATCTAAGTTATTTATTAAATTATATCAAGTATATCAATGACGATGCAGTTTTAAAATAAGCTGTATCACAGTCGGTTAATGAAATGGCTATTTACGTACTAGCCTTATTCAGCTCCAAAGAATGAAAGGTTATACTTAAGTATAGCCGCGAGCAATCACGCCTCGTTTCAATTTTAATTTTCTACGTCTTAGTTATTTATTAATGTATATATCGCCACATCTTAGCTTGCGGCTATGGTTCGCGCTTCACCGCACATCTCATTATCCTCATTTCATCGCAATAAGATCTACCCTTATCTGGATTTTACGCGGGGATTCCCCGTTTAAAGACGTATAGTGCATGAAGACTCGCCTAAGTGCGCAGTATGAAATGGGAATTTTCCATCGCGCCCGAGGCCTTCGTGTCTATATTTATACCGACAAAATCGTATAAATACCGGGGTTTGTACAGGCTCAGCTCACATTTCGACGCGGACCTGGAAGCAGACCACAGCTGGTAAGTAGAATTGCTCTATTAGTTACGGTTTATGTTTACCAATATTCCGCGATATCACATTTTGGTCGAAGTCGATGGACAAAGGTCAAAACTTTGAAAAATTTCAAAAATTTCAAAAAATTTCAAAAATTTCAAAAAATTTCAAAAATTTCAAAAAATTTCAAAAATTTCAAAAAATTTCAAAAATTTCAAAAATTTCAAAAAATTTCAAAAATTTCAAAAAATTTCAAAAATTTCAAAAAATTTCAAAAATTTCAAAAAATTTCAAAAATTTCAAAAATTTCAAAAAATTTCAAAAATTTCAAAAAATTTCAAAAATTTCAAAAAATTTCAAAAATTTCAAAAAATTCTAAAAGTTTCAAAAATTTCTAAAAACTTCAAAAAAGTTTCAAAAATTTCTAAAAACTTCAAAAATTTCCAAAATTTCTAAAATTTAATAAACTTTCAAAAATTTCAAAAAATTTTAAAATTTCAAATTTTTTTTAAAATTTCAAAATTTTTTTAAAATTTCAAAATTTTTTAAAAATTTCAAAAACTTTCAAAAATTTCTAAAAACTTCAAAAAGTTTCCAAAATTTAAAAAAACAAAAAAAAAGTTAAAAAATTTCAAAAAAAAAATTTAAAAATTTAAAGAAAAGTGTTAATCAAAAAATTTCAAAAATAAGTAATGTAATGTAAAAGTAATGTCTGGCTTATCAGCGATGCTACAATCAAGCGAATCAATTCTCTATTTCAACACTCTATTCTGTTTAGATTTACCCAACACCTCTGACTGTCGAGACTTAAGGTTCTAACAGGTAAGCCGTTTTTTTTTAATTTATGATGGTTTAACTATAATGGTGATCGGTTCTCTCCGCAATCTGAGGTAAAATCTACTGGTATACATCTGCGACCGTTTCTCTAGGGCGAGCTGGCTTGTCTCGGATTCGAAGGTGAGACAATAAGCCTGACTGTCCCCGTCATGAGATATGCGTCCCTTCGAACGTAACGTATGCCAGGGCTCGTATGGGCGCTACTCCGCGCGAGGCGACTCGCGCGTTGATTGGGCGTGATTTCTCCTTGTCATCCACTTCTGGATGACTTAATCAGATCGCACCTGTCTAGCTAACTCTAAATATCTCCACACATGTTAGTCTGTCTGATTTCTGCTTGTAATCTACTCCTGGATGACTTAATCAGGTTGTAACCCTTACCACACACCATTTCCCATAATCCTCAAGGTGTGACGTCACGATTAGGACAACCAATCAGTGACGTTGTACACAGATTCCGACAATCGGAACAGAGAGTCAACACTTTTTAAGCACTATCGGTAGTACCACTCACCACTCGCTCACCTGATTTGTAGAAGAGACGACGTATTTTAGTGTTTCCCCCTTCCACAGACATGAACACGATTTGCAACATCTGCGGGGCTGCTTTCACATCTGAAATCCGTCTAAACCAACATATGGGTCGAATTCACCAACGCAAAGCGTATAATTGCGATGTATGCGGCAAAACCTTCTCCAGGAGTGACACTCTCTACAAACACGAGGCTATGCACAGGAGGATGCGGCTAACTCCTGGTAAGTTATCACCTTGTTAAGCCACACTTTCGGACTTCGATTTATTATACTGATTTATCAAATAGACGCTCGGTTATATCAAAATTTTCTTATTGCAGATAATCAGCAGCCTTCAACCTCTTCTGGAATCGTACATAACCCGATTGCAGACATTCAGAGTAAGTTTTCTCGTCGACATTTAACGAAAAGAACTTGCTCCGTTCTTAAAACTGTCCCCAATTGATTAAAAACTTCTTTTTTTTTTCAGGAGAGCTCAACACGTTAATCTCTCAAACACGAGAAGAGATCTCCGCTAATCGTCCGTGCAACTGGTGTGGGAAACTGGCTGAATTGATGCCGGGGAGAAAGTTCTGTAGAGAATGCGGTCATCAAGGCGTACAGTGTTCGGATTGTAAACGTCCTCTACCTCAACGGTTTTACACCAGGGCCACCAACACTTGCGATACGTGTTGTCGAAAGCGAGAAAACCAGTCAGGCAAAGGTTCAACAAGCGTCGGTGCTTTAGAAGGACGTGTGAAAACGCACACTCTGGAGCCCACATCAGCAAACAAATTGGATATTTTACAGTTTTTTAAAGACAATGACTCGGCTGTGATGGGCATTTTAAATACGGAACTAGACACGCACAACGGTTTGAAATGGAATCTAGTGATCAATGTGAGATTAGTTAGATATACTTCAGAAGGCGAAGAGATTACTACGCAACCTAGCTTTCGCAGCCACAATTATATCACCACCAACAACAGCCAATTCGAACAGACCGTAGCCGATGCCTTCCACAAAATGTACGAAAGCTTCCAAACGTTTCAAAGGGAAGGCAGTGGTTGGGTGTTGGACGAAGTGGTGTCTATGGAACTGAACGTAGCTAAATATAGCCCTTTGCGCGGTTCTACCTACATCCCCACCCCGCAGGTCTTGGTTAAGAAAAAAGCTATTGTAAATGTAAAAAATTCGGATGATTATTGTTTCGCTTGGTCAGTCCTAGCAGCTTTACATCCGGGGGGAAAAGACCCGAATCGAGTTCAACATTACAAACCGTATTTCGACACTTTAAACCTAGAGGGTCTTGAATTTCCTCTAAGACTAGACCAAACGCACCAGTTCGAGGCGCAAAATTCAATATCGGTCAATGTGTTCGGGTACGAAGAAGGCATATTTCCTTTACACATCACATCCAACCGCTGCGATAAGCATGTTAATTTACTTCTTATTTCGAGGGGTGATACCCGTCATTACTGTTTGATCAAGTCTATGAGTCGTTTGCTCGGTGATCGTACGAATCACAACGGTCAAACACATTTCTGCGACTACTGTTTGCACGCGTATTGTAGCAAGGCTTTGTTGGACGACCACATACCTTACTGTAAGTCTCTAGGTCTACAGCGAACACTAATGCCCGAGGAAGAGACTCTGAAATTTAAAAATATTAGAAACCAACTCCGCGTCCCTTTCGCTATATACGCCGACTTCGAGTGTTTCACCGTTAAAGGAGATGATTCCACGGGCAAAACTACGAAGTACGAGAAACACGAGCCGTCCAGTTACAGTTATACGGTGGTATGTAATGTGCCCCGGTACAGTAAGCCCGCGACTATTTACCGCGGACCCGATGTTGTGCAGAGGTTTTTAAGCGATCTGCAGAAAGAAAATGACTACATCTGTAACATTCTAAAACAAACCCATCCAATGATTATCTCCTTTGAACAGGAGCGTAATTTTGAAACCGCAAGCCACTGCCATATATGCGATAAACCACTGGGCGCAAACAGGGTGAAAGACCACTGTCACATCAGCGGTATGTACAGAGGTCCCGCTCATAACGAATGCAATTTACAATTCCGGTTTAGAACGACGACTAAGGAAGAAGCTCGTAGGTTTTTTATTCCCGTCATACTCCATAACTGTCGCGGCTACGACGGCCATCTTATCTGCGATGTAATGGGTCTGTTTAAACATTTAAGAATTACGTGCATCGCTAATAACATGCAAAAATATATTAGCTTTAGCCTCGGGAATTTACGCTTCATCGACTCCTTCCAGTTTCTGAACGCGTCCTTAGATACGCTCGTGACCAATATGGCGAAGGACGGGCCGGAGGGGTTCTCTCAGTTGAAAAAACATTTCTCCGACCCCCACCAACAAAAACTATTGCTCCGAAAAGGTGTCTTCCCGTACACTTATATGACAGGTTCTGATAAATTTCGAGAAACCCAACTTCCGCCCATAGATTCGTTTTATAACGATCTTAAGGAAGAAGCCTTGTCTCGAGAAGATTACGAGCACGCGCAGACCGTATGGAAAGAGCTCGGTATGGAGAACTTGGGAGATTATCAAGATCTTTACATTAAAACCGATGTTCTCTTGTTAGCCGATGTCTTTGAGAATTTCAGAGACATCTGCTTGTCTTTCTATAAACTAGATCCACTTCATTATTATACCAGCCCCGGTTTAAGCTGGGACGCTATGTTAAAAATGACCGGTGTTGAACTCGAATTGCTGCAGGATATTGACATGCACCTTATGGTGGAGCAAGGCATTCGCGGCGGTATAAGTATGATCACTACAAAATACGCCAAAGCAAACAATCCTTATTTGTCCGACTACGATCCCTCACAGCCAACTAGTTATATATCATATCTGGACGCCAATAATCTGTACGGATGGGCCATGTCCAGATATTTACCTCAGAAAGATTTCGTATGGATGACAGCGGAGCAAATTGACGTTTTTGACGTCAAAACCGTACCAGATGATGCGCAAGTAGGTTACATATTGGAAGTAGACCTACAATACCCGCATCATTTGCATGACCTTCACAACGATTATCCTCTATGTCCTGATCGTCTGACTGTGTCGGATGAAATGTTATCGAGCTACTCCACGAGGTTAAAACAGGAGTTGCAGTTGAAAGGCAATCCAACTGAAAAACTCGTTCCTAACTTACATAGCAAGTCTAAATATGTCATCCATTACAGCGTCTTGAAATTCTGCTTATCGCAAGGTATGATATTGACAAAAATCCACCGCGGAATCTCATTCGTACAAACTCCGTGGCTGAAGCCCTATATCGACTTCAACACCGAAAAGCGCAAACACGCGAAAAACGACTTTGAAAAAGACTTTTTCAAACTGTTAAATAACGCCGTCTTTGGAAAAACAATGGAGAACCTGCGCAAGCGCACGCGCATCGAACTGGTGCACAACAATGCTAAACTGGAGAAATTAATAGCCAAGCCATCCTTCCGAAGTTTCAATATATTTAACCAAGACCTCTGCGGGGTGCATATGAGTAAAACAAAGCTGGTGTTGAACAGGCCCATTTACGTCGGTTTCGCTATATTAGACATTTCAAAACAGCTCATGTATGACTTTCACTACAATTTTATTAAACCCAAATACCAGGACAACGCCGTGCTTCTATTTACGGATACGGATTCTCTGTGCTATCGCATTGAATGCGTCGACATTTATAGCGACATGGATGCAAATGCTCACCTGTTCGACACCAGTAACTATCCAACAGATCATTTTTTATTCAGTCCTACGAACGCCAAAGTATTAGGTAAAATGAAGGATGAAACTGCTGGAGAACCCATATCAGAATTCGTGGGACTGCGACCGAAGATGTATTCGATGGTTTTCTCCGGTCGAGAAAAGAAAACTGCCAAAGGGGTGGCTAAATACGTGGTTAAAAAGAGACTCAGACATGAACTGTATAAACAGTCTTTATTCGATAAGAAACAGGTTACAGCATCTATGAATTGTATTCGCAGTTATAATCATCATCTTTATAGCGTAAATATAAACAAGATAGGTTTGTCGCCTTTCGACGACAAGCGTTACGTATTGGACAACGGCGTTGATACGCTAGCCCATGGTCATTTTAAAGTTCTGTAACAAATAAACGCTTACGAGTTGTGTATGTATAACAGAAATGTTCGGTGTAGGCAAGACCGTGTTGTAAATAATTACTATTGTATGCATATTCCTTTGGATGATTGTAGATATTACTACTTGTATATTATCAATAAAGATTATTGCCATAATACATCGAATAGTTCCTTTCTCAATTTCAAAGTTTGTTCCATCGCTTCCTCTCTAGACATTCCATATACGTTTTCCAGAATTTCACGAGTGTTTTGTATACCACGGTGTATACTATCCTTGTCCGAGTTTAAGCACCATAGGGAGTAGTTCTGGAGCATGCGCTGTTTCATATCCGGAAGATAATCTTCTTCAGCCAGTAGTCTGCTCTCCTTTTCCGAGTAACCTTCCGTAATATACGCTTCCGCTTTCTGGCGAACTTTATCCTCCATCATACCACGTGCGGACATACCGAACAGGTCGTGCCACACATCGCGTTGTATTTCACCGTTTCCGACTTGCTGTTTGAACCAAGGTGGGCTGACCTCGGTGTAGAGCTCGCCTTTACCGGTTTGTCGGAGAAAGTTCTTTTTCAGTCTCTGGTTCTCCGGCGTGGTGGGTTTCAAATCGATCAACAAAGACCCGTGAGGCGAGCTAGTCACCGCTTCTTCGTATACTTTCATAAAGTAGTTGCCTTTCCCTGGGTATATGCGCCGCCCTAGCAATGCCACCTGTTGTCTGTCTACCGGGTTGTTGAATAGTACGATGTATTGAGAGTTCAAATCTATGTCTCTGGAGGCTTTACCCCGATCGAACAAGTTTTGCGCGATATACACGACGGAAGCGTTGTCGTGGTGAGACCCTTTGGTGAATAGATCGGCAATTCGGGTGTCCTTTTTGACGTCTGTCATTAAATCGTCGAAGACTATGACGGTACGAATGGCTCGATTGAAAAACCCATCCTCTCCCAGATCAGGAGGAATACCTTTAACGAACTCTATGTTGTGTACAGCGTTTTTCATTTCCTCGTACAGCGGTTGCCATTTGCTATAACAAATGATGACGCGATGGGGTTCCGGTTGAATTTTCTTCTCCCGTAACAGACGTACCAACCACATGGTCTTTCCAACCCCGCTGGGGCCGACAATACGTATTCTCGCCGGGTGTTGGAGCGTCATGATGGGTGTTATTCGGTGGACTGAGAGGTGTCATGAAGCGCTAATCCTTTTTATAGGGTCTGAATGTCTTC
The DNA here is from genome assembly GCA_963971465.1 of Lepidochitona cinerea. NCBI lineage: Eukaryota > Metazoa > Mollusca > Polyplacophora > Chitonida > Tonicellidae > Lepidochitona > Lepidochitona cinerea. Next base: position 14,123,785 of record OZ020559.1, read on the forward strand.
CGCTCTGACCCAACTGTTGAATTTTGTGGGCCAACCGACGTACTTGACCAGTTTTTCCGCGCGGTCTCCACGTCCTCTGCTTTTCAACACCTTCTCGATGCGCCACAACGCGTTGACGTCTTTGTCTACTTTCTGTAGTTCTTGTTGGTAAAACGTACCTTCGATGGGGTCGTCCATAAAATCCGTCAGTTTGTAAACGGGTATTGAACGCCTACGCCATCGTTTCACGACCTTAAACAACTCTTCGGTGTAAGTGGACGTATAGGCTCTTTGAAAGATGTACCTCAAATGAGAGATTCTAACGGTGTCGCCCAATTTGAATCGGAAGGGCTGCGTTTTGACTCGTTGAGCCGTGTCTACGTATAGCTCCTTCCAAGTCTCCGCTTCGTTTTCCTCATCGATGTAGGCCGGGGCTTTTTGATTGAGCGATCTGTGAGGTCTGTGATTGTAACCGCTAACGATATCCGATAATGTCTCTAAATAACGATAGGTTTGGTTATGCGTGAAAAACCGATACATATGCGTCTTGATGGTGCGAATGACACGCTCTACGTAATTAGCTTTCTTCTCGTTGTGGGTGACGTAATGCCTTATCCCTTTCTTATTCAAGTGGGCTTTCATCCATTTATTATTAAACTCACCACCCTTGTCCCATCGAATCAAGGATGGTTTTCTGCCAGTTGCTAAAATTTTGTTTAAGCCCGATATGACGGACTCGTGTCGCTTGTTAGCTATGGGTTCCACCCACAGATATCTGGAAAAGACGTCGATAGCGACCAAGAGGAAACGGATTCCATCGTTATATTTGGCTATATTAGACACGTCTGCCAAGTCGATATCCCACAAATCATCGATACCCGTGGTGATGACCCTGTTTCTTTTAAATTTATATTTGACGGGTTTTTGAAGACTGTAAGCGTCTTGATCGCTTAACCACTGATCTACCGCCTTGGCGGGTACGCTATAGCCTTCAGCCTTCAACCAGGATCTTACTTTTGTCGGACCGGTGAAGGCGATTGGTTCACTGGGGTTAAAATACGCCCTTGCCAAGTGCTCTCGCCAACCGTTATCGGCCATTACTTTTTGTATAATAACCAAAACCGTATTCATCACATCGTATATATTTCATTTATTGACAAATAACGTGATTCAAACTTGGATAAATACAATTCGAGAAATAACGGGATACAAATCGATAAACGTAGCAATCGTTATGACAATGATTCTGATTAAAATCCGACATGATACTACGCAGTGGTACTTTTCTACTAAGTTGGAGCAAAAAGTACAAACAATAATAACCGCACGTAGCGGATAGCCTGCCTTGCAAACGCCGTGGATTATAGAAAACTCGTTTACAATTATAATTTAGAAAATCTCGAAATCCGGTAGAATAATGTTCCGGGGGAAAACTTAAACTGTCCAAGAAATAACCCATATCTTCTTCGAAATAAAACAACACCCAGTGTTGCCCGGGTAGTCGAGCTGGATCCGTATTGACGATGTAACCCGCTGGTTTTCTTTCCACCTCTGCCGGAAGCTGGTCAGCCGCCATGACGCGACACACTGGGAATCTTTGCACCGCGCATCGCAATTCCTCCGCGTTCATGAAGTTAGTATATTCCTGGATTTGTCCACTTCGAAGCTGGCCGGAAATTCTCCGTAGATGACGCAGGTCACGGTCTCCGGTAAAGGCTTGTCGAAGGCCGCCTCCAGTCGTACGGTCCCTCGATTGACGGGTAGACGGTTGTTCTCCGACGCTTGGGACGGGTTCAGGGAAAAGCCGTACAAGGCGTAACCGCGCGCAAAGTCGAATAAGTTGATGCTATTTCCAAAATCCTCTCCAGTCTTGCCCACAACGTCGTATAAGCTTAGATAAGCCGATGTACATAGAGACTGTTCATCCGCGTACTTCATTCGGAGGGGTTGTCCCGGCGTGGTTAACCCGTCCACATTCACCGATATACTGCCGAGATTGAAATGTTTGAAATTGAACGGATTCTTTTTATAGTCTCCAGCCACGGCCTTGGACTCGACGAAGCCCACGACTAAGCGGCTCGGATATTCCGAGGGCCAGATATTATCCCAACGAAACAAGACTTGACCCGAAGATAGGGTAGCCGTTTTAACTTCTGTACGTGTGTAGGGGTATTTCGCCGTCGTTGTTTCTAACAGCTCGCTTTGCGCCAAAATAACATCGGGGTTCACGCGAACTTTGCGTACTTTCAACGCGATTTCGTGGATGATCAATTTGTATGTCTTGTCGGCTTCCGCCGACATGATAACAAAAGACGAGGGGGCTCTGTACAGTTTCACGTATACGTCCACGTTGTTAAGGAGATATCGGGACTGCTGAAAAACATCCTGTAGCAGGGGTCCTTCCATTTCAAAGGGCACGCTTTCTTTGACACGATCGTGACGGTCGGCGAGACCCGCGTTCGACCCAGTTACCGGGTCAGGATTATCTATATCCATACCTCTGTCTTGTTCAAACATCTGGGATTCTAGTTGACTACTTTTGGTACCGTAGCCGTAATTTAAGATCGTCTGAGTGTAGGCTTTGTATGGAAAGTTATTGTCCTGTACCGTCAGCAGTTTCCCTTGCGCGGACACATCCACTTGAGAGAACATGGAATAGAGGAGATTGTTGATGGTAGCCACTTTTTCATCTTCAGCGACGCTGGTTCCGTCTGCTCGTTTCACGCTGGCTTTCACGTATAACCTAGTCGATTTCAAATCCAGATAATCTACTCCTTGGCCCGGGATGATAAACTCTATAGGCGCTTCTTCGGACAGTTGCGAGATAGGTCTAACGTCGATGTGATATGTACTGTTAACGGCGTTCGCGGAGGCAGGCCAGTCAAAAAGTGCCAGCTCCGTGGGTTGGGCTTCACTCATTCTGAAAGATGCGAGGTAACTTCTTCACCCTCCGACGTTTCGGCGGTGTACTAACTGATAAGGTTTCACGAGGTCTTTTTATACTTTCTCTCGCCTTGATCTCAGATTTCGCCCGCTGTACCGCTTGTTCCGCCGGAGATACCACCTTTATACTGGTTTTCTTTGTCAACGTTTTCTTCTCAGGCTTCTCTCTACAATAGGGTTCCAACGGGATGACGGTCGGGCCTCTGCTCGCTCGACCTAACGGCGTGCCCTTTTCACCGTTTTCGTATATATGAAGAGGTATATTACCCTTCGCCATGTTGCGATAAAATCGCACCCACTTGTCAACGTTGCTCATGTTTAAAGTGTAGCGTTAGCGACAAAGGCTGCGTTAGAAATGATGCTGGGGAGCCTTGCTCGTCCATTATATATATTTCTACGGTGTCCACTTCAGTAAGCACGAGAGGATGATAGTACGGATACGAGTAAACTTCAGTTAGTTGTTTCCTAACTACACCCGAAGCATCTACAGAGCGCAATAGGGGGAGAGATGTATCTCCTACCAAGGAATGCGCGCAGATATTAGAGCAGATGCGTAATATCGCCTTCGACTGGAAAGTCGGCTGTTTCTTGAGAGTGATTTCCACGAGGGCCACAACCCAGGATGATGTGTCGAAGCGAAGAGTCTTGTTCAGTTTGACCTCGAAATGATAGGGTTTATTTCCCGGATACAAGTCCGTAGAATCTGTGCTCGTCAAGGTTACGAAGTTGTCCATTCGATGACTTCCGTTAGAATGATGAGTCATAGGAGGGTAGGCTTTTATAATAGTTCCAAATCTCGCGCTGTACGACTCGTGGTGGTCGTTTACATACGTCGAAGGTAAACGCGATTCGTTGACCCGTGCGCGTTTCCCCGTCTTCGAACATTGCTTCTACCACGACTTTGTATGCCTCTAGACTATCGATCGTCTCCAACCACGTTTCCGTCAAAGATACGATGAATCGCCGTATCTATTAGTCTCCGTTTATTTTTGAGTTTGGTCCACTGGAAATAGTTCAAAGATACGATGAATCGCCGTATCTATTAGTCTCCGTTTATTTTTGAGTTTGGTCCACTGGAAATAGTTCAAAGACAAGCCTTTGATCGTTGCGCGGTCGTTAAGGAAATAGCGTAAATCTACCCTGAGACTGTTTTGGTATAAACATACGCTGGCCCTCAGTCGATCGTCTATTTTGATTTGTCGCATCGACGCGCATAACGTACGATTGGGTATGACGGTTATGGAAGACTCCGACGACTCGACCGAGCAATTGGCGGCTAGGACGATCAACGCTGTCAGCGATATGACGAAGAGTGCTACGACAGAAACCGATATTGCTTTTAGCTTCGTGCTTCGGTCCATGAGGCTCGAATGACGGATTGCAACTGATTGATTTATGCTGGTCGCTGATTTATATAAGTCTCTGGCGCGTGAAAATATGATTCCGATGATTTCCTCAACAAGTCGGGAAATTCGGTGGTGGTGATTTAGAATGAAAACCCATTCATCGGTTTCGCCGATAACGGTTTCTTTTTACCATTTTCTACTCATTGCATCGGGTTGAACTGTTATGACCCACGAGTATTCTACAGGAACACTCTGACAGCGCTGTCTACATGTGTGCGACATACCGGACATTTGAGATCGTCCTGGCGGCCCAACAGCTTATATAGACATAAGCGGCATATGCACACGTGGTGACAAGGGCGTAATAGTACTTCGCATATTTCGTTTCTGCAAACACCACCGGCGCCTATGTAGCCTTTTCGCATGCGTCCTATCGCACTTCCCATGATAGCTGTAACTAAACAGAAGCCTTGACAGGTATTCTTATATAGCGATGAATACAAATACATGATACGAAGTTATACATTGTTTATTAAAACTAAAGTTACACATGATATGGTTTTTGATCCCGCTCATTGGATGAGGTCAGATAGTTCATATATAGCTCGGTTAATGCGGGGTTTTGACGTCTCATCGGTGTTTCATCCAGGTACTGGACAATTTCCTCCTCGGGTCGTCCAAATTCAGTAGTAGCTCGAAGCCTGAATGCGTCGAGGAGTTTCATTTCGTTAAAATCTACGAAGACCATACCGATGAGGCGTCGACTTTCGTCCGAGTCCAGAGATGAGATGCAGGTGTGTTCCAGTTGGGTGGGATTGTCAATTTGGCAGGCGTGACATTCCAGTTCGCGGAGTCGACGAACAGCCGGAGCTATCATATCGTCGCACAGCGACCACCATAACCCGTCAAAACGCCGAACCACATCTTCCGCTATAGCGGGTTTTGGCGGAGGCGTGGTTGGTGACTGGAGCGGTGTATAAACACTTTCGATGTCCGGCATCATAACAGCGAGCTTTTCCCACGTTTCAATACGCATCGAGACGCCTTTCGATGTAGGATAGCGCGGGCCGTCTTGCTTGTACTGAATCCAATGTTTGAGGTGGACGTACACAGACCCTTCGTAATCCGTACAACTGAGGTGGATATCGTCGCATATGGGTGTAGCTACGGAAGGTTTGACGTGTCCTATTTGGTCTTTTAAAGTAGACCAGCCCTCTCTGGTCAGCTTTACTTCGGGATAAGGCTTGTAGCTTCTAGAAATCTTCACGATGTCATCGCTTACGGTCACCCGTAGAGTTGATGTAATGTCGAAGACTGCGGCCTTCTTTCTTCCTCTTTTCGTCGGGGTCGGAGCGGTAATACCGTTAGCACGCTTTGACATCTTAGACAAACGATGTAGACGACTCGGTGTTGGAAATCGAGATGACTAGTGTACTGATTTGGTCCACCTTATATACGCTCGGACAATTGCAGTTGCAACACTTATGAGCGTCAGCGTTTTTAGAATGATTTGATTGGCTGAGATTAGGTTTGATCAGCTTCCTTCGCGATGTTATGGGTTGGAAACTGTATCAATCATACCGCTAGCGGGCGTAATGTTCGAGTATTTTTATCGGAGAAATGTCCTCCACAAACGGTATTCTCCGCATTCTACGAATCGATTTTGTGTTTATTGATTACGTGCCGCTTCATGTCGTGTCGACGACTAAAAGTCTTGTTACAAACGCGGCAATTAAATCTATAGAATTATACATAAAGTTATACAACACACTCCGAGTATTAGTGGAAAGTATTTCCAGAAGGAAAGTTTTCGCCTCTTTTCCTGATTTATCCAAGCGTGATATTCTTTAATCTCACGGGCAATATCCTCGGGTAAACGAAGACACACTTCATCCGTGAAAAAATGTAAAACAAACAGGCGACTTTCGTTCACGACCCCGTCATCGAACATTTCATTCACAACAGTTTTATAACTTTCTAAAGTGCGTATGCTGTTGAGCATCTTATCCAACTCAGTTCTATTCATTACGGTATTTTTGAAATCACGAGCGAGATGTTGCTCCATGAAAGGTGCCATTGCGAATGATGAATGCGATGTTATAGCGACATATAAATGCGAATCGAATCTTAATCAAATGTGTAGCGAAGCGCGACGGATAGCCGCGAGCTTAGATTTTAATAAGACATGCGGCGAACCGTGCCCAATAACCGGAAGCTGAGATTTTAATTAGTTGTGCTAGTTATTGACCTCGACCTCACAGTTCAAGCCATTGCCTCCTCTTGTTAGGAGATTTTAATTAGATGTGTAGTCAAGCGCGACCAACAGCCGGGAGCTCAGATGTTAATGAGATGTGCTAGTAATTCGAATATTACGTAACATGTTTCCACCTCGTATGACGTCATAGCTGCGTTTCAACTCTCATTTTGTATTCTACTGGTATTTCATAAACCACATTTAACCGACTACGGTTAGAAAGTCGACTAAGCAGTACTGTTAAAGCAGGGAATGGAACCCGGGTCCCAGAGTATGACACCTATCGCCATCACTAAATGCCGGCCACCTTATCCATTCAGCCAAACGGCCTCTTCTAAAAAAGAGGTAGTTGACTGGTAGATACTACAGCGGACATTTAGTACCGCTCTGGTAACGTAATTGGCAGAGCTCCCATTGCTGAATGCATGAGTTTGATTAGTTAGTGTGTTTGAATAACTTAAGGCATACTAAACTGCTATGGCCAGAAATTTGCAGTAATCTAATATTAGTATTTATATCATTAAGACACGTTTGTACAAAAAAAAACATTCCATATTGTTCCATTTTCTGTCTTCTTAAGTGAAACACTACTTCCTCTGGACAGTAAACTTGACGAGACAGCAACATGTAGATCAAAAAATCTTAAAGGCCCACTTGCCGCCGTAGCCTGTTTAAATTTGCTAAGAAAACCACTCTACATGTGCTTACTACGACCAATACCACTAAACTTAAACATATGACACATGTCTAGTTAGCTTTAGAATGTAGAAATGGGGTGAAAAACAAACGAAGAATCGAAGCCTGATTATAACAACAACGATCAGTGTCGGTCAACTTTCTTGTTGGATTACCCTCCTGTATCTGTGGTTTACACTCAAACAATTATCAGCAGGCTTTTCCAGTCGCTGTTAACCGATCGTCAGTCTGTATTTCTCAGATAAATAGGCCTACTTAAAATTACACTGTGCCGTTAGTTCACTCACTCGACTGAAACATAAAATTCGCTTGTGCGAGCAGTTCGGTTTGTTTACGTTCCGGGTACCCAACAATTCAAATTTTCAAATTCAAATTAAAAATACAAAGTGACGTCCAAACTTTTAAATTTTGGTAAAAATAGAAAGTTCTTAACTTATATTGTCTGGGAAAAAATACAGAAAACGGTCTTTCTTTTTTAATGTAAACAATATTCCTGATTTTCGCGGCAAGTGTGCCTTTAAGGTATCTGAAGATACACTAGCCAGGACCAAATACCCGTGTCTGTATTCTACCTAAGATTTTCTGGGAGAACAAAAATTGTTCCTTTCTTTTCACATGATCCTATTGGGTTTAATCTCAGTCTACCGATATTCTCGCCACAGCTGAAGGTAAGCATTGTCAATATATCACTAAGTGTTCCAGAAAATATTGACTAAGGACAAGCCCCTGCCAGTCGTCAACCTAATGAAATGTCATGGGTTTTAGTTTATTACAACAACTTATGATTGGGTATAAAGGTCTAAATGACATACCTCTTTTTAACACAATTAGAAACTTGTCTCCATGGTTATTTTAGACAAAAAGATTTCCCCTATGCATGTGTATGTTAAAGGGGCATGAGCTGCCAAAATGTTGATATTTTGACGTTAAAACCGAATGTTGAAATGATTGGCTATTTTTTCTCAGGACGTATAATTCAGAAGCTTTTTAGTGCTTCTAGTCTCGAAAATGTACGATGAAGTATTGTTTTGAACTAACTTTGGCTTACAATGAATGAATGGTCGTCCCGGTTATTTAAATTTTGTTTACTTTTCAAACACGTTTTCGGTTCGTACAGGCCACATGCTGTATGGATTTTCCTCATTCCAACGCCAATCATTTAGTTTGTCGATAGCCTCTTACTGTCGTAATGATCAGAATTTATGAAAAAAGTGTGAATTTCGGCAGCTCATGCCACTTTAATGAAAAAATCTCATAAAGTTAATTCTAAAAATAGCTATGCTCGTCCCTGTTGTACCGCCTCATTTTGATTCTAAGAAAGCAGACACTGTACCCATGTGTTTTAATTGTGTTTATAAGTATATATGGCCGAGGAGATTGATTGTTTATTTTATGTCTATGACGGCGTTGGCAGGCTTATGGTGTGTTTCCACGGACATGCGTTAACGCGTGCGTTGACGGATGCGATTTTCCCCCAACGAATGGGAACTACATAAATATGCTATAGTGTTTCCATGGCCAGTCCGATAGTTTTTAACGCACGCGTTAACGGACGGAGAATGGAGCTTGTCCCATTTTTAACGCAACGGACGAGGGATTTCGCTAATCATGACGTCATTGAAGGGGTTTTCCGAATCTGATGACCTTTTGCTGTCAGATAGAAATCCACAGAAACACCGAGTGAGTTTGTTTACTCATTTTTACTGACTTGTGTTTGTGTTGTAAATGTATTTTGTATGAAAGGCTATGTAGATGTCCACTTATTCACATTATTTCCCCAAACCGAAAAAAAATTGTTGTCAAGGATATGACCTTGACTTTTGACCGTAACCTTATGACAGATCGCGCTGTCGATCGCATGCGTTAACGCAAGTCCGTGGAAACACTTCATCCTATCCGTTAAATGGTGTGTTTCCACGGACATGCGTTAACGCGTGCGTTGACGGATGCGATTGTTTAACGGATAGGATGAAGTGTTTCCACGGACTTGCGTTAATACATGCGATCGATAGTGCGATCTGTCATAAGGTTACGGTCAAAAGTCAAGGTCATATCCTTGACAACAATTTTTCGGTTTGGGGAAAGAATGTGAATAAGTGGACATCTACATACAAAATACATCTACAACACAAATAGTCAGTAGGAGTAGGCCTAAAAATGCATGAGTAAACAAACTCACTCGTTGTTTTCTGTGGATTTCGATCTGACAGCAAAAGGTCATCAGGGTCGGAAAACCCCTTCAATGACGTCATGATCAGCGAAATCCCTCGTCCGTTACCTCGTCCGATGCGTTAAAAATGGGACAAGCTCCATTCTCCGTCCGTTAACGCGTGCGTTAAAAAATATCGGACTGGCCATGGAAACACTATAGTGTATTTCTGTAGTTCCCATTCTTTAGGGAAAATCGCATCCGTTAACGCACGCGGTAACGCATGTCCGTGGAAACACACCATAATGGTGTGTTTCCACGGACCTGCGTTAACGCGTGCGTTGACGGATACGATTGTTTTGGTGTGTTTCCACGGACATGCGTTAACGCGTGCGTTGACGGATGCGATTTTCCCCCAACGAATGGGAACTACATAAATATGCTATAGTGTTTCCATGGCCAGTCCGATAGTTTTTAACGCACGCGTTAACGGACGGAGAATGGAGCTTGTCCCATTTTTAACGCAACGGACGAGGGATTTCGCTAATCATGACGTCATTGAAGGGGTTTTCCGAATCTGATGACCTTTTGCTGTCGGATAGAAATCCACAGAAACACCGAGTGAGTTTGTTTACTCATTTTTACTGACTTGTGTTTGTGTTGTAAATGTATTTTGTATGAAAGGCTATGTAGATGTCCACTTATTCACATTATTTCCCCAAACCGAAAAAAAATTGTTGTCAAGGATATGACCTTGACTTTTGACCGTAACCTTATGACAGATCGCGCTGTCGATCGCATGCGTTAACGCAAGTCCGTGGAAAAACTTCATCCTATCCGTTAAACAATCGTATCCGTCAACGCACGCGTTAACGCAGGTCCGTGGAAACACACCATTATGGTGTGTTTCCACGGACATGCGTTACCGCGTGCGTTAACGGATGCGATTTTCCCTAAAGAATGGGAACTACAGAAATACACTATAGTGTTTCCATGGCCAGTCCGATATTTTTTAACGCACGCGTTAACGGACGGAGAATGGAGCTTGTCCCATTTTTAACGCATCGGACGAGGTAACGGACGAGGGATTTCGCTGATCATGACGTCATTGAAGGGGTTTTCCGACCCTGATGACCTTTTGCTGTCAGATCGAAATCCACAGAAAACAACGAGTGAGTTTGTTTACTCATGCATTTTTAGGCCTACTCCTACTGACTATTTGTGTTGTAGATGTATTTTGTATGTAGATGTCCACTTATTCACATTCTTTCCCCAAACCGAAAAATTGTTGTCAAGGATATGACCTTGACTTTTGACCGTAACCTTATGACAGATCGCACTATCGATCGCATGTATTAACGCAAGTCCGTGGAAACACTTCATCCTATCCGTTAAACAATCGCATCCGTCAACGCACGCGTTAACGCATGTCCGTGGAAACACACCATTAGTCGGGAAGGAGACCGGGTTCTCCCCAGACCCTCGCCGAGTACCTGGTAACTCTTCAACTCAGATTGACCGACCAATGTTCCTAAAGCAATGGCTATCTAGAACTAGTAGCATTCAATTTTACTATGAAGTGTTCCAATCACCGGCAGATATGAATGAAATGCAATAAGCCTTACCTATACTTTGACATTTAGGTGAGTGGATATAAATAAAGAAAAGGTTCGACATTCATATAAAGCCATTTATAGAAAAAGAATGTCTAGACTTTGTTCTGACTGGAATAAAGCCCCATGGGGCTTGTTCTATCCCAGTTATCATAATAAATAAAAGGTTCTATAATGACGGAAAGCTGAATATTAACACATGTGTATGATAAAACGTATTTTTATTCTTGGTGGCATATAGCTTGAACATGTGTGCTGATGTACAGTTATATTGAACAGAAGGTATTTTTGGCTCGGGATTTAAATAATGATACTGAGTTAATTGTTTTATGTTCAGTTGGGAGTTTGTGCCATTCGCAAGCGCAAAAATAAAATCATGTATGTCCCTAAAACGTTTTTTGTAACAGACAAACAAACAAATTTCAAATCAAGTAAAAATTTCCGTTAATTACAAATCACAACTACATATATAGTTTGGTCTTTTTAGACAAGAAGATTTTCCCTGTCCCCGTGTGTTTAAGTGATCATAAATATATATAGTTTGGTCTGTACCGGTATGTTTTAGTGTTCATAAATATATAAAGTTTGGCCTGTACCCGTATGTGTTGGTGTTCATAGATATATAAAGTTTGGCCTGTACCCGTATGTGTTGGTGTTCATAAATATATAAAGTTTGGCCTGTACCCGTATGTTTTAGTGTTCATAAATATATAAAGTTTGGCCTGTACCCGTATGTGTTGGTGTTCATAAATATATAAAGTTTGGCCTGTACCCGTATGTTTTAGTGTTCATAAATATATAAAGTTTGGCCTGTACCCGTATGTGTTGGTGTTCATAATAAAAATATATATTTAGGTCCATGTGGATAGATTGATCGATCGATTGATTGATTGGTCTTTTACGCCGCGCTCAAGATTATTTCACTTATATGGCGGCGTTGCCAGTTTTATTGTGGGAGGAAACCGGGGTCTATGCCGGGAGGAAACCCACGACCTTCCGTTGGTAACTGGCAACCATCCCACATAGGTCGTTCGAGTGAAAACCCAGTCAGAAAATTTTCCAATTTTTTTAGGACTAAGTGGGATTCGAACCCGCGACCCATTGGTGCATGTGCATAGACACTTGACCACTACAACAGACACATGCGCAGACAGAACTACCTGTAATGTAAAACAGGTAGTTATTGGAATATTAATATTGGAAGTTATTTCGTGTTTTCTTATTTTCTTGAATTTCTCTATTGACTAATGATTATTTGACCCAGTTCTAGCTATCAGTCGGAACTTAGTGCCTTTACTTTGAATATTTGCCTATTCCGTTTTTTTCTTCTTCCAGACTCCACCTATACATACAAGTAACCCAACTTTTAATTTTCTATACTGCATATTTGTGGCGTGTAGCCAACTCTCTGACCTTCAACTGATGTGACTTATAGCCAACTTTCTGACCTTCCTATTGCATGTGTGGCAAATAGCCAACTTACAGGCCTCCACCCCATACATATATGTGGCGTGTAGCCAACTTTCTGACCTTCAACTGATGTGCCTTATATCCAACTTTCAGACTTCCAACTGATACATGTGGCGTAAACAAACTTTCTGACTTCCTACTGCATATGGGTCGCTAATAGCCAACTTTCTGACTTCCAACTTATTGAAATGTGGTATATATCCAACTTTATGGCCTCCAATTGATGTGTCCTATATCCAACTTTCTGGCCTTCAACTTAATACGGGACCTCGGGGGTCCAGTGGGTTAGAGTGTTCATCCTTCAGTCCCACACAGACCTTCCATCAAATCACACTCAGACCAAATAAAAATTTTAAAAAATTATGAGTGGATTTTTCTATCGGTCGCCGTATGTGGAATAGTTGCCAGGTACTCGCCGACGGTCGGTGGTGACTTTGCTTGATAAAGATGTTAGTATCTACATCGAAACGTTGCAACCCAATAAAACCAGAAGTTGTAATCCATATTAGCCTCCATTGTTTTACTGTATAAATGCACTAATTATCATACTTTAGACTAGCTTGTAAAAAATAATCATGCTAATTCAATTCTTTGCGAGTAATTGGGGTTGTAGGCTACACTGTGTGTTGTAATATCTGATGATGAGAGTAGCTACATACTCTCGAAAGCTCATAAATATACATCATCATGTACAATATAGTACGAGTTGTCCTATGTGTTTTGGCTTTACTAAACCACTCCATAGTAGAAGATGGGCGCCAGTGGCTCAATCGGTTTAATAGAACGATAGTCCCTCATATCCGTCACAGCAGCGTGGGTTCGAATCTCGCTGGGAACCTCGGTGGTCCTTCTCTGCGGCGCCGGTTCGAATCACACTCAGAACAAATAATAAATTAAACAATTTCTAAGTGGATTTTTCACTTGATCGCTGTATGTGGAGGATGAGACACGTGTGCGGCTAAGGACATGGAGGTACCACGAAGTTAAAATGCCGAACATCCAAATATATGGAGTTGGGAAAGGGTAGGGGAACACCCGAATTTAACTAGGCTGTGTCTCACTTAAAGCCTACTCCGAGATCATAAGCAGACTTGTGTACTCTGGGTTGCGATTCAATAAGGAAGTTTGTATTCTATAATACACCATGCGTAGGCATATTTGCAAACCGAATTTAATTGTGTGAATTCAATGGCCGTTCGCTCTTCGATACAATGCTAAAAATGTACACGGTATTTTATTTCAAAGCGACGATGTTTACACATGACACGTATACGTTGGTGTTGAAAGGGACCATGGAAAATAATTCTTGGAAAAACTGGGGAAATCACGTGACAACACCCGTGCGGATAAAAAACCAGAGCAATGTTCATCATTTTGTTCTACTTTAGGGTCTTTGTTTTATGGGGGAAGTTTGGACAACCACTGCTTTTTGAGGTACTTATGCACACGCTCAGGTTCGAAGTTTGTTTACATTGCGGGTACCTGAAAAATCTGTTTTTCAATCTCAAATAAAAAATACTAAATGATGTCAAAACTTTCAATTTCTGGTAAAAATAGAAAGTTCCTAACTTTTTCTATCTGCGAAAAATACAGAAAACCGTCTACTGTTTTTAAGGTAAACATTCTTCTGGATTTTCGCGGCAAATGTGCCTTTAAGAAACAGTATAAAATAAGATAGCGACAAATAAGAAAAGGTATAAATTAGATAACGACAAATAAGAAAAGGTATAAATTAGATAGCGAAAAATATATAGAAAGGGTATAAATTAGATAGTGACAAATAAGTAACGGTATAAATTAGATAGCGACAAATAAAAGGTATAAATTAGATAGCGACAATTATGAAAAGGCATAAATTAGATAGTGACAAATGAGAAACGGTATAAATTAGATAGCGACAAATGAGAAACGGTTTAAATTAGATAGTGACAAATGAGAAACGGTATAAATTAGATAGCGACAAATAAGAAAAGGTATAAATTAGATAGTGACAAATGAGAAACAGTATAAATTAGATAGTGACAAATGAGAAACGGTATAAATTAGATAGTGACAAATGAGAAACGGTATAAATTAGATAGCGACAAATGAGAAACGGTTTAAATTAGATAGTGACAAATGAGAAACGGTATAAATTAGATAGCGACAAATAAGAAAAGGTATAAATTAGATAGTGACAAATGAGAAACAGTATAAATTAGATAGTGACAAATGAGAAACGGTATAAATTAGATAGTGACAAATGAGAAACGGTATAAATTAGATAGTGACAAATGAGAAACGGTATAAATTAGATAGTGACAAATAAGAAAAGGTATAAATTAGATAGTGACAAATGAGAAACAGTATAAATTAGATAGTGACAAATGAGAAACGGTATAAATTAGATAGTGACAAATGAGAAACGGTATAAATTAGATAGCGACAAATGAGAAACGGTTTAAATTAGATAGTGACAAATGAGAAACGGTATAAATTAGATAGCGACAAATAAGAAAAGGTATAAATTAGATAGTGACAAATGAGAAACAGTATAAATTAGATAGTGACAAATGAGAAACGGTATAAATTAGATAGTGACAAATGAGAAACGGTATAAATTAGATAGTGACAAATGAGAAACGGTATAAATTAGATAGTGACAATTATGAAAAGGCATAAATTAGATAGTGACAAATGAGAAACGGTATAAATTAGATAGTGACAATTATGAAAAGGCATAAATTAGATAGTGACAAATGAGAAACGGTATAAATTAGATAGCGACAAATGAGAAACGGTTTAAATTAGATAGTGACAAATGAGAAACGGTATAAATTAGATAGTGACAATTATGAAAAGGCATAAATTAGATAGTGACAAATGAGAAACGGTATAAATTAGATAGTGACAAATGAGAAACTGTATAAATTAGATAGTGGCAAATGAGAAACGGTATAAATTAGATAGTGACAAATGAGAAACGGTATAAATTAGATAGCGACAATTATGAAAAGGCATAAATTAGATAGTGACAAATGAGAAACGGTATAAATTAGATAGTGACAATTATGAAAAGGCATAAATTAGATAGTGACAAATGAGAAACGGTATAAATTAGATAGCGACAAATGAGAAAAGGTATAAATTAGATAGTGACAATTATGAAAAGGCATAAATTAGATAGCGACAAATGAGAAACGGTATAAATTAGATAGTGACAAATATGAAAAGGCATAAATTAGATAGTGACAATTATGAAAAGGCATAAATTAGATAGTGACAAATATGAAAAGGCATAAATTAGATAGCGATAAATGAGAAACGGTATAAATTAGATAGTGACAATTATGAAAAGGCATAAATTAGATAGTGACAAATGAGAAACGGTATAAATTAGATAGTGACAATTATGAAAAGGCATAAATTAGATAGTGACAAATGAGAAACGGTATAAATTAGATAGCGACAAATGAGAAAAGGTATAAATTAGATAGCGACAAATGAGAAAAGGCATAAATTAGATAGTGACAAATGAGAAACGGTATAAATTAGATAGCGACAAATGAGAAACGGTATAAATTAGATAGTGACAATTATGAAAAGGCATAAATTAGATAGTGACAAATGAGAAACGGTATAAATTAGATAGCGACAAATATGAAAAGGCATAAATTAGATAGTGACAATTATGAAAAGGCATAAATTAGATAGTGACAAATGAGAAACGGTATAAATTAGATAGCGACAAATGAGAAACGGTTTAAATTAGATAGTGACAAATGAGAAACGGTATAAATTAGATAGTGACAATTATGAAAAGGCATAAATTAGATAGTGACAAATGAGAAACGGTATAAATTAGATAGTGACAAATGAGAAACTGTATAAATTAGATAGTGGCAAATGAGAAACGGTATAAATTAGATAGTGACAAATGAGAAACGGTATAAATTAGATAGCGACAATTATGAAAAGGCATAAATTAGATAGTGACAAATGAGAAACGGTATAAATTAGATAGTGACAATTATGAAAAGGCATAAATTAGATAGTGACAAATGAGAAACGGTATAAATTAGATAGCGACAAATGAGAAAAGGTATAAATTAGATAGTGACAATTATGAAAAGGCATAAATTAGATAGCGACAAATGAGAAACGGTATAAATTAGATAGTGACAAATATGAAAAGGCATAAATTAGATAGTGACAATTATGAAAAGGCATAAATTAGATAGTGACAAATATGAAAAGGCATAAATTAGATAGCGATAAATGAGAAACGGTATAAATTAGATAGTGACAATTATGAAAAGGCATAAATTAGATAGTGACAAATGAGAAACGGTATAAATTAGATAGTGACAATTATGAAAAGGCATAAATTAGATAGTGACAAATGAGAAACGGTATAAATTAGATAGCGACAAATGAGAAAAGGTATAAATTAGATAGCGACAAATGAGAAAAGGCATAAATTAGATAGTGACAAATGAGAAACGGTATAAATTAGATAGCGACAAATGAGAAACGGTATAAATTAGATAGTGACAATTATGAAAAGGCATAAATTAGATAGTGACAAATGAGAAACGGTATAAATTAGATAGCGACAAATATGAAAAGGCATAAATTAGATAGTGACAATTATGAAAAGGCATAAATTAGATAGTGACAAATGAGAAACGGTATAAATTAGATAGCGACAAATGAGAAACGGTATAAATTAGATAGTGACAATTATGAAAAGGCATAAATTAGATAGTGACAAATGAGAAACGGTATAAATTAGATAGCGACAAATGAGAAACGGTATAAATTAGATAGTGACAATTATGAAAAGGCATAAATTAGATAGTGACAAATGAGAAACGGTATAAATTAGATAGCGACAAATGAGAAACGGTATAAATTAGATAGTGACAATTATGAAAAGGCATAAATTAGATAGTGACAAATGAGAAACGGTATAAATTAGATAGCGACAAATGAGAAACGGTATAAATTAGATAGTGACAATTATGAAAAGGCATAAATTAGATAGTGACAAATGAGAAACGGTATAAATTAGATAGTGACAATTATGAAAAGGCATAAATTAGATAGTGACAAATGAGAAACGGTATAAATTAGATAGCGACAAATGAGAAAAGGTATAAATTAGATAGCGACAAATGAGAAAAGGCATAAATTAGATAGTGACAAATGAGAAACGGTATAAATTA
Organism: Lepidochitona cinerea; assembly: GCA_963971465.1. Lineage (NCBI taxonomy): Eukaryota > Metazoa > Mollusca > Polyplacophora > Chitonida > Tonicellidae > Lepidochitona > Lepidochitona cinerea. The sequence continues at coordinate 14,141,442 of OZ020559.1, forward strand.
GATAGCGACAAATGAGAAACGGTATAAATTAGATAGTGACAATTATGAAAAGGCATAAATTAGATAGTGACAAATGAGAAACGGTATAAATTAGATAGCGACAAATATGAAAAGGCATAAATTAGATAGTGACAATTACGAAAAGGCATAAATTAGATAGTGACAAATGAGAAACGGTATAAATTAGATAGCGACAAATGAGAAACGGTATAAATTAGATAGTGACAATTATGAAAAGGCATAAATTAGATAGCGACAAATGAGAAACGGTATAAATTAGATAGTGACAATTATGAAAAGGCATAAATTAGATAGTGACAAATGAGAAACGGTATAAATTAGATAGCGACAAATGAGAAACGGTATAAATTAGATAGTGACAATTATGAAAAGGCATAAATTAGATAGTGACAAATGAGAAACGGTATAAATTAGATAGTGACAATTATGAAAAGGCATAAATTAGATAGTGACAAATGAGAAACGGTATAAATTAGATAGCGACAAATGAGAAAAGGTATAAATTAGATAGCGACAAATGAGAAAAGGCATAAATTAGATAGTGACAAATGAGAAACGGTATAAATTAGATAGCGACAAATGAGAAACGGTATAAATTAGATAGTGACAATTATGAAAAGGCATAAATTAGATAGTGACAAATGAGAAACGGTATAAATTAGATAGCGACAAATATGAAAAGGCATAAATTAGATAGTGACAATTATGAAAAGGCATAAATTAGATAGTGACAAATGAGAAACGGTATAAATTAGATAGCGACAAATGAGAAACGGTATAAATTAGATAGTGACAATTATGAAAAGGCATAAATTAGATAGTGACAAATGAGAAACGGTATAAATTAGATAGCGACAAATGAGAAACGGTATAAATTAGATAGTGACAATTATGAAAAGGCATAAATTAGATAGTGACAAATGAGAAACGGTATAAATTAGATAGCGACAAATGAGAAACGGTATAAATTAGATAGTGACAATTATGAAAAGGCATAAATTAGATAGTGACAAATGAGAAACGGTATAAATTAGATAGCGACAAATGAGAAACGGTATAAATTAGATAGTGACAATTATGAAAAGGCATAAATTAGATAGCGACAAATGAGAAACGGTATAAATTAGATAGTGACAAATGAGAAACGGTATAAATTAGATAGTGACAAATGAGAAACGGTATAAATTAGATAGTGACAAATGAGAAACGGTATAAATTAGATAGCGACAAATGAGAAACGGTATAAATTAGATAGCGACAATTATGAAAAGGCATAAATTAGATAGTGACAAATGAGAAACGGTATAAATTAGATAGTGACAAATGAGAAACGGTATAAATTAGATAGTGACAAATGAGAAACGGTATAAATTAGATAGCGACAAATAAGAAAAGGTATAAATTAGATAGTGACAAATGAGAAACGGTATAAATTAGATAGTGACAATTATGAAACGGCATAAATTAGATAGTGACAAATGAGAAACGGTATAAATTAGATAGTGACAAATGAGAAACGGTATAAATTAGATAGTGACAAATGAGAAACGGTATAACTTAGATAGTTACAAATGAGAAACGGTATAAATTAGATAGCGACAAATAAGAAAAGGTATATATTAGATAACGACAAATGAGAAAAGGTATAAATTAGATAGTGATAAACAAGAAAGGGTATAAATTAGATAGCGACAAATGAGAAAAGGTATAAATTAGATAGCGACAAATAAGAAACGGTATAAATAAGATAGCGACAAATAAGAAAAGCTATAAATTAGATAGTGACAAATAAGAAACGGTATAAATTAGATAGTGACAAATGAGAAACGGTATAAATTAGATAGCGACAAATGAGAAGCGGTATAAATTAGATAGTGACAATTATGAAAAGGCATAAATTAGATAGCGATAAACAAGAAAAGCTATACATCAGATAGTGACAAATGAGAAACGGTATAAATTAGATAGTGACAAATGAGAAACGGTATCAGTTAGATAACGACAAATAAGAAAAGGTATAAATTAGATAGTGACAAATAAGGAAGGAATATATACAGTACAATATGACTTATTATTTGTGCATATGTAAGAGGGGGTTAAATATTGTTCAAAAGCGCAAGAAGCACAACGCATGCAGTGGACTATAGTTCCACGGTAAACTATAGGTATAACATTGTATATATCTTTTCTGAAAGGTACATGCAGATTTGAATGAGTACCAATGAAAACTGTACATAACCAAAGAGAGTAGATTGACAAGAGTGGTCACTTCGTCCGCGCCATGTTGAATTTGAAAAATTTCAATTTAATTAAATTTTATTGTACTTGGCACTTGAACAAAGCAGAGTACAAACAACAAAAAGTGTAACAATCATAACTTGGAAATATTTACAATGGTAACTAAAGTACCCGCTGACACGGACGCGATTCGATTATTAGGAACCTCCTTTCCATAGGGGGCGCTTTACAGTCGAATCGTGTACAGTAGGAACACCCTTCCGCTAGGGGGCCGAAAAACATGCCGGCAATGCTAATTGGAGGAAGTGACCACTCTTGTCAATCTACTCTCTTTGACATAACACTATCACAGGCCTATATCAGTGTGCTTTTTTAATATTGGCTACGTTCCGGGCTGTTGACACTTTTAACAAAGCAGGATTCAAGACAGTTTACTCTAGCGGAATCCAGGAAGCAAAACTCAATACTATCAAAGCACGATCGTATTGTGATACTCACAGGCGGTGTGTCGACTTTAAAACTATATTAAACTATAGATTTATACATTCTTTAAAAATTCTTCCAACCGAGATCGACTTGAAGCCATCTCAGGACGGAAAATGGACACGTTGGCTTTACTCAGAGTTAGCTTATTTCTCTACGTTCTGATTTACAGTCGAAAAGAAGGTACGGTAAAACAAGAAACATCAAAACTGGTCGACCTATAACTGTGTTTTATAGCTCAATAGCCGCTAGAAGATTTCTTTATCAATTTATTTTGAAGTTTTGCGGAATAGAATACTTTAGATAAATGCTTTACACATGTGACAATTCGTAAATTCATTATACGTTGAAGGGTACTCGTGAAAAACATTGTATATATCCAGTTGGAAATATCCAAACTCTGTGCCCTAAGTTTATAAGCGGATGTTGTGCTGGTTACTGCAGTTCGATCGATTAATTGATTGATTGATTTTTGACGCGGCATTCAAGATTATTTCCCTTATATGACGGCGTTCCCAGGTTATGTAGGGTAGGAAACCGGGCTCATTGCCTGGAGGAAACCGCCGACCTTCGGCGAGTACCTGGCAATTCATCCACAAAGGCAATCGAGTGAACAATCTACTCATACACATGCCTTCTGTCGATGCGGCGCGGGTTCCAATCCCACTCAGACAAAATAAAAATTGAAAAAAAAATTCTGAATTGATTGTTCACGCGAGCGCCGTAGGTGCAAGAGTTGCCAGGGTAAATAGCCCGATTTCCTCCCCATACTAAATCGTCCTGGCACAAATACAACAACAAGGGTCAGAAAGTTCAGTTCTGGATTACCCTCTTATCCAGTTTTTTTTTCAGATAACAACAGACCTAAAATTGTCATTTCTCTTTCAGTCGGCTGTATTGACAATGACACCCGCCTCGTTTGGACGACGTTTAACAGAGCGTTTTCTCCAGTAGAACCCTACATCTCCTATGTCAGAGGCAGCCCTTTTCAAATAACATCAACAAATTTCGCGCCAGTCACCGTCCAGAAAACGGCACAAAATGAAGTACCTTATGGACTTACGTTCGACTACCGGCGTCAACGTCTTTTCTACTACGACGTTACTACAGTGAAGATTTATGCTTCTTCGTTTAACTCAAGTATCAATTTTGCACCTGTACACGATGGAATTGGCGATTCTTTAGCGATGGCGCTTGATTGGACGACAGGAAATTTGTACTGGGTTGATGGTTTTTTTAACTGGATTGCTTTCAAACCTTCACAAGGAGGCCAGGATGCTGTAGATATTATAGATTTTAAAGTATTGATCGAAGACAATGTTAAACGACCCATTGGCATCGCAGTGGATCCAACTGACGGGTAAGTGTCTACTTAAGTGGCATGAGCTGCCAAAATGTTGATATTTTGACGTTAAAACAGAATGTTGAAATTATTGGCTATTTTTCTTAAGACGTATAATTCAGGAGCTTTTTAGTGTGTCTACTCTCGAAAATGTACGATATATTATTGGTTTGAACTAACTTTGGCTTAGAATGAATGAATGGTCGTCCCGGTTATTTAAATTTTGTTTGCTTCTCGAACACGTTTTTGGTTCGTACAGGCCACATACTGTATGGATTTTCCTCATTTCAACGCCAATCATTTAGTTTTTTGATGGTCTTCAAAGCCTTTTACTGTCGTGACGATCAGAAATTATGAAAAAAGTGTCAATTTTGGCAGCTCATGCTACTTTAAAGTGGCATGAACTGTCGAAAAGAAGCAAATCATAGGCTCTGGCTGGTAGGCCTACGTACCGACATATTGCTCAAAAAAGTAAAAGTAAATTCGATAACCGTTGACGAACCCTCATTAATGAAATAAAATATTCTGGATTTTGGCGCTGAGAGTGCCTTTCAATGGGCGCCGTGTGTCTAATGCCGTACATTTAATTGATAAGGTGTTGGGATGATCAGTGCATTCAGTGGTAAACTTCTTTCTCGCGATAGGCAGTTTAATGGCGACTTTAAAAGAATTTTTGAGTTCCTTTGCAGCTGGTTTGTTCACGAAAAAGTTTGTTATCCATACCAACCCCGTGTTTATTGGTTTGTTCACTTTTAGTTTAAGCTATATTTATTCTCACTAAAACACACGGGCACAGGCAAAATCTTTTTGTCTAAAATAACCTTGGAGTTAGTTTTAGCTATAGATAGAATGTTCTAACAGAGGCTTCAGATCGGACAGTTGAACGCTTACAGCCTGGTCGGTCATTTCGTTGTTCTAGTTTTTTCTGGGCTTGTCCTGATTCTATAACGTTAAAATTAAACTTAAGAAGGTGGACACTTCACAAATTATCACAAATATTAATTTTAGTTACTCAAGCGGAGATAAAAGCCAAACAGCTTTCACAACTAACTACAGTATACAGTTCACCCATGTAGAGCCTCTGCCAACGTCCACCCGAAACCGTCCGTCAGACAGTAAACAATGTAAAAGAGAATTGCCAGTCATTACCCGTTAAAGTGACATGATCTGCCAAAATTCACACTTTTATCATAATTTCTAATCACCACGACAGTGAGAGGCTTTGAAGGCCATCGAAAAACTAAATGACTGGCGTTGGAATGAGGAAAATCTATAGAGTATGTGGCCTGCACAAACCGAAATAGTGTCCAAAAAGTAAACAAAATTTAAATAATCGGGACGACCATTCATTCATTCTAAGCCAAAGTTAGTTCAAAACAATACTTTATCGTGCATTTTTGAGACGAGAAGCACTAAAAAGCTTCTGAATTGTACGTCTTGAGAAAAATAGCCAATAATTTGAACACACTGTTTTTATCTCAAAATATCAACATTTTGGCAGCTCATGCCACTTTAATTGCATAGTTTTTGTTAAGAATCAACCTACTACCTTCCATCCAAAGTTATTTCAGTCTTATTTTTCAAATTAGTAGAAACATTATCAGAAATGTAAAAAAATGATACACAACTAGAGGGCTATTTATGAATTGCGAGAGCGCTAGGGGATCCCCCCTTAGATAACAGTCAGACATATTACATCATGACAAGAGAATGAAACACAATCGGTTTTGGAGAGAATCCAAATCATACTTTTAATGTGTTTCGGAGGCTTTCTTTACGGAGACCAAGGTCAAGAGTAATGAATCAATAAAATACAACACTGAATGGAAATCAACGTCAACATGCTTGAAATGTTTTCTATACGACTAACCCAAATACCATATCGGGTTAATTCTGTAGCGACAAAGAAAATGACTTTGTCACCAAGTCTTGTGTCGGACTGAGGGACTATCACTTTGCCGACTGAGTCACCGAGGCCTGTGTCGCACTGAGGGGCTATCACTATGACGACTGAGCCACCAAGTCTTGTGTCGGACTGAAGGACTATCACTTTGTCGACCGAGCCACCGAGGCCTGCGTCGGACTGAGAGACTGTCACTTTGCCGACTGAGCCACCGAGGCCTGTGTTACACTGAGGGACTATCACTTTGCCGACTGAGTCACCGAGGCCTGTGTCGGACTGAGGGACTGTCACTATGACGACTGAGCCGCCGATGCCTGTGTGCGACTGAGGGCCGCGGACTATCACTTTGCCGACTGAGCCACAGAGGCCTGTGTCGAACTGAGGGTCTATCACTTTGCAGACTGAGCTAACCCCCCCCCCCCCTCCCTAAAGAAAAATATTCAGAAATAAATAAGTAGTACAAATTACAAGAGCTCTGGTTGTTTCAGTATTAACAATTACTTATATATACTTTTGTTCAGTGTTTCTTTTCTTTTCTTTAAAGTTGCAATAAACTATATATATTTTTTTCAGGCTGCTGTTTTGGTCACAAGCCGGAACAGTGCCTTGTATAAAGCGGGCAAAATTAACTGGTGAATCAGTCCAGACCATTGCGTCTAGAGGGATCTACACTCCTCGTGGAATAACAATTGATATCAGAACCAAAACTATTTACTGGCTGGATAGCTTTAAGGAATCTGTTGAACTAAGTCGGTACGACGGGAGCAACAGACAGCGATTGAGAAAAATCAACGGGGCTTCGCTATACGGTATCAATTTCTACCAGGTATGAATTCGATAAACCAAATCGATCAATGGCAATGAATCAAGTCATTAAATCAATAAATCAATCAATCAACCAATCAATAAAACAACCAATAAAATCAATCAATCAACCAAACCAGTGAACCAATCGATAAATCAAAGAATACAAGCAACCAATAAATCAACCAATCAATAAATCAACTAATCAATAAATCAACCAATGAAACAAATCAATCAAATAAATCGATCAGCAGCCAATCAATTATACTATCGATCAAGAAATCAACCAATCAATTTATTATTCTCTGTGGATGTACTTTAAATCTCTATATTATGCTACAAATTAAAGTTCGTGAAAAAAGGTACACATTTTGGCAGTTATAGTTGCTTCATCAATACTATATTTCTCAGGGATGGTTCTGACATTTTAGGGGGCAATATTTCTCACGGATGATGCTGACATTTTACGGGGCAATATTTCTCACGGATGGTGCTGACATTTTAGGATGCAATATCCCTCACGGATGATGCTGACATTTTACGGGGCAATATCCCTCACGGATGGTGCTGACATTTTAGAGGACAATATTTCTCACGAAAAGTGCTGACATTTTAGAGGGCAATATTTCTCACGAATAGTGCTGACATTTTAGAGGGCAATATTTCTCACGAATGGTGCTGACATTTTAGGGGGCAATATTTCTCACGGATGGTGTTGATATTTGAGGGTGCAATATTTCTCACGAATGGTGCTGACATTTTAGGGGGCAATATTTCTCACGGATGGTGTTGATATTTGAGGGTGCAATATTTCTCACGAATGGTGCTGATATTTGGGGGGTGGGGTCAATATTTCTCACGGATGGTGCTGACACTTTAGGGGGCAATATTTCTCTGCGATGGTGCTCACATTTTAGAGGGCAATATTTCTCACGAATGGAGCTGACATTTTCGGGGGCAATATTTCTCACGAATGGTGCTGACATTTTAGGGGGCAATATTTCTCACGGATAGTGTTGATATTTGAGGGTGCAATATTTCTCACGAATGGTGCTGACATTTTAGGGGGCAATATTTCTCACGGATGGTGTTGATATTTGAGGGTGCAATATTTCTCACGAATGGTGCTGATATTTGGGGGGTGGGGTCAATATTTTTCACTGTTGGTGTTAACACTTTAGGGGGCAATATTTCTCACAGATAGTGCTGACATTTTAGGGGGCAATATTTTTTACGGATGGTGCTGACATTTTAGGGACCGATATTTCTCACGAATGGTGCTGACATTTTAGCGGGCAATATTTCTCACGGATGGTGCTGACATTTTTAGGGCAATATTTCTCACGGATGGTGCTGACATTTTAGAGGGCAATATTTCTCACGAATGGAGCTGACATTTTCGGGGGCAATATTTCTCACGAATGGTGCTGACATTTTAGGGGGCAATATTTCTCACGGATGGTGTTGATATTTGAGGTTGCAATATTTTTCACGAATGGTGCTGATATTGGGGGGGGGGGTCAATATTTCTCACGGATGGTGCTGACATTTTAGGGGGCAATATTTCTCAAGGATGGTGCTGACATTTTAGGGGGGGGGGTCAATATTTCTCACGGATAGTGCTGACATTTTAGGGGGCAATATTTCTCACGGATGGTGCTGATGTTTTTGGGGCAATATTTTTCACGAATGGTGCTGATATTTGGTGGGGGGGGGTCAATATTTCTCACGGATGGTGCTGACATTTTAGGGGGTAATATTTCTCAAGGATGGTGCTGACGTTTTATGGGGCAATATTTTTCACGGATGGTGCTGGCATTTTAGGGGGCAATATTTCTCACGGATGGTGCTGACATTTTAGGGGGCAATATTTCTCACGGATGGTGCTGACATTTTAGGGGGTAATATTTCTCACGGATGGTGCTGACATTTTAGGGGGCAACATTTCTCACGGATGTTGCTGAGTTTTTAGAGGGCAACATTCCTCACAAATGGTGCTGATATTTTAGGGTGCAATATTTCTCACGAATGGTGACGACATTTTTAGGGGCAATATTTCTCACGGATGGTGCTGACATTTTAGGGGGCAATATTTCTCACGGATGGTGCTGACATTTTAGAGGGCAACATTTCCCACGATTGGTGCTGACATTTTAGGGGGCAATATTTCTCACGGATGGTGCTGACATTTTAGGATGCAATATTTCTCACGGATGTTGCTGACATTTTAGGGGGCAATATTTCTCACGGATGGTGCTGATATTTGAGGGTGCAATATTTCTCACGGATGGTGCTGACATTTTAGGGGGCAACATTTCCCACGGATGGTGCTGACATTTTAGGGGGGAATATTTCTCACGGATGGTGCTGACATTTTAGAGGGCAACATTTCCCACGATTGGTGCTGACATTTTAGGGGGCAATATTTCTCACGGATGGTGCTGACATTTTAGGATGCAATATATCTCACGGATGTTGCTGACATTTTAGGGGGCAATATTTCTCACGGATGGTGCTGATATTTGAGGGTGCAATATTTCTCACGGATGGTGCTGACATTTTAGGGGGCAACATTTCCCACGGATGGTGCTGACATTTTAGGGGGGAATATTTCTCACGGATGGTGCTGATATTTTAGGGGGCAATATTTCTCACGGATGTTGCTGACATTTTAGGGGGCAATATTTCTCACGGATGGTGTTGACATTTTAGGATGCAATATATCTCACGGATGTTGCTGACATTTTAGGGGGCAATATTTCTCACGGATGGTGCTGATAACAGGATACTTATTCTAAACGAAGGAACCGGTGCACTGAGACAGATTATCAACACGGGACAAAATGGTCGAACCAATGGAATTGCTGTTTACAGTGGTGAAAGTCAGCCATTTGAATCAGGTAAGCTTGGAAATGTTTATCCAATGAACTATATGCGTGGAACGGAGGCCACGTGGTTCTTGATATGCTTCGAATGCCGCCATTACTAGGAGATAGTGGATCGTCCATCCAGATCTGTTCTGCACGCGCTTATCAACTGTCAATGGCGGCACATTTTACAAAGTCCAATCCAAACCAGCCAATGAGACGTGTCCATTCCACGCATATAGTTCATTGTGTTTATCAGTTTGTTTCTTTCATTTCTCTCTTCACCGTAAATATGTTTACATAAAACGAACGTAAGGCTGTGGTGCTTGGCTTCAATGAAGACCGGACACAAACAAGTATCGGATAAAGAAATACTGTGTGTGTTAGTTTCTTTTTATGTGGCATTTCACTCCAACCAACCTAAAATTGGAGGTTATCCTTCAATAAAATCAAGTCACGTAGAATGGCGCGAGATTGCTCTGCACGAGTTGTAATAAAGCACCAAACTAGAACGAAAAATCTCCCAAATACATGCGCAATCACAATACTGGTAAGTTTTTAAAAGTACACAAGCCACATCTGGAGAACGAACCTTGATATTTGAAAAATTGTGAATTGTGTTAGGCGAGATGATAGATTCGATGCACTTTGGTCGCTTTAACAATAACGGCCTAATTGTATGCTTTACACAGATTTGTGCGCTGTCTGTGTCAACAATACGTTTAACATTTTACCCTTTGCACAGATCCGTGCGCTGCCTTTGTCAACAATACGTTTAACATTTTGTTCTTTGCACAGATCCGTGTGCTGCCTGTGTCAACAATACGTTTAACATGTTGTCCTTTACACAGATCCGTGTGCTGTCTGTGTCAACAATACGTTTAACATTTTGTCCTTTGCACAGATCCGTGTGCTGTCTGTGTCAACAATACGTTTAACATTTTGTCCTTTGGACAGATCCGTGTGCTGTCTGTGTCAACAATACGTTTAACATGTTATCCTTTGCACAGATTCGTGCGATACTTTTGTCAACAATACGTTAAACAGTTTTGTCCTTTGCACAGATCCTTGCGCTGAAAATTCATGTGACCATTTCTGTGTGGTGGATGTTGATGGAACTTCCGGTCGCTGCCTTTGTCAAGATGGCTTCCAGCTTGCCAGTGATGAACACACATGTTCAGGTAATAGTGATATTATATGTGGCAGTGTTAGCAGCATTATCAATCTAATCCCATAGACGGAACTCACGATTAAAACTTACACTCAATATCCAGAGTTCTTGTCATAAGTGGGCGGGGTCGCGGTGGTCCAGTGAGTTAGAGTGATTGCTCCTCAGCCCCACACAGACCTTCCTTCGATGAAGCGTGGGTTCGAATCCCACTCAAACCAAATAAAAAATGAAACAACTTCTGAGTGGATATTTTACTCGGTCGCCGTAAGTGGAAGAGTTGCCAGGTACTCGCAGAAGATTGGGAGTTCCCTCTGGGCAATGAGCCCGGTTTCCTCTCTCACTAAACCTGGCAACGCCGCCATATAAGTGAAATAATCTTGAGTGCGTTGTAAAACAACGATCAATCAAATCCTATGCTCCTATTTTATGTATTTATTTTGTTTGAACAGGCCCTGATACATATGCCAGTAAATTACTCGTAATAGCCACAAAGGGTGCTGTTTGTGCTGAAAATGTGACCTCAATTCGCTCGTCTCGATTTAGCGCCAATTGCTTTGTGACGGATGCTTCTCAGATTTCTGGTTTAGCTTTGGACTCCACCCAAAGATTGATATACTTTGCAGACAAGGGAAAACAAACCATTAACCGGTTACAACTCAATGGGATAATCACTGTGGTTGTCAACGTGACCCAAGCTGACGGTAAGCCTTTCCCAGACTAAAATAAATATTAGATTAATCGATGAATCAATCCATAAATCGAAAAATCAATCAATCAATCAACCGACCAACGATCGAACCAATCAATCAATCAATCAAAATGCCAATAAATGAATCGTTCAATCAATCAACCGGCCAATCAATTATTAAATCAATCAGTCAATAAATAAAGCCACCAATCACTTATTTGGATAATTGATGAATTCAATTGACTATTGCACCAATTACTTGGCAAGGAAATCAATCAATCAATCAATCGATCAATCAATCAACCAATCAGCCATTTAGAGATGTAACCTTGCGCCACTTGATTTATCAACCTGACATTGCCTGCATTATCACACACCACAGACGTAAAGCGACTTTGTCTAAATACAACGTCTGTAGTTCATGTATATGTATAATTTATGATCACTAAAACACACAGGCACAGGGAAAATCTTCTTGTCTAAAATAACCATAACCACTAATTGTGTTAAAAAGAGGTATATCATTTAGACCGTTATACCCCATAAATTGTTGTAACAAACCAAACCTATGATATTTCATTAGGTTGACGACTGACAGGAGCTTAGCCTTGGTCAGTAGAATTTTCTGGAATCATTTTGAAGCACATTGACAATGGTTACGCATCTTAACCATGGCAAGAACATCAGACTGAGAATGAACCCCCATAAAGTCCCCCCCCCCCCCTGGCACAGACAAAACTATGTAACAAACAACAAACAAAACGGGCACAAACTGAAGCTCACAGCCTACAACCAACAAACTATACGGTTACATACAATCTCCATCTCATAACCTACAACCAACAAACAATAGGGCTACAATCTCTATCTCACAACCAACAACCAACAAACAACAAGGTTATAAACTCCATCTCATAGCCTACAACCAACAAACAACAAGGTTACAATCTCCATCTCACAACCTACAACCTACAAACAACAACGTTATAAACCAACAACCAACAAGGTTATAAACTCCATCTCATAACCTACAACCAACAAACAACAAGGTTCTAAACTCCATCTTATAACCTACAACCAACAAACAAGAAGGTTATAAACTTCATCTCACAACCTACAGCCAACAAACAACAAGGTTATAAACTCCATCTCATAACCTACAACCAACAAACAACAAGGTTCTAAACTCCATCTTATAACCTACAACCAACAAACAAGAAGGTTATAAACTTCATCTCACAACCTACAGCCAACAAACAACAAGGTTATAAACTCCATCTCATAACCTACAACCAACAAACAACAAGGTTCTAAACTCCATCTTATAACCTAAAACCAACAAACAAGAAGGTTATAAACTTCGTCTCACAACCTACAGCCAACAAACAGCAAGGTTATAAACCCCATCTCATAACCTACAACCAACAAACAACAAGGTTCTAAACTCCATCTTATAACCTAAAACCAACAAACAAGAAGGTTATAAACTTCATCTCACAACCTACAGCCAACAAACAGCAAGGTTATAAACTCCATCTCACAACCTATGACCAATGAAAAACCAAGGTTATAAACTCCATCTCACAACCTATAAACAACAAACAGCAAGGTTATAAACTCCATCTCACAACCTATGAACAACGAAAAAACAAGGTTATAAACTCCATCTCACAACCTACAACCAAAAAACAACAAGGTTATATTCTCCATCTCACAACCTACAACCAACAAACAACAAGGTTATAAACTCCATCTCACAACCTATGACCAACGAAAAAACAAGGTTATAAACTCCATCTCACAACCTACAACCAAAAAACAACAAGGTTATAATCTCCATCTCACAACCTACAACCAAAAAACAACAAGGTTATAAACTCCATCTCACAACCTACAACCAACAAACAACAAGGTTATAAACTCCATCTCACAACCTACAACAAAAAACAACAAGGTTATAAACTCCATCTCACAACCTACAGCCAACAAACAGCAAGGTTATAAACTCCATCTCACAACCCACAATCAACAAACAACAAGGTTATAAACTCCATCTCACAACCTACAACCAAAAAACAACAAGGTTATAAACTCCATATCACAACCTACAGCCAACAAACAGCAAGGTTATAAACTCCATCTCACAACCTATGACCAACAAACAACAAGGTTATAAACTCCATCTCACAACCTACAAGCAAAAAACAACAAGGTTATAATATCCATCTCACAACCTACAGCCAACAAACAGCAAAGTTATAAACTCCATCTCACAAACTACAGCCAACAAACAGCAAGGTTATAAACTCCATCTCACAACCTATGACCAACGAAAAAACAAGGTTATAAACTTCATCTCACAACCTACAAGCACAAACAACAAGGTTATAATCTCCATCTCACAACCTACAGCCAACAAACAGCAAAGTTATAAACTCCATCTCACAAACTACAGCCAACAAACAGCAAGGTTATAAACTCCATCTCACAACCTATGACCAACAAACAGCAAGGTTATAAACTCCATCTCACAACCTACAATCAAGAAACAACAAGGTTATAAACTCCATCTCACAACCTACAACCAACAAACAACACGGTTATAAACTCCATCTCACAACCTACAGCCAACAAACAACAAGGTTATAAACTCCATCTCATAACCTACAGCCAACAAACAACAAGGTTATAAACTCCATCTCATAGCCTACTACCAACAAACAACAAGGTTATAAACTCCATCTCATCTCACAACCTACAACCTACAAACAACAAGGTTATAAACCTACAACCAACAAACAACAAGGTTATAAACTCCATCTCATAACCTACAACCAACAAACAACAAGGTTCTAAACTCCATCTTATAACCTACAACCAACAAACAAGAAGGTTATAAACTTCATCTCACAACCTACAGCCAACAAACAGCAAGGTTATAAACTCCATCTCATAGCCTACTACCAACAAACAACAAGGTTATAAACTCCATCTCATCTCACAACCTACAACCTACAAACAACAAGGTTATAAACCTACAACCAACAAACAACAAGGTTATAAACTCCATCTCATAACCTACAACCAACAAACAACAAGGTTCTAAACTCCATCTTATAACCTACAACCAACAAACAAGAAGGTTATAAACTTCATCTCACAACCTACAGCCAACAAACAACAAGGTTATAAACTCCATCTCACAACCTACAGCCAACAAACAACAAGGTTATAAACTCCATCTCATAAACTACAACCAACAAACAACAAGGTTATAAACTCCATCTCACAACCTACAGCCAACAAACAGCAAGGTTATAAACTCCATCTCACAACCTACAACCAGCAAACAACAAGGTTATAAACTCCATCTCACAACCTACAGCCAACAAACAGCAAGGTTATAAACTCCATCTCACAACCTACAACCAACAAACAGCAAGGTTATAAACTCCATCTCACAACCTACAACCAACAAACAACAAGGTTATAAACTTCATCTCACAACCTACAGCCAACAAACAGCAAGGTTAAAAACTCCATCTCACAGCCTATGACCAACGAAAAAACAAGGTTATAAACTCCATCTCACAACCTACAACCAAAAAACAACAAGGTTATAAACTCCATATCACAACCTACAGCCAACAAACAGCAAGGTTATAAACTCCATCTCACAACCTATGACCAACAAACAACAAGGTTATAAACTCCATCTCACAACCTACAAGCAAAAAACAACAAGGTTATAATATCCATCTCACAACCTACAGCCAACAAACAGCAAAGTTATAAACTCCATCTCACAAACTACAGCCAACAAACAGCAAGGTTATAAACTCCATCTCACAACCTATGACCAACGAAAAAACAAGGTTATAAACTTCATCTCACAACCTACAAGCACAAACAACAAGGTTATAATCTCCATCTCACAACCTACAGCCAACAAACAGCAAAGTTATAAACTCCATCTCACAAACTACAGCCAACAAACAGCAAGGTTATAAACTCCATCTCACAACCTATGACCAACAAACAGCAAGGTTATAAACTCCATCTCACAACCTACAATCAAGAAACAACAAGGTTATAAACTCCATCTCACAACCTACAACCAACAAACAACACGGTTATAAACTCCATCTCACAACCTACAGCCAACAAACAACAAGGTTATAAACTCCATCTCATAACCTTTAACCAACAAACAACAAGGTTATAAACTCCATCTCACAGCCTACAGCCAACAAACAGCAAGGTTATAAACTCCATCTCACAACCTACAACCAACAAACAACAAGGTTATAAACTCCATCTCACAGCCTACAGCCAACAAACAGCAAGGTTATAAACTCCATCTCACAACCTACAGCCAACAAACAACAAGGTTATAAACTCCATCTCATAACCTACAACCAACAAACAGCAAGGTTATAAACTCCATCTCACAACCTACAGCCAACAAAGAACAAGGTTATAAACTCCATCTCATAACCTACAACCAACAAACAACAAGGTTATAAATTCCATCTCACAACGTACAGCCAACAAACAGCAAGGTTATAAACTCCATCTCACAGCGTACAGCTAACAAACAGCAAGGTTATAAACTCCATCTCACAACCTACAGCCAACAA
Source organism: Lepidochitona cinerea (assembly GCA_963971465.1). Lineage (NCBI taxonomy): Eukaryota > Metazoa > Mollusca > Polyplacophora > Chitonida > Tonicellidae > Lepidochitona > Lepidochitona cinerea. Next base: position 14,157,599 of record OZ020559.1, read on the forward strand.
ACAACAAGGTTATAAACTCCATCTCATAACCTACAACCAACAAACAGCAAGGTTATAAACTCCATCTCACAACCTACAGCCAACAAACAACAAGGTTATAAACTCCATCGCATAACCTAGAACCAACAAACAACAAGGTTATAATCTTCATCTCACAACCTACAACCAACAAATGCGTGCAATGCTATCGAACACCTATCCAGAACACTCCTTACATATATCCTTACATATATCGATCATAAATTGTTTATTTTATTTCAATCAGTACAATCAGCCAATCTAATCAATCAATTAATCGATAAATAAGTGTATCAATTAATCGTTTAATCTTTTTTAAAAGCAATCAAGTCATCAATTAATCAATCAGCAGATCGAGCACTCAATCAGTTAATAAATCATTATTTAAAGTTAATCAAAAAAGTTCAACTCTCGAATTATATGACCAGATGTTCATTAAAGTAACCAGTCAAACAATAGGTTTTTAAAAATATTTTTTAAAAGGTCTTTGCTTTGATTGGCTGAGCAATTACTTAATATGGACAGACAACTCCAAGGGAAAAATTATGGCTCACACCGGAATTACTGTGACTACGCTCGTGTCCGATCCGGGCTCTTCCTTAGGATCGGTGACATGTGACCCTTATACCAAGTAAGTCAAACAAAATCCAGAGGTACAAAATGGTTACATTATGGATGTATTTTTTGACATTTAGGAGTCCTTTAAAGTGGGTCATTCTACGGTATTTACACTTTTGTCTAACATACCAGATTCTCGCGCCAACGGGATTTTCTGAAAGCGCGTCAGTCAATTGTGATGACGGGTATCAAGTACTTGTCAGTAGGCCTACTTGGGTACACAAATATTGGCTCGTCATCACGATTGCGCGCTAGTCCAATCGAATCAGGTGCAACGTCATGTATTCTAGCGACGTCGATATTCATATGTGTTCGAAAATAGCAAATACCACAAAAAAAACATGTGTTCAAGTCTAGATATTTTTGGTTTTCAAATCTGAGGAGCATATTACAAAAAAGAAAAACAGACTCAATAAGAGAATCATATAAACCAAACAGGAAAATGATAGTAAAAGTTCAGGTTTTACGTGTGTTGAAGACCAGATTTTTTAAAATCTGACGATCATATTAAAAATTTGGTAGCATTGCTTTTAATTTTTTCCAAAATTGGAAAATTTTCTGACTGAGTTTTCACTGGAACGACCTATGTGGGATGGTTGCCAGTTAACCAAGGGAAGGTCGTGGGTTTTCTCCTGGAATAGAGCCCGGTTTCCTCCCACAATAAAACTGGCAACGCTGCCATATAAGTAAAATAATCTTGAGTGCGGCGTAAAACACCAAACAATCAATCAATCAATGAATCAATATAATTTTTCCAGACAAATTACAAAATATAATTGGTATTGCTCTAAAACATTTTCAGACAGATATTTTGGATCAGCGGTTTTCCGCCCATGATTAAATCCACCAAGTACCCAGGAAACCACCCTGTTATAACTGTAATATCTTCCGGGTTGACTCAGCCAGGTTCATTGGTTTGCGATCCAGTTCAGCAACTGTAAGTATCACGTCAGTGAAGTGTTTATTTTTACAAACGAACATTTTGTTAAAGTTGCATTAGCTGCCAAAATGTTGATATTTTGATGTTAACATAGAATGTTGAAATTATTGGCTATTTTCTCAAAACGTATCTTTCCGAAGCCTTTTAGTGCTTTTAAGTTTTTTTTTACCTACTTTGGCTTAGAATGAATGAATGGTCGTTCCGGTTATTTAATTTTTGTTTACTTTTCAAACACTATTTCGGTTCGTATAAGCTACACACTGTATAGATTTTCCACCTTCCGACGCCAATCATTTAGCCTTTCGATGGACTTCAAAGCATCTTACTGTCGTGACGATCGTACCACTTTAAAGACACACTTGCCGCAAAAATCCAGAATACTGTTTGCATAAAAGACAGGGCGGTTTTCTGTATTTTTTTCTAGACAGAAGAAGTTAGGAACTTTCTATCTTTACCAAAAATTGATAGTTTCAGCATTATTTAGTATTTTTAATTTGAAATTGAAAATTAGATTTAGGAAGTACCCGCAATGTAAACAAACTCCGGGTCTGGGCATGCGCACAAGCGCCCTAATGTTTTGAGTCGTGTAAAGGATTTAAGAGCACGGTATAATCTTAACTACTTTATTTGAGAAATACATAATGACCATCGTCGTAAGCTCCAGACAGTGGTGGATCTGCGATCAATCAGTCGGAGAACGTTTTTCGACATGAGAGGCTACAGTCTCATTGATAAACATGAGATTGTCGTGTAGCATAGACTGGAAGTTGACCGAAAGTTGAAGATTGTATCAAGAGACGGAATAAAAGCCATGTTTTCGTATTCTTATTTACTGATTGTTAATTTTTGTATTTCTCTTTGTTCTAAAAGGATTTTATGGACAGATTTAAATGGAATAAAAAGCAGCGCTTACAATGGAAGTTTCTACAAGACAAAAGTTTCAACAAATCACAGGGATAACCAAGCTCTGGATATTTACAAAGTAAGAACGTTGATTTGAATTAAAAAAAAAAAAATTTCTGTAGGGAACGGGAGTATCGTGAGAATTCCATATACATATATTTCATGTCACGGGCGCTGTCATGGCGCATTTGAAAGGCGTTTATTGTTCTTATCGTAGCATACCTTTCTTGAAAAGGAAACTGTCTGAATATAAGACTGAAGACAATTTTGGATAGTAACGAGAACAGGTTGGGCGGGCAGAGATCTGAAAGTTCTCTCCCATGCATTGGTCTGTTGGTATCAGTCAGAATATATGTCAAATAACCCCTGTCATATGTTTTTCTCTGTAATTAAAAATTTGTCCCCGTTGACATGTACAATTTCCGTTGGGTCCTTTCAGCAAATCATTTGGATAAACGAAAAATAGGAAACATTATCGCAAATAGGAAATTTAACTCTGTACTATCTCAAATTATCTCATCGTAATGGCGGCATTCGATAGAACTCATATACCCGGTATCACGTGACCGTCATTCCACTATAATAAGTATGGTTCTATGTTAACAACAGATACATTACACCTAACAACGTGGTCCTGTCAGGTTTGAATTGACCGCATTCTCAACAGCCCTAGCTACACGCATATCTGTATGCCTGTATAGCTTTTTTATGGAGGGTACGTTACGTCGGTCAATTGTATCCCTCAGTATGCCTCGATGACGTCTTAAAGCAGTCAGTCTATCGGTTAATATCAATATATTGTTATAAAAGCAGTTGAGTTTTTAGAAAACTTTATAAATACTTTACTATGGCGCAAAGAAATAAATTTGAATGACTCGTTTCGTTTTATATTGTATTTCAAATATTCGCATGACAATGCAAACATATGACATTCTTTATATTGTAGTTGGAGTTTTTGGTCTTTTTCGAGTTCAATTCTATTAGCCGAAAACTCTAAGCACAAAAGGGGAGCAAGTCCGAGCAACTCAAGGATGTTTTCATAAAAGACAATGGCTAAGAGTATTGAAGGCTTACCGAAATCCACTTCGTCATTTCCTTTTCATGAATTTCGATTCGCAGAAATTCTATTGAAAATATCCGTCTTATTGAAGACGACGTCATTAAGTAATGTGTATATTTATTTCACAGGATTTCTATATATGGTCATCCTGGACCTCCATAGCTTCGTATATTAATATGGGCAATACCGTTCATAACCTACACGACACTACATTGTCGATAAATAGCGACGCCAGAGTGCTCCATTTAGCAGTAATGGACGAAAGCCGACAAAAATCAACACGAGGTAACATAAATATATTTCTCTTGAGACAAATGGATCAGCCGTATATGACTGAGTGTAGCAAAAGTGGTTTTTTTTTTTCTTCTTCTTCTAAGAATCGAACATGGTTGCAGGATTAAAATCGATAATCATTGTTCTTGCTCGGTATATACGTCTGTGATAACGCTCAGAATTGTGGGGTTTTGTGATCATTTGACAATGAGGATATCACAGGCTGTTATAAATGACTTGCTTTTGACGTCACTTCCGCTGATTTCCTCCTGTCGTCCGCCATTTTGACGGATACATTAGCATGCAGTGGCGTACAAAAAAGCAGAAATTGTCAATAAATACAATATACATAATTCAAGCTAAATTTGCCGATCTACAGTACTTACTAAAATTCATTATCTTAAGGACTTATGACGTCAGACACGACCTCCGTTGTGTACTTACTCTCACAGAGATGACGTAATAAACGATTTCTGCTGTCTCAGTAGGTCTTCGTGATAGCCCGATTATCGGTCTTACGGCGACTGGTATTATAAGGCTGGTAATGTGTCTTGTCGCCTTAGCCCGAATCACTTGGGTAAAATAATATTGATATAAGTGTGGAGAAATATAGGCCTATACATGTAGTATTTAATACTCATTTAATAGTTCATTGGTCATGACAAAAGATTTCCGAAGATATACGAGTTACGTATTTCCAAGATGCCCAGCCCAGTTTTTAGGTCGGTTAAATGTTTTACTATGGCGGTTACGTCAGGTTGAAAAGCAGTGGACTTAGAAGCAACTATTGACTGCATAAAGGAAAGCTTACCAAATTGCAGCCGCGTAAAGTTGACAAACTCTTTCTTCTAGGTCTATGCTATCGGAATGTAGAGTTAAATACCTTATTCTTTGCTTATTTGTTGTAAAAAAATTTCGGCGGGTCTCCTTCAAAAATATTACTTTTTTTTACTATGGAAGTGATCTGGGCTATGACGAACACGGAGAGAAAAAAAATTCTGCAGAGCCCAGATTTCTCGGCTAACAGACTTAAAATTCAACCTGCTGTGGCCTAAGCTATTGCCTTTTTTAATTTTCACTTGTAGAATTTTTAAGATTGTTTGCTAGAAAAAGGTTATGAGATGGAGTTTATAACAGTCATGTGAAAACTCATGACTGTAATGGATAAAACTCGTCAACCATCCACTCGAGGTAACATATACAAAAAATCAAAAGTTAAATATTTAAAATGGGAGGGGGATGAGTGGTCATTGTAACCCCCAACCCAAACATTATGGCCGCCAAAATGAACGGCAGGATCTGCTGAAAACTCCTTTTTCTGGATTTTTCGCTCTACAATCTACTTCAAAAATGTAATAAAATGTATTATTATCGCTCAGAGTAGTTTCTCTGCAATCTGATTGGTCAATTGCCATCCGATAAATATTCGTATTAGGTGTGCTACACACCCGATACGGTAAAACCTCGTTTTCACACACACCTGATACGGCTTCACGCAAACGCTATTTTGAACGTTTGAACGTTGTTTTGTGACGTCGTTTTATGACGTCATAGGGCGTGCTCGCATCACTCACCTTTTTCAACTATATTGTGGGTGACGGGCGAACGTTATGTCGACGTTTTTTTAGGCGACGTCGTTTGATGACGTCGTAGCGCGTGCTCGTATTAGGTCACCATTTTCAACTATTTTGTGTGATATTTTGGCTGATTCTACGCAAAAGTAAAGCTCTTCGAGATAATAAAAACGTTATCATGGTTGGTGGAGGGGGGATACGAAGTATTTACATGGTCAGCGTGGTAATTGATAGCGTTATCACGCCGACCATGTAAATACTTCGTATCCCCCCTCCACCAACCATGATAACTATTAATGTTTGAGCTTAAAAATTGAACAATATAGAGGATTTACTGAATTAAGGCTCCGACAAAACCAGGCTCTTGACCGGCCTTTGTCACTATCACCACAGTGGTCACCAAGGTTAACACTGTCTTCGCATTATCATAGCAAGCATTATCGTATACCGCAGGCGAAGAGAGATTTTACATCGTCATATGTGACACATTTGTCGTATTTGTTGTCATCATTATAGCCGACATCAGAATGGCCGACATCATTACTGCGGACATTATTATGGCCGACATCATTATTGCCGACATCATTATGGCCGACATTATTAAAGCCGACATCATAACGGCGGACATTATTATGGCCGACATCATTATGGCCGACATCATTATGGCCGACCTCATTATGGCGGACATCGTTATGGGGGACATCGTTTAAAAAAAATCCCCGTTTGCCCTCTGCACAATCGCCATTGTCGTTCAGTCTCAGTTATTAGACTTGTTTACTAGGTCAATGAACACGATTGGTGTCTTTCTGAACATTCAAAGACACGAGCACAGGGAACATCTTCTTGACTAAAATAACCACGTAGACAGGTTTCTATATGTGTTAAAACGATTGCTATAAGTGCATTTTGTCTCAAGCAATTGTGTGATGACACTTTTTTTCTGTAAGGTGTATGTTACAACAACGGTGGATGTGAACACCATTGTATAGCTATGGGTCACTCTAGGCGTTGTGAGTGCGAATTGGGTACCACACTACAGCCAGACGGTTACAGTTGCAAGTCAGGTATGTGATGTCTGCAGGCGCAGTCTTATTATTTTTACTTTATTCAAATTCAATCTCAACAGGCCCAGGGAGCCGAAATTACAGAGTTGGTAACAAGAGAAATGAGTAAGTAGAAATCAATATAAAATGTAAAGTTTGATTTAGTTTTAGCATTACGTTTTCGACCTTAGCCGAATTCCATTATTGTCACGTGGCGCAGTTGAAAACAGATACAAACCTTTATTTCTCTTATTTTTTTCTTTACAGCACTATTAACACTTTATATTGACTCTCCGGTTTTGTGCTTAGAGTGGTAATGTGGATTTCCTAGAAATTGTGGACGTATACATGTTATGTCAGGAAAAGCTTTATTAACCTATTAGTTGAAGAATCCAACCCACAATGCACTGGGGTGTAATATGGAACGAAGCACACAAATGTTTCAATGATAAAACAATATTCCTTTTTCATTGTCCATTGAAAAGTATTTAGTTCTTTAAGTATTGTTTTTATCGTTGACAGATTCGATCCCCGGGGATTATATTTTGCTTACTGACTTTTTGGCAAAGCGATTTTATGAAGTTGACGTCACTTCCGGTGATATATTTTTATCGCACGTGCCCATCGACTACTCACTCGCGCTGGCGACAAATCCCGACAACACCCGAGTCTATTGGTCGGGATTTAATCAAAAGACAATTCAATCGAGTCTATTGAACGGATCTGACGTGAGGACAGTTACTCATACTGGTAAGAGTTGGTTTGATAAAATATCATTGTTAGTCTCCCAGCCAAATTATTATCGAGAAATCATTATCTGATATAAGTTTTCGGGTTTATTGTAAGAGTTTGGTTTATGCTATTTATAATTTATAGTCACTGGCACGGACCAAAATCTGAACTTGTGTGTGTTTATGCTTTCTAGGGATTTACGTACGTGAAATACCAAAGCAAACATAAAACGAACGAAGTTTTGCTCCACATTTGTCACTTTGTCACTTTAATAAAACAATGTTGATTTTTCAAACTCCATTTTTATTAATTTTTTACTCCATCGGTTTTGTTATTACATCTTAGGACAGGAATATGCCGAGCGTTTGGCTGTGGACCCCGTTACTGGGAACATCTTTTATACAGCCTTAAACAACAATGATGAAATCCAAAATGAAAGGAATAGCTATATAGCGGTTGTATCTCCAGACGGTGGCAGCAAGAAAATCTTGATTCGAGGTCTTGTGTTTCCAAGGCCTATCGCACTTCATAGCAAAAAAGGGTAAAATATTTAAAAAAGGCAGATTAATTGATTGATGTGTTAAGCAGAACGCAAGATCATTTTAATAACCTACATGACAGAAGTGCCAAGTTTAGGCAATGAGGAAACAGGGCTCCGTGTAAACCCTCTACCTTTTGGGGGATTAAACCTTTTTTCTTGCCATTTGTATTATATAAAATTAAGTACATGTATGACAATAAAAACAACGATTATTCCCGTCAGAAAACTTCTTACAAACATTTTCAGTTGGTTGATTGATTGATTGTTTCGTGTTTTACGCCTTATTCAAGCTTATTTCACTTATATGGCTGCGTTTCCAGTTTTATTGTGGGAGGAATCCGGGCTCTATGCCCGGAGGAAACCATCGACCTTCTGCTGGTAACTGGCAACCATCCCACATAAGTCGTTCGAGTGAAAACACAGTCAGAACATTTTCCAATTTTTGTGGACTGAGTGAGATTCGAACGCGCGGCCCATTGGTGGAAGGCTGTTCGGATTGAGCGTCCAACGCTCTACATACTGAGCCACGGAGGTCCCATTTTCAGTTTGTAATCATAGCTTAAATATTGTTCCATCTGCATTTGTTAAATTTTTTATATTGATATTGCATTCAATATTACATCTTAAAGAATCTAAATTTATAAATTTGGCAACGAACATTACAGGATTTAGAAGATTAGTTTGCTTGTCAGTACCCTCGTCATACATTCCACAAATCACACCCCCGACCTTCGGCGCTCACTTGGCATCTTCTCTTTAAAGAGCGATCGACAGAACAAGCCCAGTCAGAATTGTCGATAGATTGATGGATTGATGTTTTACGCCGCACTCAAGATTATTTCACTTATATGGCGGCTTTGCCAGGTTTAATGAAGGGGCAAATCGGGCTCATTGCCCGGGGGAAACCCCCGACCTTCGATGAGTACTTGGCAATTCTTCCACATACGGCGACCGAGTGATTTTTTGTTATTTGGTCTGAGTGGGATTCGAACCCGCGCCGCCTCGATGGAAGGTTTGTGTGGGACTAAGACGTCGATAGAAGGCATTTGTTGGACGAAGCGACTATAGCTCTGCCGACTCAACCAACGAGCCTACCTTCGGTGCTCAATATTAAAGGTAACCTTCCCTTTAAATTTGGCTTTTTGAAGTGGATGAATAAATGAATATAGTAACCCAATATTAAAGCATTATATTCATTTACAAATGAATATATCGACCCGATGCACAACATCAATCGGAGAAAACTTCGGATGTTTTCGCTCACTGTCCTGGAAGTTTCATATCACCAGTTAACCCACCATCCATGTGTTAATTAATCAAACAAGCAAGAAATCGTCGAAGAAAGGAAATATGTCTATAGGTTATTACAAATATAAGGAATATCTCATAACCCCCTCCCCCTAAACCAGCCAGTTAAAATATTATTCTTCATTAACTTTACAAACAGAATTTATGTCAGGAAATTTTTTTAGCAGCTTCTGGCAATTTATTAATAATTAAACAAGATTTTTAATATGCAATATCTCGTTATTTTAGGATGATGTTTTATTCAGAGCTGAGCGGAGAACCACGGATCGACCGGGCGAATATGGACGGTACAAACATACAGACAATTATCTCAAATGACATTTTGGGTCCAAACGGACTTACTGTGGACTACCAAGGTAATACGACGTTTTCTAGTTTAGTTTATGGTGCAAGCAGGAAAGCTGGGGGCGGGTTGATGGAAGGCTTGGGGCTCGGGCTAATTAAGACTAACGTAGCCGACTAGGTGATAACCGAATGTAAGTCGGTTATGCTTAAGTCTTTTGTGGGAAAAGGGGGACAATCTATATCGGCACGACTGTTACAGCCTCATTCTAATATCCAGAAACCCGACGCAAAAAATTCTTTTATCTTAATGATAGTTGGTTAGGCGGCTTATCAATCAATCAATCCGTATCCATTCAGCCAACCGGCCTTCTCTAAAAATGGAGGTAGTTGACTGGTAGATACGACAGCGGACATTCAGTACCCCTCTGGTAACGTAATTGACACAGCTCCCATTTCTGAATGCATGAGTTAAATTCGTTTGTGTCTTTTAGAAAGTGAGTATAACAGTATCCTCGTTATTTTGGGATTACACTTCCTTGAAAATATGGCAGAAATTCCTTTACCGATTTTTGGGTGACGCCCAAAACGGGAATCGAATCCGGGTCCCAGAGTATGGCACCTATCACCAGCACTAAATGCCGGCTGCCTTATCCATTCAGCCAACCGGCCTCCTCTAAAATGGAGGTAGTTGACTGGTAGATACTACAGCGGACATTCAGTACCCCTGTGGTATAACGCAATTGACACAGCTCCCATTGCTGAATGCATGTGCTAAATTAGTTAGTGTCTTTTAGACAGTGAGTTTAACAGTATTCACGTTATTTTGGGATTAAACTTTTTTGAATTTCTTGAATTTTCTTGAATTTCTGCCATATTTTCAAGAAAGTAGTGAAAGGAATCCCATCTTAAAAATCCCTATTCAGCAATCCGTGGGAGCTGGGAAAGTCACCAATGGTTAAATGGAAACCTTATCTTGTATAAACAATCGAATAGCACACGTTTTGATGATCTTCATTCCGGTGGCTCCGGGCAATGCATTCCATTAAGGTTTTTTGTTAAGACCAAACTATTTTGGGTGCGCGTTTGATTGGGACAGGGGATAGGACATAGTAGCCGCACACTTGTGTTTCATCCTGTTTTCCTTACTTGCCGACCCGGTAAGGGCATTCGTTTAATGATTGATTTTGATTGATTTTTTATTCACCAGAATAACTGAAAACTGATAATATACAAATATTCTCATGTCATATATACATAGAAAAAAAGACAAAATTTAAAATAAATGACATGATTGAAATCCGGCGGGAATAAAGTCCAATGGGGCTTGATCTAATGTACAAAACATGAGTTCGTCGTCACACATATGACCGTGAATGCTCCAACCATTATTGTAAGAAGTTAGACAGCCACTCCATCAATCCCCCCAACCAAACATCTAATCATAGGTTCATTATGTTACAGATGAGATGCTATTTTGGGTTGATTACCGCCGGGACGTTATCGAGAAGTGTACGTTCTACGGGACAAACAGACAGATTATCAGGGGGACGGGTTCCGATGCACATTTGTTGTCGGTCCTTTTAGTTGGGGACAACTTATACTATACAGGATTTAATTTGCCGTAAGCTATATCTTTGTCAACTTCTGTTTCCACTTTTGTATGTCCGTTTCCTTTCAGGACTTTTATATATTTTGTTGAACAGTTAACATGAGTCGCCAAATATAGAGAAACTTTCGTTAAAACTGAATTAGCCAATTATTAGTAATTTGTACCGAGCAGGGCAAAATAAGAGCTAAGAAAATGTACGTTACGGTAGTTTGTATTAGCACAGAAAACCTTTAAATATGCATCTTGCTATTTGAATGTTATCCACTTTCATTGGGTTTCTATTTCAACGGAAATCGTTTTTAAGGTTCTTTGAACGTTGAACTTCTCTCTCCATTCGGAATTCATGAAAACAGAGTCCTGACAGCTTATACCAATTTAACAAAATAATTTCTTAGTTTTTCCAAACATCAATATCATTGTATTGTATCAAATTGGCAAAATCTCGTTGTCGCTGACTCAGTTGCTAAGTTAGAGATGCATTCTACTTCTTTGCCCAAAATCTCGATCCAGAAGGTGAACATTTTCTCCAGCCAAGTCGATTGGTGAAGACTCTGTAAGGATAGGAAAGACAACTCCCACATTCCCTTCAGTGGGTAGGGTTTGAGTGGAGTATTCTGCCAAGGTAAAACACGGAATGGGACCATGAAGATTTTAACTTGGCTCGAGAAGATGGGAAGTGTGAGAATCTTCGTGTTTCTGCTACTACACATTTTCATGCAGAAATATCCCTTTTTCAGAGGAATAAAAGTGTTGAATAAAGCAGATGGAAGTGGCGAACGATACCTTGTTCAATCGCCGGAGTTTGCCGAACTTCACGACCTTACTCACGTGACCACAAACCACAAGGATACTGCCGGTAAGTCATTTTCTTTACTCTGAAGATTTTCGATTGTTTTTGTGGGATTCTTTTGTAGAGCTATGTGTCGCTTCCAATCGTCATTAGTAAAAACACGTATGCCAAAGATGTTTGTGCGAGGAAATTACATAAAAGATACATTTCAAATAACACAATCTTCGGCTAATAGAAGTGACATGAGCTGCCAGCTTTGAAATATATAATTATAATAATATATGTAAAAAAAACTATAAGCACTTGTTCGATATTTTTCAAAGTAGTGTGAATTGGGAACTTTCCATTGATATATAACTACCGTCATGACATCGTCTGAAGGTTACACAGATTGCCAATCTGAACATGCATCCCGGTTATTCGAGTATTACCCATTATTGGAACACATTTTCAGTTGGTATGACTGACATCCACTGTCGATATTTTGTATTTCAAAGTCAATAATTTAGTTTCTCAGTGTATCTTAAAGCCTGGCATTTTCTTGACTTCCGAAAAATATTCGAAAGATTTGATTGTCTGGTAGCTCGTAAAACTTTGATATATGACGTGGCCTTATTTATACCTAAACTTATGTTGAAGTAATGTTAAAGTGGCATGAGCTGCCAAAATTCACACTTTTTTTCATAATTTTTGATCGCCACGACAGTAAGAAGCCTTGAAGGCCATCGAAAAACTAAATGATTGGCGTTGGAATGAGGAAAATCCATACAGTATGTGGCCTGTACGAACTGAAAACGTGTTAGAAAAGTAAACAAAATTTAAATTTAAATAACGGGATGACCATCCATTCATTCATTCTAAGCCAAAGTGAGTTAAAAATAATACTTTATCGTACATTTTTGAGACAAGAAGCACTAAAAAGCTTCTGAATTATACCTCTTGAGAAAAATAGCCAATAACTTTAACATTCTGTTTCAACCTCAAAATATCAATATCTTGGCAGCTCATGCCACTTTAAGCATAAGAAATCTTGTCTTGAGAAATCTATCACGAAAGTTCCATACGGATTGAATTTTCCCACATTTAGAAAAGGGGGAAAATTACTTTATATTTACAGAGAGCAAATAGTTTATGGTATGCATACATTATGAGAATAATTATCACCATTCAATAAAAATCACTTTCCAGACATTATCAACGCATGCTCAGTCAACAATGGCGGATGTAGCCGGTTTTGTCTCCCAACGGATGTGGGTATGTCTTGCGCGTGCGCAGACAATATTGATCTCCAAGCGGATGGTCTAACATGTGTGGGCGATACGGTGAGGCCTAAAGGTCAGTGGAAGATGTTCTCGCTCATGAAAATATACTGTAATCTGTAGACTTAACACTTTGGTGCCAATCGCATCCCGCTATTTAAACGCGTTTAAGGGAAATGGTGAAAAAAATTTTATGATCATTTGCTGATCTTCAGATTAGTAGAAAAATAAACAGAAATCAATCTCAGACCGAGGACCGTAGTCGATATCTGACCAGAAAATACATTTAAATAGTTAGAACGTGTTCATGTTGAGAGCGACCAAGGCGACCATTAAAGTGTGTGCACTTCGACGAGGTTTCCAGATCAGAATTTGTAACTTTCCTAGCTGTACCTCTAAATATTGAGTTCCGTTTGATATATTTCTTTTTCTTCTTTGTTAATGTTATGGGGATTGACCTGGTTAAGCTTCATATTCTACATGCTCCCTTGTTGTGATGCATTCTACCATTGTTTTTGTTCTGTAAATCACGTCCCTTTAACAGCAACTAATGCACCCACTACTTGGAAATTATAAAATATTTAATGAGAATTAAACAAGATTATATTTGTTTTCACAGATACAACGACAGAAGTTATACAGACCACAGGTAATGTGACAAACTGTGTAACAAATAGTATTGGGTCACGAACAGACTGTATAACTAATAGTATTGGGTCACTAACAGACTGTATAACTAATAGTATTGGGTCACTAACAGACTGTATAACTAATAGTATTGGGTCACTAACAGACTGTATAACTAATAGCATTGGGTCACTAACAGACTGTATAACTAATAGTATTGGGTCACTGACAGCCTGTATAACTAATAGTATTGGGTCACTAACAGACTGTATAACTAATAGTATTGGGTCACTAACAGACTGTATAACTAATAGTATTGGGTCACTAACAGACTGTATAACTAATAGTATTGGGTCACTAACAGACTGTATAACTAATAGTATTGGGTCACTAACAGACTGTATAACTAATAGTATTGGGTCACTAACAGACTGTATAACTAATAGTATTGGGTCACTAACAGACTGTATAACTAATAGTATTGGGTCACTAACAGACTGTATAACCAATAGTATTGGGTCACGAACAGACTGTATAACTAATAGTATTGGGTCGTGAACAGACTGTACAACTAATATTATTGGGTGACGAACAGACTGTATACCTACAGTCCCAATCATTTAAGCCGGCAAATTTATTGCGCCAACTTGCGCGTTAGGTAGCCTAAAATCACGCAAATTCTCACAGCAGGGTGAGATTTAGCTCACGTATGTGATTAAAAGTAGTCCTGCACAGTTGTTATTTCTGCGAATCCACACAGCGCGACGCCTGCGGCGATGGCTGATTGTTCGCTTAGGCCTACTGTTTAGACTAACCCGTTAAATGAATTGCCGTTCTTATCTTATCGCTGTAAATTATACATACAATTATTTTATATGACAAGAAAAGTTTTTCTTTTGAGTAAAATTACAGACCTGTGATGTATGGAAATATTCCCCCGTAAGCCAACAATTTACTGCACGACTACTGAATACAGAATAGTACCGTATGTAAGCACGTGTTTTCTCATTCCGAAATGAATATGACGGATTGGGTTTTTGGGGTATATTTTATTCCTCCAATTTAAAAAATGATACTTATAATATTAAATGTATTTCAATATCCGTTCGACGGTATGTTACTTTCCGTGATGATTCCTTAGATTTATACAGGCCGGACTTCACTTCCGCCCGAGTTGCGGCCCGCAACATTTTCTGGTTATCAGTTGTGAACAACTATGCAGGGCGTTTCGTGTGATCAAACCACACAAGGTTTGAAACAAATGTATACCATATAATTTTATGATTAATCTATATTTAATAGTTTGCTTTTTTCGTTAAAATCGGCTTTCTCATTTCGTGCTTGTGGATTCAGAGAATTCACGTCAGATATTGTGAAGCCTTAGTTTACATTTGGACAATTAATATTCATCATTTTGAAATAAATAAGAAGACTATAGTATGGACTTTCATAAAAAAATTTAACGTCTTAAGTCTAAAATACGGCAGGTCTGGGCCTGTAAACGTATTCAAGGGACTAATCTGGACGCTAACTTTGGGTATGGTTTCCTATTTTCGGCATTCACTGAGTAATGCTCTAAAAAGTCAACTAGCAAGAAGGTTTAGTTATTTGTGACATTGTATAATTTTTTTATTTGCTTTGTTTTTCTTAGGTCAATGTCTGAAGTGGCATATCCTGCTCCTCAGAATGATGGACACGGAAGTGTAGGGCCTACCAAAATATCCTGGGCAGACAACTACTGCAGGAGTGCTGACATTGTTTGTTCCATATTTTCCATTTAATCTTCTGCTATTTAACAATATTTGGTTGTATTTCCAGTCCGTGTCCTCGTGGAAGACAAACAGGAGCAACTAATTCTTGAAATACGTACCTCTGGGGGAGTCTAAGCCTGCAGCTTGTAGAAGCTGTAACGATGGCTGTAGCCAGCTATGGAAAAGAGTCTGCATTTAAACAAAATATAACACCATGATTTTTGTATCTGTTGTTTATTGATATAAACTTAAATCAAATAACCATTTGAAGACTGTACATACTAGTGTTTTATCAAATAAATATCTATATATACATTGCGAGGCGTGGCGTATATTAAATGCCGGCCTTGTAATAATGAAGAAACCAGGAACAGTGAGTATTTTGATTTGATGTGAAAAGCATAGAAGAAAATCAACAATTTCAGTGAAAAGAATGCTAATATATGAAGAGGAATGAATTATGGTAGGTATAAACTGTTGAGACTCCAGGATTAACACAAGGTATAAGCCCATAAATACCCCCGCCCCCTCCCCTCCAACATCAGCTGGCACACCAAATTAAAATGAATGGCAAACACTTCATATTTACTCCCAAGAGGTCACTTAAAGAGTATCTGTATGGCATTCATAAATTTAATATTCAGATTACGCTGCTGTCCGGTAAGAACAACTCTGGATTAAATAATAGAGCGGCTTCTTGATAAACACAACCTGTTGAGAAAAACACAAAAGATTATCATCTGATTTTCTGACGTTTAACTTCACATGGGTTATTTGAAAGATTCAGAACTGTTACATCAACTTTCTCCCGGATTCCTTCCACTTCAGTTTATCGTAATTTACTTTTTAAATAAATGCTGTGTTATAAACTTGCTCAATCGGCAAAACAAGAATGTAAGGCCTAGGATGAAAAGATATATACGCTAAAACAGTTGTTATAGAAACACCAGCAGAGATCTTTCCTTTACGTCTGTAAGTCGCAACAGCAAGATGGCGAACGCCTACCTTTTTAGCGAGTTTCTTCCTCTTATTAGGCTGATAAAGTCTGAGTTACCATTCTTGTTCAGTTTGTTTCTACAACTTGTATTTAGGTCAGAATAAAAAAAACACTCGTATAAAACAGATAAATGATAATGATCATTCAAAGACTAAACGGAAAGAAAAAAAATATTTTATTTTCATATTGTCCTATACACATTGCTAAAATTCATTAATTGACTTGTTGAGTTGTCTAAACCCTATGCATTTATTTTATATTCACGCATTTAAAAAACAAACCAAAAGAAAAACAAGTCTTTGAGTGTCAATATAACAAATGTTCACAGTCGGAGTTCAAACTACAGGAGGTTAATTGGGGAACAGTAAAGCAAAATCTAAAGATCGTCACCACTCTGCTGATATTAGTTATGGTAATTATACATAACCAGCAGCCTATCTATAACCACCGTTGCTTGATTGACGTCTTCATTTGTGGAAGAAGCAGGCTCTGTTTAGTGCTGAACAATAATCAACCGGTACCAAACAAACAGGTGGAATTAACAGTCGCTGTCATACTCCACTAACCCACTCTGAAAAGTCCGTCTATTACGTAAAGCCTACGTGTTTCCGACGGATTCCAAATAAACAAACACATACATTAATCATCCGATTCTGATATTATAAGCGGAAAACATAAAACGGAAAACATAAAAAGAAGTTTTCAGCAGAAAGGAATTCAAATCATGTCCGTAAAATGAATAATTGTGAGGAACTATATTCTGCAGCGTACTCCGCCATGCTAATCATATGTCCCCCCAACCACTGACCTATTTATAGATCAGTACTCCCAGCTCTCGCGCCAAGTGGCGCTTACTAGTTTGCGCATTGGCCAGCTGAAAATTTGCCGGCTTAAATGATTGGGACTGTAATAGTATTGGGTCACTAACAGACTGTATAACTAATAGTATTGGGTCACTAACAGACTGTATAACTAATATTATTGGGTCACTAACAGACTGTATAACTAATAGTATTGGGTCTTTAACAGACTGTATAACCAATAGTATTGGGTCACGAACAGACTGTATAACTAATAGTATTTGGTCACGAACAGACTGTATAACTAATAGTATTGGTTCACTAAAAGACTGTATAACTAATAGTATTGGGTCACTAACAGACTGTACAACTAATATTATTGGGTCATTAACAGACTGTATAACTAATAGTATTGGGTCACGAACAGACTGTATAACTAATATTATTGGGTCCCGAACAGACTGTATAACCAATAGTATTGGGTCACTAACAGACTGTACAACTAATATTATTGGGTCACGAACAGACTGTATAACTAATAGTATTGGGTCCCGAACAGACTGTATAACCAATAGTATTGGGTCACTAACAGACTGTATAACCAATAGTATTGGGTCACGAACAGACTGTATAACCAATAGTATTGGGTCACTAACAGACTGTATAACCAATAGTATTGGGTCGTGAACAGACTGTACAACTAATATTATTGGGTCATTAACAGACTGTGTAACAAATAGTATTGGGTCCCGAACAGACTGTATAACCAATAGTATTGGGTCACTAACAGACTGTATAACACCAATAGTATTGGGTCACGAACAGACTGTATAACTAATAGTAAAACTCTCGCCATAATCTAAACACCTATTCCTGTAGCCAATCGTAGGGGTTTACCCAGGCAATCGCTTCACTTTTCACTTTTTGTCTTTATACAGGAGCTGTATTTGTGTTAAAAATGATTCAGCGAATCAGCCGACACAACAGGCTCAGTGTAGCGGAACACGCGATGCTTCGAATCCACCGGAAAGCTTTTACTGGGCCTTGGGTCCGTCGGACGCTGAGCTTCCCCCTTACACACCATATGAGACACCGATATACCTGACACCCATGGGAGGGGTACCAGAGCCGGGATCCCGCGGACCTGATCAGAAATCTGGCTTTTAGAAGTCTGTCCCGTGTCGGACAGTTTGTTTTCGATGATTTTTATTGTGTGGTATTTATTACTCAAGTGTGTTGGTGGTATCTCCGAATTTGAAAGCTTCTCTCATTTTAACTTAGATTAATTGATATTATACGCCGTACTTGAGATTATTCCATTTAAATGGCAACGTTGTCTGGTTTAGTTGTAGAGGAAGCCGGGATATTTGTCTCGAGGAAACCCCCGAGCCTCGGCGAGTACCTGGAAACTCTCCCAAATACAACGATCGACAGAAAAATCCACTCCTATTTCTACAAATTTTTGTTTGGTCTGAGTGGGATTCGATCCGGCACCGCATCGATGGAAGGCACTTGTCGGACAGAGGGGTCACTCGTATCGACCTAGCCACCAAAGCCCCTTTAAGTTAGAAGATTTGGCTGTAACAGTTTCGGACTGTTCACTAAAGCAGTTTCATGTACATAACTTTTGAATGACATTTCGAAGTAGGGCAAGAAAAGACTTGGAAATTTTTTCTGGATTACTACTCCTGTGTTTATTAAAGGGAAAGAAAATCTAAGCTTTAAACTATTTTACATGGAAAGAGTAGAGTTCATTTAGTCCAAAATAACTGTCCAATGTTTGTTTTATCCAGTGAATAATTGAAATTTGAAGGTGGCGTTACAATAGAGAATAAGCTCCATAGGCCATTCACAAGGCCGCCACCATTTTTTCATAAGTTCTATCCAATTATTGTTGAATACAAATTTAAGTGCGTTATAGAGTAGTCATGTGATGCAATTTAGCCAATGGCTGGTTAAGTAATAGCGTGGGGTTGCATACTGACCTATATATTCGGAGACAATTTTCCCACATTTTCTGACGTTTAACTTCACATGGGTTATTTGAAAGATTCAGAACTGTTACATCAACTTTCTCCCGGATTCCTTCCACTTCAGTTTATCGTAATTTACTTTTTAAATAAATGCTGTGTTATAAACTTGCTCAATCGGCAAAACAAGAATGTAAGGCCTAGGATGAAAAGATATATACGCTAAAACAGTTGTTATAGAAACACCAGCAGAGATCTTTCCTTTACGTCTGTAAGTCGCAACAGCAAGATGGCGAACGCCTACCTTTTTAGCGAGTTTCTTCCTCTTATTAGGCTGATAAAGTCTGAGTTACCATTCTTGTTCAGTTTGTTTCTACAACTTGTATTTAGGTCAGAATAAAAAAAACACTCGTATAAAACAGATAAATGATAATGATCATTCAAAGACTAAACGGAAAGAAAAAAAATATTTTATTTTCATATTGTCCTATACACATTGCTAAAATTCATTAATTGACTTGTTGAGTTGTCTAAACCCTATGCATTTATTTTATATTCACGCATTTAAAAAACAAACCAAAAGAAAAACAAGTCTTTGAGTGTCAATATAACAAATGTTCACAGTCGGAGTTCAAACTACAGGAGGTTAATTGGGGAACAGTAAAGCAAAATCTAAAGATCGTCACCACTCTGCTGATATTAGTTATGGTAATTATACATAACCAGCAGCCTATCTATAACCACCGTTGCTTGATTGACGTCTTCATTTGTGGAAGAAGCAGGCTCTGTTTAGTGCTGAACAATAATCAACCGGTACCAAACAAACAGGTGGAATTAACAGTCGCTGTCATACTCCACTAACCCACTCTGAAAAGTCCGTCTATTACGTAAAGCCTACGTGTTTCCGACGGATTCCAAATAAACAAACACATACATTAATCATCCGATTCTGATATTATAAGCGGAAAACATAAAACGGAAAACATAAAAAGAAGTTTTCAGCAGAAAGGAATTCAAATCATGTCCGTAAAATGAATAATTGTGAGGAACTATATTCTGCAGCGTACTCCGCCATGCTAATCATATGTCCCCCCAACCACTGACCTATTTATAGATCAGTACTCCCAGCTCTCGCGCCAAGTGGCGCTTACTAGTTTGCGCATTGGCCAGCTGAAAATTTGCCGGCTTAAATGATTGGGACTGTAATAGTATTGGGTCGTGAACAGACTGTATAACTAATAGTATTGGGTCACGAACAGACTGTACAACTAATATTATTGGGTGACGAACAGACTGTATAACTAATAGTATTGGGTCCCGAACAGACTGTATAACTAATAGTATTGGGTCACTAACAGACTGTATAACCAATAGTATTGGGTCACGAACAGACTGTATAAATAATAGTATTGGGTCACTAACAGACTGTATAACTAATAGTATTGGGTCCCGAACAGACTGTATAACCAATAGTATTGGGTCACTAACAGACTGTATAACCAATAGTATTGGGTCACGAACAGACTGTATAACTAATAGTATTGGGTCGTGAACAGACTGTACAACTAATATTATTGGGTCATTAACAGACTGTGTAACAAATAGTATTGGATCCCGAACAGACTGTATAACTAATAGTATTGGGTCACTAACAGACTGTATAACCAATATTATTGGGTCACGAACAGACTGTATAACCAATAGTATTGGGTCGTGAACAGACTGTACAACTAATATTATTGGGTCATTAACAGACTGTGTAACAAATAGTATTGGGTCCCGAACAGACTGTATAACCAATAGTATTGGGTCACTAACAGACTGTATAACCAATAGTATTGGGTCACGAACAGACTGTATAACCAATAGTATTGGGTCACTAACAGACTGTATAACACCAATAGTATTGGGTCACGAACAGACTGTATAACTAATAGTATTGGGTCGTGACCCTTATAAAAAAATACCATGGTTTGAACCATGGTTTTTACCATGGTAAATACAACGGTATTTTGGCCCCTTTTAGCATGGTATTTACCATGGTATTCCATGGTATTTACCATGGTTTACTGCGGTATTTACCATGTTTTAACATGATATATACCATGATTTACCGTGGTATTTACTATGGTTTACCGTGGTATTTACCATGGTTTACCGTGCTTTTTACCATGGTTTACCTTGGTATTTACCATGGTTTACCGTGGGTTTTACCATGGTTCTACATGGTATTTACCATGCTTTTTACCATGGTGTATGTGGTATTTACCATGGTTTACTGTGGTATTTACCGTGGCATGTATCATTGTTTACCGTGGTATTTACCATGATTTACTGTGGATTAACCACAGTTAACAGCCTAATTTTGTACAGTAGTTGTATTAACATACACCATGCTTTACAGTACAGTTGCCGTAGTCTTAACTATGCAAGTTGTTTATGCCCTTGTGTTATATGTCTAACAGGATTGACTGAAAGAGTCTACAATACCAGAGAAACGATAACAAAATAACATGACTAACTAGTTGAACTTTTTAAACATATTATTCACCAAAATAATACACAAAAAGAAAATGTATCTCATATTGTGCCAGTATGGATGGAGGAGGACTACAACCGACATATGCATATTGGCACATTAATTTTTCACATCTTTTCCTGTTTTCTTCTGAACGTTTTGGAGGCATTGTTCAATTTTTCTCTCATATAGAAGTGGATCTCAGCTTTTGATCTGGTGGGAAACACAGTTTTTATCACATCTGAAAAACATAAAACAAAAACAAAATTAACAGTCAGTTGCAAACTACATGTACATGTACCAGTGGTGTTTATTGTCAAGCTTATGCAAATGGATATCCAGCTACTTATCCAGTAAAGAAAACATGTTTTTTGACAGTTAACAGGACACAAGGACTTCGTTTAATTCATAAGACTTGGAAGACTCACGGAGCGTAGCTAATTCGACATGTGCTGTTAAGTTCATCTTTAGAAACTATGTTGTTTTTTTAATCACAAGATCCTGACCTATGTTTTTGTTAAATTAAAAAAATATGCACTATCCTCATTTAGTTTTAGCAAATATAGGGCACATGGTATCAGGTTATGAAAGGAAAATACTAAAAAGTTAAAACTAAAACTTACCACCAAATCGTAATACTTTTGCAGCAAAGATGTCTATTCTACCATTCTTTCCCTGCCATCGCACTTGGCATACAGTTTTGAAGTCCCATGCTTCGTTGCTAAACTGTTCCTTACGGAATCCAATAATTCTAGAAGAATCTGCTATTTCCAAAGCGTTATCTTCATTCACAAATTCAAACAGAGCCAGTTTTGGTGCCATAGTGACAGTCAGAAGTGGTCAGCTGATAGTAAAGTCGGGTGGAATAATTAGATGAGTAAGATTTATGCAGTGTGAAACGTTAATGGAAGGAGGTAAGTTCCTTCCCTTTATATATGTTAGGTACGTCTGTGTAGACGCCGACAAGAACTCAAGCCAGGATATTTTCAAGAAGCCACCATCTGACCGCCCGTCGTTTAATGAGCAATGTATATCGCTTAATCCGTACCTCGATCTCAGCAGTCGATCTCTTCTTGTCGTAATATAGACAGCCATTGATCACAGGTGTTTTTTCTCTGGTTGTATAAACGTTGTTCCCTTTAAATAGAGTCTTGTTAAAAGTAGGACATTTACTATATCTTCGTAGATATATCCGAAACTCAAAACTGAGTCTCCGGTAAACAGAGTGAAATCCGCCATTTTTGCTAAGCCTCTATTTCGTAAACCGGGTTATACAAAAACAGCAACTGAAGGCGGTACGGAGTACAGAAGTGATTTTTTTTTTCAACAACTACATTTTAATACGATAAAATGATCAAGCTATTTCCATTATGTATGTTCATACTGTACATTGCGTCACCATATTTATATCCGCTGCAAAATTATTACCGGGGCAATACAAATTAAATTTAAATTAACTGACTCCGTTTTCCGTTTATGAGATAAGTTCATATTGGAATGACCCGCTTTACCACATGTGTCGCGCTCTGGGAGCTTTGATTGACCGGAGAGAGCATGACGTCACATGTTTTAAGCTGATTATTGTCATCTTGGTCAAGGCAGCTGCGTGTTAAAAATAAAGCATTTTGGTCTCGTTATTATAACATTTTTGTCCATGCACATTTCAATTAATAAAGCTATATGTAAAAAAAAACAGGGAATCTTTCAACATTTTAAATTTACGTTTATCCCAACCTGAGTAACATTCAACATAATTTTATGTTTGTCCCACCTAGCAGAAAGTTACGTAAATCAACAGTTAGGCTACTCGTCGTATCAACTCGTTTTTGTTACGACCAGCGAACAAATAGGCCATTACTTAAAGTTATTCAGATAAATTTTTTTATACATCAATACAAACATTTTAACCTGATAATTAACTCTAAACAATTTTATTATTTATTGATGTAAAAATACAGAAAATGTTGGAATTAGACAGTTATAATCACTACAATAAACATAGAACAACAAATCCCACCTAATAGTGTGTTGGTGAGTAATCATGTTGTACAATACTCACAGACTCACTCACAGTGATAATGTGTTGTTTTTGTGTTTATTAATTCATACAATCTACACCACATAAGTTTGCTTTTATTGAAAAGTTTGTAGTGTCTATTTTTATTTGCAAGTTAACACTCACCCAGAAAATCCACAAATCTTATAAGGAATATATGTTTTGCTTCAAACAATTTGTTTCCTTTAGAAATGTTTATTATCTTTTAAATGGACACTATGTTGTGTACATTACTGTATATCTTGATAATTATGCTATAAGGATTATTTCAGTTTAATGAGTATTCCTGTTGTTAGTGTTGTGTTTTCTAATTTCACTCCCTGTTGTGGGTTTAACTCATAGTTTACTATAGAACCCAAGCCTGGTTAATGTTGGTTGGCATTCAGCCAGAGTATTATGTTAGTCCTGCAGAGATAATCCATACTCTCATTAAGGCTTATAACTGTTATTACTTTTTGTAAGGATGCCCACTATAGACACTTGAAGCGGTACTTTTAGTATAAATTCTATTAAGACTCAACTTGTTGTCAGTATACATGTATGTTAAAGATGTCGACACGTGGTTACAAGCGATACCTACAAAATGCTTCTGTCCCGATACCTGTGTTATCAATTTTAAAGCGTGTTATATATAATAACATGTGGAGTTTCACCCCGTCTTTCCAGGATTCTAGTAAAAGCTATACTCTGCCGGATAAACTTTCAAATAACATGGTATATACCATGCATGTGCCATACAATTACCACGGTAAACATTATAAAGCATGGTAAATATACCATGCTCATTATTGTACCATGGTTTTACCATGTAAACTTTCAAATACCATGGTATACCATGCATGTGCCACACAATTACCATGGTAAAATTTATAAAGCATGGTAAATATACCATGGTCATTATAGTACTATAGTTTTACCATGGTAAACCATAGTAAACCACGGTATACCATGGTAAATCCATGGTAAATCCATGGTAAAGCATGGTATTTTTTTATAAGGGGAACAGACTGTATAACTAATAGTATTGGGTCACGAACAGACTGTACAACTAATATTATTGGGTGACGAACAGACTGTATAACTAATAGTATTGGGTCCCGAACAGACTGTATAACTAATAGTATTGGGTCACTAACAGACTGTATAACCAATAGTATTGGGTCACGAACAGACTGTATAAATAATAGTATTGGGTCACTAACAGACTGTATAACTAATAGTATTGGGTCCCGAACAGACTGTATAACCAATAGTATTGGGTCACTAACAGACTGTATAACCAATAGTATTGGGTCACGAACAGACTGTATAACTAATAGTATTGGGTCGTGAACAGACTGTACAACTAATATTATTGGGTCATTAACAGACTGTGTAACAAATAGTATTGGATCCCGAACAGACTGTATAACTAATAGTATTGGGTCACTAACAGACTGTATAACCAATATTATTGGGTCACGAACAGACTGTATAACCAATAGTATTGGGTCGTGAACAGACTGTACAACTAATATTATTGGGTCATTAACAGACTGTGTAACAAATAGTATTGGGTCCCGAACAGACTGTATAACCAATAGTATTGGGTCACTAACAGACTGTATAACCAATAGTATTGGGTCACGAACAGACTGTATAACTAATAGTATTGGGTCGTGAACAGACTGTACAACTAATATTATTGGGTCATTAACAGACTGTGTAACAAATAGTATTGGACCACTAACAGACTGTATAACTAATAGTATTGGGTCACGAACAGACTGTATAACCAATAGTATTGGGTCACGAACAGACTGTATAACTAATAGTATTGGGTCACTAACAGACTGTATAAATAATAGTATTGGGTCACGAACAGACTGTATAACTAATAGTATTGGTTCACTATAAACCAATATCCTTCCCTTACTTTTAGGTGACGTCGATCCCGATGAACCTTTAAGCAATACTATTGTGATCGCGGCAGCCTCAGCAGGCAGTGCTGTGTTCCTCGGGATTATTCTTATAGTGGCGATATTGTTACTCAGAAAACGGTAGGCATTTCTTAGTGATATTGAAAAGTTTGTAAAATTTGGACGCCTGTTTTTGTCTCGAGGAAACCCCCGAGCCTCGGCGAGTACCTGGAAACTCTCCCAAATTGGTTTTTGTTCAGACGGGTTCCATAGTCTATTACACGGTTTTGACTCTTTTCGTGTGTCTGCCCGCTCGTCCGTCCATTCGTTTCCCTTTATTGTCGATTCATAATAACTCGTGAGTTAGTTAAACGATTTTAAATAGATTTTGATTAAACAGTTTTAAAGTCGTTACTGTCAAGCCATAATCTAAACACCTATTCCTGTAGCCAATCGTAGGGGTTTACCCAGGCAATCGCTTCACTTTTCACTTTTTGTCTTTATACAGGAGCTGTATTTGTGTTAAAAATGATTCAGCGAATCAGCCGACACAACAGGCTCAGTGTAGCGGAACACGCGATGCTTCGAATCCACCGGAAAGCTTTTACTGGGCCTTGGGTCCGTCGGACGCTGAGCTTCCCCCTTACACACCATATGAGACACCGATATACCTGACACCCATGGGAGGGGTACCAGAGCCGGGATCCCGCGGACCTGATCAGAAATCTGGCTTTTAGAAGTCTGTCCCGTGTCGGACAGTTTGTTTTCGATGATTTTTATTGTGTGGTATTTATTACTCAAGTGTGTTGGTGGTATCTCCGAATTTGAAAGCTTCTCTCATTTTAACTTAGATTAATTGATATTATACGCCGTACTTGAGATTATTCCATTTAAATGGCAACGTTGTCTGGTTTAGTTGTAGAGGAAGCCGGGATATTTGTCTCGAGGAAACCCCCGAGCCTCGGCGAGTACCTGGAAACTCTCCCAAATACAACGATCGACAGAAAAATCCACTCCTATTTCTACAAATTTTTGTTTGGTCTGAGTGGGATTCGATCCGGCACCGCATCGATGGAAGGCACTTGTCGGACAGAGGGGTCACTCGTATCGACCTAGCCACCAAAGCCCCTTTAAGTTAGAAGATTTGGCTGTAACAGTTTCGGACTGTTCACTAAAGCAGTTTCATGTACATAACTTTTGAATGACATTTCGAAGTAGGGCAAGAAAAGACTTGGAAATTTTTTCTGGATTACTACTCCTGTGTTTATTAAAGGGAAAGAAAATCTAAGCTTTAAACTATTTTACATGGAAAGAGTAGAGTTCATTTAGTCCAAAATAACTGTCCAATGTTTGTTTTATCCAGTGAATAATTGAAATTTGAAGGTGGCGTTACAATAGAGAATAAGCTCCATAGGCCATTCACAAGGCCGCCACCATTTTTTCATAAGTTCTATCCAATTATTGTTGAATACAAATTTAAGTGCGTTATAGAGTAGTCATGTGATGCAATTTAGCCAATGGCTGGTTAAGTAATAGCGTGGGGTTGCATACTGACCTATATATTCGGAGACAATTTTCCCACTTCAAGTTTGTCGCCATGCTTTTTTGGGACCTAAATCTACCCTTATACATTAGAGAGCGGTAAAAATACGTCATTATTGATCTAAAAATAGCTACACCAACGTCACGTCATCCTAAAACGGAAAAATGGCTACACAGATAAGCCACTGAAAGGACAAACTTCCGTCTGTTTTTATTAGCTTGAGGGTCACTGGAGGCAATTGACGGGAAAAGTTTTAAGTACTTTGAAGGTTGTTATCGACGACAATCCCTATGTATTTCTAGAGATTTCCCCTCCTTTAAACACGACGTTTCGCTGGATATGCTTGTAAGTTTCAAGAACTTATACACGTCGAGAACAGAGGAGGGAGGCCATTTTTCTGTGACTTGGACTTAACACCTGCTTCGCTGTTAGCTCAATTCATTTATTCGTATTTCATTGTAATTATTATAATCTTCTGAACCATGAAATTTAAATGCTTGTTTTTTTTCTCATATTGTCAAACTGAATGCAAAATGAAAATAACAGTTTTGGCAACCATGTCGAACACCATAACCTCACATCTACAAGTGGCGCCACCTATGAATGTAATTGACCAATAAGAACACATTATTTGTTTCCAAGGCATAACTTGAAAACGCATCACTTGGGATGGAGCGGAGATCCGGATTCTGAACAATATTGTTTTCCACAACCCATGCCAATTGGTGCATACTCGTTGTTGATGTGTTCTCTATGTAAAGTCAGTTTGGTGCGGATATCCGAAGTCTGACCAACATATTGTTTTCCACAACCCATGTAAATTGGTGCATACACCACATTCTTAACTGTGCAGCACATGTCAAACTTGACATTAAAGAGGCAATTAGCTACTTCAGCGTTAAATTTAAAGGAGCTAATTTAAAAATAAATCGTCCGCCATAAGATGCTGGGCGTTTTAAACACCTTGGAAAACTAAGTAGCTTGACATTGAGATAGAAATGTATATATACATAAAGCCAGTCACCCGTACGAACTAAACATATGTTCTGATAACCGACAAAATTCAAATAATCGGGATGTATGAGTACATTTTGAGTCTTAGGTTGCTGAAAAAAACTACCTTAACGTAGGCTACATGTTCAAGATTGATGTATGAAGAAAGCTCCTATTTCGCAATTCTTGAAAAAAAATTCCCTATATTTGGCAGCTTTTGCCACTTTAAATATTGACTTTCGTAAAAATAAACGTTCAAACAACACGTTAGTCTATTTTCTCGAAAAATCATATTTTTTTGGTTACCTCAAGAGAACAAATGAACTGAAAAAAGAAGTGAACTAAAATTATTTTCAAACTCAACGCAATTGTCTGTGTATTTGGCTGGATAACTGAAACGATGGCATCTCGAGGAATCTTCTAAAGGTAGGTGGTATTGACGATCTGGTAGGTGTGGTTGCAAACGATCCCTATCCCCCCTGGTCTAGTCATCTGGCAATTATATTCGGGCTGAAAGATAAATATTAAAATTCAGGAAACATTTACAAATATAGCCTTAATCTACACATTAGATATATTTAATTGTTTAAAGTGGCACGAGCTGACAAAATGTTGATATTTTGACGTTGAAACAGAATGTGGAAATTATTGGCTATTTTTTCAAGACGTATAATTCAGAAGCAACGTCAGGTTTAATGGTAGTCAGGGTTTCTGACTCCAAAATAACTATTTTTTATACTGACGGGCGTATTTTGGAGTCAGGGTTCATAACAATCAAAAAGTCGGAGTAGACTGCCCGCTTCTGATCGGGCAGTATGCGGTCAGTTTTAGACAGTAAATAACACTATAATTTCATGAATTCAGATCGCCCCCTTTTTTAGATGTAAGACTAATACTAAATTATTGTGGTTGAAAAAAAAACCCACACAAATCGAGTAAGTGTGAGTGGGAAGTATGTGGTCTGATTTAGACAGCGAAATAACAATATATCCTACTCAAATCGTGTCAAAACGGACATAATCGTGTTCATTTATAATTTAGCTATCTATCAGTGTCTGATACTGCTGAGAATGGAGCAGGGGCGTTCAGTAAATGCAATTCGTCCACTGAATTCACGTTTGCATTCTTCAGTCTCAAACTTACCCGCTATTGACGACGTAACACTGTTATGTTGCTTTTAAAGTTTTTAACGTCAAATTCACTATACAGAATGCTCAATTATTCATAGAATTCGTTTTGACACTATTTGAGTAAGACATATTGTTATTTACTGTCTAATACTGAGCACAAATTGTCCGTATTAATGCGGGAAGTCTACTCCGGTTTTTTGATTGCAATGAACCCTCACTGCAAAATACGGCCGTCAGTATAAAAACTAGTAATTTTGAAGGTCAGTAAACCGGACTAGTTTAGCGGGGGATGGTTGGTGTAGAAGTCAGGTGTAAGCCTCAGTACATAGCAGATCAACTCATAACAGAACACAATTACACAGGCAATAAATTAAATGAGAATTAAGCATCTGTAAAACAGTAACAAATTCACTTACACACAAAATATTTCATAGTCGAAGCCGCCTGATCCATCTTGGGTTAAAACACAGCGACAAACTTTTTCTCCGTTCGATCTCGTCTTCCATGGCTCGATTTCCCCAATATCTTCGTCATAGCAAGACTCTGTGCATTATACGAAAACAGGTGAATTAGAGAAAAACAAATAATTAGAAAATATTAACTTCGATTAAAGGGGCATGAGCTGCCAAAATTCTATTTTTTTTTTATAAATTCTGATGACAGAAAGTCATCGATAAACTAAATGATTGACGTTGGAATGAGGAAAACTCATGCAATCTGTGTGAGCTGAAATAGTGTCCGAAAAGAAACCAACATTTAAATGACCGGGACAAGTGTTCATGCATTCTAAGCCAAAGTTCAAAACACTGTACTCTAACGTACTAAAAAGCTTCTGAATTGCAATTCTTGAGAAAAATAGCCAATAATTTCCACATTCTGTTTTATCGGTAAAATATTGAAACTTTAGCAGCTCATAACACTTTCATGATGAACGTATATACCAACCGTATCTGTTTTGAAGACATTGAAAATTTTGCCATTTCATTCTGCAGACGACTTTTACAGTTGTAAGTAAATTGTCCAGATACAGTTGTAGCTTTTTGATTGGTAGACATATAGGAATGAAAGTATTTTGACCAATAAGAAACGGCGTAAATGTATTACCCGGGGTAAATAAAAAATATATATCCCTCAGGTTTATACTACGTGTACTTATACTTATTATATGCCTGACAATGGAAACTATATTTAGGAACACTAAAGCACACACACGGGCGAATATATGTACCTATTAACAGTAAATTATATATGACTATTAATATGATATAAATCATATCAGAGGGAAAATATCAACCGATATCATAGCTGTTGCGATATAAGCCATTGTTATATCATTGCAGTGAGGGCATCACTTTTGTATATCGGCTCTAGTTTTTGCAGAAGTTATCCCCCTTGATTGATTTACTTTTAAAAAATATACCTAACTCGGCTTCTGTGGTAGGGCCCCGTTGAGTTTAAAGATTAGATCGTGCTTTTAAAACATTCTCTAAAAATAGCCAACTTAGAAAAAAACATATGTTTTTGAGATAGAAATAACATACTATTGTCAGGTAAATCAAATGGTTCTCTGATAGGAGGTAAAAAAACTATGTTTTGGTGATGTTTTGGTGTTGCTCCAAGTTGATGTGGATTTTTCTTCTCTCCGCAAAGTTCGGACATCACCGACTCTGTTTGTTTCACCTCATTGGAGAGTTTGGGCCTCACCAACTTTCCGAGGTGGTTTTGTTTGGGAGAGCCACATGACCATCAAAGAAGTGATGGGAAATTTCCACATAAATGTGAACCTCTTTCGCGAAGGAGATAATAAAAAAGAGAAACACTTCTGACAGCACCTCCCTTTACCTAAATTTCGGAGAGCTTAATATAATCAACCCCAAAAATCACCACTGACATTTTATTTTGAAAAAAAGTATAATTAAATCTTAAGCATCTGTAAAAAAATCTAACAATTTTCTGCCAATTACCGCCGAGCCTGATGACGTCACATAAAATTACGCAAAGCTTTCTGGGTAAAATGTACCTCAGTTCGCCATTTTGTTTATTGGTACTTAGCAAGATGTCTCTTTTATGGGAAAACATTGATTACATAACCTGTATTTATCCACACATTTTTTGGTAACTTTACGCCTTGTACGTTTTCTGTTCGATACAGTATTATTTCTTCCGCCATATTTTAAAATTATTTTAACATCCCTCAATCCCCCGAAATGCTTTGCCCGTAATTTACAAGTGACGTCATCGAGCAATCGGTCAATTGGATGTATTAACAAAATTGGTTTTAGGCATGTTAGAAAGACCGAGTTAAGGGGGCAAAGTGACGCTCAAAATTGCTCATCATAACTGATGACCATGCGTGTCTGTAACCACGTTACGATATGGTAAAAAAGTTGGTATTCAGCAAGAAAACTTTGAGGTATCGATCGTTTTGTGTTTATAAAACTAAATTAATTTATAATTCTACCCCTCCTGCATGTGCGTGCCGTGTGCAAATATACATGTTAAGTAGAGATGACTTTTCAAACGACATCGAGTCTGTAGTGCATCACCGTTGCACGTGACCAAAGCTTATCGTTGATTGGTTAAAAGTTCCCAATCTGTCCGTCACTTTTTCCTCATTTTTCTCAATTATCGGGGTAGAATCGACTTTAATACCTTCGTCTTGGTGTTTATTGCGTAACCCGATACCGCTGGACGTTGGTTCGCACCTCGTCAAACCCCTCGAATGCTGCGCATTCTCGTGGTTTGACTCGGTACGAACCAACGTTCAGCGGTATCGGGTTACGCAACAAACACCGCTACGGCGGTATTAAACCCTTAAACAGTTGAGTAGATTTGAATGAGGTACCGATTTGTACATGCCTGTGCTAAACTACATCGGCTTAGGGCCTAGTGATGTACATCGACTAAAAGTGTGGGAATAACTTCGTTCTTAAATGGGGGTTCGAATTACACTCAGACCAAATAAAATGGACAAATTTCTGAGTGGATTTTTCACTCGATCGCCGTATGTGGAAATTACTCAATGAGTAAATTAACCGACACTGATTGACCCGGAAAAAATTCCGAGCCAGGTTGATAATCAAACTCACAACCTAGGGTTAATTTACTAATTCAGCAATTTCCCTGATGATGATTGCAACTTGCTTTCGAAACACTGACTTCATCACGCATGTGGAAGAGTTGCCAGGTACTCCCCGAAGGTTGGGGATTTTCTCTTGGCAATGAGACCGATTTTCTCCCCCACTAAGCCTGACAACGCCGTCATATAAGTTCAATAATCTTGAGTGCAGCGTCAATCAACCAATCTTTCGTTAATAATATATGAAAACTTGGCGCTGGCTATCCCTTTTTTGAAAATACGCTAGTTAACTATTAAATCACCTCGTATATAATAAAACAGATCCAGATGTCAATAGCCTACCATAAATAGTTCATCTGGTGTGAAGCCAAAATGTTTATTCATGTGCCTTTATTTATACCTTTCGCATTGTACTCGATGAAATATTTATAGAATTCAACTCTAGACCAGTTCATACCCTCTCTATGTTACATGATTATGAAAAGGACTTGTCTACAAATGTTAGTAAAAATCTTCATTCAGAGATTGAATAAAGGCCTGGGCCAGCCACATGTCTGTCTCTATGTTACTTGCTTAGAAGAAGGATTTGTGTACAACTGTTCGGCACGCCTTTATTCAGAAATTTATAAGATTTTTTAGAATACAAGGACTGAGACGGAAATACTTTTTTTACTGAAAGAACTATAGAGATATAAGGGTTTGCCGAGAATAGATTAAACCGCCAGGTTATTGGACAGGGATTTTTCTGATGGTAATCAGTTGCTAGGTTGCGGGTTTGATTTCCAGGATTGAGCAAGTGGTCTGTGTTATCTCCCTTGGTAACGAAAGGCGCCTGGAGGAATGGTCGCGAGAATATCCCCAGTAAAAGTTCATTGATGTCATAGAAATTCTGAGAAAGAAGATATTAAGAGGGAGTTCTCTGTATCTGTTAGACAAAACTTTAT
This sequence comes from Lepidochitona cinerea, assembly GCA_963971465.1. Taxonomy (NCBI): domain Eukaryota; kingdom Metazoa; phylum Mollusca; class Polyplacophora; order Chitonida; family Tonicellidae; genus Lepidochitona; species Lepidochitona cinerea. Next base: position 14,190,858 of record OZ020559.1, read on the forward strand.
TCCAGATCTGATGAGGCATACTGCAATTGCCATCAGAGGAAATTACTGAATTAGTAAATAACCGACACTGATTGGCCCGAAAAGAATTCATGTCCAGGGTGAGAATCGAACTCACGACATAGGGTTACAGTTCCTGCGTTCTATCAACTGAGTTACCCGGCCTTGATGAGAACAGTTCGCTTGTTTGATTCTCTTATACACGCAGAGCACAAACCAAGTTCATTAGAACATGTATATTTAAATTTTCATACACACAGAACAAGCTGCAATCATCATCAGGGAAATTACTGAATTATTAGATAATCGTGGGAGGGTAGCCTCAAGTCAACAGTTCGATTCTCACCCTAGTCTGGATTTTATTTTCGGGGCAATCAGTGTCGGTTATTTATTAGAGTTTTAGAATGCTACAAAACTTTGACTCAGTAGATAACTAGGGAAATGATTGTGGCTATAATAACGACAAAACGAAGGTTTGTCAATCACACTAATGGTATCTAATCGAGACCTGTATAAAAAGTATCAATTAGAAACCCTTATCCTTCACGCCCCAGTCTTAATTTAAACACCTATTTCTGAAGCAAAACACAGGGGATAGCACAGAGAATCACTTCATTGTCACTGTTTTTCTCTTAATCAAAAAAAAAAACATCCGCCCAATAGTATGTGTACATCCAAATCGACTCTCACATTCTTAAGTAATCACTTATGAATCGATAGAATTTCAATTGTCCTTGTTAAAGAATTGCAAACCAAATAATAGAAGACAGCTTAAAGGCCCATTCTCACTATGCGATTTGTAGAATGCGATTAGTTGCACAACTTGCAAAGGGGATTCCCCGTTTGAAGACCGCGCAGACGATATGGGGTATAAAGGTCTAAATGATGTACCTATTTTTAACACAATTATAAACTTGTCTCCATGTTTTTTTTAGACAAGAAGATTTTCCCTGTGTCCGTGTCTTTTAGTGTTCATAAAAATTGATAGATCATATCATTTGAAACCGCAGTTTGGAGCTACTGACAGTGATTTTTTTATAACCCAAAACATGTATCTCGTTACACACTTTTCGAGCGAGATAAGTGTATAAAAATGTCAATATTGTCACCCGTCTTTACATACACAATGCCAAATAAAGGGTTGTATTGGAGGGAAGGAGACTGACTGTTCACAAATGCGTACATGAACTTATTACCGGCTCCATTATATTTGTTGTTGATGAATTACAGGGCTGGGGCCGGTTGTTCAAAAGAAAATTAGTTTAACGATATAGGTTTAGATGAAGTCACGTCACGGAGAATTATTTCTATTATGTCAAGTCATTTAACCTGCTGTTGAAGATTTTATGATCAACCTTGGACAATATTTTCTAATTTGAGTTAAGTGTCTTGTAGAAACACATTTCTGGCATAGAACCCACAAAATTCACTGCTGCATTTGCCGCGAAAAGAAAGTTAATTATCTAAGTGACTTACAACCTCAAACACTGCCTCAGTTGTGTAGATACCCTCAAAGTGGTGACGTAATACATGATCTTTGCTATGTCAGTAGGCCTAAGTCTTCATTGCAGTTTGTTCACATCTAAGGTGTCACTGTTAACAAGTTTTTCAGAGTCGTTACGAAACATACTGAAAAATGCCTATTTCCTCCTCACAGGGAACTAACACGAAGGTTGTTTCTTTTCAACTTTAGATTTAATCCATAAAGAAACACAAACCTACTTTAAGTCATGTTCAAAAATCTTTTAATCTAATTTTCTTTTGAACAACCAAGCCCTAGTCCTTAATGGGTTTCAGGGTCTATCTCTGTTTTCCGTTATTTTCTCGGTAGTAGTGAATAACACTCAAAGACTTTCTTTTCAGAATAGCTTCTTACGCGGCACCACTATCAAGCCACTGAAAAGGCAGTGATGTTAGGTTTACTGCGGGAGGAAACAATGCTCTAGGTCAGGAGGACGGGATCCCAGAACCCACCGAATCAATATACCTATGACGCATGTAACCATCTTACAGATTACAAATAGAGATGTCCACTTACCGGCATTTTCGTTTGAATACTGAACCAAGGTAACGTGGCTAAACAAGGCGACGAGTACGTACAGAGCCAAGGTTTGAGATGCCATCATTAGTGATTCTCACCCGGGATCAGTCGTTCATGAGGACTCAGTATAAAGCAATTTACTCATTTTACAATTGATTTTATAGGCAGGGTGCAACAAATCGTATTAACACCAGCTATGGTAAGATATTAATGTACGTAAATTAGTGACGAAGAAATTGAAAGATACACAAGTTATCGATCTTGCCCACCAGATGTCGCCTTATAACTGCGCCACCTGCTTCCTGTTTGATAGGAATATCCACATAAAAGGTGGGAATTAGCTATATTTTACACCTGTTCAACAAACGATTGTAATCGTGGGTGGTCTTGGCTCAATAAAGTGGCATGGACCGTCAAAATGTTGATATTTAGCCTTTTAGTGCTTATAGTCTCGACAACGTACGATCAAGCATTGTTTTTAACTAATTTAGGCTCATAACGAATGCCGGGCAATCCAGGTTATTTAAAGTTTGTTAACGTTTCAAGCATCATTTCGGTTCGTATAAGCCTCATAAACTCATTTCAACGCGAGTCATTTAGTTTGTCAACGACCTTCAAAGCATGTTACTGTTTTAACAATCGGGGTTTATGAATTAAGTACAAGTTTCTAAGGCGCCGTTAGCCCAATAAGTTTTGGGCCTCAGTGGCTCAGTCGGCGGGACGATAGTCTTCCACCGAAGAACTACGGGTTCCATTCCCACTCATTCCAACGAAAAAATGAAAAATGTTTGAGAGACTTTGTCACTCGATCGCCTTGTGGCGTAGGGTTGCCGGCTACTCGCCAAAGATCATGGAAAAGTCCGGTTCCGTTCCCACTGGACCTCCAACGTCACCATATAAGTGGAATAATCTTAACTGTGACATAAAGCATCAATTAATTAACCAACCAGCCTAATAAGCTTAATGAAGTATTCTGCATCAACAAACACCTTCAGTTAAAGTGGCATGAGCTGCCAAAATTCCCATTTTTCTGATCGTTACGACAGTAAGAGGCTTTGAAGGCCATCGAAAAACTAAAGGATTGGCGTTGGAATGAGGAAAATCCATACAGTATGTGGCCTGTACGAACAGAAAACGTGTTCGAAAAGTAAACAAAATTTAAATAACCGGAACGACCATTCATTCATTCTAGGCCAAAGTTAGTTCAAAACAATACTTTATCGTACATTTTTGATACTAAAAGCCCTAAAAAGCTTCTGAATAATACGTCTTGATAAAAATAGCCGATAATTTCAACGTTCTGTTTTAACGTAAAATTATCCACATTTTGGCAGCTCATGCCACTTTAACCAACCAAGATTTTTAGGGTCTACAAAATCGCCATCAGACAGCGGTTATAAAGTCGCTCGCCCTCCCTGTAATCGCCATTTTGATAAGCGTTCCCGAAATGTTCATGCACAAACTACCGATATTATGTTCTAGCTTTGGGAGAACACGAAGGCCATATTTTTTTTGAACGAATGTTTAAATTTCTGCAACCTGCCTGTGGTTTATTTAGGGAATACACTGTTGGTTATACGCCATTCCGTTAGTTTTTAAAAATAAAAAAAAATGAGATTGTAAATTCTAGAAAATTTCTACACGAATAAATCTTTGTATTATAAGATGATCACAATTTCTTATTTGTTTTCCCGGTTTCTTAACACGTTTAGTCTGAAATAAAAGAAATAATATTAATCAGTTTTCCGTTTACCAGGAGATTACTTATTATCGACAGAGTTTCAACCGTGAAGTCCCAATATATTCTACTATCCATTCAGAAGTGTAGGCCTACATGTGTCAATATTTTCACACATATGTATCCATATACTTTTATAGAATTTTTAGTATTATGTTCATGTATACCTTTTATCTACACATGTATTGACATAGAGTTACGACCGTGAATATCTTACTATCCATTCAGAAGTATATATGTATAAATATTTTCACAATATGTATCAATATGCTGTTACAGTATTTTTATCCATACTCATATGTGTAGATATTATTTATTTATTTATTTTTTTTTTTTTTTTTTTGTACTGTTAGAAAACCCTTTAGTTATGTATGTCAGTAGAATGGAGCCGCCAAAAATCCTTAAAAAAGAAGAAGAAGAAGAAGATCACAATTTCTTATTTCCCGGTCCCTTAACACAGTTTGATCTGAGATAAAAGAAATAATATTAATACGTTTTCCGTTTACCAGGAGATTACTGAATGAATTGTGCACATTTTTCTCCAGTTTTCTTTATGATCTACATGTAGTAGTGCACAATATAAATTGTTTTGGGACCTACAGACATGGCCGACATCAGATAGTTCCCCTATAGAATCGATAAGTGTACACTTAGTAAATTGTATTTTATTTACATCTAGTCGCTGGAGTTTTGTATAATTGTTCTTTGTTATTGTGACGAGAGAGGGGTCATCCAGTAAGCCAAGCAAAGGAAAGTATACACATTACACAAGCGAAGACAGCCGATTGGCCTTTGCGGACCATTTATGCACTTAATCTGTAATATATAATAAACCAAACACATTTTAAACCTTTGTAGGCTTTGATATTTGAGAGAACTTGAATTAGGCAAATTGTAAACTCACAAACTGTATAGCATAAGTGGAATTTCAATAATAAAAAATGTAAAATAAAATAAGCACCATTTTCCAGAAGGGTTTGAAGTGAGGAAGATCGGTACAGTACTTGATAACTCTTGATTATAACTCTTGATTTTAAATATCTATTCATCCAGAAGTATTGACAGTAGAGGACGCTGTTGAAAGGCTAGAGCAATGTACGAGTGCTATTTAAAGGCTTTATCTCGTCCAATTTACTTAGCTATTGACATAACGTTACACGCCACCGCCCTGTATTGTGGGCTGAGTCTAAGCGGGTATCTTAAAAAGTATCGCCCCTTATTCACGCCTTTTTATAAAGCCAGTGATACTTTTCTGAGACTTTAACATTTTTGTGTTTGCGTGAATATATCAACCTGGTGTTACAACGGAATTATTTTAAATTAGAACACAATCATTTTCTTGGAAAAGGAGCATCATTAAAATCAGCGACGTGTCTTCGCTTCCCTACAGGTTATAATGTGAGCTTGTGTTTAAAGTGGCACGAGCTGCCAAATATCGGGAAATTTTCGTTGAAACAGAGTAAGATAGTTTTTCGTCGTGTTTATGAACCCTAAAACACTCGGTCACAGGAAAAAGCTCCTTGTCTAAAATAACCACGGAGACAATTGCGTTATCATTTAGACCTTTATACCCAATCATAAGTTGTTATAGTTAACCCAAACCGATGATATTTCATTACGTTGACAACAGGCAGCAGTTCGGCCTTAATCAGTAGAATTTCTGCAACAGATAATTTGGCAACAAATCATCAGTATTTTTTTATAAAGCTAGCCTGCTGATTGGTTTTAGATAGTAATCTATTAGCTCTGATATTCTTTAACGTTCACTATCAATATCCGAGATAACATAACTCCTTGGGGGGCATTAAAGGCGTGTACACAAGTAGTGTTATTCCGAAGAACGAAAACTTCATATTAACTCAATATTTCGACTTTTATTCAGTCATTTTTATTCAGTCATCATCAGGAGTGATGATGACTGAATAAAAATGACTGAATAAAAGTCGAAATATTGAGTTAATATGAAGTTTTCGTTCTTCGGAATAACACTACTTGTGTACTACGTCAAACTAATCAGTGGAACTACTAGATTAAAGGCTTGGGTCATTTCTCAATGGGTTTGTGTATTTTAGAAATATGGAGGACACTGTTTTTAGAATTAAGGTCAGATTCCAAATAACGATACTAGTTATTATTAACACAGCCTTTATCTTTCAAGAGAACGGAGAATCCTATTGAACTTTCTACCACTTTCAGGCCTAATTCCCTTATCAAGTTTTTCGTTATAAAGGGTTGTTTAGCAGCCGTTCTACCTCCTCACTATAATCCTGTCTAGATATACATGTACATGTAATAAGACTAGAGAAGTCCATATCATAGACTAATTTACTAATATAAAACTGTCAGATAATGATTTAGGGCACGGCACAAACGAAAGTCCTCTATTGAGTAGAGATACATCATCAGTGGTATGTCCCTCGTTACTTATATTAACAATATTACTTCCCAAGCCGAAAGTAGGACGTCACATGCCCTGTCCCAAATTTAGTTTAATTCAAGTGTCTTAAGCCAGCGGATATACAAACAACTTGCTGTATCTTCGGTCCAATGAATTTTGTCCATTGACACTTTAAATTATGATTGAGATATTTTTGGTATGACCTTAACTCTATTCATCTTGGATTGATTGATTGATTGATTGTTTGGTGTTTTACGCCGCGCTCAAGATTATTTCACTTATATGGCGGCTTTGCCAGTTTTTTTGTGGGAGGAATCCGGGTCTTCATCTTGGAAGCAGAAGAGTTATATAGGTTCAGGTTCAAAACTATACTGGCCGGTAATTTAGTAGATGACTCGATCTCTGGAACAATTTCTTTTTTACATCAGGTTGTGCAATTTAGTGTCGAAATTTCCAAAATTTAGAATTAGTTAAGTTATCCCGAGGGTTGCGCTGACCTCTCGTAGGGGATATCACTGCATCTGAATATGACAAAACTGAAGGGTTCGGGGGGAGGGGGAGAGGGTGAGGAGAGGGAGCAGAGGTACTAGGTCAAAGGAGAGGGAGCCCTAGTAGAGACTGGGGAAGCTGGTGGAAAAAAGTTGGCAGACGTTCTAGGTCAAGCGTAGTCCGGGTTTCTGACTTTTATACTTACGGCCGTATTTGGGAGTCAGGGCTCATTGCAATTAAAAAACCGGAGTAGACTGCCCGCTTCCGAGAGGGCAGTGTATGGTCAGATTTATACAGTAAATAACAATATACCTTACTCAAATAGTGTCTATATGACGTTCATAATAATTTAGCTTTCTGTAAAGTGAATTTAACTTTTAAAAACTGAAAAACAGCAACACAGTGTGATGTCATCAATGACGGAGAATTTTTAGACTCTGGGAGGGAAAAGTGAATAATAATATTTACTGAGCGACTCTGCTCGTCCATATCAGACACTGGCTGGTAGCTTAATTATTCATGAACGTGATTATGGTGCTATTAAACTATTTGAGTTGGATATATTGTTATTTCACTTAATCCGACCACATATTCTGAGCGGGCAGTCAACTCCGACTTTTTGGTCGCAATGAACCTGGACTCCAAAATACAACCGTCAGTAAAAGAAATAGTCATTTTGGAGTCAGAAACCCGGACTAGGTCAAGCGGAAAGTGGGACTAAGGGGGTAGAAAAGAAGGGACAGAGGTCCTAGGTCCAAGGGAGTGGGGGGGGGGGGGGGGGCAGTAGGAAACGGCGAATGGGAAATAGAAGATCGAGTTATAAGCCTCCGTGGCGGCAGGGGTGGGGACGAGACCAAATATATCGACAGACTGACAGACCGATGGGTTTGTGAAGAGGGTGGTGAACGAACCTGAGAAGTAGCAGTAGAAGTGGCAGAATTAGTGATGGAAAGAAAAGAATAAAAAAACATTCTGAATGGTCGAAAGTAGTAATTTTGCCGTTATAATTCTGTTTGCCACATTTTAAAGCATTTTTGAAAGCACTGTCAAAGTTTGGACCATTGGATGACCTGACTGAAGTCGCCTGTGCTTTTAATCTATTCAAACATGCCGTGGGAAATCATCCCATGTACATGTATGATATTAAGAGCCCAATTTAGATGTTCATGATCAAACGCAATGTGAACTTTCTGATTGCGTTGAGCGGGTTTTATACAAGAAACATTTATAATTTAAGGAACTTGGGAGGGTTTGGCCACGTAAATGTCCCTCAAAGAATCCAACCACATATTTTAAAATCATACTAAAGTTTAGTTGTTTCAAAAGCAAATAGATTCACGCCCAGTTTTCACTCAAGTTGTGAATGAAAAACTCCTCAGCTTTGTAACCATTGAAGAGAGAGTAACCTAACCAGTATTTCAAGATGCGATTTCTTTATAACACGGCATGAAAAGCGTTCATTCCATTGGCTTTGTCGGTGCATACGCCTCGTGGCTATAAAACGCTTTTAATCGAAAGGGAAAGCACCTAGAACGTACGTCCCTTCTCTTCATCATATGCTAAACGACCGACATCACAAATATTTTTCACATTAGTTATATGAATCTGGGTGGTTGTTCTACATGTATAACTGAGCGAAATTGGAAGCCCATTGGAATTATCAAAGTGGCATGAGCTGCGAACAATTCGGATTTTTGTCATAAATTCTGATTGTCAAGAGAAGTAAAGCGTTCGAGGTACCTCAAAAAAATAAAGGATTGACGTTGAAATAGAAGTTATTGGTAAAGTCAATAACTCGTACAAACCAACGGTATGTACTAATGGCGAACAAAATTCAAATCACCATGATTCATGAGTTGGCTTTTTAGGGTTTGTTGTTTATAGATCTACCTTAAACGTACATCTGGAAGATTGGTATCAACTGCAAGCTCTTGGTTTGTACTTTGTGATAAAAGAGACTAACGAAATTGTTCCTGCTTCTTTAACGTGTTACCTTTAGAAAGTGAATATATCTACATGTATATGTTCGTTATCGCTTAAACGTAAACTTGTGCAGATATAGAGCAATGCTTTATCCCCGTACTTATCCGTTTTGTAAATGTGATGTAGTATGCCAATCAATTAATTTATTAACATTTTTTTTTAGAAAGTCTTCACAGATCAAAACAAATGTAGTCGTTAAAGGCTAAACCAGACAACGTGCAATGTTAGTGAAAGAACCGCAATGCCTAATACGAAAGGCATAAATCAATCAATCAATCATTGAATCAAACCAATTCAAGCCAAGTAAATATAGAAATGCAAACAGTTGTACGATGCATCCAATGTCAATTTCCTTAGACCAGATTCCCATCCTAGTTGTGAAGAATACTGACGTGAACATTTCTGAAAAGAAACCTAAAATAAATCCACAACTTCAAAAATCATAGGTCGCCTTTTTACAAAATTTTACAAAATTTCAAAGTTTTTTTGTCAGTACAATATTACTAAACAACGCAAAGGAGAGCAATACTATTAAATTACAAAAAGGACGATTAACTAATAATTTAGGGCGTTTGATTGAATTCTGTATGTAGAAAATGCGTACAAAAGTAGTCTATGCTTTATGTCAATATATATTGAATACCAAATTAATATCGTGTTGAGATTGTTAGCAGTTAAATATATCTTGAATACAAGGCTTTGATCGTTTAAACGCTTTCTCATGTGTTCCCTAGTCGGAAACTGAAACAGGGCAGTACAATACTACAATAAAGGGATTAGTAAACTTGTAGGATAAAGGATTGATAGGCCAATAGCCTGAACAAAAAATGAATTAGAACTGTCTTTGATAGTTGTTTATTGAATGACTTAAATCTTCAGTAAAATATGGAATAATTTAGTATAGACTATCTTTTCCACGCCCGTTTTTTTACATATACTTCCTTTGACTGGTTTAAATTGTCTCTATTTTTATTTTAGTCTTTTTGAATAGCTTCACATATCTACAACGGTTAAACACTCATGTATTGCTATGCCCAATTTTATACATTTTTGATTAGCATTCGGTGTTTTCCCTTTGCCTGTATAAATACTTGTGTCATGTTAAAAACTTGTGTCATTATTAAAAAAATGATCTAAGCAAACATTTTGACGCAGTGTTATGTATATAAGTACGGGTATAAAAAGATATATATAAAGGATCTATAGTGTGGCGATCTTGGGCGGAGACCAAAAGTTTCAAAAGAAAAATGAAAAATAGCGCAGGTAGAAAAATGCATCCCTAGCTCACTCCCACAGTGAAGTGCATTATGTTGGTAAGGCGTGACTGGTAGAACTCGAACACACACCACAATAACTTAACGTATATATATCTACAAAGCTTACAGTATAATTGTAACCTCGTTGTATTAAAAAGGGGGGCTAAGTCATTTCAAAAGTTTAAGGACATCTATCAATTTCCACGGATGGCCTCACACGCCGAAGAGAAAAAAATACTTGCTCTGCTTCGATTAGAAACACTCCCTCAACAGAAGAATCTACCAAGGGCGTGTAACCAATGTATACAGCTACTACAGATAATGCACACTCCTGTACACACCCATTTTTCATAGGAACTCGGATATGTGAAGGAGTTTGCATTTCCTTAAGCGAAATAAACGGATTTAATTCTCAAGAACAGAACAGAAATGCAATGGGATTAACGTGTCTATATGGATCACATAAGAAACGTTTTTTCTTGATTTTTATACGGACTCCAGGGACTATACACCTATAATGGGAGCGGTTTGGAATACTATTTACAATATTTCGAGATCAAAACAGGTATACCATTTGTTTTAGTTATTAGCAACACAACTTATAAACTTTTGTTTTAACGATTGCAAAATCTGACCTTTCAACGGCATCTAGAAGTTGGAAGGTTACAATAAGACATCGACTTTGATAACGATGTAAGACCTACATCGAAACGTCGTCACCCAATAAAACAAGAAGTTGTTATCCATAAATAATTATTCACCTTATCGCAAAATCTGTCGTACTGTAAAGCTTTGGGTGTTTTTCTTACTACATTACGATACCATAGTTGTTACTAAAGAATTTATTTGGTAACATTTTTGTATACTCCTGTTCTCGTTCTTTTCTATCATATATCCGTATCTATGTTGGCCATGTCTGAAAAGAAATCAACCCAATTGCTTGTGGAATAAGATATATATCCACATTTTTTGTTCGTTTAAAAAACTTGTCCATCATTTTTTATTCAGTTGTAGTTATGAATAATATTTTATTTTTACTTACATTTATTCTGATCTCAATTATGTATTTAATCGAAAAACTCTTTATAGTAAATCTGACTAGTGAGTTTCGCTTCCAAAAACAATTTTCGTCTGTTACCATTTTTTGATGGTACGTTTTAATATACATATCATCCCACTAGCGTTATACATAATTCTAGTCACGTTTTAACTGGGAAATTGGGTTATGATCAAATTTGGTTATATCTCTAAAAGGACATAAGCAAATGTTTGCTGCAGAACAACCCTTTCGGGTAATCTCGGCACTTCTATTCAACCTCATCTACATTGATTTTGGCCAGCATAGTGCCTTCCATCGATGCAGCGCGGGTTCGAATCCCTCTTCGGACCAAATAAAATTGGAAAAATTTCTGAGTGGATTTTTCACTCGATAGTCGTACGTGGGAAAGTTGCTAGATACTCGCTGAAGGTCGGTTGTTCCTCCGGGAAATGACCCCAGTTTCCTGAACCTGACAAGGCCGCCATATTAGGGAAATAATCTGGAAAGCGCCGTAAAATACCAATCCGTCAATCAATCTTTATACTTGTCATACAAACCGGAAAGAATTATCCAGAAAATTCTACTGACTAAGGCCAAGCTCCTGTCAGTCGTCAACCTAATGAAATATCATAGGTTTACTTTATTACAACAATTTATGATGGGATATAAAGGTCTAAATGATATACCTCTTTTTAACACAATTAGAAACGTGTCTTCACTGCCAACAACTATAGTCGCGGTAAGATGGAAATAAGCCAGCAAGAGACGTTGAATCTTCTATCACTCATTCACTCACTCACTCACTCTCCAACAACCATACAATATTTACTATATATGGTACAAACGTTTAAATTAAAACAGCAATTTTTTTTATTAGAATATTTCCGTTCAAGAGAATTTCCATGACATTTGCATTTGATTCCTTTGACGAAATACTTTTCAAAAGGTCCGGATGATTGTCAAAATGCAGGGTGGGGGGGGGGGGGGGGGGGGGTGGGGGGGGCATTGTTACGCATACGCCCATGACACATGTTCATATTTTGACAGTGTACCCGATAAGGTCAATTCGTCATTCAGCAAACGCAAACAATTCTATTTACCTGAGCTATTGCTCAACTCAAGTCAATACTGGGCGTGTATGTATGAACCAGACTTTGATTCTATTTTTTATGTATAGAGCCATTGATCAAAAAGATAGTCTATAACTTGACTATAGACCTAAATGGCTTTATTATACGAAATACGAAAGTACGAAAGCCGGGAAAGACCATTGCTGGGTCTCTATTGGAGATAAAAAGCCATGATGGGTGTTTTCTTTTTTAAGGTGACATAATCTGCCAAATATAATATGAGGGAAATATTGTGGAAACAATAAGCTAAATGATCGTCGAGTATTATGAAATAGGACCTTTCCCACATGCTCTTGGAGACGTGGATCAAGGTAGATCCTATAACTACAACAAAAAATCGAAAATGTACTCACACATCCGGTGTATATCATATTTGTCTGCTATTAGAACAAGTCTTCAATTTGTATGAGTAACTGGCTTTGGCGATATTTTTTATTTCCAAGTCAATCGAATAGTTTTTTCAAGATGCTTCAAAGAATTTTTAAAAATTTCTGTAAAAAGTCCGATTTTCGACAGCCACCTAAACCTGCTAAATTCATACTATAAGGCATAATACGCGTGGTCTAAACTGAGGGCCGTTTCACAAAGCCGCCGTGAAGTGCGATCAATCACAGTTGCCATGACGTCGTATATCTTCACTATCGTATCCAATGGCAACCAGGTTTCGTTTGCGATGTGACTGCAAACCAGAATCGTGGCACTGTAGGGCCTATATGAAGCAAAGGTACAGTTGTAATTGTTACAAAGTGGCACAGAAGCTGTTACAAAGAGGCATATGGGTTATTATGTAGAGGCACAGAAGCTGTTACAAAGAGGCACATGAGTTGTTACGTAGAGGCACAGAAGTTGTTACAAAGGGGTACAAGATTTGTTATGTAGAGGCACAGAAGTTGTTACAAAAGGGGTACAAGAGTTGTTATGTAGAGGCACAGAAGTTGTTACAAAGGGGTACAAGAGTTGTTGCAAAGACAGATCTTGTCTCACGTAATATAGTGTGTTATTATACGGTGCATTTTAAAGGTAGTGGTTTCCAAAATTCTGAAGGTCAAATAAAACTGTTCAGCATGGAAACAGAAAGCAAACCCGATATAAGTCAAGCACTACAGTTGCCCGACGGTAGCAAGGAACCTAGTCCGGGTTTCGGACTCCAAAATTACTTCTTTTTTTTGTACTGACGGTCGTATTTTCCAAATACGGCCGTCGGTATAAAAAAAATAGTAATTTTGGAGTCAGAAACCCGGACTACAAGGAACCGAATATCATTTCAACTGATAATACTATCATGATCGTTTCAAATTTTGTTCTTTTTTGGAAAACGTTAAAATCCCGATGAAGGTAATAGCTTTGGTTGACGTTGTTGTTGTAATACGTCCCATATAGTTTTCCCCCATTTCCATGTTTTACCACGTTTATACAGCAGATTGAGAGATTAGGTTGCCGTCGTGTGATATTATCAGTTGATTCGGTGTTAGATAACTCTGATTGTGAGTTTTTAAAGACACTGCCTTTTGTGCCAACAAAATACTTTATGGAGTGACGGCTCACTAGATCTCTTCTAACTGGCTTGTCAACAAGCCGCGAACAATGTGGAATGTTTTATAGGAGTCCGTTAAGTAGATTTGCTATATGCCTCTACGAGATTAATCCAGTCATCTGTGGATGAATTATGCGACAAAAGTATTTAATTTCAGGTTCGCGGACGCAGAAACTTTTCGAGCGTTGGATTTTAGAAAAATAAACGTCTGGTTAAATGTGAAAAATTATACGACTCTATGCCTGAGATCCGAACATAGATTGTCTTGTAATGTTTGTAATGTAGACATCAACGAACAGATTGACTCTTGACAAGGGATTCTTTCAATTACATTATATAATTTTAACAAAAACCACGCCATTGACCGTGTTGGGTTTTGATAAATGATTTGCTATTATATTAAGGCTTGAATACCAAGCCTCAAGTCCTTGAATACAGTCTGGGGTCTCTGTACGGCACATTACAAAGACCGTTGTTTAAAGTTTTAAAGTAACCAAAACCAACGTCAAATTTTAACTAAAGGGGCCTTTCAAGCGGCATGAGTGGCATCAGTTCTCGGCATCAAGAAAAGTAGACCGTTTGACGGTGAAATAAAAAATATTGGTAAAGCCAGAAACCGGTACGAACCGAAGACACGTGCCAGCAACAGACACAATTAAAATAGCCGGGATGTATGAGTTCTATTTCGGGTTTTAAGTATATCCTCAACTTTGGTATCTGCGGAAATCTCTTATTTTGTACTTTTAACCAACAATTAGCTATTTCTGTTCCTATGAAATTGTCCCCATCGTTGGCCGCTCACGCTTCTTTTAAGAACCTGAAATTCTTCGAGTGAAGCTCCCCGACCCCCACTCTCATTAAACCGGAAAATTCCTCCACGCACGCGTAAGAAAAATAAGCGTGATGGTGACACCAACTGCAAATTGTGAAACAATCAACTTTATTGCATATATTTTATTATTAAAAACACCGAACAACTGTATTGTTCAAATGAAAAATATAATGAAATCAATACCATGGTGTTAGTTTAGTGAAAAAACGCAAGGTTTTAACATCTTTACCGATGCTTATATGAAATCTTATTGTTCACGGCGAGATGTCTTAATTTTTTCTAATAACAATGGAACCAACTTTTTAAGAGAGGTTCAAACAGTTCTTAAAAGAGCATCAGCCGCAAAACTTCGATTAGATTCGGATTGTCAAAAGAACTATATTGTTTGAAATGCCCTAGAACACTTAAGATTGACTTTGAAAACAAATCAATAAAGCCAGAAACCCATGTACGAGGGAAACATATTTGTTAATAATGGGCTCAATTAGCCGGGATGCATAAGTATATTTTACTTAGGACGTATAATGTTTATAATAAAAACTACCTAAGCGCACATCCCTAAGCCTGGTATCAGCGGAGAGCTTTTATGTTGGGCCTCTTGATAAAAAAAAAGTCGCACATTTAGCTAGTTTTTTTTTTGACGAATTTTCTTCCTAAATTTGGCAGCTCATGCCACTTTAACTTTATTGGTGTTAGCAGTGTGTATAACACCAACCTCTCTGTCTTCTCTTGCAGATACACCAAAGATATAGGCTGTCAACTACAAAGTTTTATGGATATTTATTAGTGTTTATCGAGTTATTTAACGTTATTGCAGGTAAGTGTCCGTTTCAATAATCCCACTAAGTTGCCGATGAAATACAATAAAAACTATAAGCTCTTTATTCAGAGAACATCTAAAGATTTAAGGGACCTCAGTGGCTCAGTCGGCTGAGTGATGGTCACTGCATCCGACTCTGGTCTCTCGTCGATGTGACGCAGATCCGAAAGCAAAATTGAAACATTTTCTTAGCGTACTTTTTCCTCGATCTCCTTACTTGGAAGAGCTATCAGGTACTGAATGAAGGTCGGGGGCTTCCTCCGGACAAAGAGTCAAGTTTCCTCCAGCATTAAATCTGATAACACCGCGCTATAATTGAAATAAATATCAATCGCTCAGCCTAAAGTTTTTATCGGCCATCTTGTCGTATCGATCGTAGCTAAGTGGCCTTGTATTTCTGTGTTTTTCGTCGCGTTGATGTTAATGTTTTAGGGTTATTTTCATCGGCGAATTGGTTACCAAGTTTAACCAGCTCATGTGACATACAACATCGAACATGACGCCCGTCGTGTAATTACCCTCAGAGTGGTGACGTAATACACGGTATATGCTGTGTCATAGTCCGAAATATCTGCGCTGATGATGTAAGACATTTTTTGACAGATAGGCCATCATCAGCGTCAGAACGCATTTGATCAATTTTCTGGGAATTTCTTGCCACCCTTCGAGGTGGCAAGACCACCTCTCGTTTCTCATCAACAATATCAAGATTCTCTTCATAACTTTTAAAAAATAAAATTGCTAACCCGTACTTTAATGATTTCCCTTTCTCCTTGCACCAATCTGAAGTCTGTACGTCGACACCAGCCATAGATCTGCCCGATTAAATTTCAAACTGTACCAAACCTTTAATTTAGAAAAGTCGCCATTTGCATACTACGTCAATATACGCGCGAAAGGTCAACTTGTCACATGATTACCCACTAGCAGGCGATATAGTTCATTGGTCGTGTTGGTTCACGTGACTTCAGCAAAAAAGCAACACGACCAATGAACTATATCGCCTGCTAGTGGGGTAGTCATGTGACAGATTGACCTTTCGCGCATACAGTGACGTATCAATGAGATTATGCAGATGGCGACTTTTGTAAACTAAAGGTTTGGTACAGTTTGAAATTTAACCGGGCAGATTTATGGCTTTTGTCGACGTACAGACTTAAGATTGGTGCGAGGAGAAAGGGAAATCATTAAAGTACGGGTTAGCAATTTTATTTTTTGAAAGTTATGAAGAGAATCTCGATATTTTTGATGAGAAACGAGAGGTGGTCTTGCCACCTCGAAGGGTGGCAAGAAATTCCCAGTAAATTGATCAAATGCGTTCTGACGATGATGATGGCCTATCTGTCAGAAAATGTCTTACATCATCATCGCAGATATTTCGGACTAGCTGTGTCACTGCCTTTTCATGACAGTTTGTTTTGGCTTGTACACATAAAAGGTCGTGTGTGTGTTTTGCCTAATGGGTACGAAACATATGCATATTTCTTTGACCATCCGTTTCTGACTTCCAGTAAACTAACGCGGTTTTTGCGTTTCAACGTATGTTTTTTTTTCTCAAATATACACTAGTTCATGTATACAAATGCAAACTAGCTTTAGGCCCTGTTCATAAACCCTGTAATGTGATGTCATTCTTCAATTCTCAGTGAAAATTGAAAATTATGATCACATTCAAATGGAATCATCCTTGCATAGCCGTTTCTAATTTTGTGTCATCTGAAGGTTCTCAGTGAAGCGGATATTTTTAGCGTGAAATTTGATACCGTACAGCCTTTCGGTTTTCTACGTTTAGAAATACATAAAGAAACATTTGTATAGATTGTATTATATAGAAAACGTTTGTTCGAAAAGTATCAGGTTGCAAAATTCTTCTTCCACTGGACATTGAGTTAGTGCAATATGACGACGCTTTCGGAGCGTCAATGTTTGAAATACCGTGAACTTTCACATCTCGGATCACACTCGGGGACAGTCTGATAACTTCGGGGATTTACGTGCATGAAATACCCTCTGATAGACTGCAGGTCATTTTAAATATGGCGACCAAATAGGTAGCCGTGAAGCGTACACTTCCCAATTCCTCTTGAGTGTCCCCGTGATAATGCAAGGGACCGAAACACTCGGTTTGTTAACTTTCAGCCTCCATCAATTATATAATTGAAGCATTGAAGGATTCCTGATATGTACCGAAACTGCGTCTGTCTACAACATGTGGTTTACCGGGCTAATTAAAATATATAAACAAATATCTTTCTAAATGATATTAGCATTTAATAAATTTATAATTATTTTTATTTTCTTTTTTCGTCTGTAGTAAAACATTTTGATATTTACTTTCGACGCCATTTTTATTCAGCCTAAAAATACGGCGATTTACCGTATAAAAAGTGCAGACTGTCCGAGGCGTGTAAAAGCCGACCGGTAGCGACTGACTCGGGGATTTACGTAGGTAATACCCACTCTGAAACTTCGGGGATTTACGTGCGTGAAATACCCTCTGATAGACTGCAGGTCATTTTGAATATGGCGACCAAATAGGTAGCCGTGAAGCGTACAATTTCCAAATCTTCTTGAGGACCCCACAAAGTGTTCCCGTGATAATGTAAGGGACAGAAACACTCGGTTTGTTAACTTTCAGCCTCGATCAGTTATGTAATTGAAGCATTGGAGGACTCTTGATATGTACCGAAACTGCGTCTGTCTACAACATGTGCTTTTCCGGGTTGAATAAAATATATATCCAAAAATCTGTCTAAATGATATTAGAATTCAATAAATTTAAATTTATTTTTATTTTATTTTTTGTCTGCAGTGAATTATTTTGATATTTACTTGCGACGCCATTTTTATTCAGCCCAAAAATACGATGATTTGCCGTATAAAAAGCGCAGACTGCCCGAGGCGTGTCAAAGCCGACCGGTAGCGAGCGAAGATAGCCGAAGGGTGTTCCGAGTGAGGTAATACCGCGAGCGGCACCGAGCGTAAACAGCCGAGTTTCGACTTCGACTTTTCTCAAGAGATCGGATTATCGTCTACATGAGATCTCTAATTGTAATGGACAATGTGTTTTTGTAACACATAAAACTGTGTTTTTTATCTGAACCCCAAAACTATGGCCTATTCAATACCTTAAATATACTTTCAGAAACACAGACATAATTTGATATATTGGAAACAAACATTGAAAACCTCGTAGTCGGATTGACTATATGGCATGCATATACCTTGTTTCCAACTACCAAAAAAAAGATAGAAAATATTTTGGGAGGGTCGAGTGTATAGCATGAATATCTTCTTTGTGATAAGAAAAAATTGGATTTTATTATGGATAAATGGCTAATAAATCATTCAAATTGAAAGCGTTTCAAAGCAACTTTATGTCTTGACTTTATTTTTATTCACGGTAGCCCATTCTTCTGGTATACAGTAGTAGACGCGTTACAGCCGTATGGCCCAATATAGCTGGTCCAGTCATGCGAATCGGCCCCACGGTCTATTTGTCGAAAGTTTGATCTAAATATCAAAATATGTGTATACAGCTATTGACTAAATTGTCTAGCTGCTGTAGTACTACATATGTGACGATGTTAGTTTAATACATACATAGTCCAATAAACCACCAAACCACTCGCCTAATGTAGATATTCTATTCGGCTCTGTATATATTCAACTTGTCTTCTATTTAAAGTGGTATGAGCTGCCAAAATGTTGATATTTTCACGTTAAAA
This sequence comes from Lepidochitona cinerea, assembly GCA_963971465.1. NCBI lineage: Eukaryota > Metazoa > Mollusca > Polyplacophora > Chitonida > Tonicellidae > Lepidochitona > Lepidochitona cinerea. Next base: position 14,209,843 of record OZ020559.1, read on the forward strand.
CAGAATGTTGAAATTATTGGTTACGTTTCTCAAGACGTATAATTCAGAAGCCTTTTAGTGCTTCTAGTCTCGACAATGTACGATAAAGTATTGTTTTGAACTAACTTTGGCTTAAATTGAATCAATGGTCGTCCCGGTTATTTAAAATATAGGTTTTTAAATACTGTATGGATTTTCCTCATTCCAACCCCAATCATGCAGTTTTTCGATCAATCATGCAGTTACTGTCGTGACGATCAGAAAATATAAAAAAGTGTCAATTTTGGCAGCCTATGCCACTTTAAAGGGAGATATTGAACTCGGCTAGCGAAATATTCAACTCGCCTAGCCTTTATGACCAGCTCTGCCAGTGTAGATATTCAACTCTGCTAAGTAGATATCCAACTTGGCTTCTAAAGTTCCGTTCACACGGTGCAATTTGTCGTACAGACTTGTAGCATGCGAATAAAATCAATGCTTTTAATTGGTTGATACGATTTGAACTCGGCTAGGGCAGATATTCAACTCTGTCAGGACAGATATTCAACTCGGCTAGGGCGGATATTCAACTCGGCTAGGGCAGATATGTTACTGGGCTAGGGCAGATATTCAACTCGGCTATGGCAGATATTCAACTCGGCTAGGGCAGATTCAACTCGACTAGGACAGATATTCAACTCGACTAGGGCAGATAATGAACTGGACTATGGCAGATATTCAACTCGGCTGGTGCAGATTTTCAACTCGGTTAGGGCAGATATTCAACTCGGCTAGGACAGATATGCAACTCGACTATGGCAGATATTCAACTCGGCTAGGGCAGATATTCAACTCGACTAGGGCAGATATTCAACTCGACTAGGGCAGATATTCAACTCGGCTAGGGTAGATATTGAACTCGGCTAGGGCAGATATTCAACTCGGCTAGTGTATATATTCAACTCGGATGGTGGAGATATTCAACTCGAATAGGGCAGATATTCAACTGGGATGGGCAGATATTCAGCTCGGCTAAGGCAGATATTCAACTGAGATGGGCAGAGATATATTTTGGTTACAGTATATATTTTACTCGGCTCGGTAAGATATGTATATGTAAAGGTGCACGCTGGGAAATCTTCTGTAGGTCTATAAATCAAATACTGTTCTAAGTGAGGTTTCTGCAGTCTTAGGTGTTTTTTTTTGTTATTCAAGAATTCAAAGAGCTTCTTTATATATGTTATGTCTGTATCCTGAAACCGGTGAAAACATATCCGGTGATTACATCAGAGTATGGTTTTATCCCTATGTATATAGGATACAGTTAAGGTCATGGAAAGAGTCACATTGACATATAGAAGCAGCAGTAGAGACAGAGACACGAAAAAATGTGTGCCTTGCTACTGAACAAATATCAAACCTTCAGACGAACTGCTCGCTTTAATACTCTATTATTCCCCGTCAACCCGCCCTATACATTCACGGCATTTAACTGACTGTGTGGCCGGTCAGGAGCCTGTTTCACAAAGCGGTGTAGATGTATTTTTTGCGTAACTTTCTTACTCGCGTATCTAACATATTACGCATTACGTAAAAACTTACACTACGCCGCTTTGTGAAACAGGGTCCAGTTCTTTTGGGCTGCTTAGTTCTTTGGGCCAGTTATTTCCGTCAAGCTAGTACATTAAAAGAGTTAGTTAGGAAATGTCCTGTTGCTGTTGTTTTTTGTCTGACATTCAGTAAGCAAACTGCCGAGAATGCATATCACGCGCAACCACAAGGGCATTAACGCGCAGTTGATTCTTTTTGCCACAACAAAGCCCAAGGTTAGCCCAAGATTTTTGATCGTTATTTTTTATAAACAAGTACAAAATATTGACTTGCAATTGATAATGGATATACGGGGTTTACGTAAAGGACTTTTGTAGGTAACCAAAGTCCCAAAATGTGGAGGTTTCGCACAAATTTCAGGGACAAATGCGTTGCTATCTTAAGGGTCTACCGATATTTTTTTTTATTTCAACTCCAATCTTTAATTTATGCAAAGATTCACGATTTCTTTAAAAGGGGAATTCCTGAGAAAAATAAATACTACCTTGCTCTTACCCAAAAATGGTACTGATAATACTTCACGAAATAATTTCTTCTGTTTTCTTTATACAGGTGTTGGTTTGCTAGAAAAATGCTCAGGTTTAGGTGACCAATCAAATTGTGATGCTGCAAATTCTGAATGTCTTGCCAGAGATTGTGATGAATTAATCTGTATGTGTGTCAGCGGTTATCTCCCCTCTGCTGACTCTTCAATGTGCTTGCCAGGTGAGTTTGCTACCATTCGTTTTTCCACACGAGAACATTCAATACTATCGCATCTCCGTATCCACACAAGCCCAAGAATTCAAGGCATTCAGATTCGATATATTTTTGTACAAGATTAATTTATTTATTGATGTTTTACGCCGCTCTCAAGATTGTTTGCCTTAAATGATGGCGTTGCCAAGTTAAGCGGAGAGAATAACAGACACTTTGCCTGGCGGAAACCGCCGACTTTCGGCGAGTGCTGGCAACTCTTTCACATGCGCGAATCCATGCACTCAGAAATTTTACAGTTTTAAAAAGGTCCCAGTGAAATTCGAAATGCCGACTGAGCCCCCGACACATCTTAGGGATTGATAAAACTACATAACACACTTTCTACAAACCATCGTTTATTGATGAGGGGGCTCAGTCTGTTAGGGTGGTAGTCCGCCAGTATGACGTCGTTCTTCCATCGATTCGGCGCGGTTTCGAGTTCCTCTCAAGCCAAATAAAAATTGAAAAAATCTGAGTGTAATTTTCAATTAATAACCTTATGAAGAAGAGTTGCCAGGCACTCGCCCAAAGTTAGGGGCTGCATCTGGGCAATGGGCCCGGTTTCCTCGCCACTAAACCTGGCAACGCAACCATATAAGTGAAATAATATTGAGTGCGGCGTAAATAGTCAATCAATCAATCGATTCTAATTGGTATAAAACCATCCCGGCGTGTACCAAAACATAGGCCGTCAGGTAAAAATGAAACCAAATGAATAGTACTTCACTTTGAAAATATCCTCTCAATAACGTTTTTTTCTCTCATGTTTTTGTCCGCAGGGCAGAACCTGGGTGATCCGTGCGGACCTTTGCTAGGGGTTTGTTCTGGTTTCCATACAACTTGCAATTCAACGAGTCAATGTGATTGCATTTCGTTGAACGTCCCCGCTGGCGATGGCATAAACTGTGTTACGAACGGGAAAGCTTTATTGGGTCAGCCATGTACTAGCGATTCGGACTGCATGCTTTTCCCTTTTGATCAACAATGCACCGGGATCACTTGTGGATGCCAAAATGGACTTCGGCCTGCGACTGACAAGGAATTTAGTGCCTACAGACCAATTGCCCAATGTCGGCCCTTCAACTATTCGTTAGGTAAGTAGTCTGTTTCTCTCCCTTTTTACAATATCCTTTTCTGGTCTAGCCAAATTGTCTCAAGTCCATCCGCATAAATACATGTGCTAAGTTCTATACTTTGAGGGCGATCGCAAAGAAAAAGTTATTATATTTAAATCAGTTTATGAGTTCATTCATGACGACATTTCAGAATACCAGTATGGCTTCTTGCCTGGTATTTAAAGTCATCAGCATTTCAGCTGCTTGGCATTTACTTTGATCTAGTAAAAGCCCTAGACCAAGGCAAGGAAGTTTTATTTCTTTTTTTTTCGACATATCAAAAGCATTCGATCGTGTATGGCATAATGGTCTATAGGCCAAACTCTCTCAGTTTGGTATTGACGATAATATTATCCAATGGTTTAGATCCTATTTGCGTAATCGGAAACAAAATAATCGGAAACAAAGAGTTGTTCTTGGCGGATGTAGCTCCAATTTGAAAAGTTTGTCTGCAGGTGTCCCCCAAGGCTCCGTCTTGGGACCACTCCTATTTATCATATTCATCAATGACTTGCCAAGTTCTATCATAAATAATATCCCTCTATTTGCGGATGATACCACACTATAGGCCTATATAATCTCTGACGACTTGGCAGAGCCTGAACTATCACTATTGACAAACCAGGATTGACCAACCAAGATTTGCAATCCATACAATTATGGGCTTATACATGGCATGTTTCCTTCAATGCACTGAAAACGAAGAAACTACTTTGCTCTAGGCGTCGTCAAATATCCTCAATTGACATAAGTTTATGGGAACAGATATTGATACTTCTGAAACCCACAAACATTTAGGTTTGACTTTTAATCATCTAGGAAATTGGAGTAATCATATTGATAACCTCATTACATTCGCAAACTTGAAAATTGCTTTGTTTCGCGGAATAAAACATCGACTTAACAGAAAATCCCTCGAAATAATGTATACGAGCTTTATCCGCCCCTGCTAAGAATATGCAGACAAAGTCTGGGATAATATACTGGAATATCAAGTAAATGCGTTAGAACTTTTACAGAAAGAGTGTCTTCGCATAATCACGGGTTTGACCAAGAGTACTGTCAGTTCTCTTCTCTATGACGAGTATGGTTATTATGTTATGACGAGTATTACTTCAAGAAATCCCTATCCCCAAAGATCCAAAAATAATACAACTTTTCTATGCAACGCAGCTTCTGTTAGTAAATCGTTTTTTCCCAACAACTATTCGAGAGTGGACTAGCTTACCTGCTAATATAAAAAATACCACAAATCCAAAATAGTTCAGATGTTCAGACTGTCCCAGTCTCCACCATGGTATTACATTGGCGATCGACTGTCTAATATTATTCTTTGTCGCATGAGACATGGTTGTACTTCCCTGCATGATGATCTATTCAATAACTATATATCGGACTCACCTAAATGTTTTGTGGTTGCACATCAGAGACAGCCCAGCATTACCTGCTGCATTGCCCTGGGTTCAATCTCCAGCGACAGGAAATGCTAGAATCGGTGCTTTCTACTGGGTATAGCGAGCCGGTAAGCTCAACTGTCCTGCTGTACAGTGGAAGCGAGCTAAGCCAAACTAAAAACGTTGAAATAATGTTGTCTGTTTGTAAATTTATTTCTCTATCGAAGCGCTTTTGAGAGAAAACAACCAATCCAGACAGACCATTGCCACCCTGCCCCTACCAGTTACCCATGCAGTGTCAATCTGTAAACTCAAATATCGTTGACTTAACTATAAATATGCATTGTTATTATGTTTACTCAACTCACCTTTCTTGCAGACTTGGGATCTTAATTTTGCTTTTTATTTTCTTTTATAAAAACGTTAAGTCCTTGAGATAAGATATGCGCTGTATAAGCCTTCGGCTTAAAGTGTACAATGTTTTTCTGAAAATAAAGATGTTTAGGAAAAAAAAGTTGGAATATATCTTGAACCAGGCAGATGATCCGGGGTGTTTATTGAATTGTATAGGTTCTTGGCTGCAAACAAGTTCTATCGAAAGTGAAAATGAAGCGATACTTATCCAGAGCCAATGTTGCATGTACAACACGACTCAACCAAACCAGTCGACTGCTATTGATAATTATGTCATACACTTTACCTTAATACGTGTACAAGCCACCTATATTACCTGTGGCCTGTTTCACAAAGCGGCGTAGATGTATTTTTTGCGTAACGTTCATACTAACGTATCTCTACAGTATGGGTTGCTAAGGCATTTACGTACAAACTTACGCTACCCGGCTTTGTGAAACAGGGTCCAGGACATGTCAATGTACACAGAGACGTTGTAAATTTCTATGTAGTTTAAAAAAAAAAAACATAGTGGGTAAATGTTTACTCTAAAACAACAAGTATGTTTAAAGACTTACTAGGACGGGCAATGGGTTGCTTCTGACCCAAAAAGTAATTTTTCATTGGCTTAGAACCAAACCCACAACTGATAAAAGCCGTAACACGGTGAGAGTTGCAATCCGTAAGTCTGACGTAATCATTATCTCTCGGTTTTCCTCTAGGTGACGAGAAGTTCTATATATATTTCTTAATAACTACATCATTAGTGTCTGTATTTAGTTTATCTCCAATAATGTATATGGAGGAATGTTTGAAATAAAAATATTATTATTATTTTTATTATTATTAATTCCCAAAAATATATTTAATAACGGTACTCAATAAATTGTTTTACAGATATTTGTAACGGTGTGAATATAACAGCAGAAAGAGAGTTACTATTGCTTCTAACGACGCAGATTCCGATTACAGCAGCTCCTCTGAAGATATTCGAAGCGTGTGACAGTTTCACTCCGTGTCCGACCGACTCAACATGCGCTTTACGAGATTGCGAATCTATCTGCCTCTGCGATGGCAATCTTCTACCAAATGAACAAAATACAGCATGTGTACCAGGTAGGAATTTCTGGAGAGTAATAGGGCAATAACTCTGATCCTCTATGGACATTTCACTTCTCTCTTTTTAAGTCAGAAGAACTGACAAAATGTTGATATGCTTTTAATAAGTGGGACGAAAACAAACACAAGCGCCAATCGTACAACATATAGCTAGCTCATATCAATTTAAGGGTGAGCCAAGGCTTTCTAAGAAATAACCGACCTAAGTGGGATGGTTGCCAGTTACCAACGGAAGGTCGTGGGTTTCCTTCGGGCATAGAGCCCGGTTTCCTTCCACAATAAAACTGACAACGCCGCCATGTAAGTGAAATAATCTTGAGCGCGGTGTAAAACCCTAAACAATCAATCAATCAATCTAAGAAATAACTGTATTTCCAGGTGCTTTGATTGGGGAACCCTGTGGAGAGACAACTGCAAGATGTTCCGGTATAAATACCATGTGTAACGACATCGACGCTGGTGTTTGTGTGTGCGTTGTAGCAACTGAACCTACAACAAGCAACGAAAATTGTGTTTTTCCTGGGAGTTTCGCTGTGTTGGGGGAAAACTGCACGGGGAAAACGTGTTTTTTTGGAAACGAACAAATATGTGATACGCAGTCAAATACATGTGTTTGTAAAGATCCTGGCTACCGACCGGCTACGAAAGCAGAGATTGCATTTTACGACCCTTTTCCAAAGCAATGTGCCAACTTCACTTATACCAGTGGTAAATTCCTTTTGTTTTTTATTATCATAATCATAAATGTATGATATTCGACCATTAAATGCAACATTACTACGTAGGCAGACTCAATTGGGCGTAGAAAAAACGCATACATGCGATACCTCACAAAACGTTTTCTATCGAATACATAAATTATCTCGTTGGAAGACGCATTATCACCCCAAGACCAGCTTTCATTGCTCTCTTCTAAATAATAATGAAACAATGACACAGTGGCCTGTTTTTTTACTTTGTAATATGTTTTTGTGAATACCACGTCTGTGTATCTATTCAAGGCTCAAGCCCCAAGTATACTATTTTGATAAACTACACCTCTCTCCCTCTCTCTTTGATAGAATCAAATATGTTTAAATCCCACAGAAAACGTTGTTATAACTTGATAGACAGATCGTCAACATTTAAAGAACATTCATTGCTGTTTTGGCGGAATCAAAACTCTTGACACATTAAAGATAATACAAAAACATCGTACTAGCCGAGATGCAAAGTCCCCATTCAAATTTCCTATTACCTTACTGCTTGCAATAGTCTAGAAATAGTTTACTTTAAAACATGAGTGAAAACAATTGAAAAAAAACCCAGCCATAACACGCGAGGTAATCGGTCTTATTCCATTTGTGCGTACTTTAACCTCTTTTGTGACATGTACAGTCAAGATCACATTGACTTGTTAAAAGCGTCTTGCCTTTTTTTAAGTTAAGTTTTAAGTTAACTTCACTCATTTTATGTTTCGGGTGGTATTTCTTAAATTTCACCTTGCAATGATAACAATGTATTTGATGGCCTTTGGATGGAAAAATGCCTTTGAAAAAAGCAAATCCCAAAAGTGTTTGTATATCCGTTCTTTGTGGTTAGTTCAGAATCATGCAAGCAATTCCGTAGATTAACTAATAACAAACCCTCATCCGCGAATGAGGATTCAAAATTTGCTAACAGGCGAAAAAAACTGGTACATATCATGTTCTTGTCAGTGACGTTCGATATGAGGTACAATTAACTGGTTTTCAGATGAAAAATTTAAAACGATACTAAACCACTGCTGTTGGTATACAACATGGCTTGGTAAATCGTTAAAACGTTGGATGCGTACAGTTGCACATAATAAACCAACGGATGTGCAAGCGAAGCCGAGTTTTGTCTTCAAAAACAATATATATATATATCTGACAAATCTTTCTCTTTTTGTTATTAGATTCTTGTTTTCCCACGACGACAGTTAGCATTCAGGCAACATCAATTACGAAAGTAAATGTTTTCGACTCGTGTGCAATGGATGCCCAGTGTCCCGGAAATGCAAGTTGTATAGATCGAGACTGTACCGGAAGTCTGTGTATTTGTGACGTGGGATTCACAGTTAATGCAGACGGAAGTGCATGCCTGCCAGGTATTTAGCACTATAGTGACAATAAAGACTATTTTGACAAACAGATAATTGATTGATTGTTTGGTGTTTTACGCCGCGCTCAGGATTATTTTACTTACGGTATATGGCGCCGTTGCCAGTTTTATTGTGGGAGGACACCGGGCTCTATGCCCGGAGGAAACCCACGACCATCCGTTGGTAAATGGCAACCATCCCACATAGGTCGTTTGAGTGAAAACCCAGTCAGACAATTTGCGCATTGTTTTTTGACTGAGTGGGATTCGAACCGGAGACCCATTGATGGAAGGCTGTTCGGATTGAGCGTCAAACGCTCTAATTACTGAGCCACGGAGCCCCCCCCCCTCCCCGCAAATAGATAAAGGGGACAGTAAATTTTGGTTATGTTTGATAGGTGGATAATATTAAGAACGGAGATGGATAAGAAGCTTACCTGCCTTTTGCAATCATTACCAGTGTAATAGCTGAATTAATAAATACTTATGGCACTTGTCCTTTTTACCCAAAAGCAAATAACATTTAACTATGCTTTCTAAACTGCTTTAACTATAGAATATACTGGAAACGAATTTGAGAGTATGGGAGTTCTAATTATTTTGTCAAACATAGTTGCAGGTAAAATTGCCTGTATTTGTGACTCCATAGTTCAGACTGCAAGACGCTCTGCAAGACTTAAGACTCAGTAAATGCCCCATGTTATACGCTAACTGTCATAATAAGTTAAATCGGACCAGAAATTGACGAGTACGATTTTTATGAAAATTGCACTTCTTTGTGCACTTGGTGGCCAATTATTGAACTTCTACTTGAGGGTTGGTAGTGGTACAAGGTTTGAGCAAACCCACTTTAGTTTATAACATCATCGGCGGTCTGTACGAAAAATAAAACTTCCATCCACGAGGTGTGGGATCGAATCACACTCAGATCAAATAAATGGTTTTTAGTATATGTTTCACTCGATCGCCGCATGTGGCGCAGTACTCGCCAAAGGCTGGCGGGTTTCTTCCGGGCAAAGAACCCGGTTTCCTTACAGGCTAAACCTGGCAATGTCGCCATATGTCAAATAATCTTGAGTGCGGCGTAAAATATCAATCAATCAACCTAAGCTTAGTATGCTCATGTTAGATCATTTTTTCGTTTCATCAATTACAGCTGTCAGTTTTGGCGAATCCTGCGGAGAAGCAGTGGGAGTTTGCAGGGGGTTCTTCGCTCGTTGTGGCACATCATCTTCTATCTGTGAATGTATATCACCGTTGGTACATGACGGCTCAGGCAATTGTGCATTTTTCGGAAAATCCTACCTAAATGGAACCTGCAATACAGATATGGACTGTCAGAATGTATTTGAACAGTCTTGTCACAGCGTTACTAAAGTCTGTACTTGCCGCAATGGCTTTCGGACAGCCACAGATGAAGAGGTTTCAGCGTTTGATAGACAAATCGCCCAATGTCGAACAAATGACTACGTTCTTGGTAAGGCCCCATTTTCCTTGCTGTACTAAAATCAGATATAACCTCAGCATAATTCACAATGCAGGCAGGCTACCCAGAAAGAAAAACACTTTTAGACGAACATTAGGGATCTTGTGTGCCTTATAAAATAAAACCTTCTCATTTTTCCTCATGTCCGTCAAATAATTTGGACTTTTTCTATGTTTCAGGATGCCCAACAACAACACCATTAACTTCAACTATAATGGAGACAACGACTTTCATATCATCAACAGAACAATCAGAAACAGTAGAAACGTCAACATTTGAAACATCAACGGTAGAATCTACAACAGTTGTACCGTCAACAGTAGAATCTACAACAGTTGTACCATCAACAGTAGAATCAACAACAATTGTACCATCAACAGTAGAATCAACAACAATTGTACCATCAACAGTAGAATCAACGACAGATTTACCGTCAACTGTAGAATCTACAACAGTTGTACCATCAACAGTAGAATCAACGACAGATTTACCGTCAACTGTAGAATCTACAACAGTTGTACCATCAACAGTAGAATCAACAACAGTTGTACCATCAACAGTAGAATCTACAACAGTTGTACCGTCAACAGTAGAATCTACAACAGTTGTACCGTCAACAGTAGAATCTACAACAGTTGTACTGTCAACAGTAGAATCTACAACAGTTGTACTGTCAACAGTAGAATCTACAACAGTTGTACCGTCAACAGTAGAATCAACAACAGATATACCTTCAACTGTAGAATCTACAACAGTTGTACTGTCAACAACAGTTGTACCGTCAACTGTAGAAACTATAACAGATGTACCGTCAACAGTAGACTCTACAACAGTTGTACCACCAACAGTAGACTCTACAACAGTTGTACCATCAACAGTAGACTCTACAACAGTTGTACCATCAACAGTAGAATCAACAGTAGTTGTACCATCAACGGTAGAATCTACAACAGTTGTACCGTCAACAGTAGAATCAACAGATATACCATCAACAGTAGAATCAACAGATATACCATCAACAGTAGAATCAACAACAGATATACCATCAACAGTAGAATCAACAACAGTTGTACCGTCAACATTAGAATCTACAACAGTTGTACCATCAACAGTAGAATCAACAACAGTTGTACCATCAACAGTAGAACCTACAACAGTTGTACCGTCAACAGTAGAATCTACAACAGATGTACCGTCAACTGTAGAACCTACAACAGTTGTACCGTCAACTGTAGAATCAACAACAGCTGTACCGTCAACTGTAGAATCAACAACAGTTGTACCGTCAACAGTAGAATCAACAACAGTTGTACCATCAACAGTAGAATCAACAACAGTTGTACCATCAACAGTAGAATCAACAACAGTTGTACCATCAACAGTAGAATCAACAACAGTTGTACCATCAACAGTAGAATCAACAACAGTTATACCGTCAATAGAATCAACAACAGTTGTACCATCAACAGTAGAATCAACAACAGTTGTACCATCAACAGTAAAATCAACAACAGTTGTACTATCAACAGTAGATTCTTCAACAGTTGTACTATCAACAGTAGAATCAACAACAGTTGTACCGTCAACAGTAGAATCAACAACAGTTGTACCGTCAACGGTAGAATCAACAACAGTTGTACCGTCAACGGTAGAATCATCAACAGTTGTACCGTCAACGGTAGAATCATCAACAGTTGTACCATCAACAGTTGAATCTACAACAGTTATACCATCAACAGTAGAATCAACAACAGTTGTACCATCAACTGTAGAATCTACAACAGTTGTACCATCAACGCTAGAATCTACAACAGTTGTTCCGTCAACAGTAGAATCTACAACAGTTGTACCATCAACAGTAGAATCTACAACAGTTGTACCATCAACAGTAGATTCTTCAACAGTTGTACCATCAACAGTAGATTCTTCAACAGTTATACTATCAACAGTAGATTCTTCAACAGTTGTACTATCAACAGTAGAATCTACAACAGTTATACCATCAACGCTAGAATCTACAACAGTTGTTCCATCAACAGTAGAATCTACAACAGTTGTTCCGTCAACAGTAGAATCTACAACAGTTGTACCATCAACAGTAGAATCAACAACAGTTGTACCATCAACAGTAGAATCTACAACAGTTGTACCATCAACAGTAGATTCTTCAACAGTTGTACCATCAACAGTAGATTCTTCAACAGTTATACTATCAACAGTAGATTCTTCAACAGTTGTACTATCAACAGTAGAATCAACAACAGTTGTACCATCAACGGTAGAATCTACAACAGTTGTACCGTCAACAGTAGAATCTACAACAGTTGTACCGTCAACAGTAGAATCTACAACAGTTGTACCGTCAACAGTAGAATCTACAACAGTTGTACCGTCAACAGAAGAATCAACAACAGTTGTACCATCAACAGTAGAATCAACAACAGTTATACCGTCAACTGTAGAATCAACAACAGTTGTACCGTCAACAGCAGAATCAACAACAGTTGTACCATCAACAGTAGAATCAACAACAGTTGTACCATCAACAGTTGAATCTACAACAGTTATACCATCAACAGTAGAATCAACAACAGTTGTACCATCAACTGTAGAATCTACAACAGTTGTACCATCAACGCTAGAATCTACAACAGTTGTACCATCAACGGTAGAATCTACAACAGTTGTACCGTCAACAGTAGAATCTACAACAGTTGTACCGTCAACAGTAGAATCTACAACAGTTGTACCGTCAACAGTAGAATCTACAACAGTTGTACCGTCAACAGTAGAATCTACAACAGTTGTACCGTCAACAGTAGAATCTACAACAGTTGTACCGTCAACAGAAGAATTAACAACAGTTGTACCATCAAGAGTAGAATCAACAACAGTTATACCGTCAACTGTAGAATCAACAACAGTTGTACCGTCAACTGTAGAATCAACAACAGTTGTACCATCTACAGTAGAATCAACAACAGTTGTACCGTCAACAGCAGAATCAACAACAGTTGTACCATCAACAGTAGAATCAACAACAGTTATACCGTCAACAGTAGAATCAACAACAGTTATACCGTCAACGGTAGAATCTACAACAGTTAAACCGTCAACGGTAGAATCTACAACAGTTGTACCACCAACGGTAGAATCAACAACAGTTGTACCGTCAACAGTAGAATCAACAACAGTTGTACCGTCAACAGTAGAACCAACAACAGTTGTACCGTCAACAGTAAAATCAACAACAGTTGTACCGTCAACAGTAGAATCAACAACAGTTGTACCGTCAACAGTAGAATCAACAACAGTTGTACCGTCAACAGTAGAATCAACAACAGTTGTACAGTCAACAGTAGAATCAACAACAGTTGTACCGTCAACAGTAGAATCAACAACAGTTATACCGTCAACTGTAGAATCAACAACAGTTGTACCATCAACAGTTGAATCTACAAAGGTTAAATCCTCAACAGTAGAATCTACAACAGTTGTACCATCAACAGTAGAATCAACAACAGTTGTATCGTCAACAGTAGAATCTACAACAGTTGTACCATCAACAGTAGAATCTACAACGGTTGTACCATCAACAGTAGAATCTACAACAGTTATACCATCAACAGTAGTATCTACAACAGTTGTACCGTCAAGTGTAGAATCTACAACAGTTGTACCGTCAACAGTAGAATCTACAACAGTTGTACCCTCAACGGTAGAATCTACAACAGTTGTACCCTCAACGGTAGAATCTACAACAGTTGTACCATCAACAGTAGAATCTACAACAGTTGTACCATCAACAGTAGAATCTACAACAGTTGTACCATCAACAGTAGAATCTACAATAGTTGTACCATCAACTGTAGAATCTACAACAGTTGTACCATCAACAGTACAATCTACAACAGTTGTACCATCGACAGTAGAATCAACAACAGTTATACCATCAACAGTAGAATCTACAACAGTTGTACCATCAACAGTAGAATCAACAACAGTTGTACCATCAACAGTAGAATCTACAACAGTTGTACCATCAACAGTAGAATCAACAACAGTTGTACCATCAACAGTAGAAACAACAACAGTTGTACCATCAACGGTAGAATCAACAGCAGTTGTACCATCAACAGTAGAATCTACAACAGTTGAGCCATCCACATCAAAATCTACAGAAGGGGCGACAACAACAGTAGAATCCACAAGAAAATTAACAGTTTTAAGTACTGCTGAATCTACAAACACCAATATTGTGACAGACTCTTCGGTGTCAAGAATTCAAATTTCAACCACTTTAAGTTCGGCAAGTGCAGTGACAGAGTCGGTCCAAACCTTGATAGCAAGCCAGGTAACGTACCCACCTACGACACCCTTTCCACGGTCGTCGGAGCAGTTGACGACGCCACAACGTTTTTCCAACGTGAGCTTGTTTCAAAGCTGTTCATCGCCAGTAGAGTGTCCCGTAAACGCTGATTGTATTGATAGAGGTTGTGATGGATTTATTTGTCTGTGTAATGTTGGCTACACAGAAAGTGCTGATGAACAATCGTGTCTCCTAAGTAAGTAGAACATTGTGTTAGACCTTCATGTCGAACGAAATGAATTCTTGGCTCATTTGTTATACATGTAATCTCTGCTTTTTGGGTCGGTAGTTAGTATAGTTCAGTAAAATGGATTAACCAGTTAATACATCTTGACAAAAAAGTTTTGACCTTAAGTTTTTACGTGGGAATTTTATATATGTATGTATCGGTGACACGCAATGGACCAAAACTGTGATTGGTTGATTGATGTTTTACATGTAAGCAATACTTAAGATTATTTCATTTATATGGCGGCGTTGCCATGTTTAGTGGGGGGGGGGGCTCATTGTTCGGAGGAAACTTGGCATTTCCTCCACATACATTGTACGGTGACCGAGTGAAAAATCCATCGATTGAACCTGCCGCATCGATGGAGGTTCTGTGTGGGACTGAGGGACGATCACTATGATATTTTTTAAACTTAAAACACTTTTAAATGATATTTTGTTTTATGCTGTTTCCCATTTTTGTGGAGGGTGGACTATACCTTCATGTTGGCTGTAGTTTATGGCTAACCACGAACATAAGTTAATCCCCCTAACTGATCTTCGTTTTATCGACTATTTTGTTATGATCAACTATGCATCATATTTGCTGCAGATCGATACCACGGTGAAACTTGTGCGGAGTTTGATGACCGATGTGCTGGCTATTACACGGAGTGTTCCAATGGAAGATGCCAGTGTATTGGTACAGTTTTCGAACCGGATGCTACTGGTCAACATTGTGGATTACCTGGAAAGTCCTATTTTGGCGGCTCTTGTAACTTTACAACAGACTGTATGAACGATTTCGAGTTGGAATGCCAAAGTGGTACCTGCGTCTGCAGAGCTGGATTACGACAGGCCACAGCCCAAGAGTTATCGGCCTTCCCAGTAGTTCTTGAATGCCGGCCTGAAAATTACACATTAAGTAAGTAGTCTTGTGCTATAAACGGAAACAAATGTCTTGAGTAATGAACTATATGCGTGGAACGGCTGCCACGTGATATTTGAAGTAAGAAACCTACCTAAGCCTATTTTAATTATGGTTTAAAGTGGCATGAGCTGCCAAAATGTTGATATTTTGACGTTAAAACAGAAAGTTTAAATTATTTTCTATTTTTCTCAAGACGTAAAATTCAGAAGCTTTTTATTGCTTCTAGTCTCGAGAATGTACGATAAAGTATTGTTTTTAACTAACTTTGGTTTAGAATGAATGAATGGTCGTCCCGGTTATTTAAATTTTGTTTACTTTTCGAACACTATTTCGGTTCGTATAGGCTACATACTGCACGGATTGTCCTCATTCCAACGCCAATCATTTAGTTTTTCGATGGCCTTCAAAGCCTCTTACTGTCGTGACGATCAGAAATTATTAAAAAAGTGTGAATTTCGGCAGCTCATGCCACTTTAAGTGATTTTCATTCTGTTGTTGGTTTTTGTAGATTAGTTGGCAAAAACTATTAATTGTACCTTCATACCTTGTAATTCTAGTGGACGATCACGAGCAATATATAACATAGCAGTAGTTTTATTTGCAAATTGTATCTTTTGTGTTATGGACTCCCTAATTCCACATGCCATTCAAACACCTTACTTTTACTGGACCTGTGCATCAGGGCCAAACGAACATGACTGAGGTTTGGTTGATTGATTAATTGGTTGTTTGGTGTTTTACGCCGCGTTGAAGATTATTTTCATTATCGTTGTCAGTTTCATTGTGGGAGGAAACCGGGTTCTATGCCCGGAGGAAACCCACGACCTTCCGTTGGTAACTGGCAACCACCCCACATAGGTCGTTCGAGTGAAAACCCAGTCAGAAAATTTTCCAATTTTTTGGGACTGAGTGGGATTCGAACCCGTGACCCACTGGTGGAAGGCTGTTCGGATTGAGCGTCCACCGCTCTACCTACTGAGCCACGGAAGCCCCCATTGACGTTTGGAATGGTCAGACTAAATACAGCGACACTACAAATCGCAGGGTGTCACGAAGCCGTTTCGTCTTTTTTCAAACGTTGTTTCAAAACATCGAAATCACATGCATGGTCACAGAGATGATTAGCCCGGATTTTCGGTCTAAAGGGCGACTTATTTTATATTTGGCTGGTAATGTGAATACGGAAAAAAATTCGGCAGAGCCCAGATTTCTCGGCTAAGAGATGATAAAATTGCGGTGAATAAAACTGTTATGGTGCTATTGTATATAAAACAAACTCTCGAAGCTCTCCATATAGACAGACGTTAAAAATTTCAACACAATGTGAAAAATGCCACAATCCCAAAAACAAGCTTCGCTAACTATCATTTAAAAATGTCCAAGATAATTTCGTTGCTCTATCTTCTATGTGTTTTGCCCTATCACTTGGCTATAAACCTAATCCAAACTAAGATTGGGCTTTTCGTAACATATACCACCAGCGGAAATAAATTAACGACAATAAAGTGTGTGCGTGTGTTGGGGGTGGGGGGTGTGGCGGGGGGGGGGGTAAACTTCCGTCAAAATTGCATATGAATTTCTTTTTCATGTAAAACTTGTCTTATTTTTCAAGGTGATTGTTTAATTGAAACAACAGTCCCAACCACAAGGATGTCATTTGAAACTACAACAAGTCTTCGAAGAACGACGGTTCAACCAGTGGCGGAATCAACTTTCCTGACTACGGCTCAATCTCAAGGCCGTCTGTTTGCTCAGTGCTCCTCATCAACTCAGTGTCCAACGAACAGCTCCTGTATTAAAAGAGGATGCGAGTCCATTTGTCTTTGCGACGTAGGATATGCAGAAAGCATTGATGAAACCAAATGCGTGCCTGGTAAAGTTATTTATACGTTTGATATCTTTGCGGAGGTTCAAGCAAAAGTTATTTCCATAGTATTTGTTGAATGGACGTTCAAACAGTTTCTGTTAGTTATCTATGGCGACACAGGGAACTCGGTGGCTCAGTCGACATAGAGATAATTTCGTCGAGGGGTCGCGGTTCGAATGCATTCAATTCTAGAAAAAAATAAAAACTTTGTTCACATTACTAGCTTATATGGAAGAGTTCCCATGGACTGGCTGAGAGCTGTGGACTTCTTTCGGGCAAAGACACCAATTTCCTCCCCTTCTAAGCCTGATAACGCTACAATATAAGTAAAATAATCTTGACTGCAGCAAAACTCATCAATGGCTCATCTATACATGGTTTTGTTTTAATTGACCGTCTAGGGTTACACGTTTACATAAATTCATTACGTCGAGGGTTACACTTTCACATAAACTCATTACGTCTGGGTTACACTTTCACATAAACTCATTACGTCTAGGGTTACACTTTCACATAAACTCATTACGTCTAGGGTTACACTTTCTCATAAACTCATTGCGTCTAGGGTTACACTTTCTCATAAACTCATTACGTCTAGGGTTACACTTTCACATAAACTCATTACGTCTAGGGTTACACTTTCACATAAACTCATTACGTATAGGGTTACACTTTCTCATAAACTCATTACGTCTAGGGTTACACTTTCTCATAAACTCATTACGTCTAGTGTTACACCGATTGGCTGAATTGATAAGCCAACCGTTATTTAGTGCTGGCGATAGGTGCCAAACCCTTGGACCCGGGTTCGATTCCCGTTTCGGGCGTCACCTAAAAAATCGGTAGAGGAATTTCTGCCATATTTTCAAGAAAGTGTAATACCAAAATAACGAGAATACTGTTACACTTTCCCATAAATTCATTACGTCTACGGTTACACTTTCACATAAACTCATTACGTCTAGGGTTACACTTTCCCATAAATTCATTACGTCTAGGGTTACACTTTCACATAAGCTCATTACGTGTAGGGTTACACTTTCACATAAGCTCATTACGTCTACGGTTACACTTTCACATAAGCTCATTACGTCTACGGTTACACTTTCACATAAACTCATTACGTCTAGGGTTACACTTTCTGATAAACTCATTACGTCTAGGATTACACTTTCACATAAACTCATTACGTCTAGGGTTACACTTTCACATAAACTCATTACGTCTAGGGTTACATTTTCACATAAACTCATTACGTCTAGGGTTACACTTTCACATAAACTCATTACGTATAGGGTTACACTTTCACATAAACTCATTACGTATAGGGTTACACTTTATCATAAATTCATTACGTGTAGGGTAACACTTTCACATAAACACATTACGTCTAGGGTTACACTTTCACATAAACCCATTACGTCTAGGGTTACACGTTCTCATAAACACATTACGTCTAGGGTTACACTTTCTCATAAACACATTACGTCTAGGGTTACACTTTCTCATAAACACATTACGTCTAGGGTTACACTTTCTCATAAACACATTACGTCTAGGGTTACACTTTTACATAAACTCATTACGTCTAGGGTTACACTTTCACATAAACTCATTACGTCTAGGGTTACACTTTCTCATAAATTCATTACTTCTAGAGTTACACTTTCTCATAAACCCATTACGTCTAGGGTTACACTTTCACATAAACCCATTACGTCTAGGGTTACACTTTCACATAAACCCATTACGTCTAGGGTTACACGTTCTCATAAACACATTACGTCTAGGGTTACACTTTCTCATAAACACATTACGTCTAGGGTTACACGTTCTCATAAACACATTACGTCTAGGGTTACACTTTCTCATGAAAACACATTACGTCTAGGGTTACACTTTCTCATAAACTCATTACGTCTAGGGTTACACTTTCTCACAAACTCATTACGTCTAGGGTTACACTTTCTCACAAACTCATTACGTCTAGGGTTACACTTTTACATAAACTCGTTACGTCTAGGGTTACACTTTCCCATAAACTCATTACGTCTAGGGTTATACTTTCTCATAAACTCATTACGTCTAGAGTTACACTTTCTCATAAACTCATTACGTCTAGAGTTACACTTTCACATAAACTCATTACGTCTAGAGTTACACTTTCACATAAACACATTACGTCTAGGGTTACACTTTCTCATAAACTCATTACGTCTAGAGTTACACTTTCTCATAAACTCATTACGTATAGGGTTACACTTTCTCATAAACCCATTACGTCTAGGGTTACACTTTCTCATAAACTCATTACGTCTAGGGTTACACTTTCTCATAAACTCATTACGTCTAGGGTTACACTTACTCATAAACTCATTACGTCTAGAGTTACACTTTCTCATAAACTCATTACGTCTAGGGTTACACTTTCTCATAAACTCATTACGTCTAGGGCTACACTTTCTCATAAACTCATTACGTCTTGGGTTATACTTTCACATAAACTCATTACGTCTAGGGTTACACTTTCCTATCAACTCATTACGTCTAGGGTTACACTTTCTCATAAACTCATTACGTCTAGGGTTACACTTTCTCATAAACTCATTACGTCTAGGGTTATACTTTCTCATAAACTCATTACGTCTAGGGTTATACTTTCACATAAACTCATTACGTCTAGGGTTATACTTTCTCATAAACTCATTACGTCTAGGGTTACACTTTCTCATAAACTCATTACGTCTAGGGTTACACTTTCTCATAAACTCATTACGTCTAGGGTAACACTTTCTCATAAACTCATTACGTCTAGGGTAACACTTTCTCATAAACTCATTACGTCTAGGGTTACACTTTTACATAAACTCATTACGTCTAGAGTAACACTTTCTCATAAACTCATTATGTTCACGGTTACACGTTCTCATAAACTCATTACGTCTATGGTTACACTTTCTCATAAACTCATTACGTCTAGGGTTACACTTTCACATAAACTCCTTACGCCTAGGGTTACACTTTCTCATAAACTCATTACGTCTATGGTTACACTTTCTCATAAACTCATTACGTCTAGGGTTACACTTTCTCATAAACTCATTACGTCTAGGGTTACACTTTCTCATAAACTCATTACGTCTAGGGTTACAATTTCACATAAAATCATTACGTCTAGGGTTACACTTTCTCATAAACTCATTACGTCTAGGGTTACACGTTCTCATAAACTCATTACGTCTAGGGTAACACTTTCTCATAAACTCATTACGTCTAGAGTTACACTTTCTCATAAACTCATTATGTTCACGGTTACACGTTCTCATAAACTCATTACGTCTATGGTTACACTTTCTCATAAACTCATTACGTCTAGGGTTACAATTTCACATAAAATCATTACGTCTAGGGTTACACTTTCTCATAAACTCATTACGTCTAGGGTTACACGTTCTCATAAACTCATTACGTCTAGGGTAACACTTTCTCATAAACTCATTACGTCTAGAGTTACACTTTCTCATAAACTCATTATGTTCACGGTTACACGTTCTCATAAACTCATTACGTCTATGGTTACACTTTCTCATAAACTCATTACGTCTAGGGTTACACTTTCACATAAACTCCTTACGCCTAGGGTTACACTTTCTCATAAACTCATTACGTCTAGGGTTACACTTTCTCATAAACCCATTACGTCTACGGTTACACTTTCTCATAAACCCATTATGTCTACGGTTACACTTTCTCATAAACCCATTACGTCTAGGGTTACACTTTCTCATAAACTCATTACGTCGAGGGTTACACTTTCTCATAAACTCATTACGTCTAGGGTTACACTTTCTCATAAACTCATTACGTCTAGGGTTACACTTTCTCATAAACTCATTACGTCGAGGGTTACACTTTCTCATAAACTCATTACGTCTAGGGTTACACTTTCTCACAAACTCATTACGTCTAGGGTTACACTTTTACATAAACTCGTTACGTCTAGGGTTACACTTTCCCATAAACTCATTACGTCTAGGGTTATACTTTCTCATAAACTCATTACGTCTAGAGTTACACTTTCTCATAAACTCATTACGTCTAGAGTTACACTTTCACATAAACTCATTACGTCTTGGGTTACACTTTCTCATAAACTCATTACGTCTAGGGTTACACTTTCTCATAAACCCATTACGTCTACGGTTACACTTTCTCATAAACTCATTACGTATATGGTTACACTTTCTCATAAACTCATTACGTATATGGTTACACTTTCTCATAAACTCATTACGTCTAGGGTTACACTTTCTCATAAACCCATTACGTCTACGGTTACACTTTCTCATAAACCCATTATGTCTACGGTTACACTTTCTCATAAACCCATTACGTCTAGGGTTACACTTTCTCATAAACTCATTACGTCTAGGGTTACACTTTCTCATAAACTCATTACGTCTAGGGTTACACTTTCTCATAAACTCATTACGTCTAGGGTTACACTTTCTCATAAACTCATTACGTCTAGGGTTACACTTTCTCATAAACTCATTACGTCTAGGGTTACACTTTCTCATAAACTCCTTACGTCTAGGGTTACACTTTCTCATAAACCCATTACGTCTACGGTTACACTTTCTCATAAACTCATTACGTATATGGTTACACTTTCTCATAAACTCATTACGTATATGGTTACACTTTCTCATAAACTCAGTACGTCTAGGGTTACACTTTCTCATAAACTCATTACGTCTTGGGTTACACTTTCTCATAAACCCATTACGTCTACGGTTACACTTTCTCATAAACTCATTACGTATATGGTTACACTTTCTCATAAACTCATTACGTATATGGTTACACTTTCTCATAAACTCAGTACGTCTAGGGTTACACTTTCTCATAAACTCATTACGTCTAGGGTTACACTTTCTCATAAACTCATTACGTCTAGGGTTACACTTTCTCATAAACTCATTACGTCTAGGGTTACACTTTCACATCAACTCATTACGTCTAGGGTTACACTTTCTCATAAACTCATTACGTCTAGGGTTACACTTTCTCATAAACTCATTACGTCTAGGGTTACACCGATTGGATGAATGGATAAGCCAACCGGCATTTAGTGCTGGCGATAGGTGCCAAACCTTGGGACCCGGGTTCGATTCCCGTTTCGGGCGTCACCTAAAAAATCGGTAGAGGAATTTCTGCCATATTTTCAAGAAAGTGTAATACCAAAATAACGAGAATACTGTTACACTTTCCCATAAACTCATTACGTCTACGGTTACACTATCACATAAACTCATAAGATACTTTATCTTTACAGAGTTATATCACGGTGACCCATGTTCCGATGATACGGGACGTTGTGTAGGATTTTTCACACAGTGTGACTCTGGGACATGCAGCTGTATTGGAATTTTCTCACCTGATCCGTCTGGACGCCATTGTGGATTTCCCGGAAACGCTTACCTGGACGGGAATTGTACTGATGATAGCACGTGTCAAAATGTCTTTGAACAAGAATGTAACAACCAAGTTTGTTCTTGCAGAACCGGTCTTAGACCGGGTAATCCTATAGAATTGTCGGCGTTCCCCAGCGTACTTCAATGCCGAGCTGATGATTATGCTTTGGGTAAGTGGATGATTGTGTTCCCTCCAAGACTTGCATGTATGTATTGAGCTGTACACGTGACTTTTGGCGGACAATTAGCCAATGTGAATGCGACCATTAATCTGGGTGTTTTAAAGCACAATATTATGACCAATGATACAATTGATACTTACCGAAATGCATATAATAACGACATGAGTTTGGCGTTCAAATTCAGTCCGAAAGCGTAAAAAGTGACGTCACTATACTCACTTCAAAGTCTGGTCAACTTTGTTTTTTGTCGTAACGTTCAATAAAAAAGTGTTCTAAAAATACTGCAGGGAAATGTTTCCGCTTTCGCTCCTCTTTTTACAGAAGAGTACATCTGATGGGCTGTTTAAAAAAACTACACTGAAAAATTATGAACTTTAAGTTTACTTTTAAGTAAGTTATTTTCTGCGCTCACTTCTAGGCGTTGTCTATTACATCATATTGCTATGTTAAAGGCACACTAATCATTGGTGTCTTACATATGACGGGGCTGTGCAGTTTGGTGGGGGAGGGAACCGAGTTCTTTACCAGCTTGTATCCCCCCCCCCCCCCAACACACACGAAACTTTGGCGTGTATCTGGCAACTCTTCCATATAGGGTGGCCCAGTTAAAAACCAACTCAAACGTCAGCTGACTTGCCGCTAGATGTCGCTTATAGTATGGGGAATCCCCTTCTGGTTGCCTTCGATGTTTGCTGGTCGATGCATAAACAGACGTTTGTTGGTCTAGAAAAAAATATGTTCTTGGTTGCAAAATCGACCTGTCTTCCATTTTTCTTTGTTAAATATCTATTTAAACTTCTGGCAAAAATCAAAACGTCGCTTTGGTTTGCATTCGGCGAGCACCTGACACCTTCTGAGGACATTCCGACCCCCCTACCCCCACCCCCCGACCCCCCCCCCCCCCCCGAGAAAAACCGAAGCCCGTGTTGTATATTTAATATAAATATCTCCATTTACACTGTCAAAGTGTACCATATTAAGAAATAGGGGGAAGGGAATTTCATTCCGTTTCGATAACTTTTGCAGCCACCACAACCACCATGACATGACCCCAGTATTCAGAGACAGTTTCAAATAATTAAATTAATAAACCATGATGAAAGGATGGTGTTTTCAAACAGAAAAAAACTAATTTTTTTTTGTACATGTAAATACCAGAGAATAGTGTCTGGAAAAAATTGCAATTTATCGTAAGTTATCTTGTTTCCTTAAAAACGTTCAGCGTACAAACGTTTTGATTCGATGTATTTTGATTTTGTTTAGGCTTTTGTGAAACGGACACAACACCCATTGATACCACCACTGTTGACCAATCTACTACTGAATTAACAACAATTGAATCATCAACCGTAGAATCTACAACAGTTGTACCATCAACAATAGAATCTACAACTTTTGTACCATCAACAGTAGAATCTACAACAGTTGTACCGTCAACAGTAGAATCAACAACAGTTATACCGTCAACAGTAGAATCTACAACAGTTGTACCATCAACAGTAGAATCAACAACAGTTATACCGTCAACAGCAGAATCAACAACAGTTATACCGTCAACAGCAGAATCTACAACAGTTATACCGTCAACAGTAGAATCTACAACAGTTGTACCGTCAACAGTAGAATCTACAACAGTTATACCGTCAACAGCAGAATCTACAACAGTTGTACCGTCAACAGTAGAATCAACAACAGTTATACCGTCAACAGCAGAATCAACAACAGTTATACCGTCAACAGCAGAATCTACAACAGTTATACCGTCAACAGTAGAATCTACAACAGTTGTACCGTCAACAGTAGAATCAACAACAGTTATACCGCCAACAGTAGAATCTACAACAGTTGTACCGTCAACAGTAGAATCTACAACAGTTGTACCGTCAACAGTAGAATCTACAACAGTTATACCGTCAACAGTAGAATCTACAACAGTTGTACCATCAACAGCAGAATCTACAACAGTTGTACGGTCAACAGTAGAATCAACAACAGTTATACCGTCAACAGCAGAATCTACAACAGTTATACCATCAACAGTAGAATCTACAACAGTTGTACCGTCAGCAGTAGAATCAACAACAGTTATACCGTCAACAATAGAATCAACAACAGTTATACCGTCAACAGCAGAATCTACAACAGTTATACCGTCAACAGTAGAATCTACAACAGTTGTACCGTCAACAGTAGAATCAACAACAGTTATACCGCCAACAGTAGAATCTACAACAGTTGTACCGTCAACAGTAGAATCTACAACAGTTGTACCGTCAACAGTAGAATCTACAACAGTTGTACCGTCAACAGTAGAATCTACAACAGTTGTACCATCAACAGCAGAATCTACAACAGTTGTACGGTCAACAGGTGAATCAACAACAGTTATACCGTCAACAGCAGAATCTACAACAGTTATACCATCAACAGTAGAATCTACAACAGTTGTGCCATCAACAGCAGAATCTACAACAGTTGTACGGTCAACAGTAGAATCAACAACAGTTATACCGTCAACAGCAGAATCTACAACAGTTATACCGTCAACAGCAGAATCTACAACAGTTATACCATCAACAGTAGAATCTACAACAGTTGTACCGTCAACAGTAGAATCTACAACAGTTATACCATCAACAGTAGAATCTACAACAGTTGTACCGTCAACAGTAGAATCTACAACAGTTATACCGTCAACAGTAGAATCAACAACAGTTATACCGTCAACAGCAGAATCTACAACAGTTATACCATCAACAATAGAATCTACAACAGTTGTACCGTCAACAGTAGAATCTACAACAGTTGTACCGTCAACAGTAGAATCTACAACAGTTGTACCATCAACAGCAGAATCTACAACAGTTGTACGGTCAACAGGTGAATCAACAACAGTTATACCGTCAACAGCAGAATCTACAACAGTTATACCATCAACAGTAGAATCTACAATAGTTGTGCCATCAACAGCACAATCTACAACAGTTGTACCATCAACAGTAGAATCTACAACAGGTGTACCTTCAACAGTAGAATCTACAACAGTTGTACCGTCAACAGTAGAATCAACAACAGTTATACCGTCAACAGTAGAATCAACAACAGTTGAACCATCAACAGTAGAATCTACAACACTTGTACCGTCAACAGTAGAATCAACAACAGTTGTACCATCAACAGCAGAATCTACAACAGTTGTACCGTCAACAGTAGAATCTACAACAGTTGTGCCATCAACAGCACAATCTACAACAGTTGTACCATCAACAGTAGAATCTACAACAGTTGTACCTTCAACAGTAGAATCTACAACAGTTGTACCGTCAACAGTAGAATCAACAACAGTGATACCGTCAACAGTAGAATCTACAACAGTTGTACCATCAACAGTAGAATCAACAACAGTTATACCGTCAACAGTAGAATCTACAACAGTTGTACCATCAACAGTAGAATCTACAACAGTTGTACCGTCAACAGTAGAATCAACAACAGTTGTACCGTCAACAGTAGAATCTACAACTGTTGTAGCATCAACAGTAGAATCAACAACAGTTGTATTATCAACAGTAGGATCTACAACAGTTGTACCATTAACAGCAGAATCTACAACAGTTGTACCATCAACAGTAAAATCTACAACAGTTGTACCATCAACAGTAGAATCTACAACAGTTGTACCATCAACAGTAGAATCTACAACAGTTGTACCGTCAACAGTAGAATCAACAACAGTTATACCGGCAACAGTAGAATCTACAACAGTTGTACCATCAACAGCAGAATCTACAACAATTGTGCCATCAACAGTAGAATCTACAACAGTTGTGCCATCAACAGTAGCATCTACAACAGTTGTGCCATCAACGGCAGAATCTACAACAATTGTGCCATCAACGGTAGAATCTACAACAGTTGTGCCATCAACAGCAGAATCTACAACAGTTGTACCATCAACAGAAGAATCTACAACAGTTGTACCATCAACAGTAGAATCTACAACAGTTGTACCGTCAACAGTAGAATCAACAACAGTTATACCGTCAACAGTAGACTCTACAACAGTTATACCATCAACAGTAAAATCTACAACAGTTATACCATCAACAGTAGAATCTACAACAGTCGTACCATCAACCGTAAAATCAACAACAGTTGGACCATCAACAGTAGAATCTACAACAGTTGTACCTTCAACAGTAGAATCAACAACAGTTGGACCATCATCAGTAGAATCAACAACAGTTGTACCATCAACAGTAAAATCAACAACAGTTGGACCATCAACAGTAGAATCAACAACAGTTGGACCATCAACAGTAAAATCAACAACAGTTGTGCCATCATCTGTAGAATCAACAATAGTGGTACCATCAACAGTAGAATCTACAACAGTTATACCATCAACAGTAGAATCTACAACAGTTGTACCATCAACAGTAGAATCTACAACAGTTGTGCCATCAACAGTAGAATCAACAACAGTTGTACCATCAACATTAGAATCAACAGCAGTTGGACCATCAACTGTAGAATCAACAACAGTTGTACCATCAACAGTAGAAACAACAACAGTTGTACCATTAACAATCGAATCTACAACAGTTGTACCATCGACCATAGAAACAACAACAGTCATACCATCAGCAGTAAAATCAACAACAGTTGTGCCATCAACAGTAGAATCAACAACAGTGGTACCATCAATAGTAGAATCTACAACAGTTGTACCATCAACAGTAGAATCTACAACAGTTGTGCCATCAACAGTAGAATCTACAACAGTTGTACCATCAACAGTAGAATCAACAACAGTTGGTCCATCAACCGTAGAATCAACAGCAGTTGTACCATCAACAGTAGAAACAACAACAGTTGTAGAATCAACAATCGAATCTACAACAGTTGTACCATCTACCATAGAAACAACAACAGTTATACCATCAACAGTAAAATCAACATCAGTTGTGCCATCAACAGTAGAATCAACAACAGTGGTACCATCAACAGTAGAATCTACAACAGTTGTGCCATCAACAGCAGAATCTACAACAGTTGCACCATCAACAGTAGAATCTACAACAGTGGTACCATCAACAGTAGAATCTACAACAGTTGTACCGTCAACAGTAGAATCAACAACAGTTATACCGTCAACAGTAGACTCTACAACAGTTATACCATCAACAGTAAAATCTACAACAGTTATACCATCAACAGTAGAATCTACAACAGTTGTACATTCAACCGTAAAATCAACAACAGTTGGACCATCAACAGTAGAATCTACAACAGTTGTACCATCAACAGTAGAATCAACAACAGTTGGACCATCAACAGTAGAATCAACAACAGTTGTACCATCAACAGTAGAATCAACAACAGTTGGACCATCAACAGTAGAATCTACAACAGTTGGACCATCAACAGTAGAATCTACAACAGTTGTACCATCAACAGTAGAATCAACAACAGTTGGACCATCAACAGTAGAATCAACAACAGTTGTACCATCAACAGTAGAATCAACAACAATTGTACCATCAACAGTAGAATCTACAACAGTTATACCATCAACAGTAGAATCTACAACAGTTGTACCATCAACAGTAAAATCAACAACAGTTGTGCCATCATCTGTAGAATCAACAATAGTGGTACCATCAACAGTAGAGTCTACAACAGTTATACCATCAACAGTAGAATCTACAACAGTTGTACCATCAACAGTAGAATCTACAACAGTTGTGCCATCAACAGTAGAATCTACAACAGTTGTACCATCAACATTAAAATCAACAGCAGTTGGACCATCAACTGTAGAATCAACAACAGTTGTACCATCAACAGTAGAAACAACAACAGTTGTACCATCAACAATCAAATCTACAACAGTTGTACCATTGACCATAGAAACAACAACAGCCATACCATCAACAGTAAAATCAACAACAGTTGGGCCATCAACAGTAGAATCAACAACAGTGGTACCATCAACAGTAGAAACAACAACAGTTGTACCATCAACAATCGAATCTACAACAGTTGTACCATCTACCATAGAAACAACAACAGTTATACCATCAACAGTAAAATCAACAACAGTTGTGCCATCAACAGTAGAATCAACAACAGTGGTACCATCAACAGTA
Organism: Lepidochitona cinerea; assembly: GCA_963971465.1. Lineage (NCBI taxonomy): Eukaryota > Metazoa > Mollusca > Polyplacophora > Chitonida > Tonicellidae > Lepidochitona > Lepidochitona cinerea. The sequence goes on from OZ020559.1 coordinate 14,238,945, forward strand.
GAATCTACAACAGTTATACCATCAACAGTAGAATCTACAACAGTTATACCATCAACAGTAGAATCTACAACAGCTGTACCATCAACAGTGAAATCAACAACAGTTGTACCATCAACAGTAGAATCAACAGCAGTTGTATTAACAACAGTAAGATCTACAACAGTTGTACCATCAACAGTAGAATCTACAACAGTTGTACCATCAACAGTAGAATCTACAACAGTTGTATCATCAACATTAGAATCACCAAAATCAACCACAGCTGTACCATCAACTACAGAATCAACAACAGGTTCACCATCAACTACAGAATCAACCACAGCTGTACTATCAACTGAAAAATCAACCGCAGTTGTACCATCTACTTCAGAAACAACAACAGCTTTACCATCTACTACAGAATCAACCACAGCTGTACCATCTACTACAGAAACAACCCCAGCTGTACCATCTACTACAGAAACCACAGCTGTACCATCTACTACAGAATTAACTACAGCTGTACCATCTACTACAGAATCAACCACAGCTGTACCATCTACTATAGAATCAACCACAGCTGTACCATCTACTACAGAAACCACAGCTGTACCATCTACTACAGAATCAACCACAGCTGTACCATCTACTACAGAAACAACCACAGCTGTACCATTTACTACAGAAACCACAGCTGTACCATCTACTCCAGAATTAACTACAGCTGTACCATCTACTACAGAATCAACCACATCTGTACCATCAACTACAGAATCAACCACAGCTGTATCATCTACTACAGAAACAACTACAGCTGTACCATCTACTACAGTATCAACCACAGCTGTACCATCTACTATGGAATTAACTACAACTGTACCATCTACTACAGAATCAACCACAGCTGTACCATCTACTACAGAAACAACCACAGCTGTACCATCTACTACAGAATTAACTACAGCTGTACCATCTGCTACAGAATTAACTACAGATGTACCATCAACTACAGAATCAACCACAGCTGTACCATCTACTACAGAAACAACCACAGCTGTACCATCTACTACAGAATCAACCACAGCTGTACCATCTACTACAGAATCAACCACAGCTGTACCATCAACTACAGAATCAACAACAGGTTCACCATCAACAACAGAATTAACTACAGCTGTACCATCTACTACAGAATCAACCGCAGCTATGCCATCAACTACAGAATCAACAACAGGTTCACCATCAACAACAGAATTAACTACAGCTGTACCATCTACTACAGAAACAACCACAGCTGTGCCATCTACTACAGAAACAACCACAGCTGTACCATCTACTACAGAATCAACAACAGCTGTACCATCAATTACAGAAACAACCACAGCTATACCATCTACTACAGAAACAACCACAGCTGTACAATCTACTACAGAAACACCCACAGCTGTACCATCTACTACAGAAACAAACACAGCTGTACCATCAACTACAGAAACAACCACAGTTGTACCATCTACTACAGGAACAACTACAGCTGTACCATCTACTACAGAAACAACCACAGCTGTACCACCAACTACAGAAACAACCACAGTTGTACCATCTACTACAGAAACAACCACAGTTGTACCGTATACTACAGAATCAACCACAGCTGTACCATCTACTACAGAAACAACCACAGCTGTACCATCTACTACAGAATCAACAACAGCTGTACCATCTACTACAGAAACCCCAGCTGTACCATCTACTACAGAATCAACAACAGCTGTACCATCTACTACAGAATCAACAACAGTTGTACCACCTACTATACAATCAACAATAGTCATACCATCTTCTACAAAATCAACAGCTGCACCATTTGCTACAGGATCAACCACAGCTGTACCACCAACTACAGAAACAACCACAGCTGTACCATCTACTACAGAAACAACAAGGGCTGTACCATCAACTACAGAAACAACCACAGCTGTACCATATACTACAGAAACAACCACAGCTGTACCATCTACTACAGAATTAACCACAGCTGTACCATCTACTACAGAATCAACCACAGCTGTACCATCAACTACAGAATCAACCACAGCTGTACCATCTACTACAGAATCAACAACAGCTGTACCATCTACTACAGAATCCACAACAGTTGTACCATCAACAACAGAATCAACCACAGCTGTACCATCTACTACAGAAACAACCACAGCTGTACCATCTACTACAGAATCAACCACAGCTGTACCATCTACTACAGAATCAACCACAGCTGTACCATCTACTACAGAATCAACCACAGCTGTACCATCAACTACACAATCAACAATAGCTGTATTATCTACTACAGAAACAACCACAGCTGTACCATCTACTACAGAATCAGCAACAGCTGTATTATCTACTACAGAATCAACAACAGCTGTACCATCTACTACAGAATCAACAACAGTTGTACCACCTACTATACAATCAACAATAGTCGTACCATCTTCTACAAAATCAACAGCTGCACCATTTGCTACAGGATCAACTACAGCTGTCCCACCAACTACAGAAACAACAACAGCTGTACCATCTACTACAGAAACAACAAGGGCTGTACCATCAACTACAGAAACAACCACAGCTGTACCACCTACTATACAATCAACAATAGTTGTACCATCTACTACAGAAACAACCACAGCTGTACCATCAACTACAGAAACAACCACAGCTTTACCACCTACTATACAATCAACAATAGTTGTACCATCTACTACAGAATCAACCACAGCTGTACCATCTACTACAGAAACAACCACAGCTGTACCATCTACAACCACAACTGTACCATCAACAACAGAAACAACCACAGCTTTACCATCTACTACAGAAACAACCACAGCTGTACCATCTACAGAAACAACCACAGCTGTACCTTCTACTACAGAATCAACCACATCTGTACCATCAACTACAGAAACAACCACAGCTGTACCATCTACTACAGAAACAACCACAGCTGTACCATCTACTACAGGAACAACCACAGCTGTACCATCTACTACACAATCAACCATAGCTGTACCATCTACAACAGAAACATCCACAGCTTTACCATCTACTACAGAAACAACAGCAGCTGTACCATCAAAAACAGAATCAACCACAGCGGTACCATCAACAACAGAATCAACCACAGCTGTACCATCTACTAAAGAATCAACCACAGCTGTACCATCTACTACAGAAACAACCACAGCTGTACCATCTACTGCAGAAACAACCACAGCTGTACCATCTACTACAGAACCAACCACAGCTGTACCATCTACTGCAAAATCAACCACAGCTGTACCATCAACTGCAAAATCAACAGCAGTTGTACCATCTACTGCAAAGTCAACAGCAGTTGTACCATCAACTACAGAATCAACCACAGCTGAACCATCTACTGCAGAATCGACAATAGCGATACCATCTACTACAGAAACAATCACAACTGCCCGGTCTACTACAGAATCAACAACAGTTGTGCCACCTACTATACAATCAACAACAGTTGTACCATCTTCTACAAAATCAACAGCTGCACTATTTGCTACAGAATCAACAACAGTTGTACTGTCTAGTGCCTCATTAGCATCAACGTCATCATCTACTATACCATCAAGTATAACTGTACCATCAAGATCACCATCAACAACAGTTGTGCCATCTTTTACACCATCAACTACAGTACCGTCTAGAAGTTCATTAAAAACAGTGGTTACAGCTGCACAATCATCACCTCCAACCGCAGCTCTATCATCTACTACAGAATCAAGAACAATTTCTTCGTCTTCAGCACCTTCAACAACAAGGAATGTGCCATCTACGACAGAATCAGTAACTATCTCCTCATCTACTAAAGTGTCCACAAAATCACCAACGGTATTAACCTCGACTGTCCAAACTATTAAAGAATCCACTGAAGCCGTGCCAACTCGCCAAGAATCGAAAACCGTGGTATCATCTACAACTTTAGAGCCATCGAATACAGAGTCAACAACAACGATATTAACAGATATACCCCCAGCTACTGAACAAACAACAAGCGATACAGTGCTAGCTCAGTCTACAAGTGATTTCGCTACAGTTACCGACTATAGTTCTACCGACATAGTGACAAATGCCACCACCAATAATGATACAAATACCACGGCTGTTCTACCACCCGATGGCGAAGCGGTTTTCATCGGCGCAGGTTGGTGTTTTATAGACGTTTCAATAAGATTCAGTTAATATTGAAATGTTGTTTATTCCCCTTAAATTATAAACGGTTAAAATGAATTTAGAAATTTAGGAATTAGAAATCGAACATAGATAGTTCTCCTATAGTTTATAATTGAGAGTTGATATCCCAAAAGATATTGCTGCTCTTGGCTGACTTACATTTTATCAGTCATATGCAATAATTTGCGTAACATATCCGACACAGTTTTGCAAAATTAACTGATTTTTATTTTGCGAAATCTTTCTACTTCATCTCGGAGAATATTATATCATATCAGGAAAGTAAAAAATGATCAAATTTGGATTAGAAACAAGATACACGAAACTGTGCATTTAAGATAAAACATGGTGAATTTTTATGAAGTTTAAAAACTGTGTTGTCAGTCGGCTTAAAGATGTCGTTAGCCATCGATTACTTAAAACATAAAACAAAGAGCATGTGTGACCGCCAGGATAATATTGTCCATCGCAATGTTGTCACAAGAAACTTTTCACCTCCGGGCTAAGAGCAAAGAGACTGGTCACTTCGTCCAATCAGCATTGCCGGCATGTTATTCTGGCCGTCTAGCGGAAGGGTGTTCCGACTGTACACGATTCGACTGTACACGATTCGACTGTACGGCGCCCGCTACAGAAAGGAGGTTCCTAATAATCGCATCGTGTCAGTTCAAATTCAACATGGCGCGGACGAAGTGACCACTCTTGTCAATCTACTCTCTTTGCTAAGAGCTCGGTTTCCTCCAGTACCTGACATGACAAAGTCACCACATAAGGGAAGGAATCCTGAGTACGGTGCTAAACGGCAATCTATAACAAAAATCATTCCTTGTAATGAAGGGAGTTATAAATATTAAACGTCTTTGCCTATTAATGTTTCAGAGGTTATCGCCCCTGCTTCTATCGGAGCAGCCATCTTACTGGGGAGTGTTGTTTGTATTGTGATTCTAGCCGTAAGACGAAGGTGCGTTTTTATTTTACATCTTTCTATAAAACACTAAGTATAATTATTTCTGAGATTCCATTCCTAAAATTATTAAAAACTCCGCCAATACACGGATTTCCAACTTTGTGTATAAGGTGATAAAACATTGTGTATAAGGTGATAAAACCACAATGCACTGAGAAATATATGTGATACTGTCAATGGAATCGTTAAAACAATCACGCACGTAATTCTAGTACTTTTACCAGAAAACATATCGATTATTTTGATATGTATTGACAGTCAACGAATATTTGAGCTAACTATTTCATCGGCCAATGAAATATAGTTTTGTTTATTTCATTCATTTAGGAGAGAAAAGGATGTAGAAGCAGATCCGTCGGTTAGTGGAGAGAGTTACTTCAGTATCCCAAGACCCGACATTTGGCTTTACAGTAACTTCAAGACCGACAGAAGTTGGCCGTCCATTACAGAGAATGTGTTTAATGTGACTGACCATACAGCTTCGCCATGGGTGGATAACGACAACCTAGTAGCCCCCTGAGGTTATCTTCTCAAAAAGATATTATCTTAGAATGCCATCAAAAGTTCCATGTTGTCCAAAATTATATGGACAGAATTTATGGTGCAATTGTAGAGCATCGACCGAACGCTAAAGAGATTGGTGACAGTATACACAGGTGAAAAGGTCCGTAGAAACTTAGGGGAACGCCTTAGTGCCCTATTGACATTTTTCTCGCTATGGAGAAAAATAGTGCGTCTGTGTTGCGTTTATTCAACTAATGTGTAACAGGCAGGTGGAAAAACCAGACTAACACATCGGCAGAACCACCATGGCCAACTCAACAGCCGTGTTTCGTTTCGCTTGGTGAACAACTTTTTTAAAAAGAACAAGGGAATGAGAATTCGGTGGAAGTCGGTTCTTCTCATACTTGCATTAGTGTGTTGAAAACTTATACGCCTACAAAACTTACTTGGCACGTGGACGTGAACTAACGTATCGTGGACATAGTAACACTCGCCCATTTACTTTTTGTGCAATGTGTCGTATGTATATGAAACTTGACGCATAAATGGTCTCGCCCAAAAGTCGGGTATAATCAGGTTCCAGAATGGTAAAAGTGCTGTGCAATATTAGACTCTCTCGGATGAATGTGATCATAGGCAAAGACAAATTTCGACCGTGCTTTTGTTTTTGAAACGAGCTTCTCAGCTTTTTATTCGTAAGTGTAAAATCATTCGGGATTCGTAGATTCACTAGTTGAGTCTCGTGACTTTAGAGGAATCGTGCATATAGTGGTGACGATTATCATGCCCAAGTATGGCATGGACCCCTTTTCGAACTCTGCGGATGCCGTCGATTGGGCGGTCATTGTACGTCGTTGATAATATTTATGATGTCGATTTCGTCCAGATATACTGACGATATACCAAATGCCCCATGAACTGTGTTGTAACTATATGTGTTTCATTGTTAACTGTTTTCATCATGTTTTGCGGAAAATATCCATTTTGTTTCCGTCGGTTTCTTCCATACAATATTTTCGGTGATATATCCAGCAGTGTTGATAATTAGCGTTATATTTTATTATATTTGATATATTCAGCGGCATTGGCATTCAAAAGTGGCATAAATTTAGTGAATGATTTAATTTTGTCTTTTAATTTAATTTAGTGATTTACATTTTTAATTTAATAGCAAAGTCGTTAGGCTAATAAATAAATTGTTTTTTCTTGACCTGATACAAGTAGACCAGGGGCCAGTTGTTCAAAAGAGAATGAACTGGTCAATTGAAAAACCATCAATTTGACCAATTTCGCATGACCCCATTTTAGACTTGTTTCTGAGGCTATTGAGAAAGGAAATCTATCCGAAAAGCTTCTGGTAAACCGTGTGCGATCCCATTTTTTAGACACATTTAGGGAAAGATATTTATTAAAGGCATACTCGCGCAGGTATCTTTTATGACATTTGGGAAGAAAACGAATTTATAGGAGCTTACGAAAAGTTAAATATTCAATAGTGTTGCATATTCGAAATGATAGAGTAAAAGCATACGAGAAACCAAAATCTGTAATCGCTTAACTTCTTTGTTCAATTACACTCATTTAAGGTATTTGGTATTTAGTATACTGAAAGTTACCAACGGGGGATATTTGTTTCAATTAAACAACATTATTCCTAGCTGTTTCTCAAGTTAGGTGCTTTAGAAAAAGGACAATCGTGTAGACATATCTGTGCTCTAAATCGTTCTTGGTGCTTTTGCGCATGCTTATGCTCATGCTTTGTTGAATTCATAGGTCCCCCCCCCAAAAAAAAAACAAAACAAAACAAAAACAAACAAACTACATACAATACAGAAAACCGTCTACTTCTACTTATGAGTAAGGGGTTTCCTTTCTTTTTTTGTATAACCCTACAATCGAATATATGTTATTATATTTACTTTCATCAAATCTGCAATATATACTATTTATAGGAAAAACAAAACGGAACAGAGATTTTATCTTTTTGATTTTTGTAGTTTCAATTTAATTTGATAAAATCACGTTCACCAAGCATATATTTTTATGAACGTGGACAGTCTATATTTTAATATGTTAGAGTCTATATTTTATTATAATAATAATTCTAATTATATTTTTGCATATAAATTTTATTATATATTGTTCACGAGTGTTGTTGTTTCTTCGTACATGCTTGAATGATACCTTGCTTGCTTCACTGGTTGATTGACTGATTGATAGATTGATTTTACGTCATATTCTATATTACTTCACTCATACGGTTAAAATTACTAGGTGTTGTGGGGGAAGAAAGCGGGTCTTGTGTGAGAAGGTTTCTTACAAAGATTTTGACAACACAAAAAATTGTGTAATGCCGGATATTCCAACCGAAGTACACGCTAATCGTGAAGCTTATCGGCGCTTTTGGTTTACGGTCTATTAGACCCGTTGTATTTGAATACGTTTTTCGTGACGTCGGTCGAATTAATGAGAAATGATTAAGGCATCACCACGAAGTAAATTGTTGGCGAACAACACGAGCTTCCGACAGCTACACCGGGGTCTTTGTCAAGTGTTTGGTGTTCGAATGGTATGACATTGACATCATTTCTCTGTTGCAGGCGATATGACATGCATCTATTGCATTGCATCATAGACAAAATGGGCACGATTTAAAGGTAAGATCGATCCACAAACGCCATGTAACGTCCGTCATTTGCCATACTGCGTTAAATATACTTTCGTATAGCACAAATTGGCGAGAAAAGTCGATAAATATGCTTTCTTGTAGCACAGTTTGGCGAGCAAAAGTCCGTTAATATACTTTCGTATAGCACAGCTTGGCGATAAAAGTTGGTAAATATGCTTTCTTGCAGCACAGTTTGGCGGGCGAAAGTCGTTAAATATACTTTTGGTACCGTTGGAAAGGAAAGTCTATCGCGCCTGTGCTGTATTTATTTATTTCTTTCCTTTCCTTCTCATAACGTGGCAACGAAAGATAATGTTGCAAAAAAACATCAGATAATATAGCTATTGTTCCGCACAGACCTTCCATCTATACGGCGCGGGTTCGAAGCACACTCAGACCAAATAGACATTGAACAATTTCTGATTAAACCTGGCAACGCCGCCATATAAGTGAAATAATCTTGAGTGTAGCGTAAAACATCAAATCAATCAATCAACCGATCGATACTTCAGCACTATATTAAAGGGAAAGAAAATCTAAGCTTTAGACTAGTTTAGATGGAAAGAGTAGAGTTCATTTAGTCCAAAACCACTGTCCAATGTATGTTTTATCCCCTCGTAAGTGAATAATTGAAATTTGAAGGTGGCGTTACAATAGAGAATAAGCTCCATAGACAATTCACAAGGCCGCCACCATTTTTTCATTAGTTTTATCCGATTATTGTTGAATAAAAAATTAAGTGCGTTATAGAGTAGTCATGTGATGCAATTTAGCCAATGGCTGGCTAAGTAATGGCGTGAGGTTGCATACTGACCTATATATTCGGAGACAATCTTCCCACTTCAAGTTTGTCGCCATGTTTTTTTGGACGTAAATCTACCCTTATACATTAGAGAGCGGTACAAATACGTCATTATTGATCTAAAAATAGGTACACCAACATCACGTCATCCTAAAACGGAAAAATGGCTACACAGATAAGCCACGGAAAGGACATACTTCTGTCTGTTTTTATTAGCTTGAGGGTCACTGGAGGTAATTGACGTGAAATGTTTTAAGTACTTTGAAGGTTGTTATCGACGATAATCCCTATGTATTTCTAGAGATTTCTAGTGATTTATGGCAGATCGATTATTTTCAACTGAAATGAACAAGGGTGTGGAGAAAAAAACACAAATGAACTAATGAGTGCAATGTAATTGAATGCAAAAATCGCTCATTCAATCAACCAAGAACAAATCAGCCCACCTATTTACTGTGTGTCAAATCCACCCTAACACACAATACTATACTCAAGTTTTCTGGTCATACATTGGACCGGGTAAGTTTGGCCTTGGATTCCGTCGTATGGGCGTCAGATAAATAGGGGCTTCCGCAACCATAGAGTAAGGAGGCATGCCAGGGTCGGGAGGGCCCAGGCTGCTGTAATAACTTTCGGGCTGGGTGAGAACTCCCTGTGCTCCACTGTAAAGAACTGTCGGTACTTGTCGATTCGGAGGCATGCCAGGGTCCGCAGGGCCCAGGCTGCTGTAATAACTTTCGGGCTGAGTGAGAACTCCCTGTGCTCCACTGTAAAGAACTGTCGGTACTTGTCGATTCGGACCATCGTTCTTAACACAAATACAGTTCCTGGAAAAGAAACAACAAATAGGTGGACACATAATCAAAAAAGACTCAATCGCTTACAACTGGATGATAAATAATAAATTGTTGTTTGCGGATTGGTCGGATGGTGATTTGATCGGTTCGTTGGTCGGTTTGTCGTACTATTGATTTATTGGTTCCAAAGAGTACATGCCTGTTCCTCTAAAATCCAGGGGGGGCTCCGTGGCTCAGTAGGTAGAGCGTTTGACGCTCAATCCGAACAGTCTTCCAACAATGGGTCGCAGGTTCGAATCCCACGCAGTTAAAAAAAGTGGAAAATTTTCTGACTGGGTTTTCACTCGAACGACCCATGTGGGATGGTTGCCAGGTACCACCTGAAGGTCGTGGGTTTCTACTGGGCATAGAGCCCAGTTTCCTCACACAATAAAGCTGGCAACGCCGCCATATACTTGAAATAATCTTGAGCGCGACGTAAAACACTAAACAATCAATCAATGTAAAATCCAAATATAGTTACATTACTAAAAGTAGTCCGGGTTTCTGTCTCCAAAATTACTATTTTTTATACTGACAGCCGTATTTTGGCCGTCAGTGTAAAGCAAATAGTAATTTTGGAGACAGAAACCCGGACTATTCTAAAAGCTGACGGTCCTCTGTATTTTTCAGAGGCAGAAGAAATTATGAACTTTTTATTTTGCCGAAATTTAAAAGTTTTGACATAATTTTTGAATTTTTTATTTGAAACTGAAAACCTCATTAGGAAGGTTCCGAAATGACAACAATCTCACAGCCTGGCCAACATCCATAATGCTTCGAAGTAGCTTAGTGTCGTCTAACCACCGAGTAACGGTACAAGTATCTTTTGGACGTTATCCGAGAGATACAGTCGATGGTATTCCTTAGGGACACAAATAATCTGCTAATGAATTTGACATTGTAAACTAAAAACAAAAAGACCTTATTAAAATGAGTATAACCCAACACTGAGGTAACTGATCGATTGGTTGGTTCTCGGGCTTCATGTTTAAGCATGTCTTAGATCACAATTTTGGTACTTTTAAAAATATGTGAGCGGAATTAATGTGCCCAATATTTAAATTTAGCGATTTTAATAAAAAATCGCTTTTTGCACAAATGTCAAAAAAGCTCAGGTGGAGAATGTTACCTTCGGAAAACAAATATTTTCCACAGAACAACAAACCTTTTCGCACAAAGGTAAAAAAAGCTAAGGTGGCGAATGCTACCTTCGGAAAACAAAAACATTGTCATAGAACCACAACCTTTTCGCACAAAGGTCAAAAAAGCTAAGGTGGAGAATGTTACCTTTGGAAAGCAAAAAGATTGTCACAGAACAACAAACATTTTCCCACAAAGGTAAAAAAAGCTAAGGTGGCGAATGCTACCTTCGGAAAACAAATACATTGTCACAGAACAACAAACCTTTTCGCACAAAGGTAAAAAAAGCTAAGGTGGCGAATGCTACCTTCGGAAAACAAATACATTGTCACAGAACAACAAACATTTTCGCACAAAGGTAAAAAAAGCTAAGGTGGCGAATGCTACCTTCGGAAAACAAAAACATTGTCATAGAACCATAACCTTTTCGCACAAAGGTCAAAAAAGCTAAGGTGGAGAATGTTACCTTTGGAAAGCAAAAAGATTGTCACAGAACAACAAACATTTTCGCACAAAGGTAAAAAAAGCTAAGGTGGTGAATGCTACCTTCGGAAAACAACTACATTGTCACAGAACAACAAACCTTTTCGCACAAAGGTAAAAAAAAGCTAAGGTGGCGAATGTTACCTTTCGGAAATAAACATTTGTCACAGAACAGCAAACAAACATCCACATTTTGTAGACATTTTCCACATCACTGTTGATATCTTACCATTTTCTGAGTAGAAATATAACAAGTAAAACACTAATTCCGAGGACCACCAGGCTGCCTATTGAGACTGCCACAATCAAAATAGTGTTGTTTGAAAGCTCGCCTGATTTCCCGCCATCTGAGCGTAAAAGAAAAGGACATTGTCAACGAAGGCTTAAATACTACATTTCAAAGTTTGATTACTGTTGGTGGGTTTGTCGCATGATGGCCCGTTTACGAGCAATATAATAAACATTTTTATATTAACTTTTTTTTCCGAAGATGTGCTTTATTCCTGCATTTCCCCCCACATACAAATTTTGTCGTTTTGCTTCCATGTTTTATTTTCAATCTCGAAAATGTTATTTTTAAGATCCCTCATCAAAAAAAGGCTACAGTCTATGTCTATATATGATCAGCTCGTTCAATCGACAGGTTTATTTTACTTACGGTATTTACTTGCAATACTATTAGTTGTACAGTTTGTCACATTACCTGTGGTCTGTATAACTTCTGTCGTTGTATCTGTGAAAAAAAATATGTTCTTGTTTAACACTCATTAAATATTTTATAATTTCCAAGTAGTGGGTGCATTAGTTGCTGTTAAAGGGACGTGATTTACAGAACAAAAACAATGATAGAATGCATCCCCCGCACAACAAGGGAGCATGTAGAGTATGAGCCTTGACCAGGTCAATCCCCATAACCGTAACAAAGAAGAAAAAGGAATATACCAAACGGAACTCAATATTTAGAGGTACAGCCAGGAAAGTTACAAATCCTGATAAACCTCGTCGAATTGCACACACTTTAATGGTCGCCTTGGTCGCTCTCAACATGTCCATGTAATAACTATTTAAATGTATTTTCTTGTCAGATATCGACTTACGGTCCTCGGTCTGAGATTGATTCCTGTTTATTTTTCTACTAATCTGAATGTCCACAAAAGATCATAAAAACAGTTGCACCATATCACTTAAACCCGTATGAACAATGGCAAGCCATTGACACCAAAGTGTTATGTCTATATATTACAGTATATTTTATGAGCGAGAAAATCTTCAACTGACCTTTAGGTCTAACCATATCGCCCACACAAGTTAGACCATCCGCTTGGAGATCAATGTTGTCTGCGCACGCGCAAGATACACCCACTTCCGTTGGGAGACAAAACCTGCTGCATCCACCATTGTTGACTGAACATGCGTTGATAATGTCTGAAAAGTGATTTTTATTGAATGGTGATAATTATTCTCATAATGTATGCATACCATAAACTATTTGCTCTCTGTGAATAAGTATTTTTTCCCCTTTTCTAAATATGGGGAAATCTTTCGAATATTTTTCATAAGTCAAGAAAATGCCATGCTTTAAGATACACAGAGGAACTAAATTATTGACTTAGAAAATGTTATTTTTAAGATGCCTATTCAAAAAAAGGCTACAGTATATTTCTATATATGATCAGCTCGTTCAATCGACAAGTTTATTTTATTTACGGTATTACTTGCAATACCGGTACTATTTGTCACATTACCTGTGGTCTGTATAACTTCTGTCGTTGTATCTGTGAAAAAATATGTTCTTGTTTAATACTCATTAAATATACTCTCCCAAAAAAGAAACGCAACATCCAATTTTTGTTCTTCAAAATATGAATTTTCAACATCATTTTTAATACAGAAATAAGCATCACATTACACTGAAATTTGGCAGACTGGTTGTTCAGACTTTAAAGTTCATTCACATGTAAAAAATTTATAACATTAAAGTTCATAGCGCTCAGATGACGTCACTGCAACGTCAACATCTGTTGTGCCCACCATTAACCTGTAACACAGCATGGACCCGTCTCGGCATAGCCACAATCAATCGACGAATACGGTTTTGCGGAACTCTCCTCCATTTTTGCTCAAGAGCCTGCTGCAGTTCTTTCAGAATTTGCGGCAACACTTTTCAACACTAGCACCAGCTGAGTGCGGCCGAGCGTTGTCGTGCTGAAAAATGTCCCTACGGAGGTCCATTACGGGCAGCATATGTGGTGTCAAAACCTCATCTGTGTATCGAACGGCGTTAAGGTTGCCGGGAATGTGCACCAGTTGAGTTTTTCGGACACAGAATATGGCACCCCACACCATCACACTTCCTCCGCCGAAATTGTCGACCTTAAGGACGCAGTTCCTTTCGAACCTCTCATTCCGGCGTGTGGAAACTCGTGTACGACCATCTCTTCTCTGCAGCTGGAATCTTGATTCATCGCTGAACCCGACTCGCCTCCAGTTTAGCAGATTCCATTCCCTTAACCTGTTGCACCATCGGACCCTTGCAAGTCGATGCTGGCGTCTCAGTACTACGCCAAAGTAAGGACGTCTGGCGCGTAAGCCGTTTTGACGGAGACGGTTTCTGACTGTCTGTGCCGATATTCGACGGAGACATGGGATATTTGATGCTGTTTCTGTTGCTGTTTTTGGTCCGGTTTCGCAGGTGAAGTAACCGAATGTAGCGATCTTGGGCTGCTGATGTGATCCTAGGTCGGCCAGAACGTTGACGATCAGCTGTTGAACCGGATTGCTGGTGCCGTTGCAACAGTCTGTAAATCGTGCTCCGGGGAACATTATAAAGTCTAGCGACTGCATTCTGCGATTCGCCGGCCAGGAGACGACCAATGACGACGTTCCGGGTAGCTGCGTCTAGTCTTGGCGTATTGTAGCAACTTCGTGAAACAATTTAACGACTGAATTCCATTGACCTACGTTTTTCCCTACGCCTTCCTCGTCTAGCGTTACACAAAGGCTGACCCGAAAGTCACGTGTGATCAACAGCCACTATATGATCCTGTTGTCATGTGTCAATCATCCACATTTTTGGAAAAATTCATGTTTGACAAAAAAAAGGGATGTTGCGTTTCTTTTTGGGAGAGTATATTTTATTAATTCCAAGTACTGGGTGCATTAGTTGCTGTTATACAGTCTGTTAGTGACCCAATAATATTGGTTATATGACGCCCTTGCGTGGGTATACGGGTAGATATTTGGTGTCTGACATTAATATTTGTCAGACACCAAATATCTACCCGTATACCCACGCAAGGGCGTCATATAACGAATTTATCACCATCCAGAGCAGCTTGTTTACTTAAAACTGAATATAATCAGCTGTTCTTTATTCAATAAGTTCTCAAAAATGTCTTGGGTTGAGTGTATTGATCAAAGTCTAAATGACGTCGCGAAACAAATAAATTCTATTGTGACGTTGCAAAGTTATATCGGTTTTCATGATCTTTGAGACAAGCATAGAGTTCAATGCTGACGAAGCAACAGTCTAAACTGACGTCACAATAGGATTTCGTCTAGACTGAAGAATTCTGTGACGCACCAAGACCTTCACTCCGTGGTAAAAACAGCGCGTGAGATCTTAACTCCGGGGTTATACAGAATCAAATATATACACGGAAAGCACTCAGATGCAGACTCACATTCGGGGCATTTCGACCAATCAAATGCCAAGAAATTTCTCTCAGTGGTGATAATATTGGTTATACAGTCTGTTAGTGACCCAATACTATTTGTTATACAGTCTGTTAGTGACCCAATACTATTGGTTATACAGTCTGTTCGTGACCCAATACTATTAGTTATACAGTCTGTTAGTGACCCAATACTATTAGTTATACAGGCTGTCAGTGACCCAATACTATTGGTTATACAGTCTGTTCGTGACCCAATACTATTAGTTATACAGGCTGTCAGTGACCCAATACTATTAGGTATACAGGCTGTTAGTGACCCAATACTATTAGTTATACAATCTGTTAGTAACCCAATACTATTTGTTACACAGTTTGTCACATTACCTGTGGTCTGTATAACTTCTGTCGTTGTATCTGTGAAAAAATATGTTCTTGTTTAACACTCATTAAATATTTTATAATTTTACAAAAGAATCCCACAAAAAAAAACAATCGAAAAATCTTCAGACTAAAGAAAATGACTTACCGGAAGTATTCTTGTGGTTTGTGGTCACGTGAATAAGGTCGTGAAGTTCGGCAAACTCCGGCGATTGAACAAGGTATCGTTCGCCACTTCCGTCTGCTTTATTCAACACTTTTATTCCTCTGAAAAAGGGATGTTTCTACATGAAAATGTGTAGTAGCAGCAACACGAAGATTCTCACACGTTCCATCTTCTCGAGCCAAGTTAAAATCTTCATGGTCCCATTCCGTGTTTTACCTTGGCGGAATACTCCACTCCAACTGCACCCACTGAAGGGAATGTGGGAGTTGTCTTTCCTACCCTTACAGAGTCTTGACCAATCGACTTGGCTGGAGAAGATCCACACCTTCAGGGCCCTGTCTTACAAAGCTGGCGTAAAGTCGCGTATAGGCCTACAACATGGACCAGTTGCGACTAAGGCGTAAGTTCCTGTAGTTTTAACACTGATTTACGTCCGACGTAACTTACGCCAGCTTCGTAAGACAGGGCCCAGGATCGAGATTTGGGACAATAGAGTAGAATGCTTCTCTAACTTAGCCCCCGAGTCAGCGACAACGAGATTTTGCCAATTTGATACAATACATATTGATGATTGGAAAAGCTTCATTCGGCTTAAGTCGCCTTTAGATACATTTCTCAGAACTTATATTGTTAAATTGGCATAAGCTGTCAGAATTCGGACTGTTTTCGTGAATTCCGAATGGATAAAGAAGTAAAGCGTTCAAAGAACCTTAAAAACTAAATGATTTACGTTGAAATAGAAACCCAATGAAAGTGAATAACATTCAAATAGTAAGATGCATATCTAAATGTTTTCTGTGCTAATACAAACTACCGTAACGTTCATTCTCTTAGCTCTCATTTGGCCCTGCTTGGCACAAATTAATAGAAATTGGCCAATTCAGTTTTGACGAAAGTTTCCCTATATTTGGCGGCTGAAGTCCCTTTAACTGTTAACGAATTATATAGAAGCCCTTAAAGAAAACTGTCATACAAAAGTGGTTGGATGTTTGGTGTTTTACGCCGCGCTATAGATTATTTCACTTATATGGTGGCATTGCACGTTTTATTGTGGGCGGAAATCGGGCTCTATGTCCGGAGGAAACTGCCAACCATCCAACATTGGTCGTTCGAGTGAAACCCCAGTCAGTAAAGTTTCCAATTTTTTTTTTGGGACTGAGTGGGATTCAAACCCGTGATCCATTGGTAGAAAGCTGTTCGGATCGAACGTCCAACGCTCTACCTACTGAGCTACGGACACCCCCCCCCCATACAAAAGTGGAAACAGAAGTTGACAAAGATATTGCTTACGGCAAATTAAATCCTGTATAGTATAAGTTATCCCCTATTAAAAGGACCGACAACAAATGTGCATCCGAACCCTTTCCCCTGATAGTCTGTCTGTTTGTCCCGTAGAACGTACACTTCTCGATGACGTCTCGGCGGTAATCAACCCAAAATAGCATCTCATCTGTAACATAATGAACCTATGATTAGATGTTTGGTTGGGGAGGATTGATGGAGTGGCTGTCTAACTTCTTACAATAATGGTTGGAGCATTCATGGTCATATGTGTGACCACGAAGTCTTGTTTTGTACAGTAAACGCAACAAAGAGGGGTCAATAGTAACATGCCCTATCCCCTATCACACTTAAAGACTCAGCCAAAAATAGTTTGGCCTTAACAAAAAGCCTTTAAGGAATTCATTGCCCGGAGCCTCCGGAATGAAGATCATCAAAACGTGTGCTATTCGATTGTTTATAGTTTATACAAGATAAGGTTTCCATTTACCTATTGGTAACTTTCCTAGCTCCCACGGATCGCCGGATAGGGAATTTTTTATGGGATTCTTTTGTTTTCTAACATATGGCTATAAAAATCGACGCGAGCTAGCTGCTAACTACCAGCTTTCCGACGGTCGACGGTTTCCTCGGGACAATTAGCCCGGTTTCCTCATAACAAAACCTAGCAACGCCGCCATATAAGAGACATAATCTTGTGTGCGCCGTAGAACATCGATCAATCAAGCCAACAGTGCGTGGGTGCATTCTGGGCTGATTATTATGACTGTCAGGACGTAGACAGGGACTACCCCAAATACCCCGTTAAATGTACTTAATTGACTGAAAATCGACTTGCGGTCTTTCATCCCAGATTGATTACTTCGTGTGTTTTTTTCCTGCTAATCTGAAGGTCATCGAAAGACGACAACAAACTTAGACGCTGTGTCCATTAAACGACGAGAAAGATTGAGGATGCGATTGATTGGATAGTTATTTCACCAATCATCATTAGGCTAAAAACAATTGTCCAGGTTATGTCGTTGTAGAGCAGAATGAGGTTAACTCCTTGGCTGTCTTAGGTCATTGATTTATTGATCGATTGATCGATTGATCGATTGATTGATTTATTGATTAGCTGCCTAACCAGCTATCATTAAGATAAACAGAATTTTTGCGTTGGGTTTCTGGATATTACAATGGGGCTGTAACAGCCATGCCGATATAGATTGTCCCCCTTTTCCCACAAAAAAACTTCAGCATGACCGACTTATATTCGGTTATCACCTACATGTAGTAGGCTAAGTTAGTTTTAATTAGCCCGAGCCCCAAGCCTTCCATCAACCCACCCCCAGCTTCCCTGCTTGCACCATAAACTAAACTAAACGTCGTTAACGTATTACCTTGGTAGTCCACAGTAAGTCCGTTTGGACCCAAAATGTCAGTTGAGATGATTGTCTGTATGTTTGTACCGTCCATATTCGCCCGGTCTATCCTTGGTACTCCGCTCAGCTCGGAATAAAACATGATCCTAAAATAACGAGATATTGCATATTAAAAACCTTGTTTAATTATTAATAAATTGCCAGGAGCTGCTAAAAACAAATCCTGACATAAATTCTGTTTGTAAAGAAAAGTTAATGAAGAACAAAATTTTAACTGGCGGGTAATGGGGGGGGGTGGTGGTTGGGGGGGGGGGGGGCGGGATGGGTGTTATGATATATTCTTTATAGTTGGCAGCTCATGCCGGTAATAACCTAATAGACATATTTCCTTTCTTCGACGATTTCTTGCTTGTTTGATTAATTAACACATGGATGGTGGGTTAACTGGTGATATGAAACTTCCAGGATTTACGTATGAGCGACCGGTAGCGAGCGAAAACAGCCGAAGTTTTCTCCGATCGATGTTGAGCATCGGGCCGATATATTCATTTGTAAATGAATATAATGCCTTAAATCGGCACGAGCTGCCAAAATTCACACTGTTTTCATACTCTCTGATCGTCACGACAGTAAGAGGCTTTGAAGTCCATCGAAAAACTAACTGATTGGCTAACTGTTTTGAAGGGCATATAGAAGTTGGAAGTATAACATTAAACAAACTCTTTCTGGATTTACAACTTCTGTTATATTTAGGCGCAACGTTTCAATGTCTATTCGGACATCGTTTTCAAGCATATGAAAACGATGTCCGAATAGACATTGAAACGTTGCGCCTAAACAGAAGTTGTAAATCCAGAAAGAGTTTGTTTAATGTAACTGATTGGCGTTGGAATGAGAACAATCCATACGGTCTGTACAAACCGAAAACGTGTTCGAAAATAACCGGGACGACCATTCATTCATTCTAAGCCAAAGTTAGTTCAAACAATACTTTATCGTACATTTCGAGACTAGAAGCACTAAAAAGCTTCTGAATTGTACGTATTGAGAAAAATAGCCAACAATTTCTACATTCTGTTTTAACGTCAAAATATCAACATTTTGGCAGCTCATGCCACTTAAATATAGGGTAAATATATTGATTTATTCGTCCACTTCAAATTTACAGGGTAGGTTACCTTTAACATTGAGCACACAGAATCCCACTTAGACCAAATAAAACAAAACACTCGCCGTATGTGGAAGAGTTGCAAAGTACTCATCGAAGGTCGGGGGTTTCCCCCGGGCAATGAGCCCGGTTTGTCCCCTCGCTAAACCTGGCAACGCCGCCATATAAGTGAAATAATCTTGAGTGAGGCGTGAAACATCGATCACTCAATCTATCGACGGTTCTGACTGGGCTCGTTCTGTCGATCGCTTTTTGAAGACAAGATGCCAAGTGAGCGCCGAAGGTCGGGGGATGGGATTTATGGAATGTATGTGGAGGGTACTGACCAGCAAACTAATCTTGTAAATCGTGTAATCTTCGTTGCCAAATTTATAAATTTAGATTGTTTAAAATTTAATAATAAATGCAATATCAGTATAAGAAAGTTAACAAATACAAATGGAACAATATTTAAGCTATGATTACCAACTGAAATGGGGCCTCTGTGGATCAGTAGGTAGAGCGTTGGACGCTCAATCCGAACAGCCTTCCACCAATGGGTCGAGGGTTCGAATCCTACTCGGTTTCCTCCCACAATGAAACGGGAAACGCCGCCATATAAGTGAAATAAGCTTGAGTGCGGCGTAAAACACCAATCAATCAACCAACTGAACATTTTTCTAAGAAGTTTTCTAACGGGAATAATCGTTGTTTTTATTGTCATACTTAATTTTATATAATAAAAATGGCAAGAATGAAGGTTTAATCCCCCAAACAGGTAGAGGGTTTACAAGGAGCCCTGTTTCCTCACTGTCTAAACTTGGCACTTCTGTCATGTAGGTTATTAAAATGATCTTGCGACACATAAAACAATATTTTACCCTTGTTTGCTATGAAGTGCGATAGGTCTTGGAAACACAAGACCTCGAATCAAGATTTTCTTGCTGCCACCGTCTGGAGATACAACAGCAATATAGCCATTCGTTTCATTTTGGAATACATCATTGTTGTTTAAGGCTGTATAAAAGATGTTTCCAGTAACGCGGTCCACAGCCAAACGCTCGGCATGTTCCTCTCCTAAGATTTGATAACAAAACAGATGGAGTAAAAAAAATAATAAAAATGGAGTTTAAAAAATCAACATTGTTTTATACAAGTGACAAAGTGACAAGTTCGGAGCAAACCTTCGTTCGTTTTATGTTTGCTTTGGTATTTCACGTACGTAAATCCCCAGAAAGCATAAACACACACAAGTTCAGATTTGGTCAGTGCCAGTGACTATGAATTATATATAGCATAAACCAAACTCTTACAATAAACCCGAAAACTTATATCAGATAATGTTTTCTCGATAACAATTTGGCTGGGAGACTAGCAATGACGTTTTATCCAACCCACTCTTACCAGTATGAGTAACTGTCCTCACGTCAGATCCGTTGAATAGACTGGATTGAATTGTCTTTTGAGTAAATCCCGACCAATAGACTCGGGTGTTGTCGGAATTTGTCGCCAGTGCGAGTGAGTTGTCGATGGGCACGTGCGATAAAAATATGTCACCGGAAGTGACGTCAACTTCATAAAGTCGCTTTGCCAAAAAGTCAGTAAGCAAAATATAATCCCCGGGGATCGAATCTGTCAACGATAAAAATAATATTTCAAGAAATAAATACTTTTCAATGGACAATGTTTCATCATTGAAACATTTGTGTGCTTCGTTCCATATTACACTCCAGTGCATTGTGGGTTGGATTCTTCAACTAATAGGTTAATAAAGCTTTTCTTGCCATATGTGTATACGTCCAAAATTTCTAGGAAATCCACATTGCCACTCTAAACACAAAAACGGGGATCTAATTCGAATCGGGTTAATAGTGTTGTTAAGAAAAAATTAAGAGAAATAAAGGTGTGTATCTGTTTTCAACTGAGCCACGTGACAACATTGGAATTCGGTTTAGACCAAAAACGTAATCCTAAAAATCTATACATTTTATATTTATATCTACTTAATCCTTTCTCTTGTTATCAACTCGGTAATTTCGGCTCCCTGGGCCTGTTGAGATTGAATTTGAATAAAATAAAATAAAAATAATAAGACTGTGTCTGTAGACATCACATACCTGACTTGCAACTGTAGCCGTCTGGCTGTAGGGTGGTACCCAATTCGCACTCACAACGCCTAGAGTGACCCATAGCTATACAATGGTGTTCACATCCACCGTTGTTATAACATGCACCTAACAGAAAAATGTTTTATCGCACATTTTTTTGAGACAAAATGCACTTATAGCAATCGTTTTAACACATATAGAAACCTGTCTACATGCTTAGTTTAGCCAAGAAGATGTTCCCTGTGCTCGTGTCTTTGAATGTCCAGAAAAACACAAATCGTGTATCGTGTAAAGACCAATATCTGAGACTGAACGACAATGGCGATTGTGCAGAGGGCAAACGGGGATTTTTTAAACGACGCCCGGCATAGTGGCGTCGCCCATAACGATGTCGCCCATTAATGGTGTCGGCCATAATGATGTCGGCGTAATGATGTCGGCCATAATAACGTCGGCCATAATAATGTGCGCCATAATAATGTCCGCCGTAATGGTGTCGCCCATACGACGTCGCCCATAATGATGTCGGCGTAATGATGTCGGCCATAATAATGTCGACCATAATAATGTCGGCCATAATGATGTCGGCCATAATGATGTCCGCCGTAATGGTGTCGGCCGTAATAATGTCGGCCATAATGATGTCCGCCGTAATGGTGTCGGCGATAATGATGCCCGCCGTAATGATGTGGGCCTTAATAATGTCGGCCATAATGATGTCCGCCTTAATGATGTCGGCTATACTGATGTCCGCCGTAATGATGTCGGCCATAATAATGTTGGCCGTAATAATGTCGGCCATAATAATGTCGGCTATAATAATGTCGGCCATAATAATGTCGGCTATAATGAAGTCGGCTATACTGATGTCGGCCATAATAATGTCCGCAGTAATGATGTCGGCCATTATAATGTCGGCCATTATAATGTCGGCCATAATGATGTCGGCCATACTGATGTCGGCCTATAATGATGACAACAAAAACGACAAATATGTCACATATGACGATATTAACAAGCATGACAATTAAATGGCGAAGCTGACTGAGAAGTAGCATTGCAAGCATTCCCGTTTGCCGCATGGGTGGAGCACTTTGTATGTACAAAGTGACTCTTCGCCTGCGGTATACCATAATGCTTGCAATGATAATGCGAAGGGAATGCTAACCGTAGTGACCACTGTGGCGATAGTGACAAAGACAGATCAAAAACCTGGTTTTGCCGGAGTCTAAATTCAGAAAACCCTCTATATGGTTCAATTTTTAAGCCCAAACATTATATTTTTAGAGCTTTGAAATAGATTACAGGGCGAGGCCCTGAAGAAAGATCTCAGAAAAAAAGAGTTTTCAATAGATCATGTCGTCCATTTCGGCGGACATAATATTTCGGTTGGAGGTTAAAATGACCCCTCATGCCCCTCCCGTCCCCATTTTGAATACTTAACCTTCGAATTTTTTTATATGTTACCTCGAGTGGATGGTTGACGAGTTTTATCCATTACAGTCATGTGAAAAACTCTTATATTATCCGGTAAGGTCAATGAGACATCGTGTCTGTTATGGACGTTGTTTGCCATATTAATATACGAGTTTGTAGAAGTCGAGGCGGTCCATATGTAAAAATCCTACAAGTGAAAGATAAAAAAGGCAATAGCTTATGCAATAGTAGGTCGAATTTTAAAGTGACATGACCTGCCAAAATTTGATTTCTTTATGGACTCTAATCGTCACAACAGCAAGAGGCTTTCAAAGTCATCGAAAAACTAAATGATTGGCGTTGGAATGAGAAAAATCCATACAGTCTGTGTGCTGTACGAGTAAAATAGATAATAATTTCCACTTTCTGTTTTAACGGAAAGATATCAACATTTTGGCAGCTCATGCCACTTAAGCTTACGACTCAAAGTAGAATTGAATATAATTCTTAAACGCTGCTCTCGGTCCGATCAAACGATTTTTTTTTTACAAAATATTGCATTGATTTAAAGAAATTAAATAAAACTGGTGAACATTGATAGATAGATTGATTGATCGATTGATTTATTGAGTGAGTAAATGGCTGGTTGTTTTATGATTGATCTAATATTGATCGATCGACTGATTGATTGGCTGGTTGATTGATCGATCGATCAAACTATTGATTGATTAATTGAGTGAGTGAGTGAGTGAGTGAGTGATTGGTTGATTTATTGATTATTTGATCGAATTATTGTTTGTTTGATTGATTAATCCTTACTTTGTAAATATCCAGAGCTTGGTTATCTCTGTGAATTGTTGAAACTTTTGTCCTGTAGAAACTTCCGTTGTAAGGGCAGCTTTTGATTCCGTTTAAATCGATCCAAAATATTCTTTAAAAAAAACGAATGCATAAACATTAAAAGTTTAACTGATATGTATGGTGGCCAATATAAGCCAATGTTAAAACAACCTTGCTCGATATTTTCCATTTGTGATGATTTTAAACGAAAACCATTGCACAAAGTTACACTCAAACTTCAGTTTTTTAAGATGTTTGTTAGTTTTCTTTTATCGCAGCGAGATTCTATTTTCGTCTTTTTATATTTCATACTCTCGCTGGAAGATTAAAAAATTCATTTTGTGCTTCCACACCCATTGTGTGGTAAAACAGATCATAATGTATTCTATATGAAAGAAAACAAGCAGACCAAACCAGTATCTTATATAGATTTTCCCGAAAGGCATAGGGCCTAGCTTCTGTATTATAGTACATAAAAGCATTCTCTGTCTTGGTCGATATGAATTATAAAAGCTTCAGATTCAAAAGTTCCGAATACTTACAATTGTTTAAATGGATCGCAAACCAAAGAACCAGGTTGAATTATCCCAAACGAAATAATCGTTGTTACTGGATGACTACCAGGGTACTTCGTGGATTTAATTACTCGTGGCGATCCACTAATCCAAAATATTTGCCTGTAGCAAAACAAAACAAGTACCAAGCTATCATGCTCCATAGAAATAAAAAAAAATTAATATATATTCCATATACATTTGTTCTTCTGGGGCTGGTTACACAAAACTGTATTAAGCTTAAGTCAAGCTTAAATGCGTCGCGTCACAAAGGAATTTGATTATGACTTTGCTTACATAAGTCAGACTTAAGCTTAATACACCATTGTGCTACCGGCCCCAGAGATGCTTTGTGATATACTGTTCGCTTGACACTTTGGTTCAAACATAAATTTAAAAAAATGATATTGTAATTTTGAGGATGGGTCTACTTATCGACGTGTTAACAACTGAAAATCTCATAGGATAATCTTGCACCTTCGGAATCTGGATTTGCCGAAGGCTCGAGTAGAATCTGTCTTAAATCAGGCGCAACGGGATTACCTTAACCTCAACTTTTTTAAATAATATTTGTTGATATATATGTTAGAAGGATTAAATTCAATAAACTATTTCAACTTTTAGGAGAGTTCTAATTAATTAAAAAAATTAGACATAAAATATGCAGATTTTAAAATAACAATGGATGCAAACTTTCTGAGCAGTGGATGGCGTGGAAGTCCTATAGAGAAGAATGTCAACAAAGAATGGTCATGCACAGTATACAGCTTTGTACACTCTTTTTTGGAAAGTTGAAACCCAATCTGTCAAAATTCTTCTCATTCCACCAATTTTTTTTTACTTGCCTCTGCTACGGTTATTCATTTCAGAGACAGAAAGAGAGGCTGTTTTGTTGACAAGTTTGGAGCAAAAGTGTGTTGCTCTGAAATTCAGTGTGTCAATTCTCACGATTATAACACGTATACGATATACTGTAGTTCACTTTTCGGGTATAATGTTAAAGAAGTCAAGCTCTGTTCTAAAGGTATCCCAAACCTTTCATACATTGACGCCAGCAAAACAACACAAAAAGAAAATAAATTCATTGAGACTTAAAGCAAAATGTCGATAAACCGTGTGCCGGTTGTTTAATTTACGGTGGCTCCATTCTAGTCAATGATTGACAACTCGTTATCCTATTGTTGTATAGTTAGGCCATGTGAAAACAAATAAATTCTCCTGGTACGTGCTTATGCAAAATAGGACTAGAAGTGACCTAATCCAACCTGAACGTTAACTGGTTTAATTTTCGCATTTAGGTATTTTGATTGGTTAATAGACTGTTTGCAAGTGTTTGCTTGCTTCGGTTCATTCGTTTGTTTATTGACTTTATCGGTTGACTGATGGGAGGGAGGGGCTTCCGAGTTGTCAATTTATAATCAGAATTTAGGAGACAAGTTCTGGTGTTTCACCGACCCACAACAATCTGACGCACCTGATGTAAGGATCACATGCCACGCTGCCTAGATTCGTACCTGGGTCGGAAACCAGGGTGGTAACAGAATTTCCGGTTCGAGCTAGAATTTTCCCCTTCAAACTGTCGGTCCAAAATAAGTAATTATTGACCCAGTCATAACAAATACCTGTAAGAAAAATTGAAAAGCAGTGTTTAATCTTCCATTGCCAGATTGATTGATTTGTTGGTGATTTGTTTGTTGGATGGCTAATTGATTGATTTGATTGATTGATTAGTTGATTGATTGATTCATTGATTGATTGATTGTTGAATTGATTGATTCATTTATTTGTTGATTGTATGGTCTTTTTATTTGATTGTTCGATTCATTTGCTGACTGATTGATTAATTGATTGATTGATTGATTTGTTAATTGATTGATTTATTGATTGGCTGTTTGAATGATTGGTTGATTTCTTTGTTCGTTGATTGATTGATTGATTCAATTAATCGATTGATTGATTGATTGATTGATTGATTTGTTAATTTCTTAATTTTTGTTTTGATTGAGTTTTATTTGATTGATTGATTGATTTGTTGAATACTTAAGCAAATTGGCTTGTTGCTTGATTAGCAGGTTGTTTGAGTTCAATCGTTGTTTTGTAGCCGAATTCAAACCCCTTACCCTCAGCTTGAGTCTCATTCACGATAGTTGTGACCAAACCGGTTAATTCAAGACGATTAATCGTTTGGTTTCCTCTGTCGGAAAAAAAGATGATTCTTTGGGACGAGTCGACAGCAAGGCC
The DNA here is from genome assembly GCA_963971465.1 of Lepidochitona cinerea. Classification (NCBI taxonomy): domain Eukaryota; kingdom Metazoa; phylum Mollusca; class Polyplacophora; order Chitonida; family Tonicellidae; genus Lepidochitona; species Lepidochitona cinerea. The sequence goes on from OZ020559.1 coordinate 14,265,765, forward strand.
AGTTATATTGACCGCAGTATCTAAGATGCACCGGGTTTCAAATGTTGACGTCAGAACTGAGGTGACGTTTTCCAAACAAACTTCATTCTTCGTGGTATATACCAGTAGCTTACTAGAATAGACATCAGAGCCTGCGTCAAAGAAAAAAAATATGATGTATGGATGACATACAGGACTACTCCAGGTACCAAATAAATATTTTTGAATTTTTTTTTTCATGCTCCAAAGCAGAGTTTATACAATACCGTAAAATACTGCCACACTGAAATTTTAACAATATTCTATATCCCCCTCCAAAAAAAAAAACATTTAAGCGATTCGGGAGGATTTCATCAATGTAAAACACATAAACAGAAAGCAGTATACTATATCTGGTGATACAAAATTAAATTCATTTTTAGAGTTGACGAATGGATGGAAGATATGTCAAAATCAATGAACTATATGAGTGGACTGGAGGTCACGTGGTATTTGATTTGCCTCGAACGCCGCCATTACTAGGAGATGGTGCAATAGCGATCCAGATATGTTATGCACGCACGCTTCAACTATCAATGGCGGCACAGTTTACAAAGTCAGATCCAAACCAGCCAATGAGACGTGTCCATTCCACGCATATAGTTTATTGGTCAAAATACTTGAAAATTATCCATTTTTTAGCAAAACTCGACAGACAAACTCAAAAAAAGGCCAACAAAGTGGCCTGCTTGCAAACGTAAGAACTTTTAAACACAGAAGAATCCCGCCATGTCCAATGGATTCGCCATTAATTCAGTCCTCCGCAAAATATTCAAATATATATTAAAAAAGCCTATTTAGAAGAGAAGACAAAGTTCTCCACTGGCGTATAGTCCACAAGGAAGCGCAAGGATACAAATTAAGGAACAGTAGTCTACTTCTCAGAAAAATAGCCCCCTTATTTGAACCCTTGCCTGACTTTTTAAACCACCCCGATGTTGTACTCTTGTTTCTTAATGAATTCACTACGTATTCAGCCTGCTGACTCGATCGACATTGTATATATCATCGTCAATCCTTTGGGGGTTCAGTGCAATTCAAACGCAGAACCATCGGAATTTATGAAAAAAATCTGAATTTTGGCAGCTCATGTCACTTTAAGTTTGTTAAGTTTGTCTAATCGGCCATCACACCTACCTGTACATGTTTTGCCATCAGCTTGAAGCTGGTAGCCATCTTGACAAAGACATTGACCGGAAGTTGCCCCAGAATCCACCACACAGAAATGATCACATGATTTTAGGGGACAAGGATCTGTGAACGATATTTAATCTTAATTTGATTTATATAAAAAAATCCTACCCCCCCCCCCCCCCCTCCCCTGCTCCAACCAAATTGCCGCTTGGTGTTAACATAACACGAATAACAGAACAATCAGAGTTAATCGGGTTGTGAGGATTACATTTAGTTGTTACATTTAATTAGATATTTTTTAAAGCATATGCCGCCTAAGCTTTAAAGTAATAAGAAGTAATCCATCCCAAATGAAGGAACGCAAGTCGGTTTCCTCCCAAAAACCAAATTTAAAGAATATCTATTATTTTTTGTCTGGCAGACAAAAAAATCACCGAAAATGCATCAAACGCAGAGCAAGAGCGTGTACCGTGAGCAGCTTATAGGCCATACAGTTTAATCATATCATAGCGACAACAATGGAGAAATAAAATTCCCCAATAAAAGCCAAAATCCAGCGGGTAATGGAAGCTAGGAGAGTTACCAATGGTCATCTGGAAGCCTCACCTTCTTCTGATCGCCCAGGACTTATACCATATTGAAATTGATTGATTGGTGTTTTGAGCCGCACTCACGATTATCTCACTTTTAGTATTACTGGTAGTAGGTTCATCTGCCTCTCCAGAGTTTTCCCTCGTCCTGTTTTCTTATTTAATTGCTTTTGTAAATCTTTTGTGTTTTTATGTAAAAGTCTACAGATCCTTCTCCAAGGTTATTGTTTGTTGTGATATGTTTTCCTCACCCTACGGCTTTTTACAGTTTAGTTAAGTTGACCTATATTTCTATCAGATTTCTATCTAGGAACTTCCAGCTCTTAGTAAGTTAATTTGATATATGTGATATAACTCCTTGTGAAATATTTGCCTGTAAATACGTTTTTGTTACTCTTTCTTTTATTTTGTCTCGTAACACCAGGTGTTTCTTCATGGGATTCGAACCACTGGCACATAGATATGAGTTCTCATAAGCCATCAATCTACCTACTGAGCCACAGTGGCTCGCTCCGGAAATGAAGACTTCACTGCAAGTGGTTTATGGAAAAAGAGCTTGATATACATATACTATATACGGAGCTATACGGATTAAAAAGATCTTGCAGTTATATACGGATCAAAAAGAGCTGGCAGTTCTAGACGGATAAAAAAAGCTTTACAGGTCAAAAAGAGCTATACGGATCAAAGGTTACCCAACACAGCCAACCTTACTATTTTATTTACTCGAATATTAGTATAAAACGTTGCGAGACAGACAACTAAATAAGCAATTTTAAGCTTACCAGATACAAACGGTTGATTTTCACCGCTGTAGACGACAATTCGATTCGTCCTTCCAATTTGTCCGGTTTGTATTGACTGTCTTAGGGCACCCGTCCCCTCGTGTAGGGCATAGATGCTGTTGTGCTTCCCGTCAGTTAGAAAGATCGCTCCCTAAATATAGATTTTAAAAGTCGTATGGAACCACGGATTTGGTGAATAATCGAGGCAGCATGATTTGCCGAATTTCCGACAAACTTCGTTAAAGTGGCATGAGCTGCCAGAATGTTGATATTTTGACATTAAAACAGAATATTAAAATTATTGGCTTTTTTCTCAAGACGTATAATTCAGAAGCTTTTTGGTGCTTCTAGTCTCTAAAATTTACGATAAAGTATTTTTTTTAACGAACTTTGGCTTAGAATGAATGAATGGTCGTCCCGGTTATTTAAATTTTGTTTACTTTTCGAACACTATTTCGGTTCGTATAGGTCACATACTGTATGGATTTTCCTCATTCCAATGCCAATCATTTAGTTATTCGATGGCCTTCAAAGCCTCCTACTGAAAAAATGTTATAAAAAAGTGTGGATTTTGGCAGCTCATGTCAATTTGAATAATGCTTCTTATTCTACACAAAAGGTTAAACTTGAAATGTTAATATAAATTAAACTCTCTAATATTTATTTTTTCAAAGCTGGTCTTATTTTTATGTTTAAGTGTCAAGAGCTGTCAAAATTTGCCGTTTTTCATAATTTCTGATTGTCATGACAGTTTTAAAGTTGCTTTGAAGGTTACCTAAACGTACATGATCAACGTTGGAATGAGAACAACCCAATGGTATTGTCCGAAAAGTAAACAAAATTGTTAATGGCTTTATAACTTTCCAGCTAACCAATGAGGATGAACATTGCATATTTCTTGGCTGGCTCTGGTCGATGTAAAAATTGGTGCAAAAGGTAGAATAATCACAATGTTCTTGTACAACAACCCTAATTCAAAATAGGTCCTACATAGCAATAAGTTCATCCCTTTCCATGTTGACCTGTACGCATAGCCTCTACGGTTGCGTATGTCCCATACAAGAAATAAAAAAAAATCAATATATATCCCATATACATTTGTTTTTCTGGGGCTTGTTACACAAAACTGTATTAAGCTTAAGTCAAGCTTAATTACGTCGGGTCACAAAGGAATTTGATTGTGACTTTGCTTACATAAGTCAGACTTAAGCTTAATACACCATTGTCCTACCGGCCCCAGAGATGCTTCGGTGTTATACTGTTCGCTTGACACTTTGATTCAGACATGAATTAAGAAAATCTAAATTGTAATTTGAAAAATGGGTCTACTAATCGACGTGTTAACAACTGAATATCCCATAGGATATTCTTGCCCTTTCTGAATCTGGATTTGCCGAAGGCTCGAGTAGAATATGTCTCCATGAGAGCCCTTAAATCAGGCGCAACGTGATTACCTCGACCTCAACTTTTTTAAATAGTATTTGTTCATATATATGTTAGAAGGATTAAATGCAATAAACTATTTCAACTTTTTAGCAGTGTTGTAATTAATAAAAAAAATTAGACATAAAATATGCAGATTTTGAAATAACAATGGATGCAAACTTCCTGCGCAGTGGATGGCGTGGAAGTCTTGTAGAGAAGAATGTCAACAAAGAATGGTCATGCACAGTATACAGCTTTGTACACTCTTTTTTGGAAAGTTGAAACCCAATCTGTCAAAATTCTTCTCATTCCACCAATTTTTTTTTACTTGCCTCTGCTACGGTTATTCATTGCAGAGACAGAAAGAGAGGCTGTTTTGTTGACATGTTTGGAGCAAAAGTGTGTCGCTCTGAATTTCAATTCTCACGATTATAACACATATACGATATAGTTCACTTTTCGGGTATAATGTGGTAGAAGTCGACCTCTGTTGTAAGGGGTATCCCAAACCTTCCATTTATTGGAGCCAGCAAAACCACACAAAACAAAAACAAATTCATTGAGGCTTAACGCAAAATGTCGAAAAAGCGTGTGCCGGTTGTTTAATTTACGGTGGCTCCATTCCAGTCAATGATTGACAACTCGTTATCCTATTGTTGTTTCTTAATGATGTATAATTAGGCCAGGTGGAAACAAATAAATTCTCATGGTACATGCTTATGCAAAATAGGACTAGAAGTGACCTCATCCAACCAAAGCTTAAACTGCAGACTGAACGTTGACTAGTTTATTTTTTCGCATTGGGGTATTTTGATTGGTTAATAGATTAAACTGTTTCCATTTGTTTGCTTGCTTCGGTTCATTCGTTTGTTTATTGACTTTATCGGTTGACTGATGGGAGGGAGGGGCTTCCGAGTTGTCAATTTATAATCAGAATTTAGGAGACAAGTTCTGGTGTTTCACCGACCCACAACAATCTGACGCACCTGATGTAAGGATCACATGCCACGCTGCCTAGATTCGTACCTGGGTCGGAAACCAGGGTGGTAACAGAATTTCCGGTTCGAGCTAGAATTTTCCCCTTCAAACTGTCGGTCCAAAATAAGTAATTATTGACCCAGTCATAACAAAGACCTGTAAGAAATATTGAAAAGCAGTGTTTAATCTTCCATTTATACATAATGAAAACGAGTTGCCAGATTGATTGATTGATTTGTTACAAGATTGAATGATCGATTTGTTGCCAGATTGATTGATTGATTTGTTGATTGATTGCTGAATTGATTGATTGATTATTTGTTGATGCTATGGTATTTTTATTTGATTGTTCGATTCATTTGCTGACTGATTGATTAATTGATTGATTGATTGATTTGTTAATTGATTGATTTCTTGATTGGTTGATTACTTTGTTCGTTGATTGATTGATTGATTCAATTAATCGATTGATTGATTGATTGATTTGTTAATTTCTTAATTTTTGTTTTGATTGAGTTTTTATTTGATGGATTGATTTGTTGAATACTTAAGCAAATAGGCTTGCTGCTTGATTATCAGATTGTTTGAATTCAATTGTTTTGTAGCCGAATTCAAACCACTTACCCTCAGCTTGAGTCTCATTCACGATAGTTGTGACCAAACCGGTTAATTCAAGACGATTAATGGTTCGGTTTCCTCTGTCGGAAAAAAAGATGATTCTTTGGGACGAATCAACAGCAAGGCCAGTTATATTGACCGCAGTATCTAAGATGCACCGGGTTTCAAATGTTGACGTTCGAACTGAGGTGACGTTTTCCAAACAAACTTTAGCCTTCGTGGAATATACCAGTAGCTTACTAGAATAGACTTCAGAGCCTGCGCCAAAGAAAAAAAATATGATGTATGGATGACATACAGGACTACTCCAGGTACCAAATAAATATTTTTGAATTTTTTTTTCATGTTCCAACGCAAAGTTTATACAATGCCGTTTAATACTGCCACACTGAAATTTTAACAATATTCTATATCCCCCTCCAAAAAAAAAACATTTAAGCGATTCGGGAGGATTTCATCAATGTAAAACACACAAACAGAAAGCAGTATACTATATCTGGTGATGCAAAATTAAATTCATTTTTAGAGTTGACGAATGGATGGAACATATGTCAAAATCAATGAACTATATGGGTGGAATGAAGGTCACGTGGTATTTGATTTGCCTCGAATGCCGCCATTACTAGGAGATGGTGCAATAGCGATCCAGACATGTTATGCACGCGCGATCCAAACCAGCCAATGAGACGTGTCCATTCCACGCATTGGTCAAACTACTTGATAATTAACCATTTTTTTTAGCAAAACTTAGCACACCAACTCAACAAAAAGATCAACAAAGTGCCCTGCTTGCAAACGTAAGAATTTTTAAACACAGAAGAATCTCGTCATGTCCAATGGATTCTCCATACTTCAGTCCTCCGCAAAATGTTCAAATATATATATATATATATATATATATATATATAAAGCCTAATTGGAAGAGAAGACAACTCCATTGGCATATAGTTCACAAGGAAGCGCAGGGATACAAATTAAGGGACTACAGTCTAATTCTCAGAAAAATAGTCCACTTATTTGAACCCTTGCTTGACTTTTTGAACCACCTCGATGTTGTAATCTTGTTTCCTAATGAATTCACTACGTATTCAGCCTGCTGACTCGATCGACATTGTATATATCAACACCAATCTTTTGAGGGTTCAATGTAAATCAAATGGAAAACAATCGGAATTTATGAATAATATCCGAATTTTGGCAGCTCATGTGACTTTAAGTAAATTAATCGGCCATCACACCTACCTGTACATGTTTTGCCATCAGCTTGAAGATGGTAGCCATCTTGACAAAGACACTGACCGGAAGTTGCCCCAGAATCCACCACACAGAAATGATCACATGATTTTAGGGAACAAGGATCTGTGAACGGTATTTAATCTTAATATGATTTATAAAAAAAACTACCCCCCCCCCCCCCCCACCCCCCGCTCCCACTAAATTGCCACTTGGTGTCAACATAGCACGAATAACAGAACAATCAGAGTTAATCGGGTTGTGAAGTTTAAATTTAGTTGTTACATTTAATTAGATATTTTTAAAGCATATGCCGCCTTAGCTTAAAGTAATAAGAAGTAATCAATCCCAAATGAAGGAACGCAAATCGGTTTCCTCTCGAAAACCAAATTTAAAAAATTTCTATTATCTTTTGTCTGGCAGACAAAAAAATCAACGAAAATGCATCAAACGCGGAGCCAGAGCGCGTACCCTGAGCAGCTTATATGCCCTGCAGTTTAATTACATCACAAGGACAACAATGGAGAAATAAAATTCCACAATAAAAGTCAAAATCCAGCGGGTAATGGAAGCTAGGAGAGTTACCAATGGTCATCTGGAAACCTCGCCTTCTTCTGATCGTCCAGGACTTATACCATATTGAAATTGATTGATGTTTTACGCCGCACTCAAGATTATCTCACTTATAGTATTATTAGTAGTAGGTTTATCTACCTCTCCAGGGCCCTGTCTTACAAAGCTGGCGTAAGTTACGTCGGACGTAAATCAGTGTTAAAGCTATAGGAACTTACGCCCTAGTCGCAACTGGTCCATGTTGTAGGCCTATGCGCAACTTTACACCAGCTTCGTAAGACAGGGCCCAGAGTTTTCCCTCGTCCTGTTTTCTTATTTAATTGCTTTTGTAAATCTTTTGTGCTTCATGTAAAATCTACTGGTCCTTCTCCAAGGCTATTGTTTGTTGTGATATGTTTTCCTCGTCCCACGACTTTTTACAGTTTAGTTAAGTTGACCTAGATTCAGCCGAGTTGTTTCTGAGATCACAAAATGTTCTTGCAGCTAAATATGTCAATTTTCTTTAGGTATTCAAATGTATGTTGATGGATTGTTCAGTAGTTTCTGAGAATCAATTTAAAAACGCGTTGTTTGTATTTTGGTAATCAGTTTCCAACTGCCCAGCAGCGATGTTAATAAAATGCTATGATATTCGGCCTACTAACTTTTCGGGTACAGTGAAGAGTTTACCAGTGTGTTTTCAAGATTTATTCTGTGGATTTATCTGTGTTATTTTCAACATTTTGTTCTGTGGATTTACCAGTGGGAATGCAGAATTTTATTCTGTGGATTTATACTGCTGTACCAGGTGTTCATTATACCAGAACTTTTTCACTTCTCGGATTGCAGATTTCTTTCTAGGAACTGTCAGCTCTTAGTAAGTTATTTTGATATATGCAATTTAACTCCTTGGGAAATATTTGCCTGTAAATACGTTTTTTTTTAATACAAATCAAAATTTGTACACAAAAGCTGTTGGTATTTTTGTTACTTTTTCTTTTATTTTGTCTCGTAACACCAGGTGTTTGTTTAAGATCGAATTTAAAATCGGTTCAGAAAATTTTTCATTTTTTATTTGAAACACTGACACATAGATGGGAGGTCTGCATCGGACTGATAAGCTATCAATTTGGCTACTCAGCCACTGTGACTCGCTCCGAAAATGAAGACTTCACTGCAAGTGGTTAATGGAAAAAGAGCTTGATATGTATACATTATATACGGAGCTATACGGATCAAAAAGAGCTTGCAGTTCTAGACGGATAAAAAGAGCTTTACGGGTCAAAAAGAGCTATACGGATCAAAAAGAGCTATACGGATCAAAAGTTACCCAACCCAGCCAACCTTACTATTTTTATATACTCGAATATTTTTATAAAACTTTGCGAGACTGACAACTAAATAAGCAATTTTAAGCTTACCAGATACAAACGGTTGATTTTCACCGCTGTAGACGACAATTCGATTCGTCCTACCAATTTGTCCGGTTTGTATTGACTGTCTCAGGGCGCCCGTCCCCTCGTGTAGGGCATAGATGCTGTTGTGCTTCCCGTCAGTTAGAAAGATCGCTCCCTAAATATAGATTTTAAAAGACGTATGGAACCACGGATTTGTTGAATAATCGAAGTAGCATGAGTGGCCGAATTTCCGACAAACTTCGTTAAAGTGGCATGAGCTGCCAAAATGTTGATATTTTGACATTAAAACAGAATATTAAAATTATTGGCTATTTTTCTCAAGACGTATAATTCAGAAGCTTTTTAGTGCTTCTAGTCTCTAAAATTTACGATAAAGTATTTTTTTAAACGAACTTTGGCCTAGAATGAATGAATCGTCGTCCCGGTTATTTAAATTTTGTTTACTTTTCGAACACTACGATGTTCGTACATGCCACATACTGTATGGATTTTCCTCATTCCAATGCCAATCATTTAGTTATTCGACGGCTTTGAAGCCTCTAACTGAAAAAAAAATTATGCAAAAAGTGTGAATTTTGGCAGCTCATCCCACATCCCATAATGCTTCTTGTTCTATACAAAAGGTTAAAATTGGAATGTTAATATGAATAAAACTCTCGAAGATATATTTTTTCAAAGATGGTCTTTATTTATTTTTATGTTGAAGTGCCATGAGCTGTCAAAATTCGCCCTTTTTCATAATTTCTGATTGTCATGACAGTTTAAAAAGGCATGAAAAAAGGCAAAAAGTTTAAATATTCGGTTTTTACGTCAAAATATCAACACTTTAAGTGGCAACGCATGCCACTTTAAAATGTAGGCTACACACTGTCTGCAAAGGAAGATAATAAGATGACTTAGGAAATGTTTAAAACTCTCTTGAAACGTGGGTTCCATACTAATGAGTAATAAGGCAAGAATATTATTAACATAGTTACTCTCGCAAGCAATTTCACTGATTAGCCACTTTACACATTTGATCTTTTCTTTAATATTTATGCCAATGTATCAAATTCAGTTATACTTGATAAAGACACCGGTATAGGTGTCGAAAGTTCGTGTTGTTCACAAACTACTAACTTCGTGGTAATGCCTTAATCGTTTCTCATAAGGTAATAAAGATCATGATCATTTGTATTGCAGGGTGATAACAGACTATCTGCCATTTCTTGGTTATGACCGACAGGGAGCCGAAGTGTGACGTCACTCACCATGACAACGGTCGCCGTCACATGATCTAAGTTGGACTCTATTTAACCTTTTTTTAAATTATAAAAAATAAGCGATTGAGAATTAAAACCACGTATTGAAGTACATCAATATACGTTGAAATAAAATATTTTTAATAATGGTCAAAACATCACTAAACCAAAAGGAAAATGGAGATTAGATGCGATATTTTTTGTGTATATTTGTATAGCTCATGAAATAACAAACATTCATACGTCCCTGGACTATCTCGCATAAACAAACCCAAAAGTGACATATTCACTTCATCCATCTAATGGAAATGAATGCAGTTATTCCTAACAGGTTGATTGATTGATTGATTGTTTGGTGTTTTACGCCGCGCTCTAGATTATTTCACATATATGGCGGCGTTGCCAGTTTTATAGTGGGAGGAAACCGGACTCAATGCCCGGAGGAAAACCACGACCATCCGTTGGTAACTGGCAACCATCCCACATAGGTCGTTCGAGTGAAAACCCAGTGAGAAAATGTTCCAATTTTTGGACTGAGTGGGATTCGAACCCGCGACCCATTGGTGGAAGGCTATTCGGATTGAGCGTCTAACGCTCTACCTACTGAGCTACGGAGGCCCCATTTCTAACAGGTATAAATGCAGTTATTTCTAACAACTACACACTTTTCTAGCTTCATTGTACTTTCTAGCGTATATAGGAAACGTAGTTTTCGGGTTAACAAAAACCAGACATTTTAATTTCCTTCCCGGCTATTCGAATTAGTCTTTTATTCGCACACATATTCGGTTCCAAAAGTCACAGGGCTTATCGACTTCCAAAGTATGCCTACATACAGACAAATTCTTTTCAGAATTTTGATAAATCGAGCAAGTCAAAAAGTTTTTTCTTAATTTGATATTTGAAAACATACCCGATAGACATTTTAATTTCCTTCCCGGCTATTCGAATTAGTCTTTTATTCGCACACATATTCGGTTCCAAAAGTCACAGGGCTTATCGACTTCCAAAGTATGCCTACATACAGACAAATTCTTTTCAGAATTTTGATAAATCGAGCAAGTCAAAAAGTTTTTTCTTAATTTGATATTTGAAAACATACCTGATAGTAGCTAATACCAAATATTTCATAGCCGTTGAATTTTCTTAATCTCCGTCTGTTACTTCCGTTATATTCACTTTGCTCTACAGATTCCTTAAAATAATCAAACCAGTAAATGGTCTTTGATTGGATGTCTATTGTCATTCCATGAGGTTTATAAATTCCCCTTGACACAATGGTCTGGATTGAATCGCCAGCTGATGTTGCCCGTTTTATACAAGGTGCTTTACCGACTTCTGACCAAAACAACAACCTTTAAAGAGACCAAAATTCTAATCATTAAAACAATTATATTGACTTGTGCAAAAGTATTGGTATAGGTGTCGAAAGTTCATGTTAATCACAGAGCTTAGATTGTCTTAGTTATTTCTCATTAGAAGGGAACCCACGTTTAAAGACAGTTTCAAAAGTTTATTAAACCAAAAACTCATTGAATTCCTCTTAAAGACACAATGTCAGGCGTTGATTGATGTTTTACGTCGCACTCAAGATTATTTCACTTACATGTATATGGCGGCGTTGCCAGGTTTAGTGGGTGAGGAAACTGGGCTCATTGCCAGGAGGAAACCATCGACCTTTGGCCAATACCTGGCACCTTTTCCACATACGGCGACCGAGTGAAAACATCACTTTTTCAATTATTATTTGGTCTGAGTGTGATTCGAACCCGTGCCGCTTCTATTGAAGGTCTGCTTGGGTCTGTGAGGGGTGATCATTCTAACCCACTGAGCCACCGAGGCAAAATTAGAAATAGCCTACGTTTCCCTCTGAGGAGAGTTGTGGATTCAAGTGCCCCAATGTATAAAACCCACTGAATTATGCTTTTCACATGCCCATTTCACCGGTAGACCTATATTCAGGTATCGTTGGACAGGAAACCTGACTCCATATTTGCGCACAGAAAACACACAATATCCGCTGTACCGCCCGGTAACCATTCCACATGTACGATGTAAGCGTTGGTGGCTAAGTCAGTTTGAATGATGGTCCCTGAGTCTGGCACAGGCCTTACATCGACGGAGCGCAAGGTTATTTCTTGGCAGGCGGTATTGCTAGGCGATCGCACAACAATGGAATATAGAATAAAAGTGTAGACTTCTTAGTCCGATTATCTAACACACACAGAAAAAGTGCTTTCAAGAGGCACGATTGTCGCCATTTGTTGAGTGTGAAGTTAAACCCCAAATCAACCAATCAATAAAAGAGGCACGAGTTGTTGAGATTTGCTAAATAAAGTTTGAAAGCTGAATAGTATTTTTTGTAAAGATCAAATTTCGTTAATACCAACTTTAGGAAATATATATGTGAACAGCACCGGCTTCAACGTTAATCTCCCTAATTTGTAATCATAAATTGCGTTTTAAATGAAGATAAATAACCAGTATTTCTTTGAATTCAATGAAATCGAGCAAATAGTCAGTGGGCCGTTTCACGAAGCCGTCGCACAGCGCGATCAATCGCAGTTGCCATGACAACGTATATCTTCACTATAGTATCAATTGGCAACTACGTTTCGTTTACGATGGGACTGCTTTGTGAAACTCGCCCCTGATTCGTACAGCGGGTCTGGTTCAAAATGTATTTCTCATTTCAACACCAGTGGTTTCCTTAGCTGCTCGGATTATGGATCTCTTAGGCGGACTAAGCTGATTGTAATTAAACCCGAAGTGTAGGCCTATATCGACTTACCCCTCTGTTGGATCCACGGCTATTCCAAGCGGTCTCTCGACATCTTTGTCGATTAACACCTTAAAATCCCTAGTGTCCTGAGTTTCTTCCCTTGAATTCCATTTTAAAACTGATGGTTTGAAAGCTATCCAGTTAAACACGCCGTCAACCCAGTATAAATTCCCCGATATCCAATCAAAAGACATAGAAAAGGAATCGCCTACTCCCTCATGCAAAGGGGTAAAATTTATTGTTGTGTTGAACGGGGAAACGTTAATCTTCCCGCTGGACGTGTCGTAGTAGAAAAGCCGTTGATGTTGAAAATCGAAAGTGATGCCATTGGGCACTTCGTTCCTGGCAGTTTTTCGGACGTTGATTGGTGCGAAATTAGTTGACGTAATCTGAGATGGGTTCCCACTAACGTACGATATGTATGGCGACAGGGGAGAGTACTCTGTGTTATATGACGTCCAAACTAATCGTGTCTCATTTCCATTACACTCGACTGAAAAGATAAATTTAAACTTTCAAATTGATAAATGAGTCAAAACCAAATTTTTAAAATCATTTTTAGCCTGTTTAACTGTATTACGACTTACACTAATTGCGCGGGTAAGTAAAATTTTAAATTCAAAATACCAAACCCAGTCATAAATTATATATAGCTAGAGAATGTTCCATCCCTCAATAAACAAGTTTTAAAAATTCTTTGAGACTAAATTATTTTACAGTAAGCTGCCTTAAAGTGGCATGAGCTGCCAAAATTCACACTTTTTCATAATTTCTAATCGTCACGACACTAAGAGGCTTTGGAAGCCATTGAAAAACTAAATGATTGGCGCTGGAATGAGGAAAATCCCTACATTATGTGGCCTGTACAAACCGAAAAGGTGTTCGAAAAGTAAACAAAATTTAAATAACCGGGACCATTCATTCATTCTTAGCCAAAGTTAGTTCAAAACAATAATTTATCGTACAGTTTCGAGACTAGAAGCACTGAAAAGCTTCTGAATTATACGTCTTGAGTAAAATAGCCAATAATTTCAACATTTTGTTCTAAATTCAAAATATCAACATTTTGGCAGCTCATGCCACTTTAATGTGCCATGAGCTGTCAAATTAAATGAAGAGATAATTAGCTAATTTCTGTGTTCTGGTTATTTTCGGGATAACACCTTCTTGAAAAATGGCAGAATTTTTTTCTATCTAGAAGAGGCCGGTTCGCTGAATGGATAAGGCAGCCGGCATTTAGTGCTGTCGATAGGTGCCATACTGTGGCACCGGGGTTCGATTCATGAAATCGGTAGAAAAATTTCTGCCATTTTTCGGGAAGGTGTCATCCCCAAAATAACGAGAATACCGTTATACACACTTTCTGAATGACATAAACTAATTAGCTAATTGTTAGTTATTTTATCAAAAAGTACAAAATAATTATTTTTTAATTGATAGCAAACTTGCATACGTTCAGATAGGTAGTTTTTCTTTAAGCAACAAAAACCGCAAAAATGTATTTATACATCCCGTTATTTAAATTTTGTCCTCTATTTACACACATCTTTGGGTCTGTAAGGGTAACTGACGATATTTTTCGTTCGACAATCAGAATTTATGAAAAATTCCAAATTTCGGCAGCTCATGGCCCATTAAATGGAGAAAAATGTAAACGTTTAAAAGCACACTCGCCGCAAAAATCGAAAACACTGTTTACATAGAGAGTTTGGGCGGTTTTAAGACAGAAGGGGTTAGGAACAGACAAAAAGGCATGAAATGAGGGCTATCCAACGTCTTAAATTAACCAACGCCGATCGTTGTTGTTGTTGTAATCGGGTTTTGATTCTTGGCAGGGATTGTTTTTTCGCCCCCATTTATACATTCTAAACCTACTTGGACATGTTTTATGTGTCCAATGTTTAATCTTAGTGGTTTTAGTTGTAGTAAGCTCGAGTAAATTAGTTTCCTTAAAAAATGTCCCACAGCTTACGGTGGTAAGTGAGCCTTTAAAGTATATTGTCTTACCTTCTTTGCGACGATTAATCACAACGAATAAAAACAAGATAAACTCAAGTAAAACAAACGAGGCCATGTCCGTCCGTCCGTTCATATGACTAAAGTTATCTCAGTGAAATGATTTGAAAGTTACTCCACTAGTAGGTATTGAAATACGATCTTAGTATATGTATATGCTTCCTGGACTGGAATTGTAAACTGGCTAAAAACCAGCGTTGTTAAAAGTTTCATCAGGTAACTGGGAATAGATGGGTTCTTATAAAATGCTACATGTACCTCAGTTAATATAAAAGCTCTCCAATGATTGATTGACTGATTGATATAAGAAACGTTTGAAACTCTCGTTAAACGTGGGTTTCATTCTAATAAGAAATAAAGATTGCGTTTGATAAAGACACCGTGTCGAAAGTTCGTGTTGTTCCCCCCAAAATTAATTCGTGGTGATGCCTTAATTACCGTATTTCTCATTGACTGATTGGTGTTTCACGCCGCACTCAAGTTTTTTTTCGGTTTAATGAAGGCGTTGCCATTTTTAGTGGGGAGAAACCTGAGCTCACTTACCCAAAGGAAACCTCCGACGTTACCTGGCAACCTTTCCATATAGGACCTGCAAAAAGGTTAACTTGTTTTATTATATATTTATGGACACTAAAACACACGGGCACAGGGAAAATCTTCTTGTCTAAAATAACCATGGAGACAAGTTTCTAATTGTGTTAAAAAAAGGTATATCATTTAGACCTTTATACCCCATCATAAATTGTTGTAATAAAGTAAACCTATGATATTTCATTAGGTTGACGACTGACAGGAGCTTGGTCTTAGTCAGTAGAATTTTCTGGAACACTTTGTATAACATTGACAATGCTTACGTGTCTTAAGCTATGGTAAGATGTTTTATTATATACATGAATGAAATACATTCTTCCTTTAATTCTGCTTTATTTCTCGCAATTTTTACCGTAAAAAGTACTTTTATAACTAGGAATAATTGAATCCCTAAATCCAATGGAAAGGCAGCCAGTATATCCTTATCACTGAGAAAAAGATGTAGAATAAAATACACAATGTAAAGAATGTGGGTCACGCCCCTGAATTCGCACACATTGCTACGTGCTTTTCCCCCGTTTTTCCAAGCAGTATAATTATGCAACGAACATCTCGACTTTTTTAACACGGACGTACACTTGTCTTTTGTAAACATAATCACTTCGAAATAGAGTATTTGTTGATCCGTTGTATAAATTGGGTGTCTTGTATCAAGCAAAAATCGCAACTGAGTTCACAAAATTAAATTCTGGTGGCATATATGTGTAGATCCCATGTTAATTATAGGATATAAACTTCCTTATGTTGAATTATAGCCCAGTGTGTTAAAAGTACGCTTGAGAACCACTCGGACATCCTCGGGTATTTACGTACGTGAAATACCCTCAGACAGGTTGTAGGACATTTTGCCGTGAAAAGGCAGCCGCCAAATTAACACTTCCAATATCCTTTTGTAACTTTATATATGATTTTAGCATTTTATTAATTTAAGATTACTTTTTATTTTCATCTATAACAAAATATTTTGATAAATACCTCCTGTCGCCATTTGTATTCAGCCCAAAAATAAGGCGATTTACCGTATTAAAAGAGCAGAGTGTCTGACGCCTGTCACAGTCGACTGTTTCACAAAGCGACGTAGCGTAAGTTTTTACGTAACTGCCATAGTAAGCAACCCATACTGTAAAGATACGTTGTTATGTCAGTAACGCAAAAATTACGCCACGCCGCTTTGTGAAACAGGCTCCAGGGGCTTGTTTCACAAAGTGGCTTAGCGTAAGTTTTTACGTAACATCCTGTGCAGGTAGGTTGCTGTGACACGTAAAAATAGGTCTACGCCCTTTTCGTGAAACAGGCTCCTGATGTCAGTTTACCTTTGACATTTTAATACCAATGCGATCGTCCATAAATGGGTGATAGGCAAACCTTGCTCGAGATAAAAGTGACACGAGGTTTCAAACATTTAAACACTATTAAAACTGAAAACTTGTTAGGTTTGATTCAGCAAACGTGACATTTATTAATCAAATCAATTATTTACAAAAAATATTGGTTTATTAAAACATTTCTTTATTAAAACATATATTTATTACATTAACTTGTTATTAAAGATTTATTTATCAAAGAATATAATACAAATCCTAGAACAAAAATAGTTACCTTTGTAATTATTTAATTTAATGCTTTGGTATCTCATACAATAGCACCAATAAAATTTAACTAGCCCCATAAAACACAGAATGACCTGAGATTACTCTAAAATTACTAATTTTTTTTACTGACGGCCGTATTTTGGAGAGAGGGCTCATTGCAATAAAAAGTCGGAGTAGACTGACCGCTTCTGATAGGACAACTAGTACTCAACAAGTGACATTACGAAATACATGAATAATTTAGCTTTAAACGTAAGTAAATTTAACGTTTAAAAACTGGCAAATCGCTAAAGAGTGTTAGGTCATCAATGACGAAGAGTTTGAGACTGAAGAAGGCAAAAGTGAATTCAAAGGAAGAACAATGTTTACTGACCGATCCTGCTAGTCCATATCAGACACTGGTAGGTAACAAAATTATCCATGAATGCGATTATGACGGTTTACAAACGATTTGAGTAGGTTATATGGTTATTTCATTGTCTAAATCGGACTACATGCTGCCCGCTTCCAGTCTACGGCTTTTTAATTGCAATGAACCCTGACTCCAATATAGGGCCGTCAGTATAAAAACTAGTAGTTTTAGATTCCGAAACCCGGACTAACAGAAAGTATGCTACACAGAAATGCATACGCAAGCCGCGGTATGCGCCTCTAATAAGTCGTTCGTTACAAAGTCAAACCCATTCATACCGACAATGGCGCTCAATATTTTCGAGTGACCATATTGTCATATTTTTGGTATATCTTTATAGAACGAAAGCGCAATGACGTCACTCGAAAAACATACGGTTTGAAGGAGGGGTGTTGTTTGAAGAGACAGCTTTGTTAAAGTGGCATGAGCTGCCAAAATTCAAACTTTTTCATACTTTCTGATCGGCACGATAGAAAGAGGCTTTGAAGGCCATCGAAAAAATAAATGATTCGCGTTGGAATGAGGAAAATCTATACAGTATGTGGCCTATACGAACCGAAAGAGTGTTCGAAAAGTAAACAAAATGTAAATAACCATTCATTCATTCTAAGCCAAAGTTAGTTAAAAATAACACCTTATTGTTCATTCTCGAGACTAGAAGCACTGAAAAGGTTCTGAATTATACGTCTTGAGAAAAAATAGCTAATAATTTCAACATTCTGTTTAACGTCAAAATATCAACATTTTGGCAGCTCATGTCACTTTAAGCTCTTAGTAGTGACACGAACGACTACACACCTATAGTTTGTTTTACTGTGCATAATTTTCATGTGCCATTTAATCCCTCCTATGACGTCATTAAGGAATCGGTGTATTGACTGGGTCTTTCTGGACAGCCTATAGGTCCAGGGGTGGGTTGTTCAAAGCGCCGTTGCTTTATCGGCAGGTTAAATGACGTGACCTAACAAAGAAATCCCTCTGTGACGCGACTTCATCTAACCTGCCGTTAAGCTAATTTTCTCTTGGGTTGCTATGGCAATTACGTAAAAACGTACACTACGCCGCTTTGTGAAACAGGTCCCAAATATGCAGA
Source organism: Lepidochitona cinerea (assembly GCA_963971465.1). NCBI lineage: Eukaryota > Metazoa > Mollusca > Polyplacophora > Chitonida > Tonicellidae > Lepidochitona > Lepidochitona cinerea. The sequence continues at coordinate 14,284,243 of OZ020559.1, forward strand.
TCCAGACAAAAACTATTTTTTTCTTTTTACAATAACACATTTTTTTAATAAAAATGGTAAAAACTCCAGTTTTATCTCACTAAAATGACCAAGCATTCCGGGGTTTTCATTGGTTATCACGGTCTCTCCAATACAAATCCTCGTCTGAGTCTCTGACCAATGGTCGCCTCAAGCTTCCGATCACGTGAGGAGGCGGAGTGACCGGCTTGAAGACGTTCCGGTCGTCTTCGTCTTCAGTCAATCGGATTTGAGTTTCTGCCTCCGACTGAAAGACCAAAAAAATCTAAATAAATATGTCGTTCCAGGAATAAATTTTCGCACAATTTCTGAAGGAATTTTACACCAGGTGTCCTTTGTCCTCGATATATCAAGCAAACAAATCTTAACCTTCAAACTAGTCTTAATTGTAGTTGAGCTGAGTTGTGTTGTTGTGTGAGATATCATGGCTTTAGTTTATTACAACAATTTATGATGGGGTATACAAGTCTAAATGATATACCTCGTTTTAACATAATTAGAAACTTGTCTCGGTGGTTATTTTAGACAGGAAGATTTTCCCTGTGCCCGTGTGTTTTAGTGTTCTTAAAAAATCGTTTTGGAATAAGAAAGTAGGATTTGCTTGTCAAATAAACCAATATAACTTTAGGACAGTTCATAACTAGCCACACTTTATTAAATGCTATGAGATTTTTAATACAAGAATACAATAAATTTTAATACGATTGTAGTATTGTAGATTTAAATTATATCAGTAACTTACCATTTCAATTAACAGCTCTTGGTTTCGAGATTTAAGATTTGATCTGGCCTGCTCAATTTCTTTTTCCGTGAAGAACAGGGGCCGAATGAAATGTGATACATGCATAGGGTTCACGTCTTTGGGATTTGTTAGACCTTCAAAAAATCATTAAAACTTGATTTAGATAAGAAAGAAATGGATGGGAGACAGGACAATATACATGTACTTTCATGTCTTCTTCAACATTTAGGTTGCCAGTTACCAGCGAAAGGTCGTGGGTTTCCTCCGGGCACAGAGCCCGGTTTCCTCCCACAATAAAACTGTCAATGCCGCCATATAAGTGAAATAATCTTGAGCGCGGCGTTCACGAAACAATCAATCAATCTTCAACATTTTTGGGGGGTAGAGGATCCGTTTGTCCTCCAGTCCGACACAGACCTTCCATCGCGGAACTGAACCCAAAGAACAATTTTTAAAAATCTGAATGGACTAGTTGCCTGGTCTTGTATCAACATTTTCGTCGTTTATAATAATACGAAAACCGTCAGCTAAACACTAGATTCCCCTTTCAAAATTTGTAGAAAACCCAGAAAGTGTTCATTAACTCTCTGAAACTATCAACATTGTTGAAACAAATGAAACAACACTGCTTGGGATTGAGCATTTGCCAGTAGTCCGGGAGTATCAAAAATACGACCGTCAGTATAAAAAATAGTAATTTTGGAGTCAGAAACCCGGACTAATTTGCCAGGCACGTTTCAAACTTATCTTCCAAATATCCACAGATGTGGCAACATTTGACGATCTTCACAAGCAACGAGGTGCGAACACAAGATAAAGACATGCCTGTCGTGGACGGTACATCGTTCCCAAAAGGGTGCTACAAATGATTTGAAAGTGCAATAGGATGTCAGGGGTTTAGAAGCCCTTCCCGAAACTACCAGACAAGGTCACTGCAGCCAGTGGAATTAGTGAAATTATCCTGAATGTTGCGTCAGACACAGTCGGAACTCCCTTCGGCTATCTTCGCTCGCTACCGATCGGCTTTATTCCACAAACGTAAATCCCCGAAGTTTCAGAGTCACACAGTCGGAACTCCCGGCAGCTATCTTCACTCGCTACCGGTCGACTTTGACACGCACGTAAATCCCCGAAGTTATCAGACTGTGTCAGACATACATTCTACAAAAACCGACCAATCAAACAAATCGATTCTTCACACATGGGTAATAAAACTAAACGTACCTGTTAAAACGCTGACGACGACACATACAACCATTGATATAACTAATCCAAATAGAGAATAGCAGGTGAAAGATAAAGCGTAAAGTCTCTCCAAACCAACCCTGTGAGAAAAGGAAAGAAAAACAATGTTGTCAGTACGCATGTAATTAGTTTGATTTGTTACTTTAAAGTGGCATGAGCTGCCAAAATTTTGATATTTTGACATTAGAACAGAATGTTGAAATTATTGGCTATTTTTCTCAAGACCTATGATTCACAAGCTTTTTAGTGCTTCTAGTGTCGAGAATGTACGAAAAGGTATTGTTTTGAACTAACTTTGGCTTAGAATGAACGTCCCGGTTATTTAAATTTTATTTACTTTTCGAACACTATTTCGGTTCGTATAGGTCACATACTGTATTGATTTTCTTCATTCCATCGCCAATCGTTTAGTTTTTCGATGGCCAACAAAGCCTCTTACTGTTGTAACGATCAGATATTATGTAAAAAGTGTGTATTTCGGCAGCTCATGCCACTTTAAGCGTAAAACTTCTGCAAACCAACTCTGTCATAAACGAAGAAAGAGAACAAATTTTGTCAGTACACATGTAAATAGTTTGATTGGTTGGTTACTTTAAGCGCAAAACGTCTCCAAACTAACCCTCGTCACAAACGAAGAGAAAAAATGCTGTCAGTATAGGTTTACATGCATTTGGTTAAGTTGATTACTATTTTACGAACGCAGACAGGAACCAGTGCAGTTTTACCCACTTCTGACTTCCGGTTTTTCTTTACTTCCGACTGTGACGTCTTTGTGTTGAACATGGCGACTGAACTCGAAAATCGGAACTTACGGAAGCATCCCAGCATCAAAATAATGGGCAAATGCTCAAACCAAATTCACTGTTGGGGATGTACAACGTAAACTGGGTCAATACACAGAACTATTTTGTTTGTATATAAGTGTGGCCTCGGTGCATGGCTTTAATCGATGCTTCGTGGGTTCGAATCCCACTCAGATCAAATAAAAATTCAAAAAAATTCCGAGTGGGTTTTTCACTCGATCGTATGTCTCCTCCGACCAGAAAGCCCAGTTTCCTCCACACTAAACATGGGAACGCCAGCATATAAGTGATATAATCTTGAGTGTAGTGTAAAAATTTAACAATAAACCAACTATATACAAGTTGCCTACAGGTCTTACGTTCATTTTGGACTGAGAGTAACTCTAGAGAGTCTCTAGAGTTTTGTCACAACATGGCTGACAGCCCTTCTATTGCCTTATATAATAAAACTTTCAAATAAGTTCTGGCCTTTTTTTGAGGGGGGGGGGGGGCTTGAAAGAATTAGAATGCTAATTGTCGTCTCATCGGCATATTCTTTTGTTCCGTCTTCGTAGAGCACATCTCCGAGAAGCTCAGGAAACCGAAACCGAAAGCTTGGCTAACGAATTCAAATTCAACCTATACAGAGACGATTTGGAGCATATTTATGCCAATCATGAAAGTAATGTTTTGAGCCAATCAATTTAATGACAGATATTTTAAATCAATTAGTTACCTTGTTTCCGGAGTTTTTATGGCTTCCATGGTTTCTGTTACTAAAGTGACGTTTAGTAGCGAATTATCTGACGTCGTGGCGTTGGCGTAACAGGCGTCAGTAGTACTCAGCTCTAACCAAGGCGTCTTAATGCCGGTGAACTGATTCCCCAACGTTATCCACATACAACAACCAAATCCAGCTATACCTCCTAGCATAGCGCCCTGTAAACAAGACAATAATTTACTTTTTAATTATATTTGTTTATGTAAGACATAATTGTGATATGTTTTTAATTATATGTAGTTTTGATTGATTGATGTTTTACGCAGCACTCAAGATTATTTCTATCCTATGGTGGACGTTGCCAGGTTAAGTGGGAGAGAAAACAGGGCCCCGGACCCCCTTTAACTCACTGGACCACCAAAGTCCCCCTAATTATACGTAAAATACCATATATAAAGACAATTAAAGTTCCCGTATTGCTCATTATTGTTTACATATACTAGTAATAAAACGCTATTATTATGTTTCGTTTGTCAACCTCAAGTTGTATCATCTGTCACACACACTTTATTCAACAGCTCACACCCAGTTTCACACAAACACTGTAAACGATCTGATTTCGTTCCAACTAACACGAAAATGATTTCATAATAGAAGCTATGCAACTCTGGATAGAACAATTTTGTTTCTGAGTTCCAATTTTTACTTACCTTTGAATTGGCCCATGGGAAGAAGGCACCGATAAGGAATAATCCGCTGACAGGCCCGCCTAGTGAACCCAACAAACTTGTACATATCTGTTAAGAGAAAGGCCAATGAATATGAACATTTAACAGCTCAACGTAAATAGCAGATCATGGTGCGGTTGACTTCCTATGACAAACGCTTCAAATTTGGCAAGAACTGCCAAAATGTTTACTTTTTTGTCATAAAATCAAATTTTAAACGGAAGCTGGTCGTTGAAGTACCTTACAAACACATTTAAACAAAACTTTAAAAAAGAATTCTCTATGAATAAACATATTGGTAAATTCCTTTAACCCGTACGATCCGAAGATGTGCTTATAACGGACAAACTTCAAATATATGAGTACAATTCGGGGCTTTTGAGAATTTAAAAAAAACTACCTCAATGGGCATATTCAAGACTGGTATACGTATATTTTGTACTTTTTCATAAAAATGACGAGAAATTAGCTATTTTTGTTTCAACAAAGTTTTACTGTATTTGGCAACTACTGTAATGCCACTTTAAGCTAGAAGACGCCGAACTGAAGGCTTCTTCACGATAACCGTATTCAAATCGGCTGAACGCAGTGATTAGCAATTTGAGAATGAGTAAATAGATTTCATGTGGAAGAATTACAACCATGCTCGTTAACACACGACCGCGATGGAAATACTGGAGCGATTCTTTAAAACTCATCGAAAAGAGAACGCTGAAAACTATTTAGGAAGCCTTCTTTTTCGGAATTATAATTTCTTGAAACATGGCAGATGTTTTTCTGCCGATTTTATCCATTTTTTAAGAAGCTGAACGAAGATACTGTTAATTTTCTTCTTTTAAAAACACAATCAAATGAAAACAATTTCACTCTTCACGTGCATGCTATCTGCATGCGTGACTGAAATTTTAATCTGTAAATTTGATTTTTATTTGATTTGTTTTCCATTTGATTGATTGGCGTTTTACGCCGAGCTCAAGATTATTTAACTTATATGGCGATGTGGCCGCGTCGATAGAAGACCCCCGAGGTCCCTCTTTCCCAATTGAGGCAAATCGCCTGGCTACTTGGTTGGAATTTTTTATTCTATGCTTCATTATGAGTGTAAATGATCAATATAAGTAGAAAACGTGAATGAGATAATGATATTATTGAAAATTTTCAAAGAAAACTTACCTGGGTTACCGGTCCTCCAATCTCCATCACCAGAAATGAAATTCCGATTGAAATAAACCCGAACACCACCACTGCAAGTAGTACAGTCGGTAAATACATATTGAGGGAAAGTTTATTTTTATACAAAATCTGACAAACTAGATGCACATGCGCCAGGAAACCCCCGAATTTTTTTTTTGCCTGAGTGTGATTCGAATCCGAGCCAACATAGATGGTAAATCTGTGTGGGACTTACATGGTGTAGGGACGATCAAGTGGACCACAGAGTCCCCTTTAAGTTAATCGACATTCTTAATGAAGGACGTTGGGACGTTAATGATTGACTCCTCGTCTTTTCTGGCCAGTGTGCGACATGAACGCCATGCATATTGATGTACAGTTGTCAAGATGCAGAAAATAATATGAGATATACGGAACTTACCGAATATTTTAGCCAGTGCCGTTCGTTTCAATTCGGACATGTTCGGAGAGAATGGTAAAACGAAGTCCATCAGAGTGTTTGCAGATATCCCGTTAAGCCCCGATGATAAAGTACTGAAACAGAACGAAATACAGAATTGCAAAAAGTATTTGATGGATGTACAACGCAAAGAAGTACCTTGACACATTGTACCAAAGACAATTGATTGGCTAGGGATGAGATGACGTCACAAATAAGAGTCGAGAACAAAAAGCCCATAGAGAGCTGGTGAACGTTGCACAAAGCTGTATTAAGTTAAAGTCAAGCTGAAATACATCCACTAAAGCCTAGCGCAGACGAGAGGCGCCGGCTGAGCTACAAGGCACGCGTGGCCAAGGGAGCAGCTACAGATTTCAGCGCAGACGATGAGCTCTCGGCTGAGGCCAGTTCTTTGTCACCCAAGTTCACTGACCTACACAAGTGTCACTACCCGTGTTACGTAATATTCTAAGTGGTCACATGATTTAATAGGCACATGCGATTGGACTATCCCTCCTCTCAGCTCAGCCGGCAGCTTACGTTATGCGCACACGGTGAGATTCTTGCCACGAGAGGCAGAAAATATCAAACATGCTAAATACTTTCCTCACCGCCTCGAGAGGCGAAAATCTCACCAAAATTTACGCGCACACGGGGGAAACAGCTTAGCTCTCAGCCACGCGTAGCCGGCAGCTCAGCCGGCGCCTCTCGTGTGCGCTAGGCTTAACAAAGGAATTTGATTGTGACGTCAACAAGATAAGTCAGACATGAAGTTAATACACCTTTGTGCAACCGGCCCCGGAGGAAGGATGACGTTACTCACTATGGCAGCCCTCCATTTTGATCTAAAACTATGGCTGCTAGCATATGATATAACATAAAAATCGGATTTATGCTCTATTTTACTGCTTCAAAGAATTTTATTTTGTAGAAAAAGAACCTGCACGACCTAGATTTCCCGCCATCACAGAGCAAAGCGACTTGACTTTAGCCATTCTAGTACAATATTTTTTGGTTAATTACCTCAACGAAGCGCTGAAGAGAGAGGCAATAAAGAGGCCCGCTAAACCTGGCAGTGACTGAAACAGTTCCATGACGAAATACGGCAAAATCTGCAAACAGAAAAATATTCACTAGAATTAAAGTCGCTTCTATCTCTATATCAGGTGAATCATTGCCTGTGATAATAATAATTACCTTAGTTTCGACAATTGCATGACGGAATCTTAATTCAACGGACGGCTAATCAAAGAAATGGAACTTTCGGCCTTGCGGGTATTAATATGCGTCTTTATGCGTTTAAAAGACACCGCCAAAGTTTGGTGTGATTCTCCGTTAACTTTCAGATTAGTGGGAAAACAAGAAGTTATCATCCTCAGATGAAAGGCTGCAAGTCAACTAACCGCCCAAAATGTACATTAAACGAGTTATATATTCAGATAAGTAGTTTTCTTAGAGTTTTTGAGAAATCAACAAATAGTTAAAAGACGAACGATTGGCCATAGTATATTTAAAAGAAAGGTCGCTGAATAGTTGAGCGCGGCTCTAAACTCCAATCAGTAAATCAATAAATCTAAGAATATATCTCATAATCGCTAAATCTTCTGCTAATAATTTTAAAATTTTCAAATACGTGTATGGATGTCATTTTACCTTTGTATAAACTGTTTGGCGTTTGAATACGTCTACGTACTACACTGATTTGGTAAAATATGAATCTCCACAAAACCTGGCTAAATTATTTTATATTATCAATAGAAAAAGGTGTGCTAAATAAAGCTTACCTCGTTTGAGTTGGAGATGTAATCCGCCGCGAATGGATCACATTGTTTAGCGCGGTAATACGCGAATGCCGCGAATCCTTCAAGAGTCGCCGCAATGGCTAAGATGAAGAATCCGGGAGTGCTGAGTAAAACCATCCTTAGGAAAAATAGAAATTTGAAAATTAAGCAAAATACCACGAAATAACAAAACTTAGTCGTCAAATTGTATTGTGCGGAAAATTATCTTAAAAGACAACAAAAACTATCGTGTGTTAAATCTTTCTTTCTTGATTTTATGGATTCGCTGGTTAAGCCATCTTAGCAAAATTCTTAATTTAGAAAAGATGCTTATGGTGAAATGGGATAAAGTTATGCTTGTATCTTACTTTTTGGCATGAGCTTGGGATGGCATAGCGGCAATTCTCTGAACGGAGGCTTGGTTAAACGCCACACCAAACCATCCAACGCCGCCGGCGAGTAAGCAATTCCAAAAGGTAGTCCGAACTGTCGGGTCGAAACTCCAGCTGCAAAGAGGTACGGTCTGTAGTAACAACAGCTCAAATTTGTTTAAGGAGATTTTAAATAAAATAAAAATAGCAGCAAAGCAAGTTGCGACGTTAGATTATCTTGTGCCAACCGTAGATTGTTTTTAAAGAGTGTGCGTTTTTGTATTTGGCAGAGGCCCTCTGAAGGTCACAAAAACACGGTAGAACTGTTTGTTCTGTCAATTAAAGGACTCTCAGTCTATAACCAGAAATGAAACATAAGTCTTCAAGCTCATTTGAATAAATAAACAGATCTTTTAGGTGAAGCTGGGTTTAGGCCCTCAAAAGTATTTTATACAAACATATATGGCAAAAAATACTCAATATAATAATTTCTTTGAAATGCCAGACAAGGTTAACTACAAAAACGTTCACAAACTTGTGGGAATGTGGGAAATTAAAAATAATACTCATTATCTTTACTTCATGTCGAATCTCCCTCCGTCGCTGTTTAAGTGCCAAAAATATCCGAACCCTCCAACCTCCATCACTGACTGAAATTAAACATAATATTTGGGTACAACTAGAACAGGTGGTGCAGATCAATTGGATTTAAAATTGTATTTGTAAATTTCCACTGGCAGAAGTATATAGTGAAAAACAACTGTACATTCTGATACTGTTATAGCACATGATGGCACTTGTATGTTGTACCTAATAATATTGTCCACATTACTTCTGTAATCTTACATGGTAATTCAGTTATTGCACGTATTCATACTGCCTGTTATTGCACATATTGATACTGCCTGTTATTGTACATGTTGATACTGCCGTTCCACATGGTGTTACTGTTAATGTATTTGGTGATTCTGTTACAGTACATATTTATACTGTTATTGTACATACTTATACTGTTATTGTACATACTTATACTGTTATTGTACATATTTATGCTGTTATTGTACATACGTATACTGTTAGTTTACATACTTATACTGTTATTGTACATGTTGATACTGTTATTGTACATACTTATACTGTTATTGTACATGTATACTTATACTGTTATTGTACATGCTCAGACTAGTATGTTACTGGTCAGTTATTAATACCGTTGATATCGGGTCATTGTACATGAGGATACTGATATTGTACAGAACATGAAAACAAATTTCGTTTTTAATAAATCTCTCTTTACCTTAATCAGAATGGCGAAAAGTCCGATGAAAATAATAGCACATTGAAATACATCCGTCCAGATAACTGCCTTTATTCCTCCCTTTATGGAAACAAAAATAAACGTGTAGACATGGTTGATTTGTGTGTATGCAGGGGGGGGGGGGTATCATCTACACATCCAGGGCCGGATTACGGGAGACGTGGGGTTGTGTTTTAAGGGTAACACAATCGCGCCCACATGCTTACCTCCCCTTCGCTTCAGAACTCGCATGCGAAGATTAACTTCTCTGTTTTGATTGAGGGTATCACAAACGCCGCAATATAGACAATTTCATTAAAAAGAACTTTGCCTGATCTATATTATCATATGAGATTTATTCCGTACACAGTTATGCATATACTCAACTCCCAAAAATTTCTTAACTCTACACGTCATTGGGTAAAGGCAGCTGACAGCAGTAAGGTTTTTCTCATTTGATTATTTATCCGTTTCTGGACATGCTGTCCATTTAATTTGTAAAGTTTTCATTTTGGTACGTTCACTAGTCGGGCTTACTAGCGGTGTGAATTTGCTCAAGCGCTGGAAAGAATCAAAGCTAACGAAAAGTCGCAAAAACGACAAAAATATTTTCCATGGGATTTCAGCAGTGCCTGCCTTGCCGAACCTCCCTGGCGAGATTCAATTGCTGGACGGTTGCCTCGCACGAGCAGTACGTCACAGCCGATGCCACACAATCAAACTATCTATGTTTAGCATTGTAAACAACAAAACGACACGGAATTCGGTCGAGTTCGATTATGTGTTTGGCGTACGCCGAGGTTAATATCTGACGTAAGCAAAATCAGTTTGGTCTTCAGCGTTAAAATCGAACGTGCAGGCACTAACGGAAGTAAGAAACGTCATGGTTGCCATGACTACTTGTTTATCTGCATATGAATAACATGGACGCCATCTTGAAATCCGAGTGCACCCTGGCTACTTGGGTCGAGTTCGATTACGCGTTCGGCGTACGCGGAAGACGGGAAACTGTAAATCGAACGACTTTCTTCGGTGGGATATTTGTGTATCACGGGACCGATTTATCCGCGCCACGTAATCCCCAAGTAGCCAGGGTGCACTCGGATTTCAAGATGGCGTCCATGTTATTCATATGCAGATAAACAAGTAGTCATGGCAACCATGACGTGTTTTACTTCCGTTAGTGCCTGTACGTTCGATTTTAACACTGAAGACCAAACTGATTTTGCTTACGTCAGATATTAACCTCGGCGTACGCCGAACACATAATCGAACTCGACCCTAGGGATTACGTGGCGCGGATAAATCGGTCAGGTGATACACAAATATCCCAAGGAAGAAAGTCGTTCGATTTCCAGTTTCCCGTCTTCCGCGTACGCCGAACGCATAATCGAACTCGACCGAAGTGCACACTTGCTAATAGATTAAAACGTCACAATGATAACTGTTCACTTAACATTATACCGTAACCATCCACAAAATAGATGTAGTATCGTATGGAACATTTCTGTCCCATAGTTTAATAACTGAGTTTCGAACTTACAGAAACACTTGGAAAAAGTGGCAAAATTTCGGCTTTTTTATGAATACACGCGAAGTTGAATACTAAAATGAAGTACAATAAAAAGCTTATAAGTGACCAATTAATATAGCCCGCATTTATGGGTTCTGGTTAGGGTTTTTGCTGCTAAAAACATTCTAAAATTTGCATGAGCTTCGAAAATGTTGATATTTTTCCGTTTAAAGAGAGTGTTCAAATTTACGGCTATTTTTCTAAAGACATATAATTTACAAGTCTTTGCAGTGCATCGAGTCTCGAGAATGTACGATAAAGTAGTGTTTGAACTAACCTAGGCTTAGAATGAATGAACGCTCGTCCCGGCTGTTAACTTTTGTTTAAATACTATTTTGGTTCATACAAACTGCATGGATTTTGCACATTCCGTAACCGTTTCCATGACCTTTAAAGTCGGTTACTTTCGCAAGAATCAGAATTTATGAAAAATTTGGCAGCTTATGCCAATTAAACGTAAATATCTAAGATTTATTTAAGTGGAAAGCTTTCATTTTGTACTTCTTGAAAAATACTGACGCACAGTTAGCTATTTGTTTCGTTAAAATTCGGCAGCTCACGCCACTTTTAATACTTGTTTGTTGAAAGTACTTACAATTGATGTATATATAATGGAGGCGATGCCAACAACGAATACGGAAGCCCATAACGGAAAATCAGCAACTGAAAAAAAAATTCAAAATTTTTAGTACATTCTGAAGATTTGAGGTGCTACAAAGCTTCTGAATTCCGAGACTACGTAAAAGTTGCTTTAATCAGTACTAGTTGCTTCCCCAATCCCCCTCTCATCCTTCCGTCTATCTCTGAAACACCCGGGCTCCAATGCTTAACTAAACGAATAGAAACATTCAGAGAGTTAAGAATCAAATGTGACATGCAACACAAAACAATTACGCTAATATCGTAAGTATCCGGAATGTTTTATTTACCTGTATCCAAGGCGACAGCAGGTCCATACAACACCACGCCCATATATAAAGTCTGGAATAAACATGATCGTTTCAGAATGCAGGAATTTCAATACCAGTCAAGGAAATTTATAAAACGTTAGTGAAATTTAAACGCATTGGTGGATCGCCCTGATTGCAATGGGTACAATTCTCGGACGTTTCCGTTCGGCTCTGATCGGCCTCGTTAACCCTCGAAATTTGGAACAAACTTCGGCTGTCTTCGGTAACCATCGGGCGGCTTTTCGGACAGTCTACGCCTTTTTACGTAAATCGTCGTATTTATCGGTTGAATACAGGGGGTACACACATTAAAATACGTTACTGACGAAAATATAAAATAGCTTTTATTGGTTACAGTATTATCGGCTGGACTTCGGCTGAGCTTTAAAGGCCCCCAAAAATGTATTAAAATCACGTGCATTAAATACTTACATTCAGAACAATGCCAAACACCGCCCCCATTTTCCTCACACCCAGAGAGTTAAACCGTTTCTCTAAATACTGTAAAGAAAAAAAAACAGAAACACTGGTGGCCTGCTTGTCTTCAATTTAAGATAAACTATGTCCGATTCTATTTACAAATTTCTAAAGAGTTTTAATTCGCTGACGTACCCACGTGACTTCAACCCCTCTAAAGAAAATCAGCTTTCGATGGAAACTGCGAAAGTACTAAAGTAGGAAAAGCCACATTGGCTGATGTTTAAACATGTTTTGCTACTCCATGACATTAATTGTTTTGTTTTTATTATTTATCAAAAGGCGCAAAGCCTTACCTCATACGAGCTTGTCAGTTGCAGAGGGTGAAACAACGGCACAGCTACAAAGATGGTTAGGGCATTGGCGATGACAATAGACACAAAGTTCATGAAGTACGTCACACCGTAAACGTACATTTCAGCGGGAAGCCCCAGCATGAAAATTGACGACATGTACGTTACGACGTAAGAAAAAGACACCGGAAGTACGGACATGTTTCTGTTACCAACAAGGTACTCGGAAGTGGTTTTTTGCTTGGATCCAGCACATGCGTGGTAGATGCCAATTCCTACGGATATCACGACAGTAGCAGCGAACACACAGTAATCCGCAATGTGAAGATGGATGTCTTTGGTCGACATGATGACTTTTGATGATACCTGATCCTAGCGCCTATTAAAAAAACAAAACAATGCGGAACTTAAAATGAATGACCAACCTTTTCTGTCTTAATATCAATTCCCGTGTTGTCGAATTATAGGCCAGAGTTATAGCATTACGTCCATATCTAGAACTGGTTGGAACGCTTTCCCGCGAAGTAAGATGGCGACCAAAATCTTGTAATTAAGGAAGTAATCCGGATAAATAGATATAACAAGACCAAATATGTTCACAAAGAAGCTACATCGGCTTATCAAGTAAGGATATGCATCCCGGTACCATTAGAAGTGGGTTTCGAAGCCTGGAAGTGAGTTTTTTTTATACTGTCCCAATGAAGGGCACGACCATTTTTCATTGCTTATAAAGGTTTAAAGCGCATGGAATTTGTTTGTGGGACGAAATGATCGCTAAACCCAGAAATTGCATTATTTTTTCTTCAAAATTCAGCTTGTTCATTGTTAGAGCCAACATGATGCTTAACCAAAGAGAGTAGATTGACAAGAGTGGTCACTTCGTCCGCGCCATGTTGAATTTGAACTGACACTATTCGATTATAAGGAACCTCCTTTCTCTAGGGGTGCGCCACACAGTCGAAAAGTGTACTGTCGGAACACCCTTCCGCTAGGGGGCCAGAAGAACATGCCGGCAATGCTGATTGGACGAAGTGACCACTCTTGTCAATCTACTCTCTTTGGCTTGACAGACTATGGATACCAACTGCTTCAGAGTAAATTGGCTCGACCTCTGAGCCAACAACCAGTCATTGCATATAAAAAGAACAGGAGTTTGAAAGATCTTTTCGCATTATCATATATCAAGTTTAAATTCAATCCGACTTCTTACCCTAGCTGAAGATCCGTAAAACTTTGTCAATGTTATTCCAAATAATTCTACTGACTAAAGCCAAACTCCTGTCTGTCTTCAGCCTAATGATATATCGTATGAATAAAATGTATATGATTGTCTAAATGGCATACCCCCTTGTTACCCAATTAATAACTTGTCATTTTAGTCAAGAAGATGTTCCCTGTGTCTGTGTTTCATTGTTCATAAATGCTAGAAGATAAATGCTGGAACATCGCCGCAAAGTGTCAAGTTTGCTCTTTCTCTATAAGTGCCATCGTTTATACGATTAAAACTTACGCTTGTTAAGAATTTAACCCAGGGCATCCGAGGATGCACAAATGCGCGCATGCGGACTATGACAGGGAATATCTTGTCTCACAAATTAACATAAATTGTCCTTTAAGGCGTCTAAGACACAATAGTATTTTTTATGGGCCAAAATATCGCCTCATTGTCCGCAAAGTTTTTGTCATCCCTCAAATGTAAATCACATAGCTTTGTGGATATTTTCTCCTCAAGAAATTCTTTCGAAACTAATTTACGTAAATGTCTATTTTCGTAATGTTTTTCTCCTCTCCTTTGAAAATAAATGATTTATTTATTCAAAGTGGCATGAGCTGCCAAAATGTTGATATTTTGATGTTAAAACAGGATGTTAAAATTATTGACTATTTTTCTCATAACGTATCAGAAGCTTTTTAATGCTTCTAGTCTCGAGAATGTACGATAAAGTGTTGTTTTGAACTAACTTTAGCTTAGAATGAATGGTCGTCCCGTTTATTTAAATTTTGTCTACTTTCGAAGACTATTTCAGTTGGTATAGGCCACATACCGTGCGGATTTTCCTCACTCCAACGCCAATGATTTTGTTTTTAAATGGCCTTCAGAAATTATGAAAAAAGTTCGAATTTTGGCAGCTCATGCCACTTTAACTTATGAATTTAGAACTCTTTCTTTCTCAAATATTCTAATCTATTTTTTTCTACAGTTTACTTTAGAAGTCATATTGACTGCTCACTACACTTTTAGTCATTATTATCTGTTCTTAATTGTTTTTGATCATTGTTATTGACCCAGTCAGTGGACTCCAGGGCCCACTTGCACAAAGCGGTCTTAACTTAAGAGGACTCTTAGCATATCTCTACAACATGGAAAGTTTACGAGCACTCTTAAGTCCCATGTTCTAGACATACACTAGGAGTACTCTTAGTTAAGAGCGCTTTGTGCAAGTGTGCCCAGGGCTCTGTCTTACGAAAGTTACGTAGGACGTAAATCAGTGTTAAAACTATAGTAACTTGTGCCCTGGGGCCTGTCTTACGAAGCTGGCGTAAACTTGCGCATAGGCCTACACAAGGACCGGATGCGTCCAGGGCCCTGTCTTACAAAGCTGCCGTAAGTTACGTCGGACGTAAATCAGTGTTAAAGCTATAGGAACTTACGCCCTAGTCGCAACTGGTCCATGTTGTAGGCTTATGTGTAACTTTACGCCAGCTTCGTAAGACAGGGCCCTGGGCGCAAGATAGTTTTAACACTGATTTACGTCCGACGTAACTTACGCCAGCTTCGTAAGACAGGGCCCTCGACGCAACTCCATGCTGTAGGCCTATGCGCAAGTTTACGCCAGCTTTATAAGACAGACAAACTTGTGTAGCGAAAGTTTTTACGTAAAACTGTCCTATCAATGTATCTCTACAGTATGGATTGCTATGGCAGTTACGCAAAAACTTAGGCTATGCCGCTTTGTGAAACAGGCCTCAGATCTGTTGGAATTCGACGTGGAAATAAATAAAAGTAAGAAATAGACTGTAAAAATCAATATATCCAAGATTCTCACGTGCAGGATTTGACCAAAAACCATATGCAGATGATGGTAATTAAAGCCTACCTTTAAGTCAAAGCCACACCTTGTTCATCTTTCAGCAGACAGATCTTAACTGCTCTCAGCAAATGAAGACAGTATGTCCCACGTTAAATTCAGCAGCAATATGCTTTGGTCATGTAAGCGCATATTAAAGCCACCGGCTTTTTGCCTGACCAGACAGAATACACGTTATTTGAAAGCGCTTTCAATTCTAGTTACGCTTCAGATGTGCCGACGAATAATGCTCGTAGACAATGATTTGTTTGGCGGGTCAAACTGTGTTTTTTTATAAATTGAGCTGGTCATTCGAAAACAGAGTACAACCTACATACATCATTCCGCCAAGTCCGCCATTTTATTTATGGGGTGGTTAAAAAAACGCTACTTCATTGAGGCTTCGTTAAATGCGCCATTTGCAAGATGTATATAGACAAAATTGGCACAGTTTATTGGACACTTGTAAACTATAAATACTCGTAATTTCAAATGCAAAATTTACGTCATTTTACCAGCAAAAATGTCAAAAGTTGGATGCCGAGACATCAGATTTCAGCTTCCTTTGGTTCAATATAAGGTTCGTCTACACGATGAAACTTGTGTTGTACAACAAGACACAACTTATGGTTTATAATGTTTTACAGCATGTCACTGTCCGCACGACACGACTTTTGTTTCAAGTTGTTTAGGGGCCTCGGTGGCTCAGTCTGTTAGGTGATTGACACTCCGTCCGATACAAGCCTCCCATCGATGCGGGGACCAGGGCGAGGGTTTGAATCCCACTCAGACCAAATAAAATTTTTAAAGTTTCTGAGTGGATTTTTCATTCGATCGCCGTATGTGGAAGAGTTGGCAGGTATTCACAGAAAATCGGGCAGATTTCCTCCGGGCAAAAAGCCCGGTTCCCCCCCCCCCCCCCCCATCCACTAAACCTGGCAACGCCGCCATATAGGTCAAATAATCTTGCTAGACTTGTTGGGAAGGAAGTAATTTTGTTTCTGCAATCCGGCAGACAGGAAAATTTCATTGAATCATACTTTTTCACTATTCACAAATGAAAAAAAGGTGTACACAAAAAGCCGTCTTTCATGGCGGATGCAGAAAAGCCATTTAGGTCCCTTTATCTGGAGAGAATTTCAGACCTTCCGTGTACACCCCCTATTGATCTCAAAACCCTGACCGCAATTGATTGCAGAAATACAGTGACGGGTGCGGAAAAAATATGAAACATACAAATTTATTTTTCCCCTGTTCAGATCATAGACAAAAATCATATTTGCTTTGTTATAAGAAAACGACGCGTGATATCTTATATTTGAAACAAACGAAAACCTGATTCTGTATAGAAACGAAAGTAGGCTAAAACTAATTGCATATTTATGTTTTACTCCGTGTCATAAATTCTTTGGACTCGGATAAACTTTTGCCAAACTCGGGTCAAACTATTAGAAATCTGAACACGTCTGATAAGTGTTCTAATGAAATTCAAACAGCTGTTTATGAATTAAAATGTAGTTGGTGTTCAGGTCATACCTCATGTTTAAGCAGTTTCGACAAGCACGAGGTTTCTTTAAAATAGCACACAACACTACCTACATCATTCTGTGAATTCTACTGACTAAGGCCAAGCTCCAGTCAGTCGTCAACCTAATGAAATATCATTGGTTTACTTTATTACAACAATTTATGATGGGGTATAAAGGTCTAAATGATATACCTCGTTTTAACACAATTAGAAACTATCTCCGTGGTTATTTTAGACAAGAATATTTTCCCTGTGCCCGTGTGTTTTAGTGTTCATAAATATACACCATTCTGTGTTGAGATCGACTCTCAATGAAAGACTTGCTCACCATTTTATTCTTATAGGATTGATTGATTGATTGATTTGATTTATTCACCAAATAAAGTATTACAATTGGTATATACAAAATATATTTTTCGTCTGGCGGGAATAAAACCCCAAGGGGCTTGTTCTATCCCGTTTGAGTTTAAGTTATTAATTTATGGTGTGGCGAATTGATTGATTGACTGCGTAAAATGCGAACACATTAACAATCTTGAGTGCTGCGTAAAACATCTACCAATCAAAATCAGAAAACTATGAAAAACTGTCGTTAATTTCTGAGGATCGTATAAGTCTGTCGCTTATTAAATGATTGATTGATTGATTGATGTTTTATACCGCACTCAAGATTATTTCACTTATACAGCGGCGTTGCGAGCTTTGGTGGGGGAGGAAACCGGGCTCATTGTTTTTTCAATTTGTATTTGGCTTGAGTGGGATTCGAACCCACGCCGCATTGATTGAAGGTTTGTGATTATATTCTTATATGAGGCACGCCATGTTGTTAAAATTTTCAGGGTTTTTCTTTTCTTTATTTTACTCAAATTCAAAACTCGTTTTAATTCATTCTAACACAGTCCACAAAGGAAACATCCCATAGCCCTTGGTCCATTTATGGAATCTACTCGAGCCTTTGCAAATCCCGATCCCTGAAGCTGCGAGATTCTAATATGCTAACCTTCCAAAATCTGAAAGGTTTCATATTTCAATTGTCCTGATTGGCAAAATAATGCGAAAGATCAAAGATGGTTGCATAAAGTAAAATCACACAAACGACAAGAGATGAGCATATTTTTGCCAATCAATAGTATTTTTTATTCTGACTGGGTTTTTTTCCTCGAGAAACTGCAATGCTATACTAAAACACAAAGGTACGTAACTCAGTAGCATTTTAGCAATTTCCACGGGGAATTATCACCCCTGAGTAATGAAATGGCATCCATTTGCCGTAGTGTTAACGTTTGGATCCGTCACTCGGTTAGAAACATTCGCTCAGCTAAAAGCCTTGGTGGAAACTCGGAACCACCCTAGAGAAGTCTGCAGTTCAAATCTTGACAGACAAATAAGGGAGAAATGTTAAGATTTTCACATCCGATGTGGACAGGGGTGCAGACGACACAAGTTAAATCCCTGTCAAGGGCCAAATCACCCCCACGTCACAGTCAATCCGCCACCATTATTCAATCTTCACCTTTCATATATTTTTTAGGCAAACTACTACTTCATTGGGTCACATCAATACTCAAAAAAGTATTCCTAGCTTATAAAATGACCCACTAAAAAATGCCCAAAGATATTGACCGAAATCTAGGAACTGTCTACTGCCCGGGTCCAAATAGGAAGCCTGTGGCCGTAAAATACAATAAATAATAAAAAAAAACAATTTTATTTAAGTCTACAAATCTATGCCTTGCCTAAAACGCAGAAAAAATAAAAACAAATAGTTGTAAAAATATAAATATCAAATTTATTTGATACTATTTTGAAGATATTGCACAAATAAATTGGGTAATTTAGTTACATCCTCAACGGGGTGCATCTTGGTGTATTTGATGAACTGTCGTTTTAACCTCTGCAATTCCATGAGCGTTAACGTCCGTATAACTTCCAACTGAAACGAACAATTCCCAAAAATATTTCTCTCAATAATGTAAATCTTGTTTCAGTGGCATTTAGAAGTTGAGTTTATAATAACATACCGCTTCTTTATGGATTGCAACTTCCTCTTTACTGTAATCATGATGGTTAGGCTACAGTTTCTAGCACTACATGTTTATCGTTTAACCCTAATCTGTCCTGCCTGGTATAAGTATATATCATGTTGTATGTTATGATCATTATTTTAACTTGATAACGGTGCTAGAAACTGTACCGAAACGTCGTGTTTACAATAAAGAAGGAGTTGCAATTCATAAAGAAAGAAGCCTTATGTTACAATAATGCAAAGTAAGAAAAATACAACATTGGTTTGAACATTGGTTTCGTTTTGATGAGAAATAATCAAGATACTGCAAAGTTTCGATTGATGGATTGGTTGATTGATTGATGGTTTACACCTTGCGCAAGATGGGTTGCCATGGTTACTTGTTCAGTGGCGCGAGGAAACCAAGCTCTTTTTCCACATGAAACCTCAATCCTTGCGGGTAATTGGCAACCCTTCCACACTAGTTCATGCTGTTGAACTTTGTAATCTAGAGTACATTTTTCCGTAACTGCCATAGCAACCCATACTGTAGAGATACGCTGGTATGAAAGTTACCCCAAAAATACATCTACGCCGCTTTGTGAAACAGGACCCTGGACTAAACCTCTGCCTCAGAGAGAGTTCATACCGAAGTATTGATTTTCGTACCACGTAATGCAATAAGAGAATTATAACTACAGCGGTTAAGACTTTTGAAAGCTTCATCCAATCGTAATGGGTGACTGATGCAAACTGTATATGTTTTTCTTTACATGTAGAAGGATCCGATAAAATAATTGTGTTTTAAACAAAATTAATATCGGTTTAAAAATTCTATGGGATAGAGCCCTTCTAGGCTTTACTGACACAATTTTGTTTAATACTACTGTATAGGATTGATTAATTAATTAATTGATGCTTTACGCTGCACTCATCATTATTTCACTTTAAGTTTAATATATGGCGGCGTTGCCAGGTTTAGTGTGGGAGGAAACCAGAAGGTTGCCAGGAGCAAACCCCCACCTTTCTGCGAGTACTGGAGACCAAGTGAAAAATCCATTCAGGAATTTTCCAATTTTTTTTATTTGGTCTGTGTGGGATTCGAAGCTTTGCCACATCAATGGAAAGTCTTGTGTGGGACTGAGGGACGATTACTCTTACCCACTGGATACTGTACATGATATGATATGGTCAATAAAAGAAATAAAAATAAAAACCTTACTTTATCTTTAGCCCCTGGTATTGAGATGAACTCCCCAGCAACCTTACTCTTTTGTTCTTCCATTACAGTCTATAAATAAACATTGATTGATTGATTAATGTTTTACGCCGCACTCAAGATTATTTACGTGATGCCCAAATTATGGGGTCAAGTAACAAGACTTTTGTGCATAATGTTTATTTTTAGGCATTTTACTAAACAAAAGCGATAAATACGCAGGCCTTGGTGAGATGTGGGTATCTGAACATTCTGCGTCATATACACCACATTTCACCTGTATGGCGGTTTTGCAATGCTGCCGCTTCCCCCATTTAAACCCGCCCTGACAGTTTTTAATTTCAAATAGTTTTGTACAAATCTAAAAGACGCAACCAGTGTACATGGATGTGAAAAACTAACTGTATCGAGGAAGTGAATAGGTTGTTAAAAGACAAAGAAATACTCACTGTGACAATGTCCTGAGTAATTTTGTCTAATTCATATAAAAAGTTTGTAGAAGATAAGGGTTGCTGCAATTTCCAAAAAAATAGAAAAAAAATTTACTAGAAAGTTAAAACCAATGAACTATATGGGTGGAATGGACACGTCTCATTGGCTGGATTGGATCTGACTTTGTAAAAAGTGCTGCCATTGATAGTTGAAGCGCGCGTGCATAATAGATCTGGATCCAAACTCCACCATCTCCTAGTGATGGTGGAATTCGATACAAATCAAATACCAGGTGACCTGCATTCCACGCATATAGTTCACTGGTAAAAACACCCAACTGTGACAGTTTTACAAATGCCCCTGGCCAGGAGATAATAAAAAGTTTCTTTTTTTTGGGTAGTCAAGGGTGTGCAGCCCTCGCGAATAACTACGGTAAATGGCAATTGTTGTGGTTAATGCTGAGGCAAAATGAACTAGACATAACTGAGATACCCCCCGCTCTGCAAGAAAAGTCGGCAATGTAAGGGGCATAACTCTTGAAAAAAACATCCGAGCGCGTTGATTTCAATAGGCTTCTTGTACTTGCTGTATTAAACAAATATGTGAAGTTTCAAAGTTGTAAGTTAAAGACTTTTTTAGATAATGTGTTTACAAGGACCAATGGACAGACGGACGACGGAGGCAACGACAATACCCTTCGGGCAAAATTTGCCCGAGGGGTAAAAAACTATGTTAATGTAAGTCTAGGAGAATGATTGAACAGTATAGCAAATTTACGAACTCTGCATGGTCATCTTTTTGTAACTGCAACTGTAAGCAAGACGGAGAAGCGGGAAAGGATAGCCCCTTAGCCATGATAAGCAAGCTTTATAGAGTACAACAATATGCACATAGGATGATATGTATATGCACATGTATGATAAAGATGGAGAAACAGCACCAAGAGGAGGAGACACATGAATTGGGCATGATTTAATGCTACGTCTGTGACAAATGATGGAGTAAGACAAAATATCATGCAAAATACTCCTTGCTGGTCATGTTTAGTTAGCATCGACAACAAGAAAGTAGACTATGAGGCTGCTTGCTGATCATGTTACCAGCACTCACTACGAGGAAGTAGGCTATCAAGAGTGCCACAAGCACAATAATGAAACATGCAGGCTTATATGACAAGCACAGCAACTACCGTACAACTGTACAATGGGACAAAATTGTGTCTACAAACAAATGTATGAACAGACAAATGTCAGAACAGAGAAATGTCAAAAGGAGTCCAAAATGTCATAAATATGTAAAAATATCTCCTTGCAAGTAGGACATGGACAACTTCATATCATTGGTTACATTTGTCAAGTTTCATGATAACCCTGTCTTCATATGGAATGAGACCCATCTGAGGAGTATTTTGGACAAAACTGTGTCTATGGACAGACGGACAGAGGGAACAACGATTGGACGGATGTATGAGCGTACATACACACTTCATGGCAGTAGAATGGGGGGGGGGGGAGGGGGGAAGGTAGGGAGGAGGGAGGGGCGACAACACGATAACCCTGTCTTCATATGGAATGAGACCCCAAAAATGGCAAAGTCCTATAAGTCAAAAACGTCATAAAAATGTGAAAAAAGGAAATATCATCCTGTAAGTTGGGCATGCACATCTACATACCATTGGTAACATATTTGTGAAATTTCATTGAAATCAAAGCAAAATCTTAGGAGGAGTAGTCCGGACAAACAAAAATGGCAAAGTCCTATAAGTCAAAAACGTCATAAAAATGTGAAAAAAGGAAATATCATCCTGTAAGTTGGGCATGCACATCTACATACCATTGGTAACATATTTGTGAAATTTCATTGAAATCAAAGCAAAATCTTAGGAGGAGTAGTCCGGACAAAATTGTGTCTACAGACAGACGGACGGACGGACGGACAGACGGACGGACGGACGGACGGACAAGCCGATTCCAGTATACCCCCCCCTAACTTCGTTGCGGGGGGTATAATAACCGTTAGCAAATATTTGCTGAGGCACACTGGAGGAATGGCATATTCCATCAATGGTTTTGCTGAGGCAATCTCATGGTTTGCTGAGGTAAATTAGCCATGCCTCAGCAAACTTTTTGCCGTAGTTATTTTAAATTTTCGCGAGGGCTAGGTGTGTCCTGTTATGATCTGTATGTGATAGTAAGGAAAAGCCTGAACGAGATATAGATAATAGTCTATTTACTGTGACATGATAAAAGCATCAGACTGAGAAAGCATGGTGGCGATTTCAACTTCATTCTTATTCTTTCAAATTCAGACAGCGGCTTTTTTCACATGATCAGTCACGTGACCCTATACCGTACCTAAACCATCTTTCAATTGTGTACTCCGCAATAAAACATTAAAAAGACGCCTAGAAAATGGGGTATCCGGTTACCTTAGCTAAGCTTTGACTGCTATTGTAATGTCATTAAAATACCCAATTAAAAAATAAATGGACTATTAGCAACAAATTCAAATATTAAGGTGGCCCAGTGGGTTAGAGTGATTGTCCCTCAGTCCCACACAGACCTTCCATCGATGCAGCGCGTGTTTGAATCACACACAGACCAAATAAAAATTGAAAAAATTTCTGAGTGGATTTTTCACTGGTTGCAGTATGTGGGAGAGTTGCCAGGTACTCTTTGAAGGTCGGAAGTTTCCTTCAGGCAAATAACCCAGTCCCCCCCCCCCCCCCCCTTTACCAAACCTGCCAACTCCGCCATATAAGTGTGTTAATCTTGAATGCGTCGTAAAACATCAATCAATCTAATATAAAGAAATGTCACAAATAGGAAACGTAGCTGTAGCCAGTCACCTAGAGCAGAGATCACCAAACTATTTTTAGAGTTGACCAGGGGGCCGTTTCATGAAGCCGTTGCACAGTGCGATCCATCGCAGTTGCCATGACGTTGTATCTCTTCAATATGGTATCCATTGGCAACTAGGCTTCGTTTGCAATGCGATTGCTTTGTGAAACGAACCCCCGATCATCTTAAAAGTATGTAAATTGTCCAGTATTTTTGGGTCAATAAATTGGACACAAAATAGAATGAATGTACATGAAAAAAGCAATGTCGTAAATTGTTGACTTTCTGATTGGATCATCTAGCCATGCTAAAAGCGTAATCTAACTGATTGATTGACTGATTGAATGGAGTCACACTCAGTAGCTAAGGTGCGTTATCTAAGGCCTAAGAGATGGAAGAAGACTTCTCGAACATAGGCAACATAAAGTAATGGGCATAGGATAAATGTGACCTGAAGGTCTGGTGACCTATAACCTTGATTGATTGATTGATTGATGTTTACTCCGCACTCAAAATTATCTCACTTATATGATGGCATTGCCAGGTTTAGTAGGGGAGGAAACCGCACCCGTTGCCCAGAGTACCTGGTAGCGGTAGCTCTTCCACATACGCTCCAACCTAGAGCATGAAACACTGAATGTCAAACAGAAAAGCCTTCCGACAATGTTACTTGAGTTTGCACCCAGATCTCCTCAAAAAGATCAATCAGGAGATTTATTATTTTTTTACAGCCTTTTACAGCATATGTTTTGTCTTCTGTGCTTACTGATTGTGTAGATAAATTTGGGGGCGGGGCCTTTCTCTGAAAAAGCGCGTCATCTAACTGTTTCCATGGCAACTCATCATCGACTTGAATTTCAAATAGCGGACTGTCCCATCTTTGTTGAGGGTTGGGGGTTTCAAATCTCATTACTAATTCATCAAATCTAAAAGCAAGCAGAGTTGTGATTGATTAATTGATTGATTGATTGATTGACTTCCCACTCAACAGCTATAGTCACATGGGTTTGCAAAGTTATACAGGTATTAAGCCTAATACACTTTTGAACAACCGGCCCCTAGAGACAGAAAAAGTACCAACTGACAAAAAAGATCAACTATCCCAAAAAATGAATTTTGAATGTGATGAAAAGACCATCGAATTAAATTTAATATCTTATTTTATTTATTTGGCGATAATACCAGGTTTAGTGGTTGAGGAAACCGTGAACTTTCGCCGGATATGTGTGTGAACAGGAGACCAGACATTTGAAACCGAGATTTAATTCACGGGTTAGGATTTTGTTAAGTCTAAACATTACCTTTTTATACATTGCAACAATTGAATTTGTACTTTTTCATAAAAAATTGTGACTAATTTCCTTGTTCTGTGTAAATGAATATAATTGGAGTGAGTGAGTGAGTGATTTGGGTTTTACGTCCTGCTTAAAATGGCGACACAAATAAGCTACTGTAAGGGTATATGTTTTTTATATTAGCTCGAGAGTCACTGGTGGTAACTTAGGTAGGATGTTTTAAGTACTTGGATGGTTGACATGAAAGTTAAAGTGGCATGAGCTGCCAAAATTCACACTTTTTTTTTATAATTTTCGATCGTCACGACAGTAAGAGGTTTTGAAGGTCATCGAAAAAGTAAATGATTGGCGTTGGAAAGAGGAAAACTCAAGCAGTATGTGGCCTACACAAACCGGAATAGTGTTCGAAAAGTAAACAAAATTTAAATAACCGTGACGACCATTCATTCATTCTAAGCCAAAGTCAGTTCAAAGCAATACTTTATCGCACATTCTTGAGACTACAAGCACTAAAAAGCTTCTGAATTATACGTCTTGAGAAAAATAGCCGCTAATTTCAACATTCTGTTTTTATGTTATAATATCAACATTTTGGCAGCTCATGCCACTTTAACAGTATTTCAGTCATATGAAGACGTTGTCTCCATGTGGCAGGTTTCCACTGCTCTTTTATTTGGTGCTGCCTCACGACTTGCCGAAGACACCCAGCAAGCCCCCTCACCCAGTCACATTATACTGACACCAGGCCAACCAGTCGCTGCTCTAACTCCTATTGCTGAACGCCAAACGAAGCAGCAGCAGCCCCCACTGTAAAAGTCTTTGGTCTGACTCGACCCAGGCTTGAACCTGGATCTTCCAGCCCTGAAGCGGACGCTCTACCAACTGAGCTATCGGGGCTGGTAAGATCATCAGAAATTCAGTAGGACAATTATGTGAAATACGGCTTCCAAACAGAATAAACACCTTCACTGTTACCAAAGACGTTCAAAAAATCGAAAACTAAAAAATTTCAAAAATTTTAAATTTTTTAATAAAATCGCAGAAGCAAGGGTTCATCCAGAGGGGTGTCCATGTGTCTTTTGGACACCCTGTGGTCAAAATTTATCTCATTTGGACACCCAATAATCCAGCTATTTAACATGGTCAACATACAAAAGCAGGTCACAATGGACACCCAATTTCCTGGAGAATGTGCAAAAATAGCTGTTTTGGACACCTTATTTTCTGATCCTGGATGAATCTATGCCCAGAAGCAATAAATTTTGGTTGGGTGACATCTAATCAGGCCTTATTTTTCACGCGAACGATCATTTGGTTACGTGGAGGTTACGCACAAAAAAATTCACGAGAACGGTGACCGTTCACGCCGGGTAAATAAGCAATTTGTAAAAAAAAAAACAAATCAAAAGCAGGAAAGACTAAGAGAACACTGAACGAACATCAGTTGCTATGTACCGATTCTAATACCTTGTCGCATGAACGATTTGGTGTTGTTTTTTTTACTTTTAGGACACTATTTCGGTTATTTGAAAAAATACGGCCTGTCTAATGTGATATTGATTGTAAATGACAGTAGATTTTATCTTGCGACAGCAGCCGAGAAAAAGTTTACATCTGCTGTATAAACAAAAAGTCTGAGTTGGAACTTACATTTTTTCACAATATCTATCCGACTCTGGTAGTTCACTGTTCCATTTTTTACAAACTTCTTTGTTTGTGTCACAATGAATCTGAGAAGAAAAAGAATATGAGTTTGTGAAGAAAACATGTATTTTGTTAATAGCCGAAATCTATTTTGCATAAAGAGGGTGCAGAAAGTGAACAGCTACAGTATCTCTCAATATCGTATTCTCACATCTTTTAGGTCAGGGGACCGTTTCACGAAGCCCACGCAAAGTGCAATCAATCGCAGGTGCCAAGACATCGTATATCTTCACTATGGTATCTAGTGGCAACTATGAGTCGTTTGCGATGCGACTGCTTTGTGAAACGAGCCCCAGGATTTGACAAAGACGCGAACAGGGGATACAGGATTTTTGTGACCTCCTATTGGTGTTATGTACTGTATCTTATAAGATTTTCAGACAAGAATATTTTCCCTGTGTATATAATATTATCAGGGCTCGCAAAATCAGCCGCCCGACGACCCGGGACAACTTAAAATTTCAGTCGGGCTAGTAAAATTATGAGGTGCTCGTCCGACAGGCAAGGAAAAATTCCGAGCAGTAGTAATGCCAAAATAAACGTAAACTACTGTTCTCTTGCCGCTCAGTTGCCCTGGAGACGGTCTCCACAACTTGGGTTCTTATCTCCCTTGACTTCACAACTTCCGATTTTTATTTAAGCCAATCGCAGCTCTTGTACACCGTAAGCGCGGGGTTTAAAGCTTTGACAGCAATGTGACAAGAACGCGAGCCCTGATTTTCTTCACAAAAAATGATGAATGTAGTTTCGTACGCTATTTCAGAATCGGTAGGAACAGTATCTCACTGGTACTTAATTAACAATTTTTTCTTTAAAAAACCTGGAAATGCTGCTACAATATCTTAAAGAGAGTGGCCAATCAACCAATCAATGCTGGAGTCCCTCAAGGTTCAATATTAGGCCCTTTACTTTTTCTTATATACATCAATGATTTACCTGAAAATATTATATCCAATCTTCATATGTACGCTGATGATACATGTCTATATATAATATCTGATAATCCAGCTCAATCATCATATATTCTTAAGAATGATCTTGATAGTGTATTACTGTGGTCTCAAAAATGGCTTGTCAATTTTAATCCAAACAAAACAGATTCTTTACTTATTACTCGACGGAGAAATCCATCCAGTGTGGACTTCACGTTTGATGGGACAGTGATAAAAAAAGTTGACAAACATCTCGGTGTGACCTTTAATTCTGCTGCATCATGGAATTACCATATTGAAAGCGCAATAAATTCTGCATGCAAAAAAATGACAGCAATGCGAAATCTGAAATATGTTTTTGATAGGAAATCATTAGAAATTATGTATAAAAGTTTTATTCGCCCTTGTTTGGAATATGCAGACGTGGTCTGGGATAACATTGATCAGCAAACAGAAAATCGGTTAGAACTTATCCAAAAAGAGGCATTACGATTAATAACGGGTGTTACTAGAAGCGCTTCTAGCCATACTTTATATGTTCAATCCGGTTTTGATTCTCTCAAAAGCAGGAGAAAATTCCATCGGCTTGTTATGTTATATAAAATATTGCATGGAGAAACTCCACCATATCTATTGAAGAAAATCCCGGATACCACGAACAATCGAAATCCATATGATGTCCGAAACCCTAATATACTATAACGCATATGTTCAGTCGAACTGAAAGCTATCGTAACTCTTTCTTCCCACAAACTTATAATAATTTACCGGCCTATGTTAAATCACAAAAGTCTTTAAAAGACTTTAAAGTAGTTTTGTCTTCCATGTCTGAAATCTCCACTCCTTGTCTTTGGTTCTTCTCTGGTATTAGAGTCGGAGATGTTCTGTTGTGTCGACTACGTACTGGTTGCAGCTCTGACCATCTGTTTACAAACCAATTAAGTGATAACAAAAAGTGCACATGTGGATATTCATGTGAAAGGATTTGCAGCATAACAAATTGATTATTTAAATGGACCTCCAGTCACAAATTGGTCTCCCTGGTTCCCATGGTTTGTCTTTTTTGTCTTTTCCCTTGTTCAATCTGTTACATGTAAATCCAATTGAGTATTTTGAACACCTGATTTATACTGTACCATGTGAATCTGTCAAATCACTTCTATAAAAGGTATTTCGCTATTGTATACATGTAAATTGCATAATGTAAATACTTTCTATTCCAAATCATCTTTTATGAAACAGTCTTACTGTATTATGTAAATATGTCCAAGTTTTGTTTTGTTAGTGAAAATGTTTATTTCCATTATTTGTATGTATTTCCATAAGGGAGACACAGATAAGCAAATTTGCTTAATTTGAATCCCGAAATCAATAAAATTCAGTATAAACCAAAGAGAGTGGCACAAGAAACCAATCAAGTAATTTAAATTGATTCATGTTTTAACGCAACACTCAAGGCTATTTCACTTAAATGACTGCCTTCCCAGGTATGGTGGGGGAGCAAAGCATCTCTATGCCCAGAGGAAACTCATCCCCTTTGGTAAATACCTGGCAACTCTTCCTCACAAGGCAATCGATTGAAAAAATCTACTCAAAAACTGTTTAATTTGGACTGATTGGATTCCGACCCGCGCCTCATCGAGAATCTTCAAATCAAGCAAACAGCTTAAGGTGGCATGAGCTGCCAAAATTCACACTTTTTTCATAATTTCTGATCGGCACAACAGTAATAAGCTTTGAAGGCCATCGAAAAACTAATTGATTGGCGTTGGAATTAGGGAAATCCATAAAGTCAACGGCCTATAAAAAACGATTGATTGTTGATTGTTTGGTGTTTTACGCCGCACTCAAGATCATTTCACTTATATGGCGGCGTTGCCAGTTTTATTGTGGGAGGAAACCGGGCTCTATGCCCGGAGGAAACCCACGACCTTCCGCTGGTAACTGGCAACCATCCCACATAGGTCGTTCGAGTGAAAACCCAGTCAGAGTGGGATTCGAACCCGCGACCCATTGGTGGTATAAAAACCGAAATAGTGTCCTAAAAGTGAACAAAATTTAAATATCCGGGACGACCATTCATTCATTCTAAGCCAAAGTTGGTTCAAAACAATACTTTATCGTACATTCTCGAGACTAGAAGCAATAAAAAGCTTCTAAATTACAAGTCTTGAGAAAAATAGCCAATAATTTCAACATTCTGTTTTAACGTCAAAATATCAACATTTCGGCAGCTCATGCCACTTTAAAGTATGACAAACTTACTTACCACACATTGTGTAGTGTTAGATGATTTGGACATACAAAATAACTCATACCGAAAACCTGGAAAAAAAGAACAAGAGCCATTTCTAAAGCATTGATATATCACGCCAATTTTAGTCGCAGAAATTACTTGATGGGCCGTAAGTTGGTGGTACTTTCAGCCACCCGTTTTCAAGGGCAGTTTGGGCTTATTGGTGTCAAATAACCTGGGGAAACTAAACTTAACTAATTTCTTTACAATGTTGCAAGGGCACAGGGAGTAAATCGGAAACAATGTTACAAACAAATAATAAAGAATTCTTCAACACATATGTTGCCGCTTAGCCATAGAGAAAACTGTAGGGTACAAATATAAATAATAAAATTAGGAACAAGTTATCATTTCGTAAAAAAAAGGTTCTGTTTAACCTATCAGGGATGTTAGGCTGTAGCAATATAGCATAACTATGTACCCAACATTTGAGAGGAAGAGAAGCTATTCAATTTCAAAGTTATTGAACTAATTAAAAATAATACACAAATAAAACATAAAGGTACACAAAATCAAAACATAGTATAAGGCGAATTTGTGATTAAAATTTTTGTTTTTAGATATTATTACTATCAGAGCATCATGTAGGGCAAAAAGTTTGAGCATCTATATTACGGCTTGACAATAATATTCACAAAACCTTTAAAATACACGAGGCAGGAAACTAATAATGCAAGGACCAAGAGGGTAGGCAGAGTTACGCCCCTTGTATACTTTGCAAGTAAGCAACGCTATTGATCGATGTATGAAGAATTTTGTGTTTTGTTTTTCCATTTATAGATTTGAATTAGAGTCAAATTAGAAAGAAATAAAAACTTTGCACAATTAATGAAGCTTAGGTAACTGTAATAGATCCTCATAAGACCTGTTTTGGGCTTTTTGAAGCGAGTAAACATTTGAAGTGGTGGCCATGTTTTTTCGTCAGGCGGGTCATAACAAAATCAGGCCGGGTGTATGGGTTTATACGACCCGGGTAATGGACCAATCAAAATTCGGCATTTGCCAAAAAACTTGGTTGAAGGATAATAAAGTTAGTCATCTCAATAATGCAAGGACCAAGAGGGTGGACA
This sequence comes from Lepidochitona cinerea, assembly GCA_963971465.1. NCBI lineage: Eukaryota > Metazoa > Mollusca > Polyplacophora > Chitonida > Tonicellidae > Lepidochitona > Lepidochitona cinerea. The sequence goes on from OZ020559.1 coordinate 14,315,222, forward strand.
TGACAGCCCTCCATCTTTAAATGTGACTCTGAATGAGATATTATTCAGTTGGTTATCTCACCTTTGATATAATTCAATGAATCTATGATGACAACATTTTCTCTGGTGAGAAGTCTGAAAAAGGGAGAGAAATTAGGAAAATTCATATTTTGTAAATAAATTAATAAAACAAAAATGAGTTATCTATTACATGTTTTTGACCCCTTTGAATTTTCCCCTTATCGTTTCCCTCATTTTTTTGTTTGATTATTTTCGTAAATCTTTTTTTTTTTTTCATGTGGTGGTCTACTCCACAGATCTGTAGTATTGTCCTAAATGGTGTTACCCTAAACCTTTCTTGAAGCTTAAATATGTCAAGTTTCTATAGCTCTGCAAATTTATGTTAATGCGTGATAGGCGGATTGTTCTGGAATTTCTAAGGGTCTATATGAGGGTGTGTTGTTTGTTTTTGGTCAGTCAATTAATAACTCCTCAGAATGCTTAAAATAAGTGGCTGTCGCCATCAGGACCCCCTCGGGTCTGGGCCAAAGAAACCGAAGATATATTTATTTTCCAGACAATTTGTTGCGAGTTAAAAATTACTCCACATACATGCATCACATTTACAAGGAGGTTTTTGGCTGACAGTCATGTAAGGGGCATAACTCTTGAAAAAAACATCCGAGCGCGTTGATTTTCAATAGGCTTCTTGTACTTGCTGTATTAAACAAATGTGTGAAGTTTCAAAGTTGTAAGTTAAAGACTTTTTTAGATAATGTGTTTACAAGGACCAATGGACAGACGGACAGACGGACGACGGAGGCAACGACAATACCCATCGGGCAAAATTTGCCCGAGGGGTAATGATATTTGTATGCAATTCTTTTTTTTATTCTTAATTGGAGAGATATTGATACAGTCAAGCACTTCTGATACAGTCATTTATTTGATCTGCGAATTATATCTAGGCAAAAATGTTACCACTGTGTTTCTAGGATTTTATTCTGTGGATTTGCCAGTGTGTTTCCAGGATATTATTCAATTATAGAATCTTGTCTATATATTTTGTGATTATCAGATCTCCACTGATAAAAATGTAAACTTTGTGAGTTCTCGGATTACAGCTTTCTATCTCGTAACTGTCAGTTCTTAGTTCGTAAACGTAAGTCATTTTGATATGTTTCCTTTCCACTGTTTGTGTAATATTTGCCTGAAAATGTTTTATTTAATTTTTTAAAAATTTAAATCAAAGTTTGTACATAAAATCTGCTGGTCTTTTTGTTTCTTGTTCTTTTATCAAATTGTTTCGTTACATATCTCAATCAACCAAAATTTTAGTATTTGATTTAACATTTTAAAGAATCTTAAAAAAATAGTCTGCTTTTCATTGATGATTTGTGAGTTTGAATCCCACTAAGTTAGTCTAAATATCAATCATCAATTGAAAAATGTAACGTTTCAGAGCGTTTTTCAATAACCGTAAGCATAACACTGAATGACTATCACCCAAGCATACCCACGAAGCCCCAAAGGCTTTTTCCCTTCACTAGAACTCAATGAAAGGAAGATAAATCCATTCACCTGTGGGCTTCGGCCTTTAGTGCACCTCTGGCATCTTTTTCATTCCTACTATCTGCAAAAAATTACAGAATGTTAAAGAGCATAACAAAAACCTTAAAGGGGCATGAGCTGCCAAAATGTTGATATTTTGAAGTAAGAATAGAATGTTGAAATTATCGATTATTTTTCTTAAGATGTATATTTCAGAAGTTTTTTAGTGTTTCTAGTCTCGAAAACGTACAAAATAGTATTGTTTTGAACTAACTTTGGTTTAGAATGAATGAATGGTCGTCCCGGTTATTTAAATTTTGTTTAAATATCAACATTTAATATCAACATTTTGGCAGCTCTTGCCACTTTAATAGACCCTTTCTGCTGAAGGATTGACGCTTGCCCAGAATCTTCGCTGTATGGCAAAATGATGCTAAATTCCCTTTTTTGATCAATCTGACGTCGGAATGGTGTTTACATGTATTTCGTCTATGCTGCAATGCAAAAGAGGCGTGTCACAGTGAATGCAACAGATTGAACAGAGAAATGACGCAAATGCCATGCAATTAGAAAGATCATAAAAACGCCATTGTAAGCCAAAAGGGTCTTTTTAATTAATTTTGCAAAATAAGGTCTCCAAGTCTACATTTTAAAGGTCCCAGCAGAGTTCCTTAAAATATGATAGGAGTAACACCCCTTGGCTTTGATCTGCCATTCAGAAAAGGCACATTTCCGGCTGTATGATAAAATTGGGATCTTTCCAAGATATCCAACTTGTGTGAGTTATTTGTTGTGATCATGTAGGCTACAGAAGGCCTAGTCTGCAATACGTTGAGTGGAATGAAGTTATTGTGATACACCGTACGGGTTCCTTCAATACCACATCAGCATAGAGTGCATTTGAGAAATCTGAGAGTTGATCTTGAAATTTTCAGACAATTATGTCTCAAAATTTATAAACACTACCGACCTAAAACTGTGCAAGGAAAATTCTTTGATAATCCCTTATTGAAGGTAAACTATCATCTGTGGTCCTAAAATCTCTGCATAAAAATAAAAATTCTGCTGTTTAAATTCACTTTGTGTTCAAAAGGATTTTGTCTCAGGCAAGTTTGAAATCATACTCCCGGCAACATCCGGTAATGACGCGGCTAAACTCGGTTTAAAGCATAGGAAATTTAAACTTAGCAAAAAACGTTGTTCACGTTGTGTTCACAGATGATAATTTAGCACTACAAAGGGATTATCAAAGAATTTTCCCAACACAGTTTTAGGTGGGTAGTGTTTATATATTTCGAGTTATAATTTTTTTTAAATTCCAAGAGCAACTCTTAGATTTTTCAAATGTACGCTATGACATGGTATTGAAGAAGGCCATATTGTGGGCGCATCCAAATAACTTCAATAGGGAGCGCAAGTCTCATAAGAATTATTACAAGATTTTGTGATATCAGCCGGCGCCGCGGCCATTATCAACGTTTTTGATGACATTGCAATTCCATTTGATGTATTTTGCTCCATAATGTCAGATTTAAATGTCATGTTGGGACGAAAAATGCTCAGCCACAGGCGCAATGCAGTGCCGGTGACAGGAACTATGCGGAATTCACAAGTGACTTGCACTCCCTATCTACTCAACATATTGCGGACTAGGCTACAAGCGGTCTATACTCCGGCTATGCATATATAGAGGATATTTGTTGTTTATCGGTAAATACCATTTATATTTCATCGAGTGGATTTAAAAAATATGTATTTTCACGATTGGCGAAGCTAGGCTATACTGGCTATAGCATAGCCATAGGCTATACCGGTACTGGCTATTCATATAGAGGTTATCTAACAAGAGCCAGTGTGTTACGATGAATATCACTCAAGTCTATTAATTTTCAAAGTCACGAGCCTCTGGCGAGTGACTTTGGAAATTAATAAACGAGAGTGATATTCATCGTAACACACTGGCTCGAGTCTGATAATGTCCAAAGTCACTCGCCAGAGGCTCGTGACTTTGAAAATTAATAGACTTGAGTGATATTCATCGTAACACACTGGCTCTCGTTAGATAACCTCTATATGAATAGCCAGTACCGGTATAGCCTATGGCTATGCTATAGCCAGTATAGCCTAGGCTATATGCCTAGGCTACTAATAATACTACTAATAGTATCAGTGAGCGACATTAGCGGTGGACCGATAGCAAAATCTATCGTATATTCGGTCGGTCTATGGCAAAAAAAAATGTGGTGGACCAAATGTCTATGGTAAATTTTTGAAGTAGGTGAACGTGAAATTCAATAAGTTGGGTAAAATTGTTTGGAAAGTAAAGTTGTATTCATAATTTAAGCCCTCGCGACGTACTGATCTTACAGCGGTGACGCCAAACAGCTTGCATCAATAGGGGAACGTTTCTACTTGGTCAGGGCTTGTTAGCCGACTGAGAGGTCACGGCTCTCAGTCTAAAGTGAGTGATAACGTCTCCACGCCTGCTGTGCAGGCAGTGACTTAAGCTTATGGACTTGGGACACGACAACACAGTGGTTGAAAATAACCTAGCATTGCATAAGCTTCTCGCTTCAGAACGAAGTATTTACACGTTGGGAGATTTAATAGCTCAGAAATGTATATTACAAGATACAAAGAAAGCAAAGCAAAGGATCTAAAGCTAAAGGGAAATATTATTTCATGTCGCGACGCGAGCCACGTACGTCTAGTAAAGGAAATACCGAAAGTGAAATTAATTTGACATCTTCGACTTCAATTTTAAACCTACGGCCGTACGTCGTTGCCTATGGAACAAAAAATTAAAATTTCTGAAAGATAGTATTTAAACCTAGAGTCTGTTGTGTATGCATTAATGGCAATGACAAGCAAAATTCAGTATCAGATAACACTGACTTTTTATCTCAACACAACAGTACGGCGTATTAAAAAACTGCATCACGTCCTAATCGTTTAGCAAATTAAAGTTTCTGTTACTATTTACTAGTATTAGTTCATTTTCTTAACAAATGTGAGTAAGCAATAACTATTAAAATTATTCTCTTCGTTAATGAAACAAGACAAAAAAAATGACAGTATTGGCCGGCCTAATAGTCAGTCATCCTGAAGGCAAAAATGAAAAGATTTTATTTGTGCATTTTTTTTTTATTTTGAGCTAGCTAAAGGGCCGGTTTAGAGCAAATTTCACACAAAAATTTCCCTCAGGCATGCATGGAGAAAGATATGTCAAATCTTTCCGATGTTCTACATTGTATGTTCTAACTTCAATTTTAATAAGGCGCCGAATACCAAAGTTTATGTGGGATGGAGGTGGGTGGGTTGTCTGATATTTTGATAGTGTTACCCAATCTTGAGTGTCACCCAATTCACATAAATTTAGAAATGCCCATGGATGCCAACTTTGCAGCACTATCATATGGATAGAGCCTTTATACCCATCAAGTCGTATTCTAGACTTTAATTGTTAAATCATGATTTACAAATTACACTCCTTTTCTTATGACTAATATAAATAAACAACTTTAAACACTTGTCTAAAAACGGAGATATATTTCATGACAAAAAAGAATTCATCTATATATAATATTATATATAATACATATAGGGCCTATACTGGTGACTGGTCATTTCGTCCATAAACCTTTTCGTCCAAGACATTTCGTCCATAGATTTAGGTCATTTCGTCCATGGATACAAGTCATTTCGTCCATGACATAATCCAAGGGAAATCTACCAACAACGCTGACTCTGGTCAGGAATAAAATGTCTCTTTGACAACTTCATTCAATAGGTGTTTGTAACCATCAGTTGATGGACGAGTTTGGCGGTGTTTTCGAGTCTCATGACGGAAACACGGAAGTCAGACATGAATTACCTCCCCCTAGTTAATCTTGCCGCGGTTGTCAAAACGCTTGCGACTCACCCTTACATGGTATTGAAGACCTAAGCTATATATATATATATCATGCCTATATTCTTTTGGGCCCAGGCCATTAATGCTAAATAAAAATTCTGATCTGAACCTCTTTAATGGGTATTCGTTGTTTGGCAAAGACAAATAAAAAAAATTGTTTGTACCCTAAATGGGAATCGCAAAATACAGTTTATGTCTTGGTAAAGTAACCCTGCTGTTACAGAAAAGCAGAAAGAAAGACGTGAAACCATTCAAAACTGATATGAAGAAAATAAGTGAAGCCACTCTCTATGGCTTTCTTTGATTATCGGGCATGTTAACAGTGTTCACGATGACACTTGAGTAAACCCATAACAGGGGGTGATCTATAGTTGCTATAAATAGTGGAAAGAAAAAATAAAATTTCATATTCAATCAATTTCTTGTACTATGGACTATCCTTGCGTTGTTTGTGCCGAACCTGTGGAAGACGATCATGAGGCATTGCAGTGTGACGATTGTGATTATTGGCAACACAGGCTTTGCAATTCCGGAATTAGTTCTGAATCCTACCAAAGGCTTTGTGAAGATGAGGCATTTGTTTTAGACTGGACTTGTCGAAATTGTGCTGCACCAAGTTTGAATGTACCAGACAATTCCAACCAGCCGTTGCCAATTTTTGAAAGTACTCGACAAAGCCTTCACCCAAGACCAGATTTATGTGAAACCGTTGAAGAGTAAGTATATTTTTTTGTTTTGACATTTCCGTGTGCAAAAAATGTTAAATGGTTATCGGTATTCTGTACCGATATATATACGATAGCATGACTCAATTTTAATTTTTATTATTTTCAGGTCACTTCTTGATGTTCAGCCAACCACGTCGACAGTAGCGGACGAACCACTGACGTTTAGGCGGATTGAACGTGGAACCACCCGAGGTAAACCACTACTAGTTGACAATGTAGGGTATTTGTATACAATCAAGATGCAAGTGGATACTTGTATTTACTGGACGTGTAGCGTTCGAGGGAAACAATTGAAATGTAAGGCAAGCGTCATTGACAAGGATGGGATCTATACGACAGGACAAAATGAACACGTTCACCCCCCGAAAGTTGGTCTTGCCACAGCGGTTGAAATACGAAAGCAGGTTAGTGATGTTTAATTAAACAATGCTGCATTTTAATAACAAAATTCGACGAAACTGAACATTGTTTTTATTTTTTTCTTCTTTGTTTTGATAGGTTAAGGATAATGCAGCAGCACTAGAGGATGTATTCAAGAGCGCCCCATTGATTGTTGAAAACGTTGTTCAAGCTAATCTTGTTGAATCTGAACCGTGTCCGGCCATACCTAAGACCGAGAACTTGGTGAGGACGACAAACCGAACACGACAACATAAGCGCCCAGATGACCCCACTGATCTCGACTTTGAAGTGGGTTTAATTGCTATTTTTTGGTATTTGATTACGAGATTTTAATTCCTTTTTTACATCGCGAAGCTAAGTTTGTGTCCTACCAGACCCGGCTTGTACAGGAAGGGAAGTTATTAAGGAACCAGCGGTCGTCATTCAGACAGAGACAAGCTGCCATCATTGATGCATGGACAAGCTATGAAAATGGAGAACTTTCTGCGTTTCATCTGTTGAGGGAGATTAGCAATTTACGTGCATTTTAAATATCCTTATTTGAATCTAGGACTACACACTGTCACTATTGTAACAATGTATTTTAATTGAATCAATAAATTTATCTTTAGCATTAATAATTTAAGCGATATGGTATAAAATGTAAATTATGTAGACCTTTTTTCATTTCATGTATATGTACTTTTATATGTTTCTTTATCATTTTCATATTATTTAAATAATCAATGTTCTTTTGCTAAATAAACTTTTTTTCTTACTAGGTAGATTATGGATTCTTGTGAAAATTCTTTTCTATTGCTATTATTAATAATATTATTAATTATCGTACCGGCTTACTTAATATCGAGGCATGTTATTGCAAAATTTTTTATGGAGTTAGATTTGGGGGACTGTTCGAACACGAGAAATGACGTCACAACAGCTTTAACGTTGGATGTACGATAACTGATCCCAGTCACTCTACAAAAAAACATGCAGACGAGCGGGTGAATGTCCGGTCCCTAAAACTTTATTTCTGAGTCTTGGGAACATTTAAAGTATTTGAACAAAAGTCGACTGAGCCCAGCTTCACTTATGTGGAATTTCTTGACAATGCAAACACTGATGTAAATTTTAGCATTGAAAAACCGACAAAAGCCTACCGGATTAAGATCGTCCACATAATAAACTCATGGACTTGTATTCTCAAAATAATGTCCTATAACTGGTACGTATTGAATCTCTATCGATAGAAATGGACATCCATTTTCTTAAAGATTAAGACCTATCATCTAAGATCTCAAATAGTTTTATGGACGAAATGTCCTATATTCATGGACGAAATGACCTAACTTTATGGACGAAGTGTCTTGGACGAAATGGTTTATGGACGAAATGTCCTGTATTCCCTATACTATAGTTTGGGCCATGATGAATTCGGTTGGTCTATCATAATCTCTATATTCATGGACCAAATGTCTACGGTGAATATTTCCCCAATGTCATGCACTGTAGTATCCAGGGCAGATAGTCGGCTTTGGTTCACCATACAATTGGCTAGTAGCGCTTTGTTAGTTTTTGGCAGGTACCTATCCGTCGTTTTGTGACAAAACTGTCCGTCGATTCACGTATTTCCCCAACCTGATCAAGTTTAACATTGTGTTGTTGTTGTTGTATACCTGCATACAGTTGGTTCTTTTCTTGTCCACTGATGCGATCTTTCACAACATGGACTTCTTTTTGTAGTTTGTCACGTAAGAATTCTTCTAATTGGCCACATCTAGTTGACTTCCCACTACACGGGTAGCCACAAATTATGACAAGAGGCATATTTTAGTCTATAAAAGAAGAGAGCTTGAGCTAAAAGGTACTGTTGGTTTCATTTAACCAGTGGCGGTTTTCGCTCACTGTTATACAGACAAGGGGGATAATACACACAGCCGAAACATGGAGAATAGCTCCTCCATCAAGTGGATAAAATTTAATGTGGTAGATTTTTACAAACCTCTGTAGTGAGGCCATTCGTACGAAAGCTCAGAAGGCTCCTTTAAAATCCTTTAAAAACTTTGTCCGTGTTGGGATTCTTAAATTGGAAATTCAAAAAGTAAATATTGAAACTCGAAATTTAGATTCCAGATATTGTTAATAATAATAGATTCTAGATTATTTTATGGAGGGGTTTTACTAAAATAAAGACCACTTATATAGGCAGAAACTGTAGTTCTTTAGATTTTTTTAACCAGGCTTGTTCTGTTCTTTTTAAAGCTCTCCTCCCTAGGAAGTATTCTATTAGATTACTCCGAAGGATGAAATCTAACACAGTAAGACAAATCATGTTTCCCCCTTCATCCCCCGATACGCTTACCTCCCCTTCACGAGTGTACCACTACCGTCCAACATTTCTCTCAGGTACATCAATGAAATGCCTTAAGACGCGATGCAAACTCGATATATACGTACCCGATCGCGGGACCTTTTTCGGAGAACAAACTCGCAACAAATATCAAATGGCAGAGAATCTTAATTGTGACTCCTCTAACATCGTGTATGTAGGCCTAATCACGTGCAAAAAATGTCGCAAACAGTACGTCGGAGAAACTCAGAATTCTCTACGACAAAGAGCAGCCAACCATTTATCTAGCATAAGACTTAAACATGATGTACCCGTGGCACAACATTTCAATACTCAAGGTCATTCGGTCAAGGACCATTTTGAAATCATGCCTATTGAGAAAATCCCATTTCTCACTTCCGCTGCAGATACGAAGCACAAACGTTTGGAAAGGGGAAGTTTTTGGATTCAAACATTACAAACTATTTATCCTTTGGGTTTGAACTTGTACCCCGGAAGATGTCGTGAAAAAACTATAATACCATTTGTGTTTCAGTATAACAAAGCTAGCATCGCTATGGCCAAGATTATAGTAGAAGAATACAAACTACTTCAAAGTAAACTTGCTCGACCTCTGACCCAAAGGCCAGTCATTGCTTATAAAAAGAACAAGAGTTTGAAAGACATACTGGTCAGGGCTAAACTCCCCTGTCTGCCTTCTACCTAGGTTTTCTGGGAAAGAGTATGGGGGGGGGGGGGGGCATAATATATAGTCTGACGATATTCTTACTATAGCTTAAGATGCGTAAGCATTGTCAATGTAATACAAAGTGTTCCAGAAAATTCTACTGACTAAGGCCAAGCTCCTGTCAGTCGTCAACCTAATGAAATATCATAGGTTTACTTTATTACAACAATTTATGATGGGGTATAAAGGTCTAAATGATATACCTCTTTTTAACACAATTAGAAACTTGTCTCTGTGGTTATTTTAGACAAGAAGATTTTCCCTGTGCCCGTGTGTTTTAGTGTACATAAATATATAGGCCTACTTTCTGTATATGGTAGCTTACTAGAGCAACTACTCTCATTATCAGATAATAACCTGTGTATAGTAAAACGGGAAGTATGAATAATGAATAATTTTACATGATAGGCCACAGTCAAAACTCCGAAGAAAGAAAGCATAATTATATTGTTCAATATTTCAATATTAATGTTCAATGATGATGATTTAATAAACCGAAATATTGAACATTAATTAAGAATGAATAAAACAAATACAAAAGTTAATCACTGATAGTTGTTATTCCCACGCTTATTATTAGGAGACTGAATTATTTAGATTTTTTCTAAAACTTCTGCTAAATAGATATAAATATAAAGATTTGATTGACTTTGGTGAAAGGTTGTAGGTCGGAGGATATCCTTGACCTTCGGCTAGTAGGCCTACCTTGTTATTCTTTTAAGGAGACCGAAGGGAGTAAAATCTCAATAGGGGCCTATTTCTATGCAGCTGTCAACGATTTTAATTTAGATATATTTACTGTACCCAACGTTTCAATGAACATACTAACATCGTTATCGAGTAGTCAATATCGGAGGCTGTGTTACGTATTTAACAAACCTTTGACTTCTTGCTTCCAAACTTCTAAACGCCACTTAAATAACGTATTTTTGGGCTGAGTGGGGTTTGATTGATTAATTGATGTTTTACGCCGCACTCAAGATTATTTCACTTATAGATGGTGGCGTTGTCAGGTTTAGTGTGGGAGGAAACCGGGCTCATTGCCAGGAGGAATCCCCCGACCTTCAGCGAGTAGCCTACCTAGCAACTCTTCCACATGCCACGACCGACTGAAAAATACACTCAGAAATTTTTCAATTTTTATTTGGTCTCAGTGTGATTCGAACCGGAGTCGCATCGACGGAAGGTGTGGGACTGAGGGACGATCCCCCGAACCCACTGGACCACCGAGGCCCCTAGTGACGTTTGGTGTGGCCTAGATGTATTTTTGCGCGTAACTGTCATAGCATCGTATCTCTACAGTATGGGTTATCATGACGTAGGTTGCCAGCATAGAGCCCGGTTTCCTCCCACAATAAAACTGGCAACACCGCCATATAAGTGAAATAATCTTGAGCGCGGCGTAAAACACCAAACAATCAATCAATCATGACAGTAACGTAAAAACTAACGCTACGTCGCTTTGTGAAACGGGCTCTAGCCTCTGAATGAAGTCTTTGTCTTGTACCAGTCGTGGTGTATCAATACTGTCGAACCAAGAAGGATTCTGTACATGCCCGGCGTCCGTTTTTAAGGATAACATCTCGCAGTTGCATAGGCCTATTGCACCCCTTATGCCAATGGATGAAGGAAAGCACCCACGATAACTTAAAGTGGCATGAGCTGCCAAAATGCACACTTTTTTCATAATCTATGATCGCCACGACAGTAAGGGGCTTTGAGGGCCATCGAAAAACTAAATAATTTGCGTTGGAATGAGGAAAATCCATATAGTATGTGGCCTGTACGAACCGAAAACGTGTTCAAAAAGTAAACAAAATCTAAATTACCTGGGCGACCATTCATTCATTCTAAGCCAAAGTTAGTTCAAAACAATACTTTATCGTACATTCTCGAGACTAGAAGCACTAAAAAGCTTCTGAATTATACGTCTTGAGAAAAATAGCCAATAATTTCAACATTCTGTTTTAACGTCAAAATATCAACATTTTGGCAGCTCATGCCACTTTAAGGAAATATTTTTGAAAATTAGTTAAATCTGTTTTAACGAAAAATGTGGATGATTGTCTCTACTGAGCTACCGTAATGCGGGGTATAAACTAAACCAATCTATGAAAACAAGCAGATCCATTAGGTTATTTTAGACAAGAAGATTTTCCCTGTGCCCGCGTGTTTTAGTGATCCTAAATATAAGAATAATTACAGGAAATGTACTACAACATATTGGCAAGATTTCAATAGGGTAGGTGGAGTTTCTATCGCGCTTACGTATGCACAAGTTGAGTCCTGCTGCTTGGATTAAGAGCGATAAATCCTCTGAGGAGGATTAATTCTTTATCTGTGTCAATTGAAATATACATGATCCCCTGGAGGTGATAATCAATCTATTGTAATCGGTATCGGTTGATACATGTATCAATGGTCTGGATGGGGGTTATTTGTAATATTTATTTGGTGTGGGATGAGTGGTTGGCCGGCACCAAAGCGGCGAGCCTCGTGGGAGCGGTGTATTTTATCTGGTTCTCTTATCAAACTTTACAGGCAGTTTCACAAAAATAATCTTGAATATGGCGGAAAGCCCTGATCAATCAATCAATCAATAAATCAGCGACAGATTTATGCGATCCTCAGACACTATCTACAGCTTTTCATAGCTTTCTTGGTTAATGTCTATCACATGCATTTGATTGATTGATGTTTTACGCCGCACTCAGGATTATTTCACTTATATGGCGGCGTTGCCAGGTTTAACGGGTGAGAAAACCGAGCTCATTGCCCGGAGTAAACCCCCGACCTTCGCCGAGTTCCTGGCAACTCTTCCACATACGGCGACAGAGTGAAAAATCCACTAAGAATTTTTTTAATTTGTACTGTGTCTGAGTGGGATTCCAACCCCCGCCGCATCGATGGATTGATTGATTGATTGTTTGGCGTTTTACGCCGCGCTCAAGATTATTTCACTTATATGGCGGCGTTGCCAGTTTTATTGTGGGAGGAAACCGGGCTCTGTGCCCGGAGAAAACCCATGAACTTCCGTTGGTAAACGGCAAACATCTCACATCGGTCGTTCGAGTGAAAACCCAGTCAGAAAATTGTCCAATTTTTGGGGACTGAGTGGGATTCGAACCCGCGACCCGCATCGATGGAAGGTCTGAATGGGACTAAGAGATCACTCTTAACCCACTGGGGCTCGTACTACTGGCGAAAAGTAGCGCATAGGTTTACAGCATCGAGTTGCGCCTCCAGATTGCGACCTTGCGCACCTTACGCCAACTTAGTAGAACGAGCCCCTAGACATATGGCTCCAAAGTCAGGACCGCCAACCGTATTTGCTTTCGTGATGTTTTCTATGGGATTGCTTAAATCTGGGATTAATATAAATATTAATATATCAATAATCGTCCCAGCTTGAATACAAGAGTAGAAATAAATAACCGATTAATTGATATTTTACGTCGCACTCAAGACTATTTCACTCTTCCAAGACGCCGATGACTGGTTTGTCGAGCTAGGAAACGGGACTCATTACCAGGAAGAGCCCCCGAATTCCACATGGGACGATCGAGTGAATTTCACATGGGACGATCGAGTGAATTTCACAGGGGGCGATCGAGTGAATTTCACATGGGACGATCGAGTGAATTTCACATGGAGCGATCGATTGAATTTCACATGGGGCGATCGAGTGAATTTCACATGGGGCGATCGAGTGAATTTCACAGGGGGGCGATCGAGTGAATTTCACAGGGGGGCGATCGAGTGAATTTCACAGGGGGCGATCGAGTGAATTTCACAGGGGGCGATCGAGTGAATTTCACATGGGGCGATCGAGTGAATTTCACATGGGGCGATCGAGTGAATTTCACAGGGGGCGATCGAGTGAATTTCACAGGGGGCGATCGAGTGAATTTCACATATGGCGATCGAGTGAATTTCACAGGGGGCCATCGAGGGAACTTCACATATGGCGATCGAGTGAATTTCACATGGGGCCATCGAGTGAATTTCACATGGGGCGATCGAGTGAATTTCACATTTGGCGATCGAGTGAACTTCACATATGGCGATCGAGTGAATTTCACAGGGGGCCATCGAGGGAACTTCACATATGGCGATCGAGTGGATTTCACATGGGCCATCGAGTGAATTTCACATGGGGCGATCGAGTGAATTTCACATGGGGCGATCGAGTGAATTTCACATATGGCGATCGAGTGAATTTCACATGGGGCAATCGAGTGAATTTCAAAAGGGGCGATCGAGTGAATTTCACATAGGGCGATCGAGTGAATTTCACATGAGGCCATCGAGTGAATTTCACATGGGGCAATCGAGTGAATTTCAAAAGGGGCGATCGAGTGAATTTCACATGAGGCCATCGAGTGAATTTCTCATGGGGCGATCGAGTGAATTTCAAAAGGGGCGATCGAGTGAATTTCACATGGGGCCATCGAGTGAATTTCACATGGGGCCATCGAGTGAATTTCACCTGGGACGATCGAGTGAATTTCACAGGGTTGTTTGGGTGTTTGATGTTTTACGCCGCACTCAGGATTATTTCACTTATATGGTGGCGTTGCAGGTTTAATAAGGGAGGAAACCGGGTTCATTGCCCGGAGGGAACTCCCGACCTTCGGCGAGTACCTGGCAACTCTTCCACATACGGCGACCGAGTGAAAAATACAAGAGGAAATCTTCCATATGTTATGTTTGAGTTTACGAGACAAATAAGCCTGGAAAAAAACTAACAAAACAAATAATTCACAAAAAGACTTTATTTGATAAATTGCAACTGAAAGACGGCTGATACAAAACGCCTCAATACCATTTACAAAGACTTGTGGAACTGTTTTAGTACTTAAAACGATCTCGCGAGATCGACGCCATCTTGGATTCCAATGGAGGATAATCGCCTCATCAAAGAGACACTAAACACACGAATGTTCTATTTACAAATCTGAATGGAAATAACTAACTATAAATATAACTCCTAAACCACCTTATATTGCGAGTGAACGCTGAATACATTTCTAACAAATTCTAAACATTTGAGCAAAATATGAACAAAAACAATTGCACAAACGTACGGCAACTAAAAAAATGGATTCAAATAAACCATTATGAAGATTTGGGTGTGAGACATGCGCAGCTTGAGTTTGGCCCTCAAACGTCAAATCTTGATTATAGTTAAGCTGTCCGCAATTGAGGACAATATCTACGGTGATTGGATAAAATAAAACGGTATCTTAACCAGGTTGCCATGGCAATAATACTCTGCTGTAACTCAGTCAAATGAAAGACAAGCATGTTGGCAAGTCACGTGATAGCGAACTTTTACCAAATTTTCAAATACAAAATCGATATTTTAGAAAATACAATTCGTTTTAAAAACGAAAAAGCTAGATATTACAGTGAGAATTAGCAATAACCGGATTTAAACCTAAGCTCACAGATTTATCGACCATATCAAATAGTCAATATAAAAAAAAACGCAAATAACTAAAATAAAGGCCTGTTCTGAGTGTGCGATTTGCCGTACCGACTTGTAGGATGGGATTAAAATACATGCTTTTAATTGGTCGATACGATTTGTCCACCAATCAAATGCATCCATTTGAATCGCATGCCACAAGTCGGTACGACAAATCGCACAACGAGAACGGGCCTTAACGTTCTATTAACCTTCTTAATGGAAATTTGACTGCCATTTCGTAATACCTTTAGCAGCCCGGTGATACCATTAATACCTTACGTTCAATACAACTCAACCTTGCAACTGGAAAATTGTCAGATGAAAAAATCTTTCAAAGTTTCTGGAGTATAAAGGAATAATAGACTTTTGTTCCATCACCATTTTTGGAAAGTAAAAATTTACAAAACATTGAAAGTTGAAAAAATGTTATAACAGGTGGTACAGTTGATTTTGGCCAGGTAAAATTTAGCAAAATTACGAAATTATCCAGACAAAATGTTATCTGAGAAGCCAAGGGAATGGCGGCGACTAGGCCGGTTGTTTGTCGAGGCGTTAAATGACGCGGCGTCACAAAGATCCCTTCATGACGCTACGTCATTTTAAATGGCAATAAGCTCATTTTCTTTTCAACAAGCGGTCCCAACAACCCAAATGTTGAAAGTGTCGATAATGTTACGCAATAACAAGACAAAACTTAAGTCAGAATGTTGTATGTTAGCTTAAGGCAGACTTGAACCTGCAACACATTTTAGCCTTGCTAAAACTTATTACAAGTACGTCGTTGTGCAACCCGCCAACATTTTGCATGCCATTAACCATTGGTTAATTCAAGTACACTTTCATTCAACATGCGTAACTGCTTTTTGGACAAGGTTACTTCAAAACGAAATTATTCTTGTGGCGCTTCGTCAACTATCCTTGCCTATTAAAGTATAGCCCGGATTATCGGTCTAAAGGGCGACTTATTTTATATTTGGCTGGTAATGTGAATCACCCTCTGACGAATAAGGAAAAAGAAATTCGGCAGAGCCCAGATTTCTCGGCTAATTAAAGTATAATGGTAAAACCGTTGTAATAACACGTATGATAAGGTATTTCGAGTGTGGTGAAGATAATTCCTAATTGCTACAGACATGGCGCCATTACACGCACTGTCATAAACGTGACAATAATAATATTGTGGTGGATTTCGCTGAGACCCAAGTGACGTCATCAAAAAGTTTAAACAGGTTTCTATACACAATATAAGAAGTTGAGTAGCGGTTTCGTAATCGATGCATTTAAGTCTTACAGACAACGGACAAACATAGCGTCCGCGACAGACAGTTCATAACGTAAAATTAAAAAAGTTCGTTGTCACATTTTCAAAGATGTCTACTTCAACGTACTAATTAGAATGCATATGGATGACGTTAGTAACCGGGGCATATTTATCAACTTTAAAACCACTTCGTGTGCAGGAGCAAATGAACTTTATCATGACCTCCTTCGCTTCAGTTGATATTAGAAGTTAACAAACTCTAGAACTCTTCGTGGGCAGCTGAGGTCGGTTTCACAAAGGAATTTGGTTTTGACGTTGCATGGATAAGTAAACCTAATACACCTTAGTGCAACCAGCCCCAGGGCCGGTTGTTCAAAAGCGTCTTAGGCTTAATACCGGTATAACTTTGTAACATCACAATTGAATTGCTTTGTTACGCTACGTCATTTATACCGGTATTAAGCCTAAAGGTCCGTTCTCGCCGTGCGATTAGTCGTAACGACGTGTAGGATGCGATTAAAATGCATGCTTTCAATTGGTCGTTATGATTTGTCAACCAATCAAATGCAGCCATTTGAATCGCATGCTACAAGTCGGCACTACAAATCGCATAGTGAGAACGGGTCTGTATACACTTTTGAACAACTCAGCCCAGGTTTGAATGACGTCTCAATTGTGACGTTGCAAAGTTATACCGGTATTAAGCCCAATACGCTTTTGAGCAACCGGCCCCTGGAGCACATGACGTCCGTAACGCTAGTTGATCCCGACGTAGGCTTGCCACTTATACCACGAAGGGGCAGAAGTTGGTTTTATACTAATTGCTCTCTTCACTATGGTAGAATATATACCAGAAAAAGCAGTACGATATCTCGCGTTAGAAAAGTAAATCACGCGTGAAATTCGATCTGGAGTAATTTGGTCCCGATTCCAATCAAAATTATCAGTAAGGAATGTTCGGAGATATTTCTAACAGTTAGATTTGTAAAATTTCGTTGTTCGTTCTTGGGTAACGTTTACTATTTCAGTGAAGACCTGATCATGCAGTTGTAGCATTTGTCCCAAACATAGATAAATCTGTGTTTTGCCTTTCTTGAATAGCCATATGACGTTAAGCCAACAGGTACGCGCGCCTTTTAAGACTGTAATTCAACTCAATAAAGGGTTTATAAAAAAAGGGAAGAATTTGCAGATTGTTTTGCTGCCAGAGCGTACATTGAGATTTACCACAAAAAACAATCCAGCATAAGCCAATTTAAATATGAGTAAGCACGATATTATTAGTGATTCTCGATAACAGCCACTAAATTTCTAGCAAATCATGACTGTAAATTACTAGGCCTAAATACGAAATTTGGAGCGAGTCTCGATGATCCGTATGAGATAACCAGCAAATATTGAGTCCTCTCAAAATTCCTAGCAAATCATGAATGTCAGCACGAAATTGGGAGCAAATCTTAACTGTCAGTAGGAAATTCGGAGCAAATCTTGACGGTGAGCAAGGAATTATCTACAAGCATCGATTCAGGGATACTATTGAATGAAAGGCCAAAATAGACAGAAACACAATGCCCGAAGGCTTTCTCACAACCACTATCGTTTACTTATTGCAACAAACTTTGATAACTGTCATCAGTTGGCACTATGTCGTTCTTTTATATAACAGCACTGAGTTTGAAATTGGTGGGCCAATGGCGTAGGCTTATACCAGAGTTCTCAATATCAAATATGGTCCCGGAGTTACGTTCCTTTGAAAACCGACTTTCGGTTTCCTGGAATGTTATACGTTTGAAAAAAGGGTCTTTACTTTTACCACAGGCTACGGTCGTTGTTCAAGAAACTATTCGATACGTACCATCTATATACAAATTCACGGGTGTTAATATATACCCAATACAAATAGATAATTATAATAATAATAAGCATATGTATGCATCGAACGTTCACGTACATTATATATAATAATACAATAATAATATTAGAATATTACTAATATTTCTCATTAGAATAATAATATTACATAATAAATACAACTTAAAATTCAAAAGGAAATTATACAAAGTTACATATTTTAATAAGAGAAAAACATTGTTTAAAAAAAGACGGAAATATATAGAGACAATTACACAGGTAGGCCTATCGTATATCAAGTGACCCCAGAGGAAATTATGACATACTTTTTTCAGAATAGAATTGCACAAATCTCTGTCTTTAGGCTAACCGGAACCCATTCTATTCAGCTGGCCCATGATGAACCGGTACAACCGAGGTGGGGCCTGTATATTTGATACCAAGCTGAAGTTCTTATAGTTAAAGTAACATTTGAAATAGGCGTAACTTTCACCAGTTTCGCAGAGCGACTAACGGGCATAGAATGTATTAGTTAAGCAGTGGTGCTTTTAAAGTTGTGTTTATACCGCATCGATCCTAGATACGTAGCCTACTTTCACGTCCGTTTTAACGTGTTCATCCAAAATGTCAGCTAACTGTCCAAAAACATATCAAGGATCTGAGAGAAAATTGATGTTAAATGTGTTAACCCAAAAATGATGTGATTAAATTTTCTCACGGAAAGTCAGTTACGCCGAATCAAGCCAAATGTACTTTGGAACCACACACCTATGCTACCTACTATACGGGGTACCATTAGTTTACGCTCGTGTAACCAGCCGAGAGGATTATTTCAAACTTGACTGAGTGATGATTGCACGGGAAATCAACGCTGGTTATAGGAGCATATTTTGCTTTATCTTCTCGTGACAAGGTTAAGTAGGAATATTCTAAGCCGTTTTTATAAACGGGATCGTCGACCATGTTCTTGAGAATACAAGTTACTTGCGCCAGCTCAAAGGTTGTCAATCCGTATAACACATGCTCTTAATTCTGGATAGGCCGACGACGAAACAATTTTGTCCCAAAAAGCGCATACAAATGTTAACAGAGAAAAGAGATACGAGTATGTAGTTATCAAAGATTGTATAAAGATTAACACGAGTTATGTAAAAAGAGCAAAATCTCTAAAATCAGGCAAAGATCTCCAGTTTTACATAGAGGGAGAAGGCACACGTCAATCATTGCATTCCAACCAATCACAGAACAGGAGAGGTATAAATTTACATGTCACGTGATACATATATTATGCTAAATCTAAAGAGCGTTTCAAATGTAAGCTCATATAGATACACATGTTAGAAGATACATACTTTATGCAAAGTTCAATCCTAAATAGCATCTACATATCCTAAGAGTAAAAAAACTTACAAGTATTTGTTAGAATTATCAAAGAGGGAAAACTTTATAAAAAAATGCAAATGATCTAGGCTAGTGCTTGACCTACCCTCAATACAACTTGAAAACCGATTTTCCTCTTCAAATGTATGTTTATAGCACTTGGTAACTGTTGATATACTGAGGGTAACAATATATTACTTTTCTTATAAATCAGACATTAAAAGTTGATATAAAACAAAGAGGAGTTTTAACGTTGTATAAGTTCAAAATCTCAGTTCGGACAATGTACGTAAAACGAGGCAAAACCATAAATAATATAACTTGAGTAATGAAGCGGGTTTAATGTTACATATTTTTAAGATTAAGTGAAACCAACCCGAACCATCTTTTCACAAAGTATCACAAAATTAAACGTTGGCCTTACATATTTCTAAAGGTAATTTCTAAATCAGGTTCGTCCGTTTTACAGTCAAGGTTTATAGATAAATTTGTCGTTTTGTAAAAGTTCCCCATGCTTGATAGGCCTAAGGGTTAAAATGAAACAAGTCGAAATGAACACTCTTTGAGATGTATTTATTAATCGCCATTTTGACGCATATCTTTTAGGAAAATACGCCATGAATTAAACTAATGTCTGATGCAATTGAAGTAAAATTGGCACATCAGTAAGATAAACACTAACGTATTGAAACGAGTACAAAAGTGCTGTCAACTTGACAAGTTTTCCGGTCACTTCAGATAAGCCCAAGGGGAGGTCACTCTAAGAGACAAATGAAAAAGGGGAGACAACTCTTTGAAAGTACCCTGTTTTTATAGTTCAGTTTAAAAAAAATAGTTAAATTGTGAAAGAGAATAGACAAATTTTAATCAATTGCAAAGCCCATCTCTCACAGATATTACACGTTTTGTAAAATAAAATAAAATAAATAAAAACAACAGCCTGAAATACTTGTAGACCCAGAATACAGTCTTTTCATTATTGCAAACAAAACAGGAAAAAAATTAGACAATAATTTTATATGTATCGTAAACGTTTAGTTAATTGTATTTTACAGAATAAACCAAACAACTTATAACTAGGATTAAGTGTAAAGAATAAATATAGTCACTTATGCCAGGGAAAATTATTCATTTTTTTTTTCACATGTCAATAAATAGGTTAATTACTTTAGAGCAAGATTATGCCAAGACATATGTCATAGAAGCTGTTCTTGAAATGGCGCTTACGTTATTGTTAGAGAAGCAAACTCTTTCATAGTTATGTTCAAACCTGTTCAAGAAAGTTTATAAAGAACCATTGGATTTTATTTCATCAGTAAAGTTGCTGTAATCAGTGTTATACTTTTGCCAGCATTAGAACCCCATAGTATCCTTGTGCCACTATGTATAGGCGTATAGCTGATTGATAGATGTTTTCAGCCGCATTCAAGATTATTTGACTTGAAGTTGGCCTATATTCAAACTGCCTGAATACAAAATGTGTGGTAAGCAAAATGGTAGTTTTTTTTTTCTTGTTGTCTACATTAGTAAGTAGGCCTACCATATCAAATCTGAGGATTAAAGGGAAAGCACTCTGTGTACTGATCACTGGCTTCAGACATATCAAGCCCATTAGAATAATTACACAAGTTTTTGGAAATTAATTTACAAATATTTATAAATAATTGCATGAAAAATGAATGGTTATAATATATCTACAATTAATACTAACATTGGACCCCTAGTTAGAAATTAAAAAATTCATTTTATTTACAAATTTCAAAGGGGGAGATTCAACCAATTTCACAATCTTAATTTTTTTTTTTTTGTAGATTTTTCTTAAATTTTTGTACAATTTGAAATTGTAATAATGTATAGGTAATGTACAAACAACCTTTAATTCAGTTCCTTCCATGCTGTAGGCTTAATGTTAGGTCATATTAGTACATGTATTTACATTTCAACCTATTTTGACAATCACTGTCAATGACACCCAAGATTTTCATTGGACGGAAAGGTTAAAGATGGGAGAAATATTAACCAATCAGAACACAGATGAAAACATTTGAAAATTTAAATAAGGAATGAGAATATTAAACAATGTTTTAACAGTAAACAGGACAGATATAAGAAAAAAATAAGGAGAAGAAATTGAGTACATGGATGAATTTTAACAATGGAATTTTAAAGAAACCAAATGCACTTTGACGAATTAACAATTGCAGGTATTTACTAAGATTCACAAGGATTCGTTGCCATGGCAACTTAAATTGAGCCCCGCCCCGAGCATAGTAATATATTAGATTGCATAATGAATAGATACCACCTTGATAGTTTCAAGAGTAGATTATTTAACTAGTCTAATATTTCAAATATAAAACAATTATAGATATTCACAACATACTTGACATAAATTATTATTAAACAGCCCGTTTGTTTAGGTATTCACATATAAGCTTTAACCAGGCATACGGTCTTATTTCAGACAGTATCATAACATTTATATATAATATCTTTTACAATTTGACTACATAATAAATACAAATTCATCTATTGTCTAAATCACATCTAACTAAATCAACATTTATATACACTAACAACCTTCAATGATACAGGAAATGCCAGAAGATATCTTTCGTTATTTTACAAGAATTTGTTCACAAGACAGGAGTAATCTCAGTAACATTACCTTTGAATTCCGTCGTTTCCAGTTGAATAAGGAATTACAGGTTTTATGGATATGTTAAGCAAAGGGAGACAACTCTTCACTTGCAAAAAAGATATTTTATAGAATTTAGAGTTGTCCCCCTTGAATTAGGTGTTACTTTTTGTGTTACTTTGTAACTTACAGAAATCCAGAATGCAGCATTATGATTTTCCAAGTGGATGCTATCAAAAAGTTGATGCCACATGTTGGGGGAAAAGGCATTTTTTACCGTGAGGGTATTTTTCATGGCCATAAATTTATGGATTCTAAAAAACAGAACCTTGTGGTTGCATCAGTACCTCATTATTTGGATCTCTCTGTCCCTGAGGAAAAAAAAAAGGAAAAAATGTAAATTAAAAACTTTTTTAAAAATAGAACTGAGCGTTTCGTAATTTCAAAATAGATTGAATGATGTTTTTGCCACAATCAAGATTATTTCACTTCGGCAAGTACATGGCAACTTTCCCACATAGAGCGACCAATCAAAAAATGAAATTAATTAGAACCGTTTCAAAACAATAATCCAGAGAATATGCTGTAAAACATTATCATCGATCCTACGTCAAATTAATCTTAAATAATAACAACAGTCCAGTAGGCCTAAATGAACATAAATATTTTTCTTTACAGATTTGAAATATCCTGATTAAAGAAAGTAGCTAAACTGAGATTTTAATATTTTATTTTTTAAATTGAACATTTTCAAACCTTCACTTTTCAGAACACTGGCACTCACCACTGGTATTATCATATTTATCAAAAATATTTTTTTTTTTATTAAATTTTTTTTGGGGTTGTCCTTATAATTTCTTTCACAAAACACTTTTGAATGAATCCGTTTAAATTAAAAGAATGACGTTGAACAATTTTTCGGGAGGGAAAAATATAATTTAATACATGCTGTGTAACACAGACTAAATAGTAACAAATTAAATGATGAATGAAAATGAACTCTTCTAAACTGTGGGGCATGCCAGTTACTTGTGGTGAAAAGTGCCAGTGCTGTGAAGAGTGAAGAAGACTATTTCCACCACCATTAACAAAAGAGCGCTATTAAAGGGAGCTAATCCTTACTTGTCAAAGCACTGCAATTGGGCTGCCTATTTCCCCCATCTTGTTTTTAGCATACTCAATCCTAAGTCTTCTCTCCGAAGACAAAAGCACAAAACCTTGTAACCTATTCATAGCTTCAGAAGCCTGTAGAACATCCTTTAAGGATACGAGAAAAAAATAAAAATGGAGTTTATTTTTTTGCTTATTATTTACTGTTTAGTTGTAGGCTTACTCAAGATTGTTTCACTATGTCAAGGCCAGTGTTACAATGGATCAATTGACTGAAGTTTAACGTCACACTTAAGAATATTCAACTTATATGGCAGCATTTTCTGGTTTAGTGGGGAAGGAAACTATGTTAGCTTGATCTTGTCCTGGGCATAGGCGGGTAGGGGTACCTGCCAACCCTTTAATATACAGCAAGCACTTGTGAAATCTTAGAAATTTCTCGGGTTTTGTTGGGCAAGGTCGAATTTGAATCTGTGAAACCTCGATGGAAGGCTTGTGCCAGAATTAAAGACAACTCTATTAAAGACAACACCCCCCCCCCCCACTCCCCATTGACCGTTTAAAAAGTGCTTCACACATTTTACACTCTAAAAAAAGGTAAAATGCCAATAAAACTTAGCCAAAAAGATATGAACACCACCCCTTATCCCCCAAGTTTACCTCACATAAATTTTGATATTATGCTACCAATACACAACTTTCTTCAGTCAAAAGTGTACATGTATGTTGCTCTTTTCGCGCAAGTCGACAAATATGGCGCAAAGAGGTCTTGCAGCCCCCAGCTCTCCCCATAAAAATTTACAAGTAAAATATATATATCACTATATGAGTGTGGAAACAAAATAGCCTATAACTTTTCATGCACCCACAAGGTGGCAATGTCGAAACAAAATGGTGCCACAGTAAAAACAAGGTTTGTTATTTGATAGTCTAAGGTGTGTCTATCCACACTGTAGGCCACATCACAAACTAACTGAAAAATTGAAGCCACACAAGCAAGTGCTCATTATTGTGAATTAATGGACAGACAAGTCACACAGGTTAAACCTAAAACTTACAGCTCTTTAGAATAGGAGATACGAAAACAAGTATCAGTTGCTTAGCAACTTAAAAACTATCCTCTTGCAAAAATAGTATTCTCCTTGGAATGAATTACTGCGAGTTTCTAACAAGAGAAATTTTGTTCCTTTGCAAGATTTAGAAATTAGACACAAATGAAATATTGACGCTCCTGTATGGTTTCGTAAAATAAAACCAATAAACACATAAAGTGTTTCTTCGTCTTCAAGGGAATTAGTTTGTGTAATTTTTTTGCATCTTCAAATAAAATCATAAAATAAGTAGAGCTTGTCCTTCCCAAAGTTAAAAAGCTGTTAGTTTGAGTTCTATATGAATTACTGTAGATGAGTTTGATTAAAGGGGCTGTAAATATCCCGAGAATTCCACGAAATTTTGCGTTCCTGTGATGTCACTGAAGTTGAGTTTGCTGCTCGATTTTAATTGTTCCAACGTCATGGTCACTTGTGACTTGTTAGAACGTCAAACGGAATGACAGTCCAGGGCATATTTCAAAAGGAGTTTAATCGACAGCTAAACTTATTCGCCAAATAAAACAGCATTGCTTTACATTACAGATAAAGTCACAGTGTTACTAGTTATAAACTCGGAGCAGGTTTTCATCAAACTGGTTTCCATTAATTGAGAAACCAAGTTGATTGGACATGATCACGGGCAACGTAAAGCGTAACCGTGGCTTTCGTCCGATTCCTGCTGTTTATGAAATAACTCCCAGGAATGACATCATCATTGTAATTTGTAATAGATGCTGTCAGAGGAACCTAAATATCGTGGAATCTCTGGGATAGTGTACACGCCCTGTCTTGTGTTAGTCATCAGCAAACTTACCTGGAATTCAACGAAGGCTACAGGTGATCCCCCTTTACTGTTCATCCTGATCCTGCTAAAACCGGGAAATCTGAAAATGTCAACAATAACGATTTGGTCAGTATATACGGTCGGGATTTAATCTTCAAGATGATTGATTGACTGATTGATGTTTTACACCGCTCTCAAGATTATTCCACTTATATGACAACGTTGTCAGGTTTAGTGGGAGAGGAACACTGGCTTATTGCCCGATGGAAACCCCAACCATCGGTGAGTACCTGGCAACCAATCAATTGGGTATCAATAGTGTCCTTCAATGCAGGCTAACAAACTAAGGTCCTGACAGAAGAAATTGTTTGGCCACATGCTACAGTTCCCCCCTTCCACATCTTGATCCAAACTGTAACCACACACTTGCCTGCATTAGGAAGGCTAACGTATAGCCTATGGGAAGGATGCACAAACAACAAGGTTGCCATAGGCTGTAGGTTAGCCATCTTAATGCAGTGTGCTTACGGTTTGGATCAAGATGCTGGGAAGGGGGGATGTTTGACGCCAGACTTAAAATTGTGTCATTAAATGGGGGGCTTGTCAGGTTTAGGGGAGGGGGGAGTGGGGCACCCCAACTTCCCTTGGCAGACCCCCTGGCAACAATTTTAATTTCCGTGTTAAAGTAAAAACCCACTCTGCAATTTGCTGTTGCGGAGGATCAATGTGTGAAAAGGGCTGATGGGATGTAAGCTTGGAAAAGGTAATGTAGTGGAGATTTGTTGATTGATGTTTAACGCCATGCTCCTTAACATTGGGGCATAGGCAAAACTACATGTATGATCTGTGGAAGGATGGAACCCTCCAAGATTAATGTATGATCTGGCCAAGTTTCCAAATGAATGCAGAAATGTATGACAATACTAATAGGACAGACATTTAACATGAACAAGACAGTACAATTAGACAAGTGATTCGATCAAGTGCTTCGTGTGGGCACTAGAGTCATGCAGTGCAAAGTGAGCGACCATATATCAGACGTCAAAAGCAACACACTTTGTCTCATCATTCAAAACAACCAATGAAAGTAGACAGAATGGGTCAGTTTTGTAATGAACAATTAAACTACCGATAGAGGGTGCCATGATAGATTAACTAGTGAGGAGTTTTATCAGTAGAAAGGGCAATGCGCCCCCACAAACGTCACCACCACCCACCCACCCTTGTCTTTATCTTGTACACCTAGCCAACTAGTTGCTGAGTGTTAATTTGGCTTCACTAGACAAAATTATGGGATGAAAGAGGAATCTTGTTTGAAGTAACCACTTTGTCAAGCTCCTTGAGGCAATAATCATATTATTTTAAATATTTATAAACACTAAAACACACAGGTGCAGGGAAAATTTTAGAGTTTCTAATGGTGTTAAAAAAGGTGTATAATTTAGACCTATATACCCCATCATAAATTGTTGTAATAAAGTAAACCTATGATATTTCATTAGGTTAAGGACTGACAGAAGCTTCACCTTAGGAACACTTTGCAATACATTGACATTATTTTATATTACATCTTGAGGAGGCCGGTTGGCTGAATGGATAAGGCAGCCGGCATTTAGTACTGGCGATAGGTGCCATACTCTGGGACCCGGGTTCGATTCCCGTTTCGGGTTTCACCCAAAATCTGTAGAAGAATTTCCGCCAGTTGTCAAGAAAGTGTAATTCCAAAAAAAAAAAGAGAATACTATTTAAAATCTCATGTAACTTTTTTCGTGTTGTATACCCCAAGGCATTAATGGTATTGTTTTATATAATGTATTAAAAGCAGTGTTAGTTAGTGTTTTAGTAGATCAACGTGTACTTACGTCTTAAAGACATCTTTCAGTTCTTGTTCAGAGGAGAACTGCCCGAGGTTAGCCACAAACAGTGTAGAACACGGGGAGTTATTAAGTCCCGCGGGTGTAGGTGGCGTGCTTGTCGTGCTTAAAGGGCTCCCTAAAATCGGGCTTGCGGCCAAGTGCTGGGGTGCAGGAGTAATAGCATGGGGCATGCCGCCTGCTGAAGGGTGTGCAATAAGCGTAGGGTGGACCTATAGGAATCAACGTGTATAAAGAGATACAGATATATATACATACAGTCATACAAATTTGCATGGGTTAATTACCTCATTGGTCAGATTTAAGAGGGCGAAAGAAAATTTGCTCATAAAGATGTTGTCTGCTTTAACATCGCTAATTACCTATTTAGAATACAAATGTTCTTTTTTATTCCATGGTTTCAAATAAACCTATATTTCTAAATTTTTATATTGAGAATTCAATCTAATGTCTGAGAATTTAATAAGGAGTTGAAACATATTTTTTTTACGAAAGTTGAATTTAAAATTAAGTTAAATTAATTTTTTTGCTGAAATCAAACTTCTGACACCAAAAATATAAAAAAAGCTTTTTTTTAATTAAATGAAAAAATGTAATGCCTAAAGACAAAAATTTTATTAAAAAATCCAAAAACCACAAATGTAATAAAAATATTTAGTGGAAAATAGAATGTGAAAAATTTTAGAGGCAAAAGCGGTAATATGACATAAAGCAAAATATCTTTTTTCAAACCCTTCAAAAATTGACCAATCATTGTTCAGAGTTAATAGCTAAAATATCTAACCAAGAACGTGCCTGGAATAAATATAGTGCAAAAGTTGTTAAATTGACCAATCAAATGAAAGTGTTGGTGCAGTGCGGAGTACCACTATGAGGACAAAGTTAAAACATGGCTACCAAATATGTTAAAGCCCTTGAAAATCTTTTTTTGTAATCATCAATATGAGCACAAAAGACAAACACACAAAGTGATATTTGTACATGCTTTACATTTGTATTCTATTTTCTGACATATGAATGTTAGGTTAATGAAATGATGGGTGAGATTGGTGTAGAAAAATGGACAATGCCCCTAACTATAGTCTACATTTTTCTGATAGTTCCAGGTAGCCATTCTAATTAGGGTGTGTGATCTAGTTGAAACAGAGAATTTTTTTCTTTCATGTTTTGGGGACTCTTGATTCAGGTCGTGTTATAAATTTGAGTTTAAAAACTTTTACAATTGTACTGCAGTAAACATTTTTAGGTTCAATGACGGGCTTTTCAAGGTCTGTTTGGGAAGGATAGCTTGGTCAATATCATTATGCCCAGAAGAAACCCCCCACCAATTATGTTGCAGACTCAACCATCCCAATTCAAGAGAGCAAGAAAAAATAGCTCTCAAGCCAGAGAAAAACTGTTACCATACTCTCCAATCTGGACCCATATTATTTTATTGTCTTCATTTTTTTACAAGTATAATTTAGGGATAAAGCTGAATATTTTTACTTATGAATAGGCCTACTAAAGCATACGGGCACAGGGGAAAATCTTCTCTAAAACTAACCAACAGGGCTAAACATTTGTAATGAATGAGAACTGAATTTTCATAAAGCGCTCCCAATATTTTCCCAAATACAAAAAAAAAAAATAACCGTAAGCTTCAAGTACTTACCCGTAATCCGGTTAAATATGACGGAACGTGGTATTGGGCCATTTCAGGCTGCTCCTTTGAAATAGACACAGAAGATATAAATAAATGAAGGAATTAAAAGACAGACAAATGGACGAATAAATAAAAAAGAGGAATCTATTCTACAAAAGTTTAATTGTTTTATTAAATTGATTTTTTTACGCCTCAATAAAGATAATTTCCTGTAATTATATGGTGGCTGTGTCGGGTTTAGGGAAGGGGGGAACTGAACTCTTTGCCCATAGGAAACCCCCGACTTTTAACGAGCAACTCTCCGACATAGGTTCATGTATAGGAAATCCATAATGTTATTGTCTGGTACAGTAACTAATCAAGACATGTTTTGATTTGTGGTACGGCATGCTGCTTTGCAACCTTTGTACCAAAACAATTCACTCAAAACTTGCCAATGATTATTAAAATGAATAATAAAGTAGAGTGAGCAATCCGAAGAAAGACATAAGTCAATATTTTGTTTTTTTCTCAAACCTTCATCAGGAGTAGTGATTACCGTTATTTTCATTGTAATCACTACTCCTGATGATGGTTTGAGAAAAAAATGAAATATTGAGTTAATATGTCTTACATGTCTTTCTTCGGATGGAATTTCGGTGGAAATTCTAATCTTAAATGTATACATTTGTACCTTTCAGAACCACAGCAATGCAAGAATTGCTGATTGACTGATAGATGGTAAAATGGTGGCCTTGAGAGGGGGAACCAGGCTTTTTGCTTGGTGGAAAACCTGACCTTTGACAGGTAATATATTTTATGTATCTATGCTAAATTTGTACCTGCAAGATCTCCAAGTGCCAAATGTGAGATTAGCATTTTGAACAAAAACAAAAATTAAACACTTGCAATAATTATGATGAACAGTGTGTTTTGCAACTGACCCGAACGGTGGGGACCTGAGCCAATGCAGGGTGGTGGAGTAGTGCAGGATGGTGATGCAATGCGGTGGCCGGCGTCAACTCTGGATACGCCGCCGCAAAAGGGTGTGGCGGCCACGCTTCGGGTGCTCCTGGGAAAAAAGCGGCTCCGGCAAGGTCCTCTGGAAAAACGTGAATGGTGAGGAGAGAGATTAGAGAAGTGGAATGTCAGTGGGTGCTTGGTAAAGGTCAAGGTTATTTCAAGGTCATTCAAACTTAAAAATGCTGTAAAAGAAATGTGTTTTACCACCCAGTTGGATGGATGCAGACAGCCAGTTACGAGATAAATTTTTAGCAACAAATACAAACTTGATAGATGGGTGCTTGGTAAAGTTCAAGGTTATATCAAGGTCATTCCAACTAATAAATGTTGCAAGAGAAATGTGTTTTGTCATGAGTTGGATGAATGAAGAACCATTATCAGCAACAACTAAACATTCTATAGATGGGTGCTTGGTAAAATTCAAGGTTATATCAAGGTCATTCCAACTAATAAATGTTGCAAGAGAAATGTGTTTTGTCATGAGTTGGATGAATGAAGAACCATTATCAGCAACAACTAAACATTCTATAGGTGGGTGCTTGGTAAAATTCAAGGTTAGATTAAGGTCATTTTAATCTACAAATGCTGAAAAAAGAAGTGTTTTGTCACAGGGAGGATATGGATGAAGAGCGGCATTTAAGAAAGAACCATTATTAGCAACAACTACAAAATTTGATAGTTGCATGGGTGCTTGAAAAGTTCTTGAGATTATATCAAGGTCAAATGCTGTAAAAATGTGTTTTGTCAAGGGGTGTATCAGAAACATTACTGAGTGCTTGTTCAAGTTCAAGGTTATACCAAGGTCATTCCAACAAACAAATGCTGGTAAAGGAATGTGTTTTGATGAGGGTCAGTTAAGAACCACTATCAGCAACAAAAGACCTATTCCTATCGAGTGAGTGATTTGGGTTTTACGTCCTGCTCAACAGTCCATTGCTATCGCAGACTGGCCTTAGCGTAAGCCCCTATTGTTCTACCATCTCAGACCATTGTCTCTCCAAAAACAATTAATGTTAACCGAAAAAAATCCATATTCCAACCATATAGGTTCAGTGCAAGATTTAATTATCCCGTATTCTGGTTTGGTTTCTGATTGAGTGATTGCTGTTTTACGCCTCACTCAAGATTATTTCACTTAAATGGTGGCATTGCCAGGTTTAGTGGGGGAGGAAACTGGGCTCTTTGGCTGGAAGAAACCTCCGACTTTCACCAAGTACCGGCAACTCTTCCACATAAATGTAATCGAGTGAAAAATCCATACAGAAATTTTTCAATTTCTTTTAATTTGGTATGAGTGAGATTTGAACTGAATGTGCAATATAAAACATTTACTATGGTGCCATATATTATATTGATAGTTAAATTAATTTGAAAAGTGCATTTAAATAAATCTATGTGATGAAAAAAAGATGTGGTCAATATTATAACGAAATTAAGCACAGGATCTAGTGTCTGGTAACAAAATGAAGGATATAATTCAATAAAAATGTGTGCTAGATTTTATACTGAAATTCAACAACTCCATCATGTCATAATTTCCAATTAAGTTTAAAAAAAAGAATGGGTGGATAAAAAAAATGTTGTGCAACAGGTCGCCTTTTATGCTTTGCATTAATTTGTATTTGTTAAAAGAATCATGTGAATTAAAAAGTGCCCCCTACTGACCAAAAAAATTGCTTTCGTGTGAATATGTCTTTGTTTAAAGAATGATGAAATGGAAAAAAAAGTGCCCCCTAGTGGCCTAAAGACTTACTTTTGTGTGAACATGTCTATGTTTTAAGAATATTGTAAAGTAAAAAAGTGCCCACTAGTGACCAAAAAATTTGCGTTTGTGTGAATATGTCTTTGTTTAAAGAATCATGAAAGGTAAAAAAAGTGCCCCCTAGTGGCCAAAACACTTACGTCCTGTGATTGGATGAATAAAAGTTGGGTGTGGAGCAGCGGGCTGTGGAGACTGTTGCTTTGGCTTTTGAACTTTTGTGTTGCTCTTGGCGAATTCCAGACGCAGCGTTTGTGGAAGGTCAGGATCAAATCGCACACCCTGAAAAACAATAAATTGATTGATTGATGTTTTACATCGCACTTAAGGTTATTTCATGTATAGGCCTACTGCTTCATTGGCAGGTTTACAGGGGGAGGAAACCAGACTGTTTAACGATGACATGTAGTGACAACCCTTAAACAAGCACCGTGATCAAATGAAAAACACTTAATTTGATCTGAGTGGGATTCGATACTGCATCACATCAAACGAAAGTTTATGTTAGTCGGAGACCAACGCAACTATTAAAATAATGACATTTTGCCATCATGCCATACCCTCAGTTATTTAATCATTTCTGACATTCACTGGGTACCAATAGGTGATTTGCCAATTACTTTCAAATGACGTAATTTAGCGACGTCACAATTACTGCCCCAAGTAGTAGACCGGACAAGGATCCGTCTCTTTTTAAATTCAAATTTTGGGTATATTACAAAATATATAAGAAATGAAAACGTATATTCGAACAGTTTATATCCGAATGAATCTAGAAATGTGAAAAAATCGTGGATGAAAAGGGATTTTGACCGAATATGGCAAAAGTAAAAAAAGACTACTGGGCTTGTCCGGTGTAAGATTGATGCCGCAACGTCTATTAATACATATTCAAGCATAAATTAATTTTAAATTTTAATTTAAAAATATCCTACTAACCTGTAAATCTTGTTTCGCTGATTCTGCAGTCACTCGTGACATAAACGTTACAAATCCAACTGGCTGTGAGTGAAACAAAATATATTTGATTAATATATTTCAAATTATATTGTATTTACAAATTTCTAAAACAGGGAAAATCTCCGTGACTAAAATAACCATGGACACAAGTTTCTAATTGTCTTAAAAAAGGGCTCACAAAATAACCAAAACACACCGACGGAGAAAGTTTTGACTAAAATAACCATGGAGACAAGTTTCTAATTGTCTTATAAAAAGGGCTTCAAATGATATCGTGTAAGCCTAACAAATGTTTACAAAACAAATGCCAAATAAAATGTAAACTTTTCACATCTTAAGTAATGTACATTAATTTTAAATTCAGTCAGTGGCGGATCCAGAGGGGGGGACGGGGTGTTCCGGACCCCCCCTGAATTTTTTAGGAGTGCCCTTTTTCGATTAACAGTGCCCTTTTAAAAAAGAAATAAAAAGTTTCGCCTGACGTTCTTATTGTATTATTCGAGTAAATTATGTGAATCTTACCTATTGTAATTAAGTATAAGTCCCCAGTCTGATAACTTCGGGGATTTACGTGCTCTGATAGATTGCAGGTCATTTTGAATGTGGTGATCAAAAAGGTAGCCGTGAAACGTACAACTTCCATACCCTATGGAGGGTCCAACAAAAGTGTCCCCGTGATAATTTAAGGGACCGAAATACTCTTAACTTTCACGCTCCATCAGTTTTATATTTGAAGCTTTGGAGGATTCCTGATATGTAGGCCTACCGAAACTGCCTCTCTTCTTTGCGTTACACAACATGGGCTTTACCGGGCTAAATAACATATATATATAAATATCTTTCTAGATGATTTCCGTCTGTAGTGAAGTATTTTGATTTATACTTTCGACGCCATTTGTATTCAGCCCAAAAATACGGCGATTTACCGAATAAAAAGCGCAGACTGTCCGAGGCGTGTCAAAGTCGACCGGTAGCGAGCGAAGATAGCCGATGCACCATATGAAACAGAAATTCAGGTTGAAGAAGTTGCCTCTTTGTTTATACAAAAACACAATAGACGTCTTTACCAGGGAAACATTTTTACACATGATTCATTTTTTACCAAGTTATACATTTTCGTAGAAAGTAAAATTATTTTAATAGGCTATATGCCAGTTCTGCACGGAACAAGCTGAAGTTGGAATGTAAAGAATCACACAAAATTCAGTGATCATCTCGCCCAAAAACGAGTTTCATGCCTAATAAACCTATATTCGATTATAAACAGTGAAATGATGGCCTTATCTGACAGGAATATGGCACTCAAGAATAGAGAACAAAATTATATACACCGTTCTTTGTTTAGACATATATCTTCGGCCATGAAGAGTCTTACAGCTTCATCAAATATGGCGGATCGTCGATGATTTATACAAGATTTCTCTGAGAAAGTGTCTTCAGAACTGCAACTGTTACTTTCAAGAAAGTATAACTAAAGTCATGGACAGGGTTTTGCTTGATGATTTTAAGAGCCTAGGTGGTCCGTGGACCCACGCCTGTATATAGGCCTACTGGGTTTCGGTAGTCCTTCCCACTTCCCACTTTCAATAAAGAAAACTATCCACGGACCCTTTTATGTAGTACAAGTATGTAGTTTTCCCATATAAATGTCCAAATCAATATAAAACAAACTGCGGGCGCTTCTCCTGCTTGTCTTATTTTGTTATTTTTAAACATTAGGGAAATCAAAATCCAGAAATTATTAACTTGCAGAACAGCCTCAGAACGTTTCTCAGGCAATCTAGAACCCCTTAGTTTCCGGGGCCTAAGCGGTCCCTGGGCCCTCGCCTGATGCGTTGGGATAGTCATTCTCTCCCCCATGCTTCAAAAACGTTACGAGGCTTCATCTATAACTTTGAGGGTGTTCTGCGCCTAAAAATGCAAAAAAAATTCCGGATTTTGCTCTCCTTAAGTCTTAAAAAAAAACAACAGTAAAATCATTATGTTCCAAAGTTATACAGTGTAGATGAAGCCTCAGAACGCTTTTCAGGCAATCTAGATTTCCCTGCGCTTCCGGGCCGTATACCCTCGCCTAATGCCTCTTAAAGTTATGTTTCTGTAATCGAAGGGCCTGGGACCCCCGCTTTCGTAAAAGACTGGATCCGCCCTTGCATAACAGCAATGTCAGACGCCATCCCCGGACAAGTGCAGTTGTCAGCTAGTCCTCTGTCATATTCATATACTGTCTTGTTTTTTCTTCAGAAAATTCAGACAAAATATTCGATCGGTCTGTCGCTTGGCATTGTCACGATAACTGCAAAATCCTATACTATTTGTAAACAGTATATTTTCGGTAGCATGGCAGTACGGACACTTTACTGGCTCCCAATTTTAGGAATAAAAAACCTATCACTTAAATGTTGTTTTGTCTGTTACTCGCCCTTTTTACTCACAAGCAGTGCCCTTTTTGGCACTGACCCCCCCTGAAGAAATGAGCTGGATCCGCCCCTGTTCAGTCCATCAGTTATTTTGACAAGTGTTATTGAAACATGCCATCGTTCATTTCCTTTCAAAAGGGAAGAATGATTTTTCTAAAAACTGATAGTTTCTTAAGAAGTTATGCACGTTTTTGTAAAATTTGATTCACAACATGAACAATATGGTTCCTGTAAAAATCTTCCTGGAAAATCTTCTTGTCTAAAATAACCATGGAGACAAGTTTCTAATTGTATTAAAAAGAGGTATATCATTTAGACCTTTATACCCCATAATTTTACGACGTACTCAAGGTTATTTCACTTATATGGCGGCGTTTTCCAGGTTTAGTGGGGAAGGATAGCGGGATCATTGCATAGGAAGGAAACCTCTGACCATCAGCGAGTACCTGGCAACTCTTCCACAGACAGTGATCAAGTGAAAATTCTACTCAGAAATTTTCAATTTTTATTTTGTCTGTCTCTAAGAGTGATTTGAACCTCTAACCCACACCACCACAGAGGCCTCAACATAAATATATAGTTTTATAGGCCTATATATTTAAAACAATCCACGAGAACTGAGATTGGATCCAAACAAATCTCTTTTTCAAACATTTGTAGAAAGAAAACATACAAATATCCACAAAGTTCACAATTCTTGAAACATTTTAGGTAAATCATTAAAATAAGCAATGATGTTCAAATAATGTCAGTAGGCCTACAATAGTTACATGTAATATATACAAATCTATAGACAGGTTATTAAATTATTTTAATTAAGTTGCAAAAAAGAATACTTTTTAGTATATTTTGTTAACAAAAAATATGAAATGTATTTAATGATATACTGGTATTTCAAATTTTTTATATAAACAACCAGAAAAAAGGGTATGAATACATCTAGTATGTACACTGTCGCAAATTTTGAGCAAAACAAAATCACGCCACAGGTATTAAAAATCTTGTTAGTTGAATACTGTCTGTTTATTTACATTCAAAGATGTTTTGAATTTACAAAAAATGCACAACACAAAAACAAGCACAACGGCAAACAAAGCAGAATTTTCTCAATAATGAATCCAAATTCACTCATGTCAGAATTTCTAACACAAGTTTAACATACAATCTCCACATTAGTATGACTGGACTTCTAATTTGTGGCCATCGGGCTTGAGCATTGTGGCTCTGCTTTAGCCATGTATGCTGACCCAACAAGGAGGAACGTTAAGTATACCACATACATTAGTCCTCTATGGTCTGTGGAGCTTAATGTCAAAATTTAGATCCGGGAGGGGGGGGGGGGATCTTTTGGTCTGTTGGTGCTTTTGTCGCCATATACATGTAACCTTTATATCTGTTGAGTGTGACGTTAAGTCCCAATCAATCTAATTTTCCTACATCTTTGGACAAACAGTCATATTACATGTATATCAGTCAGCTTTAAGCTGATTGACCAGGTTATAAATATTTATGAGCACTAAAACACACGGGCACAGGGAAAATCTTCTTGTCTAAAATAACCACGGAGACAAGTTTCTAATTTTTAGTTTTGACAGAATGCTCAAATTGGTCAAAATCAAACACAATGTCCATCTAAAACTGTGCAACTATTTTGGCTATTGGAAAATTCTGCCATCTTACAATATATAACATTGATACTTACGGATGTGTTTTTGCCGTTTTTATTGGTCACCTTCAACAACGACCCTTCGTAACCCTGGCAACGAGAAAAACATGGTGACGGATATGTGCCGGTGCAAAACAAATAACATGCAAAATGTTGCCTAATTGTGACCACTCAATTGATGAATATTCATGAAGTCACATGACCTAACTTGTCCACATTCATGATGAGCAGACAAATGTCATGTGATGTAAGAGAAATTAACATATGTCACATGACCTATGCACTGAATATTCATGATGACCATTCATCTGCAATTTTCAACCAAGGAAAACTTGTGTAACTAGTCACATGACCAATCTAATGAATATTCATGCCTAAATCATGTGATCAATATTAATATTTTCATTTATTGCAAATAATTAGAATTTGAATACATCGTTTTGACAACAATTATTTGCAGACAGTGATAATGTGATTTTCACACGTGTAGTGATATTCTGGCGCTTAAAAACAGCCTTGGTTTCCATGGAGATGAACTTTGACCAGGCTACCAATTTGTACTTACACAATTATTTTTTCCTAGTTTTCCCATAACTTTTAATAATGCATTTTCATAACCCTGAAAAGTAAAGTGTGGTGATCCAAAACAGTTTAATAACAGGTTTGAGATCTCAGAAATCTTTGAAACTAGCTTTGAACGTGGGTTACATTTCAATGAGAAATAAATAAGGTTAATTGGTTGATTGATTGATGTTTTATGCCGCATTCAAGATTATTTCACTTATATGACGGTGTTGCCAGGTTTAGTGGGGGAGGAAACCGGTGAAATAAATAAGGAACACATCACTGCAAACTGAATAATCTAAAACAACCAAACAACCATCACTTCAAACTAAAGTTTTGAGAATCGACACAACTATCAACATCTTATGTCTTTTAATTTAACGTCTAGCATTAACACAGGGGTTCATCCAGAGGGCTGTCAATGTGTTAAAATCCGACACCCAGTAATTCCGCTATTTAACATGGCCAGAATTAAAAAAAATAGGTCACTTTGGACATCCAATTCTGTGGTGGAGAGTAGCTATTTTAGACACCCTAATTGTGATCCAAACCTGCGCCACATCGATGGGAGGCCAGTGTCAGACTGAGGGACTGTCACTCTAACTGACTGAGCCCCTGAGGTCCCAGAACTGGGGTTGATTTACCCAATAAAGTATATATGTGAAATGGACACGTGTCACTGACTGGTTTGGGTCTGACTTTGCCATTGATAGTTGATGAGCGTGTGCATGACCGATCTGAGTTGATATTGGAGCATCTCTTAGCAATGGCAGCATTCGATGCAAATCAAACATAACAGGACCTCCATTCCACACATATAGTTAATTGGATTAACCTCTGTTTAACCAATTCAAAGATCAATGCTCCGATAATTGTAGCAGTACAAACAATTTGTTTTCCAAAGCCAAAAAAAAAAACACTTGCTACTGACAGTCTGCAACAACTTTTTTTAAGCAGTGAAAATCTGAATTTTGATTGTTGCGTATGTTCATTCCCATCGAAATTTTCTGATGTTTATAGGCAGCACTCATGCTGTAACGTCAATGTACCAATAGTTTTTTTTTTGACACATTGAAAATCTGAATTTTGATAGTTGTTCATTTGTAAGGAATTTTTCGAGGTTCCTAGGCAGCACTCACAAAGCAATGTCACTGTTCCAAGGATTTTTTTTGATGCAGTGAATTTTGATGGTTGTTTGTTCTCAAGGAATTTTCCAATAATCAATAATCAACAACGAATAATCAATAATCTTACCTTATACGATCTGAATAATAAATAAAGTTCTCGGGGTTTGGCATCCATCGGTAATCCACTAACGAATAATGTACGCACCTGAAGGAAGACAAAAGAAAAAGAAATATAAGTGGAAAATCGCTAGGAGCCTTCATTTTTAAAAAAAGTCAAACAAAAAAAACTATGTTTCTTAAAAAATTGTTTGACCTTAAAGACAGAATAACAAATGTGATTTGTAATGTTCCGACAATCCCAATGAACATTAAACAATTTGTTTTTCGTTTTGAAATGGAAGAAAATATCTTGACATTCTTATGTTTGATCTTAAAGGCAAAACTAAAAATGTGATCTGTAATGTGTCGGCAATCCCAATGACCGTTAAACAATTTTTTTTTGATTTTGAAAATATCCTGCATCAAAAATGTCAAACAATCAAAGCAATTAATTAAAAGAAAGGTCTCTAAATACAGAAAAAAACTTAAGAAAATGTGGAAATAATTATAGCCATTAAATTCGTACAAAACTAGATATTGGTAGAAAATTAAAACATAAGAGACAAAAGAGAGTTTAACTATGAATGGCTGTTGGAAGAGCCAGTCTTAATTGCCAGTCCATAAGAGGCTTTTCCAAGAACGTAAACAAATTCATTGACCTAATTAGAATTAAGATGATTGGACGCCGGTTCAGGGAAACGGAATCCTTAAAAATTGCTACAGATTTCCATCTACTTGGACACAGAATCAAATTGAGTGTGGCGTAAAACATCAATCAATCCATACGTCTCCAAGGCGTTCTTGATTTCGGACATCAAGACACCGCAAATCAAGTGGTCTCTGAAGCGCTAACAACAGAGAGTGTGTGAAAAAACAAAGTGGACACAATTTAATTTGAACTGTGCAAATCATCGCTGACCACCCTGTAATTAAGAGCCTTGTTTTCGCGATCCTGTTGTCACACCAAAATCAAGATTGTTTCATGGGGATACTGTTAATGGGGAGCGTATTCAGAATGGCGATAAACACCAATCAAACAAAACAATCTAGAGTAGAAATCCAAGAGCAAATTACTCAATCAATCAATCAATTCATGCTAGGGATCCACTCATTCGTCTGCGAAATTTGGGATCAAATTTATCATTAATTCAGTCATTGTTGATTGCTTTCGAAAATGCCTTCTGGGTAACTGTCAGCCATTTTGAAACATGTGCACCAAGACATTCATAATACTGCCTAAATAATTCATAATGAGCCATGTTCATAATGAAGCAACATTTAGATCAAATAGAACAGAAATGGCTAACTTGATATAAATAAGCATGCAAGGTGGTTACATTCACTGAGGCCTCAAAGTAGGTTAAAAAATGTTTCCCATTATGTCGATTTTTGTGAATTTTATAGGTAGCTTGGCACATTTTTTCCTTCAGTAAATGGCTTGAGTGAATTGTGATCTATGTCAAGTGTCCATTACTTTATGCCCACGTTCGTCTGTGAAAGAAACTTGACTTGTCTGCTTTATTATCAACAGGTAGTCAACCATGCTGTTTAAAAGGACATAATCATGGATTGATTGATTGATAAACGTCCCACTCAGGGAAATAAGCAAGGATTCATTGATTGATTGACTGATTAATTTCGCACTCAAGCAAATAAGGATTGATTGATTGGTTGATTGACCAAAGTGCCACTCAGTGAAATAAGTATGGATTGATTGATTGATTGATTAATGCTTACGGTCGCACTCAAGGGTATAAGATTGATTGATTCATTTATGCTTACATGTAGCGTCACACTCAACAAAATAAGAATTGAAACAGATAGAACCATGATCCATATTTCCCAGTCCTTTGATCAAACACACTTCAAAGAGAAAGGGATGATAATTATATGTAAACAGCCCGTGGGATTCTAATCTGATATAAACGCAGATTAATTGGGCTGTTATCCTTCAACTGAACACATGGTTTTACTAGAGAGGGCATTGGCATTTTCATGTAAAGCTATTTGATCAATATTCCTCAAAGGTATTGTGCTGTAACTAAATAGACTTGGACTACCAAATGATGAAATATAATGGTATATGACCACTGTGATGCAAGCTCTCAAAAGGGTTTATAAAAGGGGCATTGTTTCAGGTGACCACTGTGTTGCAACTCTTGTTATGTTTTGTAAAACGGGTTTGTTTCAAGTGTTGCAAGCTCTTGTATTGGTTTATTTAAGGGGTCGAAGTGACCACCGTGCTGCAAGCTCTTGTAATGTTTTCAAAAACACTTGCACAGGGAAAATCTTCTTGACTAAAATAACCATGGAGACAAGTTTCTAATTGTGTTAAAAAGAGGTATATCATTTAGACCTTTATACCTAGTCATAGGTTGCTCTTTATATAAAGGAAGAACTTGTGTCAAAAAGGGGGTATATCATTTAGACCTTTATACCCAGTCATAGGTTGCTCTTTATATAAAGGAAGAACTTGTGTCAAAAAGGGGGTATATCATTTAGACCTTTATTCCCAGCCATAGGTTGCTCTTTATATAAAGGAAGAACTTGTGTCAAAAAGGGGGTATATCATTTAAACCTTTATACCCAGTCATAGGTTGCTCTTTATATAAAGGAAGAACTTGTGTCAAAAAGGGGGTATATCATTTAGACCTTTATTCCCAGCCATAGGTTGCTCTTTATATAAAGGAAGAACTTGTGTCAAAAAGGGGGTATATCATTTAAACCTTTATACCCAGTCATAGGTTGCTCTTTATATAAAGGAAGAACTTGTGTCAAAAAGGGGGTATATCATTTAGACCTTTATTCCCAGCCATAGGTTGCTCTTTATATAAAGGAAGAACTTGTGTCAAAAAGGGGGTATATCATTTAAACCTTTATACCCAGTGATAGGTTGCTCTATATAGTAAGGTTGGAATGGGTATTGGGGGGTATTGCATATATCATTCTGGATCGTCTAGTGTTTTAAGCTGCATTCAAGAAGTTGAAGCGGCGAATTAGACAGAAAACAAATGTGATGATATCGCTGGTCTTTGTCACTTAATAAAACCGTCTTAAAATCGCTTGACTAATGTTCCAGAAAGAAAAAGTATGTCAAATTCATACTAACAATTGTTTTTCAGAGCTCATCAACAAGAAGTTGAAGCGGCGAATTAGACAGAAAACAAATGTGAAGAAATGTTTGAAACTCTCTTTAAACGTGGTTTCCATACTAATGATAAAGAATTAAAGACCTCACCATGTCCTCAGTGGTTTTTTAACAACACGAGCTTTCGACACCTGTGCCGGTGTAACAGGGATCAAAAGCTCGTGTTGTTAAAAAACAACTGAGGACGTGGTGATGTCTTTAATTCTTTATCATTAAATGTGGTGATATCGCTGGTCTTTGTCACTTAATAAAACCGTCTATTACTTCATCACAGTTGATAATGATGAAGAGGACGAATTTGTCTTTGGAAAGAATACGGATAAAACGAGACGATTGCCGCATAAATTGAGCGATGAGCATCCCATAATTCCTTTAACCGTGTCATGCAATCGGGGCATTATCGGAGATTTAGGAAAATCGTCCAAGTAATCTCCTCTTAAAATTGAGAGGTTTGTATTAAGCTTGTGATTCATCAAACTTAACTACTCTTACCGTTAAGCGGTGCGCGTTAAAGAACCAATAAATAAACTGAACACGGAGTATTCGTTCACAAAAGGTGTACACGAGAATTAACCTGGGGTATTTAGATGGAGTTGTTAACCAAAAATCCATTTTAACAATTTATTAAGAATCTCTTAAAAGCACTGAACTTTAAATATTAATACTGTCTGCCTATTATTCTGCATTATTAGTTCTTATTTTGACGTTTTTATCTTAAAATCGCTTAACAAATGTTTAACACGGTAAAGTTTGCCAAATCCATACAAACAATTGTTTTTCAGAGCTCATTAACCGAATAATATTTTTTTAAAATCTCAATTTCATAAATTCAAAAAAAATAGAGTAGACAGGGTAATTGATTTTCAATAAAACCCATAACATAAAATTAATCAACAACTACAACAAGGTTTAATAATAAAGGTTAAACGTACGAAGTAAAATTTTAAAGAAATCTAAGCAGCCCTCTCACTAAAATTCATTTTTTAAATATGATTGCCGTCGACAAGCTTTAACATGAAAGAGAGAAAAAAAGACGCACTTTCATTTTCGTTTAAATAAAGGCCTTGAGTTAATACAGCCAGAAATAACAGTATGGTCCACATTAGACAATCTTTAGGGTTTTTGTTCCAAGGAGGTAAAAAAAAGCCCATCTGTCTTTCGAGGGCTACGTCAGTATAATTGGCTAAAGAAAGAACGGAAATTACTAGGTTTAGTGTCGCATGGTTCATGCAGCGTAAAATAATTACGGCATGTCATCTGCGTTGAAGGAAGATGGCTGGAGCACTGTGGTTGTCGTAGAAACAAGAGAGATTTCTCCAAAGGAGCTAGTGCTAGATCCTCAACATCTCTCAATTGAATTTTAGAAGAACCTACTTTTAATACATTAATTTAATAAACGTGTTAATAATTTTGCTGCAACCTTACAAAAAATAATTAATTTGTATTTCAAGACAAAAATATTCAGCAATTTTATCCATAGACAGAAAACTATGAAAATACAAAAGAATAGGATGTGTAGCGACGATAGTTTTTCTGCTCAAAATTATTCTTTTAAATTTCATTGCGCCAGTGAAACTAATATTTACTGGGTATATAAAATTAATTTCATATTTAACGTAGCTGTAACATTAATTTTGATGAGAATTATATAAAAAAACACAGGATTATGCAATAAACATTTTGTCAAAATCATTCTTTTATGACTTTACTATTATAAAATAAATTTTAAATAAAAGCTGTGACTTAACTTTAGTCATGAATATGCCATTACAATTTTGGCAAATGGGCCCATAAAGAGGAAAGAAGATTTATCAATAAGTTATTAACAATCCATTTTAGGTTTGTGTCTGTAAATTAAACTTTTTTTATTTCAGTTGACATGCAAGATTTCTGTTCCATAGGAAATGTCATTAAGCCTACAATTTAAGAATCAGTCGCAACAATTTATATTTGTGAACACTAAAACACAAGGGCACAGGGAAAATTTTCTTGATTAAAATAACCATGGAGACCAGTTATCACCGATTTATAAATGAACTTAAGGAACACATGTTCTCGTTTTTCATGGTGCAAAATAAGGTCATAGATTTCCGAGAAAACTCACGGACAAATTCCTGGGACCTGACTTCTAACAAAGTCGTTAGGGCGAAGTGATTCTACACTGCTAAGTTTCCAATTTGCTTTCTATTAATCGGTAGTGTAAACAAGTCGACACTGTTGGAATGGCACACATACGGATGTCACAGTCAGTTATCAGGCATGGAGGGTTGTAAGGGAAAAATTCAAAATTGCAAACCAAAGTTGTTATGTGTCACTGCATGCCTCAGTATGATTGGCTTGAATTCAATATTCTAAAATCAAGTAGGAAAAATATTTCTTGCAACAGAATTTATGATTGGTTTGAAATCAATATTTAAACTAAAAAAA
The DNA here is from genome assembly GCA_963971465.1 of Lepidochitona cinerea. Taxonomy (NCBI): domain Eukaryota; kingdom Metazoa; phylum Mollusca; class Polyplacophora; order Chitonida; family Tonicellidae; genus Lepidochitona; species Lepidochitona cinerea. The sequence continues at coordinate 14,359,130 of OZ020559.1, forward strand.
ATATTTATTGCAGCAGAATAAAATTCTTTTTATTTTACCATGATAGGCCTACGATTTGAATTTAAATTTTTTCAAACGGACTTTAAATTAACAAATGCCACCCTTTTAAGACGAGTGTGACAAGCTGAACCGACCTACCTATGCAATATTTTGATACTGTTATACAAGGATATGTGTTATTGTAAGTGCCATAAAGAACAATAGATGGTTCCTATACTAGCATATTAGACAGGGTTACGGAGCTTGATGCTTTCTGCAGTTTCTAAATAAAGTATTCTTAAAAAGCTTTCCCTACAATATGAATTGCTTGAGCATATGCCAATTTTTTGTGATAACTTTTACGACTTTATAGAAAATGTCCGGAGTGAGGAATTAATATCTCCGTGCTGCATCATGCGTTAATTTGAAAATAGATAATATGGATTAAAGACGAGACAGTTATAATTATCCCTTCCCATCATGCATTGCTAAAGGTCGTCTGAGGTCATAGGCTACAGGCAGTTTTCCCCAGCCACTGATATTGAACTCCAAATTTCCGCGCCCTTTCTATAACCTTAGAGGTACATGTACTGCCGCCTGGAAACGTTTTTTTTGGAAGATACTCTAAGAATCAGCTTAAGAAACAAAAAAGTCTGACAGCTCACTGTTCAGCAAAATTCCAAATGATCAGGTTGTTATCATGTCTTGGTTTCTAGGTAAAGTATATGGCTGGGCGTTACCTTATGTAATATATGAGCAATATAAGGCATCTAAATATTTCTAGAAACTTTTTTTTGTTTTGAAATACAGGTGAGAAATAAACCTAAGAAGTACCGGATAGATATTCAAAAAACTATGTCTTTCTGTTAATATAGGTATGCTCTAATTTCTTAGATTGATTGATTAATTGATGTTTACTTCGCACTCAAGATTATTTCACTTATATGGCAATGCTGCCTGGTTTAGTGGGGGAGGAAACCCGGCTCTTTGCCTGGACTAATTCCTTAGAAACATTGGCATTTAAATATTGATGATGGCCTTTTCTCTTTTCTAAAATACAGGTAAAAATTGTTCCTCAATTATATGTACACTTATAATTGGCATTTCCTGAATTATATATTTATGATTACTAAAACACACGGGCACAGGGAAAATCTTCTTGTCTAAAATAACCATGGAGACAAATTTATAATTGTGTTAAAAAGAGGTATATCATTTAGACCTTTATACCCCATCATAAATTGTTGTAATAAAGTAAACCTATGATATTTCATTAGGTTGACGACTGAATTATAGGTAGTCCTGTGTATACCTAATGACTGTAAAAGATATCAGATATAGTAAATTGAATCATGGAAGAAGGCTGTTAGCAATTAATGTCAACCATTGCATTAACAGGGTAATTTGGCCCACATGTAATGCAATCCGGACTCTGATTGGATTATATCTCCCATCTTGAGGCAATAATTATTTTTTTAGCCCAGTAACTTAATTAATCGACCAATGCTTTTATAGCTATTTCCTTTGCTAAGAAATGTACATTCGAAAGTAACCTGCCGTTAATTACCAGGAATCTGATTACGCAAGGCGATCTCATACCGAACATCAAACGACGGACGGACAGCAGAAATTCTTGATATCAGAAACTTTCATAAATATCGTACAAGTAGTGTACATTACCCAGTATACGACCATTCAATTGATTGTATAATCTTTTATAGTCCAATATCAGGTTTATTACATTATCCATTATTGCAAAATTTATACCCTCTCGGCCGACAATTATTTCTTTTCTTTAATAGTTTATTAGGGATCAATGCCATACTAAACTTTAAAGGTTGATTTATCTGCTAGGAGCACCTTCCCAGGAATCATACGGGCAAAAAGGAACACTATTGTACCAAAGTTTCTCCTTTAAAGGAAGAATTAATTTTCTGTAATTGATTGGTTGATATTTTACGGGACAGGTTTAGTGGAAGAGGAACCTAGATGCTTTGCTTGGAGAAAACCCCGACTTTCTACGAGGGGGCCTACCTAGTGGCTCTTCCAGAAAATGGAAACAAATGCCACAGGTTTAGTGGAAGAGGAAACTAGATGCTTGGACTAAACCCCCGGCTTTCTACGAGTACCTAGTGGCTCTTCCAGAAAAGGAGACCAAGCATTTTGTAAAACTCAGTTCCCACATGACCTAAGATGTTCTACTACAAGTTTATCCTCAATAAATCAATGGTTTGAAATATGTCTTAGCTTCTTGGATCAGCCTAGTGTAGCTCCATTGAGCTCCTTGTACGACCATCTGGATAACGTACTCTTGATTCTGTTTGACAGGAGACTGACAGCATCAGATTTCACTTGGTAGAAAATTAATGACGTCACTCACGGGATTGTGGGATATTTGAGGGGATCTGACTTTGTAGCGACTGTTTTGTTGCTAGCTCTTGTAGCATGTCAGATGATATACCCTTTCTTAACACAATTAGAAACTTGTCTCCATGATTATTTTCGTCAAGAAGATTTTCCCTGTTCCCTTGTGTTTTAGTGTTCATAAATATATATGTCAATGCAGAAATGTTTGTGGGATATTTGAGGGAGGCTGGCTTTGTAGACCGTGCTTTGTTACTAATTCTTGTAGCAATACACACGACTGCAGTCTACAAATGTCACAACAATAAATTTTGTGTCCCTTCTTCTATCCCGATGATGTCATTAGGCATTCAGTCTATTTGGGTAGATTTCTAATTGTGTTAAAAAGGGGAATACTATTTAGACCTTTATACCCAATCATAAGTTGTTATAATAAACCAAAACCATGATATTTCTTTAGGTTGACGACAGACAGGAGCTTGGCCTTAGTCGGTAGAATTTTCTGGAAAACTTTGTAATACATTGACAACATCGACCAAACATATATATTTATGATCACTAAACACAGGGAAGATGTTCTTGTCTAAAATAACCACGGAGCCAAGTTTCTAATTGTGTTAAAAAGAGGCATATCATTTAGACCTTTATATATTTATAATCACTAAAACACACGGGCATAGGGAAAATCTTTATACATGGGTATAAGCTAAATGATTGAATAGTATTGAAATGAAAAAAATCCAATGAGTATTTGACCTGCCTTGCCAACTTTTCTTAAGACTGCTGGAAGGATCTCTCTCTTAGCAGAACTACTGGTACCTTTACTTAACTCTTAACGAGTAGGCATCTGGATCATGTAGGCCTAAAGTGTTTGGGTTAGACCTTTGACAAGACAGTACACTTAAGGTCTTTAGAAATGGATATATGACCCTTCCTTGTAGGCTGTAATGGGGCATCATTAGAGGCCTTAAGGAGCTTTAGTAGTGGGAGTTTAAAATGGTCTATTAAGATTGATTGATTGATTGATAGCTGGTTATTTAAGTTGGTAGATTGATGCCGACAGAAAATGACAGTGATGCCACTGATGCCACCAAGGCTGGTTATCATTTAATTCAACAGTCTGTTTAACTAGAGAGCATAGATTTACACAGGGTTCGCACACCCTATATTTCAATTAAGAAAGACAAGTATTTGATTTGGTTGATTAATTGATTCATGCTTTGTGCCACACTCAAGGTTATTTCGCTTATATCTTAGTGGGGGAGGAAATCAAGCTCAGGAAACCTCCAACCTTCGGGGAGTACATATACATAGCAACTCTTCCACGTACAAAATTTTCCAATTTTTATTTGGTCTGAGAGGGATTCGAGCTCGGCAGCATCAATGGAAGGGCTGTGTCGGACTGTGTGACTATCCCTCTAACCGACTGAGCCAACGAGGCCCCTGAATGTCGTGAGGAAACATGTTCACCATCTGTTAACTAAAATGTAGGACTAAAGAGATTTGTTAGAGTAAAGTTGTTGTGAAAACTGAAGTCAAACACTGAGATATCAACTTCTGAGGTGGATCGGTAACTAATGAGGAATTTCTGAGAGTCTAGAAAGATTGGCAGGATCTGTTACAGACGATAAAAAAATGGAAGAGTCGTGTTCATTCCCACCATTCCAGAGAAATGTTCTGTGCTTTGTTGTTGTTGTAGTCAATCAACAGCAAAGTGTCTGGAAACTTAAGAGTAATTACCTGTCAGTTTTGAAACACCCCTATTTGGCATGATGGGTAAGTCCCTTCCAGAAAAGAATCCATCAATTTAAAGTAGTTGCTATGGAAACCGGCAAGTCCATTTTGAGTAAAAAGGGTAGACAAGTAAAAAAAGTTACAAAACTGTGAATTCGCATCTCCAAACAGTAGTTTTAGGAAAGTTGAACATGTTCGTTCTTATCTAAACGAGTTGGTTGAGTTAAGATTAACTACCCTGTGTTTATATCCATGTCTGGTTTGTTTCTAAAATCCCTGACATCTCTAAGTTTGTAGATGTGGGGGGTTTCTGTATGGTTCAGACTTCAAGCACGTCTATATCACTTTTGGTACAGAAGGTGTACTTTAATAAGCTAAGTTTGTGGTTTAAAGTTTATATATATTTATGAACACTAAAACACACGGGCACATGGAAAATCTTCTTGTCTAAAATAACAACGGAGACAAGTTTCTTATTGTGTTCAAAAGTGGTATATCATTTAGACATCCTGGTAAAAACAGACACACTTAGCCCTTTAACATTGTAGAGTAATCTATTTTTCTTTATAAGTATATCTTGGGAGCTTCTAAAATCTGATCAATTTTGTTAAAAAATCCCCCAAAACCTGTAGTTTGTATAGATGTATATATCGAAGAAGAAAAACAGGATAAGTATATCTTGATGATTGTTAAAATCATGTTAATTTTAATTTGAAAGAATCAACTTTTTTTTCAAAAATGCTAAAATAAACTCATTGAGTAAAAAAAGCTAAATTTATTTTAAAAGAACTGGCTATTTTCATAATTCTAACCTAAATTTCTTTCATCTATATCTTGTCCTCAGAAAAAAAAAATCTAGAAAATAATCTTAACACTACAAACATACAAGCACCTTGGGCAAGCACTGAAAAAACTAACAGTAGTTACAGTACTTAAACCTGGGGTGAGAAAAAGAACTTGACGAAAGACATACAAGTGCTTCTAACATATGCCTAATACAAGAACAGCAATAAAGCCATAACTCAAAACGTAAGGCAAAAATTATCAGCAGACAGGGCTATACCGAGACCAATTATAAATCTGTGAAGGCTGCAAGAAAGAAATTTAGGTACCAAGGCTTTAAATTCTTTACGGCAACTGAGCAAATATATTACGGTACATATAAACTGACTGATTGATTGAGAATGTTTAAGCCCTTTTGTACAGTTTTTTATTTACTAGTTTTTACAATATATATTTATCTACATGTAAACACTGGGCAATTGATGCCAGGTGTTTTAAAACTTAATTCATTGAATTTTAAACTGCCTTTGGTAGCATATAATGATTATGTACTTTACGATATTGGTTGGTTCACTGATTGATTGATTGAACGATTAATTGATTGATTGATCAATTGAGATCAGGTGTTTTAAAACTATTTTTTTTAAATTTCAAACTACCTGTGGTAGCCTATAATGATTATGTATTTGTAAATATTGGTGGGTTCCATGATTGGTTGATTGAGGAATTAATTGATTGATGCTATATCTCGGAAAATGGCATTATGATCATACAAAATAAATTTACAGACAAATAAAACATTTTAAGCAGAATGATTAATTGCTGATTGACTGACTGACTGATTGAAGCCACTTTTGGGTTTATTTCCATGAATTTCCTTCATATAGTATTTGATTGACATCTAACACACTTCAACTACTCTTAGCTAGGCTGTTATCATAAACAACTATATTAACCTGGTCATAAGGGTTAGCATGTTATAGTGATTGTCAACACTGGCATTTCTACAGGGCTATATCTCCCTCATATCAGCCCTTTTTACAAGATAGTGGCTGTTAGTTTTCAATAAAGACCTAAGATCATCAAATCACAGCTTTCGAGTGTCTGCATAAGGACAGAAAAGTGTTTAATGGCTCAATAACTCAACCCAAGTATTTAACAGTCATTTATAACCATTTGGTGAAGGGAGGCTCTAGAACTAAACATAGGGGGTCTCATATACGGTTATATTGAATTACCTTAGATAACATCCTGTGAAAGTACAACAAAGTGAAACGAGAAAGAAAAAATGAAAAAAATAAAACTGATAAAAAAATGATCCTCCTTTCTAGCTGATATTTTTCTTCCTAAATGTTAGGTTTCTCACAGTTCTTCATTTCGATTATGGACAAGTTGTTCCCAGCGATAACAGTTCTCGTTTTGTCATATTTATTCTTCTAAATGCCAATAAAACCAAAATGGTTGAAACTTTTTTTTTTATGATTCGTTTTCTTTTCTCATCCCACACATATCCCATAAGTGAAAGTGTCCCTTGTATACTTTTCTACCTTACATGATATAAGTTTTCTAAATGTCATTCAAACCAAAAACACAGTTGAAAAAAACTGCAAAATTTTCTTTTCTTATAAATAAAAGTTCTCTTTAATCCTGTCACTCAACCCAAAACACAGTTGAAAAAAGTTAAACTAAAGCATTTTCTTTTCTTTTTCTCTTTCCACACACATCCCATAAAGTTGAAAGAGTCCCCTGTATACCTTTCTACCTTACACGATAAAAGTTCTCATTTATTCATCATCTAAAGGTCACTCAAACCGAAACCGAAAATTTTTTTTTTCCTTTTCTCTTTCCACACACATCCTGTTAAGTTGAAAGAGTCCCCTGTATACTTTTCTATCTTACATAATAAAAGTTCTCATTAAGTCCTGTCACTCAAACCAAAACACAGTTGAAAAAAGTTTTTCTTTTTCTCTTTCCACACACATCCCGTAAAGTTGAAAGAGTCCCCTGTATACTATTTATACCTTACACGACAAAAGAGGTAGATAGGGACAAGATACATTTAGCTCGTAGAATTAAACAGATTCGTCAACTACGGATATCAAACGACACTTCAATCAATCCCATAATCCTCCTTAAGCGAAAAACGTGTGACATGGGTCACTTATAAAACGCTCTTCAAACAAGGAAAGGTCAAGAACTGTTTGTTTTACACAGCTAACAGGACCCATTTTCAAACAATGTGGACACAAAAAGTTAACGTTTGCATTTTGACCTTTAACTGAGTCACTGACGATTGTTCACCTTAAATAACCTAAAGCAAGCTGCTTGAAAGATACAACTTTGGATTGAGGATATTTTCCTTGTGGGAACTTTGAGAATGTTTATAGTGAAGAATACAGAGTCATTGCTATCAAATATCCACAGGCTGGAGGCATTTTTGTTTAAATTCTGAAATACTGTTTGATTTAACTTTAGACTTAACTTAACGAAAAGGTTTTTAATGGAGAAAAGTCTATAGATGTACTATCAAATGTCATTATGATCGCTGTTTTCTATTTTTGAAAGGCTTGATGGATTAACATTGTATTTTATAAACAAACTGCAAGTTGGGGGTTGGGGCGTGTGGATTCTGCGTCCAAAGGGGCTAAGCAATGTAGAAATGAGTTCATTTGATTGAATGATTGATGTTTAACGCCGCGCTCGAGATATTTCAGTTGCCATGTTAAGTGGCCGAGGAAACTGCGCTGTTTGCCTGGAGGAAACATCGGGCCATCAGCAAGTACCTGGCAACTCTTCAACTACGAGGATCAAGTGAAAAACTTTTATTTGGTCTGAGTGGGATTCGAACCTGTGTCACATCGATGAAAGGCCGGTCGGACTGAGCAACTACCACTCTAACAGACCCCACCCCCCTCCTTCTTAAAGTTCCTATAAAACGCCATCCTTAAGGCAAAACCTTACAGGGATGAAAAAAGCCAGACGCAAGTCCAAACAAAGCTGATAAAAAGTACTTAGGCAATAACAATTCCATGGGAACATAAGCCAAGTTCAATTAAGAAAAGAGGGCAATAGAAATGACTTAATCAAAGGCAGAATAATTGGCTGATAAAAAACCAGAGTCTCTGGTTACAGAATTACCCTAATGGTTCATTGTAACAAAAGTCAGTAGATCTTCGCTTCACTTTTCTTGCCCGATTGTATTTGAGAAAATGTATTTGTTAGTTTTCGTGATCTTCAGATGTTTTATGGAATTGAATGACTGATGTTTTGCGCCGCACTAAAGATTATTTCCCTTATATGGTGGCTTTGCCAGGTTTAGTTGGGGTGGAAACCGAGCTCCTTGCCCGGAGGAAACCCTCGACCTTTGGCCAGTCCCTGGGGATGCTTCCACATACTGCGATCAAGTGGGATTCGAACCCCCGATGCACTGATGGAAGGTCTGTGTGGGACTGAAGGACTATCTCTCTAACTGACTGAGGATCTAGTGGGATTCAAACCCCCGATGCACTGATGGAAGGTCTGTGTGGGACTGAAGGACTATCTCTCTAACTGACTGAGGATCTAGTGGGATTCAAACCCCCGATGCACTGATGGAAGGTCTGTGTGGGACTGAAGGACTATCTCTCTAACTGACTGAGCCACCAAGGCTCCTCTGTTATTCTGTGGGATGGTTGCCAGTTACCAGCGGAAGGTCGTGGGTTTCCTCCGGGCACAGAGCCCGGTTTCCTCCCACAATAAAACTGGCAATGCCGCCATATAAGTGAAATAATCTTGAGCGCGGCGTAAAACACCAAACAATCAATCAACCTCTGTTATTTAAGAAACAGTCATGTAATAAAAACAAGCTAGTCTTGGTAAACAATACACCCCCAAAATAATATATATATTTTTTAACACTAAAACACACGTGCACAGGGAAAATTTTCTTGCCTAAAATAACCATGGAGACAAGCTTCTGATTGTGCTAAAAAGGTGTATATGAGGTCTTTATACCCAATCATAAATTGTTGTAATAAATATATATAAATATAATTCAAATCCTCTCTAAGAAAAGACTTCTCTGTGGATAATATCTAATAGATAATATCTTTCAAAGCGTAAGTGTGAATATTATGTACTTTATTTAAATTTTGTATTCTGTGTTTATGCATTTTTCCCAAGATAAAACACAACTAATTTCAAACTGATTGGTTGATTAAACGTCATTAACTGTCACAAGATTTTCTAATATCATTTTGATTGCAAAACATCTGGGTGTATCCTTACTTTCGAAGGGGAAATAATGCAGTTTAAAAAACTATCCAATGAAAAAATAGGTCCATTAATCGTAAACAAAATTGTCAATGGGAAGTAATCAACTGAAACAAAAGATGTTTGTAATTTTGTATCAGACATATGATGGTTTGATTACAACTTTACTTTGGAAAATTTCCAAGATATTAAAAAAAAATGTATACTTTTATTCACATGTAATTCCCCGAGTAAATGAGGTAAAGAAAAATGTCACAGCTGATTGGTTAAAGATGATGTGTATATAGGAAATGTTTCTGTTGATTGGTGCGTTAAAATTTTTTGACTATTACTGGTCAAGTCCTTGATTTTAGAGAACAAAAAAAACTTAGAAGGATAGAAATTTGAAGTTAGTGGGTATCCAATTTGAAGGATTTTTCTTGCAGAGGGGGGTCAAGTTTATTGTCTGATCGAAGCAATGCTTAAAGTGGCATGATCTGCCTAAATTCAGATTTTTTCAGATTGTCCTGAGAACTTGAATGTTTGAAGTACCTTGAAAAACTAAAAGACTGATGTTGAGATAAAAAATATTGGTAAAGCCAGTTACCGGTACAAACCAATCTAGCACATGCTTAATCTGCCAGTCAAAGTTTCCAAATGGGCGCAAATTCTAACTGCCTGTCCACTTGGTTGATTGATGTTTTATATCGCTGTTACATGTATTTCACTAAAAATATGGCGGCATTTTCAGGTTTAGTGGGAGAAGAACCGGGCTGTTTGCCTGAAGAAAACCTTGACCTTTGGTGAGTGCCTGACAACTCTCCCAATCATTGGTTAAATATTCCCTCAAGCACTGAATAAAGCTCTTAACACTGATTGGCTTATAATTATCAACAGCCAATGCAGTTAATCAAATCCTTTTGATTGATTGGCTTAGTACTTAATAAATCCACCAATCAGTTTGTTCAAAATGTTAATCCTTTTCAGGGACGATTCAAAGTAATTCTGATCAATATAAGCTTAACTTGCAGTGGCACATTTTGACAAGTCATGTGGCAATATCGAAAACAAGCCTCGGGGCAAGATTTCTTAAAATCAGCTAATTCTGACTGTTCTTTTTGATCGGAGTGGGTAATGACTTTGGGTGTGGCTGAAATCAAATGCCAGAAGGCATATATATTGACATTTTCTATGGGTTTACTTTTTGGTTTTGCATCATCATTCTTGCAGTTATAAATCTACAGGATAAATCCACTTTAATAAGCATTGTTAAATATAAAGGATGGGTAGTCGCACATCTATACGAAAAATCTACTTTAACAAACAAGGAAAAATTAACTCAAATGATGTCTCGATGACAATTTCACAACTTAAATGGGCAGTTGCACATCTATAGTAAAATCCATTTTGAAAAGCAGTTTCTAATTTACAAGGAAACAATCAACTTAAAATGATGTTGCAAAGGGCCTTCATCAGTCAATATTATATCAATCCCACGCCTCCACCAGGAAGCTGATATTCCGCACTCAAAATGACTTCTTTTATATGGTGTTAATTGTTTAGTAATAAGCTGTTCGGCTATTTCATTGGGGGGGGGGGGACATTTTCCACTAAAATAGCCATCCAAGCCCAGAGGAAACCCTGCCCTCGGAGGGTACCTAACAACTCTTCCACATAAGCCGATTTTGTAAAAAGTCATGATTGGGGAAGAAATAAACTCCTGTTAACTGACTACTAGTTACCCCGGATGCCGTCCAGACAACGAATTTACAAGATTTCAGATTAACGTTAAAAAGAAACCTCCAAGGAAATAATGCCAAATGCATTAGTTAATTAAAGCTACAGGGTCATGTGACATTAATGGCTGGTCACACGCTTTACGTTGACGAGAAAATCCTTGACATTCAAATTGAATAATAATGCTTCTTAATTCTTCATGTCCGTAATTAATGCCATGTGCACTCTCTTGTGTTGGAGGAGACAAAAGTAATTGTCCGTCGGCTGATAAGATCGAGAAGGAGGTCGCATGATCTGGTGCAAATGTGACAAGGCTTTTAAAAACGGCCTTCGGAAATTTGGCATTTGTCTTGATAAAAAACTATCATAGGACAAATTTCTACAGTCAGCTGTTTTATATCGTTGAGTTATGGGGAAAAAATACAGAGCATAATTTCTTGAAAAACGTGCCATGAGATTAACCAACTTCAGCTGTTTAATCTCTTCTTGAAATCCAGTGACACAATTTTTTTTCAAAAAGTTCATTTAATTATTGGATTTTCTCAAAACTAGCAACCCTTCAAAACCTTTAACTGTGACTGTAAGACAATAAAAACAATTAAAAAGCTATTTTGAAAAAATAAAACAAAACATTAAACTGAAACCATAATTTTCTTAAAATTATTTGAACGAAATAGTCAGTATTGGGTTATTTTGTAACTTTCATCCATGTGTGTATTTTTTTCTGTAACAGGTTTCATATCATGCTGGTAGTTACATAAACATAATGACATAACATTGTGTAATAACAATTCAAGAACAACAAATGGCAGAGGGGGTCATAGGCATGACAAGTACTAAATAGGTCTCCAATAGGGTCTTTCCAAAATATTTGGAAAAGCAAATTTAAAGTTGAAGATCTGCAGGAAAAAACTTCAATTTCGACAGAGGGTGCTATACGCAAGATAAGGGGATTTCCAAAATAATTGGAAAAGCAAATTTGAAGTGAAAAATCTTCGAGAAAACTTTAATTACCATGTTTGTTATTCATATGTTTCCATTTGTTTAAACAATATAGATTACTGTACTCAAAAGGATTTTAAAAATAAAAAATGGAAGAATAAAAGTTTTTTACAAACCTCAGAATAATCTTCTTCCTCTAAATAAATCATCTTCAGAAATTTTCAAAAAATACTTCCAAGATTTAAGACCCAATCAGGTCGCAAAAATTACTAGTTGGATTTCACACCAAGTGCTGTAAAATTTTATACAGATACTATCCTTTTGCAGTATTCAAAAAGCTATCCAATTTCTGTACGACTGATAACTTTTCTTTCAAAATCTCGAGAATATATCATTCAACGAGGTTCAACATGCGTAAAAAAAATGGAACATTAAAACTTTTCCGTCTGAATTTGGATCACAGACAAATAATCGTTGAACATAAAAATATGGATTCACAAGGAAAAGAATACAAGTGAGCAAAACGTAAGAAGCGTGGATATAGCAGAACCTCAGGTGGCAGGGTGAGCTATTTGATAACAATTGCTTCCGGCTGGTCCAAGGCACTTCCTTTGAGCTAACCAAGTCCCGAATACAAAATGAAAAACGGCCAGATATTTCTACTTCCAATTTGGTCAATGTCAATATCAGTTAGCAAGCAATTGTATTGACCAAGATGAAAAATAGTCAAACTCCAGATTCAGAAAAGTTCTCAAGTTTAAATTTGCTTCTCCTGAAAGGCTGTATACAAAATGAATCAAGTCGTACTCCTTTTCGAATGATATTCAACACAACTTATATACGAATTCTCATTCAAAAGTTCTGAACACTTCCTTTAAAGCATTGGATTCTTGTAAGTCTATACACTCACTGTATCACAGAAATATGCAATATTTTAGGCCTATGGTGGCCAAATTACACCAATATTATTACGCTTAGTCCTTCATAAGTGGATGAAGAGTTCACCAAAATAATGAAATTTGAAGAATTCTGATCAACAGAACACAATAAGTCTTAGAATCCTTAAAGTAGTTTGAAGTCTAAGTCTTCCTGAGAGATGAAATAATTAAAATTCAAAATCCTCCAAATAGAAATTCACAGATTTATCCGCTGACAGACAGAGTATCGGATTTTCCTGATAGTATTTCCTACATCCAGTCCGTTCTAGGGTAAAAAGCACTCTCTCCTTTCAGCTGAACTGTCATGGGTATACAGCAAGGTGAAATGTCAATAAGTGTTAACATCTATCTACCTACCCTTTGTAACAAATGGGCAGGGCCTTTGTTGTTAATTGGTCTGTCCCACGTGAGATTTGTAGGGAGCGCAGGTAGTTACAAGTACATCTAAACAAAACCGATGATCCATGACCAAAAAATTGTCACTTGGACAAAGGATGTGATATAACAGTCATTGTGAACTCTACTAAAATGACTCGGGTGATAATGCATTATTAACACTTTTTGACTACCACTAGCATAGGTGAGAATTTCTTTGAAGTCAGCTACCTGTAATTACTGTACACCTTAATTTTCACGACACCTAAAAATAAACGTTACTTATTGGCAACCATATCAATATTTATTAGAATTTCACCTTCATACAAAAACATTTCCAGCCTACCTCCCTATGCAAAAGCACAAGGTTTTTAAATATACGGCCTACACTCTACCTACATGTATGCTAACTCTAATAAAGTAATATATACTAGTATAAGTAAGTTTTATATTTATAATATTAAACCCAATATTCCGAGGGAAGAAAAAAAACCCAGTTACTATTGACCTTATACAGATAATTTGTTTTCCAAAAATAAATTTCTTTGATAATATTTTTTTTTAAATTTGCAAGGACATGTCTATTAATGACCATGTCTGTTAATAATAAACAAAAGAATATAATAACATTAGCTTTTACCTCATCCTATATATAGGATATAGATAATTGTGTACTAAATTACCACAGGATTATCAGCAATACAATTTCAATATTGTAGATATTGTTTTTAAGTTAGAAAACCAAAGAGATTTTTATGCTAAAAATTTAATCTATAGCCTTATGATATTCCCTAGTGAGTGTGTTTAAAGTTAGGAAAAATTAATCTTTTGATTCAAACAGTTTGAAGATATTGAGGCTATTATTTCTTCAATATGGAGTTTTTTTAAATAGAAACACAATGGAGCAAAAAAGAAAAATAACTCATTCTGGGGCTTATTTAACAGAAGTCCTAACACAAAGGAGCCCAATTTGTCAATGGATACAATACTGAAGAGATACCACGTCGTCGCAACTGCAATTTAATTTTATCGCACTTTAAAACGGCTTCGTGAAACAGTTGGTTGGTTGTTTGTTTGGTGTTTTACTCTGCGCTCAAGATTATTTCACTTATATAGCGGCATTGCCAGTTTTATTGTGGGAGGAAACCGGGCTCTATGCCCGGAGGAAACCCACGACCTTCCGCTGGTAACTGGCAACCATCCCACCTTGCAGGGCAAAAGGACCTGGAAAGGTGTAGGCCTATAACCAAGGCATTGAACTAATAACATAATGAAGTATATCATCTGATATATTCCATTGGGCCCTTTTCCCTCACCTATATTCACACGCTCTCCAGGTAATGTTGGTCTTAATTAGGGGGTCAGGGTCGACAGGTAACAAAAAACTGATCATAGTTCAGATTCATTCCAAAGAAAATTTGGTGTGTGTTTAACCAGCGTGACAGTCATTCACAGTCCATCAACCACAATAATCACCGGACTCTCAGGTACTGGTCACACCTTTCTCAATTCAAACACGCTTTTTTATCGCAATGTTTATACAATTTCATGCATGTATATCCTACCAAGTGTTTTTTTTTTACCATTTACCAATTAGAAGGCCTATTTTATAAGGTTACAAAAAATTTAAACATTTTTTAAAATTTTCTACCAAATTTTTTCTGAATTCTACATTATCTTTTGGTCTAATTAGGTTAAAATGTCAATAAAATATTTTAAAACTTTTCTAGAGGTTTTCTGCATTTAGTGTATGGACTCTCTGGTCCATATCCGATATGTATAAAGAAATAGCATCACGTCCACAATGAATACGTAGTTATAGCGTTACAAACGTCGGCTTCAAGATGACTAACGATTTGCGAATTTAAAATACCATTTTTATGGAGGAAAGGTATAATAAATAACCAAAGTCCATGACCTTGAAATTTGAGACTTAACGTAACTGAATTGAAAAATAATGCATAATAAATTCCAAAATATTGAGTCAGCATGAATCAGGGGGCCGTTTCTCAACATATTTATGATCGTCGTAACTGCCATGTTAACATATACCTTCAACTCAACATTACATAACGACCAGGCGCAAAGTTACGCCGGTGTTGAGAAAAAGCCCCCTGATGTTCTTTCGGTAAAGTCAGGAAGGTTGGTTGAATGAGCCCAGTTTCCTCCCCCACTAAACCTTGCAACACTGCCATATAAGTGAAATAATCTTGAGTGCGGAGTAAACCACCAAACAATCAATCATATGTATTTCAGCGCTGTCAGGTTGAGCTGGACAGGACACCAGCTTATTTGCCTTGAGCAACCCCTGACCTTTGGCACATATCCAGTCACTTACGTGACATGTCATAAAAAACCTTGCTAATAATTAGAGGGAACATTGGTAATCACTTAAGCTCATTATCTTAGTCAGGATAATCCTATTGAGCTAATTAGTGTACAATCTATAATCAATTAGACTAAGGAATAATCCTTGGGTTAATCCACCAAGGTCATAGAGGATTTAGACAAATCTCTGTTTAGTATAATCCAGATTATACCATCAGGTAACATGCCTAGAAATGTCCTTGATTGATTGTCATTTTACACAATACTCCGGATTATTTCACTTTTACAATTGTACATGTATGGCAGAGTGGCCAAGTTATGATTGATTGTTGTTTTACGCTGCATTGAATATTATTTCATTATATTGCGGCATTGCCAGTTTTATTGGGATAGGAAACCACCAACATTCGGCGAGTACCTGGCAACTCTTCCACACACGGTGATCGACTCAGAATTTTCACAATTTTAATTTGGTCTGAACGAGAATCAAACCTGCATTGCATCGATGGACGGCCTGTGTCAGACCGCTAGGTTATGAGAACACTTATAGAAAGATTTTAACTTTTATGTTTTTTATAGTCTTGACCACACGGATAATAACATTTGTAAAATGGACTTGTTAGCTTTCTATGTAAAAGTAAATAAATAAAATACAATATAAAACATTGAGTAAGCATAAGATGATAAATAAAAATGTTATTAACTTAATATTTATGATCAGTAAAACACAACGGCACAGGGAAAACTTGTCTAAAATAACCATGGAGACAAGTTTCTAATTGTGTTTAAAAGAGGTATATCATTTCGACCTTTACACTCCATAAATTGTTGTAACAAACCAAACCTATGATATTTCATTAGGTTGACGACTGACAAACTTAATACATTGGCAAAGATCATAACCTGTGTTTATAGACTTCGCAGAAAATTACCCTATAAGCAATGATATTGACCGGTTCATGTAAAATGTACTAAATTGTCTCTCCCATGGGCAAAACAGAGTTTATCCATTTCAAACTTACAGGTAATCTCATGTAATTTTCACCTGAACAAAACACCGTCTATTTATCCCAATTTTCCCACGCTCACCTGAGTATATGAGAATATACCTGTAGATACTGTACCTGAGCCAATGACTTAACTCTCAGATATGATTTCTATAGACCCATTCACACATATCAAGGTAACTTTTGCAGATATTTGATAGCTGTACAATAAAACAGCACTAAATAATGGCCTAGATTTTCTAGGTAAATCCTCTGATTTTTGTTGTTGAACCTTTTTTTTATTCCTAAATTTCTAAAAAGCAACATGGGCGGCCAAATATATGGAAAATATATTTGTTGAAACAGAAGTAGTTGGTCATAGGTCGTTTTTATTGATTATAATCTATTTATATTTGTTATTTAATTTTTTTTCCTTAAATTTCTTTTGAAACAAAACTATGGCTTGGTTATATTTATTGTCTGGACTTACATATGGGTTATTTTAAATACAATCTGTCTAGTTAGTTATCCTAGAAACAAAACAAAAACTGGAATTTTTGCTCAAAAGGGCCTTTTAAACAAATGGCTACCATATTATAATGGCATAAAGATGTCTTTTAAAGATCCTTCTCCATGAGGTTTAGTTATGGATTATCATTCTGCCCCTTTGTCTGTGGTGCAACAGGCTTGAATTTTTGTAGTTTGGAATATCCAACTCTATGATCAAATCTAACATCAATATACATTCTACTGACTAAAGCCAAGCTCCTGTCGGTCATCAACCTGATGAAATATCATGGGTTTTAGTTTATTACAACAACTTATCATGGGATATAAAGGTCTAAATGATATTCCTCTTTTTAACACAATTAGAAATTTTTATCCATGGCTAGCTATTTAAGACAAGATTTACCCTGTGCCCTGTGTTTTAGTGTTTATAAATATATAGCATATGGCACAGTGAGAAACTTGTTTCCATGGTTATTTTCGACAAGAAGATTTTCCCTGTGCCCATGTGTTTAAGTGTTTATAATAATATACATTAGCCACAGAGTTTGGATATTTCCAAGTTCTAGAATTTTTGAATTGCCCATGATGACTTTTTCGTTGCCCTGTGGCATAAGGCAGCTTGCTTTGTGAGCACTGCTTCAAAGGGCATTTTCCCTAAATGACCGCTATAGATTTTCCATTCGGTTAAGCGAGGAGGAAATATCTTGGGTGGAAATTACAGTGGTTTCCAGTTAGACAGAAGAGAGTTTAAATAATTAACATACAACAGGAAATCTGGAGACAGTCGATTCTCCATCACTGTCAACAAGCACCTGCTAACGGGGCTATGGATGAGGGGGGCTCGACTGTCGCTAAATTGACAATCCATTATTTGCACAAGACAGTCAGACGCATTCATTGGACAACAAGGTAAATAACTAAGTAGAAGATTGATTGAGTTATTTATTAATTTTAAAGAACACAGCACCCAAGATTATTTGACTTATACATAAACATTGTCAGGTTTAGTGGAGAATAAACTAGGTTCTGAAAATGATGGAAGCCCCCAAAATTCCGATAGCTGACCTTCTGTGCAAGGTATATGTAATCTAGTCGAAATTTTCAAAACGCTTCAAAGGAAAAAAAACCCACAGAAAAAACAAAGGGAATTGATTTACACCCTATGGAGCCTCAAAGCTAACCATATGCCATGTTCCTATATCATCAGCATATTGTCTGATCTGATGTACAGCCAATAATTACAAAAGGCATAAAATATTGATAAAATGACGGAGGGCACTAAGACTGGGGTTGAATCTGAACATACTTCAAAGAAACTCAATCTTGTTGAGGCTATTCTAAATAGAAATGGATCATGTTTAGTTCTCTAATATAGCAAAACCAATTAATAAATCATACATGAAATGGAATTTGAGACAACCTGATGAAGTAACATGATAATTAAATCACTTTTCTTGTGCGTAGATAGTGTCTCTAAAACAGCAATACATAAGGCAATGCAGATATTATTCACCAAATTAAGACACTGTCAAATTGAACAACGAAAAAGACCTTGTCAATTGATTGATTGTTTGGTGTTTTACGCCGTCCTCAAGATTGTTTCACGTATATGGCGGCATTGCCAGTTTTTATTGTCGGAGGAAACCGGATTCTATGCCCGGAGGAAACCCACGACCTTCCGGTGGTAATTGGCAACCATCCCACATAGGTCGTTCGAGTGAAAACCCAGTCAGAAAATTTTCCATTTTTTTTGACTGAGTGGTATTTGAACCTGCGACCCATTGGTGGAAGGCTGTTCGAATTGAGCGTCCAACGCTCTACCTACTGAGCCACGGAGGCCCCCACCTTGTCAATTGAAACTGTGAACTAAAAAGCTCATCACTGGGAGCAATATAAGTGGCATGAGTAGTGAAACATCACATTTTATAAGTGACATGAGGAGCCAAAATTCACACTATTTTATGTAACTTGATTGGCCCTTGTCAATTCAAACTGTGAGGTAAAACACTTATCACTGGGAACAATATAAGTGGCATGAGTAGCGAAAAATCACACTTTTTCATGTTACTTGATTGAACAAATTGGGATTCAAACCCGCTACCCATTGATGCAAACTGCGAGATTATCACTAACGCTCTGCCCGCTGAGCATCACATCATGATGCAGGAAATTCTGACGCTAACAACGTGAACTATGAATAAAGACTGATTCCCCATTAAATGCCTGAAGTACTAAAAGAATTATACTACAATCATCAACTACTTGAAGCATTGGGTTGAGAGGAAAATGGGTACTAGAACCTTGATTGGCCCATAAATTGACCAATAAACTGAGAGTAAACCAACAAAGCCTTAAATCTAGAGCATTAATACCATTATTAACTGACAAGCCGAACAGCTGCTTTCAAGGACTAAAGCAAATCCTTCCGCCTGATTTGCCCCAAAGAAAGAGTTCCAAATGAAACAGAGGGTGCAAGCAAGCCTTGGAAAATTGGACATGGTAGGCCCCTATGGTATACAACTGCCTTGGGTCGCTCTAATTGGAATAGATTGATTAGGGTTTTGTGCCAAACTGAAGATTATAATTCAGTTTTATGGGACAGAAAGACGTTTCCTGAAACAAACCCATGAAGTTGTGCGCTGATAATGGACAAAGCTCTAAAAGCCAGGATGTAGGAGTTCAACCATGTTTTTTTGTTGCTTATTTAAAGTGGCATGAGCTGCAAAAATGTTGATATTTTGACCTAAAAACAGAATGTTGAAATTATCGGCTATTTTTCTCAAGATGTATAATTCAGAAGCTTTTTAGTGCTCCTAGTCTCGAGAATGTACAATAAAGTATTGTTTTGAACTAACTTTGGCTTAGAATGAATGAAAGGTCATGCCGGTTATTTGAATTTTGTTTACTTTTCGAACACTTTTCCGATTCGTATAGGCCACATACTGTATGGATTTTCCTCATTCCAGCGCAAATCATTTAGTTTTTCGATGGCCTTCAAAGCCTCTTACTGTCGTGACGATAAAAAAAGTGTGAATTTTGGCAGCTCATGCCTCTTTAAACACATATTCAAGAGATAAGCTTTTTTTGTACTTCTTGATAAAATGACGAACAATTAGCCAATTAATGATACAAAATTAAGACATCACCACGTAGTTAATTGTTTTTAACAACACGAGCTTTCGACAGCTGTACCGGTGTATTTTTTACATCGAATCTATGGAATTAGCCAATTCTGTTTCAACAAAATGTTCCCTATATTTGGCAGTTTATGGCACTATAAATGCTATCGAAATATAGAAAAATATACACAATATGAGACAAGTATGTGTCCTTGGATACAAATCAGTCCAAACACAATTGTGTTATGAAAACTGACACCTTCCCCACAGCACAGCCATGTGTGTTTAGTAAATTGGAGACCTCCCCTTACATTTCTGGTGGAGACTAGAAATTGGCTTTACCAATATAGCTAAATATCAGGCGTTTTTCCCAGAAAGGTTAGCATACCGATATCAAACAAAATAGATCAAATTTCGCTCAGATGTCCGTCGTTTATACGATACAGGAGAACGTGTCTCCTATGTTAAAAGTGTATATTAGATATGATAGTGTGAAATCGAGAGCAGCCAACACATTTTTTTAAAATATTTTTATTAAGATAATTTTTGGATTGATTGATGTTTTACCCTGCACTCAGGATTATTTCACTTTAATATATGCTGGTGTCGCCATGTTTAGTACAAGTAGAGGAGGAAACCTGGTTTTGTCCAGAGGAAACACCCAAACTTTAACATACAAAGGATTTGGTTAAAGAGATAATAAATTGATATGTTTATTTAAATTTCCATCCTGTCTATTGTTTTTTATTTGCCAATTTTAAAACTAAAATATTCATAAAAAAATTGAAACAAAATATTCTTTCTTATTTGTTGACAAATTATACCAACTGTTCATCTGAAAAAAAAAACCCAAACAATTCTTTTATTAAGTTTAATTTTCTGAGAATAAATGAATTTAGAGGGAAAAAGCAGTACCACCTGATTTTAAGAAATGTTTTCAAGTTTAAAAAAAAATGGAATTGCTAATGTATTATTCTTTGATTGAAATGTTTTTTTTTTAGCTTTCTTTTTTTTTTACAAAAAAATTTATAGCAAAGGAATTTTCTGTTTACCATTATTATTTTTGGAGGGGACGTAGGAATGGGGTATTAGTGTTCTGAGTCAGATGCCTTGTGGGTATATTAAGTAGCTGGTATATGGGAACATGGTAAACAAACACTGAACATGAGGGTAGCAAATTTTACCCAGATGTTACAAAATTCCCCATTTTTTAGCGTAGACGGCTTTTGACTTCCGATGCGTGGCATAGAAATTGACTCTACATTTACGCTCGCACCAGGCTCTCTCCGCTAATGCTCTGCTATAAAAGAAACAACGGAGCCAGACGGAAATTTCTTACCCCAAACAAAAGGGAACTATGTTTTCCAAACCACATTGCAAGGGAGTCATGAAGAAAGTGTATACCATAAATATGATAAAATAAATAAAGCACAAGCCAGGAAAAGTTTCTCCAGCCACATTAACAAAATAAATTCTTCCTATGGCCATCATTAATAGCCTTTTCCCCCAATCTTAAGGTATTTATATCTCAGAATCTGCCTATTTAATTCGCCACAAGATAAAATAAATATGTTTTTTGCCAACTGAAACTGTTTATATCTTACAAACAGCCAGTTCATCACTAACAGAAATTGGCAGTAATCAAATCAAAATTTTGTAAACAAGGTTAATGAGCATATGTAACTTAAATCTAAATTACATAATAATGTTTCTGTTTGTTAATTTTGCCGAAAACCTGACAACTGTATGAATTTTTTGGCTGTCATGTAAATCTGAATAGTTGATCTTGAGTTTTAGTGGCATTTGTTATAGGAGTGAATTTTGTCATTTTTAGACAAATCTTAAATCTCTTTTTAGAACATTTATTGTATGAAAGGTGGCTAAGTGTCCTATCCCAAAACAAACATATCCATTTGTCTAAATTCAAACTATTACCCAACTAGTCTATAGAAAACACTTGTTGAATGGCACATACAAGTTAAAGAATAGTTTTATCTTGATGCCGTGAAATATTTTAACATTTTCAAAGTTAAAAATGAAATTAAAATTGTCCATTGGTATCCGTTACTACATTGATGGATCAATTGATGTTTTACATCGCACTCAAAACTATTTCACATATATGACGGCGTTGAAGAGTTTAGTGGGCGAAGAAACCGGGCTCATTGACTGGAGGAAACTCCAGCAAGTACCTGGCAACTCTTATACATAAAGCAATTGAGTGAAAAATCCACTGAGAACTTTTTCAGTTTTATACTACATGTTGAATGAAGAAAGTACAAGGGAGGCTTTCAACGATGTCTGAATTCAATAAAAAATTACAAATAATATCAACGGACATATAGTCTATCTAGCCTCTATAATTTTCAATATGGCAGCCATGTTGGAAAAATATTAAACCAATAAAATGATAATTTCCGTTACAAAATTGACTCAAGTTCCATAGTAGGGTGCCTGTCTAACAATTTGTCGTTTATTTTTTTTCACAAACATATGGGAAACTTTGTATTTGGTTTTCCAAGGAAGTCTTTCTAGCCAATTTCAAATCCTAGGGGAAAAACATATGGTCGCCAGATTTTGTCATAACTTGTTCACTATAAATATTCTGAAAAATTTCTCACATAAATAGGAAAGAAGTAACAGATCATAATCCTTCTAAATTTCAAAGTTAAAGCCTAATACATTGTTGCATGGAAAAGAGTCCTCCCCAAAATAAAATGATTAAACTGGGATAGATCAAGTCAATTTTGACTTTATTCTCGTCATTTATTATTGTTGAACACTTTGTCCTGTATTTTCTTTTATTTGGTGAATAAATAAATCTAATAATCTAAAACAGGGATATAACGATACATTTTTTACTGGTTTACAATGAGGGGTGTTTGATACTTTGTAGAAGGCAAAGTATTCTTAATACTTTTTATAGCTAGAAGCTTAGACAATTTTTCTCTCACTTAAACCTTAATTGAGTTGATCTGATAGAGATGGTATATGTCAAAAACAATTTTGTGTAACAGAAATTTGAGTAAATGGAGTCCTTCTCATACTTTAACTCTCTCTGTACCAAGTTTGGTCCAATCAAGGGACAGTTGAACGGAACAGTTGTGTTGATATTTAATAAAGGTATATCAATAGTTTTTTTTTTTTGGTATTTGATGCAACGCACAAGATTACATGTATTATTATCCCTCAGAGTAGTTTCTCTGCAATCTGATTGGTCAATTGCCATCCGATAAATATTCGTATTAGGTGTCCTACACACCCGATACGGTAAAACCTCGTTTTCACACACACCTGATACGGCGTCGTGCAAACGCTAATTTGAAGTTTTGAACGTTGTTTTGTGACGTCGTTTTATGACGTCATAGGGCGTGCTGACATCACTCACCTTTTTCAACTATATTGTGGGTGACGGGCGAACGTTATGTCGACGTTTTTTTGGCGACGTCGTTTGATGACGTCGTAGCGCGTGCTCATATTAGGTCACCATTTGCAACTATTTTGTGTGTGTGTGATTGAATTAACGAGCGATAATTTGGCTAATTCTACGCAAAAGTAAAGCTCTTCGAGATAATAAATTCGTTATCATGGTTGGTGGAGGGGGGATACGAAGTATTTACATGGTCAGCGTGGTAATTGATAGCTGTCTCGCCTAACGGCTTGACCACTATGACGTATCCCCCCTCCACCAACCATGATAACTAATATTAGTAGACTATTATCAAGACTTGACATGGACTCAATGCTTAATGAATTGATAAAACATAGTCAGCTTGTATGGGGGATCTAAAGGGGCTCTTGGCCAGAGGGAGCCTCCTAGCCTCCCTGACTTTTTGTGGGTTTCAGACAACCCTCTTACAAACAGCAATAGCATGGACACCCTGTCAAAACAGGTCACAGTGCTTGCAGCCAATCAAGGGTTAAAGAAAATGTATTCCGGATGTTTTGGGAATTCCATTCACGGCTTAAGCCATATCAAACAGTCCCCCAAGCAATATGCTTTCATGTGAATCTACTACAGGAATTTAGGACAAAAAAGCCTTTTTAGAGATTGTCAGAAAGTATTTGTAAATTCAAACAGACCCCAGAAAATTAAGTTTCGCAAGCATAAATAAATGGAGGAAGACAACTGGAAGAAGTTTGTAGCTATATTTGTGCTATTTATAGTTTCAACGTTTTTTTACTATAAAGTAAAAAATGAAATTTACAACAATAATTGGCAACTTTAAGTTTTAATTAACTGATTTTTGAAAATTTTTATTTTTTCTTAAATTATGAGATAAAAAAAACACCAATGTGATGTGATACCAGTAAACAGAGATAACCCCTTGAAAAATAACTGGACCACCAAAGCTTCAAGATACATTTTGAGTCTAATTCAAAAACTATCTTTACACCCCACCCTGTGGAGCCCCAGACAATCATTTCTTTGGTCACAGGCTCGCAGCGGTGAAATGTCAATGAAATGCCCCCTTTAGACACACTCTTATGCTTTGGAGGTGAAAAGAGATAATCAAATAAGGCCAACACGTCTTTTCACTGGTAATCGGCAAGCCACGAACAAAATTGGTCGGAAATCGAATGAACACGAGCCGTTTGAGAAATTTGGAAGAAAAAACCATTCCACATTCTCTCAATAATTAATCCGTTATTGCTTGAGAACGCTCGCGAACAAATTAGCCAAAGATACGTTTAGACAACTTAAGGTGGTTTTCAGAAATTAACCGACAGTGACCCTAACTTAATCGTCCAGCCATATTGGGTTAAGGCAACAATTCGCCACACGTTTGTTTTACAATGTGTCGAAGAGCCGCTCATCAGGAAAGGTAACTCCACAGCGACTATAAAATATTCAAACCACTTCGACCCATAGGAGCCTTAAGGCACTTGATGATAAAAACCTCCCACAGTTTTCTCAGAAAAGTTTTCTTAGCGGAGATGTCATACAAACTTGAAGCAACGTTACTAAAACAAAATCTATCTGTTGATGCACTGTCTATTCCAATTGGTGCTGGATATTAAATACTTTTGTTGACATATACATTTTTATTTTATCTTCAGTTTATTCTAAATCAATTAACCATATTGATCCTTAATTTTGACTGATTGATTGATTGATTGATAATCTACGCACACAAGATTATTTTACTAATATAGCTGCGTTGAAAGATTTCCAAAGGTACCGGATAACCATTCCACATACACGATACAGTCAACAGTCTTTGTTCTCCGTATTTGGGGGGACTGGGGAGGATTCGAACCCGCAGTCCACAGATGGATGGCTTATCTTATAGAGCAACAGTCTAGAATCATTGTTCAATATCATGGGTTTAGTTTATGGGGTATAAATGATATACATCTTTTTTACGCAATTAGAAACTTGTCTCCATGGTTATTTTAAACAAAAAAGATGTTCCCTGTGCCTGTGTGTTTCAGTGTATATAGGCTTAAATATAGTCATCAACCTAATGAAATACCATAGGTTTAGTTTATTACAACAATTTATGGGGTATAAAGGTCTAAATGATATACCTTTTTTTCACACAATTAGAAACTTGTCTCCATGGTTATTTTGGATTTTCCCTGTACCTGTGTGTTTTAGTGTCCCTAGGCCTAAATATATAATCATTGTTCTGCACTCACTGGGCAGCTGAGGGGGCACCCATCACAAGGGGCTTTTAGCATCCTGTTATTGGATAAAACATCAATGTCAAAGACATATGATTGTTATCTAGTTCACATATGCCAAATGTTCAGCTCAATTGCTTCTCACATGCCAGAACGAAACCCAAACCATCAACATACAGCCATTGGGTTATCATTTTAGGGGGCGTATCTAATTTACAAACAGGAAAAAATCAAAGCCAGAATGAAACCCAAACCATCAACATACAGCCATTGGGTTATCATTTTAGGGGAGGTATCTAATTTACAAAACAGGTTTAATGTATATAAACACCAGGACTGGAGAGTTGAATGTTTATGACTTAAAAAACATTTCTTTCTTATTTCAGTTTATTAGTTATTATTTGTTAAAATTGGAATTAATTTCACTCAGAATGTTCGTGCTGCCAGTTTATGTATGTACATGTATGTTAGCAGGTTCAATTTGATTAAAAAAAAAACATCCACACACTCTGGTATTTGTTAATTGGTGAAGATTTTTATTTCAAATGTTGGACTAATACATAACAATTTTACCGATAATCTGAAAACCGACAACAAAAGGTGGTTAAAAAACGACCAAGGATATTCAATGAATTAGTCTTAAAGCTTCGTTTAGCAATGGCTCAGTGACATTACAGCTTCACATCGATACCCCCCTATCGCAACCCTCCAAAGAAATGCAGCTAACTCCATTAGATCCTCGATCAAGATGATCTCAGCTGATTATTGCAAAGTAAAATAATTAGCAATGATACCCCTCCCTATGGAGCCTCCCAGCCATTTAGAAACACATTACTGTAGCAGGCAGGGTATTATCAGATTTGGCCAATTCCAAAACGGAAGATCGATTAAAGTTTAATACCACTCTCCAAAATTTAAAGAGCAGAATAGACTACTTTCTTTACCATAAATTAAGCCAGGAAGCCAGCAAATTTTTTAATTTTTGGAATTCATCCTTGAATTAGAATCCTTGCCTTCAAAATCAAGAAAAAAACCTAGAAACAAAATTAGTTTTTGTTAAGTGATTGATTGATGTTTTATGCCGTACTCAAGGTTATTTCACTTATACGTAGGCCCTGTCAGGTTTATTGGGGCAGGAACTCGGGCTCAGGAACTGCGACCTTTGGCGAGTACCTGGCAACTCTTCAATATACGGCGATTGAGTGAAAAATCCACTCAGAAATTTTTATCTAATCTGATTCCATTACAGACATCAAGTACATATATTTGAATGGCAGACCCACAAATCATTTTATTTGGCATACTCCTTCCACTAGAGCATTAGGCTACAATACTAAAAATATGAGTGACCACAACAAAATGAAAACTACCACTTTGCAAGCTAGCCATTGCTCAAATATTTGGTCAGTAAATTGTTGGGGTTAGCCACAGTCCAAACATTCTATGAGAGGTGGTCTGCGGTCTTGACTGGTCACTAGAATAACATTGAGCCAAAACAGAACTCAAAACATATGGGGACAAAACAACTCAAGTAACTGACCACTTCATTTTTAAGAATGTCCCTTTGTCCAGTGTCTAACATTGGTTTCATTTCCCTGTTTATTTGGGGTTTTTTATTTATAAATTTATATTTTCCCACCCTGTGTAAAGGACATGAATATTGAAAATTGTGAAAGAATCTTTCTTTCTATGTTTCTGCAAAGAAAAAATTAGGAAATTATTGTCTATTTTTCTTGAGATTTGCAAGCAATTTAGAAGCTTTGGAGTGTTTTGATTGAAGAGAAAGTGGGCTCAAATACTAATGACAATTACAGATAATTTAAAAATTTTGTTAACTCTCTTATAGCCTTAACAGTTTCAACTTCAATCATTAATTTGTTCTAACTTTTATTGACCATGGAGGTCCCTTTTAGCAATTGTAGGCCCTAAGCAAAATAAAATTCTTTGTTAATTTGCTTTAGTTTAAAGCAACCCATAAATTAAAAACTTAATAGCTTAAATCTAAAATCAATGCAGGTCTACTAGTACATTCACCCATAAAATTTGATAGGCCAACCTGTAACTGAAATAAACAGCGATTTGTCTCTAAAATAATGTTGACAGCAAAGTTAAATCTTCTCATTCACTCAGTACATAGATTTGTTATCACTGACATTCCATTTAGATAATCGACAACCCCACAAAAGAGCCTCTGGTATCCTTGTAACCCGATTGTTTATCAATTTTCTGTCAATTTCTCTACTGAGGAGCAGACAAAGCTCTTTATTTAATCAATGGACTAATGATTCTGTATTGAACAGCAGTCAAATCAGATACTGCTTTGATGGGGCTCCATAGGGGCAAAATCGACTCCAGAAAACAGAACTTTCAAGCAAAAGCATGGTATGCAAAATTTGACTTTTATAGCTTTAATAAATAGCTTGTAGCAGAAGGAAAGAGTTAAATTTAAATGTGTGAAACTGTATAGTGGAATTAATTGGTTGGATTGGAAAATCTTTAGCTTGTGATAAACCGTCCTTCAGAAGCACAGGAAACCTTCTCTTGGAACCTGGCAACCATGATCCCACAGCAGTCTTTAAACAAGAACTTGGAAAACAAATAATCTTTTGGGACCAAGTGGTATTCAAACCAGTCAACCGTTATTTTAGACAAGAGGATTTTCCCTGTGCCCGTGTGTTTTAGTGATCATAAATAAGTAGATTGACTGGTGTCTTAAGTCACATTCAAGATTAGTCAATTTATATGAGGTGTTGCCACTTTTGTGGAGGGGAAAATCAATCTTTTTGTTGGGAGGAAAGTTATAAACCTATAGGAAGTGCCTGGTGACCCTCTGACAAAAGCTGATAGAGTGAAAAAGATTTTTATTTTTTATACGGACTAAGTTGAATTCAAAGCCACCGCCCATCTTTGTAAGACTTGTGTAAGACTTGTGTGAGAGAATTTGCTCTGACGCCCCTCCCCCCCCCCCCCCCTCTCCCCACCACACACACATCTATCGGTAGCTCGCAAGCAACCCAGAAACCTTATATAGAAGAAGAAACATTCAATGGGATTCTAACAAGTTTCCCATTGCAATAAGGCTTCTGAACATGAATGTTTGCAGGATTACATGTACATGTACCTTAAACGTTCTGAGCCACAGAGGCCTCATTCTGTTACTATTTGAGTCAACCTTGAATCCACTAGACTATTATTTAACCCATAGAAGGGCAATTATATCAGATTTCATCACGAGCTGGAAGCAAGTTTGCTCTCCAGCGCAGATGTACTACAATGTTTCTAAATGACAATCAATACCACTGCAGAGGAGATCAGCCCAGCCTTGAAGGCATGGGCAGAAAGAGGTCTTGTACCTAGTGACAAGATCTCACATTGCAACATAGAACTTATGACTGGATATGATTGATTGATGCTTTAAGCTGTGTACAAGATTATTTCACTTATATGTAAAAAGCCACATTGCCAGGTTCACTGGGGAGGAAATCTAGCTCTTCCTCCAGAAGAACTTCCCCAACCTTCGGTGAAGGCATGGACAGAACAAGGTCTTGTACCTAGTGACAAAATCTCACATTGCTGCATAGGTCATGGAACTTATGGCTGGATATGATTGATTGATGCTTTAAGTACTGCACAAGATTATTTCATTTTTATGTAAAAAGCCACATTGCCAGGTTCAGTGGGGGATGAAATCTAGCTCTTTGCCCAGAAGAAACTCCTAACCTTCGGTGACAGCATGGACAGAACAAGGTCTTGTACTTAGTGACAAGATATCACATTGCAACACACACAGTGGGTCATAGAACTTATGACTGGATATAATTGATTGATGGCTTTAGTTGTGTACAGGATTGTTTCACTTTTATGTAAAAAGCCATGTTGCAAAGTTCAGTGGGGAGGAGGAAATCTAGCTCTTCCTCCAGAAGAAAACCCTGACAATCGGTGACAGCATGGACAGAACAAGGTCTTGTACTTAGTGACAAGATATCACATTGCAACACACACTGTGGGTCATAGAACTTATGGCTGGATATGATTGATTGATGCTTTAAGCTGTGTACAAGATTATTTCACTTATATGTAAAAAGCCACATTGCCAGGTTCAATTGGGGAGGAAATCTAGCTCTTTGCCCAGAAGAAATTCCTAACCTTCGGTGACAACATGGACTGAACAAGGTCTTCTGCCTAGTGACAAGATATCACATTGCAACATAGGTCATAGAACTTATGGCTGGATATGATTGATTGATGCTTTAAGCTGTGTACAAGATTATTTCACTTATATGTAAAAAGCCACATTGCCAGGTTCAATTGGGGAGGAAATCTAGCTCTTTGCCCAGAAGAAATTCCTAACCTTCGGTGACAACATGGACTGAACAAGGTCTTCTGCCTAGTGACAAGATATCACATTGCAACATAGGTCATAGAACTTATGGCTGGATATGATTGATTGATGCTTTAAGTAGTGCATAAGATTATTTCACTTATATGTAAAAAGCCATGTCTCTAGGTTCAGTGGGGGAGGAAATTTAGCTCTTTGCACAGAAGAAATCCCAGATATTTGGTGAAGGCATGGACAGAACCATGTCTTGTGACTTTTGACAATATATCACATTGCAGCATACATTGTACACTGTGGGTCATAAAACTGATAGTTGGACATGATTGGTTGATGCTTTAAGCTGTGCATAAGATTATTTAAAGTATATGTATATAACTGCGGTGCCATGTTTAGCGAAGGGAAATCCCCAAACTTTGATGAAGGCATGGACAGAACAAGGAAATGAAGGATACTGAGCAAAGGACCTAGCCGTTAACAATTAACTTGTTGTCTCACAAATGGCTCGTTGACGATTTAGATGCACTCATAGTACCTAAAATATTGTTTGCTTTTCTTGCAGGAACGTCATTAAGTTTATGGTGAGAGATCAGCGACAGATTGGGTTCTTCAACTAAAGGAAAATGTGGGACCTAATGCTAGTACCAGTAACGCGGATAAATGATAAACTATCGTGTAGCAATCAATTGTATGTAATCCAGCACATTGTCTACACCTGTTGCTAATAGAACATGTCCCACCAGGGGGCGCTGGCCAATACAACACACTTATAAGAGCAGGTATGAAGTGGTATTATCCATTGACTAGTTATTATGCTTTTCTTCCTTTAAAAGTTACCCAGGCCTATTATCATACATCATACACAAATATACAAGACAACATGAAAAGCTATTGTATCCTTTAGAAGAAATATTGACTTATTCTAATATGGTGAACAGTTGTCCCCCTTGCTCAGCCAATAGGGCAATATGTAAAGCGCCATCTGTCATCCCATAAAGACAGTGACTTAGGCTACAGGTGTACATGACAAGCAGACAGACACAAGGCAGTCAGTGACAGGTGCTAAATAAACGGCATATGAAGGCATTTGCTGCCCTCAAGAGAAGTACAATATAATATGGCCTAGTTTTCTGTGTACAGAACCATCGAATATAGAAACAATTAGATAGGTATATGCATACTGGCGATTTATATGGGTAATAAACTGACGTGTAATTCCTGAGGATCATGAAAAAAAAAAGATTTTTTGATTTATTTTTGAGACAGCCTTTAATACTACAAAATAATACAAAAAATACACCTTTAAGATTTTTTGATTAATTTTCGAGACAGCCTTAGTACAAAATATAAACCTAAATAACTGGGCCAATTCAAGAAAGATGGCTTTAAATTAGTACAAATTGCAAAAAAAAATGTACTTTTATTAATTTTTTTGTTAAAATAAGATTGAAAATATAACCAAACCATTTAAAAGATTAAAGGTTGCTTTGATGGTTTTTTTAAATTTGTGTCAATCAATGAATATTTCCCTCTTCCAGCATAAAATCAAATTCATGTAGGCCTTTAGTACAGCAATCTTTAAATAGGTTGTAGGAGTAGACTGTTGGCAGAGATTTATAGAATGGGAGACAAACACACGTTGTGGTAACACGTTCCCAGAAAACTTTTCACCAATGGATGCCTTACAAGGAAAACGACGCTCGCATGAATATTTTAAAACTGGCTATTACAAACTCCCCATAAATCTTCGTAGTCGTTACATTTCTTATGAGGCTGGTCGCAAAGATGTCCATCTCCGGAAAATACTCCTCCCCGTAATAGCTGGCATGACATTTTCTAATTACTTTGAAGCCGTTTATTAATGTTTGATCAGCAATAGAATTTTAGATTTTCTAAAATTAGGTCCATATTTTCTAATCTCAACTTTTATTCTATAATCAATCATTCCAGAAAATCAAGTTTTTTTTATTTGTCTTTCTGTCCTTTCTATGGACTCATCATTATTTAAGCCAACTGAAAAATCTCTTTTCTCAGTGCAGATACCAGATCTGATCTTTATTCTAAATAATTCTCATCTTTTATAATGAAATATTTTCTAATTTTTCAAACAAAATCATCTATGCCCTATTGAATGATTGTTCTTCAAGTTGCAAAACGTACCAAATGTTATCCTTCAAAACAGAATTAAACTAAAAAATCTTTTGGGAGAATGCTGCCATATATAGGCTAGTGTTACTGTTACAGGACGCTAAATTTGAATTCTTTAATTTTTGGAAAATCAACCAAAAAAATTCAAATACTTCCCATTTTTATTGCACATTCATACCATTTTCAAGTTATCCCTGACACTAACAATAGGCCTAAAAACCAAAAATCATTTCTGAAAGTGGAGATCTTGAAATAAAGAGGATTTGACCTTGACCCACTTAAAGCAGGCTCCCTAAGGTCGTCCTAAAGAATACTCTTGGCAAGACTATAATAATTATTATCTTAAGTCATCAGTAAATCGTCACAAGACCAGTTAAAATTTATCCTTCCCTGCTAGCCCCGGAGGACGGTTGAACAATCGGTGTCATCAAATATTCATCAGTGGATAGAGACATGTGAAAGAATGTCTAAGTAGGCGAGTCTGACAACGCTAGGAAAACTTTACGTAGTCTCGGAATAATTAGACTGTCACATGACCGGCTGTCCTTTGAACAGGCTCCCAATAAAAGTTAACACAGGCACAGTCGAAGTTTGGGTACTCGTCAGAGGGTTTCCTATTCCCTAAACATGGCAACGCCGTCATGTAAGTGAAATAAGCATGAGTGCGGCGTAAAACATCAATCAATCAATTCAATATAAGGCCAAAACTTTAGACACAGGTACTCATCAGGGGTTTCCTCCTCCACTAAACATGGCAACGCCGCCATGTAAGTGAAATAAACATGAGTGTGGCGTAAAACATCAATCAATCAATCCAATATAAGGCCAAAACTTTGGGGTTAGCTTCTTCAAAATATCCAGCTAGAGAATGTTTGCTTAATAAAGTGGCTTGAACTGCTAAAGATTTGCACTTGCTTTAGTGTGCTAAATTCGGACGAAATTCAAATAGCCTGGATGTAAGAGAAAATTTTTGGCAATTTTAATGGTTATAATGACTACTTTAGCATACATCTCCAAAATGAATATCAGCACAAAGCTGTTATTTTGCACTGCTTTATGAAAACTTTCAACAATTAGTCTGTTTCAACACAATTTTCCCAATATTTGTCAGCTCATGCCACTCTGACAACATCATGATGAGACAATGACGTGGTCAAAGGAAAGCATTAGCCACAGAAGAGTGTATAAGCATGCAGTTGGGTGTGTTGCCCCAAGGTCTAGTAATGAAGTGGTCACTTCAATTGTAATGTAGCGTGTTCGAAAAGTAAACAAAATTTAAATAACCGGGACGACCATTCATTCATTCTAAGCAAAAGTTAGTTCAAAACAATACTTTATCAAACATTTTCGATATTAGAAGCACTATAAAGCTTCTGAATTATACGTCTTGAGAAAAATAGCCAATAATTTCTACATAATGTTTTTACGTAAAAATATCAACATTTTGGCAGCTCATGCCACTTTAACAAAATAGTTATGTTATTTAATTGAGCTATTGAAGGCATATTAAGATGATTTTCATCATAAATTAAATATCATTTAACAAAATAATGTCATTTAATGATGGCTCGATCATCCAAAACTCTTGGCGTTTACGCACCTTTTTTCACTCTGGTTCATCAAGCGGACGTTTTCTATTTATATCTTTATCATTCATTTATCCTATACACATAATGATTTGGCGATAGCTTTGTTCCTTAACCCTGCCGTTTCCATGGCAACTGCATGCAGAGTATTAAAATAAAAAATCTGCCGCATCAGCGAATTCGCAGCTTCCACAATCACTTTTAGTAATGAGTAGATTTAGGAAAACGGGTCTATTCCTCGAATTGGGAAATGAAGCCAATATTTATACACCGGTAGCAGGGCCTAATCTAGGCTGGTTTTGAACCCCATATGTGGGCTTCTGTAGTTTGGGCGCCCAAACTAGGGTATGGGAAAAAAAATCTTGCAGTGGATGCTTTAAATATTAAAGGAGATATGAACAAGATTTAAAGCTGGTTTGTGCTTGTTTATTGACTAAATATATATTTGAAAATTATCAGTTGAAACGAAACAACCTTCGCGTTAGTTCCCTGGTAGTCAAAAAACGAACGGGGAGGAAATATGCATATTTTCCGTATTTTTCGTAACTGCTCGGAAAAATGACGTCATACACGACCTTCGATGTGTACAAACTGCTACGAAGACGTTCGGAGACAGCAGAAATCGTTTATTACGTCATCGCTGTGAGGGTACGTACACAACGGAGGTCGTGTTTGACGTCATAAGTCTCTGAGATAATTAACTTTCGTAAGCATTGTAGATCGGTAAACGTAGCTTGAATTTTGTATGTGCGGTGACCGAAATTTAATTTTCTTTTTGGTCAGACTTTGAAAGTACATGTTCTACAACACAACTAACGCAAATTAGAGAATATTTCCAAAAGCTGTTCATAAATCCTTTAAATACAAGTAAAAACTGCTCTGCAAAGTATCAAAGACATAAACATTAGGGACATATATGGCAGAAATGGTGGTTTAAAGTATATGTAGGAGTTCATTCCATGCAGCCTTCATGGGCCCTCCGATGGTCTTGTCAAACCGTACTATTGGTGCCCAAACCTTTGCCCTCGATTATGCCCTGGGTAGGGCCTACTTTCATTTTTGCTCTATGCTTACACTGAAGTTGAGAGCTACTAAACACCCTCCACCCCCCTCTCTCTCGTCCTTAAAAAAATGTAATCTAAATTCAAACAAACTTGGGAAAGAAATTCATCATGAACTAAAATAACTATTGAATAATTCCTTTTTTATCTATACCAGAGACAAGAGCAAGCTTCGGCTCATCCTATGATCCCTTTGGTAGACATCAGGAAAAAGTTGACTGATTGATTGATGTTTTACACCACACTCAAAATTATTTCATTTTAATGGCGGCGTTGCCAGGTTTAGTGGGTGAAGAAACAGGGTTCTTACTTTTAATATAATTTCTATTATTAATGTATTTTTTTATTGTTTTATTGGCCTGACCTGGATTATATTATTCGATGATGGTGGTGTGATGATTATTGGGGGAGGAAAACAAGCATTTTCTCTCATTGATTGATTGTTGTTTTTATGCCGTGCTCTAGATTATTTTACTTATACGGCAGAGTTGCCAGATTCAGTGGTTGACAAAACCCGACTCTTTGCTCTATGGAAACCCCCCATCTTTGTCGAGTACCTGGAAACTCTTCCACATACTTCAATGAATGAGCTACAAATAAATAACTTTTTCTTTCCTAACATGGTCTGGCATGTAAACGGAGAAATCTACTGTTGTCGAGAAAGATAAATTTATATCATCAATAAATAATAGAAAAATCCGGAAGATAGCTTTTTTTTCAGTTGCCATGGAAACGACTGGCAACATGTTTCTGGAATAACAGAGTCTCTGTCGTTCTGATAACGTGGAAATGAAAATGTCTTTGTCGTGATTCTTATTCTAAGTTGCATGTCAACCATTTTGACGTTCAAGATTAATTCCATTTTAGCTAGATTGATTGAGTGACGTTTAAAGCTGTACTCAAGATTTTTTTCACTTGATTGTTTGAAAATAATATATTGGAATATGAACTATTTATTCATTTCTGATTAAAGGCACACTTGCCGCGAAAATCAGGAATATTGTTTACATTAAAAAAGAAAGACCGTATTCTGTATTTTTCCCAGACAATATAAGCTAGGAACTTTCTATTTTTACCAAAATTTAAAAGTTTGGACGTCACTTTGTATTTTTAATTTTAATTTGAAAATTTGAATTGTTACGTACCCGGAACGTAAACAAACCGATCTGCCCCCTATTGGCGATTTTATGTTTCAGTCGAGTGAGTGAACGAACGGCACAGTGTAATTTTACGTAGGCCTATTTATCTGAGAAATACAGACTGACGATCGGTTAACAGCGACTGGAAAAGCCTGCTGATAATTGTTTGAGTGAAAACCACAGATACAAAGGCCTGAAAGGAGGGTAACCCAACACGAAAGTTGACGGACACTGATCGTTGTTGTTGTAATCAGGCTTCGATTCTTCGTTTGTTTTTCACCCCATTTTTACAGTCTAAAGCTAACTAGACATGTTTTATGTGTCCTATGTTTAAGTTTAGTGGTATTAGTCGTAGTAAGCTCATGTAAATTGGTTTTCTTAGCAAATTTAAACAGGCTACGGCGGCAAGTGTGCCTTTAATATTTAGAAAAATAGCAATATGAAAAGACAAATTATTATTATTTATCTTGATCTTTAAAATAGACATGTACATTTAAAATTTCAAGAAAAATAGGACAAGAATAAAAAATCATCTTACTAGGCCTATAGACTAAAAATCTAAAAATCCAAAGATTTATTTTTTACAAAATAGACAAAACAATTTCAAGAAAACATTTCAAGAATCAAGTTCTTATTGAGCTATTACAGAGTATGAAAACATCCAACTGTACAGTAAAATAAATCAATAAAGAGGCACGAAAAGACGACAAAGGATATAAATGACTATCCCTTGAGGAGATGGCAGTATATTGTCTCCCTTTATTATGGATTAGATATTAGATGATGACAGATACGATGACGTTAACAAACTGGCTAGCGATGATCAAGGCTATCACATGACAGCTTGAGAGGCCGAGTTGGAAAATTTGCCAATACGACGAACAGATTATTTTTCTCGACCATAGGGCCGAGTTTGATTGCTTGAAAATTAGTTGTGTGAGCCTTGGCAATGACACACTGACAGAAATCAGGAAGGGTGGACGAAGTGAAAAGTCGAGTCGCTGATCAAATAATCAATGAAAAGTCATGCTAAATTACTGCCCTGTCAAATCAATGTTAAAGTCACAGTCAGAGTAAATGATACGTCTTTGGTTATCGTCCTTCAAATATCAGTAAACTCTGACAAGATACATGGCTTGAAAACGTCCCCCACACTTTTCTCCGCCAAGGCTTTGATTATAGAGCTAAATCACATACAAGTACATGACTGTAATCCCCAAAGTTTTTAGAAATTTGATTAAATCATGGATTCTCTGGCTCTGCCTCAAGATTTTACTCAGAGGTAACTTGGTGAAAATCAATTAATTTTTTTTTATTTTTTCATTGACTAAGTTGAATTTAATCTTACAATCGGCCATTAGAAGGTCAGGCTGACTGACTTACATATCCAATGTGAGTTTTCTGCAAATATTAAATTGGCTAGGCCTGTATGTACAGCAAACTTATTCATTGAGATATTGGTAACATCAAAATTATTGATTATTGATATCACAAATTGATTTCAGAAATGTCCGAATTTTGGTCAACTACAAATCCAGCAAAGCGGAAAACATCAACGCTTCTGACATTGCTTGGTTGGCTTATCTATTGATTGATTGGTCTATTGATTGATTGATTGATTAACTGAATGGTTGGTTGGCTGGTTGGATGCTTGATTAGTTAACTGATTTATTGATTTTCTGATTAATTGACTGATTGATTGACTGGTTAATTGACTGATTGACCAATTGAACAAGCAACCATTCCAAATACGGCTTACATGTAACATGAAGTGTTAAGTTAGGCCTCCTACAAAATTATGTACATTGTGATGAAAGCTTAACAAAAGCACCACATCATCAGACAGTTTAACGATCAGGATGGACTGGGATTCACAACCTTGTCTTTTCTCGATCGAGACAATGTTTACATAAAGCTTCCCGCTCAAATACTACCCTAGGGAACAAGCAAGCAGGCATCATAATAGAAAGGCCGTTGGAAGAAAAAGTGATCATAGAAAAGTGGGTTGGTGTGTTCAGCATTAAAACCTATTCAGAAGACAGTTACAGGGTAATATATCATTTTTGCAAAAATAGTCCCAATCATCAGCCAATCGATCAGCGGGAAAATATCTAGGCATGCAGATACTAGAATTTATTGCCCTCTATTCTGACACCCCCTCAAGGAATACGCCTACAAAATAACCTTCAGATTATTAACTTAAGTAGGCCATTTTTTTTTTCAAAACATGTCAAGATAAATTTGCTACAAAATGTGTCATTGATGTCAAGATTTAGTATTATTGAGAAATTAAAAATTTACAAATATTCAAGCAAAGGAAATCATCTGATGGCAAAAGATGAACCTATGCGATTAATAGTTTATACTTTTGTTGATTGATCTCTTTATTGATTAATTGATTTTTTATTTTATTGGAAACTGGGTAACGATCCTTTTCCGAATATACACAAAGGAGTAAGTTAACACATTCCTTTGTAATTGACTAGACTGCATGTTAAGTAAAAGACATGATTTTACTTTCAAGAGATATATCAACTGAAAAAGTCCCCTTCTGTCCAATAGCATAAATCATTCAATGCATTTTTTGACCATGACTACATAAATAATGAACTCAATGAGTCACCCTTCTTGAGACCCAAGGTTATGTTATACATTTTGCAAGAATGACTATGGTAAATAAAAGAAAAATGTTTTAATACTTTTAATAAGTACTTCCATTCATTGCTTTCGGCGGCCCCTTTCCAAAGACTCAAGATTATGCAATATGTTGTGGAAGAATGACTAAATAACAGAAAAATGTATCTTTGGGTCCCCCCTTCTAGAAAAAATGTTTCAGTTTTTGAGAAGTAATTCCATTGATTGCTTTCGGTTCCCCCTTCCAAAGACTGAAAATTATGTAATACATTGTGCAAGAATGACTAAATATGTTTCAGTTTTTTAGAAGTACCTCCAATCATTGCTTTGGGTCCCCCTTTCCAAAGACTGAATATTATGTATAACATTGTGAAAAATAGATCCCTTTTTGAGAAGTACTTCCATCCCCTACTTTGGATCCTCCCCTCCAGAAAAATGTTTCTTTTTTGGGAAGTTATCCCACTCCTTGGGTACCCCTTTCAGATATTCAACATTAAATACATTGTACAAGAATGACTAAATAAAAGAAACAAATTTAAGTTGATCAGACTTCTTCCCACCCCCTCCTTCCAGAGACTCCAGAACATGATGTAGCCAGTGTAAAGAAATCAATATATCCCACAGGTCCTCCCTTTTGTTGCAGATAAAAATGTTACAACAGGCTCTCTCTCCTACACAGGAATATATAAACTCAAAGGAATCTTGTAGAAACACTGACCGAGTCAGATGGTAATTGATCTACTGGGGGTCGTTTCTCAAAACATTTACGTTCGACATAACTTTGCAACTGGTCGTAACGTAATGTTGAAGGTATATGGTGTCATGGCAGTTAAGTCTTGCATTTTACTTACATAAACAATGTAGGCTGAGTGTTCATGTAAATCTTGTAAGAGACGTTGAATTTTCCAATCTTCTCATCCAATCAGCCTATACCGCTGCATAGTTGATTGGTGTTTTACGCCACACTCAAGATTATTTCACTAGCTTCAAGGCATTGTCGTTTAATGGGGAGTAAACTCGACTCATTGCCCTTTAAAACCTTTGGCGAGAAGGCCTACCGGCAACCCATCCTCAGTGGACAACGGAGCTAGTGAAATACTCACTTTTGGTCTACGTGGGATTAGAACTCGCAGCCCATTGCCACACTGAGTCAGGCTGAGAGCACCAAATGAGCCACCAAGACCCCTTGACAAAAGATGTACAAATATTACCTGCATAGTTGTATGGACTATGTTTAGAATATCCTAATGGTTAATTCCTATTTGATCATCTTGTACCTGTGCATGTGAATGTTACCTTACTTTTGGACACATTACTCTTGATTACATAACACTATGATTTCCAAGCAAATGTAAGTTAGCAAAAGAGCAAAATTCAGAAAAGGAACATTATGTTTTTGAAGGAACAATCTGTTGTATTTGCAAAGATTCAATTTTCTCCATTTTACGGTTACGAAAATTGAAAAGCAGCTTTAAAATCCATCTTTGGAAATAGCAAGAAGTTTCCAACTCATTTTTTCTTTCTTTAAAAGATCAACTCTGTTTCTAAAAGGATTGCTGTTTTAAAAAATGGGCATGGTTTTTGTTGAAATTCTGGAGGATCAAAAACTTCAGTAATCTAATCAACTAAAAGTCAGTGAGTTGAAAAAAAAATAAGAAAAAGTTTTTCATTTTTCAAAGCATGGAAACAGCCACTTGGTTTAAATGATTCGACAAACATCAAAACAACGCAAAAATGATGCAACATGTCTTCAATTGAGATACTTTAACTCGTAGGTTTAGGTTTGCGAAGGAAACCAGGCTCTTTGCCCACTAGGAAAACACTCAAGCTTTGATGAGTACCTGGCAACTCTTTCACAAAGCCTTTTCTCAAGAATAAGTAATCCAATAATTTTATGATGATTAAAATTCTTATATCAACTCCATAAAAAACGTTTTTGGACCAGGTATAAAATAGATAGTCTTTTGTTTTTACAACAAAAGTCTAATTTTACAAAATTATCATTTCTTTGTCTTGTTCTAAATGCGAACAGAATGGCCAGACAAAACGTCCATTATTATTGTACTTGATTCTTTTTATAATAGGATCCAGACAGACTCATGTTGAGCCAATGTTCTGTTCACAATAGGCCAACTTCAAGAAATCAATCCAAGACGGAAACTCCAGAAGTCATAAATCCCAAAATGCTTTGCGGACTTCCCATGGGTCATAGCTTAATGAGGAGGAACAAAGTTAGGGTTACGGACAAAGAAATATCATGGCCTGGCTGCTTCAACCTCACTAGCCAAGTAATTATGTTTGGATGAGGATATAAATCAGGCTGGGAGTTAGATGACCTTTGAATGAGCGAAGGCGGATTTTTCTGATAACATATGCTTTTCTTAGTTCATTGGTGCAACAGATTATTGCACAAAAAAGAAAACACTGTAACTATCTGATATACTCCATTTTTTTTTGTGGTGGTAGGGTGGGGGGAGGGGCATTATTTTTTTCATTTTTGTTTTTTTTTGTGAGGGGGGGAGGGGGGGGGGGGGGGGCAACCATCCCACCCATAAGAACAAACAATCATTAAACATGCCCATTTAGGTTGTGAATCCGTTCAAAAATAAATCTACAGCAATTCAAAAAACACAACAATAGATGTAAAATATATTTGAAATTAGTCACACATATTAAAAGCAAATATACAAAAAAGTCCTCAAGCATACTAAGAAATCCAAATTGGATAAAACACTGGAGTTTAAAATCAAAAGCATATCAATTTCTTTGAAAAGAGATTTTGTTATCTTAACTTATAAAATCAGTCATACGTGACCTAATTTTTCCGCATCACTTCATCTGCGTATATAGCCACACTTTACAATAGATAATATTGCGTGTATAGTCACACATAGTGAACAGAACAAACATATATTAACATTTTAAATTGGCTTTTTAAAATGTGTCAATCAGTTGACGTGAGTCCGTATTTAAATTGAGCAGCTTTCAGCAAGATTTAAATTGGAAAAACTCTATTTGTTCTTAGTTTTGCTTGAAAAGTTTCTTTCATTTTTAAAATGTTAATATTAGAAATAGAGCATAATGCAACTCAGCAAGTAAAGGCTTTGATTTTAGAATTAAAACTCTTTTTGAATTGAATGCACTGCCACTTTATAAAGAAGCTTTTCCAAAGCACTTATGAGCCAGTGTCTATCTTATTCAAATTTAAATTATAAAATGCAGCGGACTCATTAACGAAAGAAAGAAAATAAATATGTTTGAAAATTTAAAGGTATGGTTGTTGATTTTGAATAAAAAAACTATTTAAAATTTTCTGTCAACT
This sequence comes from Lepidochitona cinerea, assembly GCA_963971465.1. Lineage (NCBI taxonomy): Eukaryota > Metazoa > Mollusca > Polyplacophora > Chitonida > Tonicellidae > Lepidochitona > Lepidochitona cinerea. The sequence continues at coordinate 14,401,009 of OZ020559.1, forward strand.
CAATTTTGTTCACATTAAAAATGTTCAAATGTTTTTTTATTACATACACTATTCTTTAATTGGAGAGTGTTGAGTGTTGGTTTGAACTGTGTCATTCTTAATTCCCATGAGCAAGGTTTAGTAAGCATTTCCCTATAGCATTTCAAATCGACATTGAGAACTTGAGTGTAATAGATGGTTGTACATTATTACTATAAATAATGTTTGTTATCAAATTTTGGCCATGTCTACGCTTGAAAGATGGCCGAATTTGCAAACGTCACTTTCATTTTGATAAAAGAAATCACGACAGTTTAAATGGGAGGTCCATGCGGCGGTTAAGGAGAGCTAGTTCATCAAAACTCGATTTGGGATGTCTTTTGAAGGGCTTTCAATGCCAAGTACTTGATGTTTTTTGTGTTGATGATAGGGTGTCATTCTCGCGAACAAAAGGCGACCGAGTTTTATAAAAAGTGCGTGCCGCATCGAAGGGAAACGGCGAAATGATCAATGGGGCTTTAGTGCATGTTCAACCCAACAGGGACAGCCGTGTAATAACCAAGCCGAACCGATATGAGCATTTTTTTTTGCTAAAATATAACCCTCTTACTACAAAGATATGCTTGTCAAATCAGTAAATTGCAATAACTGACATTGCAGCAGTGATTGTAATAAAAAACGTGCCCAGCGAAATGGTCTAGAAAACACGGCCGACTTTGTTAGTTTAAAAAATCAACTTTTGTTAGCGGTTGATTTAGTAAATTTACCTGACATTAGGCCCCTATTTCATGTTTTTTCCGCATGAGACATATCAAACGGTAGGAGACCGTCAGTTGTCAGAGAAAACGTTGGAAATTTTCAGGCGAGTTTCACAAAAAATCTCATTTTCCATTTTACAGACGACATAATTCGGCTGTCTGCCACAGCATGTTTTTAATGACAGTTCAGTTTGATCCGGGCTCTTCCGACCTGTATCAGTGCGCTGGAGACACGAGCGTGACCATGGCAACCACGGGAAGCGCAGGTGTCGAACGATCGCACGCGGTGTTCTTTTCACTGTCATTCCATGTAGGTTTCATTCTAGTGAATTATGTCGATTTCCAGAAACACAGATCTTCCACAGCGTATGTTGTCAGCCTGAGGGAGATTGCAATCGTCACTATTGGATATCGCCGTGTTGACTGTATGGGCAAGCCATTAATATAAAACTAGTCAATTGTAAATGTGTTCTTTCATCAGTGTACAGTGAGACGCAAATTTGGTCGATGTAATTCACTTTACAGAACCGGTCTCACGGATACTGCGCCAGCACGCATAGCAAAAGGCTTGCATACAAGTATTTTCAACGGCCGGTTTATCTCCGACTGTGGCCGGCATTGTTGAAAGTACATTACTAGTCTATTTAGTGTATCTCTCACATAACGGTAATTGCCTGTGTACATAAGGCTCGACGTTCCTTTGCCGGTAAAAATGCGAACAATTCCTCGCATCCGTTGTGTATTCATGGCTGATAGGCCCATATAACAGAATCAATGTAGCGTCTTCCAATTAAAGACTAATCAACCTTTTTTCTTGAGCAACTAATTGAAAAAAATGTACAAATTGTCAATAAAATAGTCTTGTACGACACATTCTACAATTCATACACACATTATGGCTGTATCAATTGACTGGTTGTTTAGTGTTTTGCGCCGTATATCATTTCGCTAATAAATGGACGAGCTGTCGGGTTTATTCGGAGAGGAAAATGGTTTTAATTTATGCACAGAGGAAACCAACAAAAAGAAAATTGTACGCAAATTTCTGATAAATATAAAACGGGCATAGCTGTACCACCTTTAGGAGAAAAACGTCTGTATTTAATTCAAGCGTCTTTTGCATCTCGCTGCATTGCACGGTATAACTATTATACCATCAAAGTCGTATAATCTATATGGCCACTTCATCGCCAGGATTGAGACCGTTATCGGACTACATTGGCCGTGAAACTGGGCTAGTTCGCCTTTGATAGAGTTTAGGTTTGGGCAGACACACTCGGATCAAAGGCCGTACGTCTTTCCCTCAGATGTCATCCGTAAAGCTATACCACGCAGCAAATCGCGATTCGCGGAACGGAATAGCGATCTGATACCGCGAGTCAACTGTCTTCCTGTATAGTTAATTTGTTAAAAGCAACTCGTCTGCCAAGTGATAGGAAGCTCTATTTATAGTTTATCTCCTGAGACTTAATCCACTTTCTTGGCCAATTAACAATTCATGACATTTATATGGATTCGTAAAACATTTCATATATAGGAAAATATGAACGATAACTTTTTAAAAGTCAAGCAGCGAACAGCATATAGGTAAAAGGAGAACGAAATCCTAACCTTTCCGTAGATCCTTGCTCCGAAAGAGTAAATTTTAGTCTTTCATTTTTAACTTGTGATTAACTTGTTAATTTTGTTTGTTCAGTTGATTGGTGCTAAAGGCCGAAGTTAGATTATTTGCAGTTTACTCATGGTACCGGTATAGGTCGATTGCTTGATGACGTCATAGGAGGAATAACATTGCGCATGGCAATTAATCTGTACAGAAATTATATATTTAGAGACACTAACACACCTGGGAAATAGAGACCTTTATATCAAATTGTAATAAACCAACACCCATGAAGGTATAGGCCGATTCTGTCAACTGCATATATTCATAGGGAGAAAGAAAGAGATGTGGGGGGGGGGGGGAGGGGGTCATTTCTGGTTCCGGACCCAAACTGAATTCCTGCGCTTTGGAAACACCTTTTTTAGGCAAGATTTTTAGCTCGAGAAGATTCCGAAACCCCACCAATGATTCCCAAGTACATTTGTTGGGAGGGCAGCCCACGTTCAGTCGTAACGCCTTGGCGTGCCCATAAGGTGCCAAGAAAAGTAAGGCGTTTTGATTGACTGTGGAGCAGACCACGTGCCCATAAAATATGCCAGGAAAAGTAAGGCGTTTCGATTGATTGTGGGACAGACGACGTGCCTGCAAGATACCAGGAAAAGTAGGGCGTTTTTACTGACTGTGGGACAGACCACGTGCCTGCAAGATCTTAGGAAAAGTAAGGCGTTTCGGTTGATTGTGGGGCAGACCACGTGCCCATAAAATACCAGGAAAAGTAAGGCGTTTCGGTTGACTGTGGGGCAGACCACGTGCCCATAAAATACCAGGAAAAGTAAGGCGTTTCGGTTGACTGTGGGGCAGACCACGTGCCCATGAGATACCAGGAAAAGTAAGGCGTTTAGACTGACTGTGGGACAGACCATGTGCCCATAAGATACCAGGAAAAGTAAGGCGTTTCGGTTGACTGTGGGGCAGACCATGTGCCCATAAAATACCAGGAAAAGTAAGGCGTTTCGATGGACTGTGGGGCAGACCATGTGCCCATGAGATACCAGGAAAAGTAGACTGTGTGGCAGACCACCCCGATCTTGCCCCTGGAGGGAAAATATATCAACTTCAATTATGACAACTACGGAATATAATTGAAATATTCCAGCGAACTGGCTTGCCCATAAGACTTGCCCCGGGCTGTATATTAACTCTTCATAATGCTTTATACGCATGAGCCAGTGACCGTGGTCCATATTGCATGCTATGTAGATAAAAGCCCCTTAATCCGATCTTTTTATTAATTTCAATATTACCAGCTGCAAGCAATATAGTTCATTGCGATTCCGACGAGCCAGCTACTTCGGCTGATATATACATGGACGGGAGCGTCTGTCCCACGCACATTAGGGTTATATTAAACTCAAATATTGCGTGACAAAATGGCATGAATACGCGAAGTTCGCGGGGATCGCGGCTGTCGACATACGCGTCAAGCCCACAGGGAAAAAGGAGGAGATCTCGGCATGCGAACCCCGGCAAAGCATCTGTTCTTCTACAGGAAAATGTACATTAGTTTAACATCCCATTCTCGTACTATCTGATAACTGCAATATATAAGATGAGCTAAAAGCAAATAACGCCCTATCTGTTAATTTCCCAAGGCGACATATCTACTCAGCAAAAAGGCTTACGGTCCACACTGCTTCCAACTGGCAGTAAGAAATGTATTTGTAACAACCATTCGAGAACAGGGTATTGAGTAATCTCTAGAACGTCTATAGGCTTCCGCTTTCTGGGGTCATTGAGTGTAAGTTTTGGGCTACTATACAAGGCATACACTGAACACTAAAACACACGGAAAATCTTCTTGTCTACATATTTTGGCATATTGGTGAATTTTGATGAATATAAAAGATTGATTGTTTGATTGATTGATTGATTGACGGATCGGATGTTTCATCCTTGACAACCACCCTACACAAGGAGAACCGATGGAGGTGGAGGGGGGGGGGGGGACTTCTCAGCATTCGAACCCCGAACCTTTACAAGTGACTTGGACCTGAAAAGCGTCCTTTTCTTCCTACAAAAAATAAACTAATTCGATCCCCCGACATATCAGGGGTTGTCAGTCTTTTTTCTAAATCGGAATCGGATTAACAGTCCAGCTAGTTTAACCCCTCAAATATATTTCTTTGAGGTTAAGGGATGTGACTTATTAAGAGATAGAGATGGGGATTTATATCTCGAGGATGTCATAAAACCGGAATCGAGGATTGTAATATATGCCTCAGCTGAAAAACTTCATTTAAATTCCAGTGTTAAACGAATTATAAGAGAAATAGCTAGCTGATGTTGCCCTGGGAATCTTCCTTGATGGCGAGTAAAAACTGATTCGAACCCGTGACACCTAGGGGAAGTCCGTCGAGTAACTAACAACCACTCACTTTTCTAAATCGTTGATACATGAGAGCAAAATAGGTAATTAACATTAATGCGTTTGTATATAATAATAGTAATGATATCATTTATCTTGGTGATAAATCAGTATTTAGGGATATTTGCACAAAAAAGCGAAGAAATTATTGAACCCTGCCACGGTAATGTTAGCAAATGACAGTGGGACAACATAACCATACATTTATTGAAAAAACATATTACACCCTCCCGCATGTACATACCGGTAAACACCGTTGGGATATAGATAAGAGATAAAATACAGTTAAACTAATTTATCGGTAATTATAACCCCATATATCAGCGGATAACTAATCCGACGATAAAGTAGCTGTGTACATCCTAATTAATTAATTAATGAATTAATTAACGACTTAAGTGACATATCTGAATGGCCAAGTCAAATATTGAAAAGAGTAACAAATAGTTTGTAACTGGAAGTAGTACTGCACAGTAAGATTGATTGATTAATGTTTTACGCAGCACTCAAAGATTATTTCACTTATATGGCGGCGTTGCCAGGTTTAGTGGGGGGGGGGGGACCGGCTCGTTTCCTGGGGGGAATTCCAGACCTTCGGTGAGTACATGTAGCTGGCAACTCTTCAACATATCGCAACCGAGTGAAAAATCCAATGAATTTTTTTAATTTTTTATTTGGTCTGAGTGTAATTCGAACCCGCGCCACATCGATGGAAAGTCTGTGTGGGGCTGAGGGACGATCACTCTAACCCACTGGACCCTCGAGGATCGACCCTGCACAGTATAATATGGCCTACTTCATATTCCGATGTTAAAATTGTTGTTTATGATATCGCTGATCTAAAAACGACGGGTGATATACGTGGGAGATGAGGATAGGCCTACTATGCCTATTCAAAATTTAGTCAAGTTTTGATCAAACGGAAAACCCCATCGATGGACGGTCTGTTTCGGAGGGAATTTCTTTACATCATTCACTTATCAAGCTGTTACCGTTGGCATATCTCTTATGCTATTGCTTCATTCGACAACAATAGAAAACGAGGCTGAAATGGATCGTCTATGCACCTATCTTGAACACAGAAACGGCATCAGACTGTCTGTTACAAACGTCAATGCTATCGGTATATGCAGAAATGGAAGTTAAAAAAAATAAAATTTTATTATTAAAGCGGTTCAAGGTAGAATACTGCAGAGAATGAAATCGACACAGCACTCAACTAATAGTGCTGCAAAAAAAGAAATTATTAAAAAATACATTTGTCTTTTTTCAATATCTTTAGGTTTTATCCCAGTCCGTATGTTAGCGTTGATAATCAAAATATCTTTAACACCATCGGGTATCAGCCTAACGTTTTTATGTTAACATCCTTAGGAAGTGCTAATGAAAATTTGATATCTGACCGCGCTATAGAAAAGCCATCCATCGCGTTATTCCGCAGACAAGTTGGTTCTACCACGCCGCCATATCGCGTAATATAACTGGGAGATTGTAGTCTGGTAGTGCCAACTAAAATAACATCAGGCTTGTATATACACACATATCGACAGCAAGGCTAACTGATCATCCGCGCGTCTTATTGATTTTCGCGATGTCTCCGCGATTCGCGATCGTAGCCGCAGAAACAGGTTGCCGGACTATTGTCTATGTCCGCTTAACTCGTCAGTTTCCCATCGATCGGCCAATTCTCAACTGAGTGGATTGTCGAAATCCCTTAAAGCAATGTCATCTCTCCGATAAATTATATACGAATCCGCGAGCGATGAACACGCTTTTAACAGCCTAGTGCTATACGAATACCATTAATAAATAGTAGATGGGCGAAAAATGGCAGCGATACTCGACTCGAAATATCTTGACTTCTGATGATGACTGAATTAAAGTCGAAATATTGAGCCAGTATGAAGCTTTCGTTTTTCGGAATAACGACTTGGTGCTTGACTCGTAATTGATCTATTTTATAATACGGAATCTATAAACGAAAACAGTGGTTTTAAAACGCAACAGAAAAATAAAAAAAATTAAAAAATCTTTCCTGGCAACCACATAGGAGCGTGAATACAAACCCCAAACATACCGTAAAATCATGCATATTTTAATACCTTGTTTAGTATTGTAAATCCTTCAACTGTTCATTCGGATTAAATATTAAATTTGTATACATGTTCTGGGCTTCGCATCCCTAGAGATGGAATAGCTGTATTTGGGTACTGCTTTATGCACTGTGTATTTATTTTAGTATATAAGACAATTGCTTTTTACATTGTAAGTTAAGTTAAAAAATGACATTTTCGGGTTAAATGATATGTTTGGGTTTAATGACATTTTCGGGTTTAATGACATTTTCGGGTTTAATGACATTTTCGGGTTTAATGACATTTTCGGGTTTAATGGCATTTTCGGGTTGAATGACATTTTCGGGTTAAATGATATGTTTGGGTTTAATGACATTTTCGGGTTTAATGACATTTTCGGGTTTAATGACATTTTCGGGATAAATGGTAAAAATGATAAATGGTAATTCGGTAAAATTATTGAGCTGTACAACGTGAGTGGGCTGTTTACTGGGAGTGAGAAGTTATATATTTATGATCACTAAAACACACGGACACAGGGAAAATAGAGAAGATATACGTGTATAAACACACTCAATCAATTGCGAAGCATCAGACTTTTGATTTTACTGGGAGCGTCCGAAACCTGTGTAAATATACGTGCTGACAATGTACTTGTCATGTCCCACAAGACGAGGGGACGTAGACAGTGCATTAGCTTGTACTAAATTGGCACTGTTTGACTATCCTCAATAGACCGGGAGTTCGAATCCCCAGAGGCTAGTCATTACGCGGCTTGCTGGGTAAAGTCAGTCCATAGGCTGATATACCCTTAACGGCCAGTTAATGCATAAAGCGGATTGAATAGGGACATCTTTCGCTGACTGATCCCGTTCAGACTCCAATAGAAGCTGGATATACCGCCTTACAGACATATGATGGCAAGAAAGAGCTTTATTGGATTTTGAATGCAACCCCCTTTGATATACTGAATATAAAGATTATCGCTAACCCGGTTGATTGATTTTTTTTGTTCGATTTCCCGACTGATTAGTCCTTAACACATAGTACCTGATTATGAAATGGACATTTAAATAGATTCCGAATCGGGTTCACTGATTGGTGAATTTGTGTTCCTCGTTCTCAAGATTGTGTCTATCATATAACGGAATTGTTGGCGATTGTTGGTTTAGTACAAACTCCAAGAAAATTAAACTGACTAAGTTTGGGTACAATTTTGCAGTCGTCGCCTTTCAGACATTTATGCATGGAGAAAACAATTTTGCTCGACCTTTGGCGGGTACCTGATACATGGTACACCATAAAGCGTTCGAATGAAAAACACTAAAGAAATGTCACATAACACAAAACATTTGTCAACGAGTGGGACGCAAACCCTCGACCCATTATATAAATATAATACCTTGTTTCATTGCAGTAACACAATTAGAAACTTGTCTCCGTTGTATTTTAGACAAGAAGATTTTCCCTGTGCCCGTGTGTTTTAGTGTTCATAAAATTATATGCCCGTGTGTTCTAGTGTTCAAAAATATACACTGCCTTCGGACAGGTCAGTTTTGAAGTCCAGCATGCTTCCCTTTAACAAGTGAGCCGATTTCCCCACCCTTTGTTGGACAGCACATATCGATAAGTATTTAGGAAATAGAGCAAGTTTAAGCTTGCTTATGATGAACGAATCCAAGTAGATTAAGTACGGTTTGATAGACTGAATTGTAAAGCGACCGGGTGAATTATATTCTTCAATGTCTGACCATACAAAAGAGGAACTGCCACGCAGAGTGGATCGTACTAGAAGGCAATACAACCAAGCCTATTGTCTGCCTTGAAAAAGATCTTCGTTTTTCTGCACGGTCAACCTTTTCACTAAATTGAATTCCCACGAAGTGATTACTTAGGAAGGAGCTCTCTACTGTTAGGAGGTGACTTTCTAACTCATGATCCCCCTGTTTTATAAAGGCTTGACCCCGTAGTTAAAGGGCACGAGGCGATTAACGGAGACAATGGAGCGAACATAGTTCCTTTTTATCAACCAATAAAAAGAGTTCACTCTCTCACAATGAATTAAATCCGAAAACATCAAGCAGAGAGTTAATGCGCTTTAATTACGCCATTTTTCCTGTAATCCCACAACAGCATGTCAAATCTCGTGCAAATGTTCCTCAAAGCGGAACTGAAAGAAACCTTGTTCTGCAAGGAGACCATATAGCACTCACGTGATGGCCGTTTACGCCATAAACAATGTGTTTGAGGGATTTCATCCAGCAATATTCGCCACAGACAGGCTTCGTGACTGCTTTCAAATTAACTTTTGTTCCTTTCCTTCTGTTCTATCCTTATTACATCCCTTATTATACTGACCTATAGCTAATAAAGATTTTGATTGGTTTCATAAGATTGATTGATTGGTGTTTTATGCCGCGCTCAAGATTATTTCACTTACATGGCGGCTGCCAGTTTTATTGTGGGAGGAAACCAGGCTCTATGCACGGAGGAAACCCACGACCTTCCGTTGGTAACTGGCAACCATCCCACATAGGTCGTTCGAGTGAAATCCCAGTCAGAAAATTTTCCAATTTTTGGACTGAGTGGGACTCGAACTGGTTTCATAAGATATGATAATGTAACAATGTGCTATATCAAATTGGCATGATCTGACAAAATTTAGATTTTTTTCCGAAAATTCCGATTCTTCAGAGAAGCTCGGCGTTTGAAATACCTTGAAAAGCTTAAGGATTGACGTTGAAATAAAAGATATCGGTAAAGGCAATACCAGTACGGACCCAAGGTAATGACGGACAGAATTCAAATAACCGGGATGTACGAGTTCATTTCTTGGTGGTTTGTTGCTTATAAAACTACATTAACTTACATCTCCAAGATTGGTCTCAGGGGAAACCTCTCATTTAGTACTTTTGCTAAAAATGGTGAATACTCCTCTAATTTTGTTTCAACGAAATATTCTTTCTATTTGACAACATGCCAATTTAAGCGTATTTTCTTTCTTCAAATGCTCTGCTTAGAGTGGCGAACATGAGCTGTACATAAAAGTACGGTGTTCCTTAAAATAGCTTAATACCATGGATATAGGCTATATCGTATTGAAAAATACTAATTCAGTACTAAATATTCCTTAAAAAACGGCAATACTCCGAAATAACTCATGATCCTAAACTTGACAACTTTATAGCATCAGGTATTAGAACAATTGGCCGACATATAATGGTTGGTAAAAGTCTTAATTTGACATTTTAGTTACTTAACCCTTACTTAAACTGGATTTAAGCTCAACGCAGTGTTTAACAACTGTCCCAATGGCTTTATGCGTTTTCGCGAACTTGTCTTAGGCGATGACAAACGACTGTGTTAGTAAATATACAACTTCTCATGTTACGCATAACTAGAAAGTCTGTAAAGGGTCTACGTGTTTTTGTTAATAGTCGGAGTTGTTAGTAGACCGTAAAAAACATAAAAGTAAAATAAAAAAAACATAAAATAAAACAAATAAAAGTCCTGAGTTATGCATTCAATGTATTTTACTCATTTACTGTATCATTAAAGGGAAGAGGGGTGGAGGGTTGGGGGGGGGGGGAGGGGGCAGAGCTTTAATCTTGCAGTCCGATACAGGCCGTATATCAATGATTGCAAGTTCGAATCCCACTAAATCAAAAGAAAAACTCTAAAAAATTCTGAGTTTATTTTTTTACATAGTTAGCCCTATGCGGATAGGTAATGCGCTCATTGGAATTTATGTACATGGTTGACAGGGTCATGCATGATGGCAGTTGTGGAGATGGGGAGGGCTTCAAGGGAGAGAGTGTCAATATATTGCATGATGCCGACCATTCAGTCCGTAAACTGACATGAGCTCACAAAAGTCGTAATTTTTGTCATAGATTCTGATCGCTAGAGAGAAGGTCAGGTTTTGAATTACCTTGAAAAATAACGTATGAGCGTTGAAATGTTGAAAAATCGGTATGAAGGCTGTTACCGTCATGAACAAAAGACGTGTGCTTATAACGGACGAAATTAAAATAGCCGGGATGTAAGGGTACATTTCTGGGGGATTTTGTTGCTCATAAAAATATCTAAACGTACATTTCCATGATTGGTATCGGCGGGAAGCTCTTATTTAGACTTCTTGAAAACAATGAACAAAAAGCAAAACCTGTTCCAACAAAATATGTAGCTCATGCCACTTCAAAACAATGTCCTGCACCTAATTTTGAAAAGCCAATTGATATTTATCTAATGCAAATCAACTAAGGTCAATTTCTGCTGTGATAATATAAGGACAACACGAACTTTAATGTGATTCAAATATCGTGCTAATTAGTCACAGGTATTCTGTGGTGTATATTATACGTGTCCTTTTATGTCGTAAATTGACACCGTTAAAACAAGGAAATATACATGACTAAAACAGCACGGAACCTATACAATAAACGGACGGATAAAGAAGGATGCCTTTTTAACACAATTAGAAACTTGTCCCCATGGTTATTGTGTACACAAGAAGATCTTCCCTGTGCACGTGTGTTTAAGCTGGGGCTAATATATACTCATATATTAGTCCCAGGTTTAAGTGTTCATAAATATACCGACGTATAATAAAATGTTTTGTTTTTAATATACGTGGCTAAATTATTTAGGTCAATGAAATATCGCACAGAATTTTACATGGACGTTATTTTATCTATAGTTAACAATACGGACAAAAGGTCTGCTTAAAAAACAATTCAAGTCACAGCTTTGTTATAGTCATACAGATATACTCAAAGTTCAACGATTGTGATAATATCGCGACAGATATGAAAATGATTTTAGGTTATCAAACTGATTTAAATCGTAACACATTCAAAACGACGAGATTCGGTTTAATTGTAATACACGTACAACAAAGAAAGTGCCGTTCCAAAGTCCGCAAAATACGAATTCCGTGTCTGATGCTGGTTGACGTTTTGCGCCACACTCGAGTTTAACAAGATGTCAATCGAGAGCTCGTGCTATTCTACGAGATCTTCAACGCGAATGGCAGTAGGATAAATCCCCATTTTAGATTGACAAGATGTAAGATCTATAGATTCCCCATAATCATATTTTCTTCAATTTCAGTTTTCCTGACTTCTTTTTGCCATAGCTGAAGATCCGTGCAATTTTGTCAATATATAACAAAGTATTTCAGAAAAAAAATTACTTGCTAAGCACAAACTCACGTCTGTCTTTGGCCTAATGAAATGACATGGGCTTTAGTTTATTACAACAACCTATGGCTTGGTATATTGGTCTAAATGACATACCCTCTTTTAAAAACTTGTCTCCATGGTTATTTAGCCAAGAAAATGTTCCCTGTGCCCGTGTGTTTTACAATGATGTCCCATATATTTATGACACGGGCACAGGGAAAATCTTCTTGTCTAAAATAACCATGGAGACAAGTTTCTAATTGTGTTAAAAAGAGGTATATCATTTAGACCTTTACACCCCATAAATTGTTGTAACAAACCAAACCTATGATATTTCATTAGGTTGACGACTGACAAGAGCTTAGTCCCATATACATGTATTTAAAAGTTTACCTCTTTCTAAAGAATTATAACAAAAGACGTATCTCAGAAAATAATTCCGTTTATAAACCCTTAGTTTTGTTGGGATCAGAAGAAAATATGAATAATTTTATCTGAAATGCAGCATTTTAAATAAAGTAATATATATATATATATATATCATACAGAACATAAATTTCTGGTATGATACGCATTCAATTTGTAAATAAAATCTATAAATAAAACGTTGATAAACTGACACAGAAAATTAGATAAAAGTTAAGATTAGGGAAGATTTTGCTTTCATACGTGCATAATGGATTATTTAAAAAAACACTAAGTGTTTTGTTATGCGCACAATGACTCTTATATGGCGTGACTAAAGTCCGTGTTCGGATTTCCAGCCGGTCGTGCAAAATTAGCGTGGTAATTTAGAAAACCTTCACTTCACATGTGCATGACGAATTGAGATTGTATTTTAAAAAGAAAAGAAAAAAAACATATACAAACGGAACAATAAAATTAGTAACTTTAACTGAAGGGGCTTACAACGCTTTATTAAGATCTTTAAGACGATTCAAATGTTTTTTAAATAGTTTTGTTACTGTTAGTAAGCGCTGAAGTTAGCGAAGTGAGTCTAATGATACAGTTTATATTTTGCCTGTACATTTATGTATGGCGGCACTCTACATTAGAGTTTACCTGAGACGGTTCATCAAAAGTAAATTAGCTTACCGGCAGGTTAAATGACGTGGCGCAACAGAGAAATTCCTTTGAAACGCGACATCATCAACTATACCGTTAACTTAATTTTCTTTTGAACAACCGGCCCCAGATCTACATGCATCATGCTTTGTTGTGATTTTGACTCTTAAAGACTTGCTCGCGATCGTTTTGTTTAAAATACTCGGACCTTTTTTTTTTCATCAAGTCGCCGTTGTGTGGAAATCTATGCAATTTATTGTCCAAATCACTACGATTTTGTTGGAGAAAACCATTAAGCGAAATGGATTTGAAGCCGGACCAAGGAAAGTTTTTAATGGTAACTATTCTACAATGCCCGATGCAGAGTCCGTATGAGCAATGTTGTCCTACAATTAAAAAATCCTAGGCGTTTTGTTGGTCACTTGGAACCATCCCGCCCACATAGGCCTACATGTAAACTGTCTTTGGTCTCGGCAAAGCTACAAAGCGTTAACAATGCCGAGAGCAGATGCTCCGAGTGCTAAATACAAGTTATGACACAGATCATGTTTCTTAAATGGTTCCTGTGGGATGAGATATGATATCATATATAGCAATAATGACCTCGACTATAGCTATATAGGCTGTACTTTCCAATGATGTGCTCCACAAATGGATTTAAATGTATGGTGGACCATACACAACAGATTTTTTTTTATGAATACCGAATAATCCATCAAAAATGTTGCTTTGTTCATTTGCGTCCACCATCGATTTACATACATTCGTGGAATTGGCTAAAATAAAAACGCCTCCATATTGATGTAAAGAAACTGTACCGGCCAATTAAGGCCGTGTTCCACGGATGGATGTAAATTTTCTAATTAAACAGACATGTTTTATGCACTAAATCTTCCATAAAATTGAATATGTTTTTAAAAACTGTTCAAATGACTCAGCGGTTAAGCTTTGGTTGTTAGTCCGTGTAAAACGCAACTCAAAAGCACGTGTTGTTAGGCAAGAGGGATTTTAGAAAGTGAGTTATTTGCTAATACGATCACCCGGCCCTTAATCGTTGCCCCGCTCACTCGCGTACACCTGGCGTTAATTGCAATTTGTACAGGTAAGTATGAACCGATTAGATTGAGGAGAGTACACTATTACTCGCATAAATAGCAGCTTATTCAATAGATAATAGCACGTAAATAAACAGTCACGCCCAAATTTTGACAATGTTTATTGTATGGCGGCGTAACCATGGACGCATTAACACAAGCAGAATTTTGTGACGTGGATTAGATAGCAGACAGCAGCATGACGTATTGATCAGTATTCCAAACTGCTTTTAAGAGATGACATAAGTAGAGGGGCATAGTTTTGCAAAAATGCACTTACGCTAATTTTCTCTATTAGTATATATTTCTGAAAAAATGAATTATAATTCAGTTTTCTTGGCGTTTTATTGTGGTATCAATATTGAATATGCTTTAATATTTGTAGTCGTTTCGTTCAATAGATTGTTTACTTATAAAGATAAGATGCCTGATTGTTGGTTAGGGTGCTGGGTTCGAATCAGTTACCAATTGAATTGGGGGACAGCTAAGGGCCAAACTAACTTTATTTGCTAAAGAAATTAATAGAAATATAGGATTGTTGATTATAGTGCTAGGTTCAAACCAGTTACCAATTGGTGGACAGCTAAGGACCAAGCTAACTTTATTTGTCATAGAAATTAATATTAACATCAGATTGTTGGTTCGAACCAGTCGCCAATATGGTATAGCCCAGCGCCAAACTCACTGGCGTTACTATAGCATTACCAACTGTGCTGAAATTAATTCTTGAATGTAATGCAATACTATAGGGGGTGAAACGTTTATACTGAGCGCTGTCTATGTATAAGGTCGTGATGGCAAATAGGCCGTAATGATAGACTAGTCTATAGTAGAGCATGGCCATCTTACGCTAAGTACATTCTCCTCAATAGAAACGGCAAACACTTCATTGTAAGTAAACACAAAAATTGCCTAAAACATCTTCTAAGATTCGCCCCGCCCGCTATACATTAAGTTCACATATACTCTCTATTTTACAGCGCGATTAACCCACATGCTATAGAGCCGTATGCTTTACTTTATGGCAGGTGAGACTGTATGGGAAATATGTGTGTGGTAAAATACAGTTAGTGTGTTTATATAAATTTATTGAATATAAATGGCCAGAAATAATAAATAATAATAGAAATGACAAAATGTCCTTTTTTACCAAAAGTAGAATTTGGAAGGTGTACATAACTTAAATGTAAAAAGTTAGGTATAGTGGAAAAATCCAAGCAGTCGACTGTTGATTGCCGCTTATGCTCAACAAATATAAACTCAGCTTGTTTTTTTTTCGAACAGGGGTTGAATTCAATACTGGCGATTTTACTGAACAATGCATGGGAAACTTCATAAACTATAAATAATGAAAGTGATGAAAACTCTAAATCGAATCTCTGTATTTTTAATTGTAACGTTTGTCATCTCTAATTAAGCGTATCCTGTGGGCAGTTTGAAGAGAAAACAAAGTGTCAGTCTAAAGTGGATAAACAATAATATTTTGACTGAGTCTCCGTGAGAGACGGAGCGACTACGGTACTGTAGATAGACATGTCTCCCTGTTATCCCTCTCTGAGGCCGGAGGGTGAAATTTAACCCCTGTAATAAGCCGTGGTTGACCATGGCCCTTGACTTCGCTGTTGGAGTGATCTACTCGGGTCTCAACTCTCCAAGCTCGGAATGAAAGACCAAGAAACTCTGGGATTCAAGAGAACGAAATGACCCATTCGCTCCTGGGTTTTCGCTAAAAATGGAGCCATGATCAATTTTTTGAAGATGCTTGTTTTCACAAACAATTGCCTGCAGTCTGGTGAACCTTAGCAAAAAGGTTTAGGAGAATTCCATTTCAGCAAAAGACCTTTGGCATAATCTCCAATGAAGTTGTTGCCAGATTGGACGTTTATTTTGTCCGTCAGGGCCCGAGGCCTATTTCAGAAAGTTTTTACGTAACTGTCATGGCAATCCATACTGTAGAGATACGTTGCTAATAAAGTTAGGCAAAAATACATCTACGCCGTTTTGTGAAACAGGCTCTAGGGCCCTGTCTTACGAAGCCGGCGTAAGTTACGTCGGACGTATATCAGTGTTAAAACTAGTAACTAGTAACTTGCGCTCTGGGCCCTGTCTTACGAAGCTGGCGTAAAGTTGCGCATAGGCCTACAACATGGACCAGCTGCGACGATGGCGTAAGGTCCTATTGCTTTAACACTGATTTACGTCCGACGTAACTTACGTCAGCTTTGTAAGACAGGGCCCTGGACGCAACCTTTACATGTTGTAGGCCTATGCGCAATTTTTTTTTGTAAGACTGACACAATTTACGCCAGTTACGCCCCGTTTGACGCTGCGTTTGATCAAAGCCAACGTCTTGTTAATCTATCGCGCTTTTCGAGGCATTATACTGCAGATTAATTTTTCAATCATAAAAGAAGACAGTTCATGTGGCTGCGAGAAAAGGTGTTAGACTGAAGAAAACAAAATTAGGCGACGTCACGAGGAGACTACGTGCCAACACAACGTCATTGGGCTCGGGTTTGGAATCATTGAATGTATTTTAGCAACCAGCCCTGACGGTACATATGCGATGCACAGATAGACACATGTAAAACCGAAACCCTTGACGAGTTTCGCAATATATACAGCACTTTATGAATTCCTCGTCACAAACTAGGACAAATTCGGAATATAAAACACGGACAGGATGAAATATTCTGGGCATAATAGAAAGATAGGGCGGTATGCATGTTTGTACACAAAAACCGGTATTTGACACAAATAACCTTATAGGTACTAACTTAGACCCGGTCTTTGGAAATCTCAGCTCTGATGAACTCCAGAGAAGAAAATGTTTGAAAGGCCGGAGTTTTTTATAACTATAGTTAGGCAAGTCAACTAAATATAATGGCATTAAAGAGAAAGAGTTTATCTGAAGTAGAAAAAAAACCCGAGAATGAAAGCAAGAATTTTCTTTTCTTTATTTCATTTCCTTCGAGTGCGCCTTAGAAAAACGCCCACTTTCTAAGCTATATATACTATACATGTCTATAGGGGTTGTTGACGGCTATGAGGCTGGGTCGGGGTGCTATTGAAATTCCCTGGTTTAAATAAAGGTTTTCATTTTTAAAACTATAGCCATACACAGCTGGAGAATACGCCATTTTGGCTTTCTTCCTGACCAGAAACACAGGAAAGAGACACATGAGTGTGGCTACATTTTTACAATCGTCTAAGCTTCTGTCAGTCGTCAACCTAATGAAATACCATAGGTTTAGTTTATTACAACAATTTATGGGGTATAAAGGTCTAAATGATATACCTCTTTTTGGCACAATTAGAAACGTGTCTCCATGGTTATTTCAGACAAGAAGATTTCCCCTGTGCCCGTGTGTTTTAGTGTTCAAAGATATCTATAGGTAAGCTTCGAAAGTTGGTACTCTGACTGTACGCAATTTGATTGCATATCAAATAGATTAAGCGAAAGTTTGGTGTTTCATGTCGCACGCAATATGATTTCTGTTTGTTGTGTCTGTCGGACAACAACTATACGAGTAGGGAATTCCCTGGTGGAAAATCGAGCTGTGGTCCGTCTTTGTACTAAACTGAAGGTCAACAGAAAAAAGCGTCAAATTTTCCCTATACGGTTATAGTATTTTGAACGCCGCTTCATGAATAGAGCGGACGCAGCGGGCCAATCGCTATTTCCAGTTTGCAAACAGTGGGCCATACACAAAGAGTTCCGACATTACTGATGATAACGTGTCGCTGTTTTTCCTTGTTTGTATTGATAAGGCTACACTGGGCACAGATGGCGCAGCGAACAGGTGGATTGAAAATACAGTGCGTATATAGAGGTATATCATCACGATACAGATATACGTATTATAGGATGTTATATGGTGAGCCGGTATAGCCAGATATGGAACCTAAATTAAATCCAACATACGTTGAACTAAATTGATTGTTACGCCAGTTTTTTTTTAATTTCAATTAAAATGAATATATTGGAAAGATTCAATAGAGGTACCATAACGTTTGGATCAAAGAAAATTTGAAAGCTATTAATAGCGATTTGATTTAAATGGAAAAAGATAACGGTATTATATATATTTATGAACACAAAAACACACGGGAACAGGGAAAATCTTCTTATCTAACATAACGATGGAGACAAGTTTCTAATTGTGTTAAAAAGGGGCATATCATTTAGACCTTGAAGATTGATTGATTGATTGATTGGTTGGTGTTTTACGCCGCACTCAAGATTATTTCGCTTATTTGGCGGCGTTGCCAGATTTAGTGGGGAGACGAAACCGGGCTCATTGTTCTCAGGAAACCCCCGACCTTCGGCGAGTACCTGACAACTCTTCCACATACGGCAACCCAGTATTGAAGATTGAAGGCGTGTTGTTCAAACTTACATAGGGATAAATAACTGGCCATTATCATGCTGTGTTAATCAGTATACTGCATTTTCATTGGAGGATAATGATTTTAAAAAAATACAAAATAAATCCACCCAGATAAGATATGCAGTTAAAGGGAATTTCATTAAAACAATCAACTTTGTCGTAAATTCAATAATGCTTTCTAAACTGCATGTTTAGTTTTTAAATCGCCTATAAATCGAGTCTACCAGTATAACTAATTATACCAGCTCTCGATATTAAAAATAAACAGTATGTTTCTAACATCAGAGAGCTGCTACCAGCAGGTTACTAAATGGTAGAAGATATGAATATACTGAAATAAACAACAACAAGTTATTTCAATTATACTGGTATGTCACATGATTTTAAAACGTTTGACAAAAAAACATGCGGTGAAGAAGAGATTTTATAATGTATTTTGACCTATCCTGATTGCTAATTGGAATATTATAGAGGGGTTTTAGTTTAATTGACGTAGAGAATAATTTATGGATTGGTTGATTGGTGTTTTACGCCGCTGCCAATCATATTTTGACAATATATGGTGGCGTGTTAGAGTAAGCGGAAACCATGACAACCAGTTATGAGGGGCAATCCGAGAAAGGTCCAATCAGAACTTGTTAATTCCTCCCTCTGGTTGACTGGGAATCGAACCCGCAAGCTTTCGATTGGACACTGATGTCCGCGGAGTATGACTGCTGTCTGGGCCACCAAGGTACACGAGGTTTCAACTATATATCAATTATATGGAGATAAGTCACCCAAATATTTGGGAAATTAATTAAATATATAAATCAACCTGCTTCTCATTTCTGTTTCCTTTCATATGGACAACTTGTATGAAATAAAGTATCCGCAATTGAATCCAAAAGCTAAGTTAAAATGCAAAAGTTTCTATATTTTTGCATACCAAACATCGGATGATTGTTTCATTTATATGCTGACGTTGTCAGGTTTATAGGGGGAGGAAACCAGACGCTTTGCCAGGAAGAAACACTGGACCTTCGTTGAGTACCTGGCAACTCTTCCGCGTACGGCATATTGCTACTAAATTTGTATTCAAAGTCAGGGAGACACAATAAAGTTAGTAAAACACCATATGGGCCGCCATGTGACCGCATATTGAGAGTGTTTTCTGGCAGAATCGGGGATTTTGACAGCCCGTGGGCCGTCTGTTTGTAACATTGACGTTAAACACGTGCTGACAGAGGCTGATTTCAACCTACCAAAAACGTGCACCAGTAGAGCTATAGGTATTGCGTCGAGGTCGTAAAAATGCTCTTATTGCTTTTTTAAAACAGTATTTTGAGGCTCAAACATCGGAATATAGGATTCTAAATATACCTGTATGAGGCCCTTACTCTAGAAGCCTTAAATAAAAATGAAGTGTGTTCGATAATGCGGGAATGGATGGCGATTGTGATATATTTATGATCACTAAAACACAAGGGCACAGGGAAAATCTTCCTGTCTAAAATAACCATTGAGACAAGTTTCTAATTGTGTTAAAAAGAGGTATATCATTTAGACCTGTATACCCCATTATAATTTGTTGTATGTGTTTGAAAAACTGCAACCGTTCTTTAAACAGCAAAACATTCAAAAAAGCATTCAACTCAATTTTAGGTTGTTTTCAAATTCATCTGAGTACTCGGTACATTCTGAAATAATACATCCCTGCAAAGCCCGATCTGGAAGGTGTGGTTCTACTCTGGTCAAATTTAATAAGGCTGCTATGTAAGCATTACTTAAGAGTGTAATGTGCACCATTACGGTACTTTCGGGCTAATAAAGAGGCTATCAAAATGGTTTCACTTTCATATTGGACGCGATGTCACCACAGTGTTCAGGTAACTGGTTATGACACAGCAGCATAAGGACCGATGCAGCCCACATGCCCCTGACCGTTCTTTGTTATGCGTCTAAGGTTTCACTAATGAAAGGTTGGGGATATGAAACGGAGCATATTAAATCGATCGCATCGCAATCAACGCAGGTAAAAATTGACAGGTATGAAAGAACAACCGAAGGTCTATATTTGACACAGGTGTGGTTTTACCTGTAATTGAAATGTACATCGTTTAGATGGAGCCCTTAACTTGGTTTTTAAGCATATCATGGGTTAGCCGCACTCGTGTGTCTCTATCCTGGTTTACTTACTTTGCCGGTCAGGGAATCATGGGTAAAAATTATATACAGTTAAAACAGGGTAAATTCAAAATTTTATGATACTGTATGCAATTACTTTGTATTCACGACTATTTGAAGCCTTTCTGAAGCAAATATAATGACAATAAGGCGTGCAGCTAAATAATGAAATCGACAAGAAAACAATGAAATGAACGTAGTGATCTCTAAACAATTGAGTGTTTAAAGTGTCCATATGTCACGTGGTACAGCAATCAATGGCGTGGGATAAACACTTGACTTCCTTGAAATGTACATTTCCATTATATAAAAATGAAAACGATCATCATTTGTAAGGACTATTATTGTATATAGTAGTATTAGCTCAATAACAAAGTCCTCTTAAAGTAACGGACATTCATCAACCACAAAGAAATAAAATCATACATTTCAACGAAATGTACATTTAGCAGCGAATCAACCAGTAAAATGATTTTAATCAACAAAAATGAACATAGGACGTAAACCTAAAGATATATGCTTGGATTCTACAAATAGCACAGATTATCGTCTAAACATATAGTAAAGAGATTGATTAAATGATGTTTTTCGCCGCACTCAAGATTATTTCACTGATATGGATAGCCACATTGCCCTGTTTATTGTCAGAGGGGAGGAGGCCAGGCTCTTTGTCCGGAGGAAACCCCCTGACCTTCATCGAGTTCCTGACAGCTCGTAAACTAGATGGATGGAATCCAACAGCAGGCAACGAAAAGTGTATTTTAATTTTGAAGAACAAGTAAATAAAATATATATCTGTATATCTATAACAAAGGACTTTCGTTGAAATCCCAATCAGTATATTATGGATAATATGGTTAAAGGTATAACATGTACACGCAAAATGTTTCAAAAATCGGCAATGACATTCTATAGTGTTGGGGAGGAACAAGGAATATGTCATAATGTGTGTTGTCGTTTGTAGATTAGGACGTGGAATATGTTTGGTTAATTAGAGATATTTCATTAAAAACTGTGTTGTATATTAAACATAAGCATATGATTTTCAGTTTTATGTCAAAATTTTATAATTTTCGGATTTTCTCATGCCCAGCTACTGGGACATATTATAATGACATATTAAATTTCTGTCTATCTTGAATAATCGTTTTACGAATAAGCTACACATACACGGGGTCTTTAATTTCAAATCAAAATGTTTCAATTATCATATGTTCCCTTCTCTTAGCAAACCATTTACTGATATAGCAAGAGGTACACTATTTCTGTCCGTCTTAAATAAGCCTATACAAGCTGTATAAGCCAATACTACGACAGGTATATGTCGCTTGACTATGGCTACATAGTGCCAGGGAACTGATGTCTATTTCGATCAATAATCCAAGGATAATCTCAAGAAGAAATACCTGAAAGGTAAACGCAGGTAAGCCTATATTCGCCAGGTAAAAATGACAAATTTATAGGTAAATGAAAATTGAAAATAACTTACCTCTTCTTCGGGCGTTGTGTTAACGGAATCCATGCTTTGGCTCAGCGTCATCGCGGTTTCTGTGTTTAAATCGGTGGCGTTCGGATTGTTCGACATATCTAGGTTGGGTAGACCTCGTACTTCTGTAAGCATGTTAGGGCGTTAAAGGTGAAAATATCGTGTTCAACTATTGAGTAGCACCGGTCCTGTGCGAGGCTTGTTCCTTGAACAGTGAAAACACTATGACAGAGTGGCGTGTGTTTTTTTGGCGATCAACTGACAAGCGATGTTCGTTGCACGCAATCGACAACAAAATCAGTCGGACGAGTAATGAATTGAAATATACAAAGACCGTGGTTTATGTATACGAATGACTGCTTTCCTTCAGTCCAGGAAAATAATAATAATAAAGGTATGTACACACTGAGGGCGATTCGATACAGAGAAATATGGGTTGGAAAAAATATTACAGCCGTAGGCAAAATAAGTCCGATCTTTTGAATCGTTGCGTGCAGGTAGCTTGGTCGTGCACACAACTAATGCGGTAGCGAGTTGCAGGTAAGCCTAGCAGTTCTCTAGCTTTCCCAGTTGGAAAATATCGGATTAAATATCCTATCAGGCACTAATCCAACCGTTAAGATTAATTCACCGACGTCAGGCGTATAAAAAATATATGACACTGCCGGGGTACTAATCACTGTGTATGGCCAAAAATTGAATGTCCAGCTATAGGCGAAATGGAACGTCCCCCGTGGCTGTTACAACACAGTGTTGGTTGTTCACGCAAAGGTGAATGGAGAAGGAATGACAGTTGATCGAAATTACAGTCCGCAGTCGTAATACACAAACACTATATAAACCAACAGGCACTTTCATTTAAACAAGCTCTGATCATCTGATGTATCAACACAGAGCCCTTCTCGGTTTATCACAAAACAAACCCGATAAAGAAAATAAAGGGCGAGATTGTCTCCGATAATCCCAGTGCGAGTGTGCTCTTTTATAACCTAGCTACCAGCTCACACACGCTTTCTCTACGGTAACGATGTAGGGTTGTTTATACCGCCAAGCCCTCACTATCTGCCTGTAGCGATGCGTCTCTCCCCGAGAGATATTTAAAACAGATCGCTGACTCTCCTGCTG
Organism: Lepidochitona cinerea; assembly: GCA_963971465.1. Lineage (NCBI taxonomy): Eukaryota > Metazoa > Mollusca > Polyplacophora > Chitonida > Tonicellidae > Lepidochitona > Lepidochitona cinerea. The sequence goes on from OZ020559.1 coordinate 14,424,359, forward strand.
TAGTACAAAGCGAAGACGTCGGTGCGCAGGCCCCCTACTATAACCAGTATATGGGACTATGTGTTCACAACCCGGCAATTAAATCTACAAGACGGTCTAAGTGAGTCTATGGGACACTATATGTAAACATGCAGTGCGCCTCGATCACTGACTTAGTACAAAATGAAGTCTCCCTACGACTGTCTGTAGCCTAAAATCGAAATATCGCGGAACGCTTTGAACCGGCAGTCAAAGACCTATTGGCACGTGGTACTTCGTCCATTGTAAGGCCTTTATTTTAATATGCGCGGGTTCTGGGGTAAAACGCGATCGTACCAGTACAAAACACATCATGTGTCTTCACACGTAATCGTATTGTCATTGAAATCTGGTCTCACGAGAATTGGTTCGCGTAACGTCACGAGGTATATTCCCAGAGTTTGTATTGTAAGCTGCCAAAATTATGACTTTTTTCACAAAGTCAGTGTTTGAAGTACCTTAGTCCGGGGTTGTGAATTCAAAATTACTAATTTTTTATACTGACGGCCGTCAATATAAAAATAGTCATTTTGGAGTCAGAGACCCGGACTACTTGTACGTCGAAATAAAAAATATAGAGCAACCTGTACAAGCCAAAGATGTGCTCTTGTAGGCCTAAGTGAGACAATTCAAACATTACCGGGATGCATGAATGCTATTTTGGTTTTATGCCTTTTGTTGCTTATCAACTATACCTACAAGTCCATCATTAACATTTGTTTCAGAAAATCCTCATTTCGTTCTTCTTAATTAACAAAAAGCACGAACAATTAGCTAATTTTGTTTCATGAAAATGTTCCCTATACGTGACAGCTCATGTCGCTAAAATGTATATTTCGCTGAATGCCAATTTCACCCCATACGTCATTTTATTTCAGTGACATGAGCTGTTAAAAGTTCTAATTACGTGCTTTATAGCATTTACTCGGCTCGGTTCTTTAGACTGATATCAAATAAATTAATATGGATCCCTGGTATTTGAATTTCGCTCACTTTTCCCAAATACACGGCAATCGCATCAGTAAATAGGCTTTTGCTTAGTTTTTCTAGATTCGTCAATGTTCGATAAAGTATTATTTTGAACTATCTTGGGTTAAGAATGAATGAACGTTCTTCCCGGTTATATAAATTCTGTTTACTTTTCGAACACTATTTCTGATCGTACAGGCCGAAGACTCTATGGATTTTCTTTATTCCTTCACCGACACTTTAGTTTTTTAGTGCAGAGAATCAGTATTTATGAAAAGTTGGTGACCTCATGTCACTTTAACTGAATTAACTTTTCGCTGAGAGGAGAGAAAACAAAAACACTTCAGTTTAAAGTGGCATGAACTGCCAAAAATGTTAATATTTTAACGTTTAAACACAATGTTGAAATTATTGGCTATTTTTCTCAAGACGTATAATTCAGAAGCGTTTTAGTGCTTCTAGTCTCAAGAATGTACGATAAAGTATTGTTTTGAACCAACTTTGGCATAGAATGAATGAATGGTCGTCCTGGTTATTTAAATTCATTTCTTCAGGGGGCTGCCCCAGGGCGATGTTCATAAAATATTGTATTGTGCCACTACACACAAAACAAATTGGTCAACTTTGAAAATCTCTCATTTAAACCCAGGTAAATTTAAAGGGGCATGAGCTGCCAAAATTCACACAAAATGATTGTCCCGACAGTAAAGGCTTTGAAGAAATATAGTATAGGCCACATACTGTATGGATTTTCCTCATTCCAATGCCAATCATTTAGCTTTTCGATGCCTTCAAAGCCTCTTACTGTCGTGATGATCAGAAATTATGAAAATAGTGTAAATTTTGGCAGCTCATGCCACTTTAAAGTTTTTTTGTTTTTTTTTTCTTCTCATTTAGTAACAAAAGTAGGCCTTTACCAGAAGGAGGAATATAACTCTAACATGAGGACTTTTTTGTTTGGTGGATAATACCTTTTTATTTAATATGTGATGTTATCTCATGCGTGTTTGACATAGTCCGTTAGTTTTATATACTAAATGAAACCATTTGTACGTTTTCTACTGGGTTATTTATTTTCCATAGGGGTATCAACGCCCGAATCTTCGAAAGAAGATTAAAACATAACTGCAGGGTGTAAACATTTCATTCCCAGTGAAAACTTATGAAATCTTATATAATGTCACATTTGATACACCGTAGGCCTTTGTTATCCGTCTCACCATATATATATTAAACTTTAAACGTTCATTTATAGGCGCAAAGTTGTTTCCATCAGTTAAAACACAGTCCTCGTCCACCGAAAACAGAAACATCTCTCGATGGAGTTATCCATATGGAGCTATATATATGTTTGAACACTAAAACACACGGGCACAGCTAAGCTTTATACAGTAACTCTTAAATATATGTAAAACGGTCAATATGTATTAATTTAGAAAATATAAGACAATCATAGACAGAAACATAAGACTGCGTGAAATGAAAAATTATCATTTCAATACCAACGATCAATCATTTTGCTGATTTTCTGTGAACTTCGTTCGCACGAATTGTTTCGACAATCAAACTTTACGAAAAAAAGTGTCGCTCATATCGTTTGTAAGGGGCTTTCCTATCTGACTTAACTTCAGTTAAAACGACATAGGCTATATGTGTATTTCGATGACCTTCCAACCGTTATAGACATAATGTCTTCACATTCGTAATTTATTTCAGAAATGTGAATTTTGGTATGTCACAATATAAAGTTGCACAAGCTCCAAATATAGGGAAAAGCTCGCCCAAACCCAAATGCCATGCTGCAGGTACTCGCTGAAGGTCGGAGGTTTCCACCATGCAACGAGCCCGGTTTCCTCACCCACTAAACCTGGCAACGCCGCCATATAAGTGAAATAATCTTGTATGCGCGTAAAGACATCAATGAATCAGTCTATTTGAAGGCCAATCCCTTACCCATCAAAGTTACTTCAAACTCTCAGTTTCTCTTGACAATCTGAATGTATAAAAAGTCCGTATTTTGGCAACTCATGTCACTTAAAGTTTAATGTTATAATTAGGACTGTCCAGATTAATTTGAAGAAATCAAGAGAAAGAAAGTAAAAAAAAAAAAAATGAAAGGGAACACTCTAATGATGATTGAAATTAAATTTTAAGTCCATGGTTATTAAAAGTAGACGTTTTCATAAAATATATGAGGTAAGAGTTATGCATGGCTGGTCTATTTTTCAAAACATGAATCATGCATGTTGGGAAGAAAATACGTGCAAAGAATGTCCTATAAACTTAAATAAATTAAAAACAAAATGATGTAACTGGTCTGATATATCGGTTAATAGCTTTAAAAGTCATATTTATACTTGAGGTTTGTATTTGTTAATCCGTTTTTTAATATTATTCGTTAGGAATTTAGTCTCTTTCGGGAATTAAACTTAATCAGAGATGTAAATTAAAATTCAGAGTTCATGATGTATAAGGAGCAGGTTGTTTAAATGGCTTTTCTTCCGATTGAAAACTGATTTAGAAAACTCTTAGTATTTTTTGTGCTTTAAAAATTATGAACAATTGTGAATTTTCGTTAAAAATTTTCATTTTAAAATATGTTATGTTATATATTCAATAATTATATATTCAATATATTTTTAATTCCCTTTTTGTTTATCATGTATATCTTAAACTTAATTACAACAACTGCGGGTATAGAATGTGTCAGTATTTGCATTGTTTATCGTGCGTTATTCGAATCTGTAATAACCAATTCACCAATCAGTGCTTGCGTAGCGTGATAGACTGTTTGTCCATTGCAGAAATGAACATATGGCCGAAACACTAATTACCCATTTCGATCCAGTTAATATCTTTTCTCACCTTTGCCACATGCGTCCAAAAAGCTACGATAGTAATTAGTTTAAATTTTTAATTAACAAGACGCCAATTAAAAGACCGTGTTAGAATCAGTCCCTTTTGAAAAACTGTGAAAACCCGTTGAATATTTTAGTCCATTTTTTGCACTAATTAGCTTTCGGTTCTCACTGCGCATGCTCTACTCTAGACACATTTCTTCTATGACCTTTGAATAATACATTTGTGAAGTCAGCGTTGAGTGCTGGCTACAATACTCACGTCTTTACAAATGCTTCCCAGAATGTTTTATTTAGCTGTTTTTTGAAGACTGCGTGAAAAATCATGTCGCCCGAGTAATTACTGTATTGCTTTAAATCTACAAAGGTTTTATTGTTAAGAAAATATATTTCGAAACAAACCCCCCCCCCCCCCCCAAATCCTCAAAAAAACCTTAAACGTCCTGCCTCTTTCCGAACCAAAGCCAACTAAAAATGATTTTTTTCTCTCATGGAATTTAAGATTTGCACTTTTTAATAGCCAATGAATAGACCTTCTGTTCTCTGTATAGGCCTATTGGTCGATATTTAAAGAACACAAAAAGGTCGCCGTTCTTTTTAGGGAGCAAAGGGAAGGTATAGGAATCGAACCACATACGCATTGGTAGAATCCTTGTTTTAATCGAGCTAAAACTACAAAACGTTTTATTCTCAAGAAAAGATATTTCGACCCCCCCCCCAAAAAAAAAAAAAAAAAACAAAGCAAAAAAACTGAGAAAATAAAATAAAAGCAACGCGTCCTTAAAAAACTTCCTGCCTCTTAGCTTTTGTCATGAAATTTAAGATTCGAGATTTTGTTTGGCCTAATCCAATGAAATGAGCGTTCTTTGGTGGTCGGGGGAGTGGGGGGGGGGGGGTTTAACAGACTCAATTTAATATTCAATTTGTTCTAGTAACTGTTACCGCTTTAAAGGGACTATTCGTATAGAATTGTTTACATTTTTAATTGGCCTCATACCCACGGTGTCCTTTTAAGGGACATTGGTAAAGTTTTTTTCTGATTATTAATTTTTGGTCCTCAGTATGGCCCTCAGTATATATAAGGCTATAAACTGTTTAACAAAAGTGTCAGTACCTTTAGTTAATTATTTCCTTGCCCTTTTATTTTCGAAGGAGTTTCTATAGTTTTCTTGACCACACATTCCTTGACTGGAAACTATGATGGTAGTAAAATGGGAACGGGACCGAGAATATAGAACTTGGTTGAGCACTGATCAAGGCCCAAGATACGTTTCTGTGCTAGACATGCATCCAGACTGTTATTTGAATTTGTCCGCTTTAAGCAAGAATCCTAGTATCTTAATGGATTACGGGGGGCTTGGTGGTCCAGTTGGTTAGAGTGATCATCCCTCAGTCCCACATAGACCTTCCGTCGATGCTGCGCGGGCTCGAATCACACTGAGACCAAATAAAAAAAATCTGAGTGGATTTTCACTCGGTCGACGTATATGTGGAAAAGTTGCTCGCTGAAGGTCGGAGGTTTCCTCCAGGCAATGAGCCCGGGTTCCTCCCCCACTAAACCTGGCAAAGCCACCATATGAGTGAAATGTGCGGCGTAAGACATCAATCAACCAATCAATCAGTCTTAATGGATTACGCACAATTTCTATTTGAACGTCAACCCGTTAGTTTTCCAAGGTACTTCAAACATTCACTCCCTCTTGACAATCGCTGGGAATTTATATTTCTTGTGTTAAAAATAACCTATAATTTTTTATGTTTTTGCTAAAATAAAATAAATGTTACGTTTTTACAGTTGTCACCTTTTCTTTTTAATCATAAGCTCTAATTTCAACATCTCGTACACCACAGCAAATCTATTGTAGCAGAATTAACTATTTATTGAAGAACATGTTATAGTTGAAGTGACGATTTCAATATATTTTATTGAAGGATTTTGCTGTTGTTTTACTGAGTGATTTGCTGAATAGGTTTGAACGAGTTCAATATATTTGTCGAAGGATTTTGCTGTTGTTTTACTGAGTGATTGACTGAATACGTTTGAACGATTTCAATATATTTTATCGAAGGATTTTGCTGTTGTTTTACTGAGTGATTGACTGAATAGGTTTGAACGATTCCAATATATTTTATCGAAGGATTTTGCTGTTGTTTTACTGAGTGATTGACTGAATAGGTTTGAACGATTTTAATATATTTTATCGAAGGATTTTGCTGTTGTTTTACTGAGTGATTGACTGAATACGTTTGAACGATTTCAATATATTTTATCGAAGGATTTTGCTGTTGTTTTACTGAGTGATTGACTGAATAGGTTTGAACGATTCCAATATATTTTATCGAAGGATTTTGCTGTTGTTTTACTGAGTGATTGACTGAATAGGTTTGAACGATTTTAATATATTTTATCGAAGGATTTTGCTGTTGTTTTACTGAGTGATTGACTGAATAGATTTGAACGATTTCAATGTATTTTATCGAAGGATTTTGCTGTTGTTTTACTGAGTGATTGACTGAATAAGTTTGAACGATTTCAATATATTTTATCGAAGGATTTTTCTGTTGTTTTACTGAGTGATTGACTGAATACGTTTGAACGATTTCAATATATTTTATCGAAGGATTTTGCTGTTGTTTTACTGAGTGATTGACTGAATAGGTTTGAACGGTTCCAATATATTTTATCGAAGGATTTTGCTGTTGTTTTACTGAGTGATTGACTGAATAGGTTTGAACGATTTTAATATATTTTATCGAAGGATTTTGCTGTTGTTTTACTGAGTGATTGACTGAATACGTTTGAACGATTTCAATATATTTTATCGAAGGATTTTGCTGTTGTTTTACTGAGTGACTCACTAAATAAGTTTGAACGATTTCAACATATTTTATCGAAGGATTTTGCTGTTTTTTTACTGAGCGATTGACTGAATATGTTTGAATGAATTCAATATATTTTATCGAAGGATTTTGCTGTTGTTTTACTGAGTGATTGACTGAATAGGTTTGAATGATTTCAATATATTTTATCGAAGGATTTTGCTGTTGTTTTACTGAGTGATTGACTGAATAGGTTTGAACGATTTCAATATATTTTATCGAAGGATTTTGCTGTTGTTTTACTGAGTGATTGAATGAATAAGTTTGAACGATTCCAATATATTTTATCGAAGGATTTTGATATTGTTTTACTGAGTGATTGACTGAATAGGTTCGAACGATTTCAATATATTTTATCGAAGGATTTTGCTGTTGTTTTACTCAGTGACTTACTAAATAACTGTTGTTCAACGGAGTGATTGGCTGATTATGTTTCAACGATTTCAATTTATTTTATCGAAGGATTTTGCTGTTGTTTAACTGAGTGATTGACTGAATCGGTTTTAACGATTTCAATATATTTTATCGAAGGCTTTTGCTGTTGTTTAACTGAGTAGGGTTGTACGCCAGGTTCATTATTATTTCACGTAAATGTTGGCGATATAGTTAAGCCGAGACAGGTAGCCAATTAAACACATAGCTCGTACCAGTCTGTGTACAACGCACTTGTCATATTCCGTACATCACTGAATCCATTTTCTGATTAATTCCTGAGAACAACCAATTAACGAATGGTCCAGCAGAAGTAGCTGTGTTTATTGAACACGAATCGATGATATTATCGATCTGTAAGGAAGGACATCGGTCAGCCGCCATATGTCCCCGCATTGTCTGGTCAGTGTTGGAACGAGCACCTTTTAGCCTGCAGATAAAGCTGTACACGTTATTGTTCGGACATCATCATTGTTCGGACCATCCACTGTGAAGCTGTGTCCTGCTTAACTGAGGTACGAGATTCTCGTTGCATCGGGATCGGGATTTGCTGAAGGCACGAGTACAATGCGTCTCCACGTTAGTCTTTAATCAGGGGCAACAAGACCTCGTTATTGTCATTATGGATTGAAATGTAGTATAAAAGGGGATATATATACACAAAGAAAAAAGTTAAGCACCCCACTGGAAAGTCTGCACCGATCGATTAAATCATTGGTGTAGGGAGATTGTTGGCTAACTGATGTTGCAGAAACGATTGTGATCATAAAGGGCAACATTCTGGCGATAAGAAAGGCAATAAGCTATACAATTTATTCAGGATATCGTTAGCCAAATCAAAAGTGTATTTTAACAAAATAAAAAGATGCTTGCAAGTATGAAACTTCATAGTCCATCTGGCTTTACAGGGCGAAAATATAAAAGTAAAAATATCACTTTGAGTGTGTAGTACACATCCCTATAGCAGAAGGTCAATAGCGCGTATAAACTCAATTAGCTTCCAACCTGCGTCTCACCCCTCCAGTGAGACGTCGGATCTGTTGAAGGGGTAACTGCGCGGATTTGAATCCTTTAGAGCACATTTGGGATAGGATGGGCAAAAACATTAAATCCCTAGAGCCTCGTGTACAAAATCTGCCGGGATTGGAAGCCGCATTACATCGGTATTGGCCCTCCCATTCTATATTCAGAGTTGACAAGCTAAGGTGTGTTTAATGGTGGTACCAGTATGTAAAATGGTTAACGCTGACAGGGTCTCGAGTGCATGAAATGTCAACGTCCTTTAAAAGAATACCCAACATGTATTCAACGTTTCTTCTAACACTATTTTTAAATCCGCCAGATTTAGAAATTGCTTACAGTAGCATCTCACCCAGTATATTTGAGACAGGGCGTGTAGTAACAACTTCACACCAAGAAGTACAGGTACTATGAAAATTACAATATTGCAATTTACAAACACTTCTTCGTTCTTGCAAATGAAAGGGTTAACGGAAAACACGTTTAGAAACACGTAAGAGATTACGCAAGTCTGTAAACATTAAACAAGAACTAAATGCAAACAGTCCAGACCTGGACCTGTTTTTCACGCGTCCGTGTTTCGTTTCACAACAATCTACTAATCCGTATTTTGAGTCACCCGGGTTTTCCCAAAACGTTAACTACAGCGCATGCTAACCTTAGGAATAGTATCTTAACACTGAGTTTAATTGTCGTTCGATTCAGATTATTTGGCGTATGCTCGCCTTTTAAACTTGGATACAAAACTACAAACATTCTGCTTTGTTATGGATTTGATTTTAAGCATTTTGCTCGCCTTGTCTTCCTCATGGAATCCGCAATCTTGTATTCTAATCTTAACATTTTTAAAATTGCTGTCCCGATTTCATCACACGCAAACCTTTGAAGTATTGCACAACCTAGGGCTTGTTTCACAAAGCAATCTCATCGCAAACGAAGCCTGGTTGCCAGTGGATACTATAGTGAAGAGATACGACGTCATGGCAACTGCGATTGGTCGCACTTTACGAAGGCTTCGTGAAACGCCCCCTGGATACTGTCTAACATCTAGATCTGCACCTATAGTTCGGGAACCACTATGCCAATATTGAAGTCACGAGAATCTTGATCAGTCTGACCCAGGGTCGAACATGGAGACCTATTCTACTCGTGCCTTCGGCAAATCCCGATCGCGAAGGAGCGATAATCTTGTATGAATAACAGAGTATCCCAACCCCCTTTAGCTTCGTTTTCTAACCAGCTTACGCCCCCCCCCCCCCCCGTCCGCATACAAACACGCACACTGATTGTTTTTAGAGCTTTCATGCTAATGGGCCAACTGAAAAAACTGAAAAAAGATGTTAAGAACATTTACACTACTCACATAGAATTTGGTATTTGTCCCTTATATTTAACTATTAAGTGCATTTAACACCGCAAAGAGGTTCACATTGTTAGATTAAGGTCTAGAGGAAAACAAACGGAGATATATTCTGGTGGACAAAACATACCAGTTATAGAAACAATTTTAGTGAAAGCCACACAATGTTTAACAAACGTTGGCAAATCGACTATTAAAGGGATACAAATCTTCTCTAGCCAAGGTAACAATCTCCATAGCCGTTTCTTGTTTAACCTTGGCAGAACACATGAGTTCAACCCGGACATCGAACAGCGCCCACTGGTGGGAATGTAAGAGTTGTCTTTCCTATCCTTACAAAGTCTTGACTAAGCAGAACTCGCGAAACAAAAGCTCTTAGTGAAATAGTTATTTTTCAGTTAGTGGAAAAGCGCAAGTGCCGGACATTTTACTTATCTGTGAAAAGCTTTTCTCACATCCAATCAAAAGTCGCTGTTCGATTCGTTAAACCCTCATATTCTGCGAAGCCAAAATAAGGAATGGCTATGGATATTTTACCATAGCTATTAAGGATGAGGGATAAATTGCCCAGTACTGTGTGCATATGTCATAAAATGTATGCTGAATTGATTGATTGATCATTTACGCCGCACTAAGCTGAATTGAACAAGCCTCAAGTACGACTCACTATCGAAACGTCCCCCTTCATAGCTCGTTATGTTTCTGAATACATCGCTTCCCGACGATAACAAAATTAATATATATGTGTTTTTTCTCTTTTTCGCTTTCTCTGAGAAGCACAGGTTTGAGAAAGAATTATGTTATTTAGACAAAATATTTTCAGCACATACATATAAGTTTTTACGCTTCAAGTTGAGAAGCATAGATTTGAGCAAGAATTATGATATTAAGAGGGCATACACCAAGACAAAAAAACACGACATTTTTTCCGTTTAGGGTAAGACGGACGTACATGAGAAAGAATAAAGTTATTACGATAGTATATGTCAACACAAAAGACGTAATATGTTGCTTTTTGTCGCTTTAAGCTAGAAGCACAGACAAGAGTCGGATGTCTTTCTAGTTACGTTTGACTGCTCATAAAGAACTCATCTCAATTTGTTTAAAACAAATAGCTACAAGTTAGAAATCAACTCAAGCGTGAACGGTTTTACTTCACTGATTTTCTGACTCACGAACCTTGTTTATGTCTATATATGTGTCCGTGATCTGATGTCTAACATGCAATATCTCGCCACAATCTGTTAAAATGTCCATATACACTTGTGCTTTGTCACCCATGGGTGGCGAACCGTTACTGTGTTTTACGAAGTTTTCTTTTCCATAAATTTTTGAACACCCAAACACACGGGCACAGGGAAAATCTTCTTGTCTAAAATAACCATGGAGACACGTTAAATAACGAGTTTTCTTTTCCATATATTTTTGAACACTAAAACACACGGGCACAGGGAAAATCTTCTTGTCTAAAATAACCATGGAGACACGTTAAATAAACGAACAATGATTTTGCGAGTAGGTAGGGATGTTTCGCAAGCGAATATACCGAAAGCCTAATGACATCAGTCGAAAAAGATATGGGCTGGTTGAGGGATCTTGTTTGAAATGACCGCTTTGTTAAGCCGTTTGCAGTGACACGCATGACTGCACACTTATACTTTTCTGTGCTGATGAAGTCCCATGCGCCCTTTTATCCATCCTATGACGTCATTTAGTAATAGGGAGCGCAAGTCACGTGTGAATTCCACAAATTTCCTGCATTGCGCATGTGACTGAGCGTTTTTCGTTCCAAAATAACGTTTAAATCTGACGTTATGGAACAAAATACGTCAAATGGAATTGCAACGTCATCAAATACGTTCTTAATGGCGTCAACTGTCACCGGATATCTCAAAATCTCGTAATAATTCTTATGAGATTTGCGCTCCCTATGGGCTTGATTGGTCGATTGATTGGAGTTTTACGCCGCGCTCAAGATTATTTGACTAATATGGCAGCAAAAAGAGGGTAAATCAAACATTGGTTGACATCAAAAATACATTGAGTGGTGATTTGACAGTGGTGTGGTGACAAAGATGGTGTGACGGTAATGCTGTGTCAATGTTAGTGTAACTGTGGTGATGTGACAATGGAGATTTGACAATGATGATATGATGGTGGTGACTTCACAATGGTACTGTGACAATGGTGGTTTAACAATGATGATATGATGGTGGTGGCTTCACAATGGCACCGTGACAATGGTGGTTTAACAATGATGATATGATGGTGGTGGCTTCACAATGGTTCTGTGACAATGGTGGTTTAACAATGATGATATGATGGTGGTGGCTTCACAATGGTACTGTGACAATGGTGGTTTAACAATGATGATATGATGGTGGTGGCTTCACAATGGTACTGTGGCAATGGTGGTTTGACAATATTGATGTGACGGTTGTGGCTTCACAATGGGGCTGTGGCAATGGTGGTTTGACAATAATGATGGGACGGTTGTGGCTTCACAATGACACTGTGGCAATGGTGGTTTGACAATTATGATGTGACGGTGGTGTCTTCACAATGGTGCTGTGACAATTGCGGTTTGACAATGCTGGTGTGACGGTGGTGTCTTCACAATGGTGCTGTGACAATTGCGGTTTGACAATGATGATATGACGGTGGTGTCTTCACAATGGTGCTGTGACAATTGCGGTTTGACAATCATGATGTGACGGTGGTGTCTTCACAATGGTGCTGTGGCAATTGCGGTTTGACAATGCTGGTGTGACGGTGGTGGCTTCACAATGGTGCTGTGACAATGGTGGTTTAACAATGATGATATGATGTTGGTGGCTTCACAATGGTACTGTTCACAATGGTGCTGTGACCATTGCGGTTTGACAATGGTGGTTTGACAATTGGGTTTGGCGGTGGTGGCTTCACAATGGCACCGTGGCAATGGTGGTTTGACAATGGAGTGTGACGGTTGTGGCTTCACAATGGCACCGTGACAATGGTGGTTTGACAATGATGATATGATGGTGGTGGCTTCACAATGGTACTGTGACAATTGTGGTTTGACAATGATGATGTGACGGTGGTGGCTTCACAATGACACTGTGGCAATGGTGGTTTGACAATCATGATGTGACGGTGGTGGCTTCACAATGGTGCTGTGACAATGGTGGTTTAACAATGATGATATGATGTTGGTGGCTTCACAATGGTACTGTTCACAATGGTGCTGTGACCATTGCGGTTTGACAATGGTGGTTTGACAATTGGGTTTGGCGGTGGTGGCTTCACAATGGCACCGTGGCAATGGTGGTTTGACAATGGAGTGTGACGGTTGTGGCTTCACAATGGCACCGTGACAATGGTGGTTTGACAATGATGATATGATGGTGGTGGCTTCACAATGGTACTGTGACAATTGTGGTTTGACAATGATGATGTGACGGTGGTGGCTTCACAATGGTGCTGTGACAATGGTGGTTTGACAATCATGATGTGACGGTGGTGGCTTCACAATGGTACTGTGACAATGGTGGTTTAACAATGATGATATGATGGTGGTGGCTTCACAATGGTGCTGTGACAATGGTGGTTTGACAATCATGATGTGACGGTGGTGGCTTCACAATGGTGCTGTGACAATGGTGGTTTAACAATGATGATATGATGGTGGTGGCTTCACGGTTTCGCTGTGGTGCTGCGATAATGATGATGCTGTGAAAATGGAGGTTTGACAATGATTAAGCGTTGGTGGTGGTGTCGCGGTATTGCTGTGACAATCATTGTGTGACGTGGTGCTGTGATAATGGGGTTGTGGTGATTGTGGTTTCACGGTGGTGCTATAACAATGTTGGTGCGACAATCTTAATCCATGAAAATCATTTTGAATTTTCCTCGCTGTTCCTCAGTTAATGAAAATATTTCTTTGAAAATCAAGTCATTTGAAGATTAATTTATTGATGCTGTACTCTGAACATATTTCACTTAAACATCGGCTTTGCCAGGTTAAACGTGGGAAGAAACCGGACTCTTTGGTCGACTCTTCAGCGAGCAGTGGGCAACTCTTCCACATATGGTGATACAGAGGAAAATCTACTTAAAATTTTCTCTATTGTCTTTGAATTCGAGATCTATCCATGGGAAAAGCCGGACAAAGCCACCCCCACGCCATCCCCTTCTTTCAAGATCATTTGACCAAAACTGGTTGTTAATGATTTAACTTTATTAAAGGCAAACTTGCCGCGAAAATCAGGAATATTGTTTACATTAAAAAAGAAAGTCAGTTTTCTGTATTTTTCCCAGACAATATAAGTTAAGAACTTTCTATTTTTACTAAAATTTAAAAGTTTGGACGTCACTTTGTATTTTTAATTTGAATTTGAAAATTTGAATTGTTAGGTGCCCGTAACGTAAACAAACCACACTGCCCCCAATTGGCGATTTTATGTTTCAGTCGAGTGAGTGAACTAACGGCACAGTGTAATTTTACGTAGGCCTATTTATCTGAGATCGGTTAACAGCGACTGGAAAAGCCTGTTGATTATTGTTTGAGTGTAAACCATAGATAAAAAGGCCTGAAATGAGGGTAAACCAACACGAAAGTTGACCGACACTGATCGTTGTTGTTGTAATCAGGCTTCGATTCTTCGTTTGTTTTTCACCCCATTTCTACATTCTAAGGCTAACTAGACATGTTTTATGTGTCCTATGTTTAAGTTTAGTTGTATTAGTCGTAGTAAGCTAATGTAAATTGGTTTTCTTAGCAAATTTAAACAGGCTACGGCGGCAAGTGGGCCTTTAAAGTGCGACGTTCTACTATTTTAAAGATGAATCTGGCAGGACATTTTTACTTTAGCTCAGCCAATCCAAATTGTTGTAACAAATGATGTTTTGTGGAGAATCCACAACATGGCAATTGTCCATGTTGAAATCGCTAACCTCCAATCGATCCAATCAAACAAGCGAACACAGATGGTGCTGCTGCGCTATAACGGAAATAGAGAACAAGTCTATTTTTTCAGGGACTATTTTTGCACAACAGCAAATTATTCATTGAATTGGACTTAAAGTTTTAAATCTTTACATCAGGTTCCTCAAAACGACCAGAAGTCTTTTCCATGGTCTGTTAGGATTTTTCTTCTCTGTATACAGATATATATATTTTTTTATCCAATTTACAGCCCATTATTTGCTAGATTCAACGTACTAATTTCATATTCGCTTGAAGACAGGTTAGCAAGTTTAGTAAATCGTAACATTAGTGAATCGAATTTGTAAATTTTATGCTGTTTTTTTTCACCGTAAAAATAATAATTCTACTTTACTCCGATGCCTGTTTGGGGCTTTCTGAATTTTAAAAAATGAACTCCGCCATATAATGGAATAATATGGGTCCGACCTAATACATCAATCAAACGATCTACTATAGAAACCAAATAAAATTGATGCAGTGCGTTCAGCATTTTGATATTTATGAACACACACACACACACACCCTCACGCACGCACATCATAACACACGCGCGCGTGCAAAAAAACATCGGAGACAAGTATCTAATTGTGTTACAAGGAGTTTGTCATTTAGAACTTTATACCCAATCATAAGTTGGGATAAACCATAACCCGTGGTATTTCATTAGGTTGGAGCTAGATAAGAAACTTGGCCTTTGTCAGTAGAATGTTGGATCACTTTGTAACATATTGAAAACGTTGAAAAAGTGAAAGTCTTGTTCCATCAAACATACCATAAAACATAAGTAGAAGACCTACAAGGGTGTTTAGTCCTGGTTACTTTGGAGTTGTTTTCGTACGTATATTGGTCGCACTTTTACTCGTAATAACAAAAACGATGTCAGAAGAGTCGCTATATCGGTTCTCTGTCATTTTGTATTTCTAGCGGGATTGTTCGTCTGAACAGGTTCGATGCCTTTTATATTAACATATTGTCAATATAGTATACTTAGCGCCATTAAAAACACACGACCCAAAGACCGTAAAATATTTTGAGAAATGTAAAGTGTAAAATATTGTAAGTACTCTTAAATTGAAGAACAAGGCATTGGTCACAATGAGACAAAGAATTTACAATATGTGAAACCCTTGTGACTTTTATTCCTTGCAAACAAATCGTTGATACAGAAATTGAAGGTGTCATCATTCAATAATGGGTATGTCCACCTCGGGCATCAACGCAAGCAGTACATCTGCGACGCAAGGACCTGATGAGTGTGGCTATTCTGTGCTGTGGGATCCGGTCCCACTCTTCCTGCACTACCTGGATCAATTCACGTCGGTTGCGTGGCCTGGGTTGACGTTGTGCAACGGCATTCTTAAGCTAATCCCACAAGTGCTCTCTGGGCGATAGATCGGGGAAGTAAGCTGGCCATTCCATGATGTTCACATTATTCTGTTGCAAGAAGTCTTGTGTCAACCTTGCAGAGTGTGGGCGCGCATTGTCTTGCTGAAACGTCGTGACGCCAGCACCACCGATGTACCGATCCTGGCAGGCTGTAGTGACTCTTGGCTGACCAGGGCGTGGTCGGTCGGCAACATTGCCAGTTTCATGTTCCCTGAATTGTGGAGGGATGACACTGCATGTGACGTCATACGGCGGCACAACTGAGACCCGCCTGTAACATGCCAATGGCACGTTCCCTTTGTTGTGTCGCAAGTCGGGGCATGGTAACGTTTTCTGATTTTTTTTCGTCTTTATGCTGAGCTTCGTGTAAAGTGTTGAACTCACGACAAATGAGCCCTGAAAGCTGTTCTCAGTGACGGTGAAACACTCAATGGACGTTATTAGGAAATGTTGCGTAATGTTCACGACAGGCGCGTCGGGAACACCACAGTTTATCCAGTTATTGCAACTCAACTCGAACTAACAATAAACAACAAAACGTAAATGGCCAATAGCCTTACTGGGGTAGAAACATAAAATTCAACCGTGCGAGTTTCATGGCGCTAAGTATAGAAAGAATTTCAGCAAAAAAAATTACTGTCTGAAATATCATCGGTTTTGGTTAATTACAACAACCTATGACTGCGTGTAAAGATCTAAATGACATGCCCCTCTTTTAACACAACTAGAAACTTGTCATTGGAATTCCCATTGATAAGCATAGCGTAATAGAGCCGAGGAGTGCTTACGTTGCTCTAGAAACTTGTCTCCGTGGTTATTTTAGTCAAGAAGGCTTTCCCTGTGCCCGTGTGTTTTAGTGTTCATAAATATACATGGCACACTGGCTTTACTTTCCTTGGTCCATTTATCGAGTAAGAGAAATGGTAGGGGAAGCCTCTCAGTAGAACTGTCGAATCGGGGAGAGTTATGAGGTGGAATGGATCCATAATTAAAACCACTCTATCCCCGTTTCTGTTAGATAACGACTCCCATGGTAGCCGTGAACTAAGAAACACTTCTTTTTTTATATTTTCTTGCTTTGTATTGTTTATTTTAAGGAATCTGCATCCTGCTCTTTGCTCTTGGTGGTCTGGCAATTGTTTTGCCTCCTTACTCTATATATGGAAGACGCGGATTTCTCTACCCTTTGTATGTTAACTCACCAAAGTGTATTTCTTTACTTAATTTCACATGATAAAATCATAATATACAAGAAAGTCAATTGCGACTTGAACCCCCAATGTATTGACAAAAGGGTAAAATAACCATTGCTGCCCAGAGTCACGTGCTGGTTGTATACTTTAAAATTCTATTTATGCTTTCATTTAAGGCCTTTTTCAAATCTATCAGCAGGCGGCCTTGTATTCTTCAAAGCCAGGGCTGGGAGATCCAGGTTCAAGCCTGGGTCGAGTCAGACCAAAGATTTTGACAGTGGGGGCTGCTGCTGCTTAGCTTTGCCCTCAGAAATAAGAGTAAGAGCAACGACTGGTTGGCCCGGTGTCAGTATAATGTGACTGGGTGAGGGGGTTTGCTGGGTGTATTCGGCAAGTCGTCTCGGTGAGGCAGCACCAACTAAAAGAGCAGTGGAAATCTGCCCTGCCACAAGGAGACAACGTCTTCATATCACTGAAATACTGTTAAGTAGGACGTAAAACCCAAAACACTCACTCACTTCTTCAAAGCAAACCTTTCTTCTGTATTTCTCAGACTTATTCCCCGAGTTATAGGTAATCTCTCGCCTGGTTTATAACCGACACATATAAATGGTTCAAATAATGAGTGCTAGTTTATCGTTTGTTTATACTGCAATAATCTAAGAAAACAATTTTTCAATTTCAATCTAGAATTGAAAATGATGCGAAATCTTAGCATTTTATCAAAGATGAAAAGTGTTTTTTGCTGTGAACTCTTTCCATTCAAAATGGTATGCGGAAAAGTTGCCAGGTACTCGTCGAAGGTCGGGGGTTTCTTCTGGGCTTAGAACCCAGTTTCCTCACCCACTAAATCTGGCAACGCCGCCAAATAAGTGAAATAATCTTGAGTCTGGCGTAAACATCAATCAATCAATCCATTCAAAAAGTACAGAAACTCGTTTTTAATAAAAGGAATTTTTTGTATTATTGCTTCGGGTGTGTATTTAACTGTTTAGAGTGCATTAAGCCTGTATGTTTAGGAATTTCCAACAGTTAATTCATATCTCTTTAAGAGTTTTCCGTGCGCTTTAACATCAGAATTTAAATTTATTATGTTCTAATGATTAATGCATCGGCGACTCAGTTGAATTTCAAATAAAACTATCCAATCTTATAATAATTGCGTTTGTTTTTATTTTCATGGAATGACGATTCACCTAATTGTTTGATCGGTTAAAGAATATCTGCCATGGTTTAGAATATTTAAAAAATAAAGGTGTAGGATAAAGTGCAATAAGGGTTTCCATCCCACCCCTCCCTCTATTTTCAAAAATGGTAAATTTCTGAGAAAGTGAATTAAATTTTGCTAGACATGAAACAAATAAAAAATTAAACCCTAGAATCTAATAAACTTGTCAACATAGCTTTTTCAATAAATTATGAATAAAATCGTTCATAAAATACAAAAAAGATAGAATAATTGATTATTGTACAATAAAAATACTTTTTGATGGACGTGAAGACATCTGCAGAGCGATTACAAAATTTTATATATTTATATTATTTTATTATATATTATATTTTGATAAATCAAATGATACAATGGCATAGGCCGTGGAAGTGGACTATGGGGCTTATTCTCTATTATGTCATTGAAATTTCAATCATTCTTTTACGAAATAAGGGTTAAAATACATTGGAACATTGTTTAAGACTTCATAAACACTACACTCTCAATCTTAACTAGTATACAAATTTATAGACACTAAAACACACGGGCACAGGGAAAAATCGTCTTGACTAAACTAACTCGTATAGAACGTTAATATTCCTTCCCTCTAAAGCGTGTTTTATGTAAGCATGTGTCATAACTTGGCTGAAACCCGAAGGTAAAATTCAATAATCCGTCCAATTACCTGTGCTTCATTAATTATTACTACTCATTATACACGCCTAATGAAAGAAGGTGGGATCAGTCTGTGACAGGCGAGGAGAGTCCCGCTAATAAATATTAATATTTTAGAAGAAACGAAAGTTAATTGTCTTTTCTTGCTGGCAGATTCGTTCTGGCTGCAACATGAAGCTTGCTGTTTTTAAATGTCAATGCTGCATTTGCAGTGACATGTGACGTCAAACCAAATAGAGTAGATTGACAAGAGTGGTCACTTCGTCCGCGCCATGTTGAATTTGAACTGACACGATTCGATTATTAGGAACCTCCTTTCTGTAGGGGGCGCTCCTCAGTCGAATCGTGTACAGTCGGAACACCCTTCCGCAAGGGGGCCAGGAGAACATGCCGGCAATGCTGATTGGACGAAGTGACCACTCTTGTCAATCTACTCTCTTTTGTCAAACACGACCTACGTTCCGTACGTACCCTCCCATTGGTGACGTAGTACACGATTTCTTCTTTGTTAGTGTCTCTTTATGGCACGAAGCTCTCTGCTTTTAAAAACCAGCATTGCTGGTTATCCTATTGAAAATATTATATGTGTTTTGTACCAGTTTATGTTAGAAAATCTTTAACAAACGACTCGTTGACGATTACTGTAAAATGGCATGAGCTTCCAGATATAAGCAAAATTTCGTTGAAACAGAATTATCTAATTGTATTGTTATTCTCTTCAACACTACAAATTAGGAACTTGCCGATGATACCACTTTTGAAAATGTACGTTAAGGTAGTTTTATAAGCAGACATCCGCACGTCTTCGATTCTTACAGACAAATGCACTTCTCACCGAACACTCGTCTTTAAAAATCTGTGCTCGGCTTGGCAAAATATCTGGTTGACAATTTCGTTCATTATCGCTTCGCTTTCAATCTAATTTTCTGAAAAATACTGTCTGATTATTTTCTGGACAATACGTTGTTTCTGACTACCATTATGTTTTATTTCAACACCAATTGTTAATTTTTACGAGGTAGGCCTACTTCAAACGTTGAACTTGTCTTGACCATCAGACTTTATCCGAATCCGAATTTAGCAGCTCATGTCACTTTGAACTTCTAAGTACCAAGTAAAATATCCGTGTCCGGAGTTTTCTATAAACCTTTTGGAGAATGGAAAATTAGAACTCAATAGAAAATAAACAGAGATTAGTTTTCGAAAAATCAAATCAATACAGAAAAGCAATGTTGAGAGAAAGTGTTAACAAGTTTTTAAAGGAGAACTATATTGACAAGTGCACGTTTTTCCTCGTTTGGTTTCCGTCATTGTGTCAAGTGTGTAAAACATTTATTGTTATCATCTGCTAAGTAATTCACAAGTGCGGACCAACTTTAACGCGCAATCGACGTGTAAATTGGTGCAAGGGACGCAATCATCTCGGTTACCATGGTACCACGTAAACAAGCGGCCATTGTAGATATTTTATAGGCGAGAATTGTTAAGAACTCTCCGGTCAATCAGTGAAATTAGGAAATAAGATATCAGTGTAAACGTAAGTAACTACAAATCTCATGAATAGGTTTCCACACCAGCTTTAAACGGTGTTTACATGCTCTAGAAAAATCTTTAATTTCACTAGCTGCCTGGGCACGAACGTGTAAGAAGAATTGATCGAGTTTCTCGGTCACCCTATGTGGAAGACCTGTCAGGTATTTGCTGAGGGCTAGAGGTTTCCTCCAGATAAACAGTCATGTTCCCCCCCCCCCCAACCCATTAAATCTGGCATCCATATATGTGAAATAATCGTGACTGTGACATAAACATAGATCTATTCGTGAAGATAAGGCCAAATGAAAATGTTAATTCTAGATCATTGGTTTTGTTTATTGAAGAACTTCGATTATACGAAGTGTATTTTTTTGTTTTTCTTGGAGGGAGGGAGGTCACAGGCATGAAGTTTGAGAATGAGATAGGATTTCTCGCAATGTTCTGCATTAGACAATTTCAATTTGACTTTTGGTGAACTTCAAATGCTAGAATTTTTTCTCAAGTAATTCTAGACAAACGCTCCGATTTTTTATCTTTATAGTAGCATTAAGGCAGTCATACAGTTTAACTGTTGAAAAATGGTCTTAAACGGTGAGTTTATTAGCGTTTTACACCAACAAGGTATAATTTACTTGAAGTAGACACCAACCAATCACTGAGAACAAAAAAGCTCAACAAAGCTAATTAAGTTATTTTAAAGGCACACTCGCCGCCGTAGCCTTTCTGCCATTTGTTGAAAAAGCCAATTTCCACGAGCTTTCAACAGGTAAAACCATTAAAATTAAACACAGAGAACATTATACATGTCCCGTAAAATTATAAAATTGCGGAAAAAGGTTCGGAATATTAGGGCGCTTGTGCGCATGTTCGCTTACATTGCGGGTACCTCATAAATCTAATTTTCTATTTCACATTAAAATACTAAGTGATGCAAAAACGTTCAATGATTGGTAAAATTAGAACGTTTCTAGGACATTCTGTCTAGAAAAATGCCGAAAACCGCCCTCTGTTTTTAAATCTTGTATTCTGGATTTTTGGGGTAAGTGTACCTGTAAAGGATGACATCGGGCCAGTTTTTTTCTTTTTGTTTGTGCTGTTGTTGTCTACTTTGATCAATTCGCTTAATCTATACGCCTAATAACGCTGTTAATTGCGCGTGAAATAAAATAATATACTGAAAGGCTGTGGTAAACCACATGTGAACGATGCCAGTGCTAAAATGACATCGAGTGACGTCATACCTATTTTAGGCATATAACAACAGATAACCTATATACAATGTAGGCCTACTGATGTATAATGACGTATATGAACACCCAAACACACGGACACAGGTAACAATCTTGTTGTCTAAGATAACCATGGAGACAATTGTGTTAAAAAGAAGTATGTGTATTGTGTATATTACATACGGTACTTCTTTTACATATTTATCTAATTGTAAAAAGAAAAGAGGTAAAAAAAACTTTTTATCCGATCATAAGTAGTTGTAATAAACTAAACCCATGATATTTCATTAGGTTGATGAGAGACATGAGTTTGGCATAAGCCAGTAGAATTCTGTGGGACATTTTGTAATGTATTGACACTGTCTTCAATTATCGCAAGAATATCTTGTCAAAGTCTAATACCAGATAAATGGTTTGCGGCAACCTAATGAAATACGATGGGCTTTAGTTTATATTACAACTTATGATTGGGTATAACGGTTTTAATTATATTCCTCTTTTTAACACAATTAGAAACTTGTCTTCGTAGTTATTTTAGACAAGTGCACAAGCTTCGGTGGCTCAGTCAGTTCGAGTGATTGTCCCTCAGTCCGGCATTGGCTTCGGTGGCTCAGTCGGTTCGAGTGATTGTTCCTCTGTCCGGCACAGGCCTCAGTGGCTCAGTCGGTTCGAGTGATTGTCCCTCTGTCCGGCACAGGCCTCAGTGGTTCAGTCGGTTCGAGTGATTGTTCCTCAGTCCGACAAAGGCATCGGTGGCTCAGTCGGTTCGAGTGATTGTCCCTCCGTCCGGCACAGACCTCGGTGGCTCAGTCGGTTCGAGTGATTGTTCCTCAGTCCGGCACAGACCTCGGTGGCTCAGTCGGTTCGAGTGATTGTCCCTCCGTCCGGCACAGACCTCGGTGGCTCAGTCGGTTCGAGTGATTGTCCCTCCGTCCGGCACAGACCTCGGTGGCTCAGTCGGTTCAAGTGATTATTCTTCACTCCGACACAGGCCTTCCATCGATGCAGCGCGGGTTCGAATCCCACTCGGACCAAACAAAACAGAAACATTTCTGAGTGGATTTTTCACTCGATCGGCGTATCTGGAAGAGTTGCCAGGTACTCGCTGAAGGTCCCGGGGTTCCTTCGGGCAAAGAGCCCGGCTTCCTCCCCCAGAAAACCTGGCAAAGAGCCCGGCTTCCTCCCCCACAAAACCTGGCAAAGGCGCAATGTAAAATAATCATGAGTGGGGCGTAAAATATCAATCAATCAACCAATAAATCTTTTTTTCGATTTCAGACAAGATGTATAAACAAGATTTACACTTTTTACGCAATGTTTTGACAGCTCATCAAGAACACATCTCAATTTAAAGCATGTTTAAAGCATATAGTTAAAAGTACGAAATCAACTCAGGCGTGATCCGTTCTACTTCACTGATTTCTGACTCACTAACGTTGTTTATGTCTATATTTGTGTGCCAGTAATGTGATGTTTAACATGCAATATCTTGTCGAATTGATTGACACATTTCAGTAAGACACTTGCAGTACTCCAGCTGGCACACCTATTTTTTCATAATCTGTTTTGTGCTACGAAAACAACCTGCATTAGACCAAGTAGCCTATATATAAGAATATTAAACACTAGTTACTGATTTCAAAATAACTATTTTTTATACTGACGGAAAATACGACCGTCAGTACAAAAAAATCATTTTGGAGTCAGAAACCCGGACAAATTAAACACGTAGACTGTAGTTACAATCTTATAGTTGGCTGGGGATCGGATGAAACATTCCATACTGTTTGTCGATTTAGTATCAATAGTGGGTTTCAAAATGATTTTCGGAAATATTTTTAGACCAGCGTCTGAAAATAGATGATTTGAAATGCGATTGATTAATTGATGCATTTCACGTACTCGAGATTCAGTTACTGTTGGCAAGCTTTGTCTTGTGGAAACCCCTAACCCTCACTTGCAAATAAAGCCAGTGTTAAAGGTTTTATGCTGTCCGTTGTGTTGCAGCCAGTGTACAACTTTTCTAGACCACGACAAGTTTAATTAACATTCTTCTTAAAGAAAGTATATATATTTGTTATCGACTTTAATGTTGCAAATTATTCCCACATTAAAAATGAAATAGTTATACTCATAGAGCGGTTATGAGAAAGCAAGACATCAATGCACGTGACACTTTAAATGGCAAGCAAAACATATCCAATAATTTTTGAAACTATAATTTTTACGCAGGATTTCGTCTATAAAATCTACTTTTTCGTTCAAGTCGGAAATTATTTTTTTCAGTTCGTTTATAAATTGCTATTTAAGCCAATCAACAATTAAAGCGCATCTGGTGCTGAAGAAACGGAATTACTAACTATTTTTAGCAACAGTATTTTACATCATTATAAACTATCTAAGAACCTTTAGAACTTTCTGTAGATGTTTTATATCCATCATTAGTCTTGTAAGTTCTTTTCTTATTTTTTGTGTAATATTAAATACTTTATCTCCCATTTATTGAACAAGCTATGTCAAAAATCTCGGCTGTTCATTTGTTAGATTCTGATTTTTAATTTCCGCCTCGTTTCCATCTCTGTAAAAAATTAATCAAATAACTATGTCTTTCACACTTTACCCCTTTTTGTCATTATATCGTTGGCATTTACACCTTTTATACTCTGCGCTTTTTTGATAGTATTTATTTAAAGTTGGAGCTTTAGAACGGACTCAAATCAAGTCTGTAATGAATTTGGCCTATCACATGCACAAATTGTTTTTTTTTATTAATATTGCGATTAAATTATATTTTCAGAAATATTTCCCCAAGGTTTTTTTAAGAATTAATTGTTAACAGGGTTGATTGATCGCTGCAATTGACGTACTCAAGATTATTCCAATTCTAAAATGGCGTTGCCAGGTTTAGTGGGCTACGAAACAGAGTTCTTTGTCCGGAAGAAATCTCAAACCTTCGCTTGCAAATAAAGCAAATGAAAGTTTTAATGCTGTAAGTACATGTAATCACGTATGTTGTTTTTGTACCCAGTTAACCAGCGCTCTAGACAACAGGGGAGTTTAATTAACTTGCTTCTTAACTAAAATATTTAGACTTGTTATCGGCTTGCATGTTGCAAATTATTCCAACTTTATTTTATTACCCGTGTGTTGAGAGATATAATAGTTAATCATACAAGCGTTATGAGAAACTAAGACATCAATGCACGTGGCACATCAAATGTCAAGCAAAAAATACCTATTCATTTTTCAAACTGTAATTTTTTGTGCAGGATTTCGTCTATAAAATCTACTTCTTTGCCCAAGTCGGAAATTATTTTTGTAGTTCGTTTATAAATTGCTATTTAAGCCAATCAACAATTAAAGCGCATCTGGTGCTGAAGAAATCTACTTCTTCTTCCAAGTCGGAAATTGTTTTTGTAGTTCGTTTATAAATTGCTATTTAAGCAAATCAACAATTAAAGCGCATCTGGTGCTGAAGAAACGGAAGTATACGAACTATTTTTAGCAACAGTATTTTACATCATTATAAACTATCGAAGAACCTTTAGAACTTTCTGTAGATGTTTTATATCCATCATTAGTCTTGTAAGTTCTTTTCTTATTTTTTGTGTAATATTAAATACTTTATCTCCCATTTCTTGAACAAGCTATGCCAAAAATCTCTGCTGTTCATTTGTTAGATTCTGATTTTTAATTTCCGCCTCGTTTCCATATCTGTAAAAAAGTTCTCCGTCCTCCACACTTTACTTCATTATCTATTTGATCCACTGAACAACTTAGCATAATAAAGTAGTAAGGAAACTCCGAAAATATTCATGGTGTAATCTCAATATTTCGACTTTAATTAAGTCATCGTCAGGAGAATTATGAGTACATCAAAAGACAGTGTGAAATATTGAGATTACACCATGAATATTTTCGGAGTTTCCTTACTACTTTATTACTTCATTATATCGTTGGCATTTACACCTTTTATACTCTGTGCTTTTTTGATTGTATTTATTTAAAGTTGGAGCTTAAAAACAACGGACTCCAATCAAGTATGTAATGAATTTGGCCTATCACATGCACAAATTGTTTTTTTTTTATTAATATTGCGATTAAATTATATTTTCAGAAATATTTCCTCAAGGTTTTTTTAAGAAATAATTGTTAACAGGGTTGATTGATCGCTGCAACTGACATACTCGAGATTATTCCAATTCTAAAATGGCGTTGCCAGGTTTAGTGGGCTATGAAACAGAGTTCTTTGTCCGGAAGAAATCCCAAACCTTCGCTTGCAAATAAAGCAAATGAAAGTTTTAATGCTGTAAGTAATCACGTATGTTGTTTTTGTACCCAGTTAACAATCGCTCTAGACAGGGGAGTTTAATTAACTTGCTTCTTAACTAAAATATTTAGACTTGTTATCGGCTTGCATGTTGCAAATTATTCCAACTTTATTTTATTACCCGTTGAGAGATATAATAGTTAATCATACAAGCGTTATGAGAAACTAAGACATCAATGCACGTGGCATATCAAATGGCAAGCAAAAATACCTATTCATTTTTAAAACTGTAATTTTTTTAGCAGGATTTCGTCTATAAAATCTACCTCTTCGTCCAAGTCGGAAATTGCTTTTGTAGTTCGTTTATAAATTGCTATTTAAGCCAATCAACAATTAAAGCGCATCTGGTGCTGAAGAAACGGAAGCACGAACTATTTTTAGCAAAAGTATTTTACATCATTATGAACTATATAAGAACCTTTAGAACTTTCTGTAGATGTTTTATATCCATCATTAGTCTTGTGTTCATATATTTATAAGTTCTTTTCTTATTTTGTGTGTAATATTAAATATTTTATCTCCCATTTATTGAACAAGCCATGTAAATAATCTCGGCTGTTTATTTGTTAGATTCTGGGCCCAGTTTCACAAAGCGATCTTAGCTTAAGGTGATCTTAATTACCAATGGCAACGTATACCTTGAGCATTGGTAGGCGGTACGATCAAGGCGTATAGATAGCCTGTTTTAGTATTTATACGTACGGTAGTTTATTTTCACCGCCACCCCGTAGCTAAAGCCACATTTTATATTGCCTATTTTTCGCTGTCGAAAGTGGATAAAAACTTTTAGTTTTACTAAGTTTTAGAATACTCCAAAATGCGAAGACGTGACTGCCTACGGTAAAAAAAATGGCACTTCGAGTTAGATTTAACTAAGTTTAAACGAAAATCTGTCGTCATTGAAAAAAAAGATTCAGCTTGGACTAAGTAAAGGCTAATTTCATAATATGAATGGAAGAGTAAGTTTTGGTGAGGTTGCCATTTTCCCTATGGACTGTGGATATCACATACCAGTACATGAAAGGTACACAATTTGTACAAATATATACTGTTTATACGAACATTCACTGATTCAGATTGTGAGGTTTTTCAATACTTTGTTTTGTTGTTGGGCATGCCGAGAAGGTACTAGTATTACTTAGTGACCTAAATTAAAATGGCATGAGCGGCCAAAATTCACACTTTTTTCATAATTAATTTAGTTTTTCGATGGCCTTCAAAGCCTCTTACTGTTGGGACGATCAGAGATTATGAAAAAAGTGTGAATTTTGGCAGCTCATGCCACTTTAATCATACAACGGTAATGAGAAACTAAGACATCAATGCATGTGGCACATCAAATGGCAAGCAAAAAATATATATTTATTTTTAAAACGATATTTCTTTTTGCGCAGGATTTCGTTTATAAAATCTACTTCGTTGTCCAAGTCGGAAATTATCTTTTTTCTAGTCCGTTTATAAATTGCTATTCGAACCGATCGACAATTAAAGCGCATCTGCATGGTTTAGAATAAACGGAAGTGCGACGTATTTTTTTAGCTACAGTATTTTACATCATTATAAAACATCTAAAGAACCTTTAGAACTTCGAAATCATTCGGCAGATGTTTTTATACCCATCACTGGTCTTGTGCCCATCTAATTATAAGTTCTTTTCTTATTTTTTGTGTAATATTAAATGCTTTATCTCCCGTTTACTGAACAAGCCATGTCAAAAATCTATGCTGTTCATTTGTTAGATTCTGATTTTTAATTTCCGCCTCGTTTCCATCTCTATAAAAAATTGATTCATTACTTCTTTCTATTTTTTACATTTTACCATTTTTTTGCCTTTTTGTCATGATAACGTTGATATTGGCACTTTTAATACTCTGCGACTAATATTTGTTAGAATTTATGTTAGAGTTTTAAAACTCCAAGTGAGTTAATCCAGCCATTAATTCGACTGTTATATTGACCGCATATTGGATTACCTCAGTTGAAATTTTTATTATTGATTAATGTTTAATTATTGATTGGTTTTAATTAATTGATTATCAAGAAAGAATAATGTATTTATGCCATGTCGACCGACGGATGCCGGCTGCTATGTGTCTCTAGCTGTTTGATTGACAGTGCTTGGATTTTGAAATTCTCGCTTCATATTTCAAATTTTGAAATTTGATTGAGCCTTCTCGACTTTCGTAGATATGGATACGAGTTGTAAATTGAGAAAAAAATATCAAACTTATGAGTTATAAATAAGTATATAAACCATTAGGCCGGACCCATATTTTAAAATCTCTCTAGTTGTATTAAAAGATCTGCAATTGTTTTCAGAATTCTAAATGATCTGTTTTAGAGATAATTTTAATGCAGGAAAAAATGTAACAGTCCCAGATGTGCGCTAAATTTTGTTGAATGGCTTTGACTGCAATTTATTAATGTCCCTACATTGTTGATTTTCTAATGCATTTCGATACATATTCTAACAAGACAAAGCATAATTAAATAAATTCAACTGGCGTATTTACCGATATTTATGATTTGTGATTGGTTTCTTTAGTGATTTAGTGATTTATTAGTTGATGGATTTATTGATACATTTGACGATTGATTGATTTCATTGATTGATTGGTTAATTTATTAATTGCTTGATCAATTGATATGTCGAAAGATTGTATTGATCGATTCATCCATTGATTTTACTTTTGTTTTCTACGTTGCACTAAAAATTATTCCAGCTGCATGGAGGTATCGACAGGTTTTCGGGTTGGTACTGTAACTATGTATACGAACACAATCCCAGAGACATAAGCCATCCTGCAACGAACAGCAAGTCCAATGGGTTGAAAAGCAACATTTTTACAAAACATTAAGATTAATAAAGAAAGATATCCTCTGTAAGGTAATCTGCTGAATCTGATTTCAAAGGTATCTGTTTCTAAGAAATCCGCCGAAAAAAACACGCAAGGTCCAATTCCCAAAATCATATGTGTTTCTTTTTCTGTGTAAGCGACATACAATCTCTCAATTGACAAATGCTAAGTTTCATTTAATGTATTTCTTCGTTTTAATGGAATGAAATTTTTTGCGTTTTGATAAATTGTAATTTAAGCCAATCAACAACCTGAACGCATTTGGTGCAGCAATAACGGAAGTAGGAACCCTTTTTCATTAGCTTTTTATATTACTTAAAGATCGGAACCTTTTGAATTTTTATATTCTTCCGCAGATGTAGTGAGAAATATCAGACTATTTTTCTATTATATTTTATTGTTTTTCTTTGAATGAAAGGTAAATGTTATTTATTGAACCTCATTTAACGAAAGGACAGCATTTATATGTCAGCAATCTATTGAAGCCCTTTTATCACATTCTGCTTCTTAATTTCCGATATCGTAAAAAAGACTTGTACCCAACTATGTTACACTTTAATTAACTGCATCTGTATTTCTTATTTGCAGCTGCTTAAGGTCACAACACACAGTTTCTGTTGATTTTTTCAGTCAATGATTTTCTGAGTTGATTTTCGCTCGATTTTCACTCGATCGTCGTATGTGGAATAGTTCCCAGGTACCCTCAGAAGGCCGAGAGTTTCCTCCAGGCAAAGAACCCTGTTTTCTACCCCACTAGATGTCACAACGCCGCCATATCGGTTAAATAATCTTGAGTGTGGCGCAAAACATCACTCAATCAATCTAGTCCTGGCAACGGAACGATTGCTTAATGACGTTATGAGGTTACACTGATAGAACGACATGACGTCATTAAGCTTTAAGCTTGTATACTTGGCAAACAGAGCTCTGATGCCGGTCTTCATTTAAGTTTCAATACTACATGAAATAACACTAGGTAAGTCAGTATGGTGCAATAATGGATCCCCTCTCACTAAGTTTAAGTGTTACATGAAGTTACAATGCACAAGTTGGAATAACAAAAGCCGCATTAATGCCCCAAAATGAAACCGTCATTTTGGGGTCAACACAACCTTGAAGTGGCATGAATTGCCAAAATTCGTTCATTTTTCATAAAATCT
Source organism: Lepidochitona cinerea (assembly GCA_963971465.1). Classification (NCBI taxonomy): domain Eukaryota; kingdom Metazoa; phylum Mollusca; class Polyplacophora; order Chitonida; family Tonicellidae; genus Lepidochitona; species Lepidochitona cinerea. The sequence continues at coordinate 14,454,439 of OZ020559.1, forward strand.
AATCAGAGGATTTGAAGATCATCAGAGAATTGTATTAATGACATCGGGATGAGGAAAATCCACACAGTCGGTGTGCTGTACGATCCGAAATACTGTCCGAAAAGAAAGCACAATTTAAACAACCGGTCCAAACGTTCATGGATTCTAGGCAAAAGTCAGTTCAAAACGCTCCTTAAACTAGTAGTGATATTAAGCTTCTAAATTGTACTTTTTGATACAAGTAGCCAATAACTTCCAAATTTTGGTAAAACGGGAATATATAAACATTTTTGCCTTTAATATGGAGAACTAATAGGTTTGAAACTATACAAATAGCCTATTAAAGTTGACACCAGCTTTAAAACTTATACCCGAAACAAAGATCATTCAAGAGGAACCCAGACCTCTTTCGTGGTCTCATATTCTTTTTTAGGGTGGGTGAGTGGGGAGGGGGGGGGGGGGCAGTTTTACACATGTCCGTTTTCCATTCTTTCTTCAATGATTGATATGGAGGAGACCAGTGCACGGAGAATGTGTCAATAAAACTGCCGAATCCGGGAGAGTTACGAGGTGGGGATGGATTCATTATTTAAACCAGTCTCTCTCCTACCCATGATTGATAACGATTCACACAGATACCCTGTACTGGCAATAGTTTTTACGTCTTATCTTTTTGTGTAGCTTTTTATTTCTTGTGTGGATTTTATTGTCTCCCCACTCTCGTTTGCCTGACGATTTGTCCCATATTTTGGCTAACGTTTTAACAGTTGACAAATGATCGACCGTTTTTTTTCCACTCGTCAATGAGCGTTTGTTGGTTGGATTGTGTTAGAGGCAAATCAGACGGTATCATGATTTCGACTCGAACCCTAAACGTATTGGGGATTGGCCATGGGGGAACTACACGCTCTTTACAGCTTAGCCATGCATGTCAATGTAACTGTCCATACCAGTCCTGTCTTTGAAAATACATGCTTGAAAGATGTACGGGGATATATATTTAAGAACACTAAAACACACGGGCACATGGAAAATCTTCTTGTCTAAAATAACCATGGAGACAAGTTTCTAACTGTGTTAAAACGAAGTATATAATTTAGGCCTTTATACCCCATCATAAATTGTTGTAACAAACTAAACCTATGGTATTTCATTAGGTTGACGACTGACGACTTGGTCATAGTCAGTAGAATTTTCTGGAACATTTTGTATTACATTGACGATGCTTTCGCATCTTAAAGTGGCATGAGCTGCCAAAATGTTGATATTTTGAGGTTGAAACAGAATGTTGAAATTATTGGCTATTTTTCTCAAGACGTACAATTCAAAAGCTTTTTAGTGCTTCTAGTTTCGAAAATGTACGATAAAGTATTGTTTTGAACTAACTTTGCCTTAGAATGAATGAATGGTCGTCCCGGTTATTTAAATTTTGTTTACTTTTCCAACACGTTTTCGGTTCGTACAGGCCACATACTGTATGGATTTCCCTCAATTAGACGCCAATCATTTCGTTTTGAGATGACATTCAACGCCTCTTACTACCGTAACGATCAGAAATTATAAAAAAGTGTGAATTTTGGCAGCTCATGCCACTTTAAGCTTTGGCCTAATTAACTCCTGACTTTAGCCTTAGTCATAGCGACATAAGCTGTCAAATTTTGGACTTTATTTCGTAAATTCTAGTTGTCAAGAGAAGTTGAGCGTTGGAAGTGTGTTTTATAAGCAAATTTCCCATTTTCCGTTTAAGCCGTAACACAACAAAAGAAAAAAGTTCAGTAAATCAAAAAAATATGATCGGAGCCGTTGGAAAAGAAAAAAAATAGCGCGTTTGTTCTGGTTTTGAAAGTGTTGTTTTTTTTCGCTGCCAACCTAAAAGACAACTTCATTTAAAAAAACTCCGCTAAAGAACGAATGTAAAAAGAGCATCGTATTTTCCTCTGTTTTATGTACAGTGCAAGATTATGTCATACAATTGATAGAGACCAAAAGGAAATATTTATTAAGGCGTCTAAGTTTTCAGCGCTATTGCATCATTAATTATTACTACCAATTACACACGGTTAATGAAAGACGGTGTGACATGCGAGGAGAGTCCCGATAACAAATATTAATATTTTACTGCGGAAGTCGGGTAATTATCCCTTCTGCCTTGAAGTCGGGAATATTTATTTTCTGCCTGTATAAAACGACATTGTTAAAGTGGCATGAGCATCTAAAATGTTGATATTTTGACGTTAAAACAGAATGTTGAAATTATTGGCTATTTTTCTCAAGACGTATAATTCAAAAGCTTTTTAGAGCTTCTAGTCTCGAAAATGTACAATAAAGTATTGTTTTGAACCTACTTTGGCTTAGAATGAATGAATGGTCGTCCCGGTTATTTAAATTTGGTTTACTTTTCGAACACTATTTCGGTTCGTATAGGCTTTAAACTTTATGGATTTTCCTCATTCCAACTCCAATCATTTAGTTTTTCCATGGCCTTTATAACTTCTTACTGTTGTGACGATCAGAAATTAGGAAAAAAGTTAGAATTTTAGCAGCTCATGCCACTTTTAGTGTTTAAAAATATTTTTAATGGCGTCCGTCATGTACTTCTAAAATATTCCGTTTTTTATCACCATAGATCCTGTCAAATATATATACCTTGACGTGCTATTCCATGATCCATAGAGCCAATAAATGTGCATTTACTCTACAAATCATGGTTTACTCTTTTCCAATGTGTTTATGGAATCATGTATGAATACGTAGCACTCCAGATTATTGCATTACTTTGGCAGCGTTGCCGTGTTCAGCGTGAAAGGAAACCAGGCCCTGGGTTAGAAGAAAATCAAACGTTTGCAGAGGACGGAAAGCGTCCGGACAGTCGCATAGTCTTCAGAAAAAGCTTACTTCACGTTTGCAAAGTTGTTTGCAAAGTACCACTGATGTCCGTTTAAAACAAATAAGATTCCATTATTGTTGTCCATTATACGTTTATGTGTTCTAACTATTTCATAAGAGACCAGTTATGAGATTTTCCTGTCGTCATACAGAATGAGAGGTTTTGTGCCAAAGCATATACTAATTTCAGTTAGTCTTTTTAACTCCTGCGCAGGTTTTCATTCGAGTTAGCCTGGTGGGATGGTTGCCCGTTACCACCGGGAGATCGTGGGTTTCCTCCGGGCATAGAGCCCGGTTTCTTCCCACAATAAAACTACGCCATATAATTGAAATAATCTTGAGCGCGGCGTAGAACACCAAACAATCAATCAATCATTCGAGTTAATGTAATTACCGCTTACATCTCAATCGAAAACGGCTTCATATTAATTTCTTTGGTGCTTTATTTCACACTTCAGATTATTTCAGTGATACGGTGGCTTTATGAGGGCGAACACCGGAATCTCTTGGCCGGAGGAAAACCCCGACCTGGCAACTCTTCTAGACATTTTCAATTTTATTAGGTCCCATCGATGACAAATGGCCTGTGTTGAACTGAAGGACTATTACATTCGGAAATTCACAACCCTTCATTTTGCAATTATTAGATTGTGTTGTAGTCTTTAAACGTCTCAATTAAGTCTTCATAACCCACCAAGCTCAGGCAGATGGTAAAATGAAGGATTTTTATAGAGCGAGTTAACACAGATTTGAAGCGGACTTGAACATCTATTCGTGTAAGTGGTATAGTTACTTATGTTTACACCGATCTCTTATTTCCTAATTTCACTGATTGACCTAAGTACTCTTACCTATAAAATATCTGCAATGGCCAATTGTTTACCTGATGCCATGGTTACCAACACGATTACTTCCCTTACACCAATTTGCACGTCGTTTACGCGTAAAGGTGGACCTGTTCTTGTGCATTACTTAGCAGGTAATAACAATATGCCTTTCTACGCAATAAAACTTCGATTGAGCCTAGAGAAGAATAAACTGATCTTGTCAACAACTCTTGTTAACAATTTCACACATCAGCGCTTCACCCCGGAGATAGGAAAATGGGCATCCATTCAAACTGTCTGAATACTATAGTGTATGTTTGCTTGTTTATTGGGCGGTATTAGCCGAGTGGGAAATAAATAAATTCACTGATGTAGTGCTAGTCAATGTTAAAGAGAAACCATAAACAATTTCAAATAATCGATAGTTATCTATATTTAAAACTCATGCGGTTATCCCGAGCTTAAAAAGTGACAAATTATGTTTTGGGAAGAGAGGTAATTTATTTCTATCATATATCAATACACAAACCATTGTTTATCTTTGTACATGAGTCAATGTCGTTTTCTGTCTCGATAAAGTAGTGTGAAGTTTCAACGATTCTTTAAAAGCAGACCAAATGACAGTCTGGATTTCTAATTCCAAAATGACTAAATAGTCATTTTGGAGTAAAAAACTTGGACTAATCAATTGCTACTTGAAATCCGGCTGACGTAGCTATTTGCCAAGATACCGAGTTGGTAAGCGGACAGTTTTAAGCAATTTTGGTCATTTTAAGTTTGTGGTAATCGCAATTAAATATCAGAGTTGAATAATTTTTGGAATGTTTGGAATATATACCAGCAGCAGCACACAGATACCAATACAATGACGGAAAGATGGAAAGACGATGCCCACGAAACAGAAGTGAAAAAGATGAATTCACACAGAGACGTTAATATGCCGACAAAGACCTTAAACGTGATATTACAACGATAGGTAGTAAAATCAATTCCATTTCAAATTGTCGAGGTTTACACATAGATATCTTATTATAACGAGAATTGCTAATGACAAGCGACTTCCGGCAAGTAAGTCCGCCATCTTGCTAGTTGATATTTGACTTGCGTTAACAAGTTCTTTTTAGTCTAATGTGAACTTTTCTGCGATTTTTTCGAGAATGGAATAAAATTTAAGCGGTAGATGCTGTATGGAATTCTTAGAGCATCAATACAACGGTTAGTCAAATGTAGGCCTATGTCTGGATTACCGTCCAACAACAACGACATTAAACGTTAATCTCGTTGCAGTATGTAACGTTACTGTGGTGCCCGTCAACCAGCAAGGTTGAGGCCTATTGTGACTTTTCAACTGTGCAGCGCATATGGTTTCAGTGAGCAGTTAGGATTAGGATTAACGAATTAAGTTCCTAGGTTTCGGTCAATATCTTTGAGCATTTTTAGTGGGACCTCATAAGCTGGGAAGACTTTTTTGAGTATTGACATGACTCGATGAAATAGTAGTTTGCCTAAAAAGTACATAAAAGGTTGAATAAAAGTGGCGGATGGAGCTGTCTGATGTTGGGGTGATTTGGCTCATGACAACTCATGACTTGTGTCGTCTGCACCCCTGTCCCCTGCGGAAAGGAGAATCTTGAGATATCTCCCTAATTGGTTTGTCAAGATTTGGACTGCAGACTTGTCTAGGGTGATGAAAGAATCTTGAAATATCACTTGATAACGTCGTGTTCCCAATAAACCAAGAAGTTGTAAATCCATACGCAAGAGTTTTCTTTCTTTCATTATTATGCTCAACTTCTAAATGCCACTTAAACAAGTTGTCTAGGGTGGTTCTGAGTTTCCACTAGGGCTTTCAGCTGGGCGAAGGTTTCTAACCGAGTGACAGAGCCAAACGTTAACATTACGACAAATGGAAAATGGATTGTCTACTGATGCCTGATATCGCTTAGCCAATCTCGATATCTATGGCTTGACACATGGTAGGGGAGATAACCCTTGAGCCAATGAAGAACAGTGCTTTGGCAACCGCTTTAATGTTGATGACAGGTCATTTGTAGATTTGATACAATCATAGCGAAATAATCAATCGTAAATCGAGCCCGTTTTTGTCCGACACATTATCGTAGGTTTTTCACGAGGTATGATCGATTTTGCCCAGTCGGATACAATTTTTTGCCGTCTCTGTCTGACTTCTTCCTTATTGACTTACGGATTATACAAGTCATGTTAAACCTTATCTTTCTCTTACTCTTAGTCACGTTCTTCTACCGGAATCGGACACACTTCTTTATCAAACACCACTCGCAGTTCGCGAATTACAACGACAATCTATGCCTATTCGAAAACAAAACACACATTTTGAGTGATTCCCCTATGATTTGTGTTCAAATTGTCCCCAAACGTTTACAAAACAATGACTATTGACGTATTTACTAAGGCGTAGAAAACTCATAAACATTTGGCCCAATTTTGATTGTCCTATGCCATTTAAAACAGTCTGGGAAATATAGATGATTGACTGATGTTTTACGCCACGCTCAAGATTATTTGTCTTATATGGCGGCGTAGCCAGGTTTTGTGGGGGAGGAAACGTTTCCAAGAGGAAACCCCTGACATTCGGCGAGTATATGAGAACTGTTCTACATGCGGCGACCAAGTGAAAAATCCACTCAGAATTTTGTCAATTTTGTTATTCCAACCGCAGCGAACGAATGTTTGTGTGGGACTGAGGGATGATCACTCTATTCTTAGATAACAACATCTTGCGTTTATGGTTGTACATCATAATATGTATCCATGGTTATTTTAGACAAGAAGATTTTCCGTGTGTTTTACTGTTTATAAACATTCTAAGTATCTCCAAGCATATAATAAAAGGCAATGATTTTGACTGCGATGTACGAACAACATCGAAACGTTGATATGTATAATTTCAGCCGTATTTGTACTCGTCCAACTTCTAAATACCATCGAAAGATGTGGCATATTTGTATGTGTATTTTATAGCGGTATTTATTCTAAATGCAGAGAAATTTGAGTTAAGTTAAAGAATCGAACCTGCATCCTATTTCACAAAAGGGCATACGCATACGTTTGTACGTAACTCTCATAGCAGCGTATCTCTACGGTATGGGTTGCCATGGCGGTTACCCCCCCCCCCCCCCCCCCCTAAGAGAAACAAGCTATGCCGCTCCGTAAGACGCTCTTTGGCCGGAATTGTATGATTGATACAGCTGCAAAGCACTACCGGCATATTACATTTATGGTACATTTCATAAATAAATGTACCACAGACGGACGTGTAAATATGCGAGCATTTAATCAAATGGACATTCTCCTATGAAATCATAAATGCCAACAATTCATATCTCTTTGGATTCTATTGAAGATGAATATTCACTCCTGGTCCAGTGAACTTAACACGGGAATCTACTGCCATTTACAAATGAATATAATATCGATTCATCTCACTCTAGGCAATATGGCGCTTAAGGGCATCCGTATAATCCCATCCAATCTGAGGTCAGCGATACAGTAATATATGGAAGGCAAAATTAACCATACAAGATTTCAGTTAAAACGGGCGACAGAAATACAGATACGCCAAACTTTTCGTAGAAAAAAGAAATGACCCAGCCGATCTGCGTGTCTCTCCATCTCACGAAGAGAAACAAATGCTGAAAAGGGTCCGGACTATTGTCCTTAAAGTCCCCTTCCACAGACAAATTTGAGCCCAGAATTTTCGAAAGTAGCTTAGATTCGACGTGACCCCACGTTTCATCAATTTTTTTTAGCCCAACGTCGACTATTAAGTATTTCCCGAGTCCATTTCGCGTATTCGCTACGCAGTCAAAATTCTGTCGGTGGGAATCTTGGCAGCTTGCGTCACTTTGGCAGAAACTCCTGTAAAGATTTATAGTTGCAATGCAATAGGCCTACTTGAAGATGGCAGTCCATATTGGTGCCTAATAATTTAAAGATAAACTATAAGACGATTCGCCAGTAGTTTTGTTTATCAAGTTTTGGCAACAAGTACGTCATGACAGAAGCATCAGACCGGGAAATCTTGGCGGTGTTTTGGTCGTCTGTCTTATTCAGTCGAAATTCTGATAGAGTACTTTTTTTACCATCACCAGAGTCACTTAAACATATACTGTACCTGCACCATTTTTTAGTCTTGTACTCAGCCATAAAACAAAAAAAAAGAATAAAAAAAAAGAAAAACAAACGCAAAAGAAAATGTCTTCCATCATAGCGCAGTTTTGACTCCTTGTGTGACGTCGCTAAATGTCGTCATTGGAAAGATAACTGGCACACGGTCAGAGTATACTTGCAAATGGCGTAATTAAGTATCGTCACCATCAATGAACTATATGCGTGGAAGGGACACGTCTCATTGGCTGGTTTGGATCTGACTTTGTAAAATATGCCGCCATTGATAGTTGATAAGCGCGTGCAGAACAGATCTGGATAGACGCTCCACCATCTCCTAGTAATGGCGGCATTCGAAGCAAATCAAATAACACGTGACCTCCGTTCATTACTGCTGATAAAGACCAATAGACGTCTGTATATTAACATTACATTTCCCGCAAATTTACATAATGTTGCACAAGGAAACTCTATATTTTGTTTATCTCAAAATGAATGTAATAAATGAACAAATCTTGCATGGAATGGTAGTTTAATTGAATAGGGATGATATCTAAATGAAAGATTGCTTGTCCGGTCTAACATTAAAGCCGCGACGTCATGTCATTGTGGCGGCAAAACTGGAAAATGGTAAACTCTCAACTTAGATGAACTTATAAATATTAACTCAAGTTTCCCACTATTCGTAATCAATTTCTGCAAACAAACACAGTAAATGATTTAGGCCTTATCGTCTTCACGCCTTCACGTCCGTCTCACAGATAACCACCGGGTTTTGTTGGTAGTTTCTCAGCCACGTTCTTTCCCAGATATCTGACCCGTTGGTGTACTTGATTGGTGCACCTAAAATGGCACGAAATGCCAAAATTCACACGAGAATGTAAGTGTCTTAAGTACCTCGAATACTCAAATGATTTATGTTTAGGTACTGTGCAATGTCAATTATTCGAGTATTCAAAGTTAGCTGTGATTGAAAAGATATCTTTTTGTATTCAAATTTTTAAGGATTCTGAGCAAAGTCTAAGCGAAATTTGTAAAGCCTAGTTAGGAATTTCTTGTCCAGCCAACAGTTAATTGTAGAAAACAATATTCTAATGAGCTAGGATCTCAAGTTTTGTAGAAGGGTCGTCATAATCGTGCGATTGTACATCGATCCTTTTTCTTTCGAAAAAAATCACTCACCGATACAACAAATTCCGTAAAATGAATAACCAACCTTTTCTGTCTTAATATCCATTTCCGTTTTGTCGAATTATATTGCATTACATCCATATCTAGTAGAGGTTGGAACATTTTCTCACGCTCATGGCGGCCATGCTTTGTATTCTCGGCCATTCAGGAATCTGCCTATTTTAAACATGGCTACCCTGTAGCAACCATTTTTGAAAAAAAGCAAACAGATGAATTATGAAAAAAAAACATTTTTTAAAATAAAAATACCACACTTTTGAAGTAAAAACCACTTTTGAAATAAATTATAACCAATTTTGAAATATTTTTTAGAGCCAAAATTGAAATAAAAATACGCAACTTTTGCAATAAAAATTGCACTTTTTTCAAAACTGGCTGTTCTTTGATTCAAAGGTAACTTTTATTTCAAAAATCATTTTTTTTTTCAAAGTAATTTTTTTATTTCAAAAGTTATTTATTTTGATTTCAAATATCATTTTTTTATTTCAAATGTGAACACTGTTAGATTGATTTACACGTTTTAGCAAAAGAGTGAACAGAACGTCCAAAGTGCATTGGAACTGTAGAGCCCTCGGACGTCAAAAAGCTGCCCACAATTTACGGGTAAAACCTCGTACAGAGGGGCCACTCATGTATGCAGTTATATATGGTTGTTGATTTGTGCTATGTCTTATTCTTGCGTTTTTGATGGGTCAAATCAAGGCGAGAATAAGGAAACGGAACGTTTTTCATGGAAGAAACTGTGTGATTTCTTACTTTCGCTTTGAGTCTTGGTTAAATTTCAGCCGAAAATAAGAAATTAAGAGTGGCACAAATGAGGCATTGGGGCGTTTTTTCATGTTTCCTTATTTTCGCCATTTCTTGTTTTCGCCTTCGTGTTTTCGCTTGGGCCATAGTTTTACACCCTCGACAGGGCGTACATATCCCCAGGAAACCTGGCTCAATGCCCGGAGAAAACACCGACCTTCCGTCAAAACATTGCGACCATCCCAAATAAATACATTTGATCAGATTCCAGTGAGAATAATTGGTTGTTTTAGGCTGAGTGAGATTCGAACCAGCGACAGACTGGTAGAAATGACATCCGTCAATGTACAACAGACCAACATAACAAATTGTCAGCTGTAGTTAATAAAGATGCCATTCACGGACAAAAAAGTTGAACTCAAAATGATTACACTAAGTGGCGTTCCTTGTCACTGTTGATTTCATCCTAGCTAACATTTTATTGCTTAGTATAATACTTATTACAATAAGCGTTCCAATGGCACCAGCTTGTATAATATTATTACACTAAACGGTGCAATTGCACCAGCTAGTGTAACGTTATAATACTAAAGGGTATAATTGCACCATTTTACGGGGGCTCATAGGGGACATAATTAGCGTATATATTTACTGTATTTCTTCTATGAATTATGGATTGTTCTCTGCAAAAAGTTCCACGACCTGACACGGTTACATCGAGTTTTTACCGCGTCTTTAGGTATTTCATTGATGTACCTGAAGAAACTATTAATGCATAGTGCACTCAAGAAGGAGAAGCGTGGGGCGGGGGGTGGAATTATTTGTCTTACTGTATCAGACTTGATCCTTTGGATTAACCTAATAGAATACCTCCTGGGGAGAAGAGCTTTAAAATGAACAGAAGAACAAAATATTAAAAAAAAAAGAAAACAAAAAGAAACAAATTTCATTCTTTGGATAATAATCAAGATCAAAATCTGTGTTTTACGAAAGCGTAATAGGGACATACATGGTTTTATTTTCAGGCCTCTTGCTAGCTCGTTATAACGAGATAAAACATAAATGTATAGGGGGGTTAATTCGAGTTACCTCCCTTAGAAAGTTTTTCTTAATTTCGTTAAAAACGTAATTGTAGTAAACTATTACTCGCCCATGATCGTGGGTTTCCTCCAGATAAAGAATCTCCCCAACTAAGTCTGCCAACGCCGCCATATAAATGAAATAATCAATCAATCAATCAATCAATCTGATCTGCGATTCATATTTATGAACACTAAAACACACGCGCACAGAGAAAATCTTCCCGACTAAAATTTAAAATAACCATGGAGACAAGTTTCTTATTGTGTTAAAAAGAGCATTTTATTTAGAACTTTATACACAGTCATAACCCATGATACTTCATTAGGTTGACGACTGACAGGATCTTGTTCCTAGTCAGTATTGTCTGGAACACTTTATAATATATTGACAGTGATTCCGCCTCTTTAGGTATATTAAAAATATCGATATCAAGAATATCGGTAGACTGAGATTGAACACCAATTTTGATTCCCCCAGAAATACCTAGGTGTTTGGCCCTGACTAGTATATCTGTCAGATACCTTAATATATTTTGATCTACATGTTGCTGTCTCGCCTTTTTTGTCCAGTGGAAATTGTGTTTCAGTTAAGAAGACAGAAAAAAGGAGTGTTTTTTTATTCTACATACGTGTCTTTGTGATATATAAATCTTAAATCACTGCAAATTTCATTTTGTATGCCTATAGTTGTTCAAACAATCTGTTACATAAAAGCCATTATTAGCATTAAGTCCCCTCACTAGGCAGTAGGCCTATATGTGATTGGTAGCGGTGATCAGAGCTTCAAAATATTTTGAACTGTTTATAGTTACAAAACATAGGCTTTTCGAATTTTTTTTCGGTCTAAAGTTTGTAGTCGCTTTTTCCACCAGTCGGTTTACATTGACAGAATATGACACCTAACGGTGGTTATAAACAGCCTATTTTTAGTCGAATAAGCAACTTTTATGTTATTATCATTGCATTAGTGCAAATTAAAATCCGCATGGTCACTTTCAAAAATAATTCCTTAATTCATAGAAGAAATACAGTAAATATATAAGGTAATTATGTCCCCTATGAGCCACCGTACCATTTAGAGTAATATTTATTACACTAAGAGGTTTCATTACACTAGCTGGTGGTACAGATGTGTACGTCCTGCGGGGGGGGGGGGGGGGTTGCATACATGTGTGGCCGCATTGTAGGAGGTTTTACCCGTACATTCTAGGCAGCTTTTTGACTTCTTAGAGCTAATAAGAGGGCTAATAAGTCCCGTTGAACTTTGAATGTCCTGCTCACTAGTTTGGTAAAACGTGTAAATCAATGCAAACTGTTTAAATTTGAAAAGACAAAAAAGACTTTTGAAATAAAAAAATATCTTTGAAAAAAACAAATGAATTTTGAAACCAAATTTTGAAACCAACAAATAACTTTGAAATAAAAAAGATGAATCTTGAAATAAAAGCTGCTTTTGAAGTAAAGAACAGCCAGTTTTTAAAAAAAGTGCAATTTTTATTGCAAAAGTTGCGTATTTTTATTTCAACTGTGGTTCTAAAAATTATTTCAAAATTGGTTATAATTTATTTCAAAAGTGGTTTTTATTTCAAAAATATTTTTTTTCATAATCCATCTGTTACTTCAAAACTGGTTGCTACATACCCTCCGCAGCGTTCTGCCCTTCGAGTCTCACATTAACGCTACATGCCGGAGCTAGACATAAAGAATCAGTAGCATATCACTTCAATCAGTTTGATAAGATTTTATTCATAAGCCGAATATAGTAACACCTTAAAAAATAAACCACCATTACACCAAGCGTACGATCTAAAGTGAACAAGTTGTTCTAACTGAAGTACTCAAATGAATAAAAAAGGACACCAATCATGTTACGACAAACAGTACGGCTCTCAAAATATGACATCATGACAGGTAACAGAGGTTACTCCTAGGCACGTATTTCAAAATTCGGTTTTCTTTAACTTAGTCATTGTATTTTGTCCCATAAGCAACATTATCGAGATTTACCCGGTAGTGTTAATAAAATATATCCCAGCGAATGTACTGCAGGTCATTAAGGCACATGGTCTAAGTAGAACTCTCTGTTATACTTGTGTATGTGTCCAGGATGGACGGATGATCAATTACGATCTTGATTATAAAGGATTGAAGAGACGACTCCTGTTCATAACAACAACAACTGTATTTACACGTGAGTGTACAGCCAACTCTAGTGGCAGCTCGTACATTGCTTAGTCAAACATAACTAGTACATTTTACTATGACATCTCCCTTTTTAACATAAAGTGAACACAATAGAACAATATAACTTCAACTCTTGAAAGTCAACTTGATTTTCTGTTAGGATACATCACTAATCAAAATCACAAAAGTATTATTACTAGCAGGAGTAATTTATGAAAAATAAGCAATACTGAAAATAGCATATCATGCAAAACTATATTATACATGTATTAAATCACATGCAACAATACTAATACAAAACATTTCAATAAAGTTTGGTTAACACAGGTAATATTTGATACATCAAATATAAGAGAACTAATCTCTGTATCGCTGAGGTAAGTTCACAGACCTTCCACTTCTAGTTCTTGAATACTGAGTATTTGAATAATTTGAGGGGTTTTGGTTGACATCAGAATTCTTCAATGTTAGATTTGAATTATCGGTTTCTTTGATAATATTTGAATGTTGGGGCACACTTCTAAGATGTCTTCTATTTCTACGGTAAGTACCACCATCTGATGTTTTAACAATGTAAGAACGAGGGTAATTACTTTTATTTACAACAATTGCTGGTTTCCAGCTGTGGCTATTTTCAGACCACATGTTTACTTTCTCATTTATTTTCAATTCAGGTAGGTTTTTAGCAGATTTGTCATGATGAACTTTTTGTTTCTTTAGACTTTCATTTCTACTTGATTTAACGTTAGTTTGTTTACGAGGTTTTAAATCTCGCCTTTGAACAGGTAATCTTGTTCTTATCCTTCTCCCATACAGAAGTTCTGTAGGAGATTTATCACCAAGAACTGGTGTGGCTCTATAGTTTAATAAAGCAATGTATGGATCTTTACCTTCATCTTTAGCCTTTTTTAACAGGTTTTTAATTATACCAACATACCTTTCTGCTAGACCATTGGATTGTGGAAAATGGGGGCTTGAAGTTACATGTTTAATACCCCACTGAGAAGTAAATTCTCTAAATGTTTCACATACAAAATTAGTGGCATTGTCTGTAATTAAAATTTCGGGTATGCCATGTCTGGCAAATACAGACTTCATTTTCAAAATAGTTTCACCTGCTGACAAGTTTGTTAGCATTATGATTTCTGGAAAATTAGAATAGTAATCAACCAACAGTAAATACTCTTTTCCATTAAAATGAAAAACATCACAGCCAACTTTTGACCATGGGCTGTTTGGTCGTTCATGTGAATGGAGAGGTTGTTTACATTGTTGTGACAAATGATTTTGACAAATTTCACATTTAAGTACATACTCTTTGATATCTGAACACATACCTATCCAAAACATACAAGTTTTAGCTCTACTGATTGATTTTTCAATACCTTGATGTCCTTCATGGACACGTTCAATCATTTCAGACCTCCATGATCTGGGTATCAACAAATTTCTACCTTTAAAGATTAAATCATTTTCAACAGACAACTCATCTCTAAAGTTCCAATAAGGTTTAATGGAGTCCTGAACTAATTTTCTATCATCTGACCAACCATTTAAAATTGTTTGTTTTAACAAAACCATTTCACTGTCTGTATTCTTGAAATTGTCTAACATTTCGTCACTGAAAGGGAGAGACATGTTAATCATATGTACATGAAATTGTAATTGTTCATGGAGTTCCAAGTCATCAGGTGTATGTGGCTGGGGGGCTCTCGATAGAGCATCTGCTATAAAGAGTTTCTTCCCTTCAACCCATTCATAGGTAAAGTCGTAACGCTGCAAGCGCAAAATTAACCTTTCAATTCTTGGAGTGGCACATGACAAAGGTTTAGAAAACAAGAACTTTAGGGGCTTATGGTCATTCTCGACCACAAATTTTCTACCATACACATATTGGTGAAAACGCTCTACCGCAAACACGATAGACAAAAGTTCTTTGTCTATTTGCGAGTAGTTTAATTCTGACGATGTTAAAGATCTTGAAGCAAAAGCTATTGGGTGGCCTTCTTGTAGTAATGTCGCACCAACGCCATGTTGTGATGAATCACATGATATTTTCACATCTTTATCACAATCAAAAAATTTTAACACTGGTGAGGATGTCAATAACATCTTTAATTTGTTGAATGCTTGTTCATGATTAGGTGTCCAAACAAACACACTTTCTTTCTTGAGTAGATCACGCAGAACTGTAGTTTCTTCTGACAAATTTGGTATGAAATTGTTCACATATGTCAGCATTCCAAGAAATCTTTGAATTTCTTCTTTTGATTTAGGACTTTCCATAGATACAATCGACTCAATTCGTTCAGGGTTGACTTTTTGACCATCTTTGTTTATTATCACTCCTAGGTACTTTACTTCTTCCATATTAAAGTCACACTTGCTTTTGTTTAAACGCAGCTGTTTCTCAGTACATATTTCAAACACTCTTTGGAGTCGCTTAAGTAGAAGTGCTTCATTGGGAGCCTGGACCTGGATATCATCGATGTCAATTTCTACACCATCTTCATTTTCAAACCACTTAGTGAGAGTTTTCTGAAATACTTGGCTTGAAATATTAAGGCCAAAAGGTAGACGATTAAAACAATAGTTTCCAAATGGAGTGCTGAATGTTGTGAGCTTTGCACTTTTATCGTCTAGTTTAATTTGCCAGAATGAAGATTTTGCATCGAGTTTTACAAAGTATTTCGATTTTGAAAGTTTTGATGTCATTTCCTCCATTGTTGGAATTTTGTATTGGTCACTCACTAAATATTCATTCAAATCCCTGGGATCCAAACAAATCCTTAAATCTCCAGTAGTTTTTTCAACTACTACCATGGAATTTATCCATTCAGTTGGTTCAGTCACTTTGGAAATTACACCATCTTTTTCTCCTGCTCAGTAGTTTGGTAAAACGTGTAAATCAATGCAAACTGTTTAAATTTGAAAAGACAAAAAAGACTTTTGAAATAAAAAAATATCTTTGAAAAAAACAAATGAATTTTGAAACCAAATTTTGAAACCAACAAATAACTTTGAAATAAAAAAGATGAATCTTGAAATAAAAGCTGCTTTTGAAGTAAAGAACAGCCAGTTTTTAAAAAAAGTGCAATTTTTATTGCAAAAGTTGCGTATTTTTATTTCAACTGTGGTTCTAAAAATTATTTCAAAATTGGTTATAATTTATTTCAAAAGTGGTTTTTATTTCAAAAATATTATTTTTCATAATCCATCTGTTACTTCAAAACTGGTTGCTACATACCCTCCGCAGCGTTCTGCCCTTCGAGTCTCACATTAACGCTACATGCCGGAGCTAGACATAAAGAATCAGTAGCATATCACTTCAATCAGTTTGATAAGATTTTATTCATAAGCCGAATATAGTAACACCTTAAAAAATAAACCACCATTACACCAAGCGTACGATCTAAAGTGAACAAGTTGTTCTAACTGAAGTACTCAAATGAATAAAAAAGGACACCAATCATGTTACGACAAACAGTACGGCTCTCAAAATATGACATCATGACAGGTAACAGAGGTTACTCCTAGGCACGTATTTCAAAATTCGGTTTTCTTTAACTTAGTCATTGTATTTTGTCCCATAAGCAACATTATCGAGATTTACCCGGTAGTGTTAATAAAATATATCCCAGCGAATGTACTGCAGGTCATTAAGGCACATGGTCTAAGTAGAACTCTCTGTTATACTTGTGTATGTGTCCAGGATGGACGGATGATCAATTACGATCTTGATTATAAAGGATTGAAGAGACGACTCCTGTTCATAACAACAACAACTGTATTTACACGTGAGTGTACAGCCAACTCTAGTGGCAGCTCGTACATTGCTTAGTCAAACATAACTAGTACATTTTACTATGACATCTCCCTTTTTAACATAAAGTGAACACAATAGAACAATATAACTTCAACTCTTGAAAGTCAACTTGATTTTCTGTTAGGATACATCACTAATCAAAATCACAAAAGTATTATTACTAGCAGGAGTAATTTATGAAAAATAAGCAATACTGAAAATAGCATATCATGCAAAACTATATTATACATGTATTAAATCACATGCAACAATACTAATACAAAACATTTCAATAAAGTTTGGTTAACACAGGTAATATTTGATACATCAAATATAAGAGAACTAATCTCTGTATCGCTGAGGTAAGTTCACAGACCTTCCACTTCTAGTTCTTGAATACTGAGTATTTGAATAATTTGAGGGGTTTTGGTTGACATCAGAATTCTTCAATGTTAGATTTGAATTATCGGTTTCTTTGATAATATTTGAATGTTGGGGCACACTTCTAAGATGTCTTCTATTTCTACGGTAAGTACCACCATCTGATGTTTTAACAATGTAAGAACGAGGGTAATTACTTTTATTTACAACAATTGCTGGTTTCCAGCTGTGGCTATTTTCAGACCACATGTTTACTTTCTCATTTATTTTCAATTCAGGTAGGTTTTTAGCAGATTTGTCATGATGAACTTTTTGTTTCTTTAGACTTTCATTTCTACTTGATTTAACGTTAGTTTGTTTACGAGGTTTTAAATCTCGCCTTTGAACAGGTAATCTTGTTCTTATCCTTCTCCCATACAGAAGTTCTGTAGGAGATTTATCACCAAGAACTGGCGTGGCTCTATAGTTTAATAAAGCAATGTATGGATCTTTACCTTCATCTTTAGCCTTTTTTAACAGGTTTTTAATTATACCAACATACCTTTCTGCTAGACCATTGGATTGTGGAAAATGGGGGCTTGAAGTTACATGTTTAATACCCCACTGAGAAGTAAATTCTCTAAATGTTTCACATACAAAATTAGTGGCATTGTCTGTAATTAAAATTTCGGGTATGCCATGTCTGGCAAATACAGACTTCATTTTCAAAATAGTTTCACCTGCTGACAAGTTTGTTAGCATTATGATTTCTGGAAAATTAGAATAGTAATCAACCAACAGTAAATACTCTTTTCCATTAAAATGAAAAACATCACAGCCAACTTTTGACCATGGGCTGTTTGGTCGTTCATGTGAATGGAGAGGTTGTTTACATTGTTGTGACAAATGATTTTGACAAATTTCACATTTAAGTACATACTCTTTGATATCTGAACACATACCTATCCAAAACATACAAGTTTTAGCTCTACTGATTGATTTTTCAATACCTTGATGTCCTTCATGGACACGTTCAATCGTTTCAGACCTCCATGATCTGGGTATCAACAAATTTCTACCTTTAAAGATTAAATCATTTTCAACAGACAACTCATCTCTAAAGTTCCAATAAGGTTTAATGGAGTCCTGAACTAATTTTCTATCATCTGACCAACCATTTAAAATTGTTTGTTTTAACAAAACCATTTCACTGTCTGTATTCTTGAAATTGTCTAACATTTCGTCACTGAAAGGGAGAGACATGTTAATCATATGTACATGAAATTGTAATTGTTCATGGAGTTCCAAGTCATCAGGTGTATGTGGCTGGGGGGCTCTCGATAGAGCATCTGCTATAAAGAGTTTCTTCCCTTCAACCCATTCATAGGTAAAGTCGTAACGCTGCAAGCGCAAAATTAACCTTTCAATTCTTGGAGTGGCACATGACAAAGGTTTAGAAAACAAGAACTTTAGGGGCTTATGGTCATTCTCGACCACAAATTTTCTACCATACACATATTGGTGAAAACGCTCTACCGCAAACACGATAGACAAAAGTTCTTTGTCTATTTGCGAGTAGTTTAATTCTGACGATGTTAAAGATCTTGAAGCAAAAGCTATTGGGTGGCCTTCTTGTAGTAATGTCGCACCAACGCCATGTTGTGATGAATCACATGATATTTTCACATCTTTATCACAATCAAAAAATTTTAACACTGGTGAGGATGTCAATAACATCTTTAATTTGTTGAATGCTTGTTCATGATTAGGTGTCCAAACAAACACACTTTCTTTCTTGAGTAGATCACGCAGAACTGTAGTTTCTTCTGACAAATTTGGTATGAAATTGTTCACATATGTCAGCATTCCAAGAAATCTTTGAATTTCTTCTTTTGATTTAGGACTTTCCATAGATACAATCGACTCAATTCGTTCAGGGTTGACTTTTTGACCATCTTTGTTTATTATCACTCCTAGGTACTTTACTTCTTCCATATTAAAGTCACACTTGCTTTTGTTTAAACGCAGCTGTTTCTCAGTACATATTTCAAACACTCTTTGGAGTCGCTTAAGTAGAAGTGCTTCATTGGGAGCCTGGACCTGGATATCATCGATGTAAATTTCTACACCATCTTCATTTTCAAACCACTTAGTGAGAGTTTTCTGAAATACTTGGCTTGAAATATTAAGGCCAAAAGGTAGACGATTAAAACAATAGTTTCCAAATGGAGTGCTGAATGTTGTGAGCTTTGCACTTTTATCGTCTAGTTTAATTTGCCAGAATGAAGATTTTGCATCGAGTTTTACAAAGTATTTCGATTTTGAAAGTTTTGATGTCATTTCCTCCATTGTTGGAATTTTGTATTGGTCACTCACTAAATATTCATTCAAATCCCTGGGATCCAAACAAATCCTTAAATCTCCAGTAGTTTTTTCAACTACTACCATGGAATTTATCCATTCAGTTGGTTCAGTCACTTTGGAAATTACACCATCTTTTTCTCCTGCTCACTAGTTTGGTAAAACGTGTAAATCAATGCAAACTGTTTAAATTTGAAAAGACAAAAAAGACTTTTGAAATAAAAAAATATCTTTGAAAAAAACAAATGAATTTTGAAACCAAATTTTGAAACCAACAAATAACTTTGAAATAAAAAAGATGAATCTTGAAATAAAAGCTGCTTTTGAAGTAAAGAACAGCCAGTTTTTAAAAAAAGTGCAATTTTTATTGCAAAAGTTGCGTATTTTTATTTCAACTGTGGTTCTAAAAATTATTTCAAAATTGGTTATAATTTATTTCAAAAGTGGTTTTTATTTCAAAAATATTATTTTTCATAATCCATCTGTTACTTCAAAACTGGTTGCTACATACCCTCCGCAGCGTTCTGCCCTTCGAGTCTCACATTAACGCTACATGCCGGAGCTAGACATAAAGAATCAGTAGCATATCACTTCAATCAGTTTGATAAGATTTTATTCATAAGCCGAATATAGTTACACCTTAAAAAATAAACCACCATTACACCAAGCGTACGATCTAAAGTGAACAAGTTGTTCTAACTGAAGTACTCAAAAGAATAAAAAAGGACACCAATCATGTTACGACAAACAGTACGGCTCTCAAAATATGACATCATGACAGGTAACAGAGGTTACTCCTAGGCACGTATTTCAAAATTCGGTTTTCTTTAACTTAGTCATTGTATTTTGTCCCATAAGCAACATTATCGAGATTTACCCGGTAGTGTTAATAAAATATATCCCAGCGAATGTACTGCAGGTCATTAAGGCACATGGTCTAAGTAGAACTCTCTGTTATACTTGTGTATGTGTCCAGGATGGACGGATGATCAATTACGATCTTGATTATAAAGGATTGAAGAGACGACTCCTGTTCATAACAACAACAACTGTATTTACACGTGAGTGTACAGCCAACTCTAGTGGCAGCTCGTACATTGCTTAGTCAAACATAACTAGTACATTTTACTATGACATCTCCCTTTTTAACATAAAGTGAACACAATAGAACAATATAACTTCAACTCTTGAAAGTCAACTTGATTTTCTGTTAGGATACATCACTAATCAAAATCACAAAAGTATTATTACTAGCAGGAGTAATTTATGAAAAATAAGCAATACTGAAAATAGCATATCATGCAAAACTATATTATACATGTATTAAATCACATGCAACAATACTAATACAAAACATTTCAATAAAGTTTGGTTAACACAGGTAATATTTGATACATCAAATATAAGAGAACTAATCTCTGTATCGCTGAGGTAAGTTCACAGACCTTCCACTTCTAGTTCTTGAATACTGAGTATTTGAATAATTTGAGGGGTTTTGGTTGACATCAGAATTCTTCAATGTTAGATTTGAATTATCGGTTTCTTTGATAATATTTGAATGTTGGGGCACACTTCTAAGATGTCTTCTATTTCTACGGTAAGTACCACCATCTGATGTTTTAACAATGTAAGAACGAGGGTAATTACTTTTATTTACAACAATTGCTGGTTTCCAGCTGTGGCTATTTTCAGACCACATGTTTACTTTCTCATTTATTTTCAATTCAGGTAGGTTTTTAGCAGATTTGTCATGATGAACTTTTTGTTTCTTTAGACTTTCATTTCTACTTGATTTAACGTTAGTTTGTTTACGAGGTTTTAAATCTCGCCTTTGAACAGGTAATCTTGTTCTTATCCTTCTCCCATACAGAAGTTCTGTAGGAGATTTATCACCAAGAACTGGTGTGGCTCTATAGTTTAATAAAGCAATGTATGGATCTTTACCTTCATCTCTAGCCTTTTTTAACAGGTTTTTAATTATACCAACATACCTTTCTGCTAGACCATTGGATTGTGGAAAATGGGGGCTTGAAGTTACATGTTTAATACCCCACTGAGAAGTAAATTCTCTAAATGTTTCACATACAAAATTAGTGGCATTGTCTGTAATTAAAATTTCGGGTATGCCATGTCTGGCAAATACAGACTTCATTTTCAAAATAGTTTCACCTGCTGACAAGTTTGTTAGCATTATGATTTCTGGAAAATTAGAATAGTAATCAACCAACAGTAAATACTCTTTTCCATTAAAATGAAAAACATCACAGCCAACTTTTGACCATGGGCTGTTTGGTCGTTCATGTGAATGGAGAGGTTGTTTACATTGTTGTGACAAATGATTTTGACAAATTTCACATTTAAGTACATACTCTTTGATATCTGAACACATACCTATCCAAAACATACAAGTTTTAGCTCTACTGATTGATTTTTCAATACCTTGATGTCCTTCATGGACACGTTCAATCATTTCAGACCTCCATGATCTGGGTATCAACAAATTTCTACCTTTAAAGATTAAATCATTTTCAACAGACAACTCATCTCTAAAGTTCCAATAAGGTTTAATGGAGTCCTGAACTAATTTTCTATCATCTGACCAACCATTTAAAATTGTTTGTTTTAACAAAACCATTTCACTGTCTGTATTCTTGAAATTGTCTAACATTTCGTCACTGAAAGGGAGAGACATGTTAATCATATGTACATGAAATTGTAATTGTTCATGGAGTTCCAAGTCATCAGGTGTATGTGGCTGGGGGGCTCTCGATAGAGCATCTGCTATAAAGAGTTTCTTCCCTTCAACCCATTCATAGGTAAAGTCGTAACGCTGCAAGCGCAAAATTAACCTTTCAATTCTTGGAGTGGCACATGACAAAGGTTTAGAAAACAAGAACTTTAGGGGCTTATGGTCATTCTCGACCACAAATTTTCTACCATACACATATTGGTGAAAACGCTCTACCGCAAACACGATAGACAAAAGTTCTTTGTCTATTTGCGAGTAGTTTAATTCTGACGATGTTAAAGATCTTGAAGCAAAAGCTATTGGGTGGCCTTCTTGTAGTAATGTCGCACCAAGGCCATGTTGTGATGAATCACATGATATTTTCACATCTTTATCACAATCAAAAAATTTTAACACTGGTGAGGATGTCAATAACATCTTTAATTTGTTGAATGCTTGTTCATGATTAGGTGTCCAAACAAACACACTTTCTTTCTTGAGTAGATCACGCAGAACTGTAGTTTCTTCAGACAAATTTGGTATGAAATTGTTCACATATGTCAGCATTCCAAGAAATCTTTGAATTTCTTCTTTTGATTTAGGACTTTCCATAGATACAATCGACTCAATTCGTTTAGGGTTGACTTTTTGACCATCTTTGTTTATTATCACTCCTAGGTACTTTACTTCTTCCATATTAAAGTCACACTTGCTTTTGTTTAAACGCAGCTGTTTCTCAGTACATATTTCAAACACTCTTTGGAGTCGCTTAAGTAGAAGTGCTTCATTGGGAGCCTGGACCTGGATATCATCGATGTCAATTTCTACACCATCTTCATTTTCAAACCACTTAGTGAGAGTTTTCTGAAATACTTGGCTTGAAATATTAAGGCCAAAAGGTAGACGATTAAAACAATAGTTTCCAAATGGAGTGCTGAATGTTGTGAGCTTTGCACTTTTATCGTCTAGTTTAATTTGCCAGAATGAAGATTTTGCATCGAGTTTTACAAAGTATTTCGATTTTGAAAGTTTTGATGTCATTTCCTCCATTGTTGGAATTTTGTATTGGTCACTCACTAAATATTCATTCAAATCCCTGGGATCCAAACAAATCCTTAAATCTCCAGTAGTTTTTTCAACTACTACCATGGAATTTATCCATTCAGTTGGTTCAGTCACTTTGGAAATTACACCATCTTTTTCTCCTGCTCACTAGTTTGGTAAAACGTGTAAATCAATGCAAACTGTTTAAATTTGAAAAGACAAAAAAGACTTTTGAAATAAAAAAATATCTTTGAAAAAAACAAATGAATTTTGAAACCAAATTTTGAAACCAACAAATAACTTTGAAATAAAAAAGATGAATCTTGAAATAAAAGCTGCTTTTGAAGTAAAGAACAGCCAGTTTTTAAAAAAAGTGCAATTTTTATTGCAAAAGTTGCGTATTTTTATTTCAACTGTGGTTCTAAAAATTATTTCAAAATTGGTTATAATTTATTTCAAAAGTGGTTTTTATTTCAAAAATATTATTTTTCATAATCCATCTGTTACTTCAAAACTGGTTGCTACATACCCTCCGCAGCGTTCTGCCCTTCGAGTCTCACATTAACGCTACATGCCGGAGCTAGACATAAAGAATCAGTAGCATATCACTTCAATCAGTTTGATAAGATTTTATTCATAAGCCGAATATAGTAACACCTTAAAAAATAAACCACCATTACACCAAGCGTACGATCTAAAGTGAACAAGTTGTTCTAACTGAAGTACTCAAATGAATAAAAAAGGACACCAATCATGTTACGACAAACAGTACGGCTCTCAAAATATGACATCATGACAGGTAACAGAGGTTACTCCTAGGCACGTATTTCAAAATTCGGTTTTCTTTAACTTAGTCATTGTATTTTGTCCCATAAGCAACATTATCGAGATTTACCCGGTAGTGTTAATAAAATATATCCCAGCGAATGTACTGCAGGTCATTAAGGCACATGGTCTAAGTAGAACTCTCTGTTATACTTGTGTATGTGTCCAGGATGGACGGATGATCAATTACGATCTTGATTATAAAGGATTGAAGAGACGACTCCTGTTCATAACAACAACAACTGTATTTACACGTGAGTGTACAGCCAACTCTAGTGGCAGCTCGTACATTGCTTAGTCAAACATAACTAGTACATTTTACTATGACATCTCCCTTTTTAACATAAAGTGAACACAATAGAACAATATAACTTCAACTCTTGAAAGTCAACTTGATTTTCTGTTAGGATACATCACTAATCAAAATCACAAAAGTATTATTACTAGCAGGAGTAATTTATGAAAAATAAGCAATACTGAAAATAGCATATCATGCAAAACTATATTATACATGTATTAAATCACATGCAACAATACTAATACAAAACATTTCAATAAAGTTTGGTTAACACAGGTAATATTTGATACATCAAATATAAGAGAACTAATCTCTGTATCGCTGAGGTAAGTTCACAGACCTTCCACTTCTAGTTCTTGAATACTGAGTATTTGAATAATTTGAGGGGTTTTGGTTGACATCAGAATTCTTCAATGTTAGATTTGAATTATCGGTTTCTTTGATAATATTTGAATGTTGGGGCACACTTCTAAGATGTCTTCTATTTCTACGGTAAGTACCACCATCTGATGTTTTAACAATGTAAGAACGAGGGTAATTACTTTTATTTACAACAATTGCTGGTTTCCAGCTGTGGCTATTTTCAGACCACATGTTTACTTTCTCATTTATTTTCAATTCAGGTAGGTTTTTAGCAGATTTGTCATGATGAACTTTTTGTTTCTTTAGACTTTCATTTCTACTTGATTTAACGTTAGTTTGTTTACGAGGTTTTAAATCTCGCCTTTGAACAGGTAATCTTGTTCTTATCCTTCTCCCATACAGAAGTTCTGTAGGAGATTTATCACCAAGAACTGGTGTGGCTCTATAGTTTAATAAAGCAATGTATGGATCTTTACCTTCATCTTTAGCCTTTTTTAACAGGTTTTTAATTATACCAACATACCTTTCTGCTAGACCATTGGATTGTGGAAAATGGGGGCTTGAAGTTACATGTTTAATACCCCACTGAGAAGTAAATTCTCTAAATGTTTCACATACAAAATTAGTGGCATTGTCTGTAATTAAAATTTCGGGTATGCCATGTCTGGCAAATACAGACTTCATTTTCAAAATAGTTTCACCTGCTGACAAGTTTGTTAGCATTATGATTTCTGGAAAATTAGAATAGTAATCAACCAACAGTAAATACTCTTTTCCATTAAAATGAAAAACATCACAGCCAACTTTTGACCATGGGCTGTTTGGTCGTTCATGTGAATGGAGAGGTTGTTTACATTGTTGTGACAAATGATTTTGACAAATTTCACATTTAAGTACATACTCTTTGATATCTGAACACATACCTATCCAAAACATACAAGTTTTAGCTCTACTGATTGATTTTTCAATACCTTGATGTCCTTCATGGACACGTTCAATCGTTTCAGACCTCCATGATCTGGGTATCAACAAATTTCTACCTTTAAAGATTAAATCATTTTCAACAGACAACTCATCTCTAAAGTTCCAATAAGGTTTAATGGAGTCCTGAACTAATTTTCTATCATCTGACCAACCATTTAAAATTGTTTGTTTTAACAAAACCATTTCACTGTCTGTATTCTTGAAATTGTCTAACATTTCGTCACTGAAAGGGAGAGACATGTTAATCATATGTACATGAAATTGTAATTGTTCATGGAGTTCCAAGTCATCAGGTGTATGTGGCTGGGGGGCTCTCGATAGAGCATCTGCTATAAAGAGTTTCTTCCCTTCAACCCATTCATAGGTAAAGTCGTAACGCTGCAAGCGCAAAATTAACCTTTCAATTCTTGGAGTGGCACATGACAAAGGTTTAGAAAACAAGAACTTTAGGGGCTTATGGTCATTCTCGACCACAAATTTTCTACCATACACATATTGGTGAAAACGCTCTACCGCAAACACGATAGACAAAAGTTCTTTGTCTATTTGCGAGTAGTTTAATTCTGACGATGTTAAAGATCTTGAAGCAAAAGCTATTGGGTGGCCTTCTTGTAGTAATGTCGCACCAAGGCCATGTTGTGATGAATCACATGATATTTTCACATCTTTATCACAATCAAAAAATTTTAACACTGGTGAGGATGTCAATAACATCTTTAATTTGTTGAATGCTTGTTCATGATTAGGTGTCCAAACAAACACACTTTCTTTCTTGAGTAGATCACGCAGAACTGTAGTTTCTTCAGACAAATTTGGTATGAAATTGTTCACATATGTCAGCATTCCAAGAAATCTTTGAATTTCTTCTTTTGATTTAGGATTTTCCATAGATACAATCGACTCAATTCGTTCAGGGTTGACTTTTTGACCATCTTTGTTTATTATCACTCCTAGGTACTTTACTTCTTCCATATTAAAGTCACACTTGCTTTTGTTTAAACGCAGCTGTTTCTCAGTACATATTTCAAACACTCTTTGGAGTCGCTTAAGTAGAAGTGCTTCATTGGGAGCCTGGACCTGGATATCATCGATGTAAATTTCTACACCATCTTCATTTTCAAACCACTTAGTGAGAGTTTTCTGAAATACTTGGCTTGAAATATTAAGGCCAAAAGGTAGACGATTAAAACAATAGTTTCCAAATGGAGTGCTGAATGTTGTGAGCTTTGCACTTTTATCGTCTAGTTTAATTTGCCAGAATGAAGATTTTGCATCGAGTTTTACAAAGTATTTCGATTTTGAAAGTTTTGATGTCATTTCCTCCATTGTTGGAATTTTGTATTGGTCACTCACTAAATATTCATTCAAATCCCTGGGATCCAAACAAATCCTTAAATCTCCAGTAGTTTTTTCAACTACTACCATGGAATTTATCCATTCAGTTGGTTCAGTCACTTTGGAAATTACACCATCTTTTTCTATTTTGTCTAGTTCTGCTTTTACGCGATCATGTAATGCAAATGGAATTCCACGGGCTGGATGTTGTTTAGGAATAGCATTGTCCTTCACAGTTAATTTTAAATCTGGTTCACAAAGTCCTTTCATTTTACCTGTAAACACTTTCTCATTTTCCTGAATTAATTTAAGCATTCCTGGTGACAAATGATCGAGACTGTTAGTTTTTATTTTACCATTGTCACATGTGTCTTCATTTATTGTACATAATTTTTTAACAAGATACAAGTCTTTACATGCATCAATGCCAAGTAAGGGCACACTGTCTTCATTCGCAACAACAAAATTCAACACGACAGTCTTGTCATTTACACAGACTGGAAGCATCACCTCACCCACTACTTTTATTGGTACATTGTTGTACGCTGTGAGCCTTTTGATGGATTTAGTCGTAGGCTTTTTGGAGATACACTTGTATATTTTATTTGGCAGTATATTTTGTTGAGCACCGGTGTCTAATTTAAAGCGAATAATTGACTGTCTCACACCAACTTTAGCATTTACAGTCCATTCATTTTCACGTTTACTGGAGTTTATTTTATCAACATTAACAGTCCCTATGAAGAATTCTTCTTCAGAGTCTTGATTGTCATCCTCAAAGGTCATGGAGTGCACTGACGATTGATTGTTAGTTGACCTACATTTAGATTTGAAATGTCCGGTGGCACCACATTTACCACACTGCTTTTTAAATGCTGGACATTTTCTAATTGGATGATTATAACCACAACGTGAACAGTTCATGATTTGCTTTGGTTTGTCAAACTTCTGTTTTGACCAATCTTTCTGTCCATTACTTTTATTTCGTTTTTTCCATCTAACCGAATCGACAGTTTCTGTTTCACTAGAACCACAAGCACCTTCAGTCATTTCTTTCATTTGTTTTGTGACGGTTTCATGAGCCTTACACATGTCTAAAATTTTCTGTAAAGTAGGTTCACTTTCAGACAGCAATTTTTCTTTTAGTTGTGGACTGTTTATCCCATTAATTATTTGTTCAGAAATGTTTTCATCTAATGAGTTACCAAAGTCACATTTTCCACCTTGAGTTCTAATTTCAGTAAGAAAAGTGTCCACTGATTGATCCCCTTGTTTCATTTTTCTAAATACATGTCTTTCGTAAGCCTTGTTTCGTTTTCCTATGAAATGTATGCCAAATCTATCGAGAAGATCAGCATAAGTTGTTGGCTCATTTATGTCTGTAAAATTATTGTAGATGACCCTACCTTCATCGCCGATTAGATGAAGTAAAATTGCTTTTTTGATTTTGTCGTCCTTCCTTTCTGCACCAGAGGCAATCATATAAATCTCAAACCCTTGCTTGAATGTTCGCCATTGTTCGACATCTCCGTCGACAATTTTGAGAGGCTTTGGAGCTGGTAGATTCTGCATCGTTGACTTATCCCTTACTCTGACACCATGTTATACTTGTGTATGTGTCCAGGATGGACGGATGATCAATTACGATCTTGATTATAAAGGATTGAAGAGACGACTCATGTTCATAACAACTACAACTGTATTTACACGTGAGTGTACAGCCAACTCTAGTGACAGCTCGTACATTGCTTAGTCAAACATAACTAGTACATTTTACTATGACACTCTCAGTTTTCCTATCCAAAATCCACAGCAATTACTGTTTCGGGTTTTCTAACAATTGGAACATTTTGCAAGCAATATCGCCAACAACATCTGGTTTATAAGGAAGCATCGTCTACTGTATGGGTTATGATTAAAAGGTTCAAGGACACGTAATGACCTTTGACCCCCTTTCTCTGATTGAAGAGATCTTAGAATAATCACAGAACCATTGTACTTGTAGTAAAGCACAATTCCGACCAATTTATTTCTCGGACACTATGAACGGGATCATGTGTTGTTTGTTATATGTCGTCACAGTTGAGTAAACATGATGATATTCAGACAGAAACCTTATCAAGGGTTAATTAACGCAAATCCTGTGGTAATTTTGTTTCTTTTCAAAATGTCTATTGAATGTTGATGAATAACCAGTAAATTTACCCTGATCCCCTTCGACTTTAAGATACCCGAGTCTATGGTTTACAGAAAGCAGATAAGACGGTTTTATTTTTCACAATATTATTCTATTCTGAGTGCACATGGTTCCTGAACATTTGATATTTTGCTTGGAAATTTATATTTGTTTTCTAAAGAAGTAGATTTTGTTCAAAAACAGCAAAACAAATCACTGCATAATCTGATACAAAATTCAAGGGATGTCGAAGTATAACCACTGATTTAAACAGAAAAAGCCCAAACTTGCACAAAAAATTACATTACCGTTATAACCAAACATATAATGTGTCTAAATTTTGTCCCTTTCTACCAAGGAGAAACCAATGATCAAAACAGTGTCTCTTCTCGGACTATTCTGATTGAATTATATGAGTGATAGATCGGTGTTGATTTACTGCACGTTTTATCGTCCATAAGCTGTATTTGTTAGTCATGTTTTGATATTTCCTCATAAAAGCAGCAATGGTACATGCACACATATCTTCAAAGATATTACATAGATTATAAGAATTGTTTCACCAATAGATCGGGTTCGAATCTGTCATATAAACGTACAATTAGCCTGTCGTCAGTTTCATTTGAAAGCCGTATGTGTGATAGACAACAAAGCAGAGCCATACGTGAGCCTCAACGAATATGAAATTATTTGATTTTTAAAATCTAACAATTTCAGTGAAAAACTAGCAAAGAAAGATTTTTATAGCGTAAAAATAATGCGTATTCTGAGTCCAGTCCATTGTTTGACTGACAAATGATAGTAGGTCCTGGATTGGCTACAACAGCTTTGATGTTATCGTCATTCTTCCCCCAGGAAACCGACACAGATATCTACCGATGGTTGTTTAGTAAGTTAGAACTTCAGGAGCCTAACCAACGACATTGTAAATGTACTTGGAAAGTAAGCAGATGCTTTTCACCAATAGTCACATGGGCATTATTATGAAGATTGATTGTTTGGTGTTTTACGCAGCGCTCAATATTATTTCACTTATATGGCGGCGTTGCCAGTTTTTATTGTGGGAGAAAACCGGGCTCTATGCCCGCAGGAAACCCACGACCTTCCGCTGGTAACTGGCAACCATCCCACATAGGTCGTTCGAGTGAAAACCCAGTGATATAATTTTCCATTTTTTTTTTTGGGACTGAGTGGGATTCGAACCCGCGACCCACTGGTGGAAGGCTGTTCAGGTTGAGCGTCCAACGCTCTACTCACTGAGCCACGGAGGCCCCTTTATTATGAAGAACACGTTTACTTATGGATTTTAATGTAATGTTTTGATGAAACAAATGGGGTTGAGTTTCTGCTTAAAACAGATTTTGGATGTGGAATGAGATTGTCTTTTGGGGATGGAGATCAGAAAGTTGGGTGTGCTTGGGCCTGCTTACATCCAACGGACTATGTGTAAAGTGACGACGAGCCGAGTGTGCCTGTCGTTAGAAATCTGTCCCCTGACGATTAACCGGTTAAACGGTGCTTAAAAGACTCCAGGGGTGGGTTGTTCAAAGCATCGTTAGCTTAACGGGAGATTACACAACGTCTCGTCACAAAGGAATTTCTTTGTTACGTCACGTCATTTAACCCGCCCTTGACCTAATTTTTTTTAACAACCGGATCCCAGGGCTGTTGAAGGTCTTCGTGGAATAATGTTGCTCTACGAAAATTAGGGAGGTCGTGGCAAGTCAAAAACATTACCATTACCATAGTAAATGGCAAATGAAAGTGTGTCCTAATGTCATATGCACCAAAGAGACAACATTACAGGTTAACTAATCCTCGGCGACATACTGCTTGTGATCTGAGCTTTCGTATGCTTTTCAATGGGGACGTAATAAACCCTGAATCGTCAACAAAGGACCATTTTCTCGTCGGTTGATTTACACGCCCTTATGGGCTTTATGACCCTTGTCAATGTATTCCAAGATAGTGTCCATCGATTTTACCCGAGGAATTGTCGAGAATTTCAGAGAAACTGAATGGCTGATAATTTACTGCTTATTATATTTCGTCACGGTTGATTTGGCGGATTCTGGGTCCAGATAGCGAACTAATAAAGGCTCAAAAACCTTAACATTTGTCTCTTCAAAATAACTACGGCACAATCAGGTTGATGATTTTCTTAGTGCTTTAGACGGCACTCAAGATTGTTTTATTGAAACAGATAGACATTTCTAAGCCATCTGGAATAGACCAACATAAAATATCAAATTATTAAAAAAGGAGAAAAAATAGATACACTGTTTTAATAGCAATAACAATGATAAGTTTTATTTCAGAGAAGAAATGGCCCATACTTATATGGGATAGATGGGCCAAAGGTTTCACTTTTTTATATGATTTATTGATTGATGTTTTACACTACACTCAAAATTATTTCACTTATATGGCGGCTTGCAAGGTTTAGTGGGACAGTATACCGGGTTCATTGCCAGGAAGAATCTCTCTACCTTGGGAGAGTACCCGACAACTCTTCCACATACGGCGACCGAGTGAAAAAACAATCCGCTCAGAATTTTTTATTTGGTCTGCGTTTGATTTGAACCCGCACCGCATCGATGTAAGGTCTGTTTGGGACCGAGGGAAGATCCCTCTAACCAACTGTAGCACCACGGTCCCACAAATTTAATATAAATTATTATTAAAGAATATATGATATTTATTATTTATGACATATACCAAATATTCAGAAGTCCAAAGCAGTAACCTTCGTTTTACGCTTATTTAAAGTAAGACTCTGGTTATCAACCCATTTATTGGGATGACACATTCTTGTTATTTCTTGTACACTTGGAGAATTTGACATTTAGGTTTTATATGAGTTGACTTGTTAGCGGTTAACTCTTCCTGGTTCTCAAAGAAAATGATTTGGAAAGGATACCCATAAACTTCCAAACGTGTGAGTAACATTGCGATCACGCGTTAACTCATCAAAATTAGCTCAATTTGGAATGTTCTTGGGTTAAGGATTAGAAGCAGAAAAGGAATTAGATCAAAAAGAAGAACAAACAACGAAGCTTATTTTATCCCTGATTGACTGATCTCACTCCAATAGCATAAGATCAAAGGGACCAGCAAGAATAATTCGACATGAGTTCCCTGCAATTTTCTCAATATATTGCTATCTGGTTTGAGTTGACTAACACCGTGTTATGGAATCGTTTGATGTGTTGACTAATGTATGACTATTTTGTAACTGAATTTGAATCATGTATTACTTCTTTGTATGACAGGTTCAATAATATTTTATTTTCATTTAACTTTGTAAATCCATGTTCACCTTTTGCCTGCTTTTTATGTTCCGTTAATTTTATTTGTCAGTCAAACATTTTACAAGAAAATGGAGGATGTTCGGATATATTTAACCTATGTAAACAGACACAATTGTATCTTTCAATGGCATTTTATAACATAATTAGACATAATTTTAGGCCTAAGCTCAGTTCGTTCTCCAAATCTCACACAATATAAAAAACTTTTCGTAAACGAAGTGAAATTTATTATTACCCAATGTTGTTGGTTAGAGAAATTAACTATCCGACAAATAGACAAAACGTATGAATACAATGTAAGGTTTTATTACTTATCAAAACTACCTTAACGTACATCTCAAAGATAGATAAGAGCGTTAAGTTCTTTTATTTCTTCTTCTTCTTCTTTATGCAAATCACGAACATTTATTTTCCATTTCTTTGGCAACTTAAGCTTCTTTGTGAACCACAATCCATTACAATTTTGTCTTAGTGGATTTCAAATTTATTTAGGTTCAAATAGAATGTAACATTGAATACGTCCTCTTGGACCGAAAATAGACAGCCGAAATGTTTGGCCTGGATAAATTTTGACCACAAATAGCTTAAACAAATTGCCAACATTGACAGACTAAATACATCTATTTTGAGTTACACAGTAAACACATCGATGCGATATTAATGACGTGTATTTTGCCGGAGAACATTGGAATGATATATAGGCCTACTCGAATTCCCGAACAATCGAGGGCATGTCTGTAGGTGGCGATGTTTTGTAATTAATATAATACATGAGGATGGATACATCTCTCCCGTACGCACACAGTAAAATGTCTTCTCAATTCAAAATAGATCTTACGATTTCTTTACAAAATACCAGCTTTGTATAACTTTGTTTGACAGAACGTCGGTAGTTTGCGCCCTTATTGCGAAATCTTAAACCAAACAGTCACATTATTTTGGCTTCTGATAAAGTAAAACAAAAATACATAAAATGACCAATCATTGCAGTCAGTAATTGTTTTCTCTATTCTGTTCTAAAACCTATTTACTGAGATAATGGAAGGACTATTTACTTAGGCAGAGACAATTAATAAATTGACCCAATTACCACTGTGTAGTTTGCGCCACACAAACAGTTTGGGTTAAGTAGTATATCGATTTTCTACCACGAGCTCAGAAGAGTCCTGGCATATTTTGAGTTCTGATTGGAATTTCAGGATAATGATTTAAAAAAAAAAAAAAAAAGATTTCATTACAAACTAGCCGACGAAAGTTTAAATTTCATACAAGTCGGGTTTTTACAAATATGTATATATGGTTCTTCACATTTTTAAAAGGTATGCTGAAAAATGCCATCGGCAAAAATGTCTCCGGCCAGACAAGATATGCATGCGACGATGCGCGATCGACGCAGCTTTTTATATGTCTTAACTTAACTCGAGTGAATAGTGAATTGTTAGTGAAATTCTGAATACATATATAAACATCTAAAGCATTATGTATCGATGGAATTGGCGGGGTTCAGTATAAACTTCCGGTTCACATAACATACTTAACCGGAATCTATTGTCCTGGTTTCACTTCAAGAATGACGCCTAAGGACAGTCATAGTATCATCAAACGGATCACGACGGTGCCTGGCATACTTATGGAAATCAGGTTATATTTGGTTGAAATTGTCTCTAATATTTGGTATTGATCTTGGTTTTGGAATGACATAATTGAGTTAAAAAATCTTCAAATGGAGCAACGTGGACCTGGAAACATAGGTGCCTAAAACATAACTACATAACATATGTTATAAACAGAAATGCCCTTTTAATTAATGTTTCATTGAAAATAAAACAACAAAAATCTTATTCTGTTTCAATCAAAATATACCTATTTTTCTGATACCATGTTAAAGGACGGATTGATTAAGCTTGACAATGTACCGTAAACGTATAAAATCTTCACGCTTGCTCCAAACCAAAGGTCTCTTTTGTAAATCTGATTTCGTGTCGTTCCTTCAATTAATTTCATGCACAAGCTGAATTCAAGTATTTTCTTTGTTACATATTTAATGATGTATGCAGTTTTGTTTGTTGGACGATCCGGGCTTTTATGAAGAAAGCTGGGATTATAATGATAAACTATATTTTGGTGAAGGTTTCAGCGAAAAATGTAAAACTTAGTCGTAGGCTTGAACGTGATGTTGTTGACGACATTGAAAAAGCTCCAACGGTAGCCTCTCCTTTTTTGCCAACAAAAAAAGGACAACACTAAAAAGCACTTCTAGTTGAGATACCACTAGTATATAACAAGGAGAACACTGCCCTATTAAATCGATTAATCGTCAATACCGATACTCCAATTTCACACTCTTAAGAGAAAGGTAGAGTTTCAACTTGAATAAAAATCTGGTCGCGTACATGTACACCTATCTTCAAATAAATTATATTGATTCTTACTTCCCAGGTAGTGTGACGCTAACGGGCATCCATACGATCCAATCCCTCTTGAAGTCACCTGGTATGCATGTAGTTATACGGAAGACGAGACAAACCATGTATAACTTTTGTTGGATTTTGATATTTCATTCACTAAAATATCAGCATATAATTATATATTATCTTTCGTATTGGAATTAGTACCTTAATACTTCGTCCTCATCAATTGCATAGTTGGAAAGGATGTCTAATTTGGCGCTCTATATATTGCAAGATAATGCTAGATTCAGACCAAGCGAAATACGTGGCATACACATCCTCGTAATTTTGTACGAGTTTTGTTTTGATCGATTTTTTTCAAGGTTGAAGACTTCGATTTATCGGGTTTACCTCGGCGTCTGTCTGACTTCTTTCCAACCTTCTTACGGATTATCTTGAGTAGTATTCCCGCCTCTTAGTCACGTTCCTCTCCCGGAATCCGACAGAGTGCTTTACCATTGACCGTCTTGGTGCTACTGGATTGCAATAGTTTATTCCAAAAATGTACTACGGAATAAACATTGGTTAATGTGAACTTTAAAAGGTAAACTATATAGTATTGCCATAGGAGGTTATGCTTCAAGATTTCACCTGATTTGGTTCCTATTTAAGATTAAGGATTTTGAGAAATGTAGGGAGGGGCTTTTGATTTTTCGTCAAACTTAATACGATCATAGTCTTTCAGGGTTGAAAAGGGCAAAATTTCTTAAACATCGGGGAAGCATAGATTCTTCTAAAATCGTAGCCCCATTTTTAATGAAGTTTTGGGCCGGTGACAGTATATGCGATTTGCAACATTTCAGATATATGGAAAATCATTAACATATAATACTTTGAAATTGAAAATTGATGCCCGAAAGTTTAGTTTATAAGGAAGCATCGTCTGCTGTTTGGTGTGTGGTTAAGTTGTTCACATACACGCAATGACCCTTGATCCCCGTTCTCTAATTTACGAGATTTTAAAATAATCAGAACCATTGTACAATGTACTTGTCTGAATACAGATAGGCTGTTCTGATCAATCTCTTGGAAACTGTGAGCGGGATGATGTGTTGTTTATTATATTTCGTCACGGTTGATTTAACATAGACCGTCTCCAGACAGGAAGCTTCTCGGGCGTTAAAACACTTAAACCCTTTGGTGATTTTGTTTCTTTTCAAAATTTATAATGAATGCTGACAGATTCTTTACCGTTGAGCACATTGACGTTATTGTACCCGAGTATATGGTCACAGCAGCAGACAAGGCGGTTTATGTTTAATAATACTATTCTACCCGGAGTTCATATGCCACCGAAACATTTGATACTTTTCTTGGATATTCCTATTTTTCTGAATAAGTTGATTTCTTAAACAAACAAAAATTCACTGAATGATCACATATAAAACTGCAGCAATCACAAATCATACAAAAATTCCGATTGGATTTTTCACTTGGTCGGAACAGTTGCCAGGTACTCGCCGAACGTCTGGGGTTTCCTCTGGGCAATGTGTCCGGTCCCCCCCCCACCCCCCATAAAAGTGCAATTATGTTGAGTGCGGTGTAGAACAATCAATCAATTATAATAAAAGTCGTCATGTGCCAAAATATTGTACATTTGATTTTGGGTCGGGTGGACATGTCATTTTTAGTTAGAAGAACTCAATGATGAAGACCAATCAATCAATGTCTCTTTTCGGCCAATTTTGACCGATCGGTGGAATGATTTGTAATAATGATTTGTAATAATGATTTGTAATAATGATTCGTAATAATGATTTATAATAATGATTTGTAATAATGATTTGTAATATCGATTTGTAATAATGATTTGTAATAATGATTTGTAATACCGATTTGTAATAATGATTTGTAATACCGATTTGTAATAATGATTTGTAATAATGATTTGTAATAATGATTTGCAATAATGATTTGTAATAATGATTTGTAATAATGATTTGTAATAATGATTTGTAATAATGATTTGCAATAATGATTTGTAATAATGATTTGTAATAATGGTTTGTAATAATGATTTGTAATAATGATTTGTAATAATGGTTTGTAATAATGATTTGTAATTATGATTTGTAATAATGGTTTGTAATAATGATTTGTAATAATGATTTGTAATAATGGTTTGTAATAATGGTTTGTAATAATGATTTGTAATAATGATTTGTAATGATGATTTGTAATAATGATTTGTAATAATGATTTGTAATGATGATTTGTAATAATGATTTGTAATAATGATTTGTAATAATGATTTGTAATAATGATTTGTAATGATGATTTGTAATAATGATTTGTAATAATGATTTGTAATGATGATTTGTAATAATGATTTGTAATAATGATTTGTAATGATGATTTGTAATAATGATTTGTAATAATGATTTGTAATGATGATTTGTAATAATGATTTGTAATAATGATTTGTAATAATGATTTGTAATAATGATTTGTAATAATGATTTGTAATAATGATTTGTAATAATGATTTGTAATAATGATTTGCATCTGATTGCTTTGACCACATGTGTTAAAAGAATTTTAATAGATCAATGTATTGGTTAATAATAAGTCTTTCGCCAATTGTTCGGGTTCGAATCTCAAACAAACATACATATCTGACAAACTGAGTGTGATTCGAACCCGCTCCCCATCGATATAAGGTCTGTGTAGGACTGAGGGACGATCACTCTAACTCACTGAACCACCGAGACCACCTACACATAAAGGTAAGTTAGCGATTTCCAAAGATAAGCAGCAAACTATAGGCATCCGTGAGTCTAAATGTTTATGAAAAGAAAATATTTTAATCTAACAATGTAAGTGAAATACAAGAGAATGAAGACTTTTATTGGTGCCTAGTAGACTAAAAATAATAATAATCTTGAATCCAGTACATTGTTTGACTGACAAATCATTGTAGGTTTCTCACGAGTCAGGATCGATTTGCTTTACCCGGCCTTGACCTCGGCCTGGATTTTCTGCATCAGCTTAGGGATTATCTTAAGCAGGTTTTCCCTTCTCAGTCACGTTTTGTTTCCTTTTTCTAGACGCAGGCATCTACCAATGATTTCTTGGTGAATTAGACCTTTAGTATATTGTCATCGACAATGTAGGTCTAAGTAGTAGATACGAACGAATGCAAGTGAGTGCATTTTTATCTATATAAAGTAATAAATAACACTTGTATAAGTTTTTAATTAACGGTAATAGATAGGTTATGATAACCGCTAGGTCATTAAGGTATATGAAGGTCACAAGGTTAAGAGGCAAAGCCTACAGCGCTCGAGACAGGTCGCCTAGTGGAGTGTCTAATTTCCCCCACGAACACTTAATTGATAGGCTGTGATGACCATTAGGTTGATAAGGTTCAGGCTGGCCACAAGGCTATGGGAAAGTACACAGTGTTCCAGACAGATGGTTGAGTAAGTTCTTCATTTCAATGCTAACTATAGGGAAAGTATACAGCGTTCCAGACAGATGGTTGAGTGAGTTCTTCATTTCAATGCTAATGAAAAAATAAAATAAAAACAGTAAACGTTTGTAAGAAAAGAAATGTTATAGGAGAAAAGAAAACTGCCGCCAATTACTTTCTATTTTTTTAAGTATAAAATTATTGATAATCTGAAGATACGACACGAAAACAGTGTAAAATAAGAGTCAGCTGAGTAAACAAAAATGATAGCACGGCGACGAATTGTCTCCAACCGGTCAATGTTCGAGATTATGCCAATAGTCTTCCGCTACTAGTTGGTAGAGTTCAGTAAATGAAGTAACCGTGAGAAAAGAACCTATCCTATGTGAGTGAGGCTGGGACAATAGTATAAAGTTGATACGGATAATTATTCTGACAGCTGAAGGTAGCAGGGAGGGGATTTCAGTGTCCAATGAAAAACAAAGACACTCCGAGTTTATAACTTACGTATGTGTTGAGTCTAGCCATAGGTTGGATTCTCTAAGAAGAAAAATAGAAAATTAAAAGCCACCCAATGAAAAGAAAGGTTTAGTCATCCAACCCGGTTGAAATATATCAGTCGTGTCGATGAAAGTTCATTATCCTGTAAAGACTTCAAGACTGAGTAAGTAGCTTTTTTCTGTTTACTTTTTTTCTTTCTTGTAGGAATTTTTTTTTATATATCATACAGGTGATTTATAAGTTGTCGCTGAAAACATGTGTGAATGTATGTTATTATAATGTACTAAAAAAACATACATTTAAAGAAACTCTACAACGACGGTTCGTACATTAACTTTGCAGGAACAAAATGTCCCAGGAGAACTTTTTCAAAGCCTTGGAAGATTTGCCTAGTGATGATTTAGAAAGACGGAGTGATTCGCTGGAGTAAGGCAATATTTTGTTTTCATTTCTTTAAAAAAAAAATGAATAAATTTTAGAGAAAATTTGTGTTAGTTTATATCATAGTGCAAAAACAACCGTGGCTTATTCCGAAGTTAAAGAGCAAGAATATATATGACCATTCCTAAAATGTTGAACAAAACTTCAAAGTGAATTCAAACGCGCTAAGTATTAGAAGAAAAAAAAAATGAAAGAAATAACAACAATATTCTATGTCGTTAATGCGTATGATTTTCTCGATATCTCGTATACCTAATAAAGTCACATTTTCATTTTTTTTATTAAAGTGGCATGAGCTGACAAAATTTTTTTATAATTTTGAGCGTTGCGACGGTTAGACGCTTTGAAGGCCATCGCAAAAAAAACTAAATGATTAGCGTTGAAATGAGGAAAATCTATACAGTATGTGGCCCATACGAACCGAAACGTGTTCGAAAAAGTAAACAAAAATTTAGATAACGAGCATTTATTCATTTCTAAGCCCAAAGTTAGTTCAAAACAATACTTTATCGTACATTTTCGAGACTAGAAACACTAAAACGCTTTCTGAATTATACGTCTTGAGAAAAATAGCCGATAATTTCAACATTCTGTTTTACGTCAAAATATCAACATTTCGGCAGCTCATGCCGCTTTAAATATATAAGATGATTAAAAAAGATAATATAAAAAAGAAATTAAATTAGACAACAACAAAAATAGGACAGTTCTTAACTTCTTTTTTAGCGGAGTGTAAACGTTTGCATGCATTTATTTTTTTTACGGCGAGTGTGACTTTAAGTGTGCAAGTTTTTTAACTAAAAGGTCAATTTTAATTCTGTAAATGAAAAAAACACAACACTATCTCTCATTAGATTTGGAGAAGAATATATCAACGATTGGACATTGCAATGGAGTAATGCATTTCGGAATGAGGCCACGTCTTCAAATTCCGACGTATCACCCAACAAGACAGTCGACAAGGAAATCGTTTCGAGTGAAAGAGAAGATGCTTTCTTAAAAGCACTAGACACAATACCGAATAATGAATTGGTACAACGTCCTGGTTTTTCAGAGTAAGTCTCTAATCAAAATATAAAAGCATACACTAAAAATATCCCCTATAACTTGTCCATTTCTGCATTGTGAAAACAAGTTAGTATTTTTTTTTAAAGAAAAAAAAACTAAAACTATTTTTTTTTTCTACTTAAAAGTTATTATTACTATTTTTTTTTTAAATTAAAAAGGATTTACATAATTTTCTATCGATAGTTTCGGGGATGAATTTGTTTCGAGTTGGACGGCTCTATGGAACAAAACATTTCAAGGAGGTCCGGTTGTAGATACATCCCCGCCACGCATAGCTACAGCCTGTCCCCAGAAAGAATTACCGCCCCCATCACAGCCTTCTCGGAAAGAACCTCCCCCACCACAACCCCCTAGTGAGCTTGAATGGAGTCTCACTAAAAAACGGTGGGTTCTGATTTTATTAGTATAGATCGTAGAGGATATCTTTTTTATTTAAAAAAAACAACATTTATAACACTCTTTCACTCCTACGGAAGTAGTCTTGATAGTTATTTTACTTTTCCGTTTCAGAGATTTGAAGCGGAGAAATAAACTCAGCTTAAACAGAAATAAGCAACGAATCAAAACTCCTCGCGTAGAAAATGAACCCGATACTTTAACTCCGATCGTAGCTACAACCTGTCCCCAGAAAGAATTACCGCCCCCATCACAGCCTTCCCGGAAAGAACCTCCCCCACCACAACCCCCTAGTGAGCTTGAATGGAGTCTCACTAAAAAACGGTGGGTTCTGATTTTATTAGTATAGATCGTAGAGGATATCTTTTTTATTTAAAAAAACAACATTTATAACACTCTTTAACTCCTACGGAAGTAGTCTTGATAGTTATTTTACTTTTCCGTTTCAGAGATTCTACGAAAAGAAATAAACTCAGCTTAAACAGAAATAAGCAACGAATCAAAACTCCTCGCGTAGAAAATGAACCCGATACTTTAACTCCGATCGTAGCTACCACGTCCGATACACCAGAGGCGCCACCTTTTGTTAAACCGAGCTGTAGCACTGGCTATTTCAAACCTAAAGGAATACAGTAAGTAATAATTTTGTTATAAAAATGTTTTCTTTTTCTTCTCTCTTAAAACAATGCAAACGATTTTTTTTTATCTGAATCGGTATTTTCAACAAACAAAAACGCTAGAGGCTAATGGATTTTTTCCCTCTTTTTCAACAGGACATCGGTTAAGAAAAGTAAAAAAGGAAAGGGACGTGGAAAAAAATCGTCCACTATTCCCGAACTGCCCGCCGTATCCGATATTGTAGACTTGCCACCGTCTTCGGATTTTCCCGTTATGCCGGTCTCTTCCGTTATTCCCGATAAACCCGTGCCACCCGCTAATAGCGATGTTAACCTCTCACACGATACGCAATCTGGAGGGTTTACAGAACAAACGCGTTCTGATGATTTTAAAATCGAACGAGTAAAAGTAACGCACCGTAAGAAATTTAATACGACAGAATCAACACATATTCTTAAATTAAATACGCGTTTGATAAATAGAACGTGGAAATCGAGTTTAGACGTTTTAACTAGAGCCATAGAATTCGTATTCGAAAATGCTATGGCTGGATTGCACGATGACGATTTGGTTAGGGTGTATCTCAGACAGAATAACATGGAAACCCCTATAGTTATTCCATTGACTCAGCGCCGAAAAATAACTGTGGACCTGTTACTACAGATGATAGAGAAAATTCTACAGTCCAACGAAAATATCGTCTTCAACGAAACGTTTGAAATACATGTCGGTGTTATCCGTTTGATAAGAGGGGGTAGAGCAACGAAAA
The DNA here is from genome assembly GCA_963971465.1 of Lepidochitona cinerea. Taxonomy (NCBI): domain Eukaryota; kingdom Metazoa; phylum Mollusca; class Polyplacophora; order Chitonida; family Tonicellidae; genus Lepidochitona; species Lepidochitona cinerea. Next base: position 14,496,729 of record OZ020559.1, read on the forward strand.
TCACGAACCTAGAGGAAGACAGAGTAAAGAAGAAAAGTATTATAAGGATAACAAATACGAGTGACAAACTATGTATGGCCCGGGCAATTTGTGTTGGATTGGCTTACAGCAGAAATGACCCTGATAAGAAAAAAGTAGGATACACAAATAAGGGACTTCAAACTCAAAGAGCTATGGAGTTAACGAGAAAGGCTGGTATCGATCCTGAGCAACCCTGTGGTTTAGAACATGTAGAATTGTTTGAAAAGGTCTTGAATATTCAGATTATTGTCGTGAAGTCGGACGCCCTCAACACTATTGTATATAGAGGCAGTATTAAGACAAGTGCTAAAATTTACCTCTTATATCATAACTCGCATTTCGACTGTATAACAAAGCTACACGCGTTTTACGGAGCTGCTTATATGTGCGATGATTGTTTGAAACCGTACTACAAGAAGTCGGACCACAAGTGTGCCAATATATGCAGTATGTGTTACACGGCCGGTTGTAAATATACCAATCCTGTAAGTTGTAAGAGATGTAACAGGACATTCAGGAACAAAGAATGTTTTGATAGACATTTAGAACGAAAAAATCAGATAATCGAAAGGCACATGTTTAACTCTTCCATATGTGACCGTTTATGGCTATGTATCACGTGTAAAAAATTACTACAAAGAGCTAAAAGATCTCCAAAAAATCATTGTTGTGAAGAGTTTTATTGTCTCTCGTGTCATGTCTATCATATGGGTGATCATTACTGTTACATAGAGCCGGGCAGTAATAAAGAAAAATCGGATCTTTATATTTTTTTCGATTTTGAAACTAATCAGGAAACGGGTGAGCACATTCCAAATTTCTGCGTAGCTAACAAAGTTTGTAATATGTGTATATCTAAAGAAGATGATGCTACGTGTAAGAAATGCGTGTTGAGAACTATGGTATTTAAAGGAACGTCAACGGTGTATAGATTTGGGAAATGGCTTTTTAATAAGAATCACAAAGGCTATACAGTGATAGCTCACAATGGCGGGAATTTTGACACTTATTTTCTTCTCAGATATCTAGTGGATCAAACAGTCTGTCCGGAGATTATATATACAGGAGGCAAAATAATGTACCTATACGTTAAATGTTTGGACATTCGAATCGTGGACAGCTTCAACTTGATTTCAACCCGGCTAGCTAACTTCCCTAAAACTTTTGATATATCTATGAAGAAGGGTTGGTTTCCTCATTTATTCAACACAGCGGCAAATCAAGAATATGTCGGAGAAATTCCTGGGATCGAATATTATGGCGTTGATGACATGTCATCGGTCGACAAAAAAGAATTTTTGGAGTGGCACGCCGAGCAAGTTCAAAGCCGCTATATTTTTGACTTTCAGAAGGAAATCTTGGCGTATTGTACTGCTGATGTTGAAATATTACGAAAATGTTGTTTGAAGTTCAGAGAATTAATTTTAGACATTACCAAAGGTACTAACGAGTCAACAGGTGGAATCGATCCGTTACAGCATATTACCGTCGCCTCACTCTGTTTCGCTATTTACAAACTACGTTTTTTGAAAGAAAACACAATAGCAAAGGTACCGTCCAACGGGATAGTGGAGAAAGATCAATTCTCACGAATATCGATACACTGGTTAGAATGGTTAATGTATGATGCCCGACAGAGGGGCGAAGAGTTGGACATCGAACATGCCCTGAATAAAGGGGAACACAGAATAGGGCGTTACAAATGCGATGGTTTTGATCGAAAGAGAAATGTAATCTACGAATTTTTCGGTTGTTGGGTACACGGATGTAAAGACTGCTACGAGCAAGATGTTATTCATCCTCGCACAGGTACGCTGATGTCTGAAGTCTATAAGAAAACCATGGAAAAACTGACAAACCTTCGTCCGCAAGTTACAGATATTGTTTATATTTGGGAACACGATTTTAGAAAACGAATAGTAGATAACACAAAACTGGAGAAGTTTGTTCAAACTTTGGACATCCAAGATAGACTGGATCCGAGGGACGCTTTTTTTGGAGGGAGAACATGCTGTACAAAGTTGTATTACGAAGCGGAGGAGAACACGAGTGTACAGTATTTAGATTTTACATCTCTCTATCCTTCCGTTTTGAAAACAAAGGAATTCCCTTTAAAGTACCCCGAGGTAATAACTAAGGATTTCCAAGACATCCGGAACTATGTAGGATTCGTTAAATGCAAAATACTCCCTCCTAAAAATCTCTATCTCCCAGTTCTGCCATACCGCAGTAATGACCGACTAATGTTTCCTCTATGTAGTACCTGCTGCGATAATCTCCTAACAACGTGTAATCATGACGACGAACAACGGGCATTAATCGGTACGTGGGTGTCATTTGAAATTTTAAAGAGTTTGGAGAAAGGCTATAGAATACTAAAGATCTACGAGGTATATCATTTCCCAACGACAACCAAGTTTAACGGCGTGGACGAAAACACAGGCTTGTTTACTAAGTATATAAACACTTTCCTGAAAATCAAACAGCAAGCCTCTGGGTGGCCTGATTGGATACGTTCAGAGGAAGATAAGACCCAGTACATCCAAACGTATCGAGAACACGAAGGAATTCTTTTAGATCAGGATAAAATCGTAAAGAACCCCGGCTTAAGGTCTGTAGCTAAGATGTGTCTTAACACGCTTTGGGGAAAATTCGCACAAAGAAACGGATTATCGCAGACTACGTTTGTTACGGAGGAAGACCAGTTTTACGAAATATTAAATGATGCGACGAAAGAGGTAACGGATTTTCACGATGTAAATGAAGAGATTGTATTGTTGGATTGGAAGGCTAAAAAAGATTTCGCTCCGACGGGATATTCTTCCAATTTGTGGCTAGCAGCTTTTACAACTGCCCATGCACGACTTGAACTATACGCCGTCCTCGAAAAGCTGGACGTCAGAACCCTTTATTTTGACACGGACAGTATTATCTTCTATACCAGGCCAGGAGATGTCGAGATCCCCTGTGGTGATATGTTGGGTCAGCTGTGTTCCGAATTAGAACCGGGGGATAGTATTCAAGTGTTCGCTAGTGGAGGGCCCAAGAATTATACCTATAAAACGAAATTCGGCAAAACCGTGACCAAAGTAAGGGGGTTCACTTTGAATTCTAAAAATTCAGAGATTATAAATTTTGGAACAGTGTCCGACATGGTGCGAAACGTTCTCGTCGACTGCGAATGCAAAAACATGCCTACATCTTGCCCGCTTTGTTTACGAAGCGTGTACAAGGAGAATAAGATTACAAGAAAGAAAAAGGAGATTAAGATCGTTAATAGAGACGAGAAAAAAGATTACAGAATAAAATTTGTGAAACGTGTTATACAACCCGATTTGGATACTGTCCCGTACGGATATTCTTCTTAACGTCGTCCCACCATCCCTCCCAGAATCAACCGCGCTGTAGAATATTCCTCTTTCGTTTTATTCATAGACTTGTTTTCAATAAAGATTGTGTGTGTGTTGTGACCCGTCTTATTTTGAATATAAATAAAGTGTTCATATTTTATTCCTTTGTGTATAGTTTTTTTTTAGTTTGTATCCTACTTTTTTGTTAATATAGAATGTATAAAACAATAGTTTGCTTTTACTTTTTAATGTATATTTATCGTGCAATTATACTTTTGTGGATCGGGAAGAAAAAAAAACAGAAAAAAAATAAAAAACCGTTATTTCTTTCTGGGTGGTTGGCCTATTGTATCTTAAAGGGTTGACACCGAGAAGGAGTTAACGGATTTTATTTAAACCAAGAAAGAAATCAACACAAAACAACGTTTGGATTTACAGTTTTACATTTTTTTTTTTATTCTTTAAAAAAAACATTACATAAAACATATTACATAAAGTTTTCTTAAGAACCGTTTACCACCCAACAACGCACCTAAAAACGAGATCTGTCTCTGGTTGTACCCGTCAATAGATGTAGTCAGGACTCTGAAGTGAAGCCTTTCCAGGGTAATTCGTTCTTTTACATAGTTCTTACTATTAATGGTACATCGGTAATATTATATTTGTAAGCGAAATAATCGTAAATCTCTACATCATTGTCACTGTAATATTGATCGAAGGGAGCTAATATGTTTGCCATTGATGCACCACGACAAATCTGTAATATAAAATAAGCGCAATACTGTCCGCAAACCGCAGAAAAAGGACTTTGTATTCTTTTATCATTGAAAGTCCATGACTGACAATAGGCATTCATAAAGTCATAAAATTCTCGATGTAAAGGAAATAACCCATACGGATCGAAATACACCCCTGACTGTTCGTTGTTTATATACATAGCCACCCAGTGTTCGCCTCGCAAATATGAGGGATGTGTGTTACATATATAAGCGCCTCTACCATCCTTGAAATTTGGTAAATTATCTAAAGAATAAACACCTCTGTAGCAAGTTTTAGCGAAGTCATCTTCACTTAATATCTTATCTATCTGAAGATTATTCATTATATGGCAAAGTCGAATAACACATTTCTATTTTTATCTATAAAAATTAGATTTTGGGACTCTGAATAAACGATCACGTTAATCGTCTGTGCTAGAGGGGAGGCAAACCTCATCTCTAAACGTATATTACCTTTCTGAATAAGGTCGAAATGTTCCCCGTCGCACATATCGGGGGAGAGGTCGAAGCAAAATAAAGTATAACCTTTACCGAAATCCGTTCTAGATATATTATTCCCCATGTCTTTATACATCTGACCATTACCTACATACATGTCGTGATATATTCTTAAATAATCAAAACGCTCGAAATTAGGCGTATAAGCTATGCTAGGAATTTGTTTACCGTTACAGTAAAGCGAGAAAAAATTAACTTTATTATGCTTAAAATTAAACGGATTTTTTCCATACGAACCGTTATACGCATCTGAATCCACCATAGCAATAACGAGGCGCTTAGGTAACTGACCCAAAAACAAATTCTCTTGATTTAACGATAAATTTCCTTTCGGCACGCTAAATACTTTTACGTCAACTCTGCTTATAGGATATTTCGCAGGTGCTTTTTCCAAAGCCCTCATATGCGCAATTTGAACATCGGGATTAATTTTCACTTTACGAATAAAAAATGAAATATCTTTGATAACTACTTTAAAGTCCGCGTTTTGTTCACTGCTCATAAGCGAAAACGCATCTTTCGAACGAATCAGTTTTAATTTAATATCGACGCCATTAAGAATGAGTCTGTTTTGAAATGCGAGATCCAGGTGGGGTTTGCCAATCAAGTCTACAATTCGACTGTTAGACGTGAACTCGCTTCGTTTCGTTAGACCTTCGTTGAAAGGCGTAACCGAATCGAAACTGCCAGCTGTGTCTTTATAAAACAGAGCGGATGTGAGGTGAGATTCTTTTGCTTCCTTTCCATAGCTTAATATAGCTTCTATATAACTTCTGAAAGGATAAGTATTACTAGCCATACTCAGATTTTTTGAATTGAGGGATAACTGCATTTGTGAAAATAAACTATGTAACCAATAATTAACAGGAGCAAGCGGGGCATCAGCATCCACGGTTGTTCCATCCTTTTTTACTATTTGGACCCTGGCATAAATATACGAGCTGGCTAAATCGTAATAATCATCAGATGCCCCGCTTAAGTTAAATTCGATCGGATTAGTATCGTTCACAGAAGACACGGGATGATATTGGACCCAATAACTTTCTTCCAAACTAGTTTGTGTGGGTGGGATTTTGAAAATATCTAGACTATCGTTCGTACTCAAACATGATTGGGGGTGAATTAAACTCATACTGGTTTTTTATCTAAAAATATCTCTCTTCGAAGTAGTCCGTCTCTTGATCTTTGACCGAATAGCCTTTTGTTTTGTTGCTCTTCTCTTTATAGGCTTTTGTGTCCGCGTTGTGTTCAGATGATCAACTGTTTTGTTCAATAATGCGTTACCAGCCTGTCGTACCCTCGTTTTAGCGGCCGATTTGACGTTTTGACCACCTATGACATCTCCCGCTATCTGTAAACCCGTGTTTAACGCCTGTTTACCCACTGTCTTGCCTACAGATGATAGTAATGGCATAACAGCGTTCATTACGCCTCTAAATATTCCACCCAGGCCGGATCCCCGTTGGAATTGAGTTCCCACAAACACAGGTAAGCCAGAACCCACCTGAGATGCGTAGTAGTCTGAATATAACGCTGAAGCATCGCAGAAATGTCTCATGGTGATTATATTAATTAAAAATGTGTTGAACGGCGTTTTCTGAAATGTAACGTCACCACTACTTTTCCGTGTTCGAATGGAATTTTTCGTCCTAAGCTATCTCTTATATCCATTTCCACTGTAAAAAATGATCTGTTTTGTAAAGGAAAATATTTTACATGCTCGAAGGAATGAGTGATGGAATGACCATGTTTTCCCGTGATGGGAACAATTCTCATCAGAGGTACAAAACTATCTCCCACCACATGTGGTTCCACAACATCTGAGTAGATATAAAGAGCTTCTAGGCCCGAATTCATGCTGACCGCTGAGTCGCTTCTATACACTCCTGGTTTATAGAGTCCTAAAGGCAGGGTTAAAAAACGTTGAAGCGTCGGTGAAAGCTCGACCATAACTGCGTCGTGAGTAATATATAGCGAAGCTTTACAACTAATTCGATCATATGTAAATCTAACAGATTTTCTTAAGGCCCGGCTTCGAATTTTTATAGCATCGTTTAACGCGTGTATCAAGGACACTCCATCCTCATAATATCCTTCCTGTAATGGTATGGAAAAAAAATTCTGAATTCCTTCTGTAGATTTGGTTGTAATATTTATTTTGATAGCCTCTGGATGAACGTTATACCAGGAAAATGGGTAAAAAAACTCCACCACACCAGCCTCGTAATCGCCGTTCAAGTTGATTGCATGAGGTAATTTTGTTACATAGTTCGATAAAGTATTTTCAGGATAGTAATCCATAGAACTGTTCGAAGGCAGTGTTAAGTAAAACATACTCGTACTACGCTCTGTTAAATTGTGTTGATGATTTCATTCGTTGCTTCTATTTAATACGATTGCCATGATATAGGTTCGCTGGTTTTAGATCTTTTTCGGGTTGAGGGGGTCTGTATTTTTCTTCTCGCTCGTGGAATCCTCGAGGGGGAGGGTGCTTGGGGCTTCTGCATAAACTCCCATCTTTCTTTATTGCCTATCAATTCCAAAGGCACATTCAACTCCTTTAAACCCATAGCAAACGTCTGCCATCCCTTCGGCGTAAACTGTCTCCGTTGACGTAAAGCATCGTTGACCAGATCTGATATGTTACTGCCTTCGATTAAATTGTCTTTATATATAAGTTCACCTTTCTCGTTCCAGTTCATGAACGGATTAGCTTTTATTCTCTGAATCAGTAACTGGGCTTTTTTGCTCATGGTTTTAGGGACGCTTTGGACAATTTCATTTTCTATCACTCTTCCAATTGTTTCAGATTTGTTCGACACCGGAATGTCTTGAGAAACCATTTTTACGGGTATAGCTTGAGTCTGTTTGTTGTTGTATTGAGATTGAAAGGTAAGATATTTTTGCAATGTATCATTATACATCATTACTTTGTCTCTTTCCGATAAATTATTTCTGCTTAGAATATGCTCCATTTCGTTGTCCAAGTTCTGAAGCATAGTTACAGTACTGTTTGGAGGTGCTTGGGGCTGTCGAAGAGCATGTAACATTCTAGGATCTACTAAGGCCATTTTTTTCATAGTTGCCATAATCACTTAAATATTTTAGAAAGTAAGGGGCCTAAAACAGTTGCTGCGATTGGTGCTAAAATGGCTCCTAAAAATCCTCCTCTTTGTAGAATATCTTTTTTCTTCTTTCTGCTGGTCGTCTTTTTAACTAGTTGCCTAAGTTGATTCTTATGTCGCCTCAATTTGTATATGTGAGACTTACTGAGGGGAACATTACCTTTTAATACATTTAACGCGCATTCACATATACAACTCATTAACTCTTTGTCAGCTCCTTTCACTATATTCTTAATCAAAGGCCGAGTCGCCTTGGACAAAAGTTGTAAAGTATGAGCGTGCTTTCTTAGTCTACGCGACATGACGCCTTCCGAGTATAAAATGATGATGTAGGTTGAGCAACGAACGTTTTTATGATCTTTTCAGGTAAACCTCTTGGACCTCTCCGGGAAAAATTTTACTTCTCAATCTCAAATGGTCTGGAGTATGTTGTTTAAAATCGAAGAGAAGATAACCATGTGGTCTGGAGGTGGCGTCTTTATAGGCTTCTTGTACGAAGCGCCCTTGTCCCGGATACATCTGCTTGGCCAGGTGAGTTATTTGAGAAGCATCTCGGGGGTTTTTAAACAAAATAAGATAATGCGCATTCAAATTGAGTGTCCGCTGTTGTTTGTTCTTGTTAAACAAATTTTGGCTTATATATATCACACTAGCATTTTTATGATGACTTCCTCTAGTAAATAGCTGGGATACCCTTTCGTCTGTCTGTTGCATTAAGTCGTCTATAACTATCAGCTTGTTCTCACTCGGTTCTAACTCCGACAAGCCTTCAAGTCCTTCTATAAATTCTACATTTTTCATATTATCGTACCCGTCTTGCCATTCTCCAAAACACCATATTACTTTCGTCGGGGGTGGGTCGATCATTGCGTTGACTTCATTTAACATCCTCTTTACAAAAACAGTCTTTCCACAACCTGTTGGTCCAGCTACTATACATGTAAACGGGTGTTTCCAAGTGACATCCATTATGTTTTACACATCTGCCACAAGACCCGATTGAATATTTATATAATATCTCCAAATTTTACAACATACATCCTTTGTCACGTGATCACAGACGTGTAAAGTGTACCAATGTAAGACTAACAATCTATGCTTAGTCACTACGCCATCGCTGAACATTGATTTCACCACAACTTTATAGGCTTTCAGAGATTTGACAACATGTATAGACTTGTCTTCTACTCTACAGGGTTGTTTAACATGTTTCGTTATGCCGGCATACAGCATCCACAGCATAGAGATCATATTAAACAATACGGGGGTTTAGGATTGTATTAATAACATTCCTGTGAGATTCAAAAACTTTCCATTGATCATACGTTAACCAAATTCCAATCTTGGTCGGTTTATCGTTTACAAATTTTCTTATATCGATACGTGCTTCGCCATTATACATACAAACTGTCACTTTCACCGTTGCACCGATATCTATTTTTTCGGCCTTTAAACAGGAGGTTATATTAGTCTTGTTGCTATGGATAATCTCCAAACCAGAACGTTGATGTTTCGGTAATGAGATGGATAGGCCTGTTAAGGTGACAATTAAAAAATAAGCCAATGCCCCTATAACTGCATATATCCGATACTTTCGCGCCGTTTCCATAGTGAGAAATGAATGATCATTGATAAAACCTTTGCATTTATGCTTTCTTCATCTCATCGGCGGATACCCACGAATTGAACGACGAAGGCCAACCCTTCCATTTTACTTTGTAGAACATGACATCATTACGTTTCTTTCTATCTAGAATCTTCTCAATATGATAATAATCAGCTTCAGACTTTTTAACTTCTTGTAACTCTTGTTCGTAAAAAGTACCTTTCAACACTTCGTCGTTTAAATCTTTAAGTTTATACACGACGGGGTATCTGGGTATTCGGGTTATAACAACAAAAATTTCATCTGTCCAAGACGGTAGATAGCCTTTGTCAAATATCATTTTGGTTTTACTGATACGAACTTTATCCCCTATTTTGAACTTAAATAGTAACTTATCTCTTTTTAGACGTGGATAAAGACGCTGTCTGACCTCAGATTCATTCAGTTGAGCGACCTCGACCGGAGGCATTCCAATACTTCTATGGAAAGAATTGTTATAACCCTCTATTAATTTAGGCAACGCCTTCAAAAAACGGTAAGAGTTTTTAGTCGTGAAATACCTAAACATTTTTGTTTTTATGGTTCTGTTGAAACGTTCGACTACGCTAGCTTTTGTTTCGTTGTGTGTGTGAAAATGATATATTTCCTTATTTTTTAAAAACTTTTGAAAATGGCGATTAAAGAACTCCGTACCTTGGTCAGTTTGAAGATAAGTCGGTTGTCTACCTTTTTTTAATATTTGTTGGAAAGCTTTGACCATAGTTACACCAGTTTTGTCCTTCACCGGCACAGCCCATGCATATTTTGAAAACACGTCTATACACGTTAGGATATATCTATAGCCTTTATTGCGTTTCTTTAAGTGACTCATGTCTACGAGATCGGCTTGCCATTGTTCATCAATACCCGAGACTTCAACTCTGTTTCTTGCAAAGTTTTTCCTCGTGGGTTTGTGTAATGTATAGGCGTCTTGTTTCTTTAACCATTCTTTTATTTCTTTTACATGTATACGGTACCCGGCTTTTTTAACAGCTCTCTCCAGCCCCCGGATTCCGCCGTAACCGCCTGTAGAGGAATCGGTATAATACAGCTTTTCCAAAACATCATCGTGTGAAGTGTTCATGGCGAAGGTCGGACGAGGTTTAAATAGACGTTGTCGTATACCGTTCATTATAAGTACAAATCAAGAAAACAACAGAATATTAATGGTAATTTTTTTTTATTATCTATTTCTAATACAATAAGACGTAGTAAAAACAACATAAGAAAGACAGTTACTCGTCAATTATCAGCTGACTGTCATCTAACAGTCCTTCATCAGCCAATAATGTTTTGTACACGTGTGTTTTTACATTGTCTATGAAATCACTTGTCTTGAGGTAGCATTCTCTCCAGGAACTGTCCTCATATTGTAGCAGGTACACTGGATGCACATACACCTGGTGATTCGTAGCACATATTGTCTTCACTTCGTCTACCACTCGGTCGTCGTCTAAAGATTCGACGGCTTTACGGAACTCTCTGTCGAATTCGGCCAATACATCCACTCCTTTTCGACGGGAATTCCTCACCTCTGCCAATAAATGTTTCACGTACATATCTTGTACTGTCTCTTTTAAAAATGTTGATCTTTTACAAGATGCTATTATTGTTTCACTGTTCAACACTCTTCTTCTCTTATTTTTGTTTTCAGATTTCGACTCCACTACCGGAACATAATCTTTCTGCATCAGAGGAGGGAATGGTGTTTCAGTGAAAATATGGTCACTTTCCATATACTCTCTCAGAAGGGTGTTGATGTCTAGGACGACATTCTTAAACTTCCCCCAACCTTCTTTGCTGAGCGCTACTCCGTTTTTAGTGGGAAAGGGTTTGTTGTTGACGCCTTTCTCCCATCTCCTAACATGGACAAACCAGAGGCCTTTAAACTCGCCATAGGTTAGATAAACTTCATCGCCCAAGTGGATGGCTTCAGGTGTTTTCTTACCCAGGTGGATAAGTTCATCTATGGTCGATATGTAAAACACCAGCTTCTCCCAGGCTCTTTGCGGCAGAGTGACTTTTTTCTCTTCTTGGCCTCTACATAATTCTACGAATAATGCTTGACCCTCTAAGAAGGCATAGGCTACAATATCGGCGAGAATTGGGAACTTCATGGTGTCTAGAAGAGAGAGATCGCTAGTGACTGTTAAGCTATAGGATACGTCTGCTGACTGAATGAAGACTCCTTTTTCCTCTGGGTTTATAAAGCCTAAATCACCCCCCACGTGACTCTGAAGCTATCAACTTTTCCCATAACTTAAAAACATTGACCCTTGAACTATGTGTAAATAAATCCTTGGTTTTCTCACGATGTTTGCTGGCTTTATCTATTTTCATTTAACATCCTACATGGAACGTGACCCTCATATACCTAACTGACCTAACGGTTATCATGACCTATCAATCACTGTCATCATAACCTATTAATCACTGTCAATTAAACGCTTATACAAGTGTTATTTATTACTTTATATAGATAAAAATGCACTCACTTGCATTCGTTCGTATCTACTGGTCTACTTGAAAAAACTAATCAGACATTTTCATTTGTACCAATAATCACTCGAAGATATTATTAGCGATAAAATACAAATAAACTGGTTTTATTGCCAAAGAAACTTCGAAATATCTTAATATAAGAGCTACTCATAGTTAAACGAGGTAAAAGATGTTACCAAGTCTGTCCAGTTGACGACAGGTTGACGACAGGTAATGTCGGCATTATATGTTATCATCAACTACTTGTAGTTAAAGAGGAGGATTTTACAGTTGAATCATGTGACCTGAATGGTTTGCACTCCTCCATAAACCCAAAGACAGGCAGTACATGTAAATACGCACCATAAAGAGACCATAGACGACTTGAGGTAAACAAATGACAACCGTGTAAGAACACAATTGTGCGTTGTATTGCTTAAATGAAGATGGTTTTTACGGGGTCATGGTAACCTGCTTTTAAATAACGATAACCGCCATCTTATTCTGCCCATAAACTCTGCTTGTAGGGTAAATGTAGAGTAAACTGGCCACTGGTGTAACATCTCTTGATAAGAAGTAGATACCGTATTTTTATATGTACAGGAGAGACACTGTTACAGGTTTACTAGCACTTGGTGACGTACTGCTTCTGATTTGAGCTCTTGTAGCCTATACTTTTCAATGGGGACGTAATAAACCTTGAACCGCGCACAAAGGATCGTTTTCTCATTGGTTGAATTACACGCCTTTGGGAGCACTGTGTTTCCTTGTGTTCAGACATAATGTCCATCGATTTTTACCTGAAAAAATTCTGAAAGGATGATGATTTACCGCTTATTATATTTCGTCACGGTTGATTGGGCAATGTCCGGGTCCAGTCGGCGAACTAATCGAGGCTTAAAAACCTTAAACTTTGTCTCTTCAGAATAACTATGGCACAATCAGATTGATTGCTTTCTTGGTGTTTTAGACGGAGATTGTTTCGTTTCTATGGCAATAGAAGTATACCACCATCTAAAACAAACAAACTTAAGATACCCAGTTATACATAAAACAAGAAAAAAGATACAATGTTTCAATAATAATTATTATAATTATGACACCAAAGCGTCAGAATTCAAACATGAAATGATAAATTGAGAAATGGGTTAACTGTTTAAGAAATAATGGATTGATTCTAAGAGTATACCCTAACTGTAACTACAAGAAAAAAAGTTTCTATTGTTTTATACGAGGACCAAATATTCAGAAATCAAAAAGCAGCAACCTTCGTGTCTGAATCGTGATTATCATTCCATTTTAATAATGGACAGAAAACATCCCTTTCAATCACTATTACACTTGGATAATTTTACATTTAGGTCACCAATCAGCTAATACAACCAACACACATTTAGGTCACATATGATTTGATGTCTCTTTCTTTTTAGTGCTCAAAGAAAATGTTTGAGAGACGATATCCTCACACTTACTCCTACTTTAGTGAGTAGCCTGGCGATATCGCGTTGACTCGTCAAAATTAGCTCAATTTGGAAAGTTTTCCTGTAGGTCAGATAAAGATTGCAGCAAACAATGAAGCTTATTTTATCGTCGATTGGCTGATCTCACTTCAATCGCATAAGATCAAAGCCACGAGCATCTGAAATTCGACATGAGTTTGCATGCAATTCTCACAATATTTTGTCCGTCGACTTGATTTGACTGTCTTTGTGCAATGGGGAATGTGTTGCTGATGACCATTGTGTTATCGATCAGGCTGCTCTTTTATTTGACAGCTACAATGATAAATGATTTTCTATCTACTTTGCGAATTTATGTGCAATATTTCAGATAGGTATTGGGTCTGTTTTCTGTATTCAACTTCAGTCGCATTATTAGTTGTCGATAACTTCATTGACCAATCAAATAACTTACAAGGAAAATGCCAACATGAAACTGTTCACGATACATGCTACATAGAATTCGTCCCAAAGCAACTGAAATTCGACATGAGTTTGCCTGCAGTTTTCTGAACATCTTTGTCGTCTGTCTTGATTTGATTACCTTTGTGCAATGGGGAATGTGTTGATGAATATGATCATTGAGTCATTGGTTAAGACGCGCATGCGTACTCTTTTATTTGACAGCTTCAATAATGTATGATTTTCTATCCACTTTGCGAGTTTATGTGCAATATTTCAGATAGGTATTGGGTCTGTTTTCTGTATTGAACTTCAGTTGCATTAGTAGTTTTCGATAACTTCATCGATCAATCAAATAACTTACAAGGAAACAGCCAACATGAAATGAGTATAAGTTATATTCGCTGTTCAAAGCGGACACCATACATACTATATAGAATTTGTCCCAAACGAAGTGGAATTCCTTATTTTGTGGCAATGCTTTTTTCCATTGCCCAATGTTGTTGGTTAGAGTTAAATATCATTCCGAGTTTTTAAAGTTGTTTTTGGACTGATTTGAACCCGCGACCCGCAGAGGGGAAGTCTGTGTCGGGTTGAGAGACTGCGGCCTTGCCGAATGAACCAAGGAGGGCCCTTTCTTTACAAGAGCGCTGGAAATGGAAATATCCAATAATTTTATTATTAAATTTATTAATATTTTGTTTCAATAAATTTACAATCTCTTTGGATTTAACCAGACTCTGATATCACATACCTCCTGTCGACTCGACATGTTAGCCAAAAATAAACAGCGGCCATGTTTGAGCTGGGTAAAATATACCACAATGCCTTTGTAAACAGTTTGAATCAATAGTCAACATTAACAGACTAAATACGTCTATCTTGAGTTACAACGGAAACACATCGAAGCGATAAAATTGCGGTGCATTTTGTCCCAGAGGATCGGGATAATATTTACTCCATGAGTACCTGGACTATGCAGAACATGCCGCTAGGTGGCGTTGATTAAAAAGAATACACGCGGATGGATACATCTCTCCTATACACACAAGGTCATATGTCTTTCCAATTCAAAATATATCATACACATTTATATCAAAATACCAGCAACTTTTTAACAAAACATCGATAATAAATGAAAGTTACATTGGAGCCGCTATTGTGAAGTATTGTGAGTAATTGTGAGTGAGACAATTTTATGGTATTGGACTTAGATTGAATAAGTCTGTCCATTGTAGACAAAGTTTTTTAACGTTGACAAGTTCTTGCATATTATATGAAAAACAGTACTTTTGTTTTTATTCAGATTTCAGATCTTACAGGTGATTTTCCTTTGTCTATATCCTAGGAGACAAACCAATGATGCTAGGCCAATTGAAATATAATTATTCTTTGTCTGTGATGGTTTATGGGTATTGATGTTATTCAACACGTAATCTGCTGTATGTGTCTTAAATAATAATATTTATTTGTTTGTAAAAAATCAAATATATTATTTCAAACATTTACGGTTGTGATTTTGGTGGTTTCGAGAACTTTGTCAATGGTCAGTCCAAGCTCTTTATGGTTAAAATTCGATGCTATATTCAGGGACCTTTCGGTATGTATATTTTGATAGTAGCCTTTCAATTCAAACTCTCGTTGGTCCAATGTGTTAGAGCATAGCTATATTATAATAACCAGATTGGCTATAAAGTGCTATGCGCTGCGCAGTAGAAAAAGGCACAATAGTCCGTCAACTAGCTAAATGGCGGACAATAACATTAACGTTATATTCCAGAACGAAGCTAACGCTTGGCAAAAGTGTCTTGCAATTCAAGACATAGGCCCTACTAAAGCCACTTGTAAACGTTTGTCTTGACGGGCATGCCATTTTTTACAGCACATACCGCTTGAAATTTATTCTATTCTGGAAAAAATGGCAGAAAAGTTCACATTAGACTAGAAAAAATCAACTAGCAAGATGGCGACTAGCCGGAAGTCGCTTGTCATTAGCATATCTAGTTATTATATAAGGATACATATGGATTAGAGTGCCACAGAGAACTATTATCAATGCGGCGCTGGTTCAAAACACACTCAGACCTAATAAAAATTGACAAAACTCTGAGTGGATTTTTTTACTCGTTCGCCGTATGCGGAAGAGTTGTCAGGTACTCGCCGTAGATCGGGTTTCCTCCAGGCAATGAGCCAGGTTTTCTTTCTCAATGAACCTGGCAACACTGTCATATAAGCCAAATAATGTTGAGTGCGCCGTAAAACAATAATCAATCAACTTTAACCTTTACAGTTGCCATTTAGATAGATGTAAGAAATTTGTCACTGATCAATTAAATCTCTTTGTGTTTCACATTCCACGCTATATTCAATAGGTGCCTTTCGGGACCTTTTGGCAAATAATAGTTTCAGTCTTTAGAAGGTATCAAGTGTTGGCAATTTTTTTCACAACCGCATTCACTATATTCTGTGCTTCAAGGATTTCCCCACAGGGTGATAAGTCAGTCGAGAAGATCTAATTAACTTCCCTCCAATGAATATATTCCTGATGAAATTATATTCCTTGTTTCCAAATCAACCAACACCCCTCCATTTAGACTTCCGGTTAGCCGAGACAAGCCAGACAGTGTAAAAAAGCGGCCATTTTTAATCAGAATAAGTACGAGAACTTTGCCTAAAGCTATATGGCGCCAACAGGCATTCATAAAATATGCATGTTGTATTAAGTTGTCCTATATATGGAAGGGGAAAAGCACCAGCATATAATTTATATTTTGGTTCTATTTTACGTCGCTTGTTTAGTTTTTCAGTCACATCTTCTTTGCAATATCAATCAATATTAAAAACCGTCTTTGTAAAGAGTCAAGCTACAGTAAACACTCTATGATTTAACCAATTAAAACATAGATTCACTATGAATGTACATCAGGCATCACCATTGGTCAACATAATGATACATTATTCGTATTTTAATATTTGTGTACTGATGCCCTACGGCAAACAGCCAGTTTAAAAACACTAAAACACGAAGGCACAGAGAAAGTCTTATTGCTGAAAATGACCATGGAGGCAAGTTTCTAATTGTGTTAAAAATGAACATATCATTTAGACCTTTATAACCAATCATAAATTGTTGTAATAAACTAAAACCCATGATATTAAATTAGGTTAATGACAGACACGAGCTTGACCATAGTCAGTAGAATTTCCAGGAACATTGTGTAATACATTGACAATGCTCACACACCTTCAGCTATGGCAAGAGTATCGGTACATTGAGATTGAACCCCACAGGACAATAGGCAAAGAAAGTGAACATTTTGGTTCTACTAAAAACACTCACGTACAAGACAGACAAGGGAGTTTAGCCCTGACCAGTTTATCTTTCAAACACTTGTTCTAAGCAATAACTGACCACTGGGACAAAGATCTAGCCATTTTACTTTGAAGTAGTTTGTATTCTCCAACTATAATCTTGGCCATGACGAGACTGGAATTTGTTACGTGCGCTCGTAACATAGATCAACAACCAAATTATTGTTAACTAAAAACCCAAAAGTCAGCTTACAAATGAACCAACAAACGTAATTTCAAAATTAAAAACTATTTATTTAAATACAAAATAAATAAACTAAACTAAATAAAATACTTATTGTTTGAAGAGTGTTTTTTTACCGTGGTCAGTCCCGTCCCATCACATCCAGCGTTGATCCCGATTAATACACAATGACAAGTCACAATCACAAAACCCGTTATGATAAACCTTCTCACTTTTAACACCGTTCTCACTTAAACGTTCTCCAGATATTTACAAATGTTATCCAACTTAAATTATTTCCTATATGTTTGAATTAAGTGTAGTATAACCGTCTGAACGGTTTGGGGTCCCGTAGAGTTCGGCCCAAAAAAAACCCAAAGAAGGGTGACCAATAGTAGATTGCAGTTTATTGCTAAGGTCATGAGAATTAAGAGTATCAATGAAAAAATGAAGGTTTTCCAACGTATGCTGCCAAATGATAAAATGTCTTCCAGATATCGAAGGTAAATGAAAGGTTGTTTGTGACATTTGCGAAGAATATCACTCTCCCATTCAGCCATAAAAATAAAGTTAGGACTAAAACGTTCGTTTTTCCCATATCACATTCTTTGATTATCTTAAAGATCACCCAACTAAATTCCAAATCATTACCTTTTAAGCTAAGCTTTAACAATTCGAAAATGTCTTTGAAATGCTGATTTTATAGATTTTAGACCCAAGTCTATGTCAATGTTTGTATACATAGACTCCACACCCAGAGTAACTAAAATCGCTTCATGTGGGAGGATTTTTTTAGACAAGCTGGCCAACAGATCATCTATATTTTTGAGAAAGCTAGGATGCCGACTCGCTATAGCTTTTAGATAGTCATCAATTAGTCGGTGATTTAAAAACTCTCGCCGTTTTCTATTACATATTCCTGTTGTTTATTTAATTGTTTACTATACAATGTTTCTTCAAATCAAACACTTATCTTGGCTTCTGATAAAGTACAAACAAATACATGGAATGAACAATCATTGCATTCAGTAATTGGTTTCTCTAGCTTGTTGTAGAAGCTATTTACTGAGGTAATGGAAGAACTATTTACTTAGGCGGAGACAATCAATAAATTAACCCAATCACCACTGTGTATTTTTCGCTATATAAACAGTTTGGGTAAAGTAGTTAATTGAGTTCTGGGATATTGTGTAGACTGGGATTCCCTCTTCTGATTAGAATCCCGAGATTATAATTTGTTTTTATTTTAAAAAAAGAAGACGACTTTATTACAAGTTATCCCTTGAAAGGTGTAAATTTCAAAAGGCAAGTGTCTTTTCAAAAAAAAAAAAAATATATCTATAATTTTTGGGTGCAATTTTTTAAAAGTAGAGTTGAAAACAATGCCTTCGGCAAACTTGTCTCAATGCGACGATGTGTGATGACACTTTTTGTGTCTTAGCCATACTCTGATAAATAATGAAGTGTCGGAGTAACCTTGAATACACATATAACCCACAAAACATCATCATGAATATTCATAGAATCGCATGATTCTGACCGGCAGGTGGAGTTCCAATACGAACTTCCGGTTCTCAGAGCCTAGCCAGCCAGACTAAACCGGCACTTATTGTCCTGGTGAATTATATAAAGTGTGTCACTTCAAGAAAGACGCCTAAGGACAGTCACAGTATTCTCCTCCAGATCAGGGGAAATTTCATTCAGTTAAAATGGTTTTTGATATTTTGTACTGATCTGGACTTTTGGGTGGCATGATTGTTTTAAAGTATCTCCAAATCATGATCATGGCTTTCTATTGTTTGATAACTTAGGTTATCGGGCTACATTATGAAGAAAAAAAGGTTTTATTCGGTGTAAAAATAAAAAGCGTGACTAAACAGTTGCATGCTAAGACTTAATTTTTCAGCTTTCATGACGTCCCTCGTTTACATAGGTTGTTTGATTAAGCAGGGCTTTACTGATGGGTCATTTAGTCTGGCGACAAGATTGTCCCTAGATCATGTTACTTTTGAATTTCTACCAAATATTGGGTTAGTAGTTTCTTACATCTGATGTAAATGAGAAGTGGTGTTAATATAGGCCGTAGGCCTGTTCATCAATCCAATTTCATTTCATTGAAACAAGATATTGTTTTAACTAAACTATTTTAAATGAAAGCTTAAAACGCGCAGGATGTAGGCACATGAGGATTAACTTAGGACAACAATCAGTTACATAGATTTCCCATTTGCGCATTGGCCCAACGTCTTAATCAAGTTGAATGAAGCGTACTCGATGGCCCAATCTTGGACAAACAATACTATGTTGTGCCAACCTGTTGCCATAACAATGACCAATAATAGTGGTCTATTTAGTCCACCATAGCTATGCTATCTTTGGTATAACGTCGAGTAAGCTGATAATTCAAGTACACGATAAGGTTTAAAAAAATATTTGGCTGTTAGAGAACTTTTGAATGGGAACTTAAGAAGTTTAAATCGTTTTAGCTGATAGAAGTTCGATGGCTTACTCTTTTTGTTTAGACATTTTATGAATTAATTGATGTATTCAAATTTTAATTGAGGAGCGTATAAGGACACAAAGAGACCAGGGACCAGGGGCCGGTTGTCCAAAAGAAAATAAGCTTAACGGCAGGCTAGATGACGTTCCGTCACCAAGGATTTTCTCTCTTTTGGCATGATGTTTAAACTGCCGTTTAGCTTAATTTCTTATAAACAACCGGTCACTGTATACCTAGGTATGAGTGTCATAACGCTTGTAGATGGAACCCGCTTCAGATTAAAACTCATCGTTAATAAACATTTCCATTGAACTAACAGTTTTCAATTTCAAAAGAATCGCTGACATCAAAGTAGATAAAAATTGAAAATCGACAAACAGCCGGATATGAAACTACTACACAACAAAAACAACAAAATAAACAAAATGCTTTTGATTATACTTTATCAGCGAAGTTTTAAATGCCGTTGTCACGCCCTTTGAAATGTTATCCAATGGCAAAGCCTTGAAGCATATCGCTGGGTGGTATCACGTTTCTAAAAGTTCTGCCTGGAGAAAGCTGCTTTTTGGATCTCGCTTCACTGGACGAAAAAGCTCCGAGCATTTACAGATATTATTGATTTCGTCAAGATGTTAAGATGTTTCACTTGGTTGGTAGAGTCGTCCGGTAGATCCAGGAGCACAGTTGTCTGAGAGTTACTGTAAATATTCTAGCACAGCGTTTCTTTACTATTGTTTCATACATTACAGAGTAAGGGAGAAAACTCTTGAAATCGTACCACTCTTCTAGCCTCCCTATAATTCATTTGGAAAGTGCGCATTGCAAGAGACCTTTCGATATTACATTTTGATACATTGGTTGGATTGTTATGCTGTACTCAAAACGATTTCACTTATATTGTGGCGTTGCAAGGTTTAGTGGGTAAGGAAACCGAGTCCTTTACTTTGAAGGAACACAAGACCTTCGACGAGTACCATACAACTTTTCAACATTCCACGATCGAGTAAAAACCACTGAATTCTTCTGACCAGTTTGGATTTGAACCGACGATGCATCGATATGACTTGTTGGATTGAGATACTATCGCTTTTTCGACTGAGCCACCGAGGACCCCCAGTGTATACACTTCGAAGGCTTGGAAATATTTCTGAATATTTGTATTATCTGACCCATGGTTCATTAGCACAAAGTTGTCATTGCCCTGTTTAGATAAGACGAATACCACGTTTGAGTATTTACGAAAAGGATGTTTGAAAACTATAAGCATCAAAGTACGGCAAATGTATATGGAGATTTTGGATTGGGGAAGCCCGGGTGATATTGAGTCACCGTCAACATTTGTTGACGACAAAATGAATTTAAAAATCACCAAGACTATAAAATGGATGCAATAGAATACTGTTGATAATGCCTAATCGCTGAAAATTTACAGGCGTTGGAAATTGTATCCCATTAGTGTGAATCAATAAGCAGACCACATATGTAGATAATGTCTCTTAAAGCCCGTTCTCACTGCGCGATTTCTTGTACCGACTTGTAGCATGCGATTCATATGAATGCATTTGATTGGTTGACAAATCGAATCGACCAATGAAAAGCATCCATTTTAGTCGCATCCTACAAGTTGGTACGACAACTCGCACAATGAGAACGGGCCTTAACTGCTCTGCACGCAGCACTTTGAGTTAACATCTTTTGTAAACAATAATTCAACTGGTGAAAAGCTTCGTAGTGTTTGGGACAACTTAAAATTATCGTTTTCTGTACCACTAACATGGTAGAAATATAAACGACGGAACGCAGGCAAATACAACCAATTTCAGATAGAACTGCTGGTCAACTTTCCTATATATCTGTCCGGAGCCATTTGACTTTGATTTGACGTTCTGAAGATATCACACTAGTATTCGACATCGGGCGCTGTTTGTTATGTAAATTCTATTTTATACTGCTTGTGTGTATTTACTGTTCATTGTGCCTATAAACTTTTATTTAGTTTACTTGGGTTCAATTTCCAATTGAAAAAAAACAAAAACTCTTCTCAACTATAAAACTAGTAAGAAATGGTTGAAACTCTCTTTAAACGTGGGTTACATATTAATGATAAAAAAATTAAGGCAACACCACATAGTAAGTTAGAGCTTTCGACACCTATACCAGTGTCTTCGTCAGTTACACTTGACGAAGACACCGGTTGTCAAAAGCTCGTGTTGTTCAAAAACAACTAACTACTTGATGTCTTAATTTGTTTACATCATTAGTATAAAACTAGTGTTGGAAAAGGGAGACCACCTTTCTCCCTTGTGCTTGCTGTAGTGCTATTAAGTAAAGCTGGGTTGAGTAGTTGCATCATGAACCCTGGGATCGAACCCACAGACATAATTGTAGGGTCGCCTGGACAAAAGCACATAACTCTATAAATGAGAAGAGCAGATTTCAGCTGATTCCCGCAGGTTCGATTCCAGATTCTGGTGTCCCTCAAAATCGGTAGAAAAATTTTGCCCATTTTTCAAAGAAAGTATAATTCCAAAATCAACAGAACTGTTAAAAAGAAAATGAAACGTGGCAAAAGTGTTTACATAAAATCGGCCAGTTAATGCTCCCAGGTTTATTTTGTCTTGTGAAGTGAAATAACGTTTCTCTATTCTATATTGAGCTTTGGGAAATATAAAGATCAAAGCAAACGCAAAGTAGGTTGTGTATCTGGAATCCGCTGGCGATATTAAGTGATCATAATCTTTTTTGTTGCACAGTTTTCAATTTCAAAGGAGTCGCTGAAAATAAAACACACAAAAATAGGGAAAACCCAAGGGCTTTCAAATGGATACAAAAACCTACATGTATTGTAAGTAAAGATTTAAATATCATCACATTGTGGACAAGATCAATTAGGTAGATAAAGTGTATATTAGTTTTGCCTCAAAGACATTGTACTTCCAGAGACCAACAAATGTGCGTTTACCAAAACGTGTTATTCTACAAATTATGAAAATAGCACTATGATAAGATAATAGGGCCTGGGAGTCTACCGAGGGATTTCTTGATACCCGGTGACAGATGACGTTTTTTCATGACGTTGTCAGTTCGATTTACGTTTTTTGTTCTTAAACGTCTTAAATGAGCGTCATATTCGAACGATAAAGGCTCCTCGCATGCGTAATGAAAACGCCAGTGACAGGAAATTTGTGGAATGGTCACGTTTCTCCCGCTCCCTATAGCCAAAGTAATGCAGTAAATTTGGGAACATGAACGAATACTCTTTGATTGATTGGGTGGGTGTGAAATTTGTATTTAAAATTTAGTCATTTATGTGTTTAGAATTGCCCAGACTCATTGCAAGGAGGAAACCTCTGACCTTCGGCTAGTTCCTGGCAACTCTTCCAAATACTGCGACGGAATGAAAGATCCACTCAGAAATATTTCCATTTTTATTTAGTCTGACTGTGATTCCAACCCGCGCCGCATTGATGGAAGGTCTGTGTGGGACTAAGGGATGATCACTCTAACCCACTAGACCACCGAGCCCCCTCCATTATTATAGCAGATCACGTCCCTTTAACAACGTTGCTGAAATCAGCTATTATGGTTACATGTAGATCAACGTCCAGGCGCTGTAATCAGTTGTATTGTGAACGTATTCATTCTTTGTTGAAATTTGAAAGAGAACCGTTGAAAGTAAAATTAACATAGATAGGTAAATACAAATGTACATCAAAAACGTTTTTGGCGACTTCGTAGAAACTATGAAACAAAACTATAGACGAAAACAAGAATCGTTTTGTGTGTCTCGACAGGTTATGTAATTGCAGACAAAGAGGCTTCGTTTATCACCTGTGAAATTCACAAACAAAATGGTCGTTGACATTTCCATGTATGCATGGGAAAAAATGATATTGAAAAATTTTCATGAAAAACAAAAACACTGATTGATCTTTTACGCCGTATTTTCTCACTTGGATGGATAGCCGTTTATTGGGAGATGGGGGCGAGGGACTAAGCACATCTTCGCAAGCCAAGTTAAAATCTTCATGTCCCCATTCCGTGTTCTACCTTGGCGGACTACTCCACTCCAACCCGTAAATCGAACAGCGCTTGGCCAATCAGCACTCGTTAAACAAAAGTTCAAGGTGTACACAGCCGCAATAACGTTTTTTTTCGGTGTAAGTGCCCGAGGATTTGATAAGCTGCGAGAAGTTTTACTCGCTTCCAATCAAAACGAGCTGTTCGATTTACGGGTTCAAGTGGAGTAGTCCGCCAAGGTAAAACATGGAATGGGTTACATGAAGATTTTAACTTGGCTAGAGAAGATGGACTAAGCACGGAATGATCTTTTTTTAAAAGCTTAGAATGGTTAGTACTGGCGATCCATTAATGTAAGAATTTTGTTTGGTGGCGGTCTATCGGCTATCCTTAAAAAGCTCTTCCGTTTCAGCAGCAAAACCCTTCCAGCGTTTAACCCCTAATAAAAAAAGATTCGTAAAAATGAAAAAAGCTCGTTTGCTGATCTTTTTTCTGAAAGACAAAAATGTTTAAACCCCTTGTTGCACGCTGATGACTGAGTCATCGACCCCCACCCCGAATACTTTACTGGAAATATCCGCGAGTAATACATGTATAATATAGCGGTAAAAATCAATATATGTTATTTAACTATTTTTTAGTTCCGTAGCATGAAAAATTATTCGAGGATGGAGGGAAAGCAAACGTAAACCCCATGTTTGTTTGTGAACTTCACAGGTGTATGTTTGTCTGTAATCGAATAACCTGTATAATTACACAATGCGATTTCTGTTTTTTTGTTTTTTTTATTTTTGTTATACTTTCCGTATTGTCGTCAAGGAGACTTATCACCTGTCTTTTCTTCAACCTCTCTGTTCGTGTTGATTTTGTCCTGTATAAACATTTATCTTTTGAATTACACTATAGGCGCCAAACCATTGCATTTAGGTCGCTCGGCAAACAAATAAAATTATCTATTGGATAACATCCAAAACGGTATAAAATCTTGTTCGCGTGAGTGTAAATCCATCAGATTTGAAGGATCATTGACGACAGAAAGATGACACAAGTTCGTTCTCTGGGTATCATTGGGGCGATTTGCCTGATGACAATTCCACGTTCTGAACTTTCAATTATTTATGATGGTGAGCAGAAAACTGTAAAAATCTTTTACCATGTTTTGTTTTCTGTATATGTCAAAGTGTAAGCTCTGTAGTTTTAGTTATATCTAAATAGTGTTTACTTTGAGGAAGCATATAATTTGCAAGCTTCGAAAATTGTTCCGTAGTCCATAACCGATTGGTAGAATTGATGGTTGTTGCTCGCATGTCCAGTGATGCCGAAATAAGAACACACGAGGGACCATTTTTCAACAAAGTGTAGCCCCAAAATAAAATGAGAATACTGTTAAACTCATTGTCTAAATGACACTAACAAATTATTAAATGCTCAGCTTGATAAAACGTGAACGTTATTGATTTTCTGTGAATGAAGATGTTGTTTATTTCTTTTATACGCAACCAAGGATGAACACTAATGACGATTTAAAAATATTCAACGTAAATTTGCTTTGAATAAGTAAAACTCACTTTTCTTAAAATAATATATTCATTTTGTATGTGTTTTTTTAAGAAACCGCCGTCAGTGAGCCACTAAAGCCAACAGGTAAACCCTAAAAAAATATTTATACATTTTTTCCTTCAAAATGTAAAAAATGTTCGAATCTAGTGACGATCTCGAATATGCGAGTCGGTGATATCAAATTTATGAAAACTGAAGTAGTGAATTTAGTTTATTCCGAGCAATTGGCGACTCACGAATTGAAGATAATATTTATTCTTTGGAAAGCTCTACTCGTGAGCAAAAACTGATACCTTAAAGTGGTATGAGCTGCTGAAATTATTGGCCATTCTTCTCAAGACGTATAATTCAGAAGCTTTTTAGTGCTCCTAGTCTCGAAAATGTACGATAAAGTATTGTTTTGAACTAACTTTGGCTTAGAACGAATGAAAGGTCGTCCCGGTTATTTAAATTTTGTTGATTTTTCGAAGGCCACATACTGTATGGATTTTCGAGACTAGAAGCACTAAAAAGCTTCTGAATCATACGTCTTGACAAGAATGGTCAATAATTTCAACATTCTGTTTTAGCTTCAAAATATAAACAATTTGGCAGCTCTTGCCACTTTAACGGGTTTGGTTATAATTCGGAAAGGTCTAATAATGCACACATTAGCAAATCCTTAGATTATTTGACTTTGGGGACAGAAGCCGTTTTATAAACTCAGAATGGAAATGAAATTTTGTACATGTATTTTGCTGTGTCTAAAAATTGTATTTACTATTGTTTGTATAAACGAAGAACCAGCCGTGAAAATTGCCACACTGACACCGACAACTGGTAAGCAATGTTTTCGTATGTTGTAAAATGATAGCCCATAAATGATAGAGGAGAATGAAACACTTCAAATCATGTTAAAAATTTCACTTGCACATTATAAAAGTGCATGAGAGCAGATGGTTAATAAACGTTAAAAAAGACATACATACATGTGCTCTCTCTGTTTAACCTACACAGATATATATGAGTGTTTTTTTTCTGATGTTTTTCAGAATAACAATTTTTGGGCATTACAAATGTGCATCTTCAAAATTGCACTGAAGGACCGATTAATGTATACAGCAGAGGGGTAAAGTCGCTCTAAATTATTCATTCAAAGGAAAAAAATAAGCGGACCATCATCCAATTTATTGTTTTGTTTGTTTTCATTACTATTAATCTTTTTCTAGCAATAAAAATATTTCTAAAACCAAAACAAAAGCATACACACGCAACTTAATGGAAATATTGTAATATTGAAATTTGAAGTAGATTTTTTAATTTGATTGGTCGTTTTATGTGGACATATTTTATTCTCCTACATCTTAAAACTCAAAACACAAAAGGCGCTTAAATATTATTTATTATATTATTTCAGATGGAGGACGTCGAAGGGGCTGTAAAATCCGGCCATCTGAACGTGAGTGAAACACTAAAAATTTCAAGAGTACATTGTTTAGTTTTCAATCGGGTGGTTGCCTTAAAAATTCATATGTTCTGTGGTCTGGGCAGTGGGACCAGGTCATGAATATGGAAAAGACTCAATCGTTGGATGTTCCGGGGCTGACAGCTGAATTATGTCAGATGTAACGAGGACATCCAATCCTTGGATGTTCCGGGTCTCACAGCTGAATTCTGTCAGATCTAACGAGGACATCCAATCGTTGGATGTTCCGGGGCTGACAATTGAATTATGTCACGAGGATACCTAATCTCGTGCTATGTGTAGGGGGATGACAATTGGATTCTGTCATATCTATCAAACAAACTGAACCATTTGATGGACAAGGGTTGACAAATATGTGTGCCACAGTAAAATGTCAAAATTATTTGGATCTTAAAGTGGCATGAGCTGCCAAAATGTTGATATTTTGACGTTAAAACAGATTGTTGAAATTATTGGCTATATTTCTCAAGACGTATAATTCAGAAGGTTTTGAGTGCGTCTAGTCTCGAGAATGGACGATAAAGTATTGTTTTAAACCTACTTTTGCTTAGAATGAATGAATGATCGTTCCGGTTATTTAAATTTTGTTTACTTTTCGAACACTATGTCGGTTCATTTAAGCCACATACTGTATGGAGTTTCCTCATTCCAACTCCAATCATTTAGTTCTTCAATGGCCTTTAAAGCCTCTTACTGTCGTGACGATCAGAAATTATGAAAAAAGTGTGAATTTTGAATTTTGGCAGCTCATGCCACTTTAAACTTGCCTCATACCCACAGTGATCTTTTTAGTGGTTAATTGAGACCCACTAATACTTTAAGCCGGCAACCATTGCACTATAACATGTTGATTAAGAACAGAATCCGAATAGTACTTGATTAAAGAGAAAATGTGACAAAATGACCTTTATGTTCCAAACATTACTGAAAATCAACGTACTTTGGTAACGTATTATATTTACCAATGTTTTGGCAGGATATAAATTTGGAATGGGAAAGTTTAAACCTTTTTTAAAGAGAGTGCTACTTATTTAAGTCGTTACTGGTGGCTTATTTTTCGTCACTATTTTCCCTGTGCCCGTGTGTTGTAGGGTTAAAAATATAAATAGTTTGCAGACTTACAACAAATTTGTATCTTAAGGGTTTCATTAATACTATGCTAGCACAAATGTCCCTAAGCTTTTTTATTGTTATTTCTTCTAGAAGTATCCGTTATGCTTACTACCACTCCAATACCGACAACAGGTGAGTAGACTTTTTGACACGATTTAAATTTGAACCGCTCTAAATTGAACGTTATTTATTTTAGCTAGCTGTTGTTTAATTTTCTATTAGCAAAAAACGACATACTAGCCTTATTTACTGAGATTTACATGCAGATTTTCTTTCAAAGTTATTTCCCCTTTTCTCTGTGTTTTAGAACCATTTGTGACTGATGCCACAACGAAAAAAACAGCTAGTAAGTAGAATATTTTCAGCTTCATCAATATTAAATATAAACATAGATACATATATATATTTAGTTGAAGCGAAGTATTTTTTAGGGAAAAGCCGCTTTGTAAGATTGTGATTTTCGAGATTTGTGTAAAAGTTGCTGCTTATACTTGCAAACGGGGCTAATGTTTTCAATACTACAACAATTATCAACAAATTGGTTTTTCTTTAATTTTTGTTTTAAATCTAAAGCCCCTTTGAATTAATTTTTTTTTAACAATAACGTTTTCAAACATATCAGTTGTGTATTTCAAATCTGAGCAAATATGTGGGATAAAGACATGTGATCGACCGACTTGAAACGTAATGATGTCACCGGGATGTTAAAAAAAAATTTCGTTTACAAGCCCCCGTTGCACGCCTGTATACTTTTCTGTGCAGAATAATTCCGTCGGCCATGATTGATCTGGGGCAGTGGTTGATACATCCTTACTGACGTTTAATGATGGAATTCTTTTTGATTTTTACACCAATGATTCTTGGTGCCTGGGATTGTTTGTAGACTCCTATAAATATGCGTATTGTTTCAAGAAAGCCCGATTCATCTGCGAAACTGATCAATTGTACAACGTAATGATATAGGAAAGAAAAGAAATTTCTGAATTCAATTTATAATCAAACATTGTTAGTATTTTTTTTATTTCGTTTTGCGTCATTAAGTTATTAAAAATGTCACCACCTCTTCCCGAAGATGAACATATTGCTTGCTCTGCGCGGTAAAGGGCGGCTTCTCATCGTAAAATATACATTATTGTTAAATATTTTAATGGTGTTTCTTTGAGCATTATATATATTGTTAGGATACCATGATATGGCAAGAGACAACATTTTGGGTTATTCGGTTGCCATAGCAACCGTTGCTATGGAGCCAAATCCAGGTTTTGATTGACTGATTGTTTGCTGTTTTACACCGCGTTCAAGATTATTTCACTTATATGGCGGCGTTGCCAGTTTTATTGTGAGAGGAAAACGGGATCTATGTCCGGAGGAAACCCACGACATTCCGGTGGTAACTGGCAACCATCCCACATAAGTTGTTTGAGTGAAAACCTAATCAGAAAATTTCCATTTTTTTGGGACTGAGTGGGATTCAGACCCACGATCCATTGTTCTTGGTTTTGAAGGTTGTATATTAAATGGATTTGTGCAGGGAGTGTAGAAGTCTGAACTAAAGACATGAAGATGTACCTTTAAAGAGAATCTATATATGCATTATATGTCAAAAGTGTTAAGGAAATAAGGCCTTTATAAGAAATATTTTATATTTACGTGGTGGAAATATACGGTATTAAGAAATATGCTAATTTAACTTTCCATCTGTTTCCATAATTTTTGGATATTCATTAGGCAGTTTTAGTCTTCCTGCACAAAACAATAGTTTGCGGACACCACTTTTTTCCGTGGCTGTACGTTAAAACCCGAAAGATTGACCTCCCCTGATTGACCTAGAACCCTCGTGTAGGCGCTTACGCAATGTCACACAACTGCAGTTTTAAATTTCGCAAGACGTTTATATAGATATTTAATCAAGAGGAATCAAAGAAATATCGATTTTGAAACCGTGAATATAGTTTTCTACACCATACATAAAACTAAAACAGTTCTATGCACCAACAACCATTCAAACCCGCTGTGGCCTACATACAAGATTCAAGATTTATTGCACGAACACCCGACAAGGGCAGATTACACAAGCCAGAATAATCAAACTGTAAACATTAACAAACAAACAAAAATGTATAGGTATGAAATACATAGTTCTGAATGAAACTGTACATATATATGCAAATGTCTAGTGTTAATTCATATAATCATAGACAATTTCAAAGCTGCAATGATTATATTGCATTTACTGTGCAGACATTTGCACAAGTGAATTACCATATTTCATACACTATCATGAGATCTGGGAATATAAATAATAGAAAATAATTAAGGCTGTAAGGCATTGTACCATTTAAGTAATGATCTCGTAACAAGGTTTATACAATTTTAAGTCACAGGACATTATCGCTATAAATTTGTCAATATTTGAGAGTGACACAAAGTTTGGGATGATCTTCTGTAATTGTCTGAATAAAACCTGTCTGGTGTTGTCTAGCCTGCTGCAGGACATGACAAAATGTGGTTCGTCTTCAACTAGATTGCATGTCAAACAAATGCGTGCGTTTGCGGTAACGGGGGTCTCTGGTGGCGTCCAGTCTATATTTTAGCTTGTGGTCGCTTAAGAGTAATTTTGTAAAAACGTCCTTGCAGGTTGGTTTGTGCACAGAAAGATTCAAATTTAATTTCAGATTTAAAAAGCCGATAAGTTTTCGTTTTATTTGAGGTCGTATTGCTGTCTTATAACGATTGGTTAAAAAGTTGATGATAATAATTGTCTAGTGAGGTTGGCAAAGTTCTACATGATACAGAATTAATATTTGAGAATTTAAGTACGTCGGTAAGAATCGTTTGAGCTTATGAAGCCATCGCTAACATGTAGATAACAGCGCGGAGAGGGGGGGGGGGGGGGCGCTAGTAACGTACTAAACAAGTCAGAAATTACATTTCAGGCGGGAAATGTGTGGGATTCACTGCTTTATTTATAGTTGTGACAGACCGATGATGACTTAATAAATGTCGAAATATTGAGCCAATATCTAGTTTTCGTTTTCCGGAATAAAACTTTTTAATTATTGTAATTAATCAGTGGAACTACTGGATGGATTAACTCTGTCCCATGATATCATACTCGACCCCACGTCACCAATTTGAGAATACCAGTGGGTCAACCTATATGGTTGGCGGACGTGGACATAAATGTCGACTCTAGTTTTAGAGTACTGGATGATACTGTTTGTAATATTTGCTTGTAATACGTTACTCTGCTTTTTATAAATATAAATCAAAATTTGTACATACAGTATGCTGGTCTTCTATCATACTGTTTCTTTTATCATTGTCTCTTAACAGCGAAATAATCTTTAGTGCGGCGTAAAACATAAATCAATCAATCCATTCAAGATCGCGTCGAAAAGCATTTAAAATTGTCAAAATTTATTGATATGTACTCAACCATAATTTTTGTTGTTGACATTTTACTTTCATTTTCAAGATCTTCTCTAAAGCTACTTTGTTTGCAGTTATGTGTATTCCGCGGTAAAAGTAAGCCTATATGACTATTTTCCGTATTTGTATATCATTGCGGTTAACGAACATTTGTCTCTCAATAATTTCAGGTATTAATGTAACGATAAAGAAGTATAATACATTATATGCAATCAGGGGGGTAACTCTAATAAGCATAAATTGTAAGTTTTGTCCCTGTGGTCTTCTAGCTACAAATCTATGATGTATATGAATCTTTGATGTTTGTATTCATAACAATTAGGCCTACTTTTATTTCCTATGTTTGAATTGAGATCGAAGTTATTGGTCGCAATTCCTTAAAAACCCATTTTAATTAAACGAGCATCATTGTTTGAGAAACCAATGTTATATATACACAAAGAAAAAAGTTAAGCCCCCCCCCCCCCCCTCGGAAAGTCTGCACCGACCGATAAAATCATTGGTGTAGGGAGATTGTTGGCAAACTGATTGCGATCGCAAAGGGAAACATTCTGGCGATAAGAAATCACCATTAATGGGAATAAGCTATACAATTTATTAAGATATCGTTCGCCAAATCAAAAGTGTATTTTGACAAGTTAGAGTTATTGAATGGCTTCCCGAGGGTATGGAAGATATTCTGAGAGGTGCGGCCAAGTGCGAAGCACGAGATCAAACTTCTCAGAATTTCTTCCATACTCGAGGGAGCCATTCAATAATGTGCTTGTATCATGGTATTACTATCAGTGATTGACGTTGTCAGTCAACTAGCACGTGTTTACTCTCTTTGTAATAGACCTAAAGCATTTCTCCAGTTCAAATGATCTGCTGGGGCCTCTGTGGCTCAGTAGGTAGAGCGTGGACGCTCAATCCGAACGGCCTTCCACCAATTGGTTGAGGGTTCGAGTCCCACTCAGTCCAAAGAATTGGCATATTTTCTGACTGGGTTTTCACTAGAACGACCTATGTCCTCCGGGCATAGAGCCCGGTTTACTCCCACAATAAAACTGGAAGCGCTGCAATATAAGTGAAATAATCTTGAGCGCGGCGGTAAACACCAAACAATCAATCAATCAACACGACCTGTTGTAGTGCATACGGTTGCATTCATATTTTCCTTTGTTTTCGAATAGTTGACAAAGGGCGGTAAGTACTGCATTGCAAAAAGGCTAATAAAACTTTGAATTCTGGGAATTTTTATTGACTGTAAAATGTGAAGTCAAAGGACTTTTTGCTACACGTTTTTAATTGGCTTAAAGTGGCATGAGCTGCCGAAATTCAAGTTTTTTTCATAATTTCTGATCGTCACGACAGTAAGAGGCTTTGAAGGTCATCGAAAAACTAAATGATTGGCGTTGGAATGAGGTAAATCCATACAGTATGTGGCCTGTACGAACCGAAAACGTGTTCGAAAAGTAAACAAAATTTAAATAGCCGGGACGACCATTCATTCATTCTAAGCCAAAGTTAGTTCAAAACAATACTTTATCGTACATTTTCGAGACTAGAAGCACTAAAAAGTTTCTGAATTACACGTCTTGAGAAAAATAGCCAATAATTTCATCATTATGTTGTAACGTCAAAATATCAACATTTTGGCAGCTCATGCCCCTTTAATGACGTAAATCGAGATGTTTAAAACACACATACATGTAACGATAATGTAACTGTAATCCGTTTCGTTTATAGCTTATTTATGCCTTTTGTATTCCCCTTAACATTGTGTTTAGCGCGCATCTGTTGTCGCGAGTTTTACGTAGAAAATAGAAGTTTATAGTTACTTTGCTCTTCGTCTTATCTCTCTCTCCGTAACTGTTCCTCCTAAAGAACGTAACATGGTGTCAGAAGGGTTAGGGTTAGGGTTAATTTACCCCGGAACAATTTTTGCTAGTATAAAAAACTTTCATATTCTGTATTCGTTTCTAATTGGTGGAATAACGTTATGAAAAGTACTGTGCTATTTTCAAAGAACGATTAACAGTTTATTGAGACTTTAGCAACATCATGGATAGTTCTAGTAACGAAAGTGGAGCTGCTGCTCAAATATTTCAAGTTCCAATGAACATACCATTTCCTACCAAGTTAGAACTACATGGCAATTTAGCTACAAACTGGAAGCGGTTTAAGCGAGTTTGGGTAAATTACGAAATTGCTAGTGGTTTGTCCAACAGAGACACGAAACAAAGAACTGCAACATTTTTAACCTGCATTGGGCCAGACGCGCTTGATGTTTATGATGGTTTAGTGTTCACAGACGAAGAGGAACAAAATGACGTTGCAATTATTATCGAAAAGTTTGAATCTTTTTGTCTCGGACTGACAAATGAGACTTTTGAGAGATTCTGTTTCAACAAACGAGATCAAGAGTCCAATGAGAACATTGATTCTTATGCTGCAACACTTAGGAAATTGGCTAAAACTTGCAACTATGGCCAACTAGGGGATGATCTTATCAGAGATAGGATTGTTGTAGGTATAAAAAACAACACCAGAAAAAATTGCTACAACAACCTAAACTGCGTCTACAAACTTGTGTGGATATTTGTAGAGCAAATGAGACCACAAGCCAACAACTGAAAACAATGACTCAAGAGGAAGTACAATATCTACAGAGAGGTGAAACTCATAAGAAAAAGTGGAAAAGTAACCCAAAAATTTACCCTGGTACACCCCATGATAAAACTAGATTCAAGAAATCTGCTGAGTGCAAATTTTGTGGACTATCTCATGTGTTTGAGAAAAAAGCGTGCCCAGCATGGGGAAAATTGTGTAACCTTTGTGGGGAACAAAATCATTTCAGTTTGAAATGTACTTCCCGCAAGTCAAAGAAATCAGGCCAAGGGAGACCAAAACGAGTCCTCCACAACTTTGAGGAATATTCAAGTGATGAAGAGGAACTTGTGCTAACTATGCAAGAGGAAAGTGTCCACGCTGTGAGTAGCAACAGTGGATTTCCTACTAAACTTCATGCTGTTATGAACATGAAAAACACAAAGGTTGAGTTTCAGCTTGATTGTTGCTCAACTGTGAATGTCTTGCCTTCTTTTGTTTACTCGAATATAATGCAAGATCCAGACTTTGTTGGCTTGGAGGAAACAAGCACAAATCTCATTATGTCCAACAAAACCAAAACCAAGCCAATAGGTAAACGCAGGCTGACAGTGAAAAATCCATTAAATAAAAAGAAGTACAGTGTTGATTTTTTGATCGTCGATGGTGGTGTAAAGCCAAAACTGGGCTCAAGAACTGTCCAGCAAATGGGCTTAATAACAGTAAATTTTCAAAACTTTATTGATGAAAATAATGACTCTGTTAAGAACACTTCAATTTCTTCGGTTTCTACAAACTCTAAGCTTGCTACTACTCCAGTCACCATGGATTTTTTGAAGACAGAGTTTAATGATGTTTTCCAAGGTGAAGGGAAACTAGAAGGACAATTAAACCTGACAGTGGACGAATCGGTAATGCCTGTTAAATTACCGACTCGTAAGATACCAGTTTCTCTGAAAGCAAAAGTTAAAGCTGAGTTAGATAGACTTACCGAACTTGATATTGTTGAACCTGTTAATGTACCCACCGATTGGATCTCGTCTATGGTTGTCGTAACTAAGCCTACTAGTAAGCTTCGGTTATGCATTGATCCAAAGCCTTTAAATAAAGCTCTGAAGAGAAATAACTATCCAACTCCAACCATTGAAGACATTCTTCCAGATTTGTCCAAGGCTCGTATCTTTTCAGTTGCTGATGCTAAAAACGGGTTTTGGCATGTGGAGTTGAGTGAAGAAAGCAGCTATCTTACTACAATGGGTACACAGTGGGGAAGATATCGGTGGAAGAAAATGCCATTTGGTATATCTCCGGCGCCAGAAGAATTTCAGCGCAGGATTGACGAAGCTTTTACAAGATTAAATGGTGTCAAAGCCATTCATGATGATGTAATCATATGGGGAGTCGGAGAAACCGACGAAGAAGCAGACATTGATCACGACACAAAGTTATTAGCTTTCATGAAACGCTGTCGCGAAAAACATATTAAAATAAATGCTGACAAGTTTAAACTAAGAGTTAAAGATTTCGCCTATATGGGCCATCGTATCACTTCAGATGGATTAAATGTGGATCCCGATAAAGTGAAAGCTATTGTCGATATGCCAGTACCGTGTGATAAAGCTGGTGTTCAGAGACTGTTGGGTATGGTTACGTACCTGCAGAAGTTTGCACCTTGTTTATCTGAGGTTACTGCACCATTGCGTAATCTCCTCAAGAAAGACATTTATTTCCAATGGGAACCTGATGTTCAAGGGAGAGCATTTACAAAAGTGAAAGAAATCATTTCTAAGGCACCTGTACTTAGTTATTTCAATCCAGAGAAAGCAACTGTGCTTCTGTGTGGTGCGTCTCAATCAGGATTAGAAGCTTGCCTCCTCCAAGACGGACATCCCATAGCGTATGCTTCTCGCTCTCTTACAAAAACAGAAGAAAACTATGCTCACATTGAAAAAGAGCTTCTAGCAGTAGTGTTTGGTTTGGAGCGCTTCGAGAGTTACGTGCATGGACGTGAAGTGCTTGTGGAGTCTGACCATAAGCCTTTGGAAGTAATTTGCAAAAAGAGTCTTCAAGGAGCACCCAAACGTCTCCAGCGAATGCTCTTACGACTCCAACAATTTGACTATCATGTGACATATAAGAAAGGTTGTGAGATGTTCCTCGCTGATGCTCTCAGTAGAGCCTACGTACCAAACCAAACTGAAACAAAACTTGATGAGACTGTGTTCATGTTAGACTCTTGGTCTGAAACAGAAATTGAAACTGAGCCAATTGACATGATCCAACATTTGTCTGTCAGTGAACAAACTTTGCAAAGAATTCAGGATGCTTCAAAAGCTGACAATGAGTTGGGGAAACTCAACGAAATAATTTTGAAAGGATGGCCAGAGGAAAAAGGACAATTAGACCCAGCCATTCAAGTGTACTTTCCGTTCCGTGAAGATTTATCTGCACAGAGTGGAATTATTTTCAAGGGAGAACGTGTAGTAATTCCATTTTCTCTCCGTCAGGATATGATATCTCGTATTCATTCCAGTCATATTGGAATACAAGGCTGTCTGCGAAGAGCTCGTGAGATAATATATTGGCCAAATATGAACAAGGAGATTGAGAATTACATAAGTCAGTGTACTGTTTGTTCTACATATCAGAGTGAACAGCAGAAAGAGCCCATGATTAGTCATGAAATTCCATCTAGACCATGGCAAATTGTGGGAACGGATTTGTTTGAATTCAATGGTAAGAATTACATCCTTACTGTTGATTATTATTCAAACTATTTTGAAGTGGATCGACTTGAAGACAAAACCGGCAGGACTGTGTTAAGAAAACTGAAAGCTCATATGGCCAGACATGGTATTTGTGATGAACTTATGTCAGATAATGGACCTCCATTTAACAGTCAGGAGTTTGAAAGATTTGTAACTGACTATGACATTAAACATGTGACCAGCTCTCCTACCTATGCTCAATCCAATGGTAAAGTTGAAAATGCTATCAAAACAGCAAAAGGCATTATGCGAAAGGCATTACTTGATGGAGCTGACGCCTACTTGGCACTACTGGATTGGAGAAACACGCCAACAGAAGGGTTACAATCATCACCAGCCCAGCGTCTGTTTGGTCGACGAACAAAGACAAGATTGCCAACTTCTTCAAGATTACTCACCCCTAAAGTAGAGAAAGGTGTGAAGTCCAAACTGAGAATACGCAAAGCGAAACAGACAAGCTACTACAATAGGTCTTCCAAAGAACTGTCAACTTTGAAAAATGGAGACATTGTGAGAATACAACCAATGGGTCGATCTCAGCAATGGATTAAGGCTAAAGTCGACGGACAAGTGGATATACGTTCGTATCAAGTGAGAACAGAGGATGGTAGAGTGTTCAGGAGAAATCGAAAACATCTCCGATTTTCAAATGAACCAATTTCAAATGATGGAATGAGTGATATTCCTCGAGTGATGGGCTCTCCAGTTAATGAACCAAGTGTCACCCCCCAGCAACGCCCTTCCACTCCGACTCGACGTTCGCCTCAAAGGGACAGTTTGCCTACCAATGTTGTACAGTCACCGTTCACAAATGTGCCAAATGGAAATACTAGTCAAGCTGAGCCTGTGCGAAGAACATCAAGTGGTAGAATTGTGAGAAGACCAACGCGTCTCAAAGATTTTGTGACTTTTAGTTAGAGTTTTTATATGAACTTTAAATGTTAAAAGGTAAATGATAAACAGATGCCAAGAAAACAGACATTCGTATCATTTCACTCTAGTATTTGATCTTCTTGTTCTTGATGAAAGTTAAAGGTCCACTTGCCGCCGTAGCCTGTTTAAATTTGCTAAGAAACCCAATTTACATGAGCTTAGTACGACTAATACCACTAAACTTAAACATAGGACACATAAAACATGTCTAGTTAGCTTTAGAATGTAGAAATGGGATGAAAAACAAACGAAGAATCGAAGCCTGATTACAACAACAACGATCAGTGTCGGTCTTCTTTCGTGTTGGATTACCCTCATTTCAGGCCTTTTTATCCGTGGTTTACACTCAAACAATCATCAGCAGGCTTTTCCAGTCGCTGTTAACCGATCGTCAGTCTGTATTTCTCAGATAAATAGGCCTACGTAAAATTACACTGTGCCGTTAGTTCACTCACTCGAATGAACCATAAAATCGCCAATAGGGGGCAGATCGGTTTGTTTACGTTCCGGGTACGTAACAATTCAAATTTTCAAATTCAAATTAAAAATACAAAGTGGCGTCCAAACTTTTAAATTTTGGTAAAAATAGAAAGTTCCTAACTTATATGATCTGGGAAAAATACAGAAAACGGACTTTCTTTTTTAATGTAAACAATATTCCTGATGTTCGCGGCAAGTGTGCCTTTAAGTGTTAACGTTTGCTGATTTCTTCCTGAATTTATGTTTTTTTCTAAAGAAAGGGGGATGTAACGATAATGTAACTGTAATCCGATTGGTTTATAGCTTATTTATGCCTTTTGTATTCCACTTAACATTGTGTTTAGCGCGCATCTGTTGTCGCGAGTTTTACGTAGAAAATAGAAGTTTATGGTTACTTTGCTCTTCGTCTTATCTCTCTCTCCGTAACTGTTCCTCCTAAAGAACGTAACAATACACACAAAATATTTGGGTATTAATTGAGCTATATGATTTATTTTCCTTCCTTCAAAATGTTCACAATTGATCAATTTCGCAGATGAATCGCCTTTCACGACCACAATATCTCACTCTATAATCGAACGGTATCAAAACTACGCAGAAATTGGGAGTACCGTATGAATTGGTTGATAACCATATGACGGATTCATCAATCAGAGCTCCAGTGTTCTCCCACGTCCAAAGATTATTGCGGAATTGCCCGGATGTATAGTACTCATCTATCTCACCGTCTGAAAAAGAACAGACGTGCATCTTAAATCAAAAGCCATAAAATCAAAATCTGAACTTGTTTTATGTGATTATCTTCGTTATTTAATTACCGGTCTGCAGATTGATTTGAGTGATTGTTTGGTGTTTTACGCCGCAATCAACATTATTTCATTTATATTTTTTTGTGGGAGGAAACTGAGCTCTATGCCCGGAGGGAACCCACGACCCACCGGTGGTAACTAGACAGGTCTGCAGATAGAGGGGTCCTTTTTAAATGCGTATAAATACATTTACTCAATTGTCATTATAGGTAATTACCAGACCTATCGCCCTAAAACACCTTCTCTAAAACACTGGAACTTTTACAACGTGTAGTGTAGCAACGTCATATTATCTTGAGCCTATTTTTAAAACAAAATGAGACAACTTAACTTACCTAACCGACTAAAATTGGCAAGCCTTAGCATTACCGTTTAGTCGGCTTTCCTCTACGTGGCGGGGGGGGGGGCTCCGTGACTCAGTAGGTAGAGCATTGGACGCTCAATTCGAACAGCCTTCGATAATGGGTCACAGGTTCGAATCCCACTCAGTCCAAATAAAATGGAAAAAATGTTGATTGGGTTTTCACTCAAACTACCTATGTGGGATACTTGCCAGTTACCAGGGGAAGGTCGTGGGTTCCCTCCGGGCATAGAGCCCGGTTTCCTCCCACAATAAAACTGGCAACGCCGCCATATAAGTGAAATAGTCTTGAGCACGGCGTAAAACACCAAACAATCAATCTACGCCGTGGCGACATGGGTTTTATGAAATACATCCTTAGACTTTTGCCAGTTACACTACTATACAATTCTCAGTACAGCGGTATGTAGGTGAAAAGTCAACAATCTATAGTTAATTAGATTGAGATAGACAGCAGCGGTTCATTATTGTTTAATAGTCCATTTGCCAGTTTTAACAACAACAACGTCGTGACGTCAGGAGAGAAGTTTTAAAACGGGCAAGCACAGCGCCGATTTTGACGTCTTTATTATTCAGTAGAATTCAGACATTGAGTATTTTTTCATATCACCAGTCAATTGAGAATATACTGTATATCTACTTTATTTTCCAATCATGCACATAAAACTCCAGTTTCACGCTAAGTTACACCACTGGAATGCAACTGGAATATAGGCAATTAATTCATCACCATACACTTTAGTTAACGGTGAATATATATTGAGTGAGCACTGAAAAGGGAGCCTTACATTCATCGTAAGCTTTAGCAGCTTTTACAGTCTGCAATATTTGTTTTTGTAAATCTTACAAATTAAACTTGTAGGCTTTCTTGTTGAACGGACAACCACCAAAGGCGGTTGAATGCCTCCAACCACAATTGCAGCAAATCTGATCCGCTCCCTTACCATTCTGTTTTTAAAATGACTCTAGGAGCAAACCTTTGCCTCAATTTAACAGACAGCTGTATTGTGTTGAACTTATTTTATTGGCAGTATAAAGTCAAAGGGATTGGGAACAAGTTATAAAACAGACAGCTACAACACTTAAGTTATTACTTATTATCTAAAACTTATGTTAGGCTCTATGTGGACCTGTATCATATAGACATATATGCTCACCTGGGGCTGCTGGAAGATGCTTATAAAGAAAATCAAGTTCCTCTTTGGTTTCCAAGGAAGCCGGGTGACTTTTAGAGTTTATTTTTTGGCATTCATCCTTTACGTCAAAACCCGATGCATTTTGTTTAGATACGTAGTAGTAGTGGTTCTCATATTCTATCCAGCCTTCAGGTGGGGTTACAGACGCTGTTAAAATTAAGCAAACAAAGTATAGCTTACTTTTATAGTCACATAGTCTGTCAAGTTGTATTGATGCTTAACAATTAATGCTGGAATCCGTTTGCAAATATATCACGGCAAGCAAACGCTTCGCGTAACCCTCCCTGAAAGACCATCCAGACCTTGTACTGTGTAAGCTCCTGTCATTTCAACCGCTCTATGCAAATTTATTCACTGTTAGTACAGTAATGCTTCTACTTTGTGTTTAAGGATCAAAATTTGTAAATGTGTTCTTTTCGCTTTGTTTTTTTTCGGTTTGTTTTAAATATATTCCTTATTGGTACACATCACAAGCCTAGGAATTAAGTGTACAGTCATCAAAACAAAATAAAGATGTTTAGAAAAAATCAGTTAACATATAAATACATCACAATATAATTATAATTATTGTTGTATTTCTCTAGTCCAAAGAATAAAAATAGGTAAACTAGTTTGAACCGGATAGAAGGGGGAATGAAAACAAGCAATAAACCTCGAAGAAAAATCCAGTTATTAGGAATAAGATGGAATATACATGCATACACATTAATAAACAGCATTAATAGGGTCTGGGTGTCTACCGAAAGATTTAGCGATATCCGGTGACAGCAATGGCATGGCAACGCCGGTAAAAGGAAATTTGTGCAATGGTCACGTTACTCCCGCTCCATATTACCGATATTCTTATTTTTATAGATTTTTAAGGGTTTAACTAAATAGTGATTATGCAGATAGGATTCATGTACTGATCTTAAATAACTGAGAAAAAAAATCATAAAAAATTTCGTCTTTGTACCAATGAAAGATCTAATCCCCCAATTTACACTGCTAAGAGGCATCTCGTTTTCTTTTGACAATATCAATTCACGTAACCATCCGTATTTTTGGCAGCTTATGTCGTAACTGGAGTTTAACGTCTAACGGTCTACACCAGCTAGTATCTACTATATTAAAATACAATATCTATTTGAATTGCCCAAATCTTAAAGTTAAGCCAAAAAAAAAATTGTCCTGGGTAAAAATCGAACAAGATGAAGCTACATGCGAAAAAGACATTCTTGGATTAATTTATATACGTAATGTCGAAGATATATTAAAGTTACCATGGTAGTTAGGCCTTGCGTTGAACTTACGTCTAGCATGAATGTGTTGAGAAACAGTCCCCTAGTCCGCTACTTGTCGCTGAATAAAGGGTACGTGGCGGAAGATTCACAAGTTCATAAAGTGGCATGAGCAGCAAAATAAATATTTCACAGAAATATAACTGGTTAAAAAAAAGTTTGTCAAAAGTACAAGAGCTTTCTGACGATATGCTAAGGTAGTTTTTTTTTATTCCGCTTTGAATGTGTCCCTTATTAGTCAACATCGTCGGTTATTCTTTTTATGCAACGGCCAATCATTTAGTATTTAAATGTAATTTAAGAACTCAACTTTTCTTGAAAATAGGAAATTATTAAATAAAAGTCCGAAAAAAACTACAGGTTGTACGATTAAATATAAAGATGTTTGAAAATAACGGCCCAAAATTTAAATAACCGGGATGTATGACTATATTTTTTCCTGACTCTAATAAAACTGCCTAGACAGACATCTGGAAGTTTGATATTAACGGAAAGCTCTGATTTTGTATTTTCTGACTAACAATAACATGTAAGTTATTCTGTAATTTTCCTTATATTTGGCAGTTCGTGCCCCTTCAAACTCAATATACATATATACGTGATTGCAATGTTTTCATCCCATTTAATATTGACGAAGTTGCATTTTACATCGCAATTAGAAATAGTCTACTTACTAGTAGTTTGTATCGATGTGGTTTCAACTACCAATGGCTCTAAAACACAAAGAAAAGAAACATTTGGATATAAATCAGAGTAAACAAGGTTGGCTGAATCTGTCGCTGATGTTTGCTAATATAAACTTAAAGTGACATGAGCTGCTAAATTCACACTTTTATTTAAATTTCTGATCGCCACGACAGTAAGAGGCTTTCAAGGGCGTCGACAACTAAACGATTGGTGTTGGAATGAGGAAAATCCATACAGTATGCGACCTGTGGCCTGTGCGAACCGAAAATGTGTTCGAAAAGTAAACAAAATTCAAATAACCGCGGGACGACCATTCATTCATTCTAAGACAAAGTTAGTTCAAATCAATACTTAATCGTACATTCTCGAGACTAGAAACACTAAAAAGTTACTGAATTATACGCCTTGAGAAAACTAGCCAATAATGTCAATGTTCGGCTTTAACGTTAAAATATTAACATTTTGGCAGCTCATGCCACTTTAAACAACAACTGGATGGAAATACATGATGTTCACCGGTTGTCTGTATGGGGTGGTATATTCATAACAGGTTCTTCTACACGAAATAATAAAATTAAGAAAAATAGTTTTCATGTCGCTCTTAGAAAACGAAACTTCTACAATTTGTAAACCGTTTTAGGTTGACGAAAAATATAACACGAGTAACGACTCACTTAAAAATAAATAACGCTCACTTTAAAACGACATGGTCCATCTGACAAATTAATTACGGATTTAAAAAAATGCACATTTTATTGTTTTA
The DNA here is from genome assembly GCA_963971465.1 of Lepidochitona cinerea. Lineage (NCBI taxonomy): Eukaryota > Metazoa > Mollusca > Polyplacophora > Chitonida > Tonicellidae > Lepidochitona > Lepidochitona cinerea. Next base: position 14,540,020 of record OZ020559.1, read on the forward strand.
CACATAATGAGAAGGTGTTAAGATAATTTCTGGAAACTTTCTTTTCTCTGGTAGACCGTTCAATGACGAGTTGTTAAAGTGACATGAGCTGCCAAAATGTTGATATTTTGATGTTGAAACAGAATGTTGAAATTAACGATTTTCGAACGATTTTTTTCTGGCAGAGGCTCTGAGGATTGCTGTTGAACGCTTTGCAGTCTGGCCGGTCGTTTCGTTATCTTTTGCCATTTTGGTGGTTTTTGTCCTGGTTATATAACGTAGAAATAAACTAAACAAGATCGGCTCTTCAGAATTTATCAGATTTTTGTCACATTTCCTCTTTATGCAAGTACTATTCTAATTCTGTTCTTAATGAGTATGTTGTAGTGTAAAGGTTGCCGAGGTAATACAAGTGGACCTCAATTAACTCAAAAATAAAAGATAACTGTCAGGAGTTTCTCTATAGTACAGATAGAGCGTACCTCATGAACATTTCACTTTTTGATCATTGGCAGTAGAAATGGGAGGAAGGCTTCCACAGGCTAAATTCAAGTGTCAGCCCCTGCACATCAAACGGATAAGTTCCCTCGATAGACATGACTGGTTCCTAATGCCATGGGTTGGGAACCATCCAATGGCAATTATCCAATGAACACTGTACATTGGCAATAAAAACATTTAATGTTTCACTTACGTGTAGATGGTCGAATTTTACAGCCCCTGCGACGTCCTCTTCCTGAAATAATATGGTTACTGAGAGATAACGATTATCAAAGCTTTCAACGTCTTTTGTTTCCTTTGTAAGATTTCGATGAATCAAATATATCTTCAAGAATGACAAAATTGATTGATTGATGTTTTACTTCAAAACTCAACATTACAATACTTTCGGTAAACTTGCATATGTGTTTTTTTTATTGGACAAAAATAAATCTTTGCTGAAAAATAAAATAGATATAAAAAACAAAGAAATGAATTAGGTCGTAGACTTTCGATTTGTAAGGCAAATCTAAGAAGGGCATGTATACATTTATTATTTGAAATACGAATTTCTGTTTTTTTTAGTTTTCTTTATACCTTATGACTATACCATATCGGTTAAAACAGTTGGTTTTAGAAGATACCCATATTGATGGCAAGAAGTTTTGGCGCTAAAACCAGCGGAAACCCTGCAATAATATGTGCCGAGATCAAACGAATCAGATTATTTGTTTGATGCAAACTTGTGAAGCTTTTTATAAGCGTCCATTTCCAAAGAAATTTAAAGAGGCATAAGCTTTTGAATATAGGAACATTTTCTTTGAAACAGAATAAACTAATTATTTGTAATTTTTATCAAAAAGTATAAATTAAACGCTTTCCAATAATACGAACCTTCGAGGCATGCGCTGTGGTACTTTTACAAGCAACAAAACTTTTAAATGAACGCATATGTTCCATCTATTTTTATCTTGTCTGTTATTAACAATTCATTTCTTATTTCAAAGAGAATCCTTTAGTTTTCCAAGGTACTTCAAATACTTCTCTTGACAAATCTTTCAATGGCATTTAGAAGTTAAAAGTTCTCTTGACAAATCTTTCAATGGCATTTAAAAGTTGAAAGTTCTCTTGACAAATCTTTCAATGGCATTTAGAAGTTGAAAGTTATCTTGACAAATCTTTCAATGGCATATTGAAGTTGAAAGTTCTTTTGACAAATCTTCCTAAGCATTTAGAAGTTGACAGTTCTCTTGACAAATCATTCAATGGCATTTAGAAGTTGAAAGTTCTCTTGACAAATTTTGGCAACTTATACCTCTTTAAAGAATCTTATGCTCTTGAATTTAGCGATTAGTATTACCATATATTTTTTTAGTTGAATAAATTTTCAGGTTTGGAAAACGACGTACATCTGAATTTGTCGTTTACCAGTTGTGGATTTCAATTTTTATTAAATTAATTTCACATATTTATAGATTGTAATAAAAAAACTTTCTTACCGGTTTTTTGGGGTGGTGTGTTGATAGTTGTCACGACTGCTTCTTCTATCCACAAATACAAAATAATAAAAAATCATCTTAACATAAAATAAGTTGAGACACGAGTAGCCCCCCCCCCCCCCCAAAAAAAAAAAAAAAATTAAATTTTGACGTAGCTTTCCAGCAAAATGACACACATCTGAGTCACATAGAGACAAATCGAGTTCAAGAGATTCAAGGATAACGGGTAAAAATCAAAATGTGCCATGAAATATATAAACAACAGTAGACTCCACTTAACAGTTGAGAAAACTTTAGTGTAGAAGATGTTAATGCTAATAATGTGACATGCTACCAAAAATGTTAATATGTTAAGTTAATACAAAACTTTGAAATTATCGGCTATTTTACTTCAAAAGTAAACAAATGTAGATTCCGTGTGCTTCTTGTCTGGAAAATGTAACGGACAAAATTTGACAGATGTTTGTGTTTTTCCATTTAAAATACCAAAAGAACATTTTCTACCAACGTGACTAATATATTGAGTGACGTCAAAATATATTCGAATCAGCGAGGTCAAATGTCATTAAGCGTGGAAAATTATTAATCAGTCATAATGACAAAGGGAGCAATAAAACGACATGTTGTTTCGAAGACATGCATAAATATTTATGTTATAGTGATGAAAAGGAACAGCTATGGTTAGACTACAGTTGGATAACGAAAACTAGTTTTCTTACGGGTTTTCTGTGCTGATATTGGTGCCACGGGTACACAAGGTTCTTCTATACATACATGCAAAATGAAAATATAATTTTAATTGATAGATTGATTGGTGTTTTACGCCGCGCTCAAGATTATTTCATTTATATTGGGACGTTGACAGTTTTATTGTGGGAGGAAGCCGGGCTCTGTGTCCGGAGGAAACACACGAGTTTCCGGTGATAACTGGCAACCACCTCACATAGGCCCCATATAATTTTAATGAAAGGGACGATACATAGTCCCATTACAAACGGAGTAAATTCAATAGATTTTTCTATGGAGCAACTTCAATAAAACCAAAACACATAGGACAACTTTGGAATGAACCCTGACACCAAAATACGGCCGTCAGTGGTATTTAATATGAGCTTTGTAGAGCAGCTTCTCTCATCATCAACAATTACAGCGATTAATAAAAAATATGTTTTGAATTTTTTCTTCTCTTTACATTTATGCCTCATCGTTCATGATAGTATCAAAAATCAATCCCGGTAGCTGAACTGCCGAGAAAATATTTAGATATAAATATGATTAGGTATCTTTCATTTCAGAAATAAACATCGTAAAAAAATCTCTTAATTTTCATGCTCACCATCACCAAGGACAAAAAGCTCAGAGAGTGGAATTGTCATCAGACAAACCGCCACAATAACGCAGTGGAAATAAACTCCGGTCATCTTAATTTCGTCAATGCTTTGTCACCTCGAACGGTTTTACAATCAGGAGAATGAGATTATATACCGTTTTCAATACTTGTTTTTTGCAGCTAGAACAGTAAACAATTACATTTTGAATTTTTTATTCCTATTCTGCAATTCAAATTAAAACAGTAATTCAAAACACGATATTTCAAACAAAGATCAACCAACATTGATGACAAAGATGCTTTGTGTATCATCTGTGAAATTCACAGTCGTGTTTGTAGGAGACTTGCCGCATTGTCAAAAACATATGTTCTCCGATTCAAATGTTATAAACAAGAAACTGATGCTATAGAGAAATGTTTTTAAAAAAAACAACGATGTTTTGTGTTGGATTCAGGATTCAAACCTATCGTATTTGGGTGGATGTTCGTTTATTGACTGGGTTTTAACACAGGGAAATGCCAATAATTTTTCACAAATATGTTTGATTCACATACCAGCTACCATTAACGTAAGAATTGTGTAGGTTTGACCGTCTATCGCCTATCTCGTTGGCGGATCTCCCATTTCGAAAATTATCTTGAAAAGGATTATTTACATTAACGAGAGCGTTAATGGAATGTGCTACCTCCTGCATGGTACCAAGCGCATTTTCCATTTAGGTTCTGACCCAACATTTAAGGATGACTTCATCACAACTGCCCATCGATTGGTCAAAGACAAAAAACTACAAGAAATCTAAGTGGGTACAGGTGCCTTTTTACAATTGGAGATAAACCCATGTTCGTTTTTGAACTTCACAGGTTGAATAATAGATTGTTCTATGGAGCGATTTTAATAAAACCAAAATACATAGGACAACTTGTACTACTTTGTACATGGTGGTGTTTAATATGAGCTTTCGAGAGAAACTACTCTCATCATCAGAAATGACAGGACACAACGTCGGCTTATTAAACCGGCATTATATACACAGCAGGAATAAACAAAACAAATACAAAAAATAATCACTGTTAGGTTGTGATTCTTACACCATAGTTACAAATAACTGCAATCTAAGGGGAGGGGGGGGTGCAATTCTTTTACAGGTCAAGAATTAACTACATGTACATGTTTATAAGATGGAGTTTATAACCTTATTGTGTGCTGGTTGTAGGTTGTAAGATGGAGTTTATAACCTTGTTGTTTGCTGGTTGTAGGTTATGAGATGGAGTTTATAACCTTGTTGTTTGCTGGTTGTAGGTTATGAGATGGAGTTTATAACCTTGTTGTTTGCTAGAAGTAGGTTATGAGATGGAGTTTATAACATTGCTGTTTGTTGGTTGTAGGATATGAGATGGAGTTCATAATCTTGTTGTTTGCTAGAAGTAGTTTATGAGATGGAGTTTATAACCTTGTTGTGTGCTAGTTGTAGGTTATGAGATGTAGTTTATGACCTTGTTGTTTGCTAGAAGTAGGTTATAAGATGGAGTTTATAACCTTGTTGTGTGCTGGTTGTAGGATATGAGATGGAGTTCATGACCTTGTTGTTTGCTAGAAGTAGGTTATGAGATGGAGTTTTAACCTTGTTGTGTGCTGGTTGTAGGTTGTAAGATGGAGTTTATAACCGTGTTGCTTGCTAGAAAAAGGTTATGAGATGGAGTTTATAACCTTGTTGTGCGCTGATTGTAGAATATGAGATGGAGTTAATAACCTTGTTGTTTGCTAGAAGTACGTTATGAGATGGGGTTTTTAACCTTGTTGTGTGCTGGTTGTAGGTTGTAAAATGGAGTTTATAACATTTTTGTTTGCTAGAAAAAGGTTATGAGATGGGGGTTTTAACCTTGTTGTGTGCTGGTTGTAGGTTCTAAGATGGAGTTTATAACCTTTTTGTTTGCTAGAAGTAGGTTATGAGATGGAGTTTATAACCTTGTTGTTTGTTGGTTGTAGGATATAAGATGGAGTTCATAACCTTGTTGTGTGCTTGTTGTAGGTTGTAAGATGGAGTTTATAACCTTGTTGTTTGTTGGTTGTAGGATATGAGATGGAGTTCATAACCTTGTTGTTTGCTATTAGTTGGTTATGAGATGGAGTTTATAACCTTGTTGTGTGCTGGTTGTAGGTTGTTTTATTGGGTTTATGGGGTTCAATCTCAGTCCACCGATGTTCTTCCCATAGTTAAGATGCGTAACCATTGTCAATGTGTTACAAAAGTATTCCAGAAAATTCTACTGACCAAGGCTAAGCTCCTGTCAGTCGTCAATCTAATGAAATATCATAGGTTTGATTTGTTACAACAATTTATGGGGTATAAAGGTCTAAATGATATACCTCTTTTTAATACAATTAGAAACTTGTCTCCGTGGTTATTTTAGACAAGAAGAATTTTCCTGTGCCCGTGTGTTTTAGTAATCATAAATATATATGTAATAATTTGAGATATGGAGTACATGTAATCGGCGGTTATGCTGTAACATCGGGATATATCACAGATGCTAAGACAAAGTTATATGTAGTATTTGTCATACCAAAAAGAAAAACTCAGTCAAAATTTAAAGTATCCTTAGACAAAATTCACTGAGCAAATTGCTTGTTTATTCAATGGCTTCAGACACTTGATTTAAACTAAATTTGGGACAGGGCTTGTGCCGCCCTACTTTCGGCTTAGGAATTAATATTGCTATTATAAATGTTAGTATTAAAGGAGGAACTCACTGCTGATGATACACCTCTACTCAATAGAGGACTTTCATGTCTGCTTTGCCCGAAATCATTATCTGATAGGGACCTTTTATTGGTAAATTACTTCATGTTATGGACTTCTCCAGAATTATAGGTCTGAGTGATATCTATTGATATTCCTTTACGTCTTAAAGCGGATACACGCCCCCTTCTCACATGAATGATCCAAATATAAACGTAAGTCGTGACTCAGTATCAAGGACATTTGATGGTTTAGCTAATCCTAGAAACCAACATAGCCCTACTTAGTCAGAACGTCTTGCCTAAAGTAAGCTAATGGGACATTAAAACATATATCGTTATAAAACCTGCTGACAAATACTCGACAATAGTTTTAGCGTGTTAGCTTTACCAAAAATACTGATGATTTGTTGCCAAATCATCTTTTCCAGAAAATTCTACTGACTAAGGCCAAACTCACGCCTGTCGTCAACCTAATGGAATAGCATGGGTTGTGGTTTATTATCTTAACTTATGGCACGTCTAAATGATATGCCCCTTTTTAACGCAATAAGCAACTTGTATCCATTGTTATTTTAGGCGTGTGTGTTATAGTGTTCAAAAATATTTACTAACGTAAAGAAATGGCACTAATACGCCAAATTAGTGACGTGAAGCAAAATAGTCGAGTATGATTGATTGATTGTTTGGTGTTATACGCCGCGCTCAAGATAGTTTCACTTATATGGCGGCGTTGCCAGTTTTATTGTGGGAAGAAAACCGGGCTCTATGCCCGGAGAAAACCCACGACCTTCCGTTGGTAACTGGCAGCCATCCCACATAGGTCGTTCGAGTGAAAACCCAGTCAGAAAATTTTCCAAATGGGATTCGAACCCGCGACCCATTGGTGGAAGGCTGTTCGGATTGAGAGTCCGACGTTCTACCTACTGAGCAGTCGAGTATGACATCACGGCGCAGAGCTGGTGATTTTCCATAAGCTTCTCGCAGCTGCAAATAAAGCAGTGAAATTCTCACGTTTTTCGTCTGAAATTGAATTTTCTATTTTGTTTGATTTGCTAAGTGTGTGTTTAAAAACAATCATCATGTAAATTTAGGCATGGGCGGGGGCATTTTTATTTACCTTATGACGAAATCAAAAACACACACAACATGTGGGTATAAGTTTAACTCATCGATTTATTTTCATTCCTGCAAATTTAATTGATTTTTTTACAATTGATCAATTTCGCAGATAAATCGCTGTTTCTCGGAACAATACTTATATCTGAAGGAATTTAGCTTCAATCCTAGGCACCAAGGGGCATTAATGGGCTTAAAACGAATCCTAGTGAAGGAATTATCAACCTCAGCCCCAGTGTTCTCCCAGAACCATTTGCCATTGTTGAATCGGCCAGACGTAAAGAAAAAAGACGGGCCGGAGTTATCAGACCCAGGGGCTGCGAAAAAAAAAACAACAGAAATACATTTACTCTATGTCAGTATACCCAATGCCATCCATTCTTTTTTCTAACGTCTTAAATTCATTGATTGACTGATGTTTTACGCTGCACTCAAGATTATTTCACGTTGTTCATAAATTCTGATCGTCACGACAGTAAGAGTCTTTGAAGGTCATCAAAACATTTAATGATTGTCGTTGGAATGAGGAGATTCCATACAGTATGTGGCCTGTACGAACTGAAACACTGTTCTAAATGTAAACAAAATTGAAATAACCGGAAAAAACGTTCATTCATTTTAAGACTAAGTTCGCCCAAAGCACTTCGTTACATTGTAGGTTGATTGATTGATTGTTTGGTGTTTTACGCCGCGCTCAAGATTATTTCACTTATATGGCGGCGTTGCCAGTTTTATTGTGGGAGGAAACCCACGACCTTCCGTTGGCAACTGGCAACTATCCCACATAGGTCGTCCGAGTGAAGGCCCAGTCAGAAAATTTTCCAATGTTTGGACTGAGTGGGATTCGAACCCGCGACCCATGTTACATTGTAGAGACTAGAGGCAGTAAAAAGCCTCGGAATTGTGCCGCGTGAGATTATTTTAGCATTTTGTATAATCAGACAAATATAAACATTCCGGCAGCACATGCCACTTCAAAGCACCATTTTAAGATGTTAGAAAAGAAATTCAATATGTTATTTTTTTTTCTTCGTCAACAATACTTTTTCTTGCTTACGGGTCCCAATAACAAAGTAATAAAATGGTATTGGACCATTACAGCGTTATCCTGTTGTAACTTTGTTTTGTGCATTCATGGACTTACATATTTTTGTTGCTGGGTTAAAGTGGCATAAGCTGCCAAAATGTTGATATTTTGACGGTTAAACAGAATGTTGAAATTATTGTCTATTTTACTCAAGACGTATAATTCAGAAGCTTTTTAGTGCTTCTAGTCTCGAAAATGTACAATAAAGTATTGTTTTGAACTAGCTTGGGCTTAGAATGAATGAATGGTCCTCCCGGTTATTTAAATTTTGTTTACTTTCGAACACGTTTTCGGTTCATATAGGCCACATATTGTATGGATTTTCCTCATTCTAACGCCAATCATTTAGTTTTTCGATGGCCTTCAAAGCCTCTTACTGTCGTCACGATCATAAATTATGACAAAAGTGTGAATTTTGGCAGCTCATGCCACTATAATGTTTTCCTTTTTGTGTTATTTTGCTATATGGACATGTATACTCACTTCGGATTGCTTGAATATACCTGTGGAGAAATATCATTTCAGCTCTCGTTTCCAAGGACACCAGGTGACTTTTAGAGTTCAGTTTTTTGCATTCATCCTTTGCTTCGTCAGCCGTCACACCGTTTCGCAATTCTACGTAGTAATAGTGGTTTTCGAATTCTACCCAACCTTCAGGGGGATTTACAGATGCTGTTAAAATTAAACAAAGAGTATACACATATAACAACTGGTTCCAAAAGAATAACTTTCACTTTAGCGGAACTCGAATTTAAATCGGGTCAAAAGTTTACTCACCTGGTAGTAAGTGGTAGTGGTAGTAAGCATAACAAATACTTTGTTCAAGCATAGTTTTAATGAAACCCTTAAGAAACGAATTTGTTGTAAGTTTGTAAGCTATTGTATATTGACGAAAAACAAAACACGATAAATGACTTAAATAAATAGCACTCTCTTTAAAAACAATTTAAACTTTCTGACATTTTACTGCCGCGCACATATTGCGTAGGTGCTAGGATGGACACTGGTAAACTTCTTTCCCCAGACAAACTGTTAAATGACGACTTAAATACGATGTTTGAATACATTTGTGAACTAATTGATCGTTAATTGTACATTTTTCGCTGAAAACCGACATACTACCTTTCATCCAAAGTCAATCAATTCTTATTTATTGATTGAGTAGAAGTTTTAGCGAAATGTAAACAATTCAACCAATTTAGTCCCTTCAAGGAAAAAATAACTGTCAAAGTGTAAACTAGACAGTATCCGATCCCTTCTGTTCAATAGCAGTAGACATGAGAGGACATGACAGAATTCAATTGTCAACCCTTGCACATTGAATGAGATTGGGTATCATCAATAGACAAGGCGGAGGAATTCAACGATTGAGTATTCATGACAGAATTCAGATGTCAGCCCCTACACATCCAGCGATTGGGTGTCCTCGGTGGATATGACATAATTCAATTGTCAGCCCCTACACATCCAGCGATTAGGTGTCCTCGGTGGATATGACATAATTCAATTGTCAGCCCCTACACATCCAGCGATTGGGTGTCCTCGGTGGATATGACATAATTCAATTGTCAGCCCCTACACATCCAGCGATTGGGTGTCCTCGGTAGATATTACATAATTCACTTGTCAGCCCCTACACATCCAGCGATTGGGTGTCCTCGGTAGATATGACATAATTCACTTGTCAGCCCCTACACATCCAGCGATTGGGTGTCCTCGGTAGATATTACATAATTCACTTGTCAGCCCCTACACATCCAGCGATTGGGTGTCCTCGGTAGATATTACATAATTCACTTGTCAGCCCCTACACATCCAGCGATTGGGTGTCCTCGGTAGATATGACATAACTCAATTGTCAGCCCCTACACATCCAGCGACTGGGTGTCCTCGGTAGATATTACATAATTCACTTGTCAGCCCCTACACATCCAGCGATTGGGTGTCCTCGGTAGATATGACATAATTCACTTGTCAGCCCCTACACATCCAGCGATTGGGTGTCCTCGGTAGATATGACATAATTCACTTGTCAGCCCCTACACATCCAGCGATTGGGTGTCCTCGGTAGATATGACATAATTCAATTGTCACGCCCTGCACATCCAGCGATTGGGTGTCCTCGGCAGATATGGCATAATTCAATTGTCAGCCCCTACACATCCAGCGATTAGGTGTCCTCGGTGGATATGACATAATTCACTTGTCAGCCCCTACACATCCAGCGATTGGGTGTCCTCGGTAGATATTACATAATTCACTTGTCAGCCCCTACACATCCAGCGATTGGGTGTCCTCGGTAGATATTACATAATTCACTTGTCAGCCCCTACACATCCAGCGATTGGGTGTCCTCGGTAGATATGACATAACTCAATTGTCAGCCCCTACACATCCAGCGACTGGGTGTCCTCGGTAGATATTACATAATTCACTTGTCAGCCCCTACACATCCAGCGATTGGGTGTCCTCGGTATATATGACATAATTCAATTGTCAGCCCCTGCACATCCAGCGATTGGGTGTCCTCGGTAGATATGACATAATTCAATTGTCAGCCCCTACACATCCAGCGATTGGGTGTCCTCGGTAGGTATGACATAATTCAATTGTCAGCCCCAGCACACCTAGCCATTGGGTGTCCTCGGTAGATATGACATAATTCAAATGTCAGCCCCTACACATCCAGCGATTGGGTGTCCTCGGTAGATATGACATAATTCAATTGTCAGCCCCAGCACACCTAGCCATTGGGTGTCCTCGGTAGATATGACATAATTCAAATGTCAGCCCCAACACATCCAGCGATTGGGTGTCCTCGGTGGATATGACATAATTCAATTGTCAGTCCCTGTACATCCAGCGATTGGGTGTACTCGGTGGATGTAACATAATTCAATTGTCAGCCCCTGCACATCCAGCGATTGGGTGTCCTCGGTGGATATAACATAATTCAATTGTCAGCCCCAGCACATCCAACGATTGGGTGTCCTCGGTGGATATGACATAATTCAATTGTCAGCCCCAGTACATCCAGCGATTGGACAACCTCAGAAGATATGACAGAATTCAGTTTTCAGCTCCTGCATATTAAACAATTGGCCAACTCGAGTAGATATGACAGAATTTAATTGTCAGCCCCTGCATATCCAACATCAAACGACCTAATTGACCAGTAAACAATGTACACTTGAAATAATAAAATTTAATGTTTCACTCACGTTTAGACGGTCGAATTTTACAGCCCCTATAACGTCCACTACCTGAAATAATATAGGATAAGTATGGTATAACGACTTCGGCAGTTTCAAACGTCTTTTGTTGGAGTTGTAAGATTCAACTAAATAAAATCTGTCCAGAAAACAACGACTTATCAAATTAAAAAATCTACTTGAAAGTTCAATATTGCAATACTTCTCTTAAATATTTTTTGTTTTAGATTTTTGTTTTTGTTTTAGAAAATAGTTGTTTTTTGGCAAAATAAAATACATAGTAATGAGAAAACATTAGATGGTGGTCCGCCGACTTTTATTCTTCTAATTACTATTTTAAAAGTGACTTTTATCAAGGTCCTGAATGCATTAATCAGTTCTTATTTTCCACAGATCGAGTAGCCACAATACACAGCCTAAATAAGTGCGTTTTATAAGAAGCACCTATTTAATGGCGAAATGTTTTGGTTCTGAAAAAAGCAGAACCCTACGACTGGTATCTATGTGTTAAGGTTACACAGGCAAAGCACATTGCTTATTAGGTTATTATGGGCGTGTACATGTATTAACCGTCTGAACCCATACATTTTTTAATGTGCGGGTGAAATTTGAAGTGTTTTATTCTCCTCTATCATTTATAGATGGAAAACAGTGCTTACCAGCTGTCGGCGTAGGTGTGGTAGTTGTCACAACTGGTTCTTCGTTTATACAAACAAAAAGAAATACCATTCTTAGACACAAAAAATACATGTAGGAAATTTTTTTACCAGTTGTCTTTTTTGGCGTAGTTGTTACGAATTCTTAAAAAAAACACACGTACAAAATGAAAACATTGTTCCAAGAAAACTGAGTTTCAATTATTCCAATACCAATCACAGAAAGTTTACCTTGAATATTTCTAAACCGTCATTAGTGTTAACCCTTGACTGCGGATAAAATAAATAAACAACGCCTTTATTCACTTAAAATCAATAACGTCCACTTTTATGAAGCTAAATATTTGTAGATTTTTTTAATTGCAACTTTAGAAAAAAAGTTCCCTCACCGGTTGCCTGTTTTGGAGTAGTAGTCACAAATGGCTTTTCTATAAATGAAACAGATAAGTTAACAAGGCCAATAGGCCGCTAACAGGTAAAATACTGTTTTATTTACTTTCTTAAAGTGGCATGAGCTGCCAAAATGTTGATATTTTGACGTAAAACAGAATGTTGAAATTATCGGCTATTTTTCACATGACGTATAATTCAGAAGCTTTTTAGTGCTTTTAGTCTCGAGAATGTACGATAAAGTATTGTTTTGAACTAACATTGGCTTAGAATGAATGAATGGTCGTCCCGGTTATTTAAATTTTGTTTACATTTCGAACACGTTTTCGGTTCGTACAGGCCAAATACTGTATGGATTTTCCTCATTCCAACGCCAATCATTTAGTTTTTTGATGGCCTTCAAACCCTCTTACTGTCGTGACGATCACAAATTCATGATTTTTTTTTATAATTTTGGATCGTCGCGACAGTAAAAAGCTTTGAAGGCCATCGAAAAACTATACGGCCATAATACAACAAATGAACTGTTATCATCCTGATACCTGGTCAATGGCTCAAATATTCATTCGGTTTTATGCTACTTTTTATTTACCCTATTTGTTGTTTGTTTGTAAAAACAGAATAACAAACAGCATTTTAAAAGCCAAACGTCAATCAGGTCCACTTTAAACAGGTTGGTTATTTGTAAATTTTTGTTTTTAAATAACTTAAAAAAGAAATAGTTTACTTACCGGTTGTCGGTGTTGGAGTAGTGGTCACGAATGGTTTTGCTGACCACACATATAAAATAAAAAATATAATTTAAGAAACCTTTAGCTAAAATAGTTTAAATCCAAATCTGAGAAAATAAACTTATGTTCCGTAACAGTTACCCATGTTTCCTGATAGAGAATAAATAAAACGGGACCTTCTACAAATAAGATTGATTGATTGTTTGGTGTTTTACGCCGCACTCAAGATTATTTCACTTATATGGCGGCGTTGCCAGTTTTATTGTGGGATGAAACCGAGCTCTATGCCCGGAGGACACCCACGACCTTCCGTTGGTAACTGGCAACCATCCTACATAGTCTACAAATAAGAAAAAAACAGATAAAAATAGTTTACTTACCGGTTGTCGGCATTGGAGTAGGGGTCACGAGTGCTTTTTCTGGATCACACATATGAAATAAAATATATAATTTAAGAAACTTTTAGCTAAAATAGTTTAAATCCAAATCTAAGCAAATAAACTTATGTTCCGTAACAGTTACCCATGTTTCCTGATAGAGAATAAATAAAACGGGACCTTCTGCAAATAAGATTGATTGATTGTTTGGTGTTTTACGCCGCACTCAAGATTATTTCACTTATATGGCGGCGTTGCCAGTTTTATTGTGGGAGGAAACCGGACTCTATGCCCGGAGGAAATCCACGACCTTCCGATGGTAACAGGCAACCATCACACATAGTCTACAAATAAGAAAAAAACAGATTAAAATAGTTTACTTACCGGTTGTCGGCATTGGAGTAGGGGTCACGAGTGCTTTTTCTGGATCACACATATGAAATAAAATATATAATTTAAGAAACTTTTAGCTAAAATAGTTTAAATTCAAATCTAAGCAAATAAACTTATGTTCCGTAATAGTTAACCCATGTTTCCTGATAGAGAATAAATAAAACAGGACCTTCTACAAATAAGAAAAAATAGATTAAAATAGTTTACTTACCGGTTGTCGCTCTTGGAGTAGGGGTCACGAGTGCTTTTTCTGGATCACACATATGAAATAAAATATATAATTTAAGAAACCTTTAGCTAAAATAGTTTAAATCCAAATCTGAGAAAATAAACTTATGTTCCGTAACAGTTACCCATGTTTCCTGATAGAGAATAAATAAAACGGGACCTTCTACAAAAAAGATTGATTGATTGTTTGGTGTTTTACGCCGCACTCAAGATTATTTCACTTATATGGCGGCGTTGCCAGTTTTATTGTAGGAGGATACCGGGCTCTATGCCCGGAGGAAACCCACGACCTTCCGTTGGTAACAGGCAACCATCACACATAATCTACAAATAAGAAAAAACAGATTAAAATAGTTTGCTTACCGGTTGTCGTTGTGGCAAAAGTCACAGTTGATCCATCTAGTCACACATTAAAGAAAAGAATAGGGTTTTTAATTTACAAAAATGTCGATATAAAACCAGGCCATATTAATTGTCAATCCTTGCTGGATGTTCATAAAAATGCAGCAATTATTAGGCAATATTTGGTAGTAACTTTATCAAAACGAAGGCTTTTAATCGAGAACTGTGGGATTTTACCAGCACGAGTTTTTCATAATTTCTGATCGTCACGACAGTAAGAGGCTTTGAAGGCCATCGAAAAACTAAAGGATTGGCGTTGGAATGAGGAAAATCAATACAGTATGTGGCCTGTACGAACCGAAAACGTGTTTGAAAAGTCAACAAAATTTAAATAACCATTCATTCATTGTAAGCCAAAGTTAGTTCAAAACAATACTTTATTGTACATTTTCGAGAATAGAAGCACTAAAAAGCGTCTGAATTATACGTCTTAAGAGAAATATCCAATAATTTCAACATTCTGTTTTAACGTCAAAATATCAACACTTTGGCAGCTCATGCCACTTTAAAGTTGTTGTACGAATAATGTTCCTTTTTGCAATTCTTTTTCATGGTGAAATTATATTACTTGTTTTAAAATTTAATCCAGTTGTTTGCACGGTGGAGCTTTCTAAATGTCATGTTTCACTCGTACGTTTTCCTAAGTAAAGACAAGGCAATTAATCAAACTTATAGTAAAAAAAAGGAATCATCTTGTCACACTTCTTAATTGATTTTGCATTAGATAAGTATTTGTGCTCTTTGTGTTTTTTGTAATTACCAACGGATAAAATAACTCGAATTGTGCGATGTTCGAAGACGTTTTCTTCTCGTTTCTTTTTATATAGGCATAATTGACCATACTAGCAACACCCATTAGTTCTGGCAATCCTGTCTGGTCTACTGAAGGTTGCAAATGATATGCTTCCACAGAGTCAAACATTTACTTTTATTTGGAAGGTACGACAATACACCACGCCCTGAAATATTATGTAGCTTCTGTAATTCCCAAATTAATGATGACGAATATCACTTTATATTAATCTGTCCTGCATTTAAGGCGCTAAGAGAAAAATATATTAAGTAATACTTTTATAAAAAAAAACATCAGTATTTAAATTGTTACAGTTACTATCGTGTACAAATGTAAAACAGTTAATACATTTAGGAATGTATCTAGATAAGGCAACCAAACTTAGAAAGTAATTTTTGGCTGCCCTCCGCCTATAGTCTTATTAACTATGTATTTCATGTACCAATAAGTTGTATGCTTACGGTTAATTAACTTACTTACTTACTATTTAATACTAGGACACTTACAGATACAGACAACAAAACACGGTAAAGATTTCAACAACTTTATGCTCACCTTCATCAAGAATGACAAGCTCCGTATGTGGAATTGTCATCAGGCAAACCGCCACTATAAACCCCAGAGAACTAATTCGTGTCATCTTTGTGTCGTCAATGATCCGTCACATCTAATGGATTTACACTAAGACGAACGAGATTTTATACCGTTTTGGGTGTTATTCAAGAGATATGTGCTTGAGGCGAGCTCAAAAACGCAATGTTTTGGCGCCTATAGTGTAATTCAAAAGCTAAACGTTGACACAGGACAAGATCAACACAAAAATAGAGATTAAAGAAAGCCAAGTTATAAATCTCTTTGATGACAATACCAAAAGTATAACAAAAGTTAAGAGCAAAAAACAGAAATCACATTCGACAGATTATTCAGTAACAGAAAAGCATGTGAAGTTC
The DNA here is from genome assembly GCA_963971465.1 of Lepidochitona cinerea. NCBI lineage: Eukaryota > Metazoa > Mollusca > Polyplacophora > Chitonida > Tonicellidae > Lepidochitona > Lepidochitona cinerea. The sequence continues at coordinate 14,556,386 of OZ020559.1, forward strand.
ACAAACAAACTTTGATTTTTTCAAATCGTCAAAATCGCCTGTTCATTTTATGGCTCGAGAACAAAAAAGAACTGAAATAAGTTGAATAACATATATTGATTTTATTGCGATATGTTCTATTTCTCACATATATATCAAGTAAGTGTTAAGGGGGCGATGGGGGGGGGGGGGGGGCGATAGCTCGGTCATCAGTTTGTAACAAAGGTTTTAGACAGTTTTGTCTTTCAGAAAAACAGATAAGCATGTTTTTCCAAAGGGTTGAGACAGTTTGTATTCAAAACAAAAAGATCACCAAATGAGCTTTTTCCTTATTTGCGAATCTTAGTCGTTCTTAGATTATGGGCTAAAAGTCTCGAAGGGTAAAACTATCGGAATAGAAGAGCTGCCCTACGATATACGATAGACCGCCACACGACAAAATTCATACATTAAAGTAGCATGAGCTGCCAAAATGTTGATATTTTGACGTAAAAACAGAATTTTGAAATTATCGGTTATTTTTCTCAAGACTTATAATTTAGAAGCTTTTCAGTGCTTCTAGTCTCGAGAATGTACGATAAAGTATTGTTTTGAACTAACTTTGGCTTAGAATGAATGAATGGTCGTTCCGGTTATTTAAATTTTGTTTACTTTTCGAACACTATTCCGGTTCGTACAGGCCACATACTGTATGGATTTTCCTCATTCCAACGCTAATCCTTTAGTTGTTCGATGGCCTTTAAAGCCTCTTAATTTCGTAACGATCAGAAATTATGAAAAAAGTGTGAATTTTGGCAGCTCATGCCACTTTAATGAATCGCCAGTACAAATCATTCGAAGGTTTGATAAAAAAAAGATTATTCCGTGCCTGGTCCCTCATCCTCATCTCCCAATAAACGGCTATCCGTCCAAGGGAGATAATACGGCGTAAAAGATCAATCAGAGTTTTTGAATTATCATTTTTCTATTTCATGTTTTCCCCTCATAATTTTTAAAACCGAGAACAGACGTTTATGGAAACTTCAATGACAATTTTGTTTGTGAATTTCACAGGTGGCACACGAAGCCTCTTTGTCCGGAATTACATAACCTGTCTAGACACACAAAACGACTTTTGTTTTCGTCGATAGCATTGTTTCACAATTTGTACAAAGTCACGAAAAACTTTTTGCGATGTATCTATATTTATTGATCTTGGTATGAATTGCGGATTTTTTTAAAACTTGCAAGCAATATTGAAAACTTTCACATTACAACTGATTACGCCGTCCCATATACATCTGTCGAATGATTTCCCAACCGTATATGGCAGCAGGTCACAGTCTCATTTTCCTTCTTTTCCCATTTGCGGTAATGTTAATGTCTGCTCTCATAGCACCTTCCCTAACTTTCGTTGAACCAAATCCTTCGGCGGGGGCCTTGAACAGTCCTTTGGCAATATTTTAAGCACAATTTTTTCATAGGTTGAAGGTAGAAATTTTAACCACGAACATAAAATGCGGGTAGGGGTCCCTTTACACACAGTCCGCCGGATGTAAACAGAACAAATCTTTCAGTGACATTTAGAAGTTGGAAGTACAAATCAAGATGAGGATTACTTATGGATAAACAACTTCTTAATTTATTGGGTGACGACGTTTCGATATAGTTCTTACATCGTTATCAAAGTCAATGAGAATCAACAGGTACAAGTTCATTATATAGTGGTTGGCAGAAATACAAGTTAAGACAGGTGTGAGAATATTTGGATTAAGTAACAATGTAACAATGGAGATGAGTTGCGGACAGGGTTTTCCTAAGCCCTTTAATCCCAAAAGGTTCTACCACAGATTCAAACCGAAAAACTCTCAAATAAAGTGTGTCTAAGATTGTCCCAGTAGCCTGTTTCACAAAGCAGTGTAGCGTAAGTTTTGTACGTAACTCTCAAAGCAACGTATCTCTACAGTATGGGTTGCTATGGCAGTTACGTAAAAACTTGCGCCAAGCCACTTTGTGAAACAGGCTGCAGGCACTTCTTGACTGGGACACAAAGCACTCTATTCTCTCCCTGCCACTTCGATTGCCATTTTTTGCTCTACAACGTCAGAATTGAACGTCACATTCGAATGATAAAGTCTCCACACTTTAAACACTAGCCGCTAATGGAAACGCACCGTGGTGCCTAGCACAGTGGCCAGTTCAAAACTTTTACTCCCGCTCCCTATTGGTCAAATAATCGTATTACTGACAAAGCTGGATTCGTCACCTAGTATCGCTATAGTGGCTGAAGCCATATTCAAAGCGCAATTTAGTGATTCTCTCTTGCTATAAAGCATATTTTTTCATCCTGTGTCAAATGCACAATTCTTAATTTTGAGAAAATCTTGGGCATTGAGTTAAGGCCCGTTCTCTCGGTGCTATTTGACTTGTAGAATGCGATTAAAATGGATGTATTTGATTGGTTGACAAATCTTATTTACCAATTAAAAGCACACACACAGACGCAAAAAAAAGTATTCTCGTTATTTTTAGATTACACTTTCTTGAAAATTTGGTAGAAATTCTTCTACCGATTTTTGGGTGACGCCCGAAACGGAAATCGAACCCAGGTGCCAGAATATGGCACCTATCGCCAGCACTAAATGCCGGCTGCCTTATCCATTCAGCCAACCGGCCTCCTTAAAAAAGAACAACTGGAAGCCGGGATCTCGCCTGATTTATATGATTCGCCTCGTGTGGTGTGATACAATAAAGTTACGGTTATATTATCCTCGCTACGTCTTCGACATTGCGTAACGATCAGGCGCAAGATTACGACTAGCGTAATTGTGTTGAGAATTCTACCCCTCCTGCATGTGCGTGCCGTGTGCAAATATACATGTTAAAGGATATATGAACAGAATTTAAAGCTGGTTTGTGTTTGTTTATGGACTAAAGGTATGTTTGAAAAACATCAGTTAAAACAAAACAACCTTCTCGTTAGTTCCCTGGTAGTCAAAAGAAGAACGGGGAGGAAATATGCATATTTTCCGTATTTGTCGTAACTACTCGGAAAAATGACGTCATACACGACCTTCGATGTGTACAAACTGCCACGAAGACGTTCGGAGACAGCAGAAATCGTTTATTACGTCATCGTTGTGAGGGTACGTACACAACGGAGGTCGTGTTTGACGTCATAAGTCTCTGAGATAATTAACTTTCGTAAGCATTGTAGATCGGCAAACGTAGCTTGAATTTTGTATGTGCTGCGACCGAAATTTAATTTTCTTTTTGGTCAGACTTTTAAAGTACATGTTCTACAACACACTTAACGCAAATTAGAAAATATTTCCAAAGGTTGTTCATAAATCCTTTAAGTAGAGATGACTTTTCAAACGACATCGAGTCTGTAGTGCAATATCGGCTGGTAGGTTTACCTCCCCCGGAAGAAGTTATCTTTTGCTTGTTATCATACAAAATAAAGGAATTAACCTGATAATGTTGTGAGTGTGGTTATATTCTGTCCTTTTATATTGAAAACTGGGCTGTCATGAACGTATACAGTCATCAAAGGGTTGATTCCACAACATTTCCCACGATAGCGTTGCCAGCAACCCAGCCTGTCAACACGGTAGCCATAGTGACATTATGTCATTCTGCTTCAAAATATCTGGGTCAACCGTCGCACGTGACCAAAGCTTATCGTTGATTGGTTAAAAGTTCCCACTCTGCCCCGAGGGAGGGAAAAGGGACGGCAAACCTCAACAGGTCAGTTTCCTCAGTTTTCTCAATTATCGGGGTAGAATCGACTTTAATACCTTCGTCTTGGTGTTTATTGCGTAACCCGATACCGCTGAACATTGGTTTGACTCGGTACGAACCAACGTTCAGCGGTATCGGGTTACGCAACAAACACTGCTACGGCGGTATTAAACCCTTAAACAGTCCCCTACTTTTATTAGTTATTGACCACTCCATCACGATGTAAAACGTCAATAAACGTACAGCAAATCCAGCGTCGCCGCTTTGTGACGTTAAAATATATACACGTCACAAAGCCTTTTAGTGAATGTGTGAAACATGTACGAACGTGGGCCATTTACTGTGACGCTTTTACGATTACGTCATAATTGATTTTACGTCACTATCACCACCGTGACTTGTTAAAGTCATCTTTTGGTGAGATCCCAAGAGCGTGAGAGATAATTTATCTATCAGCGACTTTATATCAAGACAAAGCGACAAGTTGAACTTGAAGGTATGTATAATTTTGTTTTTGCGTGGGTTTTGCGTGGGTTGGTTAAAAGCTTATTGTAATTGTGGATATGCTGGGAGCTGATACTGCAATTTGAAGTTTAAATCCACCTTTCAACTATAAGCCATTACTAATGATACAAAATTAAGACATCACCACGTACATGTAGTTAGTTGTTTTTGAACAACACGAGCTTTCGACACCTATACCGGTGTCTTCGTCAAGTGTAACTGGTATATGTGTAACTGGCATAGGTGTCGAAAGCTCGTGTTGTTAAAAGACAACTACTTGGTGATGTCTTAATTTTTTATCATTAGTATGGAACCCACGTTTAAAAACAGTTTCAAACATTTTATATAAGCCAATACTTTCGCATTATTGGGAATATTGCTACGTGTATATATATATACCCCAGAACCCAGTTTCCTCTTCCACTTGGTTGCCAGTTACCACCGGAAGGTCGTGGGTTTCCTCCGGACATAGAGCCCGGTTTCCTCCCACAATAAAACTGGCAACGCCCCCATATAAGTGAAATAATCTTGAGCGTGGCGCAAAACACCAAACAATCCATCAGTCAATCCATCCTCTTCCACTAAAAACATTATTCTTTGGGGATGTTGATACATGTACGTGTATATACTTTGCCAGAAAGATTGATTGATTAATGTTTAACGTCGCACTCGAGATGATTTCACTTATATTACCAGGTTTAGTGGGGAGGAAACCAGTGTATACCCCAGAGAGAAGGTTCTACCTCCAATAAACTTGACAACGCTGCAAGGTAAGGGAACTAATCTTCAATGCGGCGCAAAAGATCAGTCAATCAATTTGTCTTGCCTTTTTATTGATCCGGAGGGGGGGGGGGGGTGGTGATGGGGCAACTGAACACCAAAGGCACATTCTACAATACAGCACACTACTACATACAAGTAAATCATGCCTTATTCACATTTTGTCGCCATGCTTTTTTTTTTTAATCTTCAATATTTTTATTCCCCGCCATGATTGATTGTTTGGTGTTTTACGCCGCGCTTATATGACGGCGTTGCCAGATTTATTGTGGGATGAAACCGGGCTCTATGCCCGGAGGAAACCCACGACCTTTCGTTGGTAACTGGCAGCCATGCCACACAGGTCGTTCGAGTGAAAACCCAGTCAGAAAATTTTCAATTTTTTTGGACTGAGTGGGACTCGAACCCGCGACCCATTGGTGGAAGGCTGTTCGGATTGAACGCTCTACCTACTGAGCCACGGAGGCCCCTTCCCGCTATGAAGTGGATTGATTGATTGATTATTTGGTATTAAATATGGCGGCCAGTTTAATGTGGGAGGAAACTGGGCTCTATGCCCGGAGGAAACTGTGAGTTCTGTAGCTTGTTTTTGTGTCTATTTTTTCTCAATGCAATACACGTAAAAACTGGACCACTTGAAGCATTACATGTCATTTGGTCATTTCTAACATGTATATCACCACATAGTGTATAATAATAATATACATGTAGTAATCAATGCAAATAACGAAGTCGCGAGGATCTCGTATCCCCTGAACTTGCATCATCCAGGGACGTGGATACGCATTCTTCTCGTGCCTTCGCCAAATCCTGATCCAGACGGTGCGAGAATCTCCTATGCACCAATGCACTCTTTAAAGAGAAAGAGAATCTAAGCTTTAGACTAGTTTAGATGGAAAGAGTAGAGTGCATTTACTCCAAAACAACTGTGCAATGTATGTTTCATCCCCTCGTAAGTGAATAATTGAAATTTGAAGGTGGTGTTACAATAGAGAATAAGCTCCATAGACCATTCACAAGGCCGTCACCATTTTTTCATTAGTTTTATTCAATTATTGTTGAATAAAAATTTGAGTGCGTTATAGAGTAGCCATGTGATGCAATTTAGCCAATGGCTGGCTAAGTAATGGCCTATATATTCGGAGACAATCTTCCCACTTCAAGTTTGTCGCCATGTTTTTTTGGACCTAAATCTACCCTTATACATTAGAGAGCGGTAAAAATACGTCATTATTGATCTAAAAATAGCTACACCAACATCACGTCATCCTAAAACAAAAAAATGGCTACACAGATCAGCCACTGAAAGGACATACTTCTGTTTGTTTTTATTAGCTTGAGGGTACTGGAGGTAATTGACGTGAAATGTTTTAAGTAATTTGAAGGTTGTTATCGACGATAATCCCTATGTATTTCTAGAGATTTCCCCTCCTTTACTAAGTAGTTGCGCACTGTCACTTTTTTCTCTGTGATATTGATATTTTGTAGAGTTATACCCCTTGGTTTCTGGAAATTGTTTAATTCTGTCGTGTCTTATGTAAGGACAATATCTATAGTTTAAAATTTTAAATACTGGTTTGAAATTGAAGAGGTATATACTCACTACCAATGCAGTGTCTCAGTCATATTGATAATTTTAAGAGTTATTACTATTTGGTTTTGGAAGACGTCAGACTTTGCTTATATCTTTTGTCAGGGAAATATCTCGGTCCATATTTTTAGGATAGGTTTGAGACTTTGCTGGTATATACTCACTACCAAGCAGTGTAACTTTTTTCGTCCTCGATGTTGATGTTTTTAGTTATTTTTTAAATCTTACTAGTTCCAACACTGATGGTAAGATTTGTAAGACAGGTCCCCGGGGTCACGATTCTTGGTTTTAAAACAAAATACAAGTCAATAAAACGCAGATAATCACCCAGAATTAAGGCTGAGAACCAATCTAAGAAGACAACAAGGCACACTGTCAACAGCTACACTTGGCGAAGACACTGGTATAGGTGTCGAAAGCTCGTGTTGTTCACAAACAACTAACTACGTGGTGATGTCATAAGTTTTATCATTAGTATGGAACCCACGTTAAAAGAGAGTTTCAGACATTTCTTATATTGCAAAATTATCGTAAAAAGCATGAATCAAAAAGACACACAGAGCCTTTGTTTGGATGATCGAAATATACTCTGGTTGAATCCGTGGCTAAGTAGTTTCCATCTGGGCCATGCAATCTAAAACCAGACCTATAAAAGCTTCCAGTCTTTCAAGGCCTATCGCGGGAGTTACAGGTCGCCCTACGAGCTTATTAGGGCCTAAAAGGTGACTCCCGGTCAGTTAGAGTTATCGCCCCTCAGTCCGACACAGACCTCCATCGATGCGGTGAGGCTTCGACTCACACTCAGAGCAAAGAGCACTGTTACATCCCCACCCCTCTCCCTAAGCCTGGCAACGCCGACATACAAATGAAAATAATCTTGAATGCGGCATAAAACCTCAATCAATCAAGCCATCCGCAATTCTTCAGGCAATTCTTCCACATACAGCGATCGGGTGAAATAACCACTCAGATTTTTGGAGCTACATGTATAGGAAAAAATGTAGAACCGTTGCGTTAGATCATCTCCACATATTCCATCATCCTCAAGAATTGTCGTCGATCATTATTAATTAATTAACTTTACTATCTCAACAATTCAATCCGGAAGTTTTCTACCTGTAAGTTGCATCTACGGTAGCCGGACCTTTGACGGCCATGGTGAGCGGACATATATCACTGATATGTCTGTAAAATCTTATGCGACATATTGTCCAGTCTCTTCAAGTGTATTTACTTGTCCTTGGTGTTTTTTTTTTGCTCGATCATTTTCCCAGTCATCACGGCACATGACTTCAAAGAGTGCGAAAAAAGTATCTTTAAAACTTTGGGAGGCTCTCGCAACATAGTTCCGCAAAAGAAAGGGTCTAAAGGACGAAAGGGCCTCCGTGGCTCAGAAGGTAGAGCTTTGGACGCTCAATCCGAACAGTCTTCCACCAATGGGTCACGGGTCCGAATCCCACTCAGTCCAAAAAAAAAAGAAATGGAAAATTTTCTGGCTGGGTTTTCACTGGAACAACCTATGTGGGATGGTCGTGGGTTTTCTTCCAGGAAATTTGATATTTCAAAACATTGCTATAAATATTAAAGAAAACTGCTTACAACAGTAACTGTGTAAATAACTTATAGCTCATGTTGTTCACAAACAACCTACTTCGTGGTGATGCCTTAAAGTGACACGAGTGCTACACGTAATGAAGACATCGGTATAAATGTCGAAAGCTCGTGTTGTTCACAATTCTACCCGTCCTGCATGTGCGTGCCGTGTGCAAATATACATGTTAAGTAGAGATGACTTTTCAAACAACATCGAGTCTGTAGTGCAACGTCGGCTGGTAGGTTTACCTCCCCCGGAAGAAGTGATATTTTGCTTGTTATCATACAAAATGAAGGATTTAACCTGATAATGTTGTGAGTGTGGTTATATTCTGTCCTTTTATATTGAAAACTGGGCTGTCATGAACGTATACAGTCATCAAAGGGTTGATTTCACAACATTTCCCCAGATAGCGTCGTCAGCAACCCAGCCTGTCAAAGCGGTAGCCATAGTGACATTATGTCATTCTGCTACAAAATATCTGGGTCAACCGTTGCACGTGACCAAAGCTTATCGTTGATTGGTTAAAAGTTCCCACTCTGTCCAGAGGGAGGGAAAAGGAACGGCAATCAACAACAGGTCACTTTTTCCTCATTTTTCTCAATTATCGGGGTAGAATCGACTTTAATACCTTCGTCTTGGTGTTTATTGCGTAACCCGATACCGCTGAACGGTATCGGGTTACTGCTGTTACTGCGCATTCTCGTGGTTTGACTCGGTACGAACCAACGTTCAGCGGTATCGGGTTACGCAACAAACACCGCTACGGCGGTATTAAACCCTTAAACAACCTACTTCGGGGTGATGCCTTAATCATTTCTCATTAGTATGAAACCCACGTTTAAAGAGAGTTTCAAACATTTCTTAAATCTTAACATTGATTTCAACCATGGCATGCGATAAGCCAAACGTCGAATTTCACGGAAACATTTATGCTTTACAATCAAATCGATATGCGATTTATCTATCCAAATTAAATAGAGAAATTGTCAATAATATGAAATAAGCACCAATGCTGCTGGCCAATATTAAAAATGACGTCACGAAAGTTCGTGTGGATTTTACGCAACAGTCCGTTAACGTCGGTGACGTCAAGCGACAACGTCTGACTGGGCCTTATGACGTCTTCCAAAGTTTGTCACAATAAACGTTGACGTCATTATCACCAACGTTACTGTATAGAAGTCATCTTGTGACAAGATACACGGATCGCGATAGACTATCTTATCTATCCCTCTCCGAATTTATATCAATTTCGAAGACAAAGCGTAAAGTTGTTTACGAAGGTATGTAAAATCTTAAAGCCTATATATTAAGCCATCTATAGCCAGCCCTAGATAACAGTAGCTCATACTCAGTGGTTGTCTTTCGTTAACTTGGGAGCCTCGATGGCTCTGTCGGTAGGGCGATATATGTTATAGTCTCTGGCACAGACAAAACCCGCCCAGTTGCGTGTTCCAGCCTTCCCTGTCCAAAGAAAACTGTGAAAAAGATATTCATGAGTGTTTTCACTAGATGTCCAGGGGCATATTTCATAAAAGAGTTTAGACAGCTAAACTTACATAGTCGAGTAAAATTGTTATGCTTTTGCACTACCTCTTTGTCGGCTACTAACGGCTGGTTTTATGAAATACCCTCAGGTCTCGGTTGCACAGTGTTCTTAAATATAATGGTGGTGACCTAGGTTGAGACCCGAAGTATCTGACATCGAAAAAGCATAGATAAATCTTACTACAAAGCTTTTAAAAACGTCCAATCTTTCATTGATAAATGGATGTTTTTACACCGCAGTCAAGATTATTTCACTTATATGTCGGCGTTGCCAGGTTTTAGGGGGGAGGGGGGGGGGGGGGGCTCTGCCCGGAAGAAACTCCCGACCTTTGGCGAATATCTGGCAACTCTTCCACATAAGGCGACCGAGTGAAAAATCCACTTAGAACTTGTTTAAATTTTATTTGGCCTGAGCGTGATTCGAACCCCACCGCATCGACGGAACGTCTCTGTGGGAGTGAGACACGATCACTCTAACCCACTGGACCCATGCGGCCCACTCCGGTCTTTCAAGTACAATCAAGTCTCATTGATATATCAAAAACACAGCTTCACATTTTAAAAATTATATTTCTAATTTACAGAATGGCGCGTGCCCATTTGACTCCGATTGAACGAGCGGAGTTTGACGAACTTCTCCAAAGAGGAGTTCCGAAATATTTGGTAAACCAGGAAATTATTCGACGAGACCTCGCAAGGTTGGAAAAATTTAACCAACTGCAGAAACAAAAGGAATACGAGGCTACCTTAAAAATACCCCGGGGCGAAGGTAAGGATTAATTGATGTAATGGAATTTTAAAACTCATTTAGCCCTACTGTTGCAATTTTGAGCAATTTAAGAGAAGAGAAAACAAACAAAACCATAAAAACAATTCTCACATTCTCCGGGCTTCTTCAAAACCAGAGTTTTTTTATTGTGTATCGGTAAGCTGTATACATTTGTTCTCAGTTTGAGGTTTTATTAGACGTAAGGATGCTCCTTAGAGGTTATTCAAAGTATGGCGGATGGTAAAAGTCAGATCACAAAAACTAATACGAGTCGTTATTTCTTAGTTTCCAAAACCCCAGAAAATGCATTTTGAGCACATCTCATTTGCCAGTTTGGATCGTTTTTGGTCTTTGAACACGGTGAGGTCGGTTGATGGGCATACTTAGGCTTAATTTTAACGAAAAGGGACCGTATTACTTTAGATTCGCATGTTTTTTCCGGCGATTTTTTTTTGTAATCGCCAAAAGAAAAGAAATGTTAATAGACGTTAATAGACGCTGCAACCGAATGGTCGTTTGTCTTCTCGTTTCAGTTGCCCAGGTAGACGAGTACCCCCAGAACAATTGATTTTAAGCACATCTCATTTGCCAGTTTGGATCGTTTTTGGTCTTTGAACACGGTGAGGTGGGGGTGATGGGCATACTTAGGCCCAGTTTTAACGAAAACGGTCTGTATTACTTGAGATTAGCATGACTATTCGGTGATGGGCCTGTGTTACTTGAGATTAGCATGACTATACGGCGATGGGCCTGTGTTACTTGAGATTAGCATGGCTATTCGGCGATGGGCCTGTGTTACTTGAGATTAGCATGGCTATTCGGCGATGAGCCTGTGTTACTTGAGATTAGCATGGCTATTCGGCGATGGGCCTGTGTTACTTGAGATTAGCATGGCTATTCGGCGATGAGCCTGTGTTACTTGAGATTAGCATGGCTATTCGGCGATGGGCCTGTGTTACTTGAGATTAGCATGGCTATTCGGCGATGGGCCTGTGTTACTTGAGATTAGCATGGCTATTCGGCGATGAGCCTGTGTTACTTGAGATTAGCATGGCTATTCGGCGATGGGCCTGTGTTACTTGAGATTAGCATGGCTATTCGGCGATGGGCCTGTGTTACTTGAGATTAGCATGACTATTCGGCGATGGGCCTGTGTTACTTGAGATTAGCATGACTATTCGGCGATGGGCCTGTGTTACTTGAGATTAGCATGGTTATTCGGCGATGGGCCTGTGTTACTTGAGATTAGCATGGTTATTTGGAGATGGGCCTGTGTTACTTGAGTTAGCATGGCTATTCGGCGATGGGCCTGTGTTACTTGAGATTAGCATGGCTATTCGGCGATGTTTTTTTGTAAACGCCAAAAGAAAAGAAACGTTAATAGATATTTTTCATATGCTGCAACCGAATGGTCGTTTGTCTTCACGTTTCAGTTGCCCAGGTAGATGAGTACCCCCAGAACACCGGGCTGGATTGCGGGTCTCCCGAAGAATGGATTCTGAGATACGTACCTGAGGAATTCGACCAGGCCCGTATAATTTGGCGTTTGGAATGTGAAGAGACCATAAGGGTTTGGGAAAGGCGGTTTGGGTGCCCACTCCCAAGGGCAGCAGTCAAGTGGATCAAGGGTATGTTAACAAGATTAATCACATATCCATGCGCACACGCACACGGGAGCGCACATACACGCACTCAGAATGATAAGAATTAAATAGCAGATATTTACTCAATTTGTACATTAATTTCGCTTAACCCCTCAACCTCCCCCCTCGACAAAAGTAAATAAATAATCACAAATTTAAAAAAAATGTACAATCTTCTTCTTTTCCCCCTATTTTTTATGAGATAGAAACCGACAACTATCAATAAAAATGTCATAGGCCTACTAACTTACTTTCCTTTCCTTTATAAAGTTTCAATTGAAAATGAAATTATCAATGAAATGTTGTTTTTTTTACTCACATTTCTTCAGGTACTCCCTACACTCTACCAAGAGATGCCACTGGCAAGGAAAAGGCGGAATTTGCCGAACATATAGCTTGTGGGTTGCCTTTGAACTCCGTTTCCCGATATTACGCCGCAGAGATAAACTACCCAATAAATAGTCCATATTCTTCCGCCGAAGGTAAAACCAGAATTATCAGCTTTTCAAATAGTCATCTTCTGTCATAAAAGCTTACTAAAACCGGTATAACAATACTATATAGAAAAGGGAAAAGTCGTCATAAACATAGAAACTGTCAATAGAGGTATAGAACCGATAAAGGCGGTATATAAACTGACAAGGTCGGTATATAAACTGACAAGGCTGCATATAAACTGACAAGGTCGGTATATAAACTCACAAGGGCGGTATAGAAACTGACAAGGCTGCATATAAACTGACAAGGTCGGTATATAAACTGACACGGGCGGTATATAAACTGACACCGGCGGTATATAAACTGACAAGGTCGGTATATAAACTGACACGGGCGGTATATAAACTGACACGGGCGGTATATAAACTGACAAGGCTGCATATAAACTGACAAGGTCGGTATATAAACTGACACCGGCGGTATATAAACTGACAAGGCTGCATATAAACTGACAAGGTCGGTATATAAACTCACAAGGGCGGTATAGAAACTGACAAGGCTGCATATAAACTGACAAGGTCGGTATATAAACTGACACGGGCGGTATATAAACTGACACCGGCGGTATATTAACTGACAAGGTCGGTATATAAACTGACACGGGCGGTATATAAACTGACACGGGCGGTATATAAACTGACAAGGCTGCATATAAACTGACACGGGCGGTATATAAACTGACACGGGCGGTATATAAACTGACAAGGGCGGTATATAAACTGACAAGGGCGGTATTTAAACTGATAAAAGCGGTATTTAAACTGACAAGGGCGGTATATAAACTGACAAGGTTGGTATATGAACTGACAAGGGCGGTATATAAACTCACAAGGGTAGTATACAAACTGACAAGGGTGCATACAAACTGACAAGGGCGGTATAGAAACTGACAACGGCGGTATATAAACTGACAAGGGCGGTATATAAACTGACAAGGGCGGTATATAAACTGATAAAAGCGGTATTTAAACTGACAAGTGCGGTATATAAACTGACAAGGTTGGTATATGAACTGACAAGGGCGGTATACAAACTGACAAGGTCGGTATAGAAACTGACAAGGACGGTATAGAAACTGTCAAGAGCGGTATATAAACTGACAAGGTCGGAATATAAAATGAAAAGGTCGGTATAGAAACTGACAAGGGCGGTATAGAAACTGACAAGAACGGTATATAAACTGACAAGGGCGGTATATAAACTGACAAGGGCGGTATATAAACTGACAAGGTCGGTATAGAAACTGACACGGGTGGTATAGAAACTGGCAAGGACGGTATAGAAACTGACAAGGCTACGTACAAGTTGATCTAACCTCCGAAACATTTGTATGTACAAGTAGACCTGCGGTCATAGATTGTCAGTTTTATAATTACGAGAAAAATAATGAATACATTACAGTTTAGACAAGCAATCAAGCATCAGAGTGTATGGAATATCGCAACCTTTTTAAAGTTTACCTATGAGTTATATTCTCAATCTCCATTTTGAATTTTTCACTTTTATGTTTACAGTTGTCCTCTCTCGATCCAGCCAAGATAAACTGCCCACAGCAGAGAACAATGGAGGGTATTACCGTAAATGGTTAAAGAGATACCGTGTCCGGCGGACTCCAATGCACGGCATCCTGGAAGAGGAAGAACCGGTGGCCGAGCCAAGCCGGGATATTGATGATACTGGTAGGGCTATTTACATTTTGGTACATTACAAGCTGTTGATTAATTTGTTGAGTATTGGTTATTTACCATTGTGTACTAAAGGTCTCGATTTCCCTCCGGTCAAGAGCCTAGTACTCCCCCTCCCCCTTCACTAAACATATAGTCGCAACCAAATATTTCTTAATTCGAAAACACACTGGCACAGACAATACATTCTAGATGAAAATAACTATAGAACCATATCAGTAAGAGTCCAGCCGGAGTATTGATTTTGGTAGGACATTTTAAAAATGTGCCGCCATTGATAGTTGAAGAGGCGCGTGCATAACAGATCTGGATCGAAATTGCACCATCTCCTAGTAATGGCGGCATACGATGTAAATCAAATACCACTTGACCTCCATATAGTCCATTGGTGTAGCCCATTGCCAAACATAAGGCCATGTCAATCGAGTTGGTAGTGGCGGTGCGTGTGTAGGCCTAGGTGGATAAAAAATCAGAACATAGACGAGAAAAGCATTAATTTATAGGCATTTATTGAGCTCAGTCAATAAAGGGTTCAATCAATCCATCGATTTATCGAACCAATCAGCCAATCAATTTTGTAATCAATCAGCCAACCAGCCAACACAATAAGGTGAAGAATTACTTATGGATAACAACTTCTTGGTTTTCCATAAGTACTTCTTCACCTTATTGTAACCTTCAAACTTCTATATGCCATTGAAAGATTCAACCAACTCAACACTGAATGAAACAATCAACTAACCAATCAATCATTACAGATTATATATTTCTAACCAGATTGTTCATCCTAAATGCAAATCCTCTATGAACATACTTTTATCATAGAATTAGTAATTTCTCCTTTGTTTGTCTTTACAGACGACACAGTCCAAGTTGTGGAGATTCCACAGGAAAAGACCAAAAGCAAAGCCGATAAGAAAAAAATTCGCCGTGAGAAAATGAAGAATGTCGTTCAGAAATTCCACGAAATTCGCCGTAAGGTCTGGCGTGTCCTTCGAGGCAAATCTTGCATCTGCAAGGAATTCGATTTTTAAATCCTCAAAGAGATAGAGGAAAGGGGGTTTCTTTGGGAAGGGAAGGGTTTCACATTTTTTTTTTTAAATTTTGCTTTTTTTTAATTGGTCATATCGATGAGCTACTTTTTATTGGAGGGTTTTTTTTTCTTGAAAATCACAAAGTTTCCTAGATATTTTTTTTTTCGGGAAACTTTATTTTTTTTTAAACCGGGTTTTTTTTTCCTGAAAACGCTAAAATGAATCTCAAACTAAAATGAAATCCTAGCATTTATTTTTTACAAACCGAACTTTGCAATTGAAATTGAATGTAGAAGCCAAATAGAAATAGAGAATGCTTTTGTCGCATACCAAAACACCATACAGCGTTACTGGATTAGTTTAGATGAGTAATTTCGATCATACAGTGTTTTTTTTAACTTAATTTGACAACTGACACGTTTTAGCTTTCTTAGCCGATTTGGGATGGTTGCTTTCCTTTTGATTTTTTTTGTTAATTTCATATTTTTTTTACACAAAACACAAACCTTATTCAACTGGCAAAATTGACAGATCCTAAACCGAATTAATTTTATTGAATGCAAGTGTAACTTTTTGTAATTACTGTGTGAGAGCGAGTGTGTTTCATTTGAGTGTTTTAATTTCACGGATGTGTGCGTGTGTTTTGTGTGCGTGTTGTCGTTGGTGTGTTTAGTGTGAGTGTGTAATGTTTTTACGTGGAATTTTTTTTCGTGTGTTAATGTTTTAATTCCCCTTTTAATGTTTTGAGCAGCAATTCGACCTTTATGTTTTGGAATCATTTTTGAATCATTGACAACTAACCGTTTTAGAATCTATTCAATTTTTATATTTGTTGATTTTAATTTAAAGAAAAATCTTTTGACTCTACGCAATACAACTATATGTTAAAATCGTCTATAGAAAAAACCTCTCCGTCAAACAAAAAGGTAGAAACAAAAGTTATTGCTAAGTGTGTGCATGACAGCCTTTAATTCCATTTCACGTTTTCTCGCTTGGTGATTTTTCCATCGCGCGTTGGGAGACATAGCGCGAGATCGGGGAAAGAGACTCCTCGCGATCTACTGGTGTTCACAGCATCCTCTCGCGTTCGCGCCTCGTAGCTTGGCTGAGATCGCGATTTGCACCACGTGACCCAAGTTGTTTGCCGACTCGCTTTATTCTATTCACTTTGGATTCAAATGTGGGGGACTCGGTGTTGGCGAAAAGGCGAAAGGCTCAGCAACTTCTCCAAATCCGGATTCGCCCTGATGGTAAGGCTCAGAACAAAGATAAAGAAACAAAACAGAATGCTGTAATTTTAAAATTGAATGTTTCAACTTAAATCCTTATAGACAAAATACCAATTATTGAATTTTATAGCTTCATTTGGTGGTAAAGTAATGGGAAATTTGGTTTATAGTTTTTCTACGAAAATTCTGCCCCAGACCTCCTTATCTCCCGCGTTAGATTTACAACTGATTGAAACGTTTTGATTTTAATATATGTTAGTGATCTTCAGAATCCCCCCCCCCCCCCCCCCTTAGAAAAAAAGAGAATAAATAGCAAAACATTTAAGTAAAATTGTTATTTATCGTCTTCTATTAACCTCTTATTTCTAATAACTTCAGTACGGTATATTGTATCTTCAAATGTTCCTTTTCACAGGCATGACGTGAAGGATGATCGAAGTCAACGCAAAACGTTTTTCTTTCTTCTGTGACAGTCTAATGTGAGCAATTAGGAGGATTTCGTGGCAGTTTTTCGGGGAGTCATGGGTATATATTGCGTGTCATACTGATATTAGATTTGACGTGCTATGGCAGGCCTTAGTTCTTACAGTTCTGCTTTTTGTTGTCTGATTTATTTTACTTTATTGATCTACGTTTTCTTGCTTGGTTCAGTCTCGTAAGAGTGGTCTTTACACGAAAGCTTTGACATCCATGCATTCTCCATCAAATTCAGTACTGAGTTCAAGACTCAGTATTCTTGGAAGATTCATCAAGGCCGTGCCAAGTCAGTATAAGCCAGCCAGGATCGTAAAGCATGCCTTGTTGGAGCTACGGGTAAGTCAAAGATCATCTGACCAAAATCGGCGCTCTCTTCAGAAGCAGTCGTTTAAAAAAAAATATGAGGTTTTCAGATAACTTATGTTGGGACTTCGTTAGAGTATTCGCCTGTTTATCTTCCATTATACTTCTAGTTGGTGTAGAGTGATGTTACAACCTTCTCAGAAAGTAATGGCGACAACTTAAGACAACGGAGTTTTGTCTTATATTATAACAAGAAGGAACTGACTCTCCAATGTTTAGTGATCATGTGTGCATCTATCATGAACGGCCAACCTCAGGTGTGTGCTCTTTCCTTAAACAGTTCCATCTTCGTGATTTGCCTTCCCCTTTCGGTAGACAAGGCTCTCGCGCTTATTTTGAAGGCGTTTTCCCCTAATTAGATTTGGAAGCTCTGAGAGTCTGAGTGCTCTTAGTCTAAGTTGAAGAGCTAGCGTCCCGCCATACCTTGCGAAAAACTAACCAAGAACTGAAAAAAATATTAAGTCTGTTTCCCAGTCGAATTGTTATTAATTTATCTAATCAATATAGGATAAGTTCAACGTGCCGGACCCTTTGCCTCCTCGTCAGTCAGAGGTTTAAGAAAATTAAGTTATTCGCTGCCACCGCCGTTTGTCTCTCTGCTAATACACACTCTAACAGCTGCGGTAGAGGATCTCTTTAGATAATCTGTTGTTCTTCTTTCGTGCCCAAGTATTTTTCTCCTAATAACAAGTAAGATAAGGGATACATAGGCCTACTTTCTGGTTTTCCTGGGTGTGCACAGCATATATGGATTTACTAATCAGCTATTTAACTATAATCAGGAGAAGCCTTTGTTGTTAAAACCATTCCTTGGAACAAGGATGGTCTTCATCTTCACAAAATGATGGGTGCACAAGTAAGCATGGTGGGTGTCTACAATGAAGCTCCATTCCTCTCTTCTACTTTCCATCGGATCATTCAAGAACTTAAGATTTACCCAATGGAAAAGCTGGCCAGTCTTGTTAGTGTTCTCGGTTGTTTTTCTCACTGATCTCTTAATTAGGGTCATCATACACCTCCGTCCTTAACTAGTATAGATCTGTCGTAGCGATAGAACTGAATTAGTTTTGAAAGCGACGTGAAATCTTCTGTCACCATCCACTCTTTGTGGCCAATTTCTTGAGAACCTTTTTTCAGCTGTTGACCTACAGCACCACTAACAACTATCGTTCCGGCCTGAGGACAGAGGAAGCAGTATTATGTCCAGTGTTCCTCTGTAGATCGAGTTTTAGGTGCAAATCCATTTGCTTTCAATCGGTCGAACTCCTTGTACGTCAGATTAGAATTTGGTACCCTGAGTTCATTATGACCAGGTTCTCGAGTCTATCAAATGTTTAGATAATTTTCCTTCAACCCAGATGCTTTATTATTTCGTGACAAGTGAACCGATAAATCTTATATACATCAGCTTCAATGGACGACTAGCTGGATAGTAGTGTGGCTGCAGAATCTTATTTGGTGACTAGAACCCAATCATTCAGAGACAGTATATATTTGTGTTCACCATATGTATACGACGTTTCTTTTCTCTTTCACCAGTTAGCGGTTTTAAAATCTTCGTCCTCTATTGTGGACAGCGGATGTTGTGTTCATGGTACACACGTCAAGGGCCTCTTTGCAAACAAGCTCTTTACTACCTCGTTCTCTCGGGTGTATGTATGCTCAAAGAGAAACAATCGGTGGAATGTCTGTCATATCTAGCCCTTACCTTTGGTGGCCGTAATCCACTTGCACAATTACGTTTGGTGGTCCACATCTTCTGCTGTTCACCATGACGGATAGTGGAACATCACCCACGGAGTATCTGGTAGATTGGGATGTATCCTCATTGGCAGTCTCTGTGACCAACTACTCTCCAAGATACACTATAGAAATCGGGAGCGTTTCGACTTCATGGTCGCTTGTGATCGGCAATCAGTGTTAATGCATAGACATTTAGCCCGCGTCGTGTTGTCTTGATCCCTACTGGACAACCACTCCCTGCTGCGTATGATGACAGCAGAGCAACACCTGCTAAGTGTCTTTCATGTGAGGAGGTATCCTCATCGGCAATCCCTCTCATCAACTCTTCAAGACAAATCAGCAAGAATTGTAGTCGACAATTGTAATCAACTTGCGTCTTTCCATCGACATTGCCCTGGCGTCTTGTTTTTGCTGGTCGCTATTGGGTCTTGTCTCACAAAACTGTCGGATGTAAATCTATGATGCAACTGTAGGAACTTTCTGCGTTGTCGAAACTGGTCATGTTGTAGCCCCAAGCGCATCTTTACGCCAGCTGTATAAGAGAGGACCTTTGTCGACAACCCTTTGTTGTTCATGATCACGAATATAGCCAACAAAATCGCAAGGAATAACCTGGATTTACATTGAATAAAAGTTAATTCGAGTTTTCTATTTCTATGTTTGTTGTTGTTTTATCTCAAATGTTGTTTGATCTATTGGAACATCAATGTAAGAAAAGCATTGAATATTTGAGTATTTATTAAAAGTCAAGTTTTAAAAACGACCTTCATGTGTTTTGGCAACCATTATTTCCTCTAATGTAACCGTATCCGTATTCAACTATTTTAGTTATCAAAATGATTAACATTACATTAATAAATTAGAGTAAAAAATTTAAAATTTAAAAAATGTTGAAATGTAGCAGAACTTTATGTAGTAAAAGTATGTCTAATAAAATTTAAATAAAAAGTGCATCAATTATCCCGCCCCCACCCCGCTCCACCCCAATTGTGGAACAATTGTATACTAAATGTCACACTTTTTAAGATATAAGATTAAGAGAAAATCAAATGCCATTAATGCTATATAAGAATTTAATTATCTTAAAGATAAGAGTATAAATCTTTTAATCGTGATGCATATTTTGCAATTCTAAAATAAAAGTATATTGAAAGCTAAAATCTTTGTAGAAAATACAATTAAAATTAAATTTAAATATAATTATAAATAATTATAAGAATATAAATGTATACTCTTTATTTCGCGAGTTTTATAAATATGCAAATAAATATATTACGACTATTTAGCAGCATAAATATCTGTCAGACGCAATAAACAAATCAGTAGTTGACTGATTGACGGACGAAACCGTAAAACAACTAATCGATAGACGGATACAGCGGTTGACTGATTGACTGATAATAATTTACAATTTCCCGACAAAAAAATAATTGACAAAACGATTGCTCGATTTACTCATAAAACTGTATACTTACACAAATAAGCGGCAAAATAATTATCTGACGAAACGATTTATTAATTAACTTACAAAACGTAATAAGTACATAGACAAACGACAAAATAAATGGCTGACGAAACGATTTATTAATTGACTTACAAAACGGTATAACTACAGAAATAAACGACAAAGTAATTGACTGAGAAAAACGATTTATTAATTTACTCACAAAACAGTATAACTA
Organism: Lepidochitona cinerea; assembly: GCA_963971465.1. Taxonomy (NCBI): domain Eukaryota; kingdom Metazoa; phylum Mollusca; class Polyplacophora; order Chitonida; family Tonicellidae; genus Lepidochitona; species Lepidochitona cinerea. Next base: position 14,577,231 of record OZ020559.1, read on the forward strand.
CACAAATAAACGACAAAATAAATGGGTGACAAAACGATTTATTAATTTACTCACAAAACAGTATAACTACACAAACAAACGGCAAAATAAATGGATGACAAAACGATTTATAAATTAACTTACAAAATGTAATAAGTACATAAACAAACGGCAAAATAAAGGACTGACAAAACGATTTATTAATTGACTTAGAAAATGGCTGACAAAATGTTACACAAACAAACGACAAAATAAATGGCTGACAAAACGTTACACAAACAAACGACAAAATAAATGGCTGACAAAACGTTACACAAACAAACGACAAAATAAATGGCTGACAAAACGATATATTAATTGACTCATAAAACAGTATAACTATACAAACAAACGGCAAAATAAATGGATGACAAAACGATTTATAAATTAACTTACAAAATGTAATAAGTACATAAACAAACGGCAAAATAAAGGACTGACAAAACGATTTATTAATTGACTTAGAAAATGGCTGACAAAACGTTACACAAACAAACGACAAAATAAATGGCTGACAAAACGATATATTAATTGACTTACAAAACGTTATAACTACACCAGCAAACGACAAAATAAATGGCTGACAAAACGATTTAGCAATTAATTTACAAAACGTAATAGCTATATAAACAAACGACAAAATAAAGGACTGACAAAACGATTTATTAATTGACTTAGAAAATGGCTGACAAAACGTTACACAAACAAACGACAAAATAAATGGCTGACAAAACGTTACACAAACAAACGACAAAATAAATGGCTGACAAAACGATATATTAATTGACTTACAAAACGTTATAACTACACCAGCAAACGACAAAATAAATGGCTGACAAAACGATTTAGCAATTAATTTACAAAACGTAATAGCTATATAAACAAACGACATAATAATGGCTGATAAAATGATTTAATAATTGACCTACAAAATAAAGGGCTGGCAGAACGATTTATTCATTGACTTACAAACAGATAGATCACTACAGAAATAAACGACAAAATAATTGATTGAAAGAACGAACGACTAATTTACCTACGAAACTATTAAATAATAATACACAATAAATGATCGATAGAGCTTTTGACTGTTTGACTGAACTAGAATAAAATACTTAAAGAACAAAAGGCTCAAGAGTCGGTTGAACAATCACTGTAATAAATAATTTACATAATACTAGTAAGTGGCTAAAAGATCGATTGACTGATCACACAAATAACCAACAGACAGAGTGACACAATGGTCGTACTACACAACTAACTTGCAGAATAAGTGGCCGAAAGATTAGCTGATTGATCACAGTAATAACAGACGGAAGAAACGACAAAACGGTTGTACCACAGAATAAGTAACTGGTATGTTGACTGATCACACAAATAACCGACAGACGGAATGACAAAATGGTCGTACAGAATAAGTGGCCGAAAGATTTGACAGCTGTAATAACCAACAGATGGAATAGCAAAATGGTCTTACTACACAACTGACTGACTGAATAAGTGGCTGAAAGATTTGATAGTTCATCACAGAAATAATACCGAAGAAACGACAAAACGGTTGTACCATAGAACAAGTAACTGTATGTTGACTGATCACTCGAATAGCCGACAGACGGAATGACAAAATGGTCGCACTACACAACTAATTGACAGAATAAGTAGCTGAAAGATCGGCCGACTGATCACAGTAATAACTAACAGATGGGAAACGGTTAAGTCATTGATCGGTTAACTCGTGTCAGTATTAAGTGGCACACAGATCAGTTATTTCGAGACAAGGAACAAAACGGCCGTACTGAACAACTAACTGAAAGAATTTGTGCTTGAAAGATATGTGGACTGATCGCGGTAATAAACGACATACAACATGACAAAACGGCAGTACTACACAATTGACCGACAGAATAAGCGTTTGAAATATCGGTTGAAAACTCACAGTAATAGGCGACAGACGAAAAGACAAAACGGTCGTACTGCACGTCTAACTGACAGAATAGCTGACTCAAAGACGGTTGACTGATCACCGTAGCCGACAGTATTAACTGAGAAACAGAGTGACAAAACGGTGGCACTGGACGACTGACTGATAGAATAAGTGGCTGAGAGATCGGTTAACTCGTGAAAGCATTAACCAAAAGACAGAATGACAAAACGGTCTTACCTCAAAGGCTGGTTCTGCACAACTGACCGGCGGAATAAGTAGCTGAAAGATCGGTTAACGCGTGATAGTAATTACCAGCAGACGGAATGACAAAACGGTCGTTCTGCACGACTGGCCGACGGAACAATAGCTGAAAGATCGGTTGACTGATCACAGTAATAACTAACAGACTGAGTGACAAAACGGCCGCACTGCACAAATGACGGACGGAATAATAAGGCTGAAAGATCGGTTAACGCGTGATAGTAATTACCAGCAGACGGAATGACAAAACGGTCGTTCTGCACGACTGGCCGACGGAACAATAGCTGAAAGATCGGTTGACTGATCACAGTTATAACTAACAGACTGAGTGACAAAACGGCCGCACTGCACAAATGACGGACGGAATAAGTAGCTGAAAGATCGGTTGACTGATCACAGTAATAACTAACAGACTGAGTGACAAAACGGCCGTACTGCACAACTGACCGACGGAATAAGTAGTTGAAAGATCGGTTGACTGATCACAGTAATAACTAACAGACTGAGTGACAAAACGGCCGCACTGCATAACTGACGGACGGAATAAGTAGCTGAAAGATCGGTTAACTAATCACCGTATTAACTAACAGACTGAGTGACAAAACGGCCGAACTGCACAACTGACCGACGGAATAAGTAGCTGAAAGATCGGTTGACTGATCACAGTGATAAACGACAGACGAAATGACAAAACGATCGTACTGCACAACAAATAGAAAGAATAAATGACGGAAAGATCAGACTATAATAACCGACAGACGGAACGAGTACCAGTACAGTACCAGTAGTTGACACTTGCTTATACTGAAAACTGCTAGGCTATATCATCAAAATAATATTATTTATGCACTCACTATTTCTGTATCTTGTCCTTGAAATTTAAAATATTCTGTTAGAAATCACATTGTTCGTAACTAGATTTTTCATTCCTTTGCAACTATATGAAGCCTTTTAATTCAGTAACTCTTATTTTGTCTCTGTGGATTTTCTAATGATTTATTTTCTTTCATCCAATCATTACACATTTTCTGCCCCACGAAGCCCGAATTCTGTTTTCTTTTTTTATATTGTTCTTGTCTTTCTTGATGGGAGATTAAGGACGCGAGAGGACGCTGGAACTTTCAAGTTTTCGTGAACATTGGGTTATCTGCATTTGAGTTTGAAGTGGATAGATGGAGCTAGTCTGCAACGGCTTGGTGATCGTGCGCGCAAATCGTGAGCTCGGTTAAGTCACGCGGCGCGCACGCGATGTGGTGCTGCGAGTGCCAGTGGATCGCGTTTTGTTCCTCTCCCCGATTTCGTGTTGAATATCCCGACAACCGATGGGAAAAATCGCCAACGAGAATTCGTGAAGAGATTTTAAAGCGGTATCATGCGCACACTTTGATTAATACAAACGAAATAGATTAATGAAATAAAATTTTATTCTAATAAAAAAACTTAAGCACTAGATAATGTGTACACCAAGGTTTTAATTTTGGTAAAAAGTATAGGGATATTTATAGTGAAAGGAATTTCATAATCAGTTTTGAATAGTCAAGAAAATATACGTAGTGTATAGTTTTATGGATGATGAAAATTTCAGTCCTAATGCTTTTTCTATGGACTATATATGTTAATGTTTGGATCAAAAAACGCTTTTTTGTGTGTATGCGTGTCTTTTTTGTTTGAATGCAAGGTGATGAAGTTAATTTATGTTTGCGAGAGTGTGTCTGTTTTTTTTGTTTTTTTTGGCGTCCGATTTAAATTTTAAATCTAACAAATGCACCATAAGACAAAACAACATGAATTATGTGTTTTTTAACCCATCCAAATTTGGCTTATTTCAACATTTTAAAACTTACATTTTCTGTTGTTTTTTTTTTCCTTTATTTTCATTTGTGTAATTCGTTTTATTCTTTACTTTTTTTTTGCAACCAAACCAATCGGCTATAGAACGTATTATAAACTTAAAGCAAGCTTAGTTATTCGATTTTTTTATGGTCAACTTTGGTAGATTTTGCCGCCATATATTGTCTCTGTGTATATTCTTTACGATATGAACGTTGTTTTACATTGCGGTTTTATCAATGTACATTTTTCATACATATACATTTATAAAAAGTCTGTGATATACAAGAGAAATTTATTTTTATACAATTTATGTAACCTAATTGTTATATTTTATGTATATATTAGTGAAAATAAATATATCTTGTTGAGTTTACAAATTATGATTTTTGTTACAGTTAAGTGATATTTTAAAAATTTAGTGCTTTTAGTTGCAGTAAGCTCATGTAAATTTACTTTCTTAACAATTGCGCAGACCTTTCATCGATGCGGCAAGGGTTAGAATCCCACTCAAACCAAATAAAAATGTGGAAGAGTTGCCAGGTACTCGCCGAAGGTCAGGGGTTCCTTTCCGGCAATGCGCCCGGTTTCTTACCACACTAAACCTGGCGACGCCGCCATATAAGTGAAATAATCTTGAGTATGGCCTAAAACATCAATCAATCAATCAATCAACCAAAGCCTAGAATGTAGAGCCAAGAGAAAAATGCGGCGCAAGCTGTGTCGAATTCGAATGTTTTGTCACCCTTTTTGTCTCACTTTATTAAATATACTAGCGACAAAATTCTAGGAATCGGTTCTCGACTGCACAATTTTCGAAGCCTGCAAATGATATGCATCTTTAGAGTACTACTCTATTAGATTTGATTACGACTGTGTAATTTACAGATACAGAAATAAACATTGTAAAAGACGTCATCAATTTTATGGTCTTCATCACCAAGAGCGAGAGGCTCAGAACGTACCAACAAAATACACGAAATCTGCTTGACACAAATGTTTCTAAAGATCACTATGCTCTCTGCAGTTCCACCATTGGCTAAAACAAAGTTATGACCGCTGTTGGTCATCGCCCATTGAATATCCCGTTAGAAATCTTTCCGGGTCTTAGGGATGGCTGGTATAATTTTCTGTCGATGCTCGTATAATGTAGATTTCATTGAGGAATAAGTTGGCAGATGACCTGCAATATCGTCTGATAGCTCTTCCTAGTTAATGGATGGCATCAGATTTATCTCTTTTCGTGCTTAAGTTCTAATGTTGCTACCAGCCCGATAGCTCAGCTGGTAGAGCGTCCGCTTCAGGGCTGGGAGATTCAGGATCAAGCCTAGGTCGAGGCAGACCAAAGACTTTAACAGTGGGAGCTGCTGACGCTTGGCGCTCAGCAATAGGAGTTAGAGCAGCGACTGGTTGGCCCGGTGTCGGTATAATGCGAGTGGGCGAGGGGGCTGGCTGGGTGTCTTCGGCAAGTCGTCTCGGTGAGGCGAGTCAAATAGAAGAGCAGTCAAAATCTGCCCTGTCACAAGGAGAGAACGTCTTCATATGACTGAAATGTTGTTAGGCAGGACGTAAAACCCAAACCACTCACTCACTCTACTGTTCCTTATACTTTTTATAACTTGAACATTGCCTGAGTCGACAGGATGGCCATGAGGAGCTTGGGGTGAAATTAAAACGATATTTTCTGTTGTCAGACGTGAGGAGCATCCTTTGGTACAACATTGCAGCCATGACATATTCGCGTTTTCGGTTTATTTTGCATACATAAGCAGTAGAGGATAACTTGCGTCCACCTTTTGCGGTTGGTGTGTATTATATCTGGGTCATAACTGAAGCTATGTCTTCTTAGTTGAGCCGTAGCCTATTTCCTTTTAATTGTTTCCTTTTAAAAGATGAATGCTTTTGTCAGAAAATAACACACCTCGTAAATGCCGAGAAAGAAAAGGGCCTTTATGAAAGAGATAATTTAAAGTACAGAATAAAACGCCTATCTATTTTACATGAGAAGAAACGTAAACAAAACCAAAGTAAAAAAATGTTTGCTATACAAATTAAGCTTGATCATGAATATAGGCGTGTTGCTAACATTGTCAATTACGATCAAAATTCGAGGAGGGGGTCTCTGTGGCTCAGCAGGTAGAGCGTTGGGCGCTCAATACGAATAGCCTTCAAAAAATTTGAAAATTTTCTAACTGGGTTTTCACTCGAACGACCTATGTGGGATGGTTGCCAGTTACCAACGGACAGTCGTGGGTTTCTTCCGGCTTAAACCACCAAACAATCAATAAATCGAAAATGAGTTACAGGGTTTGGAAGGCGATCTATGCCAAGGAGCTAAGATAGGCTAATGCCCAATAGAAGGGGAAAAGAATAATAAGGTCAAGAATTACTTATGGATAACAACTTCTTGGTTGACCCAATAAACCAAGAAGTTGTTATCCATAAGTAATTGTCACCCAATAAACCAAGAAGTTGTTATCCATAAGTAATTGTCACCCAATAAACCAAGAAGTTGTTATCCATAAGTAATGTCACCCAATAAACCAAGAAGTTGTTATCCATACGTAATTCTTGACCTTATTGTAACCTTCCAACTTCTAAATGCCATTCAAAGGGAAAAGAATACTAGTTTTTGTTTTTCCTTAGAAAATCAGAGACAAGAGTCTAAAAGTTTTTTATTAGAAAGCTAGTGTCAGAAAAGTGTGGACAACAACAACAACGCTTAATAGAAATCCTGAAGGTAAGATTTCTTTTTTTAAGATTTTTAGTTTTGCTATAGGTCGTGGTAACATATTCGATGCGTGGCAATTCTATTGTTTTATATGCCTCATTGTTTTTGTAGGTTGGTTATTTTAGATCATGTATTGATATTGATGGTTTATAATTTTCCAAACCGTGTTTTTAGACTCACTTTCTTAACAATTTTCTTTACGTCTTAACGCCATCGCTCAACGTCTTAATTCTATTGTTCTGCACCGAAAATCACTTTCCTAACGCCCCTCGCGTCATCCTATCGATGAATGCCATTGATTTAATGACATGACGTTAAACGAGGATATTATTTTCCAAATTATGGTTTTAGACTCGCTTTCTTAACATTTTTCTCTATGTCTTAACGCTATGGCTCAGCGTCTTAACGTCTTTATTCTATTGTTCTTTACCGAAAATTACTTTCTTAACGTCATTTACTATTTTTTTTTCAAATATGCTGATACTTTGATAAGTGGTAAAGGGTGTATGACTAGATGTTTTATGCCTAGACTGAAAAAAGTACATTTTCTTTAAATTTTCCCGATCAAAGTTCACATTTTGTGCCCGTACTATAGTACGAGAATGCTATTGATTTTATGGTTTTCCGCTTAACGTTCGGCGGCCGCTTAACGCCTGCCGGGCGTCTGTTAGTGATACTTTCTTAGTGTATTTCATTACGTCTTAAAACAACGTCTTAACAGCTTCATTCTATTGTTTTCTACCGAAAATCTCTTTCTTAACGTCATTCCATTTTTACACATTTTTGTTAAATATTTCTGATTAAAGTTGAGATTTTGCTCGATATCATTCTCGTACTATTGTACGAGATGCGGATTTCCGGGAAGTGCGTCATTTTAAATTTAGTGCGGAATTTTACCGGAAGCGCCGCCATTTTGACTGGATGCGCCAACATTTTGACCGAAAGCGCCGCCATTTTGACCGGAAGCGACGCCATCAGAGGTCATGTATGACGTCACATTAGAAATTTATCTTCGCTATTTTTTTACTACCAGAGGTTGTTTCATTTCAACTTATGCATGGGTCACTGCACACCTATACTTTTCTGCGCGGAACAGTGTCTGTTGGCCATGTCGATCTCTAAATATGTGTTTTTGAGTGAGAAAACGAATCCTTGTGGAGATCCGTCAACAATGCCGTATACATCGACCACATGGGATCTCAATTAAAACATTTATTGTAAACATCACACTTCCCTTTGTGGCACACTTCCCAAGCTTCTTTAATTCAGCGGCTGACCATTGCCGTGGGTTCGGATCTCCAGCTATGGAAAGAAGTCGGGTAAACTGAAATAAAACAAATATGATAATGGGGAAAAGGTGAAAATATATAATTGGGTTCCTAGGTAGAAGACAGACAAGGGAGTTTAGCTGTGACCAGTAGATCTTTCAAAACCTTGTTTTTTTATAAGCAATGACTGGCTGAGGTCTCAAAGGTCGAGCCATTTTATTCTGTAGCAGGGGCCTCCGTGGCTCAGTAGGTAAAGCATTGGACGCTCAATCCGAACAGCCTTTCACCAATTAGTCGCCTTTCACCAATTAGTCGCGGGTTCGAATCCCACTCAGTCCAAAAAAAATTGGAAAATTTTCTTACAGTGTTTTCACTCGAACGACCTATGTGGGATGGTTGCCAGTTACCACCGGAAGGTCGTGGGTTTCCTCCGGCAAAGAGCCCGGTTTCCTCCCACAATAAAACTGGCAACGCCGCCATATAAGTGAAATAATCTTGAGCGCGGCGTAAAACATCAATCAGTCAATCAATACCTGGACCATATTCATACAAACCTTATTATACACAAATGGTAAAATACTTTCTTCACGACACCTTGCTGGGTCTAAGTTAAAACTGAAAAGGTTATCAAAAACGTTCCCTTTCAAAACGTTTGTGTTTGGTATCTGTAGCGGAAATGAAAAGAAGGATTATGTCACAGGGCAAGATGTGGAGATTGTCAGACTATTATGGATTCTCTGGGGGCTGTTACATAGACGTGAATCAAACGATTTGAACTCTGCATAAAATATCCATAATACAAGCAATAAATTAGCCGGCCCTTCAACAAGCTAAGGGTGGACCGGGAGCGAGGGGGCCTTGTAATCCTTTTAGCAAAGTGATAGTCTCTCAGTCCGACAAAAGCCTGCCATCGATGAGACGCGGGTTCAAACCCCAGGGATTCTCCGAAAGAAAAAAAAACTCTGTGTGTGATTTTCACTCGATTTCCAATATAGCAGTTTCCTCCCCATCAATGTCTCCATATAATTGAAATAATCTTGAGTGCGGTGAATGACATCAGTCAATCAATCAACAAGCTGACAAACGAAGAAGTTTGTTGTCCATACCAACCCCGTGTTTATTGACAATTCAACTTCTAAATGCCAATAAACCAACTGATACTTAAAGTTGCTTAAACTGTCAAGTATAGAGGAAAATGTTGTTAAAACAGAAAGAGGTAAATGTTCGTCAATAAACTAAACAGGTTAAAAAACGAGCTTTCCGCTGATTCCATTATTGCATATTCAATTCAAAGTTTATTGTACGAAAACAAAGCCCACAAAGGGGCGGGTACAACATGGCAATACATAACAATATAACAACAACAAATAATCAAGATATATTATTGACTGCTTCTCATTTGAAAACAGTCATGAATAAATTTAGAGACCATCGTAGCCATTTCACTGCGAGGGTCTAATAAAAGAGAGAATTCATTTTGTGACAGGTGCTCAATAGATGGCCAGGATGTTATTTGAGGGTTAGGGTTAGGGTTATGTATGTACGATTAGGTTGTTTTATAAGCAACAAAACACCCAAAAAATGTTCTCGTATACCCCGGCTATTTCTTTTTATTTTCTGTTATAGAGTGAAACGTTCCATAACACATATCCAGTGCACTGGCCGCCGTTAGCCTGCTTATTCTACATTATGTGACGTTTATGCTCGGTAGATTTTTTAACTCTCGACGGTTGCGCAATTTTAAAGCAGAAAATAAATTCAATCTCCACTTAGTGGACTATCATATCCCAGAAACGGCAGTTCGGAGAATGCATTGGTCTTATAAAAGCTTTAACCCGCTCGCAACTTCGAACGCAAATCGCAAATCGTTCCAAAAAAGTGTTCGTGTCGCATTTTTAACTTCATGAAGTTCTTTGGAAACTTTAGCTTTTCGCTCTGTCGACCACTGTTGTTGCATCAAGAACGTTTGTCATCTTTCTTTTCTTATGCATCCTATAATAGTTTATGCGAAGAAGAGAAGAAAAGCCATGGTGTAATCGGACGTTTCACTTTTCCCCATTTATATAGACTCTGTCTGAATGCTGTTTTAGTGGCATTTAGAAGTTGAATTGTCAATGAACACGGGGTTGGTATGGATAACAAACTTCTTCGTTTATTTTTCTGACGACGTTTCGGTGTAGATACTAACACCTTTTTCAAGTCACTGGCTCATTGACTTGAAAACGGTGTCAGTATCTACACCGAAACGTCGTCAGAAAAATAAACGAAGAAATTTGTTATCAATACCAACCCCGTGTTCATCTCTGTCTGAATGGTATGCCAATAAACAGTTATGTTGGAGTCTTTTTTTAATGTTGGATCGAAACCTATTGATATATGCATCACTCATGGAAAATAGATACGCTTGTTTCCATGCGATAGGCAGACCATTTTACTAACGTCCTCGTTAACGTAAATAGGCTTTTAACGTTTATTTTCGGAATAGGAGATCCATCCATTTAATAGGCGATAGACGGTCACACGGACACAAGTAATGGTCGCCAGAAACCGGATCAAACTTTTTTCTGTGAAATGTCCCTTTTAGGAAAACAAAAACCCAATCAATAAACGGTCATCAGCCTAAATGAGATAGTTTGGAATCCGACGCAAAACATCGATGCTTTTTAATAATATGTCTGTATGTTTATAACACTTAAAACGAGAACAGATGTTTATGACAATACGACAAGTCTCTTTCAAACACCACTGTGAAATTCACAGGTGATACACGCAGCATCTTTGTCTGCAGTTAGATAATTTCCACGAAGTCACGCAAAATATTTTTTTCTGAATTGTATGTTTGTTGAAATTGTTTTGAATTACTGTTTTATTTTGAATTGCATAATATCATTTTAAAAAAATAACTGATTACTTCTCTAGCGGTAAGCATACATCTATTGAGTTATATAAGGTCCTTCAAACTGTTACATCGTTAGATGTGAAGAAGCATTAGCGACATGAAGATGACCCGAGTTTATTTCCACTGCGTTATAGCGGCGGTTTGCCTGATGGCAATTCAACGTTCTCAGTTTTCTGTCCTTTGTGATGGTGAGCATACATTTGCTAACATATTTGACCATGTTTATTGTTGTATCTGTAGATTTGTAACTTTCCTCATTATATTTACATGTACATCTATATACTTTTTCAGCAGTTGCTCTTCCAGGCGCGATATTTCATACTAACATGAAAGAAGAGGTATAAAAGTAAAGAAAATACAAAATTTCAATATATTCATTTTATTAATTGCTGCCGCTTTCCTTGACAGCGTTGACAGCTCTTCTTCATACGGCGGCGGAGTGAAAATCCAACTTTTCTTTTTTTTGTCTAGCCTGACGCTCCTTAGAAAATTCTGTCTGTTTTACTCGGTTTGTATTCGCACTATGTATCGTTCCTGTTATTAAAATTATCTTTTAATTTTGTATGTGTGACCAGTAGGACCGCTTGTGCCCAGGACAACAACACCTGCACCGAAAACCGGTAAGAAAACATCCAAACTGTAGGGTGGGGGGGGGGGGGGGGTGAACGGCATGCTATTTAATTGCTTCCGTTCACCACGACCACATCCTACAGTCGGTATTACTACTTAAAATTTCCCACTTTTACTGACATTTGGCCTCACAGATACGTCACTCTTTTTGACGTGACTCGATATATTTGTCACGCTGGTAGAAAACTGTTCTAATGGTATTTTATTTGGAAAACCACAAAAATCTGTGAAAGTGTTCCGGTTAATGATATGAAGTTGAAATTTGAACAAGTTGGCTAGGGCCGGCCTCGGTCCTCCAGTCCCCCACCCCCACTCAGACCTTCCATCGATGCGGCGCGGGTTCGAATCCGACTCAGACCAAATTAAAAAAATTGAAAAATTTCTGTTTTTGATTTTTTCAATTGGCCGCGGTATGTGGAATGCCTACCCTCTGCCAGTACCTGACAGCTCTTCCACATACGGCGGCGGAGTGAAAATCCATTTTTTTATCTAGTCTGACGCTCCTTAGAAAATTATGCCTATTTTACTCGGTTTGTATTCGCACTATGTATTGATCCTCTAATTAAAAATTATTTTAATTTTGTATGTGTAACCAGAAGGACCGTTTGTGCCCAGGACAACAACACCAGCACAGAAAACCGGTAAGAAAACTAATTGTCTACATCCAACCATAGTCAAAGCGTGATTGCTTTACTTTTCAGCTCTACAACATGAATATTTCTGCGTTCTTTTTTTAAGTTTAAAAGGATAAAAAGAAAACAATATGATACCAGCTCGCGTCCATCGATTGATTAATTGCCAATGTAGCATTCACGTTTAGGGTATGGACTTTTTACGCCAACAAGTCGATTGAAGTTAAAACATACATCATTCCGATAGCTCAAACATCTATTGGGGGAATGGGCTGTCGACATGCTATTTAATTGCTTCCTTTCCTCGCTATCACATCCTACAGTCGGTATTACTACTTATAAATTCCCACTTTTACTGACATTTGGTCTCACAGATTTGAATATATTTGGACGTCACTCGAAATATTGGTCACGCTGGTAGAAAACTGTTCTTATGGTATTTGATATGGAAAACCATAAACATATTTGTCATAGTATTCAGGTTAATGATATGAAGTGGAAATTTGAACAATTTGGTTATGGAGTGGCCTCGGTGGTCCAGTGAGTTAGAGTGATCGTCCGTCAGTCACACACAGACCTTCCATCCATGCGGCGCGAGTTAAAATCCAACTCCGACGAAATAAAAAAATTGAGTCGCCAGGTACTCGCTGAATGTCGGGGGTTTCCTACTGGCAATGAGACCGGTTTTCTCCCCCAACAAAGCCTGGCAACGCCGCCATATAAGTAAAATAATCTTGAGTCAATCAATTTGATTATGTGTTTTACTGTATGGATATAACCCAGCTTCCAAAGTTGCGACTTATTATATGAGACGGACAAAGGTTTTCTATTTAAGATTAAAGATTAGAAATATTGTCCAATGCACCTCTTCGTCGGTTCAAAAGATCGAAAATAATAGACAAATTCAGCAAAGTAGCTCTGTGACATGTGTCATGATATTATTAACGTCACAACCAACACCTAGTGTACGTTTATGAAAAAATAGCTGATCACTTTGATTTTTAATCTTTCTGACTGGGTTTTCACTCGAACTACCTATGTGGGATGGTTGCCAGTAACCAACGGAAGGTCGTGGGTTTCCCCCGGGCATAGAGCCCGGTTTCCTCCCACAATAAAACAGGCAACGCCGCCATAGTTTCTCAGATGCCAAGTTTAGCCTATTAGTGACACAACTTGTTCATCTTAAGATGGTATTTTTCCTTTGTTTGCATGCATAGAGGAGGCAGTCGTGACCACTAACACACCAACACAGACAGTCGGTAAGCAAGTGTTCGGATTGAAATCTAAAAAAATATATTGAAGAATGAAATATACAAATGGAAATATTGAGAAGATAAAAGAGTAAAAAAAAAACAATTTCAGTTGATCTTTCTACCAAATTTTCTGCTGCTTTTCGCGTCAAAACTTCTTGCCATTAAAATATGCGTATCCTCCAAAACCAACCGTTTAGTGGATGCAATATGGTATAAAGAAAAATTAAAAAGAAATTGATATTTCAACTAATAAATGTATTCAGGGCCTTAAGAAAATCGGCTTACAAATCTAAAAGACTACCAAATTCATTTTTTTAAATATATCTTTCAGCAAAGAACTATTTTGTCAAATGAAAAAAAGACACGTACATGCAAGTTTAGTCAAAGTATGGTAATATTGAAGTTTGAAGTGAAACATCAAAGAATCTATTTGTCATTCTTTAAAATATATTTTATTCATCTAAATCATACAAATCCAACAAAAGACGCCTGAAGCTTTGAAAATCATTTTTTCTCTGTATCCATATGTTTTAGCAGGAGGACGACGAAGGGGCTGTAAAATTCGACCATCTGAACGTGAGTGAAACGTTAAATATCATAATTGTTTTTGCGCATTGTTTATTGGGCGATCGTCATCCCATGTGTTTGCTTTTGGCGTTGATAACCGGTCCTATATATCGCTGAGAGGTTCTGTTCTATGTTTTATGTTCTGTTTAACAAAAATACGTACCAATCGTTCAAAGTGTAGGGGTTGCCAATTCAATCCTGCCATGTCTATCAAAGAAACTGAATCTTAAGATGTGCAAGGGTCGAAAATTGAATTCTGTCTGTGGAAGCCTTCTTTTCATTTCTACAGTCAGGGCCTCCGTGGCTCAGTAGGTAGAGCATTGGACGCTCAATCAGAACAGCCTTCCGCCAAAGGGGTCGCGGGTTCGAATCCCACACAGCCCCCAGCCCCCACCCCCCCCCCCCCTCCCCCCTAAAAAAAAATTGGAAAAATTTTCTGACTGGGTTTTCCATCGAACGACCCGTGTGGGATGGTTGCCAGTTACCACCGGAAGGCCGTGGGTTTCCTGCGGGCATAGAGCCCGGTTTCTTCCCAAAATAAAACTGGCAACGCCGCCATATAAGTGAAATAATCTTGAGTGCGGCGTAAAACACCAAAAAATCAATCAATCAATCATTTCTACAGCCAATGAACAGAAGGGTTAAGATGCTGAGTTGGTGATTTTCTTTGTATTTTGGAGAAACCTTCGACACTTACCTTTTCCATTTTGGTTTATTGTATTTTACACCGGCAACCATTGCTCTGTAACATTTGGATTAAGAACAAAATCAAACTAGTACTTGCCTAAAGTGGACATGACTAAAACTCTGACAAATTGAAAAGAGCCAACCTTCTTTGGTTTATTCCTGCATCATATTGACAGGACAAAAAGCCCTTCTGAGGCCTCTGTTAGAAAATCCTGTGTAGCAAAAACCAGAAGTAAATTCCAAAATTGTACTAAACTTGTCTTTAAATGGGGGAAAGAAAGTTATCAGTAGTCATGTTAACGCCTTCACATTAAGTGTAGAACAGTTCAATGTGCGATTTTAAAAGTGAACACTTTAGGTAAAATGCATTATACTTCATCTTAAAGACAATATCTACCTGGTCACAAAATATGGTTTATTTATTTTTTATGACTTTCCTATAAGAAGCTATGGTTAACTATTCTCAAATGTCAAGTGAGGGGGAAAGAAAGTTATCAGTAGCCATGTTAACGCTTTCACATTAAGTGTAGAACAGTTCAATATGCGATTTTTAAAATCCCGTTATTCTCAATAGACGAACCACGCCGTTTTAAAGTTGGCATTATTTATTTCTAAGCAAGTCGCTGATCGTGTTCTATTTTTCGTCAACCTAAAGCGGTTTACAAATTTTAAAGAGGTTTCGTTTCCTAGGTGCGACTTGAAGTCTATTTTTCATAAATTTATAAAATCATTTTTAGAAGCCGTTATGAATACTACTACCCCAATACAGACAACCGGTAAGTGAACTTTTTTTTAAACGATTTACATTTGAATTAGTAAATTAACCGACATTAATTGGCCCGAAAAAATTCCGGGCCAGAATGAAAATCGAACTCATAATTTACTAATTTAGTAATTTCCCTGATGATGATTACATCTTGTTTTCGAAACACTGATTTTATCACATATGCATAAATATAAATATAAATACTCAAATGAACTTGATTTAAGACATTTAAGACAGCGGTGTGACGGAACCCTAAGTCTGGACTTCCATTCTCATTCTGGTCCAGATGTTTTCCTTGTCAATCAGTGTCGGGTAATGTACTAATTCAGTCATTTTCCTGATGTTGATTGGCTTGCTTTACGTTTGAATTTGCGTAAAAAGCTATTTAGCTAAATCTCTAAAAAAATATTTAAAAATGGGAGTTCGTTGAGGTTTATATCGGCAATTACTGCTGTTTACTAATTTACTTCTATGCGTATAACAACGTTTTCTCTTACATTTCTTTTAAAGTGGCATGAGGGGACCTCCGTGGCTTAGTAGGTAGACCATTGGACGCTCAATCCGAACAGTCTTACACCAATGGGTCGCGGGTTCGAATCCCACCCAGTCCAAAAATTGGAAAATTTTCACTCAAACGACCTATGTGTGATGGTTGCCGGTTACCAACGGAAGGTCGTGGGTTTCCTCCGGGCACAGAGCTTGGTTTCCTCCCACAATAAAACTGGCAACGCCGCCATATAAGTGAAATAATCTTGAGCGCGGCGTAAAACACCAAACAATCAATCAATTTAAAGTGGCATGAGCTACCAAAATGTTGACATTTTGACGTAAAAATAGAATGTTGAAATTATCGACTATTTTTCTCAAGACGTATAATTCAGAAGCTTTTTACTGCTTCTAGTCTCGGGAATGTACGATAAAGTTTTCTTCTGAACTAACTTTGGCTTAGAATTAATGAATGGTCGTACCGGTTATTTAAATTTTGTTTACTTTTCAAACACTATTTCGGTTCGTATAGGCCACACACTGTATGGATTTTCCTGGATCCAACTCTAATCGTTTAGTTTTTCGATGGCATTCAAAGCTTCTGAGGTGTGCCACGATCAGAAATTATGAAAAAGTGTGAATTTTTGCAGCTCATGCCACTTTAAATTACTGGAACTTGTTGTTATATTCCCCCTTCTATCCAGTCCCTGCTATTTTGCCTAATGTTACTTTATTCTATGCATTAGAGATATTATTGTAACTGTATTGTGATGCATTTAAATGTTGACTAAGTTTATCATATAATATATTCTACATGCACGTGGCTCTTAAAGTAAACTATACTTTGTTTGGTTGATTTTAGCAGCATCTGTAAACACCCCTGAAGGCTGGATAGAATATGATAACCACTATTACTATGTATTTACAAAACGTGCCAATCAGAGCGCAGCAAGGGATGAATGCCAAAAACTAAACTCTAAAAGTCACCTGGTTTCCTTGGAAACCCAAGCGGAAATGGATTTTCTTCACAAGCATATCCAGGCAACCCCAGGTGAGCATATGTATATCTCCCTATAAAAACAAGCACACCAAGAGGCTAAATAAATATATAGATAGATAAGTAATATCTTAATATCAGCGTATAGGATGTGTTGAAGCTGGCTGTAATGGTAAGGGAGCAGATCAGCTTTGCTGTAACTGTGGTTGGAGACATTCATCCACCTATGAAGGTTGTCAGTTCATCAAGGAGGTCTACAAAGTTCGGTTCGTCAGATTTGCTAAAACAAAAATTGACTAACATCTTTCGATGAGTGTAGGAAGTCCCTGTTCCGTACCCACCCCCGCCATATAAGTGAAATAATCTTGAGCGCGGCGTAAAAGACCAATCAACCAACCTACCGTACCCACCGGATATATCAAAAAATATGCTCAGTTTACTGAAGTGTATATTGATCGTTCAACAGTATATTTGCCAGTTGCTTTCCAATTACGTAATTTACGCAAACATGGAAAAATGGGCACAGATATATGCCTTTTTTCTGCATGATTGTATGTACATGAATGGAAAATAGTGTGGATATACAGTATATGTTTGATTGGCTGGTAATGTGAAAATGTGATATCAGCTGGAGCAGATTAATATTAAATCCTAAAAGTATTTCTCGCCACCTAGTGGTGAGACGGGGGAGAATGTGTAAGTCTGACCTACAGATTGTCATTAGGACAGAGTTAGAACTTGTTTCAGTTCTAGTTAGCAATGAATATACAGTTTTCCTTATTGCCGCCTCAAATGAGAGCACATTATAAATAGCAAACATACCACTTGCACTACAATCTCGTCTGAGACACATGAACCATCTGAAGGTATTATTATACAGAGTTCTAATTTTGTTGTAGTTTGTTTTAGTAAACATACTCCAGAGAGAACAACAATATACACTACCACAGTATGTTTTGACTTCTTGTGAACAATCTCTTAACTTGCGCAGAATCATATTTGCTCGCATACATAATTTTTTACGCTAGGCGATAATATCATCATCATCTTTAAGGGTATCAGTTATAATATGACCCAGATATGTGTAGGATTTAACATATTTTAGTTTTACATGTATATACATATATGACAATAAGGTGTATCTTTGTGGGCGATATGTCTCGTAATTAGCTATACATGTATTTCTACTCATTTCAACAAGGATACCTACTTCTGCAGACCGGCAGTTAAATACTAAGATGATCGCATAAAACACGTTCAAATTTGATTTGATTTGAGATGCATTTCTGTCCCCTTTTACAGACGATGGGTTTGACTACTACTTTACCTCTGCGCAAAATAGTAATTTTACATGGATTTGGGAGAACAGTGGAGCTCTGATTGATAGATCCACCGTTATATTTCGTGGCGATTCTTTCAGAAATTACCCTGCGTGCCTCCAAGTGGCACGATACTCTTTAAGAGTGATGTGGTGTGTGGCTCATGCCCGTTTCATCTGCGAAATTGATCAAATCAGTGATTATTGAAGGAAAGAAAATAAATATTTGAGCTCAATGTATACCCAAATATTGTGTGTGTCTGTGTTTGCTTGTAAGCTTGTAAAACTTGTAGCAAAAGTGTGCTGCATAACCGGTGCATGCCCTTTGACTTCATATTTTACAGCCATAAGAAATTCCCAGAATTCCCAGTTATGTTAGCCTGTTTGCGGTGCAGCACTTCTGACCATGTGCCTATTATTCTGATCGGAAACAAAGGAAAATGGAAATGCAACAATATGCACTACCGCAGCTCTTGTAGATTGATTGATTGATTGATTGGTGTTTTACGCCGCGCTCAAGATTATTTCACTTATATTAGGGGTACGAAAGCGAGAGAAAAAATGCTTAGATATATACAATCATTCTTACTTATTGATAGATCTTGATCTTGCCGAAAGTTTGATGGGCTCTTCAAAAAAATTTGCGAAATTGTAAATTCTGCAAAACGTTATAAAGTTAGGCATCGGCAAGTTTCTGCGTACAACTTCAGAATACCATTCGAGCAACAGCCGGAAAATCCCGCCACCTATGCATAAGTGATGGACTCAAGGGGAGATAGGTGATACCAGACAATTCTGGAAGGGAGCAGCTAGTAATTGTATCCAGACTGGTACATTTTCTCATTGTTCATTCTGTGCTGACCTTTTTGAGAAGTGTGTGAAATAAATTTTTTGGACCTGAATATCTGTACAATGTCGATGGAAAATATTGTCCACTGGACATTAATGTTCTCTTCTTCAATCCCTCAACACGTAGGCCTCAGTTGATATCCATGACAAAGGGAAAATTAACGCCGAAACCAAAATGTGCAATTTAAAGACCTTTTTCGTAGGATTTGAAGTGACGTCAAAATTGGAGTTGAAGTTTTAGAACAGGCTGGCACGATAGATCCCGTGATGCTATTTTAATCAAAGATACAGATCTAACGTCACTATTTCTCTGCATATCTCTGGTGCAACTGTTTCCCGTTATAGTTGACAAACGAACAATACTGGATCGAAGAATGCCTAAAAAAGAAAGTAATATGAAGATCGAAATACACGCGCGAATAGTTGTGAAATAAAAGTCATCTGAGCATTAAACATGAAGAAGAAAGAGTTACACGCAGCATTAGTTGATAAACGGAGAGGATGTTCAGAGAGACCTGTAGAAATTGATTGATTGGTGTTTTACGCCGCGCTCAAGATTATTTCACTTATCTGGCGGCGTTGCCAGGTTTATTGTGAGAGGAAACCGGGCTCTGTGCCCGGAGGAAACCCACGACCATCCGGTGGTAACTGGCAACCATCCCACATAGGTCGTTCGAGTGAAAACCAAGTCAAAAAAGTTCAATTTTTTGGGACTGAGAGGGATTCAAACCCGCAACCCATTGGTGGAAGTCTGCTGATGAAATCTCTGCAGTAGGCATACCGTACTTCTGCGAAAATGTAGGGATACTTCTGCGGAAAGATACATGATTGATTGATTGGGGCTTAACGTCGTACTCAACAGCTAAGGTTATATGGCGACAAAAGTACCAACCAGCCAGAAGATCTTACCCACCCCCATCCCACCTAAATGTTGACATTAAAACCCCCACAGACCATATGTAAGTCAGAAAGGCTGATGTATTTGGTATACTTCATTTTCCTTCATGCTAAGGTGGAAAATGGCTATGGCAAATACCACACCGCCCCCATACTGAGGGTAGGCGGAAATATACAACTTCATTAGTGTTTTGATATACCTACCAAGAAGTATCAATTTGTGGAGTTTTAGTTGTGTGATGGACTTTCATATCTGGAAAGGAAATAAAATACATATAATATAATATTTAGAGTTGCACTGACATTCTTAATGGAATGACTTATTAGTGGGTTTTTTTTATGCATTCTGCATTATTATAAACGACCTTTGTTGGGAGATATTGTGGAAACTAGACGTACATTGAGTGTACAAGGGTGCAACATATAAGGCTGTAACATATAATATACCCTTTACACAGGATACAGTTATATTTCGTTTTTTAACCGCTGTATTTTTAGAAAAAGATAGGTTTATAATAGTCTTCAGCATTTCATTTACAATTTACGTAACAAAATGCATGTTATATGCATTTATTAAATAGTTGTTATCGCATCATACTTAACAGAGGGAGAACATTGTTGGCTCAGAACCATATTTGATGCTGAAAAGTTCAGATGTTAATAAATTCAAAGCACAACTTACCTCACGATTTTCAAATCCCCAGCCTCCAAATCATCTTCAAGTGTAAACGTGTAAACTGTGTTCGGCTCCGACTCGTAAACTATGTTAAACCACAGAGGAAATCCGGGCACCCTTGATATCACTTTGCCTCTGAACCATTCGTCTGTTGTGGTATCATTTGCTGTCACTTCGAACTTGTGCAAAACTGTTTCACTTACAAGTGAGTCTGGTGTTATGACTGCTGTTTGACCAGCTTCATTTACTAATTGAAATAAGTTTTGAAGTAGCTTACTAGTGGTAAATTTTTGCCGTCTTTCCGAAAACAGGAACAGTCTTTTATCTGATGGTTGTTGACCCAGAACCTGTCTTCGGAAGTTTATCTGTACCTTAAGGGCTTCTAGCTTTGCTGTATTTGATTTATAGTTGTTAAGTCTGGTTTTAATTTCATCAGGGCTCTGCCACAGTCCATGTTCTATTATTTGGTCGGTTAATTTTGTTTTTCGTTCCAAAATTCGTTTCTTTGCTTGCCGTTTCTCAACTTCTTTCTTTTGTAATTGCTTCTGTTTTTCCTCACTTATTGCCTGTCTTCTCTGTTTAAATTTTTCGACTGATAATCCTTTTAACTCGGATGAGGGGTAGCAGCGGGTTTGGTGTGCATTAAGAAATCCAGTCTGGCAAACACTGTTTCCGGGAGTTTGTTATGTTTCAGCACTGATATACATTCTGGGTTATTGTCACTGTTTTTTCTCTCGTTTAATCCACCTGGGAGCTGATCTGCCAAAAGATGCTGCAACAAAGTGGCTGTGTCTTTTAGCAAATACTGGAGAATGTCAGCAGTTAAAATATCACTCTCGGAGGGGATTAGTAAGCTTTGCCAAATGGCATCTTCTCCAGGGTTAACAAAATTTGGAAGTAAGCCCGTCGATCCTTCAAGTAAAGTTTGGGCAGGTGTCGACATTAAGGAATTAATCAGATAGGAATACACGGCGTTCATTTCGAGGATATTTCCTTTCTTCTCAATTTCCTGCCACAGTGGTTTTGTTAATATTTTATCCAGTATACCCAAAGCACGGCATCCTGCGATGGCGGTTTTGTTTTTCAATAAAGAGGAAACGTTATCTAATAAGCGGTTTGGAGTTCCCCAACAGTCATCTAAGAAAGAAATAAAATGTTGATGTAATGAATAAAGCACTGCGGCGTTATGAAAAATTATATTAAACCGATTGCCACGAAAGTTCGTAAGGCAAACAGTAAGCCCCCGGGCCTTTAGATAAGTTGTCACTGGCCCATAGCAACCACTTTTTTCATCTCCTCCTCGAGAAAAGGCTTTACAGGATGTCCTTATCAAATTTACTGTGTTGGATTCAAATTTGTTGCTGTCGGTGAGTGTATCCAATTGTTCATACATGATTAATGTTTTGTTACATTTTTCTGCCATATTCACAAGTACATGGAGGCCACAGAAAAAGTTATGGATCTCTCCAATTGATTCCTTTGCGGCCCCTGACAACATTGACCAGTTGGGTATTACATCTGGAAGGACAGACTCTCTGTAGTTTCTCAGCAAGTCCTGAAACAGTTTCTCGGTGCAAGTCCTATCAGACATAGTGTTCTTTATTGAACTAATCACTTTTTTTCCACATTCTGTATTTTCGTGAATGACATCTAAGTCGGATACAATTTCTTGTAGTGTAGCCAGATTTGTTGAAGCCGACTTGTCCACCATTTCCCGGATGCCTAAAAGGTGAGGTTTTTGAGAATTTGTGGTCACAACGTATGCCTCATACTGATGCCCAAATTTGTTCGTTTCATCGCTGTATAAGGTTAGATTCTGTTCTCCCTGCAATTCTTCTGATAGCTGTACATGAGCAAGGGGTTGTCTCAGCTTCCCGATGTTTTCAACTGTTTTAGCACAAGGAACTTGATCGTATGAAATTTTTGCAAGTTCAAAAACAGCCTGTAAAATAGGCCCTACATGGGTGTATCCCACATTCTGCTACAAGGGCCTTAACACACATTCCACAGTATCAGAGGTGTACTTTCCGTTTTGAAACAAGTTCACACCTCTATCCTCTTTGACTTGGGAAGCAATTGTTAACCTCTCCTCTTTATCTACCAATTCCTCTTCTAGTTTAACACAATTTGAACACTGCGAGTCCATTTGGCATCTTTTGTCGGCCTTTGTTTTAATGCTGTGTATTTTAGAATTTGTCAATGCATTTCTCCTCCTGAGTCTTTCCACTGTTTTTTGTGTGCGTAGTGCTTTTTTCTTTAAAATAGCTATTTCCTTTTTCAATTGCACAGATTTCTTTCGGTTACGAGAATAGTTCTGTTTGGCTTGTCTAAGTGAGGATTTTAGTTTGAGGATGCTCTCATTTGTTGTGGCTGGTGGACTTGTAGCTGTGGCGTTAGGAATGGGAGGCAATGTTGAAATTAAAGAAGGGAGAACTGTATGTGAGGATATATCTTGGGTCGAGGTAGTAGCCTGTGGTAATGGGGTTGATTCCTGAAAAGGCTCCGAAACTAATATTGTTGATATGTTGGCTGAGATAGAGGTAGATGACGAGGATGTTGGTAACTGATGAAGGGGTGGCAAACTGAATGGTTGTTCAAGCAAATCCTGAAGTTTACTTGGGTACGATGGGGAATTTTTCGTTTTGTAAAGCTTCTTGAGTTTTTCAACATAATATTTTAATCTAGTGGGTTTAGTGCCTTCGGGGAAACGCTCATTACCCATCCATATACTCATCCATATAGAAAACTTAGCCCAGCTTGGCCGTACGTCGGTTAATTCCAAGACGCAGCCATTCGTGAGAAGGCGGGATGGAATTATACGGGCATCAAAGTTGAATCCCTGCTTGATTGCTGTGATATTCAAACCAGCCTTCCAAATGTAATGGTACTTTTCTGAAAGATACATAAATACTCTCTTTGTATTGCTTTACAAACGACAAAAAAGTGATTGATCCTGTAATTGTTACTCCTAATGTTTACGCCCCCTCCCCCCCCCCCCAACCACCCACGCGCACACACATCAATACACTCACCTACACTTAAAGTTTGCCGACTGTACTCCTGAACGTATCTAGCAACTATAGGTTTTCAGTAAGCTTTGACGAAAAGTCGCCAAGATCTGATCAGACTTCCTCTGAATATTAATGCTAAGGATAATATACCAGCTTAACAATCTTACGTGCGTGTGAATAATTAAACCACATATCACTCTTATACAAGAATTCCAAAAAAACTTATGTACACTTTTATGGGTTAGTTAATATGAATGATGTGTTGATGCAATCGGGTGCGGGATTATGCGGCATGAATCAAATCAGGTTACAAACTAGAAATTTGGTTAATGTGCAAGGATGTTAGATAGTAAGAAGTCTCCTATTCGTTATTGTATGTGAAGAATTGTTTTATAACCTACGTAACCCCTTCCCCTATACACGTGTTATATTACCGATAGTAATGTACATAAGTAAAATATCCAGCCTATGGATAGTTTGCTTAAAGTGGCATGATCTATGAAAAATCGATTTTTTTTTCCAATCATAACTTGCGATTGTCAACAGAAGTTCATCGTTTTAATAATTAAATGATTGACGTTGAAGGATATGAAATGTTCATCAAAAGCCAGCTCATTATGACAACGAAAAACTTCTGGTGATAAGGGACACAACTGAACTAGCGGGGATGTATCAGTTAATTTGGTATAATTTTGTGTTAATTGCTTAAAAAACTACGTAAGTGTACCTCTTCAAGATTGCCATCAAGGAAAAGCTCTTATTTTGTACATTTGCTTTTTAAATGATCGGAATTTTTCACTTTGTGCAAACATTAACCAGTTTTCCCAAATGCGCATCCTTATTTGAGTCCAGGTGGAAGCCTTCTATCAGTTGTCTACGTCTGAATTACCACTTGAAAACGCACTTAGTATAAACACCGGAAACGTACCAAGCAATAAATATAGGTGATCAATAAACGAAATTGTTCTGCTCCCAAATAGGTATTTCGCCATCCCAGGGAAACATTTGTGATGGGAGAGGTTGAAGCAGCCGATCGGCCTTTTTGTCCCAAAGTATTTGTTTACCCCCTGTTTCACAAGGCGATGTGGTTGCCAGTTACCAACGGAAGGTCGTGGGTTTCCTCTGGGCATAGAGCCCGGTTTCCTCTGGGCATAGAGCCCGGTTTCCTCCCACAATAAAACTGGCAACACCGCCATATAAGTGAAATAATCTTGAGATCGGCGTAAAACACCAAACAACCAACCACAAGGCGATGAAGATTATTCACTTAGGGGTTTGATGCAGTAGGAGCAACCTTTTCACATATGGCAACCGAGTGTAATAACCGTGACATTATCGTCATTTTTCTCTTCGCCTGAGCTATTTTAGAAAAGCAGGTTTTATTTATGTGTAATAGAACTGATTGACTGAAATACATTCAATTTACATTTGTTTTTTGATTTAATAATCGTGATTGCGTCCACTTCATTAAGTGGGATGGCCGCCAACAAAACTTGAAAGAGTAATTGTGTGAATTAAATTGGATTATTAGGATAGTAATTCTGCTTAAAGTGGCATGAGCTGCCAAAATTCACACTTAATTCATAATTTCTGATCGTCACGACAGTAAGAGGCCTTGAAGGCCATCGAAAGAGTAAATGATTGGCGTTGGAAAGAGGAAAATCCATACAGTATGTCGTCTGTACGAGTTGGAAGCGTGTTCGAAAAGTAAACAAAATTTAAATAACCGGGACGGCCATTCATTCATTCTAAGCCAAAGTTAGTTTTAAAAAATAATCGTTCGTACATTCTCGAGACTAGAAGCACTAAAAAGCTTCTGAGGAAAATAGCCAATAATTTCAACATTCTGTTGAAACGTCAAAATATCAACATTTTGGCAGCTCATGCCATTTTAGGTAATTAACGTAATCCTATAATCCGGCTAGCCTATAGGTCGATTTGGTTAGACGTGCTGTGAATGTGATCAGTGTGATAAATGATATCATAACAGAATAACAAAAGAATACTGAGTCATATGTAATAAATTCAGTATAACAAAGAACAGCGAATAAACGTATACATTTTATTATCATCCAGATAACTCAGAGATACAAAGATAAATGATTTAGTGGTTTAAACACAGTGCAGGGTTTTAATAAAATGGTGGTGATAAATTTGTGAGAATAGTCATTTTTAAGAAGATTCAGAGTAGTCTACAGAAATCTAGGTTCAAGATAGGCGAATGGGAAATGTACGAGTCTATTTGTACACAATTAAGGGCTGCTCCACAACATCATCAAATTCGCTATTACACATTTTTTACCACACAACAGGTAGCTCGACTTGGAATCATACATGACTGCTTCTCACAAAGTTTGAACAAAAAACAAGGTGGGTTTGTGTGCTTTTAGTATTTACAACACCTACTCTCCAAGGCTTGCTGCTCCATTTTCTGTATTCACTGGATAACTGGACGTAACTTGGGGAAAATATGTGTTGTTATGGCTCCAAAATAAAGTCGAAACTTTTTGGGGCTGTCTTCTGGTCGCAACTCATACAAAGACTGAAGAAAGCAGATTAGAAATTCTTCACTTGGAGGCTTTATGACGTCACGTACATCGAAGGTGAGGCTGTTGCAAGTTTTACATTCATTCCAGAAGTCGGCGTGATGAGGTGCGCACAGGTACGTTTGCCATCCCTACTTATATGGCGGCGTTGCCAGTTTTATTGTGGGAGGAAACCGGGTTCACTGCCCGGAGGAAACCCACGACCTTCCGCTGGTAACTGGCAACTATCCCACATAGGTCGTTCGAGTGAAAACCCAGTCAGACAAATTGACAAGTAGGTTTCCCTAAAGCAAAATCGCATGCTTTGGGCCTTTTTACGATATGCGTTCGAAACTACCAGTGGGTGAAGTCAAACAACGGGTAACATTGAAAACAAAACATTTACTGACAATTTCCAAGACATATCACAACAATGTTAACATAATATGGGTTCAACCCTGCAAGGGAATATACATAAATCTAAAGACACTAACTTGGCGCCTAGATAGAAAAGAAAAAGTTAAGTATACTCAAGTGCACATGTTGGGGCCCTTTAGACACAATCCAAGAATTGAATAATAAGTCACAAGAATCCAGAGGCTGTAGAAAATTATTAGTATAGAGTCTAAATCAATTCACCATAAAGTTTCCAGGTGAAATTTACTTCACTGAACACAAATAGAGAGAAAAACTCATCCACAAAGACTCACAACTGTTCCCAACTCCGTGACCACATCAAGTGGCCTACCACATGGCATTACATCTTCACTTCAATTCCTAGTCCTTCGTGTCAAACTACTTGAACTAAGGGGGCATCTCATTTAACAAACTAGCAATATTTGCCAGTGGGGATCATTTCAAAATCAAAGTTATTTAATTAGACAAAGGCACAACATCCCCCTTATTCAAGGAAAACTGTTTGTTCCCCCTGAAATGATTAACTGCCCCATATGTCTTTGGGTAAAGGATACGGTGGCAATAGGCAAAATGCCTGACTCGTTTTAGTTTCAGGCAAGGCATCTCTAGACATTTAAAACCTCACAGCTCCTGAGGCCTCCTGACCCCCCCCCCCCCCCTTCCCAGCACGCACACACACACACACACACCCCTCTTACTTTTCCTGCTCCCGGTTTAGAACGATGACTTTATATCCATCGTTGTTTACGGTGGGCTGTTTTATTAGTTATTATCCGGAAGCACACAACTATTTGACCGGCATTGCTCTACAATCTTCGCTGCCAATGCAGCTCGTAAAGAAGATTGATTACTAAAATTACGTTTTAACAAAATTAAAAAAAAACTTTCTAAGGGAGGTAACTCGAATTAAACCCCAATCCAGATATTTTATCTCGTTATAACGAGCTAGCAAGCGGCCCAAAAAAAATCACGTATGTCCCTAATACGCTTTCGTATCATCGCCCATTGGCCCTCCCGTTAGAAATCTTCCCGGGTCTAATGGATGGCTGGTATGGTTTTCTGTCGATGCTCTTATAGCGTAGATTTTATTGAGGAATAAGTCGGCAGGTGACCAGCAATATCGCCTGATAGCTCTTCCTTGTTAATGGATGGCATCGTTGTTATCTCTTCTCGTGCTCACTTTCTAATGTTGCTCATACTTTTTTAGAACATTGCCTGAGTGGACAGGATGGCGTTGTGATGCTCGGGGGAACATAGCAGCCATGACTTGGATTCGCCTTTACGGTTTATTCTGAAAGCATAACCAGTAGAGGATAACTTGCGTCCACCTCTTGCCGTTGGTATGAATTATATCTGGGTCATAACTGAAGTTATGTCTTCTTAGTTTGATCCTAGCTTATTTCCATTTAAAAGATGAATGCTTTTGTCAGAAAATAGCATATCTCGTAAATGACGAGAAAGAAAAGGACTTACAGGAAAGAGATAATTTAAAGTACAGAATAAAACGCCCGTCTATTTTAAATGAGAAGAAACGTAGACAAAACCAAAGTCAACAAATGTTTGATATACAATCAAGCTTGGCCATGTATATAGGCATGCTGCTAACATTGTATTATCAATTGTGATCAAACTTCGAAAAGGAGTTACAGGGTTTGGAAGGCAATCTATGTCAATGAGCCATGATACGATCTAAATCCCAATGGGCAATAAGAGGGGAAAATAATACCTGTCTTTCCTTAGAAAATCAGAGACAATAGTCTAGGCTTATTAGAAAGCTAGTGTCAGATAGTGGTGATGTTATTGTCGACACTGACGGTATGTTGTCTGAAGTTATCAATTTTCATAGTAATTTGTATTCAGGAAATGAGCTAGATAATGATAGTATGAATGAAGTCTTGTCACATCTTACTGAAAGACTAGACTGATCAACAAAATATATATGAGGAAGAGTTAAGTCTTCAGGAAATAACGTCGGCAATGAAAGGGCTATTTCGGGGTAAGAGTCCTTGTAGTGATCTTAGGACAGGTTTAGAAATTGGAGTAACACTTTTGAATGTCGACTACACAATTGTATCTAGAGTCATGACAGATTGACTTAAATGATGTATGAAAAGCATTATCTCCCCTTATGTTGTATACAAGGGCAGGACATTTTCCACTTACCAAAGCAAGCATAAGGGACGTTCAATTCTTTTATTACTCTCTCTGTCACCCAGGGTGACACCGGAGGTTACAGACTTGTACATTTATACGTTAAGTGGAATGCTGTAACACTTTTTGGGAGAAATGAATATAATTCATCTGTCTCCCAGTAAGGTTGGGCCTACATTTTATAGGCATAATTTTATTGAATTCATTTACAGACAATCGGGGGTTTGATGGATCATGTCCCGGAAATCACATTTGTATCCTTGTGATAGGCCCAAAGCATGCGATTTTGCTTTAGGGAAAGTCACTTGCCATTTTGTGCTTCACAAGGGGTTTGAGCTGTGCTCCAGTTCGAATGCTCTACAAGGGCTGCGGTAGTGCATACTGTTGCATTCCCATTTTCCTTTGTTGTAAACCAATTTCGCACAAAATTGTTGGCAAATCAATGTGCTGCACCTCAAAAAATGATAATATAACTGTGAATTCGGGGACATGCAGCACACTTTTGCTACAAATTTTTAATTGGCTTATAGACTGCAAATGTACAAAACACACATACACACAATATTTGGGTATACATTGAGCTGAAAGATTTATTTTCTTTCCTTCAAAAATCACTGATTTGATCAATTTCACAGATGAAACGGGCTGGATACACACAAAAGATCACTCTGAAAAAGTCTCGTGACACTTGTATGCACGCATTGGGAGTCTCGAAAGCATTGGTAGGAAATGTAAAGATGGATTTATCAATCAGAGCTCCACTGTTCTCCCAAATCCATGTACCATTAAGATATCCCCCAGACGTATAGTAGTAGTCTAACCCAACGTCTGTAAAAGGGGACAGAAATGCATCTCAAATCAAATCAAATCAAATTTAAACGTGTTTCCTGCGATCATCTTCGTATTTAAATGCCGGTCTGCAGAAGGAGGTATCCTTGTTGAAATGAGTAGAAATAGATGTATAGTTAATTACGAAACATATCGCCCACAAACATGCACCTTATTGTCATATATGTATATATACAAGTATATAACATAGGAACTATTAAAGTCTATGGTCACCGGAAGGTCGTGGGTTTCCTCCTGGCATAGAGCCCGGTTTCCTCCCACAATAAAACTGGCAACGCCGCCATATAAATGAAATAATCTTGAGCGCGGTGTAAAACGCCAAACAACCAACCAACCAACAGTGTATGGTGAGGCAAAGTAATTTTGGGACAGTTTTTTTTTATGGCAACCACGTATGTAATCAATTCATGAGCTGCGCCAGCCAATCAAACACATACTGTATATTCACACTATTTTCCATTCATGTACATACAATCATGCAGAAAAGGGGCATATATCTGTGCCCATTTTTCCATGTTTGCGTAAATTACGTCATTGGAAAGCAACTGGCAAATATACTGTTGATCGATCAACATACACTTCAGTAAACTGAGCATATTTTTGATATATCCGGTGGGTACGGTAGGTTGGTTGATTGGTCTTTTACGCCACGCTCAAGATTATTTCACTTATATGGCGGGGGTGGGTATGGAAAAGGGACTTTCTACACCCATCGAAAAATTTTAGTCAATTTTTGTTTTAGCAAAGCTGATGGACTGAACTTTGTAGACCTCCTTGTTGAACAGACAACCTTCATAGGTGGCTGAATGCCTCCAACCACAGTTACAGCAAAGCTGATCTGCTCCCTTACCATTATACCCAGCTTCAACACATACGCTGATATTAAGATATTACTTATCTATCTATATCTTTATTTAGCCTCTTGGTGTACTTGTTTTTATAGGGAGATATACATATGCTCACCTGGGAAAGCCTGGATATGCTTGTGAAGAAAATCCATTTCCGCTTGGGTTTCCACGGAAACCAGGTGACTTCTAGAGTTTAGTTTTTGGCATTCATCCCTTGCTACGGTATGCTTGACACGTTTTGTAAATACATAGTAATAGTGGTTTTCATATTCTATCCAGCCTTCAGGGGAGTTTACAGATGCTGTTAAAATCAACCAAACAAAGTAGAGTTTACTTTAAGAGCCACGTGCATGTAGAATATATTATATGATAAACTTAGTCAACATTTAAATGCATCATAATACAGTTACAATAATATCTCGAATGCATAGAATAAAATAACATCACGCAAAATAGCAGGGACTGGATAGGAGGGGGAATATAAAAACAAATCCCAGTAATTTAAAGTGGCATGATTAGCGTTGAAATGAGGACAATCCAATACAGTGTGTGGCCTATACAAACCGGAATAGTGTTCGAAAAGTAAACAAAATTTAAATAACCGGGACGACATTCATTCATTCTAAGCCAAAGTAAGTTCAAAACAATACTTTATCGTACATTCTTGAGACTAGAAGCACTAAAAAGCTTCTGAATTATACGTCTTGGGAAAAATAGTCGATAATTTCCACATTCTGTTTTTACGTCAAAATGTTAACATTTTGGCAGCTCATTCCACTTTAAAAGCAATTTCAGAGAAAACGTTGTCATACGCATACAAGTAAATTAATAAACAGCAGTAATTGCCGATATAAACCTCAATGAATTTCCATTCTTAATATTTTTTAAGGATTTAGCTTAAAAGCTTTTTATGCAAATTCAAATGTAAAGCAAGCCAATCAACATCAGGGAAATTACTGAATTAGTACATTACCCGACACTGATTGACCGGGAATAAATCTGGGCCAGATTGAGAATGTAAGTCCAGATTTAGGGTTCCGTCACACCGCTGTCTTAAATATCTTAAACCAAATCCATTACAGTATTTATATTTATATTTATGCATATGTGATAAAATCAGTGTTTCGAAAACAAGATGTAATCATCATCAGGGAAATTACTAAATTAGTAAATTAACCTGAAGTCGTGAGTTCGATTTTCATTCTGGCCCGGAATTTTTTCGGGCCAATTAATGTCGGTTAATTTACTAATTCAAATGTAAATCGTTTAAAAAACGTTAACGTACCGGTTGTCTGTATTGGGGTAGTAGTATTCATAACGGCTTCTAAAAATGATTTGATAAAATTATGAAAAATAGACTTCAAGTCGCGCCTACGAAAGGAAACGAAACGAAAATCTGTAAACCGTTTTAGGTTGACGAAAAATAAAACACGAGCAACGACTTGTTTAGAAATAAAGAAGGCTCACTTTAAAGCGGCGTGGTTCGTCTATTGAGAATTACGGGATTTTAAACATCGCATATTGAACTGTTCTACACTTAATGTGAAGGCGTTAACATGACTACTGATAACTTTCTTTCACCCGTTTAAAGACAAGTTTAGTACAATTTGGGAATTTACTTCTGGTTTTAGCTACACAGGATTTTCTACAGAGGCCTCAGAAAGGCTTTTTGTCCTGACAATATGATGCAGGAATAAACCAAAGAAGGTTGGCTCTTTTCAATTTGTCAGAGTTTTAGTCATGTCCACTTTAGGCAAGTACTAGTTTGATTTTGTTCTTAATCCAAATGTTACAGAGCAATGGTTGCCGGTATAAAATACAATAAACCAAAATGGAAAAGGTAAGTGTCAAAGGTTTCTCCAAAATACAAAGAAAATCACCAATTCAGCATCTTGACCCTTCTGTTCATTGACTGTAGAAATGATTGATTGATTGATTTTTTTATGTTTTACGCCGCGCTCAAGATTATTTCACTTTTATGGCGGCGTTACCAGTTTTATTGTGGGAGGAAACCCACGACCTTCCGTTGGTAACTGGCAACCATCCCACATAGGTCGTTCGAGGGAAAACCCAGTCAGAAATTTTTTTCTAATTTTTTGGGGGGACTGAGTGGGATTCGATTGATTGATTGATTGCTTGGTGTTTTACGCCGCGCTCAAGATTATTTCACTTATATGGCGGCGTTGCCAGTTTTATTGTGTGAGGAAACCGGGCTCTATGCGCGGAGGAAATCCACGACCTTCCGTTGGTAACTGGTAACCATCCCACATAGGTCGTTCGAGGGAAAACCCAGTCAGAATTTTTTTCCAATTGTTGGGGGGGGACTGAGTGGGATTCGAGCCCGCGACCAATGTGCGGAAGGCTGTTCGGATTGAGCGTCCAACGCTCTACCTACTTAGCCACGTAGGCCACGACTGTAGAAATGAAAGGAAGGCTTCCACAGACAGAATTCAATTTTCGACCCTTGCACATCTTATGATACACTTTCTTTGATAGACATCCAACCGGTTACGTTATGTCGATAGATATTATTAGTTACAGGGTTTGTTCGAGGGGGGATACGGAAATATATGGGGTCAGTAAACCGATATTGGGCGAGGCGCTAGCCGAGCCCAATATACTGTTTACTGACCCCATATATTTCCGTATCCCCCCTCGAACAAACCCTGTAACGAATTTATCCCACCGAATACGTAACTTGTACGATATTCAAGCCTTCTTTCTGAAAATTAGCTTTCATAAAAGGCAGAAAGTGAACTCCGAAAGGTATTTTCTAATGTGTATGGCACGAACAGACACGACTGGCAAGCGTCTAGACATGACGTCACAAGCCATATATGGTAGTCGCCCTGTATGGATCAGCACGGCGACGTAATATGGAAATATACAGGGTCTCCACGTGACTGGTTTGAACCAATCAACAGGAAGTATTCAGTGTGAGGTGGGATAAAACCGGTTATCAACGCCAGAAGCAAAAACATGGGATGACGATCGCCAATAAACAATGCGCAATAACAATTATGATATTTAACGTTTCACTCACGTTCAGATGGTCGAATCTTACAGCCCCTTCGTCGTCCACTTTCTGTAAAATATGGTTACAGAGAAAAAAAAATATCAAAGTTTTAGACGTCTGTTGTTGGATTTGAAAGATTTAGATGAATAAACAATAATTTAAAGAATGACAAATGGATTGACTGATGTTTCACTTCAACATTCAATATTACAATGCTTCAACTACACTTGCATGTGACAAAACAGTTCTTTGCTGAAAAGAATTAAAAAAATGAATTAGGTAGTAGTCTTTTCGATTTGTAAGCCGATTTTCTAAAGGCCCTGTATACATTTATTAGTTGAAATAACAATTTCCTTTTTAATTTTTCTCTATACATTGTGACCATATTACACCAACTAAAAAGTTGGTTTTAGAAGACAAGTGTCTTGGGCACAAAAGGTCCTTCTATTAACACGTACAAAATGAAAATATAGTTTTAATAAAAGGAACGATACATAGTACGAACACAAACCGAGTAAATTAAGCAGATTCCTCATTCCCCTGGGCAATGAGCCCGATTTCCTCCCCCACTAAACATGGCAAGGCCGCCATATAAGTGAAGTAATCTTGATTGCGGAGTAAAACTTCAATTAACCAATCAATGTATGGAGCGACTTTATTAAAACCAAAACACATGGGACAACATTTTACATGGCGGTATTGAATACGAGCTTTCTAGAACAGCTACTCTTATAATCAGAAATTACAGCAATTAATAAAATGACTATATTGAAATTTTGTATTTTCTTTTCTGTTATGCCTCTTCTTTCATGTTAGTATGAAATATCGCGCCTGGTAGCTGAACTGCTAAAAAAGTATATAGATGTAAATATAAATAGGAAAGTAACAAATCTACAGATACAACAATAAACATGGTCAAATATGTTAGCAAATGTATGCTCACCATCACCAAGGACAGAAAACTGAGAACGTTGAATTGCCATCAGGCAAACCGCCGCTATAACGCAGTGGAAATAAACACCGGTCATCTTAATGTCGCTAATGCTTCCTCACATCTAACGCTGTATTAGTCGTGAGGACATTATATCACTTTTTTCAATATATATCTGTTTTTTTTTTTTTTTAAAACATATTTTGCAATTCAAAATAAAACAGTAATTCAAAACTATTTCAACAAACATACAATTCAGAAAAAATATTTTGCCTGATTTCTAGTGGCAGACAAAGATGCTGCGTGTATCACCTGTGAATTTCACAGTGGTGTTTGAAAGAGACTTGTCGTATTGTCATAAACATCTGTTCTCGTTTTAAATTTTATAAACATACAGCAATATTATTAAAAAGCATCGATGTTGTTTTCCTAGAAGATACATTTCACAGAAAGAAGTTTGATTCGGTTTCTGGCGACAATTACTTGCGTCTATCGCCTATCAAATGGGTGGATCTGCCATTCCGAAAATAAACTTTAAAAGCCAATTTACGTTACCGAGGACGTTAGTAAAATGGTCTGCCTATCGCATGGAAACAAGCGTATATATTTCACATGAGTGATGCATGCATCAATAGGTTTCGACCCAACATTAAAAAAAAGACTCCAACATAACGGTCCATTGGAATACCATTCAGACAGAGTCTATATGAATGGGGAAAAATGAAACGTCCGATTACACCATATTTAGGGACCATGCGCCATTTGGCCCAGGTGTGACCTTAAAGTGAAAACTTTAGGTAAAATACATTATACTTCATCTTAAAGACAATATCTACCTGGTCCCAAAACAGGGTTTATTTATTTTGTTATGACTTTCCTACAAAAAGCTATGGGGAATTGTTCTCAGATGTCAAGGTGACTGAATGTCACTGAAACATGTGCACACCTGGTATGCTGAACTGCTATTGGTGTATTTAGGTCAAATAAACCAATCATATTGCTAGTTGCAAGGTGTGCACATGTTTCAGTGACATCCAGTCACTTTGACAACTGAGAATAATTAACCATAGCTTCTTGTAGGAAAGTCATAAAAAATAAATAGTTTGGGACCAGGTAGATATTGTCTTTAAGATGAAGTATAATGTATTTTACCTAAAGTGTTCGCTTAAAACGGCGCCCTCTCTCGGTAAGCCCAAAACCTTGGCTTTTCTTTTCTTCCTCGCATGAACTATTATAGGATGCATAAGAAAAGAAAGATGACCCACGTTCTTGATGCGACAACAGTGGTCGACAGAGCGAAAAGCTAAAGTTTCCACAGAACTTCATGAAGTTCAAAATGAGACACGAAACATTTTTGGAACGATTTGCGATTTGCATTCGAAGTTGCTTGCGGGTTAAAGCGTTTATAAGACCCAATGCATTCTCCGAACTGCCGTTTCTGGGTAATGATAGTCCACTAAGTGGAGATTGAATCTATTTTCTGATTTAAAATTACGCAACCGTCGAGAGTTAAAAATTCTACCGAGCACAAACGTCACATAATGTAGAATAAGCAGGCTAACGGTGGCCAGTGCCCGGGATATGTGTTATGGAACGTTTCACTCTATAACAGAAAATAAAAAGAAATAGCCGGGGTATACGAGAACATTTATGGGTGTTTTGTTGCTTATAAAACAACCTAATCGTACATATGCAATATTGGTATCAGCGGAAAGCTCGTTTTTTAACCTGTTTAGTTTATTGACGAACATTTACCTCTTTCTGTTTTAACAACATTTTCCTCTATACTTGACAGTTTAAGCAACTTTAAGTATCAGTTGTTTTAGTGGCATTAAGAAGTTGAATTGTCAATAAACACGGGGTTGGTATGGATAACAAACTTCTTCGTTTCTCAGCTTGTTGATTGATTGACTGATGTCATTCACCGCACTCAAGATTATTTCAATTATATGGAGACATTGGTCGGGAGGAAACTGCTACATTGGAAATCGAGTAAAAATCACACTCAGGGTTTTTTTTAATTTTTCTGAGCATCCATGGGATTTGAACCCGCGTCTCATCGATGGCAGGCTTTTGTCGGACTGAGAGACGATCACTTTGCTAAAAGGATTACAAGTCCCCCTCACTCCCGGTCCAACCTTAGCTTGTTGAAGGACCGGCTAATGTATTGCTTGTATTATGGATATTTCAAATCGTTTGATTCACGTCTATGTAACAGCTCCAGAGAATCCATAATGGTCTGACAATCTCCACATCTTGCCCCGTGACATAATCCTTCTTTTCATTTCCTCTACAGATACCAAACACAAACGTTTTGAAAGGGCACGTTTTTGATAACCCTTTCAGTTTTAACTTAGACCCAGCAAAGTGTCGTGAAAAAAGTATTATACCATTTGTGTATAATAAGGCTTGTATGAATATGGCCCAGGTATTGATTGATTGATTGGTGTTTTACGCCGCGCTCAAGATTATTTCACTTATATGGCGGCGTTGCCAGTTTTATTGTGGGAGGAAACCGCGCTCTATGCCCGGAGGAAAACCACGACCTTCGGGTGGTAACTGGCAACCATTCCACATAGGTCGTTCGAGTAAAAACACAGTAAGAAAATTTTCCATTTTTTTTTTTGACTTTTTTTTTGGACCCGCGACTAATTGGTGAAAGACTGTTCGGATTGAGCGTCCAACGCTTTACCTATTGAGCCACGGAGGCCCCTGATCACAAACTACTACAGAATAAAATGGCTCGACCTTTGAGACCTCAGCCAGTCATTGCTTATAAAAAGAACAAGGTTTTGAAAGATCTACTGGTCACGGCTAAACTCTCTTGTCTGTCTTCTACCTAGGAACCCAATTATATATTTTCAACTTTTCCCCATTATCATATTTGTTTTATTTCAGTTTACCCGACTTCTTTCCATAGCTGAAGATCCGAACCCACGGCAATGGTCAGCCGCTGAATTAAAAGAAGCTTGGGAAGTGTGCCACAAAGGGAAGTGTGATGTTTACAATAAACGCTAAAATAAACGATCGACTGTTGGAGAAAGTAACAAAAAACTAATACACGTAATGCAAGAAAATGTTTTAATTGAGATCCCATGTGGTCGATGTATACGGCATTGTTGACGGATCTCTACAAGGATTCGTTTTCTTAACCAAAAACTCATATTTAGAAATCGACATGGCCGACAGACAGTGTTCCGCGCAGAAAAGTATAGGTGTGCAGTGACCCATGCATAAGTTGAAATGAAACAACCTGTGGTAGTAAAAAAATAGCGAAGATAAATTTCTAATGTGACGTCATACATGGCCTCTGATGTGTATATACTAACGTCAAGCTCAATAGACTCTTTCGGCTTAAAAAAGGGTCTATATACTAAATGCGCGGAATGGTCACGTCTCATTGGTTAAATTGGATCTTGCGAATAGAGAGCTATATGAGAGAACGAGCACAGTGATGACGTCATAAAATGAGGACCCATAGCACTTCCGGTCAAAATGGCGGCGCTTCTTGTCAACATGGCGGCGTTTCCGGCCAAAATGGCGGCGTTTCCGGTCAAAATGGCGGCGCTTCCGGTAAAATTCCGCACTAAATTTAAAATGACGCACTTCTGGGAAATCCCACATGTCGTACAATAGTACGAGAATGATATCGAGCAAAATCTTTTCTTTAATCAGAAATATTTAACAAAAATGTGTAAAAATGGAATGACGTTAAGAAAGAGATTTTCGGTAGAAAACAATAGAATAAAGCTGTTAAGACGTTGTTTTAAGACGTAAAGAAATACGCTAAGAAAGTATCACGCCCGGGGGGGGCGGTAAGCGGCCGCCTGACGTTAAGCGGAAAACCATAAAATCAATAGCATTCTCGTACTATAGTACGGGCACAAAATGTGAACTTTGATCGGGAAAATTGAAAGAAAATGCGTAAAATACTTTTTTCAGTCTAGGCATAAAACATCTAGTCATACATCCTTTACCACTTATCAAAGTATCAGGATATTTGGAAAAAATATAGTAAATGACGTTAAGAAAGTAATTTTTGGTAAAGAACAATAGAATAAAGACGCTAAGACGCTGGGCCATAGCGTTAAGACATAGAGAAAACTGAGAAAGTGAGTCTAAAACCATAATTTGGAAAATAATATCCTCGATTAACGTCATGTCATTGAATCAATGGCATTCATCGATAGGATGACGCGAGGGGCGTTAAGAAAGTGATTTTCGGT
The DNA here is from genome assembly GCA_963971465.1 of Lepidochitona cinerea. Taxonomy (NCBI): domain Eukaryota; kingdom Metazoa; phylum Mollusca; class Polyplacophora; order Chitonida; family Tonicellidae; genus Lepidochitona; species Lepidochitona cinerea. Next base: position 14,615,894 of record OZ020559.1, read on the forward strand.
AGAGAGCAATAGAATGGCGTTGCAAGGCGTTGAGCGATGGCGTTAATCTGTTCGTTTTTACCTGTATATATACAAATGGTGTTGCTAATGTACCTCACTCCTGATGATGACTGAATAAAAGTCGAAATATTGAGTCAATATGAAGTTTTCGTGTTTCGGAATAACACTACTTGTGTACTTCCGCTTAACGTCCCTTATACCCTGGGTGACAGAGAGAGTAATAAAAGAATTAAACGTCCTTTATGCTTGCTTTGGTAAGTGGAAAATGTCCTGCCCTTGTATACGACATAAGGGGAGATAATGCTTTTCAAGTTAATCTGTCATGACTCTAGATACAATTGTGTAGTCGACATTCAAAAGTGTTACTCCAATTTCTAATCCTGTCCTACTCACATATTTTCTTGAAAATCAGCGTTCTCGCAGATCTGGGTAACATTTTAGTGATAAAACTTTTTTCGTAAATTTCAAACACGATGGTTCCAAAGATAGACCATCACTACCCGGACTTTTACCCCTACATAGCCCTTTCATAGCCTGAAGACTTCACTCTTCCTCGCATATATCTTGTTGATTATTGTCTAGTCTTTCAGTAAGATGTGACAAGACTTCATTCATACTATCATTATCTAGCTCATTTCCTGAATACAAATTACTATGAAAATTGTTAACTTCAGACAACATACCCTCAGTGTCGGCAATAAGATCACCACTATCTGACACTGGCTTTCTAATAAGCCTAGACTCTTGTCTCTGATTTTCTAAGGAAAGACTGGTATTATTTGCCCATTGTGATTTAAAGCGTATCATGGCTCCTTGACATAGATTGTCTTCCAAACCCGGGAACTCCTTTACGAAGTTTGATCATAATTGACAATGTTAGCAACATGCCTATATACATGGCCAAGCTTGATTTTTATATCAAACATTTGTTGACTTTCGTTTTGTTTACGTTTCTTCTCATGTAAAATGGACAGGCGTTTTATTCTGTACTTTAAATGATCTCTTTCGTGTAAGTCCTTTTCTTTCTCGTCATTTACGAGATATGCTATTTTCTGACAAAAGCATTCATCTTTTAAATGGAAATAAGCTAGGGTCAAACTAAGAAGACATAACTTCAGTTATGACCCAGATATAATTCATACCAACGGCAAAAGTTATCCTCTACTGGTTATGTTTTCAGAATAAACCGTAAAGGCGAATCCAAGTCATGGCTGCTATGTTCCCCCGAGCATCACAACGCTATCCTGTCCACTCAGGCAATGTTGAAGTTCTAAAAGGTTTGAGCAACATTAGAAAGTGAGCACGAGAAGAGATAACACCGATGCCATCCATTAACTAGGAAGAGCTATCAGACGATATTGCTAAATACCTGCCTACTTATTCCTCCGTGAAATCTACGTTATTCGAGCATCGACAGAAACCCATACCAGCCATCCCAAAGACTCGGGAAGATTTCTAACGGGATGGTCAATGGGCGATGACCAACGCCGGTTATAACTTTGTTTTAGCCAATGATGGAACTGCAGAGTGCATATTGATCCTTGAGTTTATGAAAAGCTACAACATTTGTGTCAAGCAGACTTCGTGTATGCTGACGGTACCCAACAGGGAATTTTCAAACTACGTGACGAGACCTGGCTGGAGGAACCGTTTTCTCTATCCATCTGAAACCATTTTGAAACCATGGGCCCCAGAATAACAAACCACTTGGAAGGATGGCCTTCCAAGCTAAACAAACTTGTTTAAAAAAAAGCCCACCCAAACGTGTTTTTGAACTTTTAACAGCGCTAAAGATGGAACAGGCAATGTTACATCTGTATGGAGGAGCAGCACCGCCATCTAACATAAGAAAGTACCGAAAACTGGAAGGAAAGTTAGAAGCTTTAAAAGACCAGCTGTCAGACAGATTGATCGATTTCTGTTTTATGCTGCACTCAACATTATTTCACTTATATGGCGGCGTTGCCAGGTTTAGTTGGGTAGGAATCTGGGCGCATTGTCCGAAGGAAATCCCAACCTTCGACGAGTACCTGGCAACTCTTCCACATAGGGCGACCGAGTGAAAAATCCACTAATAATTTGTTTAATTTGTATTTGGTGTAAGTGGGAATTGAACTCGAGGCGCATCGATGAAACGACTGTGTGTGACTGAGGGACGATCACTTTAACCCACTAGATCACCGAGTCCCCACTACTTTTTGCTCATAACCCACATGTTAGTAGAAACAAATAATTGCATATCATATACATTGACACACCATTTCCACCATTAAGACACTTTTGGCTGTAGTGGGATTTTTAATTTCTTTGCGAAGTGAAAACTCAAATCTACTTGAGTCAGGCATTCGTTAAAAGATACATGTATCTCATGTGTTTGGGATGTCAGCATACACTGTAAGTATGTCTTTTTAACCAGCTTGTGGTTGGCCAATTTTATTTAGCTAACCTGGGAAAAACAGACGATGTGTTTGGTTTTTAGAAACACAGGCCTTCCGATAAATTTGAAACTGTAAATTAAAAAAACATGAAATGGGATAATCTAACATAAACTTTACACAGTTTCTGGCCGGAATTCATTCATTTCTATACAATCATTTCTATACAATCCTGTACACTCGTAATCAATTTGAGTGATATTAGCTATAATAGCTGCCTTGTGTCAATTCTATTCTTGACAAAAACACAATCTCTCTTTCTGTCCCCGATCATAGTGATTTGCCCGTTTTTTTTTTTTATTTTAAAAAAATACCACCTAGAAACGAAATGTAATAAAATCATAATTTGTAAACTTAACAAGAAATATTTATTTTCACTAACATATACAGAAAATACAACATGAAAAATTAAGTTACACAAATTGTATAAAAATAAATTTCTCTTGTATATCACAGACTTTCTATAAATGTATATGTATGAAAAATGTACATTGATAAAATCGCAATGTAAAACAACGTTTAACACAACGACAATTTATGCCGGCATAATCTACCACTGTTGACCAATAAAATAATCCGATAACTAAGTTTAATTAAAGTTCATAATACGTTCCATAGCCGATTGGTTTGGTTGCAAAAGAAAAATGTAAAGAATAAAACGAATTACACAGATAAAAAAAACAAAAAAAAAACCAACAAAAAACAACAGAAAATGTAAGTTTTAAAATGTTGAAAAAAGGCAAATTTGGATGGGTTGAAAAAAAAACACATCATTTATGTTATTTTGTATAATGGTGCATTTGTTAGAGTGCATTTAAAATTTAAATCGGACGCCAAAAAACAAACAAACAGACACACGCACTCTCGCAAACATAAATTAACTTTCATCACCTTGCATTCAGACAAAGAAGACACGCACACACACAAAAAGCGTTGTAAGTTATGAGCAACAATTCGACCTTTTTCTCATTTTTGATCCAAACTTTAACATAGATAATCCATGGAAAATGCATTATAACTGCAATTCATTATCCATAAAACTTAATTGTTTTACTATACACTTTACGTATATTTTTTTGACAATTCAAAATTAATTATGAAATTTCTTTCACTATTAACATCACTATACTTTTTACGGAAATTGAAACCTTGGTGTACACATTGTCTAGCGCTTGGTTTTTTTTTTATTAGAATAACATTTTATTAATCTATTTCTTTTGCTTTTGTATTAATCAAAGTGTGCGCATGATACCGTTTTTAAATCTCTTCACGAATTCTCGTTGGCGATTTTTCCATCGGTTGTCGGTATATTGAACGCGAAATCGGGGAAAGGAACAAATCGCGATCCACTGGCATTCGCAGTACCACATCGCGTCCGCGCCGCGTGACTTAACCGAGCTCACGATTTACACGCACGATCACCAAGCTGCTGCAGACCCGCTCCATCTATCCACTTTAAACTCAGATGCAGATAACCCAATGCCAGCGAAAGCTTGAAAGCCCCAGCTTCCTCTCGCGTCCTTAATCCCCCATCAAGAAAGACAAGAACAATATTAAAAAAGAAAACAGAATTCGGGGTGGATGGGGCAGAAAAAGTGTAGAGATTGGATGAAAGAAAATAAATCATTAGAAAATCCACAGAGACAAAATAAGAGTTACTGAATTAAAAGGCTTCACATAGTGGCAAAGGAATGAAAAATCTAGTTACGGACAATGTGATTTCTAACAGAACTTTTTTAAATTTCAAGGACAAGATACAGAAATAGTGAGTGCATAAACAATATTATTTTGATGATATAGACTAGCAGTTTTCAGTATAAGCAAGTGTCAACTACTGGTACTGTACGACCATTTTGTCGTTCCGTGTGTCGGTTATTATAGTCTGATCTTTCCGTCAACTATTCTGTCTATTAGTTGTGCAGTGCGGCCGTTTTATCATTCCGTCTGTCGGTTAATACTGTGATCAGTCAACCGATCTTCCAGCTACTTATTCCGTCGGTCAGTTGTGCAGTACGACCGTTTTGTCATTCCGACTGTCGGTTAATACTGTGATCAGTCAACCGATCTTCCAGCTACTTATTCCGTCGGTCAGTTGTGCAGTACGGCCGTTTTGTCATTCCGACTGTCGGTTAATACTGTGATCAGTCAACCGATCTTTCAGCTACTTATTCCGTCGGTCAGTTGTGCAGTACGGCCGTTTTGTCATGCAGTCTGTTGGTTAATACTGTGATCAGTCAAACGATCTTTCAGCTACTTTTTCTGTCGGTCAATTGTGCAGTGCGGCCGTTTTGTCATTCCGTCTGTTGGCTATTACTATCACGAGTTAACCAATCTCTCAGGCACTTATTCTATCAGTTAGTTGTGCAATACAACCTTTTTGTCCCTCCATCTGTCATTTAATACTGTAGTCAGTCAGCCGATCTTTCAGCTTCTTGTTCCTTCGGTCAGTTGTGCAGTACGGCTGTTTTGTCAATCAGTCTGTTGGTTAATAATGTGACCAGTCAAACGATCTTTCAGCTACTTATTCCGTTAGTTAGTTGTGCAATACGACCGTTTTGTCATTCCATCTGTCATTTAATACTGTCGTCAGTTAACCAATGTTTCAGCTACTTATTCCGTCGGCCAGTCGTGCAGAACGACCGTTTTGTCATTCTGTCTGTCGGTCAATATTATCACGAGTTAACCGATTTCTCAGCCACTTTTTCTATTAGTTAGTTGTGCAGAACGGCCCATTTGTCATTCCGTATGTCAGTTAATGCTATCACGAGTTAACCGATCTCTCAACCACTTATTCTGTCAGTCAGTCGTCCAGTGCCACCGTTTTGTCATTTTGCCTATCGATTTTAATACTGTCACGAGTTCACTGATCTTTTAACCAGTTAGTTCTGAGATAAGGCCGTTTTGTGATTCTGTTTCTCAGTTAATACTGTCACGAGTTAACTGATCTGGTCTTTCAAACGCGTATTTTTCCAGTTAGTTCCGAAGTAAGACCGTTTTGTGATTCTGTTTCTCAGTTAATACTGTCACACGGTCACTGATCTTTCTCTTATTACGTCAGTCAGTTGTGTCTTGCGACCATTTTGTCATTCCATCTATCACTTAATACTGTCACGAGTTACATGTAACTGATCTGGTCTTTCAAACACTTATTTTACCAGTTAGTTCTGAGGTAAGACCGTTCGCGATTCTGTCTCTCAGTTAATACTGTCACAAGGTTACTGATCTTTCGCTCTCTTATTACGTTCGTCAAATTTTCAGTGCGACCATTTTGTCATTCTGTCTCTCAGTTAATACTGTCACAAGGTAACTGATCTTCCATTCTCTTATTACGTTTGTCAGTTGTGTCTTGTGATCGTTTCGTCAATTCGTCTGTTGGTTATCTACATGACTAGTCAATCGATCTTTCAGCTACTTATTCCGTCAGTTAGTTGTGCAGTACGATCGTTTCGTCATTCCGACTGTTGGTTATCAACATGATCAGTCAACCGATCTTTCAGCTACTTATTCCGTCAGTTTGTTGTGCAGTACGATCGTTTCGTCATTCTGACTGTTGGTTATCAACATGATCAGCCAACCGATCTTTCGGCTACTTATTCCGTCAGTTAGTTGTGCAGTACGACCGTGTCGTCAATTCGTCTGTTGGTTATCAACATGATCAGCCAACCGATCTTTCGGCCACTTATTCCGTCAGTTAGTTGTGCAGTGCGACCGTTTCGTCAATTCGTCTGTTGGTTATCTATATGACTAGTCAATCGATCTTTCAGCTACTTATTCCGTCAGTTAGTTGTGCAGTACGATCGTTTCGTCATTCTGACTGTTGGTTATCAACATGATCAGCCAACCGATCTTTCGGCCACTTATTCCGTCAGTTAGTTGTGCAGTACGATCGTTTCGTCATTCCGACTGTTGGTTATCAACATGATCAGCCAACCGATCTGTCGGCCACTTATTCCGTCAGTTAGTTGTGCAGTACGACCGTGTCGTCAATTCGTCTGTTGGTTATCAACATGATCAGCCAACCGATCTTTCGGCCACTTATTCCGTCAGTTAGTTGTGCAGTGCGACCGTTTCGTCAATTCGTCTGTTGGTTATCTACATGATTAGTCAATCGATCTTTCAGCTACTTATTCCGTCAGTTAGTTGTGCAGTGCGACCGTTTCGTCATTCCGACTGTTGGTTATCTATATGACTAGTCAATCGATCTTTCAGCTACTTATTCCGTCAGTTAGTTGTGCAGTACGACCGTGTCGTCAATTCGTCTGTTGGTTATCAACATGATCAGCCAACCGATCTTTCGGCCACTTATTCCGTCAGTTAGTTGTGCAGTGCGACCGTTTCGTCATTCCGACTGTTGGTTATCAACATGATCAGTCAACCGATCTTTCAGCTACTTATTCCGTCAGTTTGTTGTGCAGTACGATCGTTTCGTCATTCTGACTGTTGGTTATCAACATGATCAGCCAACCGATCTTTCGGCCACTTATTCCGTCAGTTTGTTGTGCAGTACGATCGTTTCGTCATTCCGACTGTTGGTTATCAACATGATCAGCCAACCGATCTTTCGGCCACTTATTCCGTCAGTTATTTGTGCAGTACGACCGTGTCGTCAATTCGTCTGTTGGTTATCAACATGATCAGCCAACCGATCTTTCGGCCACTTATTCCGTCAGTTAGTTGTGCAGTGCGACCGTTTCGTCAATTCGTATGTTGGTTATCAACATGATTAGTCAATCGATCTTTCAGCTACTTATTCCGTCAGTTAGTTGTGCAGTGCGACCGTTTCGTCATTCCGACTGTTGGTTATCTATATGACTAGTCAATCGATCTTTCAGCTACTTATTCCGTCAGTTAGTTGTGCAGTGCGACCGTTTCGTCAATTCGTCTGTTGGTTATCAACATGATCAGTCAACCGATCTTTCAGCTACTTATTCCGTCAGTTAGTTGTGCAGTACGATCGTTTCGTCATTCCGACTGTTGGTTATCAACATGATCAGTCAACCGATCTTTCAGCTACTTATTCCGTCAGTTCGTTGTGCAGTACGATCGTTTCGTCATTCCGACTGTTGGTTATCAACATGATCAGCCAACAGTCTTTCAGTCAGCTATTCTGTCAGCTAGTTGTACAGTACGACCGGTTTGTCATTTCGTCTTTCGCCTATTTCTGTGAATTTTCAACCGACATTTCAAACGCTTATTTTTGTAAGTCATTTGTGCAGTACGACCGTTTTGTCTTCTTGTCTGTCGTTTATTACCGCGATCAGTCCACATATCTTTCAGGCACAAATTCTGTCAGTTAGTTGTTAAGTACGGGTATTTTGTCATTCTCTATGTCGGTTATCTCCGTGATCAGTCAATCGATCATTCAGCTACTTATTCCGTCCGTCAGTTGTGCAGTACGATCGTTTCGTCATTCCGACTGTTGGTTATCAACATGATCAGTCAACCGATCTTTCAGCTACTTATTCCGTCAGTTTGTTGTGCAGTACGATCGTTTCGTCATTCCGACTGTTGGTTATCAACATGATCAGCCAACCGATCTGTCGGCCACTTATTCCGTCAGTTAGTTGTGCAGTACGACCGTGTCGTCAATTCGTCTGTTGGTTATCAACATGATCAGCCAACCGATCTTTCGGCCACTTATTCCGTCAGTTAGTTGTGCAGTACGACCGTTTCGTCAATTCGACTGTTGGTTATCTATATGACTAGTCAATCGATCTTTCAGCTACTTATTCCGTCAGTTAGTTGTGCAGTGCGACCGTTTCGTCATTCCGACTGTTGGTTATCTATATGACTAGTCAATCGATCTTTCAGCTACTTATTCCGTCAGTTTGTTGTGCAGTACGATCGTTTCGTCATTCCGACTGTTTGTTATCAACATGATCAGTCAACCGATCTTTCAGCTACTTATTCCGTCAGTTTGTTGTGCAGTACGATCGTTTCGTCATTCCGACTGTTGGTTATCAACATGATCAGCCAACCGATCTTTCGGCCACTTATTCCGTCCGTCAGTTGTGCAGTACGATCGTTTCGTCATTCCGACTGTTGGTTATCTATATGACTAGTCAATCGATCTTTCAGCTACTTATTCTGTCAGTCAGTTGTGCGATACGACAGTTTTATCACCTTGTCTGTCGTTTACTACCGCGATCAGTCCACATATCTTTCAGGCACAAATTCTGTCAGTTAGTTACCGTTTTGTCATTTCATTTGCCGGTTAGTACGGTGATCAGCAAACGAATATTTCAGCCACTTATTCTGTAAGTTAGTTGTGTAGTACGACCATTTTGTCATTCCGTCTGTCGGTTATTTGTGTGATCAGTAAACATATCAGTTACTTATTCTATAGTACAACCGTTTTGTCGTTTCTTCGGTCTATTATTACTGTGATCAACTGTCAAATCTTTCGGCCACTTATTCTGTCAGTCAGTTGTGTAGTACGGCCATTTTGTCATTCCGTCTGTCGGTTATTTGTGTAATCAGTCAATCGATCTTTTAGTCACTTATTATGTAAATTATATGTGTTATTAGTGTGATTATTCAACCGATCCTTGGGCCGTTTGTTCTGTAAGTTTTTTTTGTAGTTTGTCAGTCAAATAGTCAAAGCGCTATCTAGCATTCACTGTGTCTATTTTTATTATTATTTAATGGTTCTGTAAGTAAGTTAGTCATTCGTTCTGTTTATCAATTATTTTGTCGTCAATTTCTGTATTTATATCGGTTTGTAAGTCAACGAATAAATCGTCCTGTCAGCCATTTATTTTGTCCCTTTTTTGTTTAATAGCTTAGTAAGTAAATTAGTCGTTCGTTCTGACAGTCAATTATTTTGTTATTTATTTCTGTAGTTATATTGTTTTGTAAGTCAATTAATAAGATGTTTGGTCAGCCATTTATTTTGTCTGCTATTGGTGTAGTTATACCGTCGTTTAGTTTTGTTTAATAGTTTTTTTTAAGTAAATTATTCTTTCGTTCTGGCAATCAGTTATTTTGTTTCCGCAGTTATACAGGTTATGTAAATCAATTAATAAATTGTAAGTCGTTTTGTCAGCCATTTATTTTGTCGTTTGTTCATGTAGTTATATCATTTAGTAAATCAATTAATAAATCGTTTTGTCAGCCATTTATCTTATTACGTTTAGAAAGTTAAATCATTTTCTCAATCATTTATTTTGTCGTTTGTGTATTTATTACATTTTATAAGTCACTTAATAGATCGTTTTGTCAGCCATTTACTTTGTCGTTTATTTCTGTAGTTATACCGATTTTTTAAGTCAAATGATAAATCGTTTTGTCAGACTTTTATTTGAGTAGTTATACCGTTTTGTAAGTCAACTAATAAATTGTTTGTATTTTTTCAGTCATTTATTTTGTCGGTTATTTGTGTAGTTATACCGTTTTGTGGGTCAATTAATAAATCGTTTTGGCAGCCATTTATTTTGTCGATTATTTGTGTAAGTATACAGTTTTGTGAGTCAATTAATAAATCGTTTTGTCAGATAATTATTTTGCCGCTTATTTGTGTAAGTATACAGTTTTGTGAGTAAATCGGCCAATCGTTTTGTCAACCATTTTTTGTCGGTAAATTGTAAATTATTTTCAGCCAATCCGTCAACCGCTGCATGCGTTTGTCGGTTAGTTGTTTTACGGTTTCGACCGTCAATCAGTCAACTACTGATTTGTTAATTGCGTCTGACACTTATTTATGCTGCTAAATAGACGTAAAATATTTTTATTTTTGTATATTCATAAAACACGCGAAATGAACAGTATACATTTATATTCTTATAAATATTTATAATTATATTTAAATTTAATTATATTTAAAAGAACTTAGCTTTCAATATATTTCTGTTTTAGAATTGCAAAAATATGTATCACGATTTAAAAAGTTAAAATTTTATCTTTAAGATAATTTAAATTTTTATATAGTATTAATGACATTTAATGTTAAGTCTTATATCTTAAATAATGTGGCATTTAGCATACAATTCTGCTTTTAAACTATGTATTTCATTTTTTTTTTTTTTGTGTTTTGTTTGTTGTTGGGTTTTTTTTAGGGGGAAGGGAGCAGGGATAATTGATGCACTTTTTATTTAGATTTTATTCGACATAATTTTACTACATGCACATAGAGTTTTGCTACATTTCAACATTTCTTTTAATTTTATATTTATCATTATTATTTATTAGTATAATGCTAACCATTTTTTGTTAACTAAAATAGCTAGATACGGATCCGGTTACATAAGAAGAAATAAAGGTTGCCAAAACACATCAAGGTTATTTTTAATACTTTTAAACACCAAAATATCCATTGTCTTACTTGTATTGATTTTCCAATAGATCAAACAACATTTGAGATATAACAGCAACAAACATAGAAATAGAAAACTCAAATAATCTTTTATTCAATGAAAATCCAGATTATTCCTTGGGGTTTTGTTGATATATTCGTGATCATGGACAGCAAACGGTTGTTGTCAAAGGCCCTCTCTATGCGCTTGGGGCTACAACATGGCCAGTTGCAATTAGGGAGAAAGTTCCTACAGTTGTGTCATAGATTTACATCCGACAGTTTTGTAAGACAGGATCCATTAATGACCAGGAAAACAAGACGCCATGACAATGTCGACGGAAAGACGCAAGTCAATTACAGTTGTCGACTACAATTCTCGCTGATTTATCTTGAGGAGTTGTTGATGAGAGGGACTGCCGATTAGGGTACCTCGTAACACGAAAGACACTTAGCAGGTGTTGATCTGCTGTCATCATAAGCACCAAGGAGTGGTTGTCCAGTAGGGATCAAGGCAGCAAGACGCGAAGTCAATGCCTGTGCATTGACACTGACTGCCGATCACAAGCGACCATGAAGTCGAAACGCTCCCGATTTCTATAGTGTATCTTGGAGAGTAGTTGATCACAGAGACTGCCAATGAGGATACATCCCAATCTACCAGATACTCTGTGGGTGATGCTCCACTATCCGTCATGATGAACAGCAGAAGATGTGGACCATCAAACGTAATTCCTTGATTTTCAAGTCGATTACGGCCACCAAAGGTAAGGACTAGATATGACAGACATGACACTGATTGTTTCTCTTTGAGCATACATACACCCGAGAGAACGAGGTAGTAAAGAGCTTGTTTGCAAAGAGGCCCTCGACGTGTGTACCATAAACACAACATCCGCTGTCCACAATAGAGGACGAAGATTTTTAAACCGCTAACTGGTGAAAGAGAAAAGAAACGTCGTATACATATGGTGAACACAAATATATACTGTCTCTGAATGATTGGGTTCTAGTCACCCAATATAATTCTGCAGCCACACTGCTATCCAGCTATTCGTCCAGTGAAGCTGGTGTATATAAGATTTATCGGTGCACTTTGACACAAAATAATAAAGCATCTGGGTTGAAGGAAAATTATCCAAACATTTGATAGACTCCGGAATCTGGTCATAATGAACTCAGGGTATCAAATTCTAATCTGACGTACAAGGAGTTCCGACCGATTGAAAGCGAATAACTTTGCACCTAGAGCTCGATTTGCTAAGGAAGTTTGGACAAAATACTGCTTCCTCTGCCCTAAGTCCCATAGGGAAAATGTTATTCTCGTTGTAGGTGAAAAACACCAGGTCTCAAGAAATTGTCCACCGTGCCTTGTTACATTTAAACAAGAAGTGAATGGGGAGAGTAGATATAACGTCGCTTTCAACACTAATTCAATCCTATCGCGACGACAGATATAAACTAGTTATAAAGGATGATGACGATAACCAAGAAATAAATTAGAAAAACAACCGAGAACACTTACAAGGCTGGTCAGCTTGTCACTTGGGTAAAAGGTTAAGCGTAAGGGTTTATCAATTGTGGTTGGATGATCCGATGGGAAGAAGAAGAGAGGAAGGGAGCTTCATTGTAGACACCCACCATGTTTACTTGTGAAGCCATCATTTTGTGAAGATGAAAAACATCCGGCTTCCGAGGAATGGTTTTTACAACAAAGACTTTTCCGGATTTAACTTTAGTAGTTGGTTAGCAAATCCACATGTGCAGTGAAAATCAGAAAGTATGTACCCCTTATATTACATGTTGTGGCTCAGTGCTATAAGAAGAAACATTCTTCGGAAGAAAGAAGACCATAAAGATATCCTGTTTGAGTGTTGGTTAGCAAATGGTTGTGTGAGCGAATAACTTAACTTTCTTAAACCTCTGACTGAAGAGGAGGCAAGGGACTGGTGAACACGTTGAACGCATCTTATATTGAATAGATGAATTAATAACAGTTCGATTGTAAAACAGACTGGATAATTTATTTCAGCTCCCAATTGAGTACCTGGACAGTTTTGCTCAAGGTATGGAAAAACGCTAGCACTTCAACTTAGACTATTATTAGGGAATAATGAGCATGAGAAAGGGGAAGGCAAATCACGAAGATGGAAATGTTTAAGAGAAGGAAAGAGCACACCTACGGCTGTATGGTTGGCGGTTCATAATATATGCACGCATGGTCACTAAACATTTGTTGCAATAAGACAAAACTCAGTATCCTTTAGTTGTCGCCGTTACTTTTGCGAAGGCTGTTTGTTAAACGTCACTTTACACCAACTAGAAGTCCCAACATAAGTTATCTGAAAACGTCGGGTTTCATTTTAAACGACTGCTTCTGAAGAGTGCGCCGATTTTGGTCAGACGATCTTTGACTAACCCGTAGCTCCAAGAAGGCGTGCTATACGAAAGAAATCCTGGCTGGCTTATATTGACTTGGAACGGCCTTGATGAATCTTCCAAGATTACTGAGTCTTGAAGCAGGACCCTTCGTAAGAGTGTTCTTAACACGAAGGCTTTGACATCCATGCAAATTCAGATTCATCTTTCAAATTCAGTACTTCGACGTCGACTTGTGATCATTCACAGTTACCATATAGTGGTATCTCCTTACTCTGATATTTAATGGCAACTAAGCTTTGCTAGGAGACTGCTTTGGGAAGCCTGCTTTTGTGTTGTCCTGTTTCCAAACTGAGGATGGGCCCATGCAACATTCGCTGACAAACCATCAGGGTATGAATAATCGACAAATACATTCTTCAATGCTCGTTTTCGTTAAAATCTCTGTCTTACCGACCAATAACATACAACTGAATTGTTAATGAGAAGAGAGAAGTTATTCCGATTTTACACGCTGCTACTAACTGTCTCGTGCATTTTTTCAATAACCACCCAACATGCTACCAGCTGTCCTCTTTTTCAAAAGTCAGAGAAACCAGCTGGGCGACCAGGGTGGAGAATATTTTCCAGGACATCTTCAATAACTGAACTGAACCAAGCAGGAAAACGTAGATCAACAAGTAAAATAAACCAGACACCGAAAAGCAGTACTGTAAGAACTAAGGCCTTCCATAGCACGTCAAATCTAATATCAGTATGTCACGCAATATATACCCATGACTTCCCGAAAAACTACTACGAAATCCTCCTAATTGCTCACATTAGACTGTCACAGAAGAAAGAAAAAAAACTTGTTCCGTTGACTTCATGCCTGGGAAAAGGAAATTTGAAGATAATGTAACGAAAGTTGACGATAAATTACAATTTTACTTCAATGTTTTGCTATTTATTCTTTTTATTTATAGGCGGGGGGGGGGGGGATTCCAAATATCACCAACATATATTTAAATGGAAACGTTTCAACCAGTTGTAAATCTAACGTGGGGTGTAAGGAGGCCTGGGGTAGAATTTTCGTACAAGAACTATAACCAAATTTTCCATTACTTTACCACCAAATGAAGCTATTAAATTCAATAATTGGTATTTTCTCTATAAAGATTTAAGTTGAAACATTCAATTTTAAAATTACAACATTCTGTTTTGTTTCTTTATCTTTGTTCTGATCCTTACCATCAGGGCGAATCCGGATTTGGAGAAGTTGCTGAACCTTTCGCCTTTTCGCCAACACCGAGTCCCCCACATTTGAATCCAAAGTGAATAGAATAAAGCGAGTCGACAAACAACTTGGGTCACGTGGTGCAAATCGCGAACTCAGCCAAGTTACGCGGAGCGACCGCGAGATGATGCTGTGAACACCAATAGATAGCGAAAAGTTCCTTTCCCGATCTCGCGCTATGTCTCCCAACGCGCGATGAAAAAATCACCAAACGAGAAAACGCGAAATGGAATTCAAGGCTGTCATGCGCACACTTTACAATAACTTTTGTTTCTACCTTTTTGTTTGATGGAGAGGTTCTTTCCATAGACGATTTTAACATAGAATTTCATTGCGTAGAGTCACAAGATCTGTCTTTAAATTAAAATCAACAAATATAAACATTGAATATTTGTTAAAACGGTCAGCTGTCAAAGAAACAGAAGTTGACTTACTTTCACCCTTGCCATAGGGTTAAAAAAACAAAAATATAACGGTCGAATTGCTCCTCAAAACGTACGTAGCTTAATTAAAAAGAACACACACACAAAAACACGCACACACACATCCGTGAAATAAAAACATGCACTCGAAACACACTCGCTCTCACACAGTAATCACAAAAAGTTACACTTGCATCCAATAAAATTAATTCGGTTTAGGATCTGTCAATTTTGCCAGTTGAATAAGGTTTGTGTTTTGTGTAAAAAAAAAGATGCAAAAAAAAAATATGAAATTAACAAAAAACAAAACAAAAGGAAAGCAACCATCCCAAATCGGCTAAAAAAGCTAAAACGTGTCAGTTATCAAATTAAGTTATTAAAAACACTGTATGATAGAAATTGCTCAACTAAACTAATCGAGTAACGCTGTATGGTATGCGACAAAATCATTCTCTATTTCTATTTGGCTTATATATTCAATTTCAATTGCAAAGTTCGGTTTGTAAAAATAAATGCTATGATTTCATTTTAGTTTGAGATTCATTTTAGCGTTTTCGGGAAGAAAAGAAAACAAAAAAAAAACAAACCCGGTTTAAACAAAAAAAATAAGTTTTCCGAAAAAAAAATATCTGGGAAACTTTGTGATTTTCAAGAAAAAAAATCCCACCAATAAAAAGTAGCTCATGGCTATGACCAAGAAAAAAACAAATAAAAAAAAAGCAAATTATAAAAAAAAAAGTAAAACCCTTCCCCTCCCAAAGAAACCCCCATTTCCTCTATCTCTTTGAGGATTTAAAAATCGAATTCCTGGCAGATGCAAGATTTGCCTCGAAGGACACGCCAGACCTTACGGCGAATTTCGTGGAATTTCTGAACGACATTCTTGATTTTTTCACGGCGGATTTTTTTCTTATCGGCTTTGCTTTTGGTCTTTTCCTGTGGAATCTCAACAACTGGGACTGTGTCGTCTGTAAAGACAAACAAAGGAGAAATTACTAATAAAGTATTTTCATAAAGGATTTGCATATAGGATGAAAAATCTGGTTAAAAATGTATAATCTGTAATGATTTATTGGTTAGTTGATTGTTTCATTCAGTGTTGTGTTGGCTGAATCTTTCAATGGCATTTAGAAGTTGAAAGGTTACAATAAGGTGAAGAATTAATTATGGAAAACCAAGAAGTTGTTATCCAAAAGTAATTCTTCACCTTACTGTGTTGGCTGGTTGGCTGATTGATTCAAAAATTGATTGGCTGGTTGGTTCGATAAATCGATGGATTGATTGAACTCTTAATTGACTGAGCCCAATAAATGCCTAGAAATTAATGTTTTTCTCGTCTATGGTCCGAAACTTCGGAGTTTTTTTAACCACTGTATATCCTCCCTTAGGCCTCCACCTACACACGCACCGCCACTACCAACTCGATTGACATGGCCTCGTGTCTGGCAATAGGCTACACCAATGAACTATATGGAGGTCACGTGTTATTTAATTTACATTGTATGCCGCCATTACTAAGGGATGATGCAATTTCGATTCAGATCAATTATGCACGCCGCTTCAACTATCAATGGCGGCACATTTTACAAAGATCCACACCAGCCAATGAGACGTGTACATTCCACGCATATAGTTCATTGGGCTACACCATGATTTTGAAAATGTCCTACCAAAAGCAATACTCCCCCTGGACTCCTACTGATATGGCTCTATAGTTATTTTTATCTAAAAGGTATTGTCTGTGCCAGTGTGTTTTCGAATTAAGAAATATTTATTGTCGATTCTATGTTTATTGAAGGGGGTGGGGGTGGGGGGGGGGGGGGGGTACTAGGCTGTTGTCCAGAGGGAACTCGAGGCCTATGATGGTGTGTACAAAATGTTAAATAACCAATACTCAACAAATTAATCAATAGCTTGTAATGTACCGAAATGTAAAATGCCCTACCAGTATCATCAATATCCCGGCTTGGCTCGGCCACCGGTTCTTCCTCTTCCAGGATGCCGTGCATTGGAGTTCGCCGGACACGGTATCTCTTTAACCATTTACGGTAATACCCTCCCTTGTTCTCTGCTGTGGGCAGTTTATCTTGACTGGATCGAGAGAGGACAACTGTAAAAATAAAAGTGAAAAATTCAAAATGGAGATTGAGAATATAACTCATAGGTAAACTTTAAAAAGGTTGCGATATTCCATTTTCCTTTTATATATAGTATTGTTTTACCGGTTTTAGTCAGTTTTTATGACAGAAGATGACTATTTGAAAAGCTGATTATTCTGGGTTTACCTTCGGCGGAAGAATATGGACTATTTATTGGGTAGTTTATCTCTCCGGCGTAATATCTGGAAACGGAGTTCAAAGGCAACCCACAAGCTATATGTTCGGCAAATTCCGCCTTTTCCTTGCCAGTGACATCTCTTGGTAGAGTGTATGGAGTACCTGGTGAAATGTGAAAACATTTTATTGATGATGTCATTTTCAATTGAAACAATGTAAAGGAAAGGGAAGTAAGTCAGTAATATGATAATAATTGATAGGTGTCGGTTTCTGTGTAATAAAAAATAAGGGGAAAAGAAGAAGATTGTGCATTTTTTTTTTAATTTGTGATTTTTTTGTCGGGTGGGGAGTTAAGGGGAAAAGCGAAAAAATCTACAAATTGAATCAATATCTGCTAATTAATTCTTATTTTTTGAGTGCGTGTATGGGCGCTCGTATGTGCGTGTGCGTATGGATGTGTGATTCATCTTGTTAACATACCCTTGATCCACTTGACTGCTGCCCTTGGGAGTGGGCATCCAAACCGTCTTTCCCAAACCCTTATGGTTTCTTCACATTCCAAACGCCAAATTATACGGGCCTGGTCGAATTCCTCAGGTACGTATCTCAGAATCCATTCTTCGGGAGACCCGCAATCCAGCCCGGTGTTCTGGGGATACTCATCTACCTGGGCAACTGAAACGTGAAGACAAACGACCATTCGGTTGCAGCATATGGCAAATGTCTATTAACATTTCTTTTCTTTTGGCGTTTACAAAAAAAATCGCTCGAAAAAACATGCGAATCTAAAGTAATACGGGCCCTTTCCGTTAAAACGGCCTACATTTAAGTATAAAATCTAAAGTAATAAAGGCTGTTTTCGTTAAAACTTGGTCTAAGTATGCCCATCACCCTACTCACCGTGTTCAAAGACCAAAAACGATCCAAACTGGCCAATGAGATGTGCTTAAAATGCTTTGGAAATGTTTGGAAACTAAGAAATAACGGCTCGTATTAGTTTTCGTGATCTGACTTTTACCATCCGCCATACTTTGAATAAACTCTAAGGAGCATCCTTACGTCTAATAAAACCTCAAACTGAGAACAAATGTATACAGCTTACCGATACACAATAAAAAAAAACTCTAGTTTTGAAGAAGCCCGGAGAATGTGGATTGAGTTTATGTTTCTGTCTCTTCTCTTTAATTGCAGTAGGGATAAACGAGTTTTAAAATGCCATTACATCAATTCAACCTTACCTTCGCCCCGGGGTACTTTTAGGGTAGCCTCGTATTCCTTTTGTTTCTGCAGTTGGTTCAATTTTTCCAACCTTGCGAGGTCTCGTCGAATAATTTCCTGGTTTACCAAATATTTCGGAACTCCTCTTTGAAGAAGTTCGTCAAACTCCGCTCGTTCAATCGGAGTCAAATGGGCACGCGCCATTCTGTAAATTAGAAATTTATTTTTTTAAATGTGAAGCTGTGTTTTTGACATATCAATAAGACTTGATTGTACTTGAAAGACTGGAGTAGGCTGCATGGGTCCAGTGGGTTAGAGTGATCGCGCCTCAATCTCACACAGACGTCCCATCGATGCGGTGAGGGGTTCGAATCACGCTCAGGCCAAATAAAAATTGAAAAATTTCTAAAAGGATTTTTATTTGGTCGCCGTATGTGGAAGAGTTGCCTGATATTCGCCGGAGGTCGGGGGTTTCATACGGACAGCCCCCCCCCCCCCCCCCCCACCCCACTAAACCTTGCAACGCCGCCATATAAGCGAAATAATCTTGAGTGCGGTGTAAAAACATCAATTAATCAATGAAAGACTGGACGGTTTTAGAAGCCCCCTTTTCGTGTCATAAGATTTATCTATGCATTTTCGATGTCAGAGACTTCGTGTCTGAACCTAGGTCATTCCCATTATATATTAAGTACACTATGCAAGCGAGACCTGAGGGCATTTCATAAAACCAGCCAGTTGGTAGCCGACTAAGCGTTATGTAAAATCATTACAATTTTACTTGATTAGGTCAGTTTAGCTGTCTAAACTCTTTTATGAAATATGCCCCTGGACATCAAGTGAAAACACTCCTATCTTTTTCGCAGTTTTCTTTGGACTGAGACGGGTGGAACACGCAACTCTTTGATGGGCGGGTTTTGTCTGTGCCAGAGGCTACAATGTATATATAGCTCTACCGACTGAGCCATCGAGGCTCCCAAGTTAATGAAAGCCAACCACTAATTAATGAGCTACGGTTATCTAAGGCTGGCTATAGATGGCTTAATATATAGGCTTTAAGATTTTACATACCTTCGTAAACAACTTTACGCTTTGTCTTCGAAATTGATATAAATTCGGAGAGGGATAGATAAGATAGTCTATCGCGATCCGTGTATCTTGTCAAAAGATGACTTCTATACTGTAACGTTGGTGATATCGACGTCAAATGTTATTGTGACAAAATTTGGAAGACGTCATAAGGCCCAGCCAGACGTTGTTGCTTGACGTCACCGACGTTACCGGACTGTTGCGTAAAATCCACACGAACTTTGGTGACGTCATTTTTAATTTTGGCCAGCGGCATTAGTACTTATTCATATTAATAGACATTTTTTCTATTTAATTTGGATAGATAAAGGATCGCCTATCGATTTTATTGTAAAACTTAAATATTTCCGTTAAATATTTACGTTTGACGCATCGCATGCCATGGTTGAAATCAATGTTAAGATTTAAGAAATGTTTGAATCTCTCTTTAAACGTGGGTTTCATACTGATGACAAATGAGTAAGGCATCACCACGAAGTAAGTTGTTTGTGAACAACACGAGCTATATGTTATTAACACAGTTACTCTTGTAAACAGTTTGGCCACATTACTTATAATTTGTATTTTTTCTTTAGTATTTACAGCAATGTTTTAAAATATTAAATTTCCCGGAGGAGACCCACGACCTTTCAGTGGTAACTGGCAACCATCCCACAAAGTTTGTTCCAGTGAAAACCCAGCCAGAAAATTTTCCATTTCCTTTTTTGGACTGTGATTCGAGCCCATGTCGCATTGGTGGAAGGCTGTGCGGACTCTACCTACTGAGCCACGGAGACCCCTCGTCCATTAGACCCTTTTTAATTCTCTGTTGCGATAGCCTCTCAAAGTTTTAAAAATACTTTTTTCGCACTTTTTGAAGTCCTATGACGGGGAAAATGATCGAGCAAATAAATACCAAGGACAAGTAAATCCGCTTGAAGAGACTGGATAATATGTATCATCAGATTTCATTAATTGACTTTAAATGTTATTGGAAAAATACGGAGAAACGGTCACACTCATACAGGGCTTACCAGGGCCAATACGAACAAACTAGGCCAATACGTATATATTATCAGCACACTGATGGAACTCTTTTAAATAGTCATCTATTCGGCTCATTACACTATTTCGTACATAACGAATCCATCCGCGCTTAGGTAGGTCACCACATCAACCGAGACGAATCGATCTAACTTTAAAGTTTGATGAAATTAAGATTTGAATGAAAGAATAAAGGAAAGAGATAAGTTATGTGTGTTGAACAAATCAAAAACCCGATCTTTACAGCAATTGATTTTCGCGGATTTCACTCCGTGAGTAGGCCTATTACTTTTAGGAACGAAAGCAGCGTCGTCTGCCGAAGATTTGTAAAACCGCCATTTCATCTTCAGTACGGCCACCGGAGCGCGCAACTACTATAGATTGAGGTTTTACGCCGCATTCAAGATTATTTCATTTGTATGGCGGCGTTGCCAGGTTTAGTGGGAAGGGGGGGGGGTGTAACAGCGCTCTTTGTCCGACGGAAACCTACGACCAACGAGTACATGGCAACTTTTCCAAAAACCGCGATCGAGTGAAGAATCCACTCAGAAATTTGTATTTGCTCCGCATCGATGGGAGGCCTGTGTAGGACTAAGGGGTAACTCTAACTGATTGTGAGTCACCTTTTAGGTCCAAATAAGCTCGAAGCACGACCTGTAACTCCCTTGATAGGCATTGGAAGACTGGAAGCTTTTATAGGTCTGGTTTTAGATTGCATGGCACAGATGGAAACTACGGAGCAGCGGATTTAACTAGAGTAGACGTCGATTATCCAAACGAAAGCCCTCTGTGTCTTTTAGATTCTGCATTACGATAGCTTTGCGATATAAGAAATGTTAAAAACTCTCTTTGAACGTAGGTTCCATACTAATGATAAAAAATTAAGTGTGTCTGTGTGTCTTTTTGATCCTGCATTTACGAGAGCTTTGCAATATAAGAAATAAGAAATGTTTGACAACTCTCATTAAAGTGGCAAGAGCTGCCAAAATGTTGATATTTTGACGTTGACACAGAATGTGGAAATTATCGGCTATTTTTCACAAGACGTATAATTCAGAAGCCTTTTAGTGCTTCTAGTCTCGAGAATGTACGACGAAGTATGGTTTTGAACTAACTTTGGCTGTATGGATTTTCCTCATTCCAACGTCAATCATTTAGTTTTTTTGATGGCACTCAAAGCCTCGTACTGTCGTGACGATCAGAAATTAGGAAAAGGGTGAATTTTGGCAGCTCATGCCACTTTAAACGTGGGTTCCATACTAATGATAAAAAAATTAGGACAACACTACGTAGTTAGTTAGTTGTTTGTGAACAACGCGAGCTTTCGACGCCTATACCAAGTGTAACTTGACGAAGACACCGGTATAGCTGTCGAAAGCTCGTTTTGTTCACTACGTGGTGATGACTTAATTTTTTATCATTAGCTTTGCAATAGATTGTCAGTTTGAGCTGGACAAAGTACCAAAGTTTAACTTATAAGTTTTTAATAACCAGATAGCCCATGTGGTTTGCGTTATAAAGAAAACCCGAACATAATTGACAGTGTGCCTTGGGGTCTTCTTAGATTGGTTATCCGAACTAATTTTGAATAATTATCTGCGTTTTATTGACTTGTATTTTGTTTTAGAGCTACATGTAGTTCAGAATCGTGACCCAAGTTCAACAACTTACTTCGTAGTGATGCCATAACCATTACTCAATGTTAAGAATCTTGCAAACGCGTCCAGTAGACCCTTCCTTTTGCGGAACTCTGTTGCGAGAGCCTCCCAAAGTTTTTAAAATACTTTTTTCGCACTCTTTGAAGTCATATGTGCCGTGGGATGACGGCGAAAATGACCGAGCAAAAAAACACCAAGGACAAGTAAATCCGCTTGTAGAGACTGGACGATATGCCTCATCAGATTTTACATCAGTCTTACAAAGCTTGCATAAGTTACCTCCAGTGTAAATCAGTGTTGAAACTATAACGATTTACAAAATAACTCTAAAAATATTAACATCGTAGACGAAAATAAGTTGCACTACACAACTACTTGGTAGTGAGTATATACCAGCAAAGTTTCAAGCCTATCCTAAAAATATGGACCGAGATATTGCCCTGACAAAAGATATGAGCAAAGTCTGACGTCTTCCAAAACCAAATGGTAATAACTCTTAAAATCATCAATATGACTGAGACACTGCATTGGTAGTGAGTATACACCACTTAAATTTCAAACCAATATTAAACTAGATATCGTCCTTACGAAAGACACAAAGACACAATTTCCAGAAACCAAGGGCAATAACTACAAAATATCAATATCACAGAGAGAAAAAAGTGACAGTGCGCAACTCCTTAGTAGGGGTATTATTAAAGGAGAAGAAAAGGAAAGAACTAAGTAAATACAGCACAGGTGCGACACATTTTCCTTTCTAACGGTACCAAAACCATATTTCTGCGATTTTTCCTCGCCAAACTGTGCTATAAGAAAGTTAACAATCGTTATCAGAGAACGTCTAAACTGACTCGGCTGCAATCTTCACAGCAGAGCTTAGCTGTGTGTCTCGATCGACCAATCAGCATACGCCTGGCCACCAGTCACTCGCTAGCGTAAGAGAAATTGGTCAACTCTGAAAGTCTGCTATTTAAACCTAGGTTAATTTTGATAATTTCGAGGCGCTAATAAGAGAAGACGAACACTCTAACAACTCTGAAATGTACACTAGCTAGTAAATCAACCTTTTGGAAAGACGTGACAGGCTGCATATGTTGTCTACGCGACTTGTGGAGATCGTTGTAGAATTTTCAGAAAAGGTAGTCTTACCGCTGACATTGCAGGTTATAACCATACAAGATATGGTAAGCTCGCAAGGGAAGTAATCTACTAATACTTTTTCCGGTCAATTTCAAACCGTCAATGGCGCTCTCCACTGACGATCGAGCACGAGCTTGTCTGGCAGATTCATTTTCATCGTATTTTCACACCGTACACCACGTGCCAGACTCACACACATGAATACGATGGTCTATGGGAGCCCGTTCAATACAATTGCATGTTGTTTTTTTGTTTTCTCCTCCCTTAAGGAGTGCATTGGTGCATACGAGATTCTCCTGATCCTTCGGGATCTGGATTTGGCGAAGGCACGAGAAGAATGCGTATTCACGTTTTTACTCTGGATCAGGGGATACGAGATCCTCGCCACTTCGATATTTGCATTGATGACTATATTATCCAATATGTGGTGATATACATGTTAGAAATGGCCAAAATAGGACAACTAATGCTTCAAGTGTTCAAGCTTTTACGAGTGTTGTATTGAGAAAAAAAAATAGAAAAGAACAAGCTTCAGGACTTTATTGGATAAAACAAACTGTTCAAGATATTTAGTCCGCAAGATGTGGTACACGCCTTTCAACCTTTAGCGTTGTTAATTAGCAAATTAAGCTCTTAAGTAATTACGAAGATGGTCAAACGTCAATCCCATCTGTCCTCACCGAGACAAGAAGCAAGTTTGACCTTTATTGGATAAAACAAACTGTTCAAGATATTTCGTCTGCAAGATGTGGTACACGCCTTTCAACCTCTTTAACGAGGTTAATTAACTAGTTAAGCTCTTTATTAATTACACAGATGGGCCAAAATCCACCCCATCCATCTTCTCATTGGCTAAAACTATTGTGCAAGTTTGAACATGATCGGATTAAACTGTTCAAGATATCGCTCCACAAGATGCTGGGCAGACAGACGGGAGGAAGAAAGGGAAGCTAAGCTGTTTCCCCCGTGTGCGCGTAAATTTTGGTGAGATTTTCGCTTCTCGAGGCGGTGAGGAAAGTATCTGGCATGTTTAATACTTTCTGCCTCTAGAGGTAAGAATCTCACCGTGTGCGCACAACGTAAGCCGCCAGCTGAGTTGAGAGGAGGGAAAGGCCAATCGTGTGTACCCATTGAAACACACGATCACTTAGAATATTACATAACACTGGGAGTGACATTTCTGTAGGTCGGGAGCTCATCGTCTGCTCTGAAAATGTGTTGCTGCTCCCTTGGCCACGAGTGGCCGGCAGCTCAGCCGGCGCCTCTCGTGTGCGCTAGGCTTTAATCAGCAAGCTTATTGATTGACATTTTACGCCGCATTGAAGATTATTTCCCTTACTTTACGGCGTTGTCAAATTTAGTTGAGGGTGAAACTGATCTCTGGTGTATACACTGGTTTGTCCCTCCCACTAAACCTGGACACGTCGCCATATAAGTGAAATAATCTTGAGTGCGACGTTAAACATTGATCAATCAATCTTTCTGGCACAGTATATACACGTACAAGTATCAACATTCCCAAAGGATGATGTTTTTAGTTCTGTACTCCAGTTTATTGGAAGAGGAAACTAGGTTCTGGTGTATACATATAAACGTAACAACAGTTAAAACGTGGATTTAAACATTGTACATACCTTCAAGTTCAACTTGTCTCTTTGTCTTTGATAGATAAAGTCGTTGATAGATAAATTATCTCTCACGCTCTTGGGATCTCACCAAAAGATGACTTTAACAAGTCACGGTGGTGATAGTGACGTAAAAACCAATTATGACGTAATCGTAAAAGCGTCACAGTATATGGCCCACGTTCGTAAATGTTTGACACATTCACTAAAATGCTTTGTGACGTGAATATATTTTAACGTCACAAAGCGGCGACGCTGGATTTGCTGTACGTTTACTGACGTTTTACATCGTGATGGAGTGGGCAATAACCAATAAAAGCAGGACCGCGACCGGGCTGTTTCTCAACACACTGATCGTAACGCAATGTTGAAGGTATATGTTGTCATGACAGGCCTTGCATTGGACTTACGTCCGGCATAAATGTTTTGAGAAACAGCCCCCAGAGCTATTCGAATAGTATTCAGTTGACTCTGGTAAAACCATTCCTTGTGAGAGCATTTCAGACGCAGCGAGGAAAATATATGGGTACCTTTATGGTATCCAATCAAACCAGGCGAATTATATAAATGAGGCGAGATACATTGTAAGCAGTGACAGCTTCCAGTTTTTTTTTTTGTTTTTTTTTTTTTGGTGTCCGTGAATGTGTGTTTTAAGGACCGTTCACACGGTGCGATTTTTCGTACCGACGTGTAGCACGCGATTAAAATGGACGCTTTTAATTGGTCCATAAGATTAATTTGTCAACCAATCAAATACACCCATTTCAATCCCAAGCTACAAGTCGGTACAAAAAAAATGCACTGTGAGAATGGGCCTTTACGCAATGCCCAAGATTAGGCTCCACGGGGCATTTCCAATGGCTGCTAATGTTTAAATTTTGGAGACTTTATCATTCGAATGTGACGCTCAATTCTGACGTTGGAGAACAAAAAACGTCAATAGAAGCGACAGCGAGGTAATAGAGTGCTTTGTGTCCCAGCAAAGAAGTGCCTGCAGCCTGTTTCACAAAGCGGCGTAGCGTAATTTTCACATAACTGCCATGGAAACCCATACTGTAGAGATACGTTGCTAGGAAAGTTACGCAAAAACTTACGCTACGCCGCTTTGTGAAACAGGCTCCTGAGACACACTTTATTTGGGAGTTTTTCTGGTTGAGGCTGTGGGAGAACCTTTTAGGATTAAAGGGCTCTAGGAAGAACCCTGTCCGGAAGGGTTCTACAAAGGTTCTAGGTAAAGTCCTTTTAAATGTTTATAAGAACCCTATAATACAGGTTCCGAAAATTTCCATAAAAGGTTTTTTTATAAATTCTATCGTATAGGTATAAATTCTGAAGCCAAAACTCAAAAGGTGTCATCTGTTTATTTATAAGAATGTACAAAAAATGAAATTAGATTACAACTGTGGATATATCAGCAAAATACCCTGTATTGTATAAATTAAAACTGGTCATTATGGTCATAAATAACATATAATACAACATCATATTGGTGGTTGCTTGGTTGTCTTATGTCAAATTGACAATATGGTTGATTGATTGATTGTTTGGTGTTTTACGCCGCGCTCAAGATCATTTCACTTATATGGCGGCGTTGCCAGTTTTATTGTGGGAGGAAACCGGGCTCTGTGCCCGGAGGAAACCCACGACCTTCCGCTGGTAACTGGCAACCATCCCACATAGGTCGTTCGAGTGAAAACCCAGTCAGAAAATTTTCCAATTTTTGGACTGAGTGGGATTCGAACCCGCGACCCATTGGTGGAAGGCTGTTCGGATTGAGCGTCCAACGCTCTACCTACTGAGCCACGGAGGCCCCCTATTGACAATATGGAACTTATTTTGTTTTTCAAACAACAATAAATATTGGGGCAAGGAACTGGTCTAAAATTGCAAACTAAGACTGCACGGCTAGTTTTTTCTTCTATAATCACAAAAATAAAAAAAAAGGAGTGTTTCAGAATAAATATAGGCCAGATACTTGGGCTGATACGCCATGCACTAAACTGATTGATTGGTGTTTAACGCCACACACAATATTATTTCACTTAATGAAGTTAATCTGAAGAGAGAAAGGGCGCTCTTACTACTTATTGAAAACCCAAAATCTTTAATGGGTCGATGGCAACCCTTGCAAGTTAGGTGATCCATAAGGTCCGTTCTCAATGTGCGATTAGTCGCACCGACTTGTAGGATGGAATTAAAATGGATGCTTTTAATTGGTCGATATGATTTGTTAACCAATCGAATGCATCCATTTGAATCACATGCTACAAGTCGGTATGACAAATCGCACAGTGAGAACGGGCTTCTAGGAGATCAGACGAATATAACCACAGAATGTTTCTTTATTTTTCTTTGAACAGATAATGATTGGACACTAAAAGCTATTTCATTAGAGAAGGCAACCATTCAGCGGATATATACTAACCACCGTTTTACGAAAAGATATAAATCAAACAGAAACTTCTATATACAATGTAGATAAAATTCATTATGGTCCTTAATTAATTGTCTTTAACAAACTCTAAAATTTATTTAATAACATAGATAAAAAAATATATACGATTGAAATTTGTGTCATTTACATACATGTATGTAACTTAGGGCTGTGTAATAGGGAAATGAGAGTTAAAAAAAACAACCAATAAATAACCTTTTACGATAAGCCTACCGATATTGATAAGTGTTCATTATGACCATGGTCAAAATTTGGGATATAGAAAATAAATATCCATCAAAATTCAAATAGACCTAATGTCACTTATTAATATGGTAGACCATGCCACTTTAGGAGGGGGTTGGCTGGGTGGATAAGACAGCCGGCATTTAGTGTTGGTGATAGGTGCCATACTCTGGGACCCGGGTTCGATTCCCGTGTGGAGCATCACCCAAAATCGGTAGGCGAATTTCTGTGGGTTTTTTTTCAAGAGAGTGTAATCCCCATTATAAGGAGAACACTAAGCCTCTTAACGTCTCTTGTGTTAGATTCAATGATTGACATATCTAAGCGTAATTACAAAACGTCAGTTCCACTTATTCAAATACAATTTTATTATATTTAAGACTAATTTTATGCTAAAATCCATAAGAAAAATAAATATATAGATCTATATATTTTAACACAAACTGTATTTAAAAGTCTATTAAAGTGAATAACAGCAAATAAATATTTTAATAAAAAAAAAATATAACACAACAGTTAAAAATCAAATTTAGGTCTGTCAATAGATGCTGAAAGAATGAATAGGAGACAGACATATTATGCATGTATACATTGTGTATAAAAACTGATTGATTGATTGATGTTTCACACCACACTCAAGATCATTTCACTTAAAGGCAGATTTGCCAGGTTTAGTGGGGGGAGAAAACCGAACTCTGCCAAGTAAAAAACACCAACCTACCTGGCAACTCTTTCACATACATTGATCAAATGAAATATCCACTCAGAAATTTTTCCCTCAAAACTGGCATATCTAATTAACTCATTTGTTTTTGTTTTACGCCGCGCTCAAGATAATTTCACTTATATGGTGGCCAGTTTTATGGTGGAAACCCACGACCTTCCGCTGGTAACTGGCAATCATCCCACATAGGTCGTTCGAGTGAAAACCCAGTCTGAAAATTTTCCAATTGTTTTTGACTGAGTGGGATTCGAACCCGCGACCCATTGGTGGAAGGCTGTTTGGATTGAGCATCCAACGCTCTACCTACTCAGCCACGGAGGCCCCCAACTCATTTGTAATTAAACCTTACAGCATTAGCCATGAAGCCTGGTGAAGTTCAGACCGATTTTTGCAAAGGTTTCTGGGAATAGGTACCTAAGTTGCTCATTTTACCTACGATAAGAACTCCCCAATATTTCGATTGATTGATTAATGTTTACGCCGCACTCAAGATCATTTAGCTTATATGGCAGCGTTGCCAGGTTTAGTGGTAGATGAAATTGGGCTTATTGCCTGGAAGAAACCCTCGACCTTTAGGGAGTACCTGGCAACTCTTCCACATGTGGCGATCGAGTGAAAAATCCACTCAGAAGTTTTTCAATCCTAGATTTCGAAGACTGGTGACATGAAAACGTATATTGAAATGTTTGATTGATTGATATTTCGAGAGGTCATCTCTATAGGCATTCCAAATAACAAAGAATAATTTAAGTTGACATTCCAATAATCGCTAAGCTCTATATTGAGTAGAAAAACATGGCCAACTTAATTTGCTCCCAGAATGCTTTGCAAACCTTGGGTCTGATCTTATCAGGCTTCAGGCCTTTTATTAACAAAAATAACCAAACACAATCAAAATTTCAAAGCCCCGCTACAAAAAACTCCTTTCCTACACAAAACATAAAATTCAACAAAACCAGAAACAGAACACATACTTCTAAATTATGAAGTACACAAAATATTGTAAATGTTTGAGGGGAAACAAAAAAATAAAGCACCCTTATAACGACTAAGATTGTTTAAAAAACTTCTTATAATTTCCAAATGTATTTTTATGATATTATACATATTTTACAATCTGGTCCACTGGAACTTTTCTTTGGTTTAAAAGTAAACCTAACTACTATATAATCACAATAATAAATATGGAAGTAATCTGGGCTATGACGAATACGGGAAAAAAAAATTCGGCAGGGCCCAGATTTCTCGGCTAAATGATAAATAATCTTTAAAGTATAACTAATTAAAATCTAATAACTCTTATATATTAAAAATGTATTTTGACAATTGATATAAATCATAACGCTTTGATTAATAATGATAATTATGAATATTATGTCTTTATGAATATAATTTAATAGAATGCCCGCAATCTTAAACCTAAGATAACAATAATGACTATTTTGAACACAGTTAAACTGAATAAATGTAATCTAAACATGTAACTGTAGATTTAACTTTTGGAAAAATTTGACATCTCTTATCGTTTTATGGCAGCGTTGCCAGGTTTAGTGGTAGAAGAAACCGGTCTTTTATTGCCGGAAGAAACCTCACCTTTCGGCGGGTAAATGGCAACTCTTCCGCATAGGACCGTTTGCCTGAAGGAATCACTTGAACTTAAACATGTACCTGGCATCATTCGACACATAAACCAAACCAATTAGGACAACTTGTACTACTTTTAATATTCATGGTGGTAATTAATATGAGCTTTTGAGAGCCGCTACTCTTCATAATCAAAAATCATCAGCATGGTATAGTAAAAGTAGTAAAAGTTGTTATCAATCAATCATTATCAGGGAAATTACTGAATTAGTAAACAACCAACACTGATTGACCCGGGTGAGAATGAAACTCAGGATATAGGGTTACCGTCCCACCCCTCCACCAACTGAGCTACCCCGCCCTGCTGGGAAATGGTGGCTTGTTAGATTCTCAGTTCGTTTTAGCCGCTCCATAGAAGAATCTAGATTTTGATATACCTTAATTATACAGGTTATTTCTTTTCATTTGGCAAATAAATCAACAAACACACAAAACTTGAACACAAATTTACGACTGTTTCTGATGATGTGTATTGTCACATAATGTAACAACGGCGTTGGCGTACTGTATAACAGCTCTGTCCAGCCATGTCACCTCGTCAGGTTTAAATACACCGTGTTCGAAATAGCCTAAATGGCCGCCATGCTTGGTCAAGACGAATAAAGCGTTACCGTGGTTTTCTGGGGAAAAATCATACATAAACAAATGATTGATTGATGTTTAAGATTAAAGTAAATAAATAACGACCCAATCACACGGTGTGATTTGTCCATTTTAATTGCATTCTACACAGGACAGATCACACCATGAGAAATTAAGTCTTAACGGATAGATGACAGGTTTAAGACAATACCTTCTACATGTATTTAGTAATCTATTTGTTACGAACATGTACAGTGTGAACTTGACCAAAAAGAAAATGAGATTTCTGGTGCAAAAACTACAAAATTCAAGGAATTGTTTTTTTCTCTCTACAACCTCTTTAAGAAAATTAATCACCATAGTGCAGTGACATAGTTGAGATCGGACATGTACATTATTATTATTGAAAAATCATTTTTCACAAGTTTCT
Source organism: Lepidochitona cinerea (assembly GCA_963971465.1). Classification (NCBI taxonomy): domain Eukaryota; kingdom Metazoa; phylum Mollusca; class Polyplacophora; order Chitonida; family Tonicellidae; genus Lepidochitona; species Lepidochitona cinerea. The sequence continues at coordinate 14,646,785 of OZ020559.1, forward strand.
AATTGTGTTAAAAAGGGGGTATATCATTTAGACCCCATCTTAAGTTGTTGTAACAAACTAAAACCCATGATATTTCATTAGGTTGAAGACTGACAGGAGCTTGGCCTTAGTCAGTAGTTTTCCGGAACACTTTGTAATACATAGACAATGCTTACGCATCTTCAGCTATGGCAAAAATATCGGTAGACTGAGATTGAACCCCATAGGATCACAGGAAAAGAAAGTGACTTATGATATATTATAGGCCTATTATCTTAATAACAAAATGTAATTAAACATCTTTAAACGAATCAAATGCACTTACCAATATAGGTTTTAGGAACATCTAACAATGGTCCAGGCACAATTGGGTCATCTTCAGCGTTTAATAATAACAGAGGTAGTGTTATCTGTAAGTCAAAATAAATAATATTGTTTAATTTCTTTCACAAGCCCTTGTTTGTTTTATTATAAAAATTACTTTTTATGTCAATTTGATAAATACCATTTGCTTGTTTGCTTTTTTTTTCGGAAATTTTCAATGCAGTGAGAAGCGGTTAACACGTTGACTGCCGACTACGAGATAACTCGAAAGTGCAAGGGCTCTCCCATTTGCCATTCAAGCTTGTTATCCGTATGGCCAATGTCTGTTTACTGTGCTATTTTTAGCAACACATTTAGTGGTTTCCCTTGATGCTTTGTGAGAAAACACCGTACGAGATATGTCGTATCTGGAAGTGTGATTGAATCGTTACAATCGGTACGCCAAAAAGTAAAGTTATTCAAAAAGATATCTATGTTAAGCCACGAGATAATTCGTACCAGCAGAATCCGGTGCGCCTGCCATTGCGAGATATCTCGTAGTCGGCAGTCAACGTGTTAAAATACATTGAAAATCTATTAAACTATTATTTCACTTACAGTATATGGTGGCGCTTGAGGGTTTATGAGAGAGAAAACTGGGCTCTTTGCCCGGAAGAATCCCATAATCTTGATTTTATATGCTTACAAATTCTAGAAACTAGCTAAAAGTTTTAGATTGATTGATGTTTTACAGTACATTCAACATTATTTCACTTATATGGCCGCACTGCAAGGCTTAGTGGAGAAGGAAACTCGAACATTTGCTCAAAAGAAGCCCCTGCTATTGATTGATATTGACCCGAAATTATATGCAAATTAAAAGAAATAATGACAGTCAACCACACTTCAATGCAATCAACAAAATTGTTTAGAAGTTAACCATACAATAAAGGTTTGACCGGAGGGGCGTCCAATTATCTTCTGGACACCCTGTGATCAAAGTTCTTCTTAATTGGACACCCAATAATCAAACAATTTAACAGTGTGAGATACAAAAGTATATCATTTTGGACACCTGATTCTGTGGGGAATAGCTATTTTGTTCATATCCTGGATGAATGGTTACTACACAAGGGAGATAATCTCAAACTAAGGGGAAGTAACTCACATTATTGATATAGTTGGCAGAGCTGCACCATGAATAAAATGCATCCAGATCTTCAAATCCATGGCGTTTTCTGTAAAAAAAAAAAACTAATTGATTGGCAGCTGGTTGTTTGTGATATTGTACAGAGCAGAATGACTAATTTTATATTCATTGAAAAATTACTGTAAGCCGACGTTAAAGGCTGTTTGCACATCATCAAAATCCAATCTGAAATCACATGCAGAAAGCAGTATAGCAGAAGATTTTCCTCAGGTCAAGGGAACTAAACATTCAATGTGATTGTAAATTAAAAAGGGTATCCTTAAAGTGGCATGAGCTGCCAAAATTCCTAATTTTCATAATTTCTGATCGTCACAACAGTAAAAGGCCATCGAAAAACTAAATGATTGGCGTTGGAATAAGGAAAATCCATACAGTATGTGGCCTGTTCGTACCGAAAACGTGTTCGAAAAGTAAACAAAATTTAAATAACCGGGACGACCATTCATTCATTCTAATCCAAAGTTAGTTCAAAACAATACTTTACCGTACATTTTCGAGACTAGAAGCACTAAAAGGCTTCTGAATTATATGTCTTGAGAAAAATAGTCAATAATTTCAACATTCCTTATTAACGTCAAAATATCAACATTTTTGCAGCTCATGCCACTTTAAATCACTTTAAATCAAAGAAACAAAGGCTGTATTTACAAAAGCTGTTTTGAAATGACGTGCAGAGAGCACTGAAACCTTACTTGACGTAGACGTCATCGAGCCCGACCAGCGAAGTAACAGAGAAGACTTTCTTCAGGTCCAGAGAACCAAACTTTCTCTGTGATTGTAAATTAAAAAGGTTGTCCTGATGATGTCTTAATAATGAAAGCTGATGTAAGGTCATCGAATACACGTAACCACGACGACAGTTCTTCCAGCTGTGAAGTAGAGGATTTGCCCTGTCAGAAAAAAAATACCCAAATGTTACTATCAAGTTTCAAGGTCGCTTAGATATGGATAGAGGTCATCCGCATTGATTTCTCATGCTAACTAATCTTAAGGACATTTTCACTTGATTGATTGATGTTATACGCTGAACTCACATGTTCACTTGAAGGGTAATCTGCTGTCAAATTTTTTATATTTTTTGCGCTATAACATAACCAACAGTATATGTGACGTCAAAATGCATTCATAACAGTGAAGTTAAATGCCAGGGGACAAATGTCAAGAAAAGTTATCCCCCTTGTTGTGCTCTTTACTGTGAAAGGAGGGAACATTGTACCATTATCTTGAGATTTCTGGGACCAGTGTACTGTATAAGGAATGGGAAATTGTACTTAAAACAGGCCATTTGATCAAAATATGTTTTTTGGTTTCACATCAGATAGTAAAAATGAAAAATAAAGATTTTTAATTAGTTCATCAAAATCCGAAGAAAATATGTGCAAATAGATTTCTTTTATTGCTTGCATTTCTCTGTATTACAATGAAAACGAAGAGCTCTACTAATGGAAATGGAATGCATTTGGACTTATTTATTGGGGTCATAATCTTTATTGATGTTTTACGCTGCACTCAAGATTATTTCACTTATATGGCAGGGTTGTCAGATTTAGTGGGAGAGAATACCGGGCTCTTTGCTTGGAGGAAACCCCCGATCTTCGGAGAGTACCTGGCGACTCTTCCACATAACCTTAACATATAGTTTGGTCTCTGGATGGGCCTAAGTTATTTCTGCAGTCAATTGAAATTCTTCTCATGGAAGTTAAAGTGGCATGAGCTGCTAAAATGTTGATATTTTGATGTTAAAACAGAATGTTGAAATTATTGGCTATTTTTCTCAACACGTAGAATTCAGAAGATGTTTAGTGCTTCAAGTCTCGAGAATGAAAGATAATGCATTGTTTTGAACCAACTTTGGCAGCTAATGCCACTTTAAATTAATTTTACCGTTACGTACTTGTTGAGGTCATAACCTTGACATATAGACATGGCCGCCAGATAATTGTCTTGGTGACTGGCATGTTCACCGAGGTATTTTACGATGATGTTAGCCCCCATACTAAAACCCACAGCGATCAGTTTGGTATCTGGATGCGCCTCCTGTATTCTTACAGTCATCAAGTGAAATTCCTCTGTGCTGCCTGAAAACCAAAAATGTTATTTAAAGAAGATTTGATTGATTGATTGATTGTTTGGTGTTTTACGCAGCGCTCAAGATTATTTCATTTATATGGCGGCGTTGCCAGTTTTATTGTGGGAAGAAACCGGGCTCTATGCCCGGATGAAACCAACGACCTTCTGTTGGTAACAGGCAACCATCCCACATAGGTTGTTCAAGTGAAAACCCAGTAAAAAAATTTACATTTTTTTTTGGACTGAGTGGGATTCGAACTCGCGACCCATTGGTGGAAGGTTGTTCGGATTGAGCCACGGAGGCCCCCTAAAGAAGATTTGAGTCAGTGGCATGAACTGCCAAACTTTTACATTCTTCTGTGCTGCATGAAAATAATGACCTCAAAATTTTATTTAAAAAAATGTTTGAGTAAGGGGCATGAGCTGCCAAGTTTTGCACTTTTTTTTCATAAATTCTGCTTTTCCCAAAATTTACATGATTGACGTTCAAATAAGGTAAATTCGTACAGTCTTTGGCCTTTGCAAACAGAAATAGTATTGGATATGTAAATAAATTTAAGTAAATGGAATGTGAAATTATTAATTTCTGGCCATAGTTAGTTAAGAACACTACTTTTAGGAGAAATGTTTGAAACTCTCTTTAAACTTGGGTTCCATACTAATGAGAAAATGATAAAGGCATCACCACAATGTAAGTTTTTGTGAACTGCACAAGCTTTCAACACCTACACCGGTGTCTTTATCAATGGCCACCCCTAGGCATAGGTGTTGAAAACTTGTGTTGTCCACAAACAACTTCCTACTGATGCATTCATTATTTTCTCAATACTACTTTTATGATTGATTGGATGTTTTACCCGGCACTCAAAATTATATCACCGTATTTGGCGGTGTTGCCAGGTATAGTAGGGGAGGAACCCACAATCTTCAGCGAGTACCTGCCAAATCTTTCACATACGGCAATCATGTAAAAAAATCCACTCAAACATTTTCAATTTTTTGGGGTCCGATTGTGATTCGACCCCGCGCTGCATCGATGCAAGAAATGTGTTGGGCTGAAGACCACTTTTATCAACAGAAAAAAGTCGAAAAATTTCAAAATTTTGTTTTAAAAGCAAAATATCATATAAATTCAGTTTCTTATGCGCATGTGTTTTTATTATATGGGTAGCTGCATGGCTGCGTCAGTAAATATCACTTACCCCAAGTATACATTCTGGGAGAGGTTAACTTCACACTTTTTAACGACCCCAGATGATTTTGAACGACGACACGGAATCCATGTTCCAGGGCGTAATCAACAAACGTACATATATAGGAACTTTCACTGCTATTGGCGATACCAGGACACACCATTATTGTATATTCCCCTGTAATGTAAAATGACAAAAAATAGTTATTGGTATCAGGGGTTATTGTAATGTTAATTAAATTTAGTCAATATTTCAAAATTTGAAATTTCAAATGCTGATGTTCTTTACCAGGCTCAAGATTATTTCATTTAAATGGTGGCGTTGCCAGGTTTAGTGGGCGATGAAACCAAGCTCTTTGCTCAGAGGAAAGTCCCGAAATTTGACAGGCTCTGCCACGTACATTGTAGGGTAATCAAGTGAAAAACCCAATCAGAAATTTCTAATTTTCACTTTTGACTAAGAAGGATTTAAAATCATTGACTCATAGATTGAATGCCTGTATTGGTTGATTGATTGATTGATTGTTTGGTGTTTTACGCCATGCTCAAGATTATTTCACTTATATGGCGGCGTTGCCAGTTTTATTGTGGGAGGAAACCGGGCTCTATGCCCGGAGGAAACCCACGACCTTCCGTTGGTAACTGGCAACCATCCCACATAGGTCGTTCGAGTGAAAACCCAGTCAAAGGCCTGTATTGGACTTCGGCAAGTAACTGGCAACTCTCCCACATCTAGTTAAAAACTCACTTAGAAATATTTCGACTTTTGTTTGGATTCTGTCCAATATATACTCATCAAGTGACAAAAAAATTGAATTGTGACATTATAAGGTTATACGGTTTAGGTCTAATACACTTTAGAACAACCGTACAGGTCCAAAACCTTTTTTTCTTTTGTCTAAAAAGTGAAAAGAAAACTAGATGCACTTCTGTGTAGTGTCATAGAATTAACAAAGATAATAATATTACGTACAGGGTTTGTTGGAGGTGGGATAAGGAAATATATGGGGGTAAATAAATGAAATATAGGGCGCGGCGTTATCCGAAGCCTTACCTTTGGGAGACCAGTCGGTATCAACAAATCAACAAAATTATGCAATACATTAACATAGCATAGCCTTGCACATATAAAACAAATAGTGCAAATAAAATAATTAATTCGCATACATACCACCAGACCTGTGTGACCTAGAGGGCTCGAAGGTGTCGTAAGTCAAGGTGGCGCCATCTGCCATCCGCACATGTTCTCGCTTCCCGATTGGAAAAGGGGGCTTAATTCTTCCTAGTTTCCCGTACACTATGGTTTGGAAGTGTCCACTTTTGCCCCACAGTAAAGGGGGGATGTAACTAGCAATAAGAAAAAGTCAATTTAAATTAGGTTTTTCAAGGCAAAGAAAAATGGCTCTTTTTTGTTGTAAGCTGCACACTGCTGTCCCAATTATTGGAGGGTCCGATAACTTCAAATTCAGTCATCCAAAAATCAATGTGATGAATTTGTGAGTGTGTGGAAGAGTCACCAAGTACCCACCCACACTCAAGGAAGCCCTTTGGGCAGAGACCCAGTTTCCTCAACCACTAAGCATGGCAATAAGGCCATCAAATTGTGAACAATTTGAGTATTTCAAAGTATGTTTTTCACAGGAATCAACCCTATGTGGAAGGGTTGCCATGTACCCTCGAAAGGTCAGGCGATGCCTCTTGACAAAGGCCCAGTTTACCCAGCCGCTCAACTTGCAGCGAGGCCATGAAAGAAGCTATCGAAATGAAATAATTAATCTTGAGTTCAGAAAAAATAACCATCAATCAAATAATTATTTCTGACTAGGTTTGATCCTTGAAAGATAAAACAAGGAAACTACCTGACTTACCTTTCTAAGAAAATGGGACATGCTGAGAGGATACTGTTAATTAAGGGTGAGTCCTTTATGTAGAATAGAGTTGGGGGTGATGAGACGCTGGTGAAGTTTAGAAGACGACATATTGCATACAGTACTAGGAGTGAAACAGCAACTATTATGTAGGACATCCTAAGGTGGTTTTCAAATCAGGTCAACTTGACATGGTTGTCATATTACTGGCTTTAGACCTGAAAACAAAGATAAAAAACATTTTAAAAATTACGTGGAAGAATAACACAGCCTTTTTGTTTATACTAAAATGAAACAAGTACGTGTACTGTAAAACTTCATAACATTTTATAATTTATACTTTATTACTCAAAACAATGAATGACTTTTCTCGCACTCCCAAAATTTTGGTTTAGTTTTTGTTTGTAAAATGTATCTAGGACATTTATGTATCCTCGTTATTTTTTCGGATTACACTTTCTTGAAAAATGGCAGAAATTCTTCTACCGATTGTGGGTGAATGGATAAGGCAGCTGTCATTTAGTGCTGGCGATAGGTGTCTTACTCTGGGACCAGGGTTCGCTTCCAGTTGCAGGTTTCACCCAAAATCACCCAAAATCGGTAGAAGAATTTCTGCCATTTTTCAAGAAAGTGTACCGGGTAATCCCAAAAAAAAACGAGAATACTGTTATACTCACTTTCTAAAAGGCACTAACTAATTAAATTCAGGACATTTATGGACAGTCAGTGATAGCAGGTGTAATATAATAGTTATACCCACATCTCAATGTCATAAACAAAGTTTGTAATAAGCTGTTATCATCCACAAATCAGCCGAGTGTTGATCTATAAGAAATTTAACCTGTTGTTCAATCCTACATGTAAGCAGATCCTACATTTTAATTTTTTAAATGGGGCCTACATGTAGTGCGAGTCATATTTTACTTGCCGACCTCCCACAATCTCACTAGCTCACTGAATTGATTGATTGATTGATTGATTGATTGGGGCTTAACGTCACACTCAACAGGTAAGGTTACGTATATGGCGACAAAAGTACCAACCGACCAAAAGATCTTACCCACCCACATCCCACCTAAATTTTAACACTAAAACCTCCACAGACCATATGGATGTCAGGAAGGCTAATGTATTTGGCATACTTAATTTTCCTCCATGCTAGGCACCAAATAGAACTACAGCTGTTAACTCAGATTTACCTGCATATAAACCTTAAAACCTGCATATCCGGAGCCTGTTTCATAAAGCGACGTAGCGTAAATTTTTACATAACTGACAAAGCAGCATGCCTTTACAGTATTGGTTGCTATGGCAGTTATGTTAAAACTTATGCTACACCGCTTTGTGAAATAGGCTCCTGCACCTTAGTTTTTCACTTGGACTTGGACACAAAAAATGCAAGGAGATGGATCAGGTTCCATTGGATGCAAACACAAAGTAAACAAGAGTTTCGGGAAACCCAAAATACGCCCGGAAAGGCACAGTCACTGCAGCCATACCAAAACAAATCCTTCCATATATATATTTTTGAATATATGCAATGGGTCCTTCAAATATGAAATCTCATCTGGTGTTAAATGTCCAGCTCTTCAGCTTGGGAGTCCAGCTAATTCTGACTGGTCAGTGGGTTCAATCACTTGCTGAAGACATCACTGACCAGGATGTTTGCCACATTTTATATAGGTATATTTGGACAGAGCCTAATCTCTGAGATGGTCAATGGTGTGTAAATATACAAGTCTTATCTGTTTACACTTACAACCAGGTTTATGGATATTGTCAAACATATCTTTAAGCAGCTATATTTGCTTTACCATGTGGGTAATAACTGAATTGAAGAGCCTTTAAAACAGAGAAATAATTATAATTCTAAACTTTTTAGGTTTTGGCCACCATAGCTACATGTATAACTAAATTATCCAAGGAAGCGGACACACCTTCTACCCATAAGCTATATCCTCAGAAAAAATCGTGCAGATGGAATCAAAACATTAGAAGTTATGGAGCGGAAGGGAATATTACATAATCCAATAACTTCCATATTATGTAACCAGTGATGTTACAAATAGTTCGCGACACACCCTCTACACATACATGTAAGGTATACTCAGAAAAAATTGTGCAGATGTAATCAAAACTTTAGAAGTTATGGAGCTAAAGGGAAAGCGGACGCCGGACGGACGGAGATGATACCATAATACAGCCCGCTTTTCAAGCCGGGCGTATAAAAATTAGATTACAATGAAAATAAATACACTATTATATGCAATTGTACCCAAACTTACATGTATGTATATATTTATGATGTATGTTAATGTATATACATGTACATATAGGGTCTTACTTTTTATCAGATAAGGGTCATTGACCCAGACAATTACATGTAGTGAAAGAGGGAAAACCCCTAACTACATGTAATGTTACAAGAGCATTGGCGACTAAAAAAGCAAAATTGGCCTTCGCTAAAAACTCATAGCCCATTGGTTATATAATTATTACTAATTAACAATTTTGAAGACACACCATCAACTGGCGAAACAAATCTCTACGGCTGCTTTTAAAGAATATTTGAATGATCTTTTTATACCTACCGTACATGGACACACTTTTTTTTTTTAAGTATACAACTTAGGATCTCTCTGACAAGAAACAAGTAACAAAACTGACATTGGGTTGATTGATTGATTGATTGGTGTTTTAAGCCGTGCTCAAGATTATTTTACTTATATGGCGGCTTTGCAAGTTTTATTGTGGGGGGAAACCCACGACCTTTCGCTGACATTAGGAGTGGTGGATTCAATCATACTGTGATAAGATAAGGCAGTGGTCTTGTTATTTTGGGGAAAAAAAAACAAACAAGATAAGCCATATTCAGAATGTATGCACTTACTGTACAGTCAGTACAAAGTCCATTCAGTGTCCAACCTGTATTATTTACATACAAAATTCAAATCAAATGTATTGTATTTGTATAAACGTGTATTCAATTTGGACAGTTTATCCAACTTCTTGCCATAGCTGAAGATCCGTAAAACTTTGTCAATATATTTATAACAAAGTATTTCAGAAAAAAATGTACTGATTAGAGCCAAAACCCTGACGACATAATGAATATCAGATTATTAAACAAGGAGGCAGGTATTGAAGTAAGGAATTCACTTAAGCCTCTACTAGTCTAGCCCTGGAACCCATGTCGCTCTGGAATATTAATATATATATATATAGGGAAAATGGAGCCAGACCAGCATATTATATATCTCCACAAAGCTTAAAGTTAAACTTGAGCTAGCCTCTGCTCTAGTCTAGAGTCTGTAGACTTCTGACTAAGACTCAGTCTCAGGGGGGGTATTTCATAAACCACATATAGCCGACTACGGCCAGATAGTCGACTAAGCAGTAATGTTAAAGCATTGCTATTCTAGTCGGCTAGGTCAGTTTAGCCGTCTAAACCTGTTTATGAAATACCCCCCAGGTGAATTACAGCCTACAGGCTTTAAAAAAAAGAATGGGTGTAAATATAGAATAGGTCCGTCGTTTTTAACTTCTCTTCAAATTCGTCTTTTAGATGTTATTTCTTTTAGCTTTTAGTACAGATAGTTTAGTTTTAAGCTTGTAATATTAAATTAGTCCTAAGTTCTAGAAGAAATGAATAAAACGGGGGGGGGTTGGGGGGCTTGCCCCCCTGACGATTATAGCGGTTTGAGACTGACGGACCAATTCTATACGACTATAGTCTGTCCTAAAGCAGTGACCGGCAAGTAAGTAAAACAGGATGAGACACATGAGTGCGGCTAGTACTAGTAGTTTAGTCAAACGGAACAAAAAGTGACACGAACTGCAGTGCAAGTGCAAACAACACCAACAGTCAACAACATAGTTACAGCTTTTAAATGAAATATGTCGAAAGTATTCGCGTTACAGATTGAAGCTAAGTCTTAACTATCCTTAATCTCACTTACCTTTCAGCTATTACCTCCTGTTATACCTTTGAAACATTCCTCTTTTCATTGAACCCGTTAATTTCTTCGAATTCCGTTGTTAAACTGTTAAATCCCTCAATTTAAAAACCGGTGTCAAAAATTTGTCCGTCAGATTTCAAACTCTCCTCGAACAACGACAACATATCACATGATTCGGGTTTTCCCGGTACTTTTCCAAGTAACGTGACCTTTTTTCGGCGGGCTTCCCAATGAATTGTATGCGTGGAATGGAGGTCACGTGGTATTTGATATGCATCGAATGCCGCCATTACTAGGAAATGATGCGACTTCTATACAGGTCTGTTATGCACGCGCGCTTCAGCTATCAATGGCGGCACATTTTACTAAGTCAGATCGAACCAGCCAATGAGACGTGTCCATTCCCCGCATATAGTTCATTGGGGCTTCCCCATCGAGATCTTAAAATAACTGGCCTTTGCACACGACACGAATCCTCGCATCCCGTGACTCCTTGCTTTTGAACAGCCTGTCGATCGAGCCAACGGATATAATGGTGGTCTAATGTGTGGCTCTACCTGACCGTCAAAGTAAGTAAACCAGGATAGAGACACATGTGTGCGGCTATCAACAACACAGCACCGGCTGATCAAGGCATCACGCCATCAGCTGATCACATAAAGTTCTGACTTAAGACAAACTAAACTTATACAGTAAATGACAATCAGTATTTAGACTTTAGAAGAATAGACAAAATGTCACAAATTTTACAATGGCATGAAGCTGTGTTATTTATACCTGAGTAATTCCGAATAGATCTAGCACTTGAACGCCGCTGTTTTGACACCGGTAAGGGACTAGAGTTCAGGAGCACCAGAAATCTCACAGGTCCGCCACAGAGCCGGAAGTCTTCTCAATTAGGGCCCTTCAGATAGTAACAGTGAATAGTCTCCCCTTACTGGGCAAATTCAGCTATATCAAAGAGGTATGGCACAAGTTGACCGCAATACAATTTATTTATCATTTATAAATATGTATCTATTTTAATTTATCTCTTCCAGGCCGTTTTAGCTGACTGTGGGGTAACCATGAAGATAATTATTTTTTTAGACATTTACCACGAAAATTTTATTTATGAATTCATACATTAGTTTGAAATTGGAATTCGGTGTAAAAATATCCCCTGCCACACGGGTCTGCCGGATAACAGAAAGTCGTTCCTGCAGTTACTTGTTACCCAGTGGATCACACCTGATCTATAATTGGTGGTCAGAACGGATCAGAATGGAAAGAGTAGAGAATAGCAGGTAATTAACCCACTCCATTTACTAACTAGCGAGGTGACGACTGTTAAACAAATAGCCCCAGCGGCTTGCGTAATTATCGATATAACTGAATAGGGCCAATATTTTAGATTCCGTCTGCGGGCTATTCCTAGCTCATGTCCTTACCTACGAGATCTAGTAGGCCAACGACTCAGTAAATGTCCGGTTTGAGAGAGTAATGAGTGATAATGAGTAATATACATCTAGTATACAAGTAAAAATTAATACTAGATGTAAATAAACAGCTATGCCCCACGTTCAAAAGCAATATAAGCAATAGTGCCCATGGGTAAATTGACGTTAGTGGCATCTTTCAATCCATATAGCCAGTCGGCGTGCATTAAAAAGGAAGGCAGTTTTTTTTTTTGTTTTTTTTTTTTTGGGGGGGGGGGTCCCCCAGTTAGAAGAATTTGCCAAATTCCAAAAGTTTTGGCATCAAATAAGCTATGGTCCTCAATTTTGACGTAAGTTACATCATACCAATCATAACAAGGCGTGCTGGGAATTACAATTCTGGTGTTAACTGCTAGCAGTCGGAACACACTTCGGCTATCTCCGCTCGCTACCGGTCGGCTTTGACAAATACGTAAATCTCACTCTGAAAACTTCGGGGATTTACGTGCGTGAAATACCCTCTGATAGACTGCAGGTCATTTTGAATATGGCGACCAAATAGGTAGCCGTGAAGCGTACAAATCCCAAATCCCCTTGAGGGCCCCACAAAAGTGTCCCCGTGATAATGTAAGGGACTGAAACACTCGGTTTGTTAACTTTCAGCCTCGATCAGTTATATAATTGAAGTATTTGAAGATTCCTAATATGTACCGAAACTGCGTCTGTCTACAACATGTGGTTTACCGGGCTAAATAAAATATATAAGCAAATTTTTTCCTAAATGATATTAACACTTAATAAATTTATAATTATTTTTATTTTCTGTTTTCGCCTTTTACAAAACATTTTGATATTTACTTTCGACGCCATTTTTATTCAGCCCATTAATACGGTGATTTACCGTATAAAGAACGCAGACTGCCCGAGGCGTGTCAAAGCCGACCGGTAGGAAGCGAAGGTAGCCGAAGGGAGTTCCGAGTGACGTAAATCTCCGTAGGGGAGACCCATTCTGAAACTTCGGGGATTTACGTGCGTGAAATACCCTCTGATAGACTGCAGGTCATTTTGAATATGGCGACCAAATAGGTAGCCGTGAAGCGTACAATTCCCAAATCCCCTTGAGGGCCCCACACAAGTGTCCCGTGATAATGTAAGGAAGCGAAACACTCGGTTTGTTAACTTTCAGCCTCGATCAGGTATATAATTGAAGCATTGGAGGATGTACCGAAACTGCGTCTGTCTACAACATGTGGTTTACCGGACTAAATAAAATATATACACAAATATCTTTCTAACCTATATTAGCATTTAATAAAATTATAGTTATTTTTATTTTCTATTTTCGCCTGTAGTAAAACATTTTGAAATTTACTTTCGACGCCATTTTTATTCAGCCCAAAAATACGGTGATTCACCGTACAAAAAGCGCAGACTGTCCGAGGCGTGTCAAAGCCGACCGGTAGCGAGCGAAGATAGCCGAAGGATGTTCCGAGTGAGGGGAGACCGTGGCGCATTGGGACATGGGGTACAGTGAGACAAGCTCTCTATAGGCTATTTTTATATCAGGATACTTAAAGTAACATCATCAGATGAGGGCAAACCTCTTTTGCGATGTGACATTCTGTTGTAGACCGATTTAGGAAGCACCGGAAAGTTTTAGGGGTAACATTTTTGTTTTTTCAGACTAAAAGTAAATTTTTACTGGTGAAATATTTTTAATTTTCTAGCATTGTTATATGCCATAGTTTTTATGTGTCTATTTTATCATAATGTGGTAAAACCATAGTTTCTGTCTAAAAGTTTTTGAATGAACCTCCCTGCACAACTTTACCATGAGAAAGAAAATGGGTAAGGGGGTCATTCGGGGTATATTGTGACATAACTGTCGGGGTCCATTGGGCCATGGGATAACGGTATCATAATGCTTACATTGGCACCAAAATACAGCTATAATTTTGATTTTCCCCTATATTTCAATGAATAAGCCTAGTACAACCATTCTTTCAGTTGCGTGTGATTTTTCAAGCATCATGTTAATAAAGCTATATTTTGATCAGTCCCATGCTCTTATAGTGCCATTTAAAATTCTTTTAAGGGTCATTTTGTCTAATCGCTTGTATTCAATTTTATCGTTGACAGACACAGTTTGTATACAATTATTCATTTGTTAAAACAATAAAGAAGCAAAACTCTTTCAAGTAATCAGTTAATTTCATTTTTACTTCAGCATTGGCACTGTCCCAATATACCCCGTATACAATCCCAATTTACCCCACCCAAGGGGTAAATTGGGACACTTTTTAGAAAAAATGTAAATGCATATGTTCTCGTTAATATACATCAAATAGCCAAAGTGAAGCAAGGATATTAATCAGATTGACATTGTGTTTCATATAAATGTTTTCTTTTAGTTTTATGTGCAACATTTTTCTGTCAGACTTCAAAAGTTTGCAAAGTGGCCCAATGCGCCCCGGTCTCCCCTATCTAAGTATCAGAGTGAACTACAAGGTGTGGTATGGCAGGCCCCAGATGCCTGCGATAGGTGCATCCTTTACTTTCGAGTCCCGAATCTCGATTCTGAGCACCAGATTCGAATCTTGCAGTAGCTTGAGCTCCTAAAATTCAGGACTTCGTGCAATATTTTTGTTAAAAGAAGATGGGCGTTCAAAGTATCTCGAAAAACTAAAGGCTTTACGTTAAAATACAAGGTATAAGTAAAGCTATAGTAACTCGTCAAGCCGAAGATGTGTGCTATTAAGAGACAACATTGAAATAGCCCGAATGCATGAGTATATTTTAGGGTGTTTAATGCTTACAACAAATTACCTTTTTCTCAACTAAGAGCTCGTATTTACTGCTATTGATTAAGATATTGAGCATTTAGCCCATTCTGCTTCAGCGAATTTGTGCCTTCCTCGGTGGGTCAGTCAGCGAGATCGTCCCTCAGTCCCACACATACCTTCCACCGATGGGGCGCAATGAGCCCGTATCCTCAGCCACCAAACCTGCCACCGACACAAGGAATATTGTCGGTTTAAACAAAAACAGCTAAACTAGCTTTATAAGGCCTCTTTCCATCATAGCTCTGGAGAAAGATGATCTACACTAATGTTTCGGATTAATTGTCAGTTTTTACAATCTCTAAGATGCGCGGCAGTGTCTGAATTGTACCGGGCTGCAATTAAAAAAACAAATATCTGTATAGACGAATTTATGTTGTACCAAAGTAAAAATATACCAAGCAGTTAACTTTGATTACATGACTGATGAAAATAATTTTCTCTCCAACATATATTAATCTTTTCATTTGGGCCATGCCAAACTACAGGTGCGATAAATCTGACCCAGGCCCGAACATATCCCAGCCCAGCAGACCGAACATGCCCCAAGTGCGCCACTTATGAAAGGCATATGGTTTCATATGGCCTACTTAATCAGTGTTTATATATGACAGACTGTTCATAGTAATTGCATCAGCTTCGATGCTAGAAACACTTGTAATTGTGCACTTAATACGTTTAACTTAAATACTACTAATAAGAGAAGACTAAACATTTACCTACATGCTCAGCAACAAAGAAATTTTGAATAAATTAAAAGCCTATAGGCCTACAGATATTTAACTAAATTACACAAGCGATTCGTCGTTTCTAAAGCGGCCCATACACGATTAATTATTTTACACAAGCCTGGTTGCACAATATAATTGCGCAATAAAATATCAAGCAGAATTTGATTCACTCAATACACTTGCGCAAGTCATCAATATCGCCCATACACGGTCAATTTAATTGTCAATTCACACTATTGACAATTAAATTGCACAATATAATGTAGAATTATTTCCCTTGCTAAAAGCTGGTAAGCCTACATGTAAAACGACTCCAATTTGAACGTACATTATTTGTGTCGGTCGCCACCACAGTGGACGTAAAAGATACCCACATTTTTCAAGCCTGTATGTATATGTTTGTTCTTAGTTTTAGTATTTTTTCAGTTCGAAGCACACTTATAACATATACGATCTCCGACAGTTAAATATGCGTACATGCAAGTGATACATGATTAGCTATCTCGGTAGGTTACTTGCCGGCAAAGTAAGTAAGTCAGATTAAATCATTTTGGTTAGGCTATAACCGTTTGCCAAACAATGACACGGACAATCTTGTCCGAGTCTATGCAAGCTGGCATGTGATAAATCCTGTGCCCTGTAGTAGCCTATAAAAGCGTACGAGGTCTATCTTAGCCACGTCTAAAGGAGATATCGCGAGAAGACACGAGGAGAATGCAGCTGAGTGTACGTTCGCCTAGGCTATGGGGTTCTCACGATCTTGGTATTAGCAATGTAGACGGCATTTTAGAGTAATATGTGCAAATATATATGTTCGGCAAAAAGTTTTCCGTGCCGTAAAATACTTGACTGTTGGTGTTGTGGCTCAGGCATGTTAAAATAAAAATCAGGAGAACTTTTAAAAACTTGGAGGACGTCATAAGTTTTGTCAATTGCGATAACGCGGCTATACATATATATGCATATCAAGACTGGCACATGATAGTACTTGGGTACACAAACATAGGCGCGTCATCACGATTGGTGCTGTTTATAACATGCGGGTACACAGACATAGGCGCGTCATCACGATTGGTAAGTATAACATAGGGGTACTCAAACATAGGCGCGTCATCACGATTGGTGTTGTGTATAACATAGGGGTACACAAACATAGGCGCGTCATCACGATTGGGGCTGTGTATAACATAGGGGTACATAAACATAGGCGCGTCATCACGATTGTTGCTGTGTGTAACATGGCGAGCAAGTACTTTAAAATCTCAACAAAGGACGATCTATTTAGCTTTGCATAAATAGGCTACTCTATGATAAAATATTCAATAAAACTATAATTAATAAATGTATAATATAAGCCGGCAATGTTTTCATAATGGTAGTAGGGTTTCGAGTGAAACTGATTTTCGTCGGCCATGTTGATTTCTAAATATACCCCGATGACGTCATTAAGCATGCAGTCTGTATGGTGAAAATATCTCCGCCAAATTTATATCTTGAGAAGAATTACCAACACTTTTTTGAAGCGCTGTCCATTGATGAAGAAACTCTGTGAAATATGGCTACTCAACACTAACCTATTTTTTTTTTTTTTTTTTTTACTATGCAGGGTTTTCCGTCGGTGATCTTGGAGTAGGATTGCAGTTATTCATCAAAGCTGTCTGCACTATACAGAGCCAGGAAAGATGTCCGAGAAACTGCTTACTGTAGTGCCGAAATCTCATTACACCCCTTTAAAAATTGACATGGAGACTAAATTGGGAATGACCTGGCGTCTTGTAGAGAAAAGCCCTGCAAAAGACATCAATGACATTCTTCTGTATTTCGCTCCATATGATTTACAAGATGTCCGCTTGCCAACGATAAAAGGTATTTATCAGTTATTAACTTAATGAAACATAAGCTGCCAAAATGTTGATATTTTTCCGTTAAAGTGATATGAGTTGCCAAAATGTTGATATTTTTTTCCATCAATGACATGAGCTGCCAAAATGTTAATTAATTCCACATATATTTTGTTCGCTTGGTACTTTTGTCGCCATATAACCTTAGCTGTTGTGTGCGACGTTAAGCCCCAATCAATCAATCAATCAGTCTAGTCTCGAGACTGTACGTGGAATAAGTATTTGGAACTAACGTATAATGAATGAACGTTCGTCCCGGTTATTGAAATTTTGTTTTATTTCTCAAACACTGTTTCGGCTTAACGTGCCATGAGCTGCCAAAATTCACACTTCTTTCATAGTTTCTGATCGTCACGACAGAAATAGGCATCGAAAAATTGAATGATTGGCGTTGGAATGAGGAAAATCCATACAGTATGTGGCCTGTACTAACCGAAAACGTGTTCGAAAAGTAAACAAAATTTAAATAACCGGGACGACCATTCATTCATTCTAAGCCAAAGTTAGTTCAAAACAATACTTTATTGTACATTTTCTAGACTAGAAGCACTAAAAGCTTCTGAATTATACGTCTTGAGAAAAATTTCAACATTCTGTTGTAACGTCAAAATAACAACACGTTGGCAGCTCATGCCACTTTAAGCAGTAGGGCCTATTGACATCCTGAATCGTCTTATACTTTTATTCTAGATTACCTGAAATGGATGGTAACAAACGCCCGTCTTCAGATCGCCATTAACATAGAGGACATGCTTACAGTTGAGAGAGACGAAATGTGTTACGGCGCTCCGAACGTCAGCGAAGCCGTACGTTACGATAGGATTGTTGACATCCTATTACGTATTGCGAGAAACACAGGCCAGACAACTTCGAGTAAACTTCCATTAGCTGTGTACGTATATATTTTTGAACACTAAAACACACGAGCACAGGGAAACTCTTCTTGTGTAAAATAACATTTATGTATTCAGATTCTAGGGTTTCTTGCGAAAAGAAAAGGTACTTTTCTATGTCAATGTGGCTTTTGTTACCAATTAACCAAATGCGTGGAATGCAGATCACGTGGTATTAGATTTGTATGGAATGCCGCCATTACTATAGGAGCTGGTGCAATTTCGATCCAGATCTGTTATGCACGCGCGCGTCAACTATCAATGGCGGCACATTTTACAAAGTCAGATCCAAACCAGCCAATGAGAAGTGGTCATTCCGCCAAATAGTTCATTGATTGTTACAATCATTAATACGGTCATAGAAGTCCGAAATAGTTATTACTGTCCGCCATCTTGTATTTATTACATGGGCTATAGGCAAATGTATTTCCATTTCGTGGTGCGTTGCCATGGTGAGTGACGTCACATCGCAGCTGTCTTAAATCCCCAGCATTTGTGTGATGCATTTAGTAAGTCTCTGATTAAAATTCGTGCTTAATTTTACATTTTAGGCTGAGGGTGGAAATCGGTTTCATTTCCTTTACGGAGAATTTGGCCGCCAT
This sequence comes from Lepidochitona cinerea, assembly GCA_963971465.1. Taxonomy (NCBI): domain Eukaryota; kingdom Metazoa; phylum Mollusca; class Polyplacophora; order Chitonida; family Tonicellidae; genus Lepidochitona; species Lepidochitona cinerea. The sequence goes on from OZ020559.1 coordinate 14,665,751, forward strand.
CTTTCTGCAGATGCGCAAGACGACTGGTCACGTGACTGCTCAGGCATACGCCAACCTTTTCAAGTCTCTTACAGAGATGCACCAACTGCGGTTATGGTATGATAGAGATATAGTAAACAAGAAAAGGGAAGAAAAAAAAAACACTTCCAAATCTTTAAAGTGGCATGAGCTGCCAAATTTCACACTTTTTTCATAATTTCTGACCATCACGACAGCCATCGAAAAACTAAATGATTGGCGTTGGAATGAGAAAAATATATAGGCCTACAGTGTGGCCTATACCGAACCAAAATAGTGTTCGAAAAGTAAACGACCATTCATTCATTCTAAGCCAAATTTAGTACTAAACAATACTTTATCGTTCATTCTTGAGACTAGAAGCGCTAAAAAGCTTATGAATTATACGTCTAGAGAAAAATAGCCAATAATTACAACATTCTATTTTAACGTCAAAATATCAACATTTTGGCAGCTCATGCCACTTTAAGAAATGGGCTATATTTTCCTTTGCAACGGTACGCCTACCAAATGTTTTTCCGATTTTTTTAACGAAGTTAATGGAATATTACAACAAGCAAGACAAATTGCTAAATTATCCAATTCTCCCATTTAAGCAAAGGCCTATTTCATCCAATCCAAGGCCTTGTTAGGTGACCAGTGTGGCACGCGCAGACCATTTTTTCGCAAGGCCATATTTTCCTCAAAGCATCATTTGCAACTCAATGTAAATTTAAAAAAACTGAAAACAGTTGTTTGAGATATTCTTGATAAAATGGAAGATTTTAAAAGTTGACCAATTTGTCTTGTACATAGTTAGTCGAGAAATCTTGTCCTGGTTTTTCTTTATATTTATATTACTACGTCGGGGTGTGTATGTCAGATTCTCAGCACCATAGAGACCGATTGTTCACGCTAATGCTTAGTGGCATAATACAGTATTTTTCACCATGTGGTATGAATAAATTTCACAAGTATTAACCTGCTTCTATTGCTTGTCCTTAAATGTGTTTACTCACCACACCGTCCCTATTTTTGCTTAGCAGATCAACGACTTTAACAGTTAGTAGGAGCTGCTGCTCCTTCGCTTGGCGACTTAACAGTTAGTAGGAGCTGCTGCTCCTTCGCTTGGCGCTCAGCAATAAGAGTTAGAGCAGCGACTGGTTGCCCCGGTGTCAGTATAATGTGACTGGGTGAGGGGGCTTGCTGGGTGTCTTCGGCAAGTCGTCTCGGTGAAGCAGCACCAAATAAAAGAGCAGTGGAAATCTGCCCTGCCACAAGGAGACAATGTCTTCATATGACTGAAATACTGTTAACCCAAATCACTAACTCACTATTTTTGTTTAGCCATTTGGATTGTTGGGTGCTTTCAGCAGCCCTACAGGAGTCTTTTAAACACAAGTTTACAAAGCAACAGGGGCGACATTTTGGTTACTGAAAAATGTATATGACGGATTAATTTACATGTATGGCTATGTCAACCGACCCAAGCACACCCAACTTTCAGATCTCCATCCACCAAACATTTTCTCACACTCCTTTACTGGATTGCCCTATATGCAAGAGTTGCCATTTAGTCAGGGGGTTTATCTGTACACAGTCTGCATGGCTCTCTCACTAAAGCTAGCAAATCCGCCAATATCAGTGAGATACTCTTGAGTGCGGTGTTATACACCAATCGATCAATCTCCCACTGGTTTGACCAAATCCTCCGTTAATTGCGCAATCAAACAAACACCGCAATCAAACATCTTTACAGATTTGGTAAAGAGGTAGGGAAATTTTTTATTCATCGTTTAATGGCTGTTTTCTAGGTGCAAGGTCAAATTTATCTTTGCTCGTTGGCTAAGGCCTAGACTAATCCAAAGTTGTTGATGTACGTTTTTGTTTTCATATTTAAGGGAGGGGTCTATATTTGAGACTACTAGAATGATTTGTGGACAGATGGTTCGTTCATCCCCTCATTTTGTTTGCGCTAAGAAGAACAGACCGGCAGTTATCATTAAGGTAATTACGCACCACTTTTGAGACGGCTCTACAATTTCTTTAAGTGGCATGATGCTGATATTATCGGCAAATTTTCTCAAGACCCGCAATTCAGGAGATCTTTAATGCTACTTTAGTCTCAACAATGTACGTTAAGAATTGGCCCACAGCTCTCAGACCCTCTTCTTTAGTCTTATAGCCCCATAACGGAATTTTACCTCGGCCAGAAATTGATTGTTTGGTGTTTTACGCCGTGCCCAAGATTATTTCACTTATATGGCGGCGTTGTCAGTTTTATTGTGGGAGGAAACCGGGCTCTATATGCCCGGAGGAAACGTACGACCTTCCGGTGGTGACTGGCAACCATCCCACATAGGTCGTTCAAGTGAAAACCCAGAACATTTTCCTTTTTTTTAAGGGGGGGGGGGGGGGGGCGATTCGAAGCCGCGGCCCATTGGTGGAAGGCTGTTCAGATTGAGCGTCCAACACTGAACATACTGAGCCACGATGGCTCCCTACCTTGGCTCGAGAAGATGCTCCCAGGCATGCTTGATCGTATCTGGCAACTTAACCCGAGGCAACATTTTAAAGTGTACGATTGTTATGGACTTAATATATACCAACAATCCTTTAAAGTGGTATAAGCTGCCGAAATGTTGATATTTTGACGTAAAAACAGAATGTTGAAATTATCGGCTATTTTTCTCAAGACGTATAATTCAGAAGCATTTTAGTGTATTGTTTTGAACTAGCTGTGGCTTAGAATGAATGAATGGTCGTCCCGGTTATTTAAATTTTGTTACTTTTCGAACACTATTCCGGTTCGTATAGGCCACATACTGTATGGGTTTACCTCATTCCACAGCTAATCATTTAGGTTTTCGATGGCCTTCAAAGCCTCTTACTGTCGTGACGATCACAAATTATGAAAAATGGGAATTTTGGCAGCTAATGCCACTTTAAACCATTATATAAGATTAAACAATTATATAAATAGTTATTTATGCAAATTATTTATATTTCTATGAGACCTACTTCTTTATTGATAGTTATTATTTTGAAAATAATTGTAATCTATCATGTTTTACCAGTTTACATGTAGTTTTGTTTTATTATTTGTTTGTGTTTGATGTTAAAAGGGTTGTGTTATTAGACTTTTTGTCGCCAGCACATATGTGAAATACTCTCCAATCAATCCTCCTTTGCTCTCAACGTTTGCAGAATCGTAGGCTTCTGCACAGTAATTCGTTCTCTCCTTACATAGGTATTCAACAACAAACGAATAACGAATAACAACAACGACGGCGAAGACAGTTGTGTGAAAACTGAACCATGGGTAAAGAAGGAAGCGGACTCCGAACGAGATTACTCTCAACCTGAAATACGTCTTTGTTGCAGTTGCGGTAGGTCCGCAACATGTTGTTCGGATATAGGCCATATGTTGTCCCAGTATTCAAACCCACGTCATCATGAAATTGACCCTTTTGTAGAAGGTAGGAATTTAGTTTTAAAGGTCTTCCCATGTCACTGAAATCTATATAAATGTAATTAGATAGATGTCGAATTCTGTCACCATTGCCTATGCTTGGTTTGACGCAAAGAGTACAGGTCTTTCCCTGATTTCATGTAACGAGAAATGTATGTTATTAACGGTAATTTTATAACTATTCATCTTGGCATGAATTATGTAGGCCTGTAACTTGGCAATATATGCTTAAATTCCCCATCAAAGTTCGCGTCGTGTTACACGAACACCACACAGTCTATTCTCACACCCCGCTATAAACCAGAATGAAAAGAAGACAAATTGTGAAACGCGGTTTGTAGAATCTTCGAAAGACCAAATTGTGAGCGTACGTATTGTGAGTCTTGCATGGTATAAGAAGGTCATTAAAGTGGGTTAACAGGCACGTTACGTCAAAAACTATTTCCAACCTATGTCAGGAACACAGCTGTTTATTGCATTGAACAATGACTAAAAACCGAGTGTCCCTACTATGACAGGAACACAGCGGTTTAATGTTTTTAACAATGACGTATAACCGGGTTTCACTACTTACCAAAGCGTTCGTTAGTTTTCGACTCGCTTCAAGTTTGTGGCGTCCTGTCTCGTGTCCGCCAAAAAAGCAAGAAGTGCTGAATCCGCCAACTCTTTAAATTAAAGATCTCGCTCAGTCTCGATGGTGACCATGTATGTACGAACAGACGTTCAATGTAACTGCGTTAGCGTACTCCCTGCCATTGCTGTCCTTTGCAATGGACGTCTATAAAATATCTTCTCAGGCGCGAGGTCATGACAACTATTTTGAGAAGTTAATCGAGGACATAGAAAATATTAGAAGAGGTTGATGGAGTACGCCAAAGGTCGGTGGTTTCATCCGGACAAAGAGCCCACTAAACCTAGCAACGCCGCCATCGGAAGGAAATAATCTGGAGTGTGGGGTAAATCATCGAGCTATCAATCAAGACGATGTCTACTTATTATTACAGCTATTCGACGTAATTCACAGCTCGTGTGTCCGTGTCCGTGTGGCTCGTGTGACCTGAGTGCTGCCGAATTTACCAATGGCCCTCTAATGTTACGATATGGGTTAACCCAATGAACTATATGCGTGGAATGGAGGTCACGTGGTATTTGCTTTGCATCGAATGCCGCCATGACTAGCAGATGGTGCAATTTCGATTCAGATATATTATGCACGCGCGCTTCAACTATCAATGGCGGCACATTTTACAAAGTCAGATCCAAACCAGCCAATGAGACGTTCCACGCCATTCCACGCATATAGTTCGTTGGGTTAAGCAACTGGACCCTGTTTCCCAAAGCCGCGTAGCATAAGTTTTCACGTAACTGTCATAGCATCCCATACTGTAGAGATACGTCAGTATGAAAGTTACGCAAAAAATACATGTACGCCGCTTTGTGAAACAGGACCCTGATCAAGTTGAACTGCCTCTCTTTCAGCTGAAGTCACGCGAGATATGCTGGTAACCCTGTGCCGAGACGACATTCTTCCCTTTTTTAACAACCCACCAAGAATACTCTCAATAATTGTAGAAGAAACCCGGGTGAGCTTTTCTAACTTTTAAATTTCATCTTTGGAGTATTTTATGCCTTTGTGTCTTTGAGTTCAACGCTCTGGGGCTCGTCTCACAAAGCAGTTACATCGCAGACGAAGCCTAGTTGTCAATGGATACCATAATGAAGAGATACGACGTCTTGGCAACTGCGATGGGTCGCACTTTGAGACCCCCCCCCCCCCCCCCCCCCCCTTCAGAAGCTTACAAGTTTATCTCCCAAGGATTCCCCTGGTCCACAAGCTTTCCGATAAAATTTTGACTGATCCTTAAGTAGCTTTAGTTTATTTCCCAGGGTGCACTTCGTTGACATCTGGCTAAAAAAGAGGAAACCTATGGTTATTTTTACCTTATGATAAAAATAGTTTATTTTGCTTTACAGATCCGTTTTGCCAAGTTGATCATGGACGAAGATGATATTGTACGAATACGAGAGGGCGGCTTACCAAGGGACCCTATCGAAATTACTTATACCAAGCCCTACAACATGCTGAACACAAAGGACCGCATCCATATAACTGGGGCCTTATTAAGAGTAGCGGATATCTTAGGCTAGATGTTTAATCTTTATATTCCGCTTGACAAAAGGTGCTATTTCTACTTTATATTTTTATACATGTTAGTTTTTATTGACTTTGACTGTAACGTTTTGTGCAGAATTAAAACGCTTTGTTGAGCAAAAAAATGGCTCATGTCTCTTTTGATACAAATTTAGTTAAAATTCATTAATCGATTGGTTTTTTATAAAGTACTTTTGATAAGGTAAAATGGGATCTATATGTAGGTTGATCGCCTCCAACCTCTCGTTGGTTATAGAACACCAGCTAGGAGGAAATTAGCTTAACGGTCAGGTACTCACCGAAGGTCCGGGATTTTCTTCAGACAAAGAGCCCGCACACAAAACCTGACAACGCGCCAAGTGAAATAATCTTGAGTGCGGATTAAAACATCAATGCATCAATTAAAAAATGAAAACGCAATAGGTGGCGCAAGTCTACTAAGAAATCAACGCATTTCTTTTTCACCGATGCTGCTTTGCACATTTGGCTGAGCGCGTTTTTCGTCCTTGCATGACGCCTACATTTGACGTCATGGAGCAAAATACGTCAAACAGAATTGCACCCTCGGGCTGGGGGCGATGTGGTTTTTGCCTTAGTCATTTTCACATGCCTAGCATGGATGAAAGTTAAGTATGCCAAATACATTAGCCTTCCTGACGTTCATATGGTCTGTGGGATGGGGGACCCGGGTGGGTAAGATCTTTTGGTTCGTTGGTACTTTTGTCGCCATATAACCTTAGTTGTTGAGTGCGACGTTAAGCCCCAATCAATCAATCAATCAAACAGAATTGCAACGTAACCAAAACCGTTTTAAATAGCGCCATCTGCCACCGGATATCCCGAAATCTCTGAGGTAACTTGCAAGTCATATGGTAACAAAAAACGATAATGAATTTATTCAACGTACAATCAAATAATTTAATATACATATCAATACATTCGTTATACAGTCATTTGACATTCCATCACTGTAATTGCCTGACCTTTGACATCTGTCCTATCACATTTAACCTCCAACCAAAGGTCACCTGGGCGTTGGGAACACTGGCGAGCTGAAGGTAAAACAGAAATGTGACTATATAAACTGGAATATACAGTTCTATAATGCAATCATAGTCGGATCAATGTATCAGGAACGATGAATTAGAAAAACATGTATGATTGACATAAGAGTTTTGCGGTATTTTCAATGTTACACGAAAAAATGCATAAATCTTTCTGAGCCTGCGCCCTCAGTCAGTTCACTTTTAACCTTGTGACGTTCTGACTCCCTTACTTTTTATATACAATACGTTTCATTCACCATATTCAAAATAGAATCGTCAGGCACCTACATTTTCCGTTTTGGCCATGTTTTAACATTTACTTCGGAAAATAGAAATGTAAATTAGCCTTGACGAATGACGTCACAAATGATTACAAACACGCTATTTCGCTTCCAATAACCCTCGGACTGGGGGTGGTGTGGTTTTTGCTATAGCCAGTTTTACCTACCTAGCATGGAGGAAAATTAAGTATGCGAACTACATTAGCCTTCCTGACGTTCATATGGTCTGTGCAGGTTTAATGTTAAAATTTAGGTGGGATGGGAGTTCTGTGGCTCAATGTTCTGTTGTATATATTTATGAACACTAAAACACACGGACACAGGGACCTTCTAGACTAAAACAACGACGGAAAAAAGTTTCTCGTTGTGTTGAATTTGAAAAGAGGAGGGGGGGGGGGGGGGGGGGTGTGTCATTTATATCATAATACCCAATCATGGCCTGTTGTAATAAACCAAAACCCATGGTATTTCAATTGGTGAAGACAGGCAGGAGTTTGGTTTGAATATTATATGTATCGAATTCCAAGTGTATTATACACTAGAATACAGTCTATTATTACCTGGCCTTAGAAGTAAAATATACGTTTGGGTAAAACCTACATCAAACAATCAAAAATAACGATTGCATGTCATATAAATTTTACCCCAAGCCACCCAACAACAATAAAGCAGATAATGATATAGGATACCGGTTGACAAACGTCCTTACCATAAAGTGATGTTTTGTTGAGAATGTCACTCCAAAAATTTCCAAGGACTGTATGAGCTGAACCTGTCAAGGGAAAACAGTTAAATTATTTCTTTCATCTGTAAAATGAAACGGAGTGGATAAAATTCCGAAATTTGTGAAAGTTTCGTTGATTCAACAAGCGGAGTTTCTTCGACCAATTGATAAGTCTTGACCCAGCTCATATGCCCCATGTAACAACAATTACAGCCAAACTTAGGTACATTTATTTCATTGCTACTATACATTGGCCACGTTAACGTAGTATTGCATAATGAGGAAAACATCAAATACTCGTTCTACTAAGATGGCTTAAGCTACGCGTGTCGCAAATGTATGCTAAAGGAAAGGCGTGCTTGTAAGCTTGAGACTACATGTTACTATATAATGTACAGAACCCTGTTTCACTAAGCGCTGTAGCGGAAGTTTTTGCGTAACTGCCATAGCAGTATGGGTTGCTACGGCATTTACGCGAAAACTTACGATACGCCGCATTGTGAAGCCGGCTCCTGGGGCTGTTTCTCAACACAATTGCGCCCGCCGTAACTTTGCGCCTGCTCGTAACGTAATGTTGAAGGTATATGTTGCCATGACAGTTAGACCCTCGGGCGAACATGTTTTGAGAAACATCCCCCTGATACGCCTACGAGTAACGTTGCGCTAGCTTAGTAAAACGGCCAAATAGGACTTACGTTACATGAACATGTAATAAGAATGTAAGTTTAACATCGGACGAGATGTATAGGCCAAGGATCTTTGTTCAAACTATGATCATGTATGTTATATTAGCACGTTTTATAAACTTGGCAATGTCGGGACGTATAAGTCAAATTTGCCAGTACAACATAGAACAGCATCAATTAATAATTTGATAACATCATATTCATATTCTTTCCCAAAATGTTTTTCGGCTAAAACAAATGATCGAGACCAACGTCATCTGTTTTTATACCTGTGACAGGGTCCTCTGGTAGGCCGGACCACGGTGTGAAAACTCGCGACACAAAATCATACGTTTCTCCATCCGGGTTTGTGTATCCAGATTCAGTACGCCCCCTGGTGGTGACAATTACCATTTTCACTTTGGCCGGATTTTCTACGGAAGGTAATTGCCCTGGATCAGGTGCCCACTCTTCAAATTCTTTCCTTCAAGTAGAGAAATAATGAGTTAGATTTTACCGCAAAAAATTCACAAGCAGTAGAATCCCTAACCACAAGGCAATCTGGATTTCAGAAGAGCTCAGGCCGACATATACATATAGCCCAAAAAGTGTTCTACTTTTTTTCATGCTAGGCCTACTGGATTGGATTGTATTGTAACTTCCCAAGGATCCCGTATTTTAAGCCTAGCGCACACAAAAGGCGCCGGCTGAGTTGCCGGCCACGCGTGGCCGAGCTAGGGTGCAGCAACAAATTTCAGCGCAGACGATGTGCTCACGGCTGAGGCAAGTCCCTGGTCACCCAAGTTCACTGCCACTGTTATGTAATATTCTAAGTGATCACTTGTTTCAATAGGTACACACGATTGGCCTGTCCCTCCTCTCAGCTTATCTGGCAGCTCATGTTGTGCGCACACGGTGAGATTCTTGCCACGCGAGGCAGAAAATATCAAACAAGCTAGATGCTTTCCTCACCGCCTCGAGAGGAGAAAATCTCACCGAAATTTACGCGCAAACTGGGGAAACAGCTTAGCTCTCAGCCACGCGTGGCCGTCAGCTCATAGGTCCACTATAGGTTCGGCTTTATGGTTTGTCAATCCCACAAAACAGCCCCTCTGGGGCATGGGTTCCAATCCATTTGTCCAAAGGTAAATGTTGGAGTGTGGTTTTCCATATTCTTACGTGGAAGTGTTGCCAGTTTTAGGCCTACCCGCCGAAGGTTGGGTGCTTCCACAAAATCTGACAACGCCGCCATAAAAGTGAAATGATCTTAAAACAAATCAACCAATTAATCAATCAATCCCAAATGAACCGGAACCATAAATGGCCATAAAAGTAAATAACTGACAATTTGTAAGAGATCACTAACCTGTTCCATTTCTCGTTTAATCTGATCACCATAAAACCTAGCGACTCACACAGATGTACAGAGTGGACGATTGAGACATCGGAGAACAATACCTAATGTATAACGAAATAAAAACGATAAGTTGATAACAGCTCTAATAATAAAAAAATAATCGTTATTCAATCTCTCAAACGACAAAGGATAATGTGCCCCTTTAGACAAATCATAAAATAACAGTTATATGGACTAGATACAGGACGCAATGTGGTGGTTTGCAGACTGTTAAAAATAAGTACATGACCAGTCAGCCAAAAACACAAAGCCTAATTTAGGCTCATGTTTCATATTTCAAATTATAAATGGGACTTTAATGTCGCCAGGCCTAAATAGGTAACAAATGATGGATGTATCGTTTGGTAATTTGCGGAATCTCGTTATTAAATGTTTTAATTCACTTATTTCCTCATCCTCCCATGCCCAGGGATAAATTCCCAACAAGCTCACATGCATGTAAAGTGAGCGTCAGCGTAAGTGTCAATCGTGAGTTCCGACGATGATCTTTGGTGTGAGCCAGTTAATGTTAACCTTACCTTTAAAATAGGTTCAAAATCGTAACATTCCTGTTAAAAAAAGCAAAAACACACTTATTGCAGTTTAAGACTTTGGGCATTTTGACTGGAATAAATATGTGCACAGCCCCTGAAAACGCAATCAGAGCCGCCGTCCATCAATGGGATGCAGACGAATCCCATGCATTAAATACAATTTAGAAACTTGCCGTCATTTTAACACTAATATATATTTTGGAATTCGTCTCCATATTTATTTTAGTCAAGAAAGTATTCATTGTGTTTTACATGAGAAAATATATTGTTGTTAAGCTGATGACAACACTGAAATATTATTCATAGTACTTGTCTATCAAAACCCATTAGTTTCATCAGAAGATTTGTGGTTCCTGATCCTTTTGCGTAAAATCGGCAGTTGCTTGGCGATTTTCTGGAAAGACTATGATGACGATTGGTTGATTGATTGATGCTTTTCGCCGCACTCCAGATTATTTCACTTATATGGCGGGGTTGCCAGGTTTAGTGGGAGAGGAAACCGGGCCAATTACCCGGAGGAAACCCCCGACCTTCGGCGAGTACCTGGCAACTCTTCCACGTACGGCGACCAAGTGAAACATCCACTCAGAATTTTTTTTCAATTTTTATTTGCCCTGGGTGTGATTCGAGCGCGTGCCGCATTGATGGGAGGTCTGTGTGGGACTGAGATACGATCCCAGTGGACCGCCGATCGAGGCCCCATGACGACAAGAAAGAAGTGCCGAAATATTGAGCTAACATAGGTTCATGAGCCCATTCTTCGTGGAAACCAGACGGCCACTTCAATCTAAACAGGGGACTCAGGGGGTTTGATTGATAGACCCTCAGTACGACACAAGTCTCCCATTGACATGCGGCGGGTTCGAATCCTACTCAGACCAAATAAAAATTGAAAAGTAGATTTTTCGCTCGGTTACGCCGTTCAAAACCATTGTGTGGTATATAAATAAAATTAGACCGTTAATTATAGCTATTACATATTTAGACAATTTTCAAATAACTTGCCATTAAGGATGTGAAGCCTGTTGGAAAATTTATAGACATCAGTTCACCCTCTCTTGTAACCCCCAACTCACCACCGTTTGTCAGGAACCGAATTTCATCGCTTTGATTGCCTGTAGAAATATAAGTTACTGACATTGTTAAATATAGCACAAAGCTTCGTACATACATCGCTGTTTGTTGAGATTTTGACTCTAAAGGACTTGATCGCTATGCATGTTATATCCGCACGGTGGCCGCCATGTTGTCTACAATCGTCATACTTGTTTCCAATTTGCAAAATCCGTATTTCGTCACTAAGAAACCTTTTCGGCTTAAGGATTGAGTCAGTTAACAAATCCCACCCTTAACCGCAGAGCTAGGAAAGTTACCAATGGCCATCTTGAAACCTCATATTTATATTATAAAGAACATGTTGCATTCAAATAGCACATATTTTAACGAACTTTGTTTGGTTAGTTTCGCACATTCTCCTTTAAGCCGATGGTCGAATATTGACTTACCGAATTTTGTGACCAGGATAAATGCCGAGGCGAGAGTTGCGTGTCCACAGAGACCCCACTCCATTTTAGGCGTAAACCATCGCAGACGAAACAAATTTGCTAAAAGAAAAGGACGGATAAATGTTAATTCACTGTAGTTAGTTATACCTCATAAATGGCTTTGACAGTTAAACTTGCCCAGCTGAGAAAAAATGCCAGGCTTTATCCGGTATAGTCGGCTATCTGGCTTTAATTAGTCGGCTAGTTGACCAGTGACACTTGAAATAGCCCGAAAAGACCTATGACACTTAAAATAACCGTCAGTGGATTTTTTTTCACTTGAAATAGCCCCCAGTAGACCTATGGCACTTGAAATAACCACACTAGAAGAAGACCTATAACACTAGCAGAGTTTGCGCTAAGGTTTTGTAATATTCCGTTTGATTACCCCATTTATCACCCCCCACCCTTAAACAAACCCTGTAATAAAATTAAACAGTCCGCTATAAACCATCACTCGAAAAATCTTGGGAATGTAATTATTAAATAACGGAATATTACTAACCTGACTCTAATTTGTCGCCTGGATGAACCGTGTAAACAAAGGCGGACATAGATTGATTCATTTCAGTGGCTATTCTCTGCAGTGTCCTATCGGATAGACCCTGTATTGGGATGAAAAATTAAAGTAACAGGTTCTGTTACACAATAGATAGATTTCACTCTTATTGACGTTTTCTATAATATAATGTATATTTTGACGAAGGGATTAAAGTATACATTTATACATTATACAAAATGGTGTACATGAACATTCTTACTAAATTCCATAGCAACGTATCTCTACAGCGTACGTGGCCAATTGCCAATTATTTAGTAAACAGTGCCCCGGGTTTGAGCAAAGACCGATAACTCTTGGTTTCTCAAGTTCACAGTATCCGAGCTGATGGGGCTAAGATGCTTTCTGGTTAGCCCTATGTGACAAAATGTCCAAAGTATGTGGCGGAAAACAATATGGACCAGCACCTCATCAATAATATCACTGGTTGTGAAGGGACTGCCAAATGAATACTGTCTTGTAAAAATACCGGCCTTTAGAATACCTATAGGCTTGAATGTTTTGAGTTTTTTAAAAAAAATGTGCGAGTTTGACTGGTTCATCTGGACATAAAATACATTTTGTTCACTTTGCTGGATATTTCCTATCTTCCTGACCGGCAAGTAAGTAACACAAGAAAGAGACACACGAGTGCGGTTAGGTATTTCCATGTCGTATGTTCCAAGTGCGATAACCATGTAAACCTTACCTCGTCGGGTAGATCTACAAACACGGCCGCTGGGTTACCGGAAAATCGCTCCGTGGTGAAAGTGTCGACTAAAAACATTCTCAATTTTCCTTTTGCTTGCTCGAGCAAAACATCATTGCTCGGCTTCATTTTGTATTATCCGTACGGTAGGTAGGCCTACAATATATTTTCAACACAGTTTACGTATCACTGGTAAGCCTAAACCATATAAAACGCACAACGCGGCTTTGTAAACCCGTATGTGATATGCTATAGATACAGCATGGCACGGACAGCTGTCGCGGTTGTGGATTTTAAGATATACATCTGTGTAATTTGCAGATCTCGCTATGGTCGTTTTAAAATAGGCCAAGTCAGATATGAAGATGACCCGTAATATAAAGTTGTTTATATAGGCCTATTCGGCGTCACGTTTCAGAATAAACAGTAAGAAGCTGTAAATAAGTTTTCACATTTTAGCCATAAAATATTTTCTTGTTAAGACAAGTTGTGTTTATAATTTAGACTAAAATCAAGACCCGACACCTAACATTACTGCCCCAGGGCTGAGTTGTTCAAAAGTGTAGGCCCCCAATTAGGCGTAATACAGGTCTAAAGGGCGTCGCGTAACAAATAAATTCAATTGTTACGTTGCAATGTTAAAGCGGTATTAAGCCTAATTACACTTTTGAACAACCGGCCCCAGTGCCGAAAGAAAAAAAAAAAAAGTTTCATCGCTGAGGTTTTGATGAACTTCTACAATCAGGGTTATCGCACTTGGAAAAAAAAATAATAATAGGAAAATCTATATAGGCCTAACCCACGTACTTCGCGCTCCGAAAGTATAATATTTAGCACATAAAATAACACAGTTATCCAATGTCTCATCGTGATTAATTCTGCAGCCAAACATAATGTCATCATTTGATAAAGTGAATTTCATGATGATGTTACCCAGCCTTTGCTCTAAATATTAAGTGCCAATTAATTACCACAGGTACAGAGATGGTGTAGGCCTACTAAGTCATCACTAACGTGACATAAAACACAAAGAGAAGATTAACAAATTTTTTTATTTGCAAAGTAATTGTTTTGTTGGATAATTTTTTTTCGGTAAGCCAATGTACATTTGCACGGGCGTTTATTGTTAATTAGGCTATAACGATTTTACATCCATTGCCCCAAATTTTTTTTCCCACATCTCCCACATCTAATATTCGAAAATCACCGATAAAAATATTTAACTTTGGGTGTTTCAACTTCCCCCAAAATTGTACATGAATATTGTGGAAACGTAGACTGTCAAAATTGATGTTTTATAAATAGCCTTTTTTTTTTCTTTCTTTTTTTGCGCTCGCCTACGATAAATTGAACATTGTTTAGAGTTATCGCTCTTGGTTCACCAAACGTCACAACCTGCTCACAGTGGCGGTTCTCTCAGATGTTGACAAGTGACTGAAACATCTTCGTCGAAATTTGTTGAATTCCTGGCAAAGTTCGCCTCAAGATGGTGGAATTTGGCTCGGGGCCAATAAAAGAAGGCATTGATAATACAGTTTTCATCGTCCCAGGAATCATTATTGTAGGATTAGTATGTAAGTAACGAAAATATGCACGCCGGTTATTGAGTGTTGTTGTTGTTGCCATTGATTTTTTTTTTTTGATTTTCAAAGTTTTACTCCTTGTGCTTGCCAAGAGGTCAAGTGCTAATAATTGTTTCAAGTCACTGTTACCCAGAAGGTTAGAGTGATAGTCCCTCAGTCCGACACCTGCCTTCCGTCGATGCGACGCGGGTTCGAATCCAAATAAAAATTGGACTCTTGGAGTGGGTTTTCCACTCGATTGCTCCATACATGTGGAATTAAATGCCTGGAGCCTGTTTCACAAAGCGGTGTAGCGTAAGTTTTTACGTAACTGCCATAGCAACCCATACTGTAGAGATACGTTAGTAAGAAAGTTACGCAAAAAATACATCTACGCCGCTTTGTGAAACAGGGCCCAGGGCTAAGAGCCTGGTTTCCTCTCTCACTTAGCGGGGCAATGCTGCCAAATAAGTAAAATATTCTTGAGTGCTGCATAAAACATCATTTAAGCAATCAAATGACTGATCTATCTCAATTTAGCATCATTTTGCCATACAGCGAGGCTTCTGCACAAGCATCAGTCCTTAAGGCTAAGCTGAAAGGGTCTATTGCGTTTTGGTTATTCCCAACTATGTATGGTTAGCTACAATTTTGGCCTAGAAGTAAAACGAAGGGAGTATCCAAACTTAGGCTGTGTCTCTAGTCTAGTAGAAACACTGTAAGGACGTTTTGCTGGGGCAGTTCACAGTCACACATATAATTATAAACCCCTTGATATTTGAGGGTTATAAAACCAGCTTGAAAACAGGGCATACAATGTTAAGATTTTCACTTTTAATACTGGTACCATTACCCATGGTTAAATGCCCAAGTACAGACTGGATTGTTATCTAAAGCCGCGGTCACACTAAAGCCAATCTAGTTTACTTTAAACGTGTTTTGATGAAACCTGATTGCTTCGAACAACTTTGCGGTCACACTGGGCCCGGCGATGTTGATCGGCTTGATAACTTCTGATTGGACAAACAGTTCATGTGACTTATCTAGGTCATACTCATTAGCCAATGAAAACAACGATCACCTTTCTGCATTCACGCAAACCACTTCACAAACTAGTTTCGATCGATCAAGAATTCGGTATCAATCCGAACTAGTTTCGCTCAGTGTGACCGCTCACATATACCGAACAAGTTCGAAGTAATCACGAACGACTTGTAGTGTGACCGCGCCTTAATTGTGTTAAAAATACTTTTAGGTATATCATTTAGATCTTTATATAATACCCAATCATAAGTTGTTGTAATAAACTAAAACCCATGACATTTCATTAGGTTGATGGCAGACAGGAGCTTGGCCTTAGTCAGTACTCTACAGAATTTTCCTTAACTCTTTGAACATGTAGTTCATTGACAATGCTTGCTATGGCAAGAATATTGGCAGACTGAGATTGAACCGCATAGGATCATAGAAAAAGAAAGCAAAATTTTTGGTTCCCCAGAAATACCTAGGTAGAAGACAGGCAAGGGAATTTAGCCCTGACTGGTAGATCTTTCATACTGGCAATGACTGGCCTTTGGGTCAGAGGTTGAGGCATTTTACTTGGATGTACATGTAGTTTGTGTTCTTCTACTATGATCTTTGTCATATCATGCTGGCCTTGTTATTCGGAAACACAAATGTTGTATGTATTGAAATGTTGTGCCACGGGCACATCATGTCTACAGTCTAATACCAGATAAACAGTTGACTACTCTTTGTCGTAGAGTATTCAGAGTTTCTCCGACGTATTGCTTGCAACATTTTTTGCAACATGTCAGTCACAAGTAGGATTCTTTTCCAATACGTTATATTTCCATCAAGGAAAAGTTACTCCCCTTGCTGGGCTCTCTATCAAAAGGAGGAAGCATTTCTCCACTCTCTCGAGATTTCTAGGACGGGCCTTGTGTTAAACTGTTGACAGGCTATAAGATCAAAATATTTTTTTTAGATTTTACCTCAGATAGTAAAAATGAAAATGTAAAGATATAAATAATTCAGTAAATAGATCTCTTTTATGGATTTTCCTCATTCCAACGCTATCATTTAGTTTTTCGATAACCTTCAAAGCCTCTTACTGTCGTGATGATCAGAAATTATGAAAAAAGTGTAAATTTTTGCAGCTCAAGCCACTTTAACATTCATTCTAGGCCAAGAGTACCTCTGAAAGCTACGGTGCTATAAATGTATTAATTAATCAGAAACACTGTAGGCAAAAAGAGGAAAGAAAATGTCTCACTGCAGCACATAGTATTTTTTCTAATATTTTTGTTACCCAAGGTGCCGGTTATTATTAGCTCAAATGCAATTGAATACAGCACAACGTGTGAACAATGCATTGCAAGCCATATTGACCATTGGCTACAATAGCAAGAGGTCTGCATCTGTCCACACAGCTTGCAATATCAGCTGCATTTTGTCCAGTTCAATACAAGAGAAAGTCATCAATTCCAGCTACTCTGTCCCTTTCTATAATAGAAAGTCATTAACTTTGAGGCTCCAGAGAAGGGGGCTTTTGTCAAAGCAGTTAGCATTTTGAAAGATTGGATTTTGTTCTGTCCCTTTGTATAATAGAAAGTCATTAACTTTGAGGCTCCAGAGAAGGGGGCTTTTGTCAAAGCAGTTAGCATTTTGAAAGGTTGGATTTTGTTGTTATTGATCTCAACAGATTTGCCGAGGGTCAAGCTGGGTGGGGTCTTTACAAAGGCATTATCTTGTCATGACTCTTCTTTCTGCTGGCCATTTTCTTGTGACCTTTGGGTTGTACTCTAGGCCATGGTCTTAATGACATCACTCAAAGAAATGATAGGATATTTTGGGGAGTCTGGCCTACATGCCCTTGTTAGCGACATGTTTGACAGTCCACCTATACTTTTCAGTTCAGAAACGTTTGAGTCCGCCATATGGTCTTGAACTCTTCACTTCTTATATCCCCAGTTCGAATCCCACCCCCCCCAAAATAATTTGGGAAATTTTCACTTGAATGACCTAGATGGGCTGGTTGCCAGTTACCACCAGAAGGTAGTGGGTTTGCTCTGGGCATAGAGCCCGGTTTCCTCCCATAATAAAACTGTCAACACTGGCATATAAGCGAAATAATCTTGAGCGCGGCATAAAACACCAAACAATCAATCGATCTATATATCCTGATGACCTCATAAAGTAATCGATCGATTGGTAAACAGATGGGGGTGGTTCACTTATTGTCATATAAAATGACACCATTACAGAAATAGGGCATTTACCTGTAATTAGGTCATCAGGCCAAATATAATTTACTTTTACCTATGAAATATAACTGCTTATAAAAATAATCAGCAAAAGGAAATGTTTTCAAATCTTTGACAAAACTTTGACAAAATTAATTTTAGGCTTAAGTTTGCTCAAAATTCTAGTGCCATGGCTCTTTTTTTATAGATTGTGATTGTCTAGACTAGTATAAGTAGGTTTTAAGTTCATTGAAAAACAAAATGGTTAACAAAATATATTCTATAGATCATGTCATTTTAAAGGGGAAAAAATCCTTAGCCTGTGGCTACAAAACTAATGTGTTTGCTAATGTGAGGCAACATCTGCCAAAATTCGAAATTTTTGAATAAATTCTGATGTTACGACAATAAGAGAATTTGAGAAAAATAGCCTGGAATTTCAAAAAAAAAACACCTTAATTTTGCCAGCTCCTGCTACTGTAAAGGGGAAACAATATATTGGTCCTATGACCTATGAAACAAATGTGTTTGCAAAATGAAAACAAATATTCAAATAACCACTATGCCAGCTGTATCATTCTGTATCATTCTAGGCCAACAGTACCTAAATTTGAAAGCTACTATAAAATATATTTAATCACAATTTATGAGAAACTTGAAACTCTTTTCCTTTGCATTTCTTTGTCTCACATATCTGATAAATTTCTGATTTGTCTAAATGAAGAAACACTATTGATATCATGGTCACATGATTTCATATCTCATGTCACTTAGAATAATGAGCTTTATCTTAACAATCTATCCTACATTCCCTTCCTGGTAGATATGGACTCAACCATTGATATACATAGGAGCTTAGAGATGGGTTAAACCACTGATCAGTAGAGGGTACTGTGAGGGGTTGTCAAATGTGTGACACAAATAGTCTCAATGGTGGCTACTACAACACATCTTTCTTAGTGATAGGGGCTAAACCACCGAAATGCTGAGGGTGCTTTGGGGGGTAGTCGTTTATGTGACAATCATTGTTAAAATTAGTCTCTAATACATGTACAACCCCTCTCTATTACATGTAGTTTTAGATTAACCCACTGATATGTGGAGAGGGTGCTGTGGGGCAGGAATTTATGATTGGAGAGGAAAAAACACTGTTTATCACTATATATAATATCTTAACAGGCTATCCTACAACCCCTCGGCTTCAGTTATAGACCAGACCAATGACATGTATAGAGGGTCCTGAGGGGGTGTGTCGAATGTGAGATGTAAACACCTGTATAGTAAGCCTAAGTGATCTGTACAGCTGTCATAGTGCCTGACTGTTCACAGTATGAGCCACGTTTAATACAGGACTCACATGGTGTTTATGTTACCATATGGTACGACACACTTAGTTGACAATTACGGATCATAACACCCCTCATTGGTCATAATTTGGTGACACAGTGTTATTGAACTGTTCACTGCTTCCAGACCTGCCTGTGTTTACCTGATAAAGTCCCTATTGATTTATTTCACTTAGTGCCTTATTCATTCAGTCCAACTATGTCTGAACCAACAACGCCTCAGCCAGAAACTACAACAACAACACCGCCTGTAGAGCAGCCAGATACTGGTGGCGTAAAACCAGGGGAATATGGAATCCTGGGATATGAAAGCTCCGCAAGCATGTGGATGTTCATTGTCTGTGTCATTATTACGGGAACGTTGATCGGTAATTTCTTATTTCTTAAATTTTTTCGTCATACTGTTGAAGACTTTTTTACAGTACATGTATATCATATAATCAGTTTATTGGAACATTTTATACATTGTATATTAGTTTAATCTAATATATTTTTTATGTATGTTTATATTCAATATTTTTATTTTATTACACAACCGATACAGATTAACCAATCAAAATCTTCATGTACCGATTTTACCATGTGTCAAATTGTCAATCACATATTAGTACATGTTGGAGCCGAAATCTCTATAGGGGGCGGGAGTATCGTGATAATTCCCCATATTTCCTGTCACCGTCGCTGTCAATGCGCATGTGTGGAGCCTTTATCGTTAGAATCTGACGTTCCTTTCTGAGAACAAAAATTGTAAATCGAACTGACGTCATCAAAAAACGTCCTATCACCTGATATCCCGAAATCTTTTGGGAAACTCCCAGGAGTGTCATAATGGTGTTCCGTCTTCACAACAATGGTATATAAGGTCATTCAGATCCCGCATAGCGTTTCAATCTGACCTCATCAGGACGAAATCCTTGTGAAATGTTCCAAACAGGCTTCATCCAATCACCTGCTTTATCCCAGTATATTAAAATTTGATAGGGAGACCGCCGCTGAACTAATTTCATGTAGCTCATGGGCAATTGTTTATATGTACATGTATAGTAAGAAAATTTTCCCTGTGCCTGTGTGTTTTAGTGTTTATAAATATAGTAAAAAGGTAAGAAACTTGTCTCTGTGGTTATTTTAGACAAGAAGATTTTCTCTGTGCCCGTGTGTTATAGTGTTAAAAAATATTGTAAAAAGGTCATTTTATGAATTTCTATACAAAATTGATATTAATTATACTCGTTGCCATATGGCTTTTCAACTCAACATTGACTGGCACACTAATTTCCGAATGGGATGTAAATCCATACAATACCTTCATATTATTAACTGACAGCTAAAATACTCAATCGAACTTGAAATTAACTCAATACTTAGGTTTATGCCCTCAAAAATTTGAACTTCTATGAAATCCTGCCTGCACCATTGCTTGTTAAAAGTTTTTAAGCTGTTGGGAAATGCGTTTAACCCAAATGAAATATAACCACTCACCAATAACGACCATCCTTGCAATTTATATATGTTAGGGTGTTTGATCATTAAATATTGTTTGAAACTAGTGGATAGATTTATAGAAATGTCTGATACATTTGGATATTTTGCTTAAACAAAATCAGAACAGTTTATTGAAAATGGGTGGAAACATGTAATTTATGAATCGGGGGCTTGTTCGGGTACTTATATTTAATATATACACTCTACCTAAAAAGTCTGAAATTCAGCAATGAGTAACGTGCAATTTATAAATTGGGGGCTTGTCCGGGTTTATAATATATAGCACACTACCTATATTTAGAACCCACAACGTTCGGCGAGTACTTGCCAACTCTTCCACATACAGTCGAAAAAATTAATAATTGACGTTGAAACATGGTAAATGCAGTCGATGGCTCATACAAACTGTGACAGTTTTTGAAAAGTAAAGTAAATTTATGTATTAAAGCGAGCTCAACCTCAACACCTTCCCAATATGTGTGTGACATTAAGGGGGAATTTTTTTATCAGTAAATTCCCTCAGACACACGGCACCCTTTTAAAGAAAGTTTCAAACATCTCATGCATAAGGACACTTCAATGAAGCATAAAAAGTTGCCAGGTACTCGAACTTAGTCGTGGGCTTCCTCCGAGCAAAGAGTCTGTTTTCCTCCCACCCATAAACTTGCCAACTCCGCCATTAATATGAGAATTAATCTTGATTGTGGCGTAAAGCATCAATCAATCAATCGATGATGCATGAAGAGTTCCCAGGTACTCGCCAAAGGTTGGGGGTTTCCTCCCCCATTAAACTTGGCAATGTGGCCATATAAGCGAAATAATCTTGAGTGTGTCATTTCTAAACATCAATCAATCAATGACTCATGTACATTTGACATACAATTCATAAATGTAACACATGTTGCCATTTCATGTCTGTCGGGCTTGTATTTTATTCCGAAAATTCTATCTATTGTTAAAACTGGATATTTAAGTGAGGTTATTTATTTTATTTTAATTTTTTTTTGGATTGACAGATAGTTTATCTACAACTCAACCTTGAAATATTGTGCTTTATGAAATTTTGCAATTAAAGCTCTGACTGGCTGTTGAATTGCATTGCATGGGTTATCTTGGTATCTCCACAGCTAGGCCATCACATTATACCGATTGCTTAAAGGGACTGTTTGTGTAATTTGTTAACATTTTTGCTAAAACTTCTGTTTAAAGTGGCATGAGCTGCCAAAATGTTGATATTTTGACGAAGCTTTTTAGTAAATTATATAGTCTTGAGAATGTATGATAAAGCATTGTTTTCGACTAACTTAGACTTAGAATGAATGAATGGTCGTCCCGGCTATTTAAATTTTGTTTGCTCTTCGAACACTATTTCGGTTCGTATATACCACATACTGTATGGATTTTCCCCATTCCAACGCCAATCATTAAGTTTTTCGATGACCTTCAAAGCTTCTTGCTGTCGTGACAATCAGAATCTATGAGAATAGTCCAAATTTTGGCCGCTCATGGCACTTTAAAGGGACTATTTGTGTAGAATTGTTAACATTTTTGCTAAAACTTCTGTTTAATACAGTAGATAGAAAAGTTTTGATTGACTTTGTATGAAAAATAGTGGGTCAATATTTAGAGAAAAATGTACAATTAAGAGCAATTAGTGCAAACTCTGTGGTACAGACTAACCCGAAATCGTCTGTCAGACAGTAAACAATGTACCACAGAATTTGCACTACATGTAATTGCAAACAGAGGTCCAACATGAGTGAACCCTACTGTAGTGAGTTGTGAAAGAGACACTAATATTCATCTATCTGATAAATTGCAAAGAGCCAACATTCTTTAGTTTATTTCTATATTTTGTAATAAGGACAAAAACACATAAAATTCAGAAGACAACGAAACACGCGGCCAGGATGTAAGTGTGCACTGGCTCTGCTTTCTGAGGCCTCTGTTAGGAACTCCAGCCTGGCTGAAACTAAAAGTAAACATATGCATGTAAGGTGCAAATTAATTCAATGTTGACACTTTTTTTTATCTTTGATTTGGCTCATGTACCCACGGTGTCCTTTTAATGGTGAAATTTGCCTCAGTGCGTCTCCAGGGGCCTGTCTTACAAAAGCTGGGGTAAATTTGCGCATAGGCCTCACGCCTTGCAACATGGACCGGTTGCGTCCAGGGCGCAAGTTACTATTGTTTTAACGCTGATTTACGTCCAAAGTAATTTACGCCAGCTTCCTAAGACAGGGCCCTGGCGATGTGATAGTCTCTCAGTCCAGAGGGGGTTCATCCAGAGGGGTGTCCACATATTCATTTTAATTTGCACATCCGTTATTAATCCATCAATCAAGATGCAAAAGTAGGTCATTTTGGACACCTTCTTTTGTGGAGATGGGGTGTGTGTAAAACATCAATCAATCTTTATGATGCCAATGACTTCTTGTGCATTGTGTTTTGGGTATTTGAGTGGCGAGGGGTGGGGGTATACAGAAAGTATACTGTGTAGATATTCAGTCATTTGTGTAGCTACAGTTAGGGTTTGTGACAAGGAAGTCACTTCTAAGTACATGCTGACTGGGTTTTCACTCAAACGACCTATGTGGGATGGTTGCCAGTTACCAATTATGGAAGGTCGTGGGTTTCCTCCGGGCATAGAGCCCGGTTTCCTCCCACAATAAAACTGGCAAGGCCGCCATATAAGTGAAATAATCTTAAGCGCGGCGTAAAACACCAAACAATCAATCAATCAATCAAAACCAACAATGCAAAATTCAATAAGGTGAAGAATTACTTATGGATAACAACTTCTTGGTTTATTGGGTGACGATGTTTCGATGTAGTTCTTACGATGTAGTTCTTATGATGTAGTTCATTGACTTTGATAACGATGTAAGAACTACATCGAAACGCCGTCACCCAATAAACCAAGAAGTTGTTATCCATAAGTATTTCTTCACCTTATTGTAACACTTTCAACTTCTAAATGCCATTGAAAGATTTAAGGCAAAATTCACCATTTCTAATATTTTTAACTATTATGATCTAATTATTTTCTATTTTCTTTTTATCTTTTCAGCCTTTTTCGCCTACAAGTTAGTCGCAAGCCTCCGAGAAAAACAGAGATTAAAGGATGAAAAGAAAAAACTTAAACTACAAAGACGAGAAAAAGAATTGAAGGGAAAACAGAAACGGAAATGAGAATGATGAAATTTAGAAATATTTTAGACTTTGAAATAATATAAACTATTTACATGAAGATGTCCGTGAGACAATATGTCCGAGAGATGACAGTTTTATTTTGGGTGAAAGTTGTCAAATTATAATTTGAAAATCTAAGTCTGCTTTCAACTGCTGCGGATATGGGATATATGTGTTTTTACATAGGCTTATAATTTCGCTGAAATTACGGAGAGTGAGAGACGAACCATACATAATATACAGGGATTGGATGAGCTGCATGTGGATATATGTATGATCGTTATTTTGTTTGACGTCAAGCCTCAATCAATCACTCCTGATACATATTTATTTAAAGATCGTTTTAACACAATTAGAAACTTGTCTCCATGGTTATTTTACACGAGAAGAGTTGTGCCCATGTGTTTTTAGTGTTTATGTATATTTCAAACCACTATGGCAGGAACTGCATCAACCAACGCCGCCAACAAATTCATCAATCAATCAATCAATCAATCGTGGTTATTTGAGTCATTACATCATGGCGAGGATTGTTCAAATTTACCTCTATACCAATCAGTAGAAACTTGTCTACATGGTTATTTTAGTGAAGAAGATTTTCAGTGTGTTTCAGTGTTCATAAATATATTTACAACTGTTTCTTCTGACTAAATCCAAACTCCTTATCTGTCGTCAACCTAATGAATTATCATAGGTTTAGTTTATTACAACAATTTATGCTTTTTAACACAGTTAGAAACTTGTCTCCATGGTTATTTTAGATAAGAAGACTTTCACTGTGCCCGTTTTTGTGTGTTCATAAATATGTACCAATAATGTGATCTGTGTTAACTAGAAAGCGTTAAGGAGATCTCAGTTGAATGTCTTCACTATCCTATTAAAGTGCAATAGCAGCATTTAACAACATTAAAAACAGAACTTTAACTTCGTTGTCACATTTTTAATATAAATAAAAAGCGAATGTATGCATAATCATTGCCCGAACAATCGGCCACTACATGTATTTTGCTGAGAATCTAAACACACAGACAAGATTTCTTGGCTAGCATAATAAAAAAAAAACTTCCAAGCAGACTACAGTCAACAATTATTTTCATTTGGCCAGATGAGAGTGAAGCAAAATGATAAGTTCATGAAAACTAAACTCAGGGAGGAAATTTGGTTACATGTAGGATGATAGGAGGAGCAATTGTCATTTGTTGGTCTTAAAGCACCTCGCCCAGAGACCTGAAAGGACAAATCATGAAAGCTTAAGCAGACCAAAATCATGAAAGACGTCAGACCAAAATTATGAAAGGAAACTTCAGACCGGGATCATGAAAGGAGACTTCAGGCCAGAACCATGAAAGGAAACTTCAGACCAGAATCATGAAAGGAGACTTCAGACCAGAATCATGAAAGGAAACTTCAGACCAGTATCATGAAAGGAGACTTCAGAGCAGAATCATGACAGGAAACTTCAGACCAGAATCATGAAAGGAGACTTCAGACCAGAATCATGAAAGGAAACTTCAGACCAGAATCATGAAAGGAAACTTCAGACCAGTATCATGAAAGGAAACTTCAGACCAGAATCATGAAAGGAAACTTCAGACCAGAATCATGAAAGGAAACTTCAGACCAGTATCATGAAAGGAAACTTCAGACCAGAATCATGACAGGAGACTTCAGACCAGGATCATGAAAGGAAACTTCAGACCAGAATCATGAAAGGAGACTTTAGACCAGAATCATGAATGGAGACTTCAGACCAGGACCATGAAAGGAGACTTCAGACCAGAATCATGAAAGGAGACTTCAGACCAGAATCATGAAAGGAAACTGCAGACCAGAATAATGAAAGGAAACTTCAGACCAGAATCCTGAAAGGAAACTTCAGACCAGAATCATGAAAGGAGACTTCAGACCAGAATCATAAAAGGAGACTTCAGACCAGAATCATGAATGGAAACTTCAGACCAAAATCATAAAAGGAGACTTCAGACCAGAATCATGAAAGGAGACTTCAGACCAGAATCATGACAGGAGACTTCAGACCAGAATCATGACAGGAGACTTCAGACCAGAATCATAAAAGGAGACTTCAGGCCAATATATCAAAATAACCATTTAAATATATTGCAGGTCATGCATGCATATCCAAACATTTACTTTCATAGCTTTAATTCTTTTGTCTTCAGCAGAGCTTGCAAATAGGGTTACATGTACATCCAAAAATAAACCAAATGTTTATATATACACCTCTGTCTGAGGGGTGCCCCCGTCTAAGCCATGACATAAATACATGTAATATACAATAAATTAAATGCTTTTAATAAAAAAGTGGCTCAAAAGTGTGAAATTGGTGCCTATTAAAGCCATTTAAATTTAACACTTTATAAAGTGGCATGAGCAGCCAAAATGCTAGTTTTTCGCATTAAACAGAATATGGAATTTATTGGCTATTTTTCCAAGACGTACAATTCAGGGACCGGTTGCACAAAGGTGTATTACGCTGAAGTCGGACTTATCTTGGCAACATCACAATCAAATTCCTTTGTGACGTGACGTATTTAAGCCTGGCTTAAGCTTAATACAGCTTTGTGCAACCGACCCCAGATGCTAGATGTTAAAGGAGTGTTTTGATTAAAATTTGGTTTACTTTTCGGACACTATTTTGCCTTGTACAGCACACAGACTGTATGGACACAGACAATCATTTAGTTTGTGACTGATGTGACGATCAGAATTTACAAAAAAGTTCAAATTTTGGCATCTCATAACACTTTTTAAAGTTCTTTCACTTTAACGCTTCCAAAAGAACTACATATAAGTTTCTATTTAAGTCTACCATACTTTGTATTTATGTAGGTTGGGCATATAAATTATTATTTTGCCATTTTAAAATACTTTGTCAAATACTCTGAGAAAAACACAGAATAATTTTTTTTTAGGTTCAGGAGAAACTTGTCTTTCTTATCAAATACATACATGTATTTTCATGATTTTTTTTGGTCAGCTTATGCCTCAGTAAATCAACTTAGCTATGCGATGTCATATTAAAATTTCATTGTAACTCTAGGCCCTAAAGTTGGACCCCAGGGGGGGAGTTTCTCAACACATTTACAGCCGACATAACTTTGCACCTGGCCGTAACGTAATGTTGCCATGACAGTTAGGCCTAGGATTGGAATTAAGTTGGGCGTAAATGGGTTGAGAAACAGCACCTAGTTGTTCAAAGTGAGGTTTATATCCAGTAGGTGACATCAACCCTAGTTTAAAGGGAAGACAATTTGTTTTGCCTTTGTAGTATTAAATAATTTTTATTTTCTCCCTCTTTGGGTGTAAAAATTACCAAATATTTGTATTTTGGTATCATTGTAAAGGTAAATTAAAAGAGGTTCTACTGAACTTAATTTTTTTAAAAATTTTAATTTCTTTTAAATTTTGTTCTTGTTTGTGGATACTGCTGTCTCAATCCATTGCGGAATTCATTCTTTCATTTCAATATTCAAATTAGATCGTAATTCAATTTTAGCGTGAAAAATATTGTTTGCTTGTTCATATGTCAATCTAAAATAGAGATTGATCCAACTACCATTCATCCATGTCTTGAGACACGGTGGTCCAGTGGGTAAGAGTGATCGTCCCTCAGTCCCACACAGACCCTCCATTGATGTGGCGCAGGTTGAAATCACACTCAGACCAGATAAAAATTGACAAATTTCTGAATGGATTTTTAACTCAGACGCCGTATGTGGAGGAGTTGCTAGGTACTCCCCGAAGTTTCCTCCCCTACTAAACCTGGCAACGCCGCCATATAAGTGTCATAATAATGAGTGTGGTGTAAAACATCAATCAATCAAAGTGATGTAGCATCACACAGCTTTGTATAATTTTGGGCTCTTATTGCCACAAATCAATAATGGCATTTTCATTTCAAATTATTACAATAGTACATTTGTTGTAATATTTATTGTAGTCTTAACTGTTAATCAAATTGTCAATCAAAAACTATCAATAGACCTTGTTAAACTATTCATGTAATTATGTTGTTAGAATTTATATTTTGTTATGTGTACATCATGTATGAATGTTCTGTCTATAATTTCCTTGAGCGTGGCGTAAAACACCAATCAATCAATCAATCAATCTGTCTATAATTTCAACCTACATTGTATTTTAGACAAGAAGATTTTCCCTGTGCCCGTGTGTTTTGGTGATCATAAATATATATAAGGTTTTCTCATTGAAATAAGGAAAATCCAAAGGCGATATATAACCAAATGTCAACATTTTCATTAACATCACATTCTCGTGAAGTTCTGGGTAAAATACAAGCAAAAAAACCCACTGCTTATAGGAGTGCAGAAGTCCTTAGGTCTTTACAGAAAGCCACCATTACATTTTTTTTTTTTAAATTTACCAATGTTTTAAAGGACAGGGTTACGATAATTTTGTTTATGATTTTACTAAAAACTGACTATCTGTTTCACAAAACGAACTGTCACGGAAACCCATACTGGAGAGATAGTCTATGAAAGTTACGCCAAAAAATACATCTATGCCCTTTTGTGAAACAGGCTCAAGGGTTATGATAATTTTGTTTATGATTTTACTCAAAACTATCGTTCTAATAAATGTTAATTTTGTATTGTTGTTTTAGCTAACTGACCTCACTGTCTACGGCACATTACCAGATTATATGTTTGAAATGTAAGAAATGTTTGAAACTCTCTTTAAACGTGGTGATGTCTTAATTTTTTATCATTAGTATGTTTGAAATGGTTACACAAACCCTGGCTTTGTGACAGAGCAAATGTGCTGACGTCGCAGCCTTTTCGTTAAAAATGTTGAACATTTTCGAACCTTTGGTATAGCCATGCGGCAGTGACAGGAAGGTCAATTTTAAACCAACAAAAATCTTGGTATACTATATAGTATACATTCATTTCATTTACATCTGTTTATTTTAAGATCCATGTTAGCCAAATCAAATATATAATACATAGTACTTATCATCTCAATAGTTTGGAAATCTTCATATTTACTTTTTTTGAGAACCGAAATGATTCATTGATTCAGGTTTTACGGAAGATTATTTCAGGTATATGGCGGCATTGCCATTGTTTAGTGGGGAGGAAATTCCCTGGCTTGCCATTAGGCCAGTACACATACATGTAGGATGATCCAGTCCTAACCACACCTTTACGCCCAGAGTAAATCTCGTACGATTAATGAATAGTAAATGGTTGAAAGTATTTGTATTGTAACAATTTTGCAAAGTTAATTCATTGATTGATTGTTTGGTGTTTTACGTCGCGCCCAAGATTATTTCACTTACATGGCAGCGTTGCCAGGTTTATTGTGGGAGGAAACCCACAACCTTCATTGTAGCACACTATCTTAATATTCAATATTAAAGACATGCTTTAAACAGAATTTCGGCTGGTAGAATCTTTCAGTCACCTAAATAAGACTGGGGCTTGGTGAATTTTAGTATTTGACAGAGCACATACCTATAAGCTGCTACCTATATCTGAAAACTGTATCAAAGTGTCTACATACAACAGCAATTTCATTTAATTACAGATTAAACAATAGAAAGAAGGTCGCAACTCATTTGGTCACCTTGGTTATCAAAAAGATGTTTGGATATAATTAAGCTATTCTGTGAAACCACAGACAGAATAACAGCCATTTCCTCAATTACTGAATGCCTAAAGGCTGGGTGACTGTTTTTTGTCAACACATATAGCGAGACTCAAATTTACTTTTAGTACTAGACACACCGTCCACTCATAAGATAGTTATAACTGCTAAAAAAAAATGATAATCCATGCAATAAGTACCGAGTTACTCAATGCCAAAAGGCTGGTGACTGTTCTGGTCGCCACAGATATAGAGATCCTAATTCAATTTTGGTACAGGACACATCGTCTAATCATACGCTTCATATATTAGAAGAAAAGAAATTATAATCCATGAAATAATTACGGACTAACTCAATGCCGCAAATATCAACATTCCAACTTAATTTTGGTACAGAACACACCATCTACTCATAAGCCAGTTATAACTAAAAAAAAATGTCAGCAATAGTTCTGGGTTTACTGAATGTCAAAGGGCTGGTGACCGTTTTGGTTGCCGGGGGGGAGGGAAACCATACCTGGAACAAAATGGCGCCCATCGAGTTGTTTTCACTCACAATCGGTTATAGTTATGTCCGAAATCAAGAATTGATAACATAAATACTTCCAAAACAAAATCAACTTATTGTGTATTACAAACATTTCAAAATTTAATGTTAATAATATACAGAAATGAAATTTTCATTTTTACAAAACAGTTTGTAAAAGAAGTACTTGAGAGCTGGTCAGAATGTTCACATAGATACCTCTTAAATAAAAGATGAAATTGGGGCACCGGTTTCTGCAAAGAATGCAAGCACTACTTCTTACATTACTGACGACCATCCAAAAGTCGCTAATGACAGTAAGGTTTTAAAAAATGTAAGCGTTTGCTCTTTTCCCGCACTCTTCCCATTCAATGTGCAAAGAGGTACCTCCAAAATAAAAGTTTTACTCAGGGGTCATAACTCTTCCTCTGCAATGTTCACAAAGCTACCCCCAAAATACATGTAAAGATTAATTCAGGGGTCATAACTCTTCCTCTGCAATGTTCACAAAGCTACCTCCCAAAATAAAAGATTAACTCAGGGGTCATAACTCTTCCCCTGCTGTTTCTATGATAGCACCACTATAGGCCAAGTCCCAGTAATGTTCCACGCCACACTTCTTAAACTGTTCACGGGCAAAACTTTCTGTGGGACACTGTTTGAATTTCATTTCTGTGAAGGCTCGGTTTAACGCTGTTCCCTGTTAAGTAAAAAAAAAAATAATAAATTACACGAAGTTCATTGATTTCTTAAAGTGGCATGAGCTGCCAAAATGTAGATATTTGATGTTAAAGCGGAATGTTGAATTTATCGGCTATTTTTCTCAAGACGTATAATTCAGAAGCTTTTTAGTGCTTCTAGTCTCGAAAATGTACCATAAAGTATTGTTTTGAACTAACTTTGGCTTAGAATGAATGAATTGCCGTCCCGGTTATTTAAATTTTGTTTACTTTTCGAACAAGTTTTCGGTTCGACAGTTAGGATTTTCCTAATTCCAACGCCAACCATTTAGTTTTTCGATGGCCTTCAAATCCTCTTACTGTCGTGACGATCAGAAATTATGAAAGAAGTGTGAATGTTGGCAGCTCATGCCACTTTAAGCTTCTTTTTATTTTTAGAATCGACTTTTTCGGTAGAAAATTTTAAATGCACATTTTGAGTTACGGAATCGTGTCTACAATAACAGCATATGAGGAGAACTGGATTTGCTGTTGAGAAAAAGTCACAGTGCCATTAATTTTGATTGATTGATTGAGCTGCCCACAGCATAGCGATAGCTGCTGTCAGCAAGCTATGAAACAAGCAAAGTTTCAGCGCTGTGAGCGTTCCAAAATGGCGGATGAAATAATTTTTGTTTCTAAATCGTACAGCTACAAAAATGTATAGCATTAGGAGGTGAAATATGGCAGTCAACAAAAAATTTCCTTTTGCGTTCAGATGCTAGGTCGGTCACACTTCCTTTTTTTATGAGCAGTCTCAACATGCTGAGTGAGTGAGTGATTTGGGTTTTACGTCCTGCTTAACAGTATTTCAATCATATGAAGACGTTGTCTCTTTGTGGCAGGGCAGTTTTCCACTGCTATTATTTGGTGCTGCCTCACCGAGACGATTGCCGAAGACACCCATCAAGCCCCCTCACCAAGTCACATTATACTGTCACCGGGCCAACCAGTCGCTGCTCTAACTCCTATTGCTGAGGGCCAAGCAAAGCAGCAGCAGCTGCCACTGTTAAAATCTTTGGTCTGACTCGACCCAGGCTTGAACGTGGATCTCCCAGCCCTGAAGCGGATGCTCTACCAACTGAGCTATTGGGACTGGTCATGAACATGCTGCCAACTTAGCCCCCTCCCCCACCCCACCCCCAACCTTCAAAAGAAGAAACTGACCTCCCAGACGAGAACACATCTCTGTACTGTACTAGGGAGTTCATCATCATCATTGTCACCTAGACAAAAAATATACATGTATATTAGAATTATTATTAAAGAAATGAGGATTTATTTTAACAGTTCAACATTACAAACATCCACAATAAGAGTTAGGTTAGTCTCCCTGCAGGTATTATTGAATGATTGGTGTTTTAAGTCGCATTCAAAACTATTCTGCTTACAATCTATAAAGCCACATTACTAGATTAATTGATTGATTAATTGTTTGGTGTTTTACGCCGCGTTCAAGATTATTTCACTTACATGGCGGCGTTGCCAGTTTTATTGTGGGAGGAAACTGGGCTCTATGCCCGGAGGAAACTCACGACCTTCCGTTGGTAACTGGCAACAGGCAACCATCCCACATAGGTCGTTCGAGTGAAAACGGAGGGAAACAGACTCTTTGTCTGGAGGATAGCTGTAACCTTTAGCAGAAAACCTGGCAACTTTTGTCTGCTAGAAACGCTAATGCTCTTCCCCTTCTAGTGGATTTGGATTGTAACAGTATGTGTCTACATGTATATCTTGTTTGAGGGGCGTATAGATTGATTGATAGTAATGTATTTTACACCACCCTCAAGATTATTTCACTTATATGGCGGCGTTGCCAGTTTTAATGGGGGAGGAAACCGAGCTATGTCCGGAGGAAACCCATGGCCTTCCGTTGGTAACTGGCAACCATCCCACGTAGGTCGTTCGAGTGGGGGGGCGTATAGAAGTTGAAAGTGTAACATTTGTTTGCACCAGATCAAGCATATGCTTGAAAACGATGTCTGAATACACATTGAAACGTTGCGCCTAAATATAAAATAAGTTGTAAATTCAGAAAGAGTTATTATAATGTTATAAGTTTAACGTGAATGGCCCACAGCCAGATGGAAGCGACATCAATGTGCATGACTTTTCTAAAAAGGTTCAAACTGTTCACAACTTGTACTGTGACTGTAATTTCTTAACGTGCAATGGTTCTTCAAATAAAAACATTCAAAGTAAAAACAAAAATGTAGAAAAGGCTTACGATCTTCTTTGCTTCGTTTCTCCTCCGTCCACTTGATTCTGTGAAGCATAAGTCGTCGGAACTTCCTTTGTTGTTTGGGACCTAGTTAATAAGGATACATTAAAACAAAAACCACATTTAATATGATTATTGATTGGTGTTTAATGGCGTACTGCCGGTCGTGTACCAGTCGGGAGCCCAGTGGATTGAGTGTGGGGGGACAAGCACATACATGGGCTTAGTGTTCAAAAAAGAACGAGAAACTGAAAGGGTTAGTTTTTGCCCCTTCAAATGAAAACCACGTTAGATTATATTCACCTTACTAAAACCTCCCCGTCTGCGAGACATTGCGCTATTAGCCGAGAGTGAAAAAATTAAGGCTACCAATCAAATCAAGAGATTGTTCTTCCACTTACCTCCTTCAACAACAACGGCATTACAGTCTCTGTACAAAACAACGATCCCTGTCATAAACAGTTGGTTGGCGTTTGCTTCGATCTTAAACTTCTTGGCTGGATTACTCAGATTACGAATTCTGTGTTAAAAAATGCAACAAAATTTGTTAATCTTTTGTTGTATGTAAGGACAATCATAAGTAGTTTTGTTACCTCCAATAAAATTTGTAGTTTTTTGATGTGGCTATTAAAGGGGCATGAGCTGCCGAAATTCACACTTTTTTCATAATTTCTGATCGTCACGACAGTAAGAGGCTTTGAAGGCCATCGAAAAACTAAATGATTGGCGTTGGAATGAGGAAAATCCATACAGTATGTGCCCTGTACAAACCGAAAACGTGTTCGAAAAGTAGCAAAATTTAAATAACCGGGACGACCATTCATTCATTCTAAGCCAAAGTTAGTTCAAAGCAATACTTTATCGTACATTTCCGAGACTAGAAGCACTACAAAGCTTCTGAATCATACGTCTTGAGAAAAATAGCCGATAATTTCAACATTCTGTGTTTACGTCAAAATATCAACATTTTGGCAGCTCATGCCCCTTTAAGTTGTGTCGCATCTTCAGTACAATCATAACCTTTGACCTTCATCCATATATGTGGCTATCGCAGTTGTGTGATAGTTGTGTGTTTGAATCTGTAGGACGCAGCTACTTAGCATGATGTTATTTGAACCTGCTTATTAGTCCAAAGTCCTATTGTTTCATTGTTTTATGTCTGTTTTTTGGCTTTCGTCATGGTTAATAAATGTTGAAACAACGAATTGCAAGTCTCATTTTGTTAGTTAAAAAAAATTGAATTTCTCTTTATTTTTTTACTTTTTTGAAGGGTCACCAAAAATCAAGACAGGCTGACCATATCTCCATTTTAGCTTGAAGAAACCAAATTCATCGACAAAGTTTGTCATAATGCAACAGTTTGAACGTCAAAAAACGTCGCCAGTATCACATATTGTGAAATCCACCGAGGTTCCCACATCCATCCATTTAAATTTTGCCGATACAAACGTCAGCAGTATCGGATATATCGGATATTGCGAAAAAACTGATATATAAAGATTAACTTACAAAAGGACCACTGGAAACTTTTCACTTGATAACAAATTTTAAAACGTAACTGACCTATAAACCGCGATATGAACACCACATGTTGTGTCTTCCTTAATCTTCTTGATTTTTTTATCTCGTCGTTGTTCAACTGTTAATTTTCGAGCAGCATTTGCTTCTTCGTGGGCCCTGAAACATGCAAAGAAAAAATTGAGTTTGAGATGATGATTTAACAATTGATTTGACTTTTTGTAGCTATTTTTTTCCCTTATGCCTAGCGCAGACAGGTGTTTTTTGTTGCTGGAAACAGGATATTTTGATGCCAGAGACAATTTATCCTGCGTTAATCCTCAACTAATGGTAACAGACACAAGATTTTTTTTGTCTGCAACAAATTATCCGTTGATTTAAAAATCCTGTTTTGACAGCGCGGAAGACTGTTTACAGGGTATTAGATTTTTGTACCAGAAACACGATATTAGTATGAAATCATGTGACTGTGTTCCGAATGGTGACGGCATCCCGTTTCGAAGATGAGTTTAGAAACTGCAGACTGCATCTGTGGGTAACTTTGCTTCAACTAGGGCAATACAATATCTTGTTCCCAGCAACAACAAACGCCCGTCTGTGCTAGGCACATTGGCTCTGTCAGTGAGTCCGTCAATGACCTACTTTTGTCTTTTCTCCATTTGTGCTCTGA
Organism: Lepidochitona cinerea; assembly: GCA_963971465.1. NCBI lineage: Eukaryota > Metazoa > Mollusca > Polyplacophora > Chitonida > Tonicellidae > Lepidochitona > Lepidochitona cinerea. The sequence continues at coordinate 14,700,941 of OZ020559.1, forward strand.
CATGAGCCTCGACTTTAGTTGGGTCCTGCACGGCCTCTGTCCCCAACACTCTCATTAGGTTAGCCATACGCACTGAAAAATAAAAAAGAATTGATTGAATGTTTGGGTGTTTAGGTCGCATTCAAAATCATTTCATTAACAGTTCTAGGTTTTATTGGAAGATAAAGTGTCCGGAAGGCATTGTTATATTTGAAGGCTACAACTACACCCACACTCCCCATCCACTTGTCAATACTCATTCTTAAGGGTAACCAGACGATCTGACAAAGTTCCCTCCCAGACCCTTTCCCCACAATAGCAATTATTTGTTAAATGTCAAATACAAATTTCTCTGAAGAGACCAACAAAGGTTACAACACAGGCATGATTCTGGAGGCAAAAAAAAAAACTGACTTTTACTCAGCCAAAAGTTGTCTCCCCTGATAAATTCGTTTTTTGTTTGTTAATTTAATAGTGTCAATGTGTAGGTATTGATAATAATGAAGTGATTGACCCGTTAATAAACTAAAAACTTAGTGACCGCAGAATCAAAACGAAACAACAACAACAACACTATTTCACTTGTACTTTTTATACAAACTTTAACCCTTATAGATAATAGTTCATATAAAGGTGCCAAGATAAGCTGACGTAAGTACCTGGTAGCACCCGATTGTTTTGCAGTGCCGCCAGCTTGTCCTGGTGAACTTTTCTCACCACGTGTTGCCTCAGAGCTTTCATTCCACTGGCCCTGTAATTGACCTCTTTGTCACAGAGAAAACAGCGGGCCATCCCGGTTTGTCAATTTTACGGATGTGACTTAACGTTTCATTATAGTCCAACCAATGAAACCGCCACAGATTTTTAACACCTTTAATCGATTCGCTTGATGTCGGTGTTTCAACCGACCAAAGGCATTTTCACAGACCGCCTTTTCTTCTCACCAGCTGGGTATCTCGAAACCGCTAAAGCCATCCGTAAAGAACCAATCAACTTGACGGATACCAAAAGGGTATTTCGAAACCGCCATTCAGCCCAAAACAACCAATCACAGTGGTCGACACATCTGCGCCTCGCAGTCATGAAGATGATCTATTTATAAACGGTCTGGTAGTGCAGTTTACGATCTCTATGTTATAGTTTAAAGGTCCAAAGCAAAACTCGCCCTGGAAGATTTAAAACGGTGTCTATTCTTTAATTTTCAACCTGAATGTTTAAAAAAACGGAAACAAGAAATAAAAAACGGATTTGGCTTCTAAAAAAAACGGATTTCTGTTAAAAAAACAGAAAAGAATCATGCCTGACAACAACACACTCTCCAGTAAAATGTAATGACTAAAATGTAATGATGTATCCCCCCTCTACCTCCAGAAAAAGATCTTTATAAGGTAACTAATCATGTGTTAATACCTTTAGGTTCTGGTGGGGGTTCTAATCCAAGACGTATTTTCTCCTGTAATTCTTTCTGGTTTTCTTGCCGATTTTGACGCCGTAATTTTTTCCGTTCTTTCCTTGTTAGATAAACTTGTATTGAAACTTTTGTGGTTGGTTCCGCTGAAAAAAGAAGGAAACAAAATAAAACTGATGAGAACTAGAGATATAAGACTCATTTTAACTGAATAATTCAGTGTTTCTTTAAAGGAGAAGAAAAGGAAAGAACTAAGTAAATACAGTACAGGCGCGACACATTTTCCTTTTTAACGGTACCAAAACCACATTTCTGCGATTTTTCCTCGCCAAACTGTGCTATAAGAAAGTTAACAATCGTTATCAGAGAACATAAACTGACTCGGCTGCCATCTTCACAGCAGAGCTTAGCTGTGTGTCTCGATCGGCCAATCAGCATACGCCTGGCCACCAGTCACTCGCTAGCGTAAGAGAAATTGGTCAACTCTGAAAGTCTGCCATTTAAACCTAGGTTAATTTCGATCATTTTGAGGCGCTAATAAGAGAAGACGAACACTCTAACAACTCTGAAATGTACACCAGCTAGTAAATCAACCTTTTGGGAAGACGTGACAGGCTGCATATGTTGTCTACGCGACTTGTGGGGATCGTTGTAGAATTTTCAGAAAAGGTAGTCTTACCGCTGACATTGCAGGTTATAACCATACAAGATATGGTAAGCTCGCAAGGGAAGTAATCTACTAATACTTTTTCCGGTCAATTTCAAACCGTCAATGGCGCGCTCCACTGACGATCGAGCACGAGCTTGTCTGGCAGATTCATTTTTATTGTATTTTCCCACCGTAAACCACGTGCAAGATTCACACACATGAATACGATGGTCTATGGGAGCCCGTTCGATACAATTGCATGTTGTTTTCTCCTCCTTTAACAAAAATTTGGTTGTTCAGTAATACCAAGTGCGCACGAGAAGATCAAGCTAAGCTGTTTCCCTCGAGTGAGAATTTAGCCTTACGAGGCAGTGAGGAAAGTATCTAGCAGGAAAAGTATCTAGCAGGAAAAGTATCTAGCAGTGAAAGTATCTAGCAGTGAAAGTATCTAGCAGGAAAAGTATCTAGCAGGAAAAGTATCTAGCAGGAAAAGTATCTAGCAGTGAAAGTATCTAGCAGGGAAAGTATCTAGCAGGGAAAGTATCTAGCAGGAAAAGTATCTAGCAGGAAAAGTATCTAGCAGGAAAAGTATCTAGCAGGGAAAGTATCTAGCAGGAAAAGTATCTAGCAGGAAAGTATCTAGCAGGAAAAGTATCTAACAGGGTAAGTATCTAGCAGGGAAAGTATCTAGCAGGGAAAGTATCTAGCAGGGAAAGTATCTAGCAGGGAAAGTATCTAGCAGGGAAAGTATCATGCAGGGAAAGTATCTAGCAGGGAAAGTATCTAGCAGGGAAAGTATCTAGCAGGGAAGTATCTAGCAGTGAAAGTATCTAGCAGGGAAAGTATCTAGCAGTGAAAGTATCTAGCAGGGAAAGTATCTAGCAGTGAAAGTATCTAGCAGGGAAAGTATCTAGCAGGGAAAGTATCTAGCAGTGAAAGTATCTAGCAGTGAAAGTATCTAGCAGTGAAAGTATCTAGCAGGGAAAGTATCTAGCAGGGAAAGTATCTAGCAGTGAAAGTATCTAGCAGGGAAAGTATCTTGCAGTGAAAGTATCTAGCAGTGAAAGTATCTAGCAGTGAAATTATCTAGCAGTGAAAGTATCTAGCAGTGAAAGTATCTAGCAGTGAAAGTATCTAGCAGTGAAAGTATCTAGCAGGGAAGTATCTAGCAGTGAAAGTATCTAGCAGTGAAAGTATCTAGCAGTGAAAGTATCTAGCAGTGAAAGTATCTAGCAGTGAAAGTATCTAGCAGTGAAAGTATCTAGCAGGGAAAGTATCTTGCAGTGAAAGTATCTAGCAGTGAAAGTATCTAGCAGTGAAAGTATCTAGCAGGGAAAGTATCTTGCAGTGAAAGTATCTAGCAGTGAAAGTATCTAGCAGTGAAAGTATCTAGCAGTGAAAGTATCTAGCAGGGAAAGTATCTTGCAGTGAAAGTATCTAGCAGTGAAAGTATCTAGCAGTGAAAGTATCTAGCAGTGAAAGTATCTAGCAGTGAAAGTATCTAGCAGTGAAAGTATCTAGCAGTGAAAGTATCTAGCAGGGGCAGTATCTAGCAGGGAAAGTATCTAGCAGGAAAGTATCGAGCTGGGAAATTATCTAGCAGGGGAAGTATCTAGCAGGGGAAGTATCTAGCAGGGAAAGTATCTAGCAGGGGAAGTATCTAGGATGCTTTATATGTTCTGTCTAGCGTGGCATTATATCAGTGAACTTGGGTGAAGCTTTCCATCTGCGCGGATATCTATAGAGGCCTTACGAGGCAGTAGGGAAAGTATCTAGCATTTTTATGATTTCTGTCTTGCGTGGCAAGAATAGTAGTGACAATTCTATCAGTGAACTTGGGTGAACAGGAACCTGTCCAAGCCGAGAGCTCTCCATCTGTGCTGCTGCCTTGGCTATGTGTGACTCAGCTCACAGCTCATGTCAATGGGGGTTTGATATGTATACGTCAACAATTATATGTGCATAGTTGTGGGTCTTCCTAATACACACACATAATAAACATATTCAACATAACTTTAAACTTGTTTCTACGGCTATTGATAAAGGACAGCAAATCAGAAAAGCTTCGTACCCGATCGCGGAACCTTTTTCGGAGAACAAACTCGCAACAAATATCAAATGGCAGAGAATCTTAATTGTGACTCCTCTAATATCGTGTATGTAATCACGTGCAAAAAATGTCGCAAACAGTACGTCGGAGAAACTCAGAATTCTCTACGACAAAGAGCAGCCAACCATTTATCTAGCATAAGACTTAAACATGATGTACCCGTGGCACAACATTTCAATACTCAAGGTCATTCGGTCAAGGACCATTTTGAAATCATGCCTATTGAGAAAATCCCATTTCTCACTTCCGCTGCAGATACCAAGCACAAACGTTTGGAAAGGGAAAGTTTTTGGATTCAAACATTACAAACTATTTATCCTTTGGGTTTGAACTTGGACCCCGGAAGATGTCGTGAAAAAACTATAATACCATTTGTGTTTCAGTATAACAAAGCTAGCATCGCTATGGCCAAGATTATAGTAGAAGAATACAAACTACTTCAAAGTAAACTTGCTCGACCTCTGACCCAAAGGCCAGTCATTGCTTATAAAAAGAACAAGAGTTTGAAAGACATACTGGTCAGGGCTAAACTCCCCTGTCTGCCTTCTACCTAGGTTTTCTGGGAAAGGGTATGGGGGGGGGGGGGGGCATAATATATAGTCTGACGATATTCTTACTATAGCTTAAGATGCGTAAGCATTGTCAATGTAATACAAAGTGTTCCAGAAAATTCTACTGACTAAGGCCAAGCTCCTGTCAGTCGTCAACCTAATGAAATATCGTAGGTTTACTTTATTACAACAATTTATGATGATATACCTCTTTTTAACACATTTAGAAACTTGTCTCCGTGGTTATTTTAGACAAGAAGATTTTCCCTGTGCCCGTGTGTTTTAGTGTCCATAAACATAATAAACATAGCACATAATAAATGACCTTGACCCCCTCAGCCAACTAAAAGCAAAAATAGATTCTATATACTCTAGCAGTAGTAGTACTCTAATGTATACAAAAAATGTTGTACTTCATTTTGCAGATTAATGTATAACAAGAGTTTCGGGAAGCACAAAATACGCCCGGAAAGGCACAGTAACTGCAGCCATACCAAAACAAATCCTTCCATATTTATTTGAATTTAATTTTCAAAATTCAGAGGGAAGAGGTTGAAGCTTGGTAAATGATTGATTGATTGATTGTTTGGTGTTTTACGCTGCGCTCAAGATTATTTCACTTACATGTTTATGGCGGCGTTGCCAGTTTTATTATGTGAAGCTTGGTAAAAGGTGATGTTATGTCAACAAAATGAAATCTTGCCACTTAAACCATTAAAATCCATCTGTATCAAATTTAAAATGGGCTATTTGGATCAACACTTATTAACAAGATTTGTACACGGTACAAGTCATCAATTCTCGCTGCTGTTAAATCACGATGTTAAAAATTGTTTGTTATCAATAAAGGTTGCACTAAAATGTTTCAATTTTTTAGAAAAGCAGTTTATAATTTACTAATCATACTTAAACAAATGTAATTAATTGGCAATTTCGCAGCTCACACCAATTCAAGTAGATTTGACAATTTTTCTCATAATATTTTTTATCTACATTATTTGGCCATAGACATCTTGACAATATTCTAAATCTCCCCATATACCTACAGGTTATTACTTCTAATTTTATCATAGACCAAATGGATTTACAATAGATTTGGCTATGGGTCCATTGCTAATGTCACCCACTGTTTTATGGAGGCCATGTGGTGTACACAAAGCCATAAATCTCTCGAGAGAGACTGAGAGCTAACTGTAAGTTGACAAGGTAAATAGACCAAAGCTGGGATACTTATCTCTTGGTCTGTAGATAAAACTTTAATCCTTATATGTATTTTTCATTTGATTAAAACGTTATATATTGATTTAAGAATAGTTTTAATCAATTTAGAAACATTATTGCAATTTGAAAAAATCCTTTTTTGATGAGAATCGGAAAAGTAGAAGCCATTTTATAATTTAAAGGTTATTTTCATGAAAATGAAAGTAAGAATAAAAGGGAATGTACATAATCCAATAATTTGCAATAGTTGATATCATAAACAATTTTTTTACACACTGTCTGTTAATATGGTATGTAACATGAAAGATTTGAAAACATCGGATTATATTTGTTAAAGTTATGGAGAGAAAAAGTAAATATTACATAACCCAATATGGCTGCCATATTACGCAATGTATGATGTCAAAAATAGTTCGCGACACACCTTCCACCCATAAGGTATATACTCAGAAAAAATTGTGCAGATGGAATCAAAACATTGGAAGTTATGGAGCGGAAGGGAATATTACATAATCCAATATAACTCCCATATTATGTAACCAGTGATGTTAAAAATAGTTTGCGACACACCGTCTACCCATAAGGTACATACTTAGAAAAAATTGTGCAGATGGAATAAAAACTTTAGAAGTTATGGAGCGGAAGGGACAGCGGACGCCGGACAGCCGGACTTCCGGAGATGATACCATAATACAGCCCGCTTTTCAAGCCGGGCGTATAAAAAATGCAAGAAAACTTATGTTTTTCATAGGAACGAATGCCCCAACAAAAGCACAAAGAAGGGGGTGATAATTCACTGTGAATTCGAGAAAAAAAAGGAACTATAGATTGAATGTTGAAGAGACTGACTGACCCGGTGGTTTCATCTGTATCGGATGCTCAATCAGGTTGGTCATTCCTTCTATGTTAGAGTTATCTCCCTTGCTATCCCCTCCATTACCTACATTATCATACCTGAAAATGAAAGGAAAAATTTGATTGGTTGATTCAGGAAACTATTAAAACTCGGTTCACATGTGAAAAAAACATACAACGAAAAGGTAAATTAAGGAATTCCACAGATTATCAATTATAACACCAACACCTTTTGATGCAAAATAATTTAGGTGCTTTAAGCTGCCAAGATTACTTCACTTACATGATGACGTTGCCAGGTTTAGTGGGGGAGGAAACAGGGATCTTGGTCAGGAGAAAAGCCCTGACCTTGGCGAGTACCTGGCAACTCTTCCACAAAAAGGTTGATTCAGTGAAAATCCACTCTGAAATGTTTCAAGATTTCTTTGATCTGAGGGGGATTCAAACTAAGACCATATGGCGATTGAGTAAAAAATCCACTCGGAAAAGTTTTCTTTGGATTGAGGGGGATTCAAACTGCGACCCTTTGGTGAAAGGCTTGTATCACAGTGAGAGAATATCGCTTTACCAATTGATTGATTATTAATCGATTGGGAGTTAATGTCGAATTCAGCAACCAAGGTCATATGGCGACGAAAGTATCATCCAACCAATTAAGACTTAAAGGATATATGAACAAGATTTAAAGCTGGTTTGTGCTTGTTTATTGACTAAATATATATTTGAAAATTATCAGTTGAAACGAAGTTCCCTGGTAGTCAAAAAACGAACGGGGAGGAAATATGCATATTTTCCGTAACTGCTCGGAAAAATGACGTCATACACGACCTTCGATGTGTACAAACTGCCACGAAGACGTACTGAGACAACAGAAATCGTTTATTACGTCATCACTGTGAGGGTACGTACACAACGGAGGTCGTGTTTGACGTCATAAGTCTCTGAGATAATTAACTTTCGTAAGCATTGTAGATCGGTAAACGTAGCTTGAATTTTGTATGTGCTGCGACCGAAATTTAATTTTCTTTTTGGTCAGACTTTTAAAGTACATGTTCTACAACACACCTAACGCAAATTAGAGAATATTTCCAAAACCTGTTCATAAATCCTTTAACGCAATCACCCACAATCCAAGATAAAAACCAACAAGTTAACACTTACGTTTCTGCTTTTAAAATAAAATCATCCCACCACTCTACGACAGGAATATCTCCTTCTTTCTATAAAAAAAAACACAGTAAATAAAAAAAGGCTTCAACGTAAGCCAAATGTATTGTTCCCAAAGCAAAGATAGCAGGCAACTCTTTATTTTTACGATATAACTAACGCCCCAGGGCCCTGTTTCACAAAGCGGTAAGTTTTTAAGTAACTGTCATGACAACCAATACTGTAGAGATAAGTTGCCAGGAAAGTTACGCCAAAAAATACATCTACGCCATTTTGTGAAACAGGCTTCTGGACTTCGTTCTTGGATGAATAATGTCTCAAAAATGCAAATCGATATCGGTAACACAAATGAATTAACCTGATATTTTCAAGTTAAAAATTATCTATTTTCCCACATTCAAAGTTTGTTATAAATTTAATTTTATAAATCGCAAAACTTCATAAACATTTATTCTCAAACTAATTTCACTTCCAATTACGAGAGACTTACAATCTCCTTCTTGGGGGCGATGGTTGCTAGCTTAGCTGCTGAGGCAATTCCCGTCTTTTTAGCCGCCTGAGCAATTTCATTCTGTAAAATATCCAACTGAGCCTAGAAGAGAATAAAAAATGGTTGTCAGAAACTTTGACTATCGTGAGATTCATGTCATAGGTCACACTCAGGATTATTTTTACATAAGGCACAATCTTTTGAATAGAAAGGGAAAGATGTTCTTTTAAATATTTTGAGCTATGTAGGCTGAAAGACAAAATTTAATAATTTCCAGGCACCCAAATGTCATTGTTTGATTTATTTCACTTATATGGATCTTTGGCCAGAGGAAACTCCCGACCTTTGAAAAGTTAAACTCTTCCACATACGCCGATCAAGTAAAAAAAAAAAACACTTCCAAATTCTAAAATTTTCATTTGGTCTGAGTGGGATTCAAACAAGCCACATATCGATGAAAGGTGTGTGTCAGCCTGAGGGAGCCAGTGAGGCCCCCGGCCTAAATATGTACACGTTTTTTCTAACAATTTTAACACAAAAAAGCCTTGCAAGATTTCAAATTTGTGATGTTTGAGCTGGCTTGATTTTACTTTGTAAATGAATTATCTTTATCCTTAATTCAGACTCTCCTTTTATTAATAAATTGAATTAAAAAAAATATTGCATGATTTAAACAAAACAATTCTGTAACCATACCTTTGTTCTTAACCTGGAAGCTACTTGTTGGAATTTCCCAATCTCGTGAAATTTAAAGCCTCTCTTCTGTCTTTGTGTGGCCTTCAAACTAAAAGATCACGTAGAGTTATAATGAAATGTTAATTTATCACAAACAGATTGCTTGCTTGGTGTTTTACGCTGCACTACGCTGTAATGTTATCTTCCTTAAATGGTGGGGTTGCCAGGTTTAGTGGGGGCTAATTGCCCAGAGGAAACCACTGACCTTCAGCGAGTCAACTTTTCCACATACGGCGACCATATGAAAAATTCACTCAGAATTTTTTACAAAATTTTTATTTTGGAGTGTGATTTGAACCCATGCCGCATCGATGGAAGGTCTGTGTGAGACTAAGGGACGATCACTCTAACCCACTGGACCGCCGAGGCCCCTTTATCTAATCAGAAGTTCACGGTTTGTGAACGGCCCAGTTTTACGTCATTTTCATTTTATGTCAGCCATTAAAAAAACAATTCTAAACTTTTTCAAAACAAGAATTTTCTGACCTTTCAAGGGCATTGCCTTTTAAATTAAAAAAAAATTCAAAGAATTTGTTCAAATTTCACAAAAATTGGCTAGAAATAAGTTTTTGTTGAATTAGACCCTACCTTACTCTGGGATCAAAAAACTGAGATTCCGTTATTTCTTCTGGAGCCTTTTCAATCAACCCCTTAAACTGCTCTCTTCTCTTTGCCCGAATGTTCGCCTGGAAAATGGAATGATTGATTGATTGATTGTCTATCATTATTAAGAGCTGCATGATGTTTCATTATCTCTGACAACATTTTAGGGGAATACCCACTGCCTATATCTTATATAAGACTGACATGAAGAGCAACAGTAAAAACAGGTAAAATGTCAATATATAAACTATGTTTTGTCCTTGTACATGTATCTCTACTCCTGATGATGGTTTGATCTAATAAACAGAAATATTGAGTTAACATGAAGTCTTTGTCATTCCTCGGAGTGCTTACATTGCTCTATTACGTTAGAATTCGACTACTGACATGAAGTCTACTGATTTCAGTCAGAGAAACTTCAAACTTAAGTCATCAAACAGGGCTCGTTTTGGCGCCCTGCGAATGGCGAAAAGCAGGCGAAAATTCGCCGGCTGCAGGGCAATGTTAAAATCACCTGCTAAAAAAATTCAGAAACCTAAAAATAGCAGGCCAAATCTGATTGACGGTAGAAAGCATATACATTGAGTCTAAGGTACACGTAGTTAGTCTAACTCTTAGGAGTCGAAAAAATAAGTAAATTACGGTTGATATCGAACGAATCTGAAAATGAAAATGCAAATTGCGTTACCATACCGTCTTTGTCAAAATTGCGTCAAGTTAAACTTTCAATTCTTCAATTAGAATTTCTTGTTTTAATCAAGAGGCTTAGGTTCGCATTTTGTAAAGTTAGTTTGGCGTTTTCCATCTTCTTAATATTGAATTTAGCCTAGAATAACCGGCCTTTGTTACTTTTCGGCAGTGATGACACGTGACGATAATTGGACCCTCAATAATACGTCTTCGCTGACAGTAGAGAAAGGCACATTTCGGCTGTTGCGGAACAGACGGTGGATAAACGAACGTTAAAACGAATTGAAAATAAAAATAAAAAACAAAGAATTTAGTTCGCCACCTATTAGTGACGAGTGGAACTCTACCCTTTTCACTTAATTTATTTTCCAATTATTAAAAAAAAAAAAATCTTAAATTTTGGATATTTTTTTTTTTCAATATTTATTTTTTTAATTTATAATTATTATTTTGTTCTCAAACTACATGAAGGTGAAACTTGATCATAATTCAATTTTTCCAAAGACTTTAACGAGTTATCCAAGGGGAGGGGTAGGGGGTATTCTTGACAGACAAAGTTTCCTCTTTTTTCAGGCCTGCTCTCACACCCCTGAAAAATAACATATACATTGACTCGAAGGTAGTTAGTCTTAGGAGTCCGAAAAATAATTAAATTACGGTTGGTATCTAACGAATCTGAAGAAAAGGGCGAATTGCGTTATCGGTTAGGGAAAGTAGCCGAAAACTTATATATTATTAATAGCTATATCTGTTTTCAGCTACTTTCCCTAACCTGATTAAGCCAAAGAAACAACATTTGATGGATGTTGGAATTTAAATCGAAGGAAATGTAGATTAATTTTTATTTTCTAAATTTTCTTTAATTTAGTGCCGGTCAAAAATTAAGACAGCATGTCAAACTGAAAATGGCCTGCTATTTTCTGATTTAGGGAAAAAAATGCAGGCCATCAGATATTTTCTAAAATGAGCCCTGTCAAACATGATTTTCCTTGAGTACCCATCGTAATTGCTGAAAACCCTACCTTCAATGTGGGAGTATGATGTTGAAGTTGTATGGCTTGACCTGTTGTCACATCAATAGCTCGCCCTTGTTCATCCAAAATAAGAGGAGAGGGTCTGAAATAAATTTAAATTTACAAAATTAAAACAAAAAAAATTATATTCTAAGTTTGGTGTCTTGAAATATCTGAAATTTAAGAGTTGGGCAGAAAATTAAATGGTATTATATGATTTTTTTTTTCTTCAAGATTATCCCTGAGTATAGACAGCATATTCATGAGTATTAAAGAGTATGAGTATAGGGAAGTCTGATCACTTACTTTGTTTGGTCCGATTGGGGAATGATTTTTCTGAAATAAAATAATGAGAAGTTTGACATTTACTGTATCTTACTTTTGATTGATTGATTGATTGGTGTTTTACGCCGTGCTCAGGATTATTTCGCTTATATGGCGGCTCTGCCAGTTTTATTGTGGGAGGAAACCGGGCTCTATGCCCGAAGGAAACCCACAAAATTCCGGTGGTAACTGGCAACCATCCCACATAGGGCGTTCAAGTGGAAACCGAGTGGGACTGAGTGGGATTCGAACCCGTGACCCTTCGGTGTTTACATCACCATCAAAGTTTACCTTTCTGCAGGGGCCACATGTCCCGTCCAAACGTTCAATATTGCTAGACAAGCTCCGCAAAATAGCTCTGTGACGTCATGATATTTGTAACGTCACGAAACCATTATTAACGGTTTGTCTAACCTTTTGGAATGTTGTGTCACAAAGCCAACATTAACAGTTCGTCTAACCTTTTTGGTCTGAACACGTTGCGTTGGCGGAGAGGTTAATTCACCAAACTAATCAGCAATTTGAGGAAGATTAAGATTTTTTGATTTACTCAACATTACAGTGAGGGAAGGGGGGGGGGGAGATGAAACCAGGCTCTTTGCCAGAAGGATACTGCAGACAAGTACATGGTGAATCTTGCACATACGGCAAAAAAGAGAAAAATTCACTTCTTTTTCATTTTTTTCTTAGACTGAATGGGATTGGAACCTGCAACCCATTGATGGAGTGAGTGAGTGATTGGGGTTTTACGTCCTGCCCCATTGATGGAAGGCTTGTGTCAAATTGAGAGACTTTCTCTTTGCTAACTGAGTTGTCGAGGCCAAACTCTATAAAGAAGATAGATTGATGTTTTTCGCCGCACTAAAGATTATTCACTTGTATGGCCGAGTTGTCAGGCTTAGTGGGGGAGGAAACTGGGAGGAAAACCTCAAGCTTTGGCCAGTACATGACAACTCTTCCATATACAGTGAAAATCAATCTTTATTTGGTCTGAGTGTTATTCGATCCAGCACCACATATGATAAAGGCCTGAGGAACTATCATTCTAACGAAGGCCCCTTAATGAGGAAGAGAAACATACTATGATGTTGTAAGCTTAGCGTTTTTAATTACCTATAAGCAAGTGCAGCTGTTTCTTTGCTTAATATTAATAACTATCGCCAAAGTAACAGACATTTTTACACAAATTAAACCCCCTATCCAGTGGACTGTGGTAGCTGGGAAAGTTACCCATGGCCATCTGGAACCCTTGTCTTTGTATAAACAACAGTAGAATAGGACGTATTTTAACGATATTCGTTCCGGGCAAGTGCCTTTAAGGCCAAAGGTTTTATCGGGGGAGGAAACCGACAGTAGATGTAATTTCAATTGTAACTCACATTGCCTGTTGTGCTGGGAGGGAAAACCCGCTGGTATTAAGGGCCCCAAACTGGGCTTGGAGCTGTTTCTTTGATTGATATTAATAACGACCGTAATTTTAATTAAAACTTACATTGCCTGTTGTGCTGGGAGTGAAAACCCGCTGGTGTTAAGGGCCCCAAACTGGGCCTGGATGCGGGACTGAAGTTCCGCTGCTCTCTTAGCTTTTTCAACAGCATCCGTCATCAGTGCCTCCGTCTGACTTCTAGGCGGGATTACAGATTTGTCCACTGTCGGCAGTTTGGGCACGATCGGCGCGCCAAGCTGAACTTTACGGTCGTAAATCATTTTCTGAGCTGCAACCATCATTTCTTTAATCTGTAGTCATAAAAATTAAATCAGAATTTTGTTAAATGTTTATATACGTATCACACCAAACACCAAAATAAAAGAGTAAAGATGTGAATTTTCAAATTAAGCATCCAAGATACTATAACAGAACGTCAGAAGATCGCTCCAAGCAGAGGACTGATTGATTGATACCTGTATGTCAGAGTTAGACCAGTAATCCTTTGCCCTGGGATAATTTTGCGAAGCTCTGAGTCGGATCCAACTCACAGACTCTGTAAATCTACCTACTGAACCATTGAGGTCCTCGTTTTTTTTATCAGCGTACCTTATCAGCAGTAAGCTGGGTAGGGCTGGAATTCAAGATACTATAACAGAACGTTCAAGCAGAGGACTGATTGATGTTTTACATCACACTCAGAGGTGATATGTGAGAGTTAGACCAATAATCTCTTGCCCTGTGATAATTTTGCTAAGCTCTCAGTCGGATCCCACCCACAGACTCCTACTGAGCCTTGGAGGTCCTCACCATAGGTGGGGGGTTTTTATCAGCGTACCTTATCAGCAGTAAGCTGGGTAGGGCTGGAATCCAAGATACTAGAACAGAACGTTCAAGCAGAGGACCGATTGATGTTTTACATCACACTCAGAGGTGATATGTGAGAGTTAGACCAATAATCTCTTGCTCTGGGATAATTTTGAGAAGATCTCAGTGGGCTCCCACCAACAGACTACTGAGCCTTGGAGGTCCTCGTTAGGAGATGTTTTTTTTTATCAGCGTACCTTATCAGCAGTAAGCTGGCCAGGACTGGAATTTGGCGGGCCAGGAACTGCTGTCTCAGCGTCATGAAATCGTCTCTTTTTTTGAACCTCGCCATTATCTACTGACTCTTCCTAAAACACAGAAAATAATTTGATCTTTAATTGGGACTAATTTGGGAAAACTTACAAAGTTACGGCCTAATGTTTTAAGTCAGGTGATCTATCTAACGGAAGAGTATAATTTGACATACTTAATCTGAAAATAGAGAATGATGATCGGTTAAGAGGGACACAAAGCTTGTCAATAAATTTTAGAGTGTAAACCACAGACACAAATGCCTGAAATGAGGGTAATCCAATGCTTAATTTAACCAAAATTGATAGCTGTTGTTGCAACCAGGCTGCGATTCTTCGTTTGTTTTTCACACCTGTGTATAAATTCTAAACCTAACTGGACATGTTTTATATATGTTTACTTTTAGTGGTTTTAGTTATAGTAAGCTTGTGTAACTTGGTTTTCTTAACAAATGTCAAACAGGCTACAGTGGCCAGTGGGCCTTTAATTAACATTTTAAAATTATGGGGATAAGGAAACAAGTATTCACCTTTCTCTTTTTACTTCTTGATGGTTTGGTGGCAGCCTTATATTCATCCAAGACACCAAAGAGTTTGTCTGCAAATTTTGATGCCTGTGTGTCGTCAAGAATGGTGGCTAGTTTGTCTGAAATGGACAAGATAATGTATATATGGCCTATACGTTTCTTGCAGGGTTTCTTGATCTTCTGTTGAAACGTAGACCTTTCATTGGAGGGGAACTAAGATTGATCGGATGAAGACTGTGAGGGGGTTGTGCAGATGTCAGTCTGGCAACATTGAGCCTTAGAATGAAAAACCCACTCGGAAATTCTAAATTTTTACTTTTAACCGAATAGGACTCAGACCCACACAGACCTTTCATCGATGCAGCGTGGGCTCGAATCCTACTCAGACCAAATAAAAATTGAAAAAAAATCAGAGTGGATTTTTCACTCGGTCACCATATGTGGAAGAGTTGCCAGGTACTTGCCGAAGGTTGGGGTTTCCTCCGGGCAATGAGCCCAGATTCCTTCTCCACTAAACTTGGAAACGCAAATTTTTGTGAAACTGCCCTCTGAAAACCTTTCTGGAAACTTACCCACGGTTTGTCGTTTGTCGTATCCGCTGTCTACACAGTTTAAAGAAGCTGTCACTAAGGTCGGTTCACTAAATCCCAAGAATTTCTGAACCGTCATGTCCAACAAGGGACGTAAATCATCCAGCTCCTTCCGGGACAAAGCCATTTTGCTGTCAAAGAGATAAAAAAAAATTTATAAAATAAAATCTAGCGAAATGAAGAACAAAATAATAGCATAACAATAAGCTTGGTGGTGATTGTAGCCAAGCATCATCTGTTGAACTGTCTTAGCACTATAGGGACTGTAGAACTTAATTGCTTTCGGAATCCGATCCCCAAAAGCTGCAATAATCAATACAATAAAGGACTTAAAAAAATGCCAGCTTACCTTTCATGACTTCATATTCATTAACTTAATATTCTGAAGTCATTGGCCATTCTTTATGTACTAGTATTTTATACATATCTAACGCTGGTGGAAGGATTTTGCCATATGTTTTTAGATAAATAGCTAAACAACTTAATGTCAAAGATCAACCAGGCGCTGAGCCGGCATTTCAAGAACAGTTCTGTATGCCTGCACAATAACAGTTCTGACAGTTCAAATCAGTCCATAAAATTTCGGTATCAGTCAGAAACATTGGATCTCAATTGGTTCTGTATATTGAAATGCTGGGAACCAATCGGTACCGCCTCTTGTTTCGTTATGCATCATACCATACAGCAGACCCCTAGCTAGGATTTGGGAGGGGCAGGGTGCTGTCCAAAAAAAAAGGGCACTTTAAGAGAAAAAGGGGCACCTGATCGTCGATTACTTCATTTGGTCTGAGCGTCTCACTGAACGTCTTAATTTATATGGTAGTGAAATTGCAAAACTGATAGCCACTTACATGCAGATTGATTCTTATTCAATTTTACTTTTAGGAAAGAAAAAAAAAATACGTTGGTAGTTTTTTCATTAGGTTCAATGTTTTGGTCTAACTATGATACCTTAAACTTCTTAAGCCATTTCTGCTGGGATAATAACAAGAGTAGGGAATGGCAATAGGAAAATTGTGTAATCCACTTTATGAAATTAAAAATGCACTGCAGGGAAAGTCCATTTTTTAAATCTATTTAATTTTTATAGGCATAATTCTAGTAGGGTATTTTTTGCAATGTATCATTAATGCTAAGTTGCCTTGGGGTGTTTTTATCAGAAAACACTCTTAACAAATTATTAGTACAAATTAAAGTTTTAAATGAAGTTTGACACTGCGAATGTGACATTGACTGGCTGTAGACAGTGTTTGCTGAACTTGGCGGTGTAACAATCCAATAAAAAAAATCCAAAACTAATTGCTATGAAACTGTCAAATTTCTTTCAAAATGTCCCAAACTATCCTCTATTTCTAGTATTTTGTTCAATTTCTAATGTGTTTGTGTGTCTCTTTTTCGTTTGCCTTAAACTCCAACTGTAACACGATTTCATTTGATAAAGAGGATCGTGTTGTTGTTGTTGTTGTACAATCGATTCAACTGAATACCTTTGGCAATGGCAGCTTTCTGTGTCCAGGCAGGGGGCTAAATTCTATTATTAACTTCTTTTATTTGAGTGAATTCTATCCACCATTTGAAGACTGTGCAGTGCTTGATGTTAGGCACTTTCCCCTGGTAAATTATTACGGTGAACGAGGTCACTATTTTCAGACATGTTGAAGTGATGCAATACCCGCCACAACAAGTGGCCCATGGGAATGAGGTTGACTCTCCGTAGCATATGTCTGTTTTTCTCTAAGGTTTCATAACACGTATGTCTGCAAGGAGAGCATCAATGACTGATGCATTGTGGGAAGCTGAATTTCCGGAATAATTGACCTGAATGGAAGTGTGTAATGTGTTGGTGTTGTACACGTTTTTGACAGCAGTTAAATAAATTTTGGTCAGGGAAGGACTGATGTGGAGACGGTGGGTAGTCATACTTGGTCTTTGGGGCACAAAGGGCGCAATGAAAGGGCACAGGGGCGGGAGAAATAAGGGGCAGGGCGCTGCGCCCCTCTAAAAACGCCTAGCGAGGGGTCTGTACAGATACATAATGATCAGGGATTCATACACGTCCAATTTACTTACCGATATTCGGTTCGTAAAATTGAGTTTAAAACTGAATTTGGTGTTGAAAAACTCAATATTTTCAGTTTAAAATTTCCCTTTGAAAACTAAAATTACCAAACTCAATTTGGGCGTGAAAAACTGAATATTGTTTGATTAATATCCACTGTTTATGATGAAAAAATCTAAGTTCAAGGGAAAAGTTTATTTAGAAACCGCTGTCAAACGACCGTGGCCGTCATTCTCTTGTTGTTGTTGTTGTTGCCTCGTTTTCAGTGTCTCCACAACATGGCTTATTTTGCACTTTGGAAGTCTTTTTAATTACCTAAACATTTCTAAAAGAAGCTGGTTTTGATGTATTGAGAAATTTTGGGGAGTATTACCCACAATAATCGTTATAATTCGCGACTTGTTATATTTATTCAGCTGTTTTTGGTCGTATAGAAAATAAAAGGGGAGACAACTAGTGTCTTAAAACATGAAATAAGTTAGTTACCTCACCTGAACCATAGTTCTCAAATAGTTCTAACTAAATATTTGTGTATTTTTTTATTGTTGCACATGAAGAAGAGATTAGGGATAACTTTGATCTAGGTTTGACATTACATATATATTATTATCATTAGTTTTTTGTCATACCTGATTTTTTTCTTGGAATTCATACTTTCATGAAAAAAGGAACATTAAATTGGAACTGGTTTGTAACATAGATTTTAACTCAATTTTAACCCTAAAATGGTCGGTAAATTTTAAAAAAACTGAATTTTGCCTTCTAAAAAACTGAATTTTTCAATTTCGGTTTGTAAATTTTGGACTTCTATGAATCCCTGAATGATGGTTAACCGATTTTCGTTTCCGTAGTTTTAGAACAACAGGCTACCAAAAAGCGATAGATATTGTAAAATCCTATGGTTTGCAAGTGGGTTTTGAAGGCTGACAGTGAGTATTTGTCTCACACGATAGATATTTTACTCATTTTTATATGTACCATTATTGCATTTTATAAGTTTAACGTAGAGCTCAGCCCTTCCAGCCAAATGAAATGTGACATGCCAAAGTTTGGCGGATCGTGTAATTTTTAAGGTGGTCTCTTCCAGTTCTTGAAAACTATGGCACAAGATTTGGACTCTTTATTACTCATTAATCAAAGTAAATCGTACAGATAGACAAAAAGCGATTACTGAAGTCTATGCTATATCATATATGCTGTTGCACTGTGTTGTTGTTGTTGCGCAGAAGACTAAGTTTGGCTGTAAGAGATTTCCATAATTTAGTCGGTATACATTGAGGATAGACCGTTCCTGGATGGATAATGTTAAGGAAATCTATTCAAAAGAACACCAAATCATTTATTCTCTCTGTTTTTACTTACTTTAGACCTTTTGATGATATTTAAAACATTGCAAAATCGCGTTGATAACGTGTTGATGGCGGCTGCTAGCTGAAAATGAAACAAGGGTTTTGATTGGCTCATTGTCATGTTTAAGCTAATGAAAGGCCCTGTTAGAAAAATCGAAGGGAGACAACTTTTACATTCGAAATCTCAACTTCCGTTTACAAAATATTGAAATAACACGTGTGATTCGAACTGAAGTTTTCTTCGGAGATTTAGTAAGATGCAGCACGATGATGTTATTTGGAGCATCATCAATGGCACATTTTGTTCTTTTAAAGTTAGAACCAAAAGTCAAAAATTCTGCAGGTAGAGTGCTTATGACATAATTCAATCCGACATGAGCAAATGAAGTGGCTAACTGGTCTGTTGTACCTAAATTTTACTGTGTTGTTGCTGTTGTTATTTTTTGACATTTTGATTTTACTAGTCCGAAATATCTGCGATGATGATGTAAGACATTTTCTGACAGATAGGCCATCATCATCGTCAGAACGCATTTGATCAATTTACTGGGAATTTCTTGCCACCCTTCGAGGTGGCAAGACCACCTCTCGTTTCTCATAAAAAATATCAAGATTCTCTTCATAACTTTTAAAAAATAAAATTGCTAACCCATACTTATGATTTCCCTTTCTCCTCGCACCAATCTTAAGTCTGTACGTCGACACAAGCCATAGATCTTCTCGGTTAAATTTCAAACTGTACCAAACCTTTCCGAAATCAGCCATTTGCACGATCTCTCATTGGTACGCCATATGGCGAAAATGGCGAAATGCTTTTTGACAGTTTGTGTCAGCGACTTTGGCGGCTTCAGCGCAGAAAAATATTGAAGCTTAGAAAGAAATAAGAGTGTGAATGGAAAGCTTGAGAGCTGCTCTGTCAATGTTGAACTGTAAAACTTCGTAAGAATTGGAAGACTGAGAACTTATATCGTTTTTGACAGGTGCCTATCCGTCGTTCTGTGACAAAACTGTCCGTCTATTCAAGGATAGTCTGTCGATTCACGGATATCCGGCGATTTACATATTTCCCCAAACTGTGGGTTAGCCTTTGGTTTGCCAACTGACCCGATTCTGTTACTTGCTACTGCTAGTGCTATTCTTTACCCTTCCAAAGAGTACAATTATGTAGGTTGATATCAGGTTGTGGGAAAGTTGCCAATCCATTGTAGGGTAAATAGCCCCCAAATGGCAGAGAATAGACCCCGTCAATCAGTGGGTAACGTTTGGAAAAAAAATTAAAATTTCCTCTCTATCTACGGTACCCTCTCTTGTGTTTTCGTCAAACTATCAAGTTCTACGACAACAATAGTGCGTGTTCCAAGCTTTGTTGCGAATGTAGTTCTACCTTCAAAGTCAACTCCCTGTGTACTCGCTCTGAAGAGGTGAAATTTGTTTTTTGAAAGTGTTAAACAAATTGTTCCATTTTAAGCACCGGTTTAAAATAAACCGAAATATCTAATCACATGCAGCGCACGCTCTGTCTTTTTCAAAACTGACCCCGAGGCGTACAGGATGTCCTAATGAGGCTGAAATTGTTGAACTAGTAGCAACCAACTCTAACAATTAACTTCTGATTGAACTCAGACCTTTGCATGTTAGGTAGAGGTCGCTTCCTGTTTTTCCACCAATTTGGCCTCATTTGGACATGGATTTACGCCTCGTGGCTATTTTTGGAAACCACAGAGCTTGCACTACACGCGCAATTCGTTCATAACACTTTAAAGAAAAGACATTTCAACCACTTCAGCGTACGGTATGTATTATAAAATAAACCAAATATATACCCATTTGTTTTCCACGTGTAGAACTCACTCTGTGGCAGGGCATAATCCACCATTTTTGGGAAGGGACCCATGGCTGGTCCATTGGGAAAATTACATGTCGGTGCAAAATAGATTTGGGAAAAAGAAGTTACATCATATAAACTATATCTTGTTCTTTTCTGCCTGGTTCATCGGATATCCTCATACCATTTAAATTAATTGGTGGAAAAAAACAACACTTTGTTTTGCAATAAATCAACCAAAATGTTTTATTTAAGACTGTGTACATGCCCGAAACTATCAACACTGAGAGCCAGTAGTTGGGACAGCTGTAAGGTGGACAATTGATATAATTGCCTAAATTATTCTTACAATAAGCCTTGGTGGGTTCACACTTGGGGACATAGTACTTTCCATTATGAATTGACATTGCCAATGAGTCTGAAAACAATAAAAATATAATTATAAGTGACTTAGTCTAGGTACATTCTATCATTCAGCACCAGTTGGAAGTTTTCTCTTCAATAATTCCTTTAATACTTCTGATAAATTCATAATTAAAAAATAAACCCTTATCTATTGTCTTACCATTTTCTTTTAAACTAGAGAGTTTCTGCAAAAATCAGGTATTTAGTTGTTGAATGGTCATCGTTAGAAATAGGAATTTTAAATAGCAAAACTTCCAATAAAAGTTAATATTATTAAATTCCTGTACATTTTGCACAGCCACGTCATAGTCACACAAAGGTACATGTACATGACTTGAAATGAATTAGATCTATTTAAATATTTAGCAATAATATGACCAAAAATAAACATAGAAAAAATTGCTATGTCCTACAAACGAAGTTAAATAATTTAGGCAGATTAATCAAACTGAACAAAAAAAAATTATTGAAATAAAAATATCAGTTAATCAATTCACGTGTTACATAGAATTCCGTCAAATTACCTCCTTTTATAAAACAATATGACCTGCGATCACGCTTTGACTTTTGGCAACACAAACTGCGACAGCTATAACAATAACATACTTCAACGACAACGTCCGGGAAAAAAAACGTTTACAAGCTTTGTTATTCTTTATTTTTGAGCTAATTATCTTCCACTGCCGCTTGGAATAAGTTTTTCAACGGCTACATTAAAAACAAACAGAATACTTACGTGAGTGGGCTTGAAATCAACCGGAAAAATTACTTCTCCAGCATGAGCAGGATACAGGAAGTCACAAGGTCCACCATTTTCGCGCGGAATACAAGGTCAACGATTGGATGAAAACAAAAACAACCGCCAATGAAAATAGCGCTCTTTCCGACTTCAACTACTCACTTCCTGTTCGCGAACACGGGTGACAGTTATTCCCTTGAATTTACAATAGTCAATATATTTTCCTGCGGTGATTCAAGTTGTATCTGAATAGCGATTGACTATTTTTACGGCAAATAAATTGGGAACTTGCAGGCTTTTGGGAAATTCGTTTACCAGTTTTGGGAAAAAGGTCTTTGGGAATGGGGCCGAATATCGGCCCCTACAACATAGGTGGATTATGCCCTGCTGTGGTTCACAGAATTTTCCACATAATTGATGTTATAACTATGTTTTTTAGAAATGAATACAGTTTGACAGGGCTGTGTAATAGGTCCTCGTGTCCATTAGCAAACAGCCAATATGCTACTGTCAGAGAAGAAAAGGGAATTTGTTACCTTTACATGAAGACCGTGGAGCGAGCGGCATTTCCTCGGAAAATGTGGGAGAAAGTTAAACTCTCTAGAAACTATGAAAAGGCCCTGCAGCAAATTGACGAACACTTGATCTACTGGCAA
Source organism: Lepidochitona cinerea (assembly GCA_963971465.1). Lineage (NCBI taxonomy): Eukaryota > Metazoa > Mollusca > Polyplacophora > Chitonida > Tonicellidae > Lepidochitona > Lepidochitona cinerea. The sequence continues at coordinate 14,723,430 of OZ020559.1, forward strand.
AGATTTATAAAGTAAGAAATGGTGGTTTTGTTATTACTTTTAGATGTAGATTCTTGGCTGAGGGGTTTTCTCTAACATTTTACATATGATCCTCCTGGGGTTATCCATCTGCCCTGGGGGCCGTTTCACGAAGCCGTCGCAAAGTGCGAACCATCGCAGTTGCCATGACGGCGTTTCTCTTCACTATGGTATCCAGTGGCAACTAGGCTTTATTGTGATACTACTGTTTTGTGAAACAAGCCCCTGGTATGGGGAGTATTGAACGAAAACCACTTTGGAGAGAATGTTGTCAACATGGGAACTGGGGCCGGTTGTTCAAAAGAAAATTAGCCTAACTGCAGGTTAAATGACGTGATTTAACAAAGAAATTCCTTTGTGACATGACATCTAAAATTGTAACCTGCTGTTCAGCTATTTTTCTTTTCAACAACTGGCCCCAGGAGGTTTACTTATTCAATAGGTGATTTGCCAATTGCTTGAACATGACGAAATTTAGAGTCGTCACAATGACGGTCCTATGTGGTAGACCAGACATATCATTTTAACTCAAAATTTTCAGCATATTTTAGGAAAGAAACGTGATTTTGTGACAGTATATTTCTGAAATAATCAAGTAATGTGAAAAAATCTTGAAAGGAACGGGAGCTCAACTGAATATAGATAAAGTCTAATTGGAAGCTGGGCTTGTCCGGTCTAAGATTGGTAGCACGATGTCATGTCATTGTTGCCAGTAAAAACTGGTAAATGGTCTATTAAATTTACCTCTTTGAAGCAATTTTTCTTAAAGAGGGTGTCCAGATTAAAACATTTCTTTCCTTCCCCACATTAAAAATGATTGAAACAGCCTATTAAAAATGGTCTTGTTTCAAAACTGCCCCCACTTGGACAGCCAGACACATAAATGGCTAATCCTGTACATGGGCGAGGGAGGACAATTTAGAATTTTGACACCCTTTTCAAGAAAATTTTCTTTACTGCCTCACATTAAAAATGATTAAAACAGCCTCTTCAAAATGGTTGAGCCAATTAGGGGAGAGGTAGGTCAATTTAGAATTTTGACACCCTTTCCAAGAAAATTTTCTTTTAGAAGGCCAATTTTGACACCCAAAAAGGACTATGAAGTGCCTCGCTGCCCCCTTTGGATACTACATTAAAAAAAAAACCCTTCAGCAATGGTCAGATTCTTCCTCAGTTAGAAATAAAGTCTAAAGACATTATTTTAATTTAATTTTAGTGAGATTCAGTTAAATTGAACATAGACATCCGTATGGCTGCCAGAGACAAACACTCCAAACAGAAAATGTGAGGTTCCCTGTAAAGTGCCCCCTCTAAAAACCATCCTCAAAAAAGCAACAAAAAAAAGAAACTCAAGCAATACTAAAAATGAAATTTGGAAATTGATTCTGCATTTATTATGAATATCTCTCATGAAATGTTTCGGTTTTGTTTTGTAGGCACAAATGTAAACAAAGGTTCACCAAAATTACTCAGTACTTGATCCGTATGAGGAAACTCACACTACGACGGAAAAGAAAACTTGTTCCGTTAAGTCGTAAAGTTGAACGCCGAGAGAGTAGGAGGGAAGAAAAGGCTTTGGTCGCGGCTCGTTTAGACACCGCTATCGAGAAGGAGTTGCTGGAGAGATTAAAGGAAGGGACTTACGGAGATATTTACAATTTCCCTGCTACAGCGTTCGATAAAGTTTTGGATGAGGAGGAAGAAGTTTCCAGCGAAGAGGAAACTGAAAAGGAACAGGAAGTAGGGGGAGCTGCGATGGCCGAGGCGGAATCGGAATCCGACTCGGAGAGTGATTCCGGGGATGTTGAATATGTCGCCGAGGATGAATTTGAAGAAAGTGACGTTTCAGATTTGGAAGATATGGACAAGATTTCTGGTCGCCATGACAACGACGACTCAGACAGTTCATCCGAGGATGAAGCAGACTCAGCTAAATTGAAACGGTTGAAATCTAAACGCCCTCGGGTGGAAATTGAATATGAAACTGAAACTGATCGCCCCTCAACATCGAAACAAAAAGTGTCCTCGTTATGAGGAGTATGTTAAATTGTACAATTACTTGAGAAGGGGTCCTAGAGTGATAAAAGTGATTTTTGTGCTGCTAGGATTATTTTATGCTTTTTGATTTGAAAGCCTTAATTATTAGGGAAATAATTATGTATTTCTGATAAATAATAACACTTCCCAATTGTCGACCTATGTGGGATGGTTGCCAGTTACCACCGAAAGGTCGGGGGTTTCCTCCAGGCATAGAGCCCGGTTTCTTCCCACAATAATACTGCCAACGCCGCCATATAAGTGAAATAATCTTGAGCGCGGCGTAAAGCACCAATCAATCAATTAACTGTCCAGCCAGGGTGTTTCCTCGGAAAAAAGAGCCTGGTTTTCTCCTCCACTAAGCATGGCAACGCTGGCCCGTCATTAATGAAATGATCTTGAGTGTGGCGTAAAACATCAATCAATCAATCAATCAAATTGTCTGACATATGCAGAAGGACTTGTCAGTTTAGCTTATTGGAGTCTCCAGCTAAAACTTATCCAACAGTTACTATGCTACATACAGATTCTAACCTTTGGTAATTTTCTGAAATTTTCCTTCTCCCACTAAATCTGGCAATGCTGCAATCTAAGTAACATAAAGTTGAGTGCAGCATAAAAATATATTATTTAAAAAGTGAAAACTGAAAATTGTGTGGGTTTATTATTGGTTTTTTCTCTAGTATAAGGGAGACAACCAGCCTTATTAGTAGATATCATGGATTATCCCCCTTGAACTGGGATTCTGAAATAGAGCACTCCTATTAAAGAGAGTAGATTGACAAGAGTGGTCACTTCGTCCGCGCCATGTTGAATTTGAACTGACCCGATTCGATTATTAGGAACCTCCTTTCTGTATGGGGCGTCCTAATCGAATCGTATACAGTCGGAACACCCTTCCGCTAGGGGGCCAGAAGAACATGCCGGCAATGCTGATTGGACGATGTGACCACTCTTGTCAATCTACTCTCTTTGCTCCTATTACGCCATGAAAGTTAAGAAGTTAATCACTTCAAGTAAAGTAGATGATAATGTGACGTCTGAATGGACAGTTCAATCGCTACTTCGGCCAAATAAAGAAATTGTAAAAACTTCCCAATCATGGTTTTATTTCATCTGTAGGGATAATTGCTAGGCTGATTTAGGGTTTCGTAAAACGTATTTGTTATTCTGCTGGTCTGAGTTCTATGCAAGGGTTCATCCAGAGGGGTGTCCACGTGTGGTCCAAATTTATCTCATTTGGACATCCAATAATCCAGCTATTTAAAATTTGGCCCTCAGGTTGGAGTATTATGGCTCTGCGTTAGCCATGTATGCTGACCCAGCAAGGAGGAACATCAAGCATGCCACATATATTAACCTTTCTGACTACTTTGATGTAGTACTAATAAGTAGATGCGCATCTGTGCCAATTTTTTTCTTTATTCTTGACCGATTTGTAGCCTCGTCCTGATCGTACATACTCTCTAAACCCATGGTTTTATAAACCACTCTCCACCTAGTCCATCTCCCAAGGCTGACAGAAAATCAATACTGAACGGCAAGTAAAATCCATTAGCGCGGAGCTAAATTTAAGACCTCGTTTGGCGCCTAAAAGATTACGGTAGAAGTTTCTTGACTTCACTGGATATCCGCGAGTTGTGTTGTTGAATACATAATCGGTTAAAGTAGAAAAGGGAATAAAAACACAGAATCAAACAAACAAAAATAAAAAAGGAATACACCGAAAGCTTACTGGCGTCATGGTTAAGAGGAGGGATATTGTTTGAAGTGACTGCCTTGTACTGCCCTTTATAATAATAATAGTATATAGTTGAAGTTCTTCAAACTCTGTTGCGAAAAGATATTGATGATGGGTGGCAAACAGAGTTGAAGGACCGGCCATATTGGAAAACATGTAACTCTATTGTTCGCGGATTTTCTTTCAATTTCTCCTAATTTAAGCAACCCATGCAACCGGCCCCAACTTTACACACATTCAGTTCGATCCTTTAGTTCGCCGTTCCATCGAAAAAGCGTTCAAACACTCACATTTGTGCTGTTTACATTTCCCAAGTTCATTTGGGGGAATCTAGGAGGCCAGCGGGAGATGTGGGCTGTCCTTCGAAAAACGACGAGGATGCAACACAAATGTGAGTGCTTGAACGCTTTTTTTGACGGAACGGTGAACTAAAAGATCGATCTGAATGTGTATTAAGATTGGGCCGGTTGCGTTGCTTAAATTAGGAGAAACCCTGAGCACAATGTGTTGATTTTCAGTTTCATATGTTTTCCAATATGGCCGGTCCTTCAACTCTGTTTGCCACCCATCATCAATATCTTTTGGCAACAGAGTTTGAAGAACTTCAACTACCCTTAGTATTGACACGCATGGCTGCCCACCTATAGTTTTATCCCTCCTATGACGCCATCAGGGAATCGGTCCATTGAGGCTTAATACGTCTTCAGATATTGGCTCTGCCATTTGAACAACTAGAACGTGCACATTGTCCGATACGCATATATGCAAAATTTAAACAGCAATTATTTAAAGTGGCATGAACTGCCAAAATTCACACTTTTTTTTTCATAATTTCCGATCGTCACGACAGTAACAGGCTACAATAGGCTATCGAAAAACTAAATGATTGGCGTTGGAATGAGGAAAATCCATACAGTATGTGGCCTGTACGAACCGAAAACGTGTTCTAAAAGTAAACAAAATTTAAATAACCAGGACGACCATTCATTGATTCTACGTCAAAGTTAGTTCAAAACAATACTTTATCGTACATTTTCGAGACTAGAAGCACTAATAAGCTTCTGAATTATTGAGAAAAATAGCCAATAGTTTCAACGTTCTGTTTTAACGTTAAAATATCAACATTTTGGCAGCTCATGCCACTTAAACCGAACAATTAACCCATCAGTCGATTAACAAAAGAATACAAAAGCAAAATATTTTAATGGTATTCTCGCGAGATCTCCTTTAGCCGTGCTAATTTTACCCAATAGGACTAGGGGGATTCCCAATTTTCGATTGTCAACGGACTAAATCAATCAATCAATAAATCAGCAATCAATCAGTCCTTTGATCAACCAATCAATCACCCGTTCGATTGATTAATCCGTCAATCAAAATAGTCAGTTGGTGCATCTCTAGACTACAATACCTTATACCACATCGCTGATATCAGGGATGAGGCGCGGGTTCGAATCCCAATCAGTCCAAACAATTTCGGAGTTAATTTTTCACATGCCTCTCCCGTACACCCTCCGCCCTCAATCATGCATGCACTTAACCTGGCAACGCCCCCATATAGGTGGAATAATCAATCAACCAGGTTGCTGTGTTCATTTCAAAGTTAACAGTGTAGCAATGGTCGTATTTGACTGGATATCTTTCGAGCCTGGTCAGTCATTGATGTCAGTCTGTTTTTAATCCTGTAAATGGACACAGGCGTTTATTAAATAAAGACTACAGTTTTACATACTTTAGCCGTGCGTGCATTCACACATGGGATGGCTAATCAGAATTTGCGCAAGCTTGCAAAATATACATGGAAAAGATAAGGAGAATCATTATTTATGTAATACTTTCAATTTAAAACACTCGTGATCATTACCGTACTAGATGATGGATGTCGAAGTTTTTTTATATTATTTTCAGTGTTGTTCCTTAAGAAAGATCATGCATTTGTTAGTTAACGTTAATGAATTAGTACATTTTTCTACTAATGATATAGTATATCAAGGGACATCTTCTCAAGCCAAGGTAAAATCTCTATATACCCATTCCGTGTTTCATCTTGCCAGATTATTACGGTTCAAGTGGTAAATCGAACAGACACTTTTTGGTGGAAACGAAAAAAAAATTGTCACAGCAAATCAAAACGTGCGGCATTTGCACCTTTCCACCAGCTGTGAAATAACGCAAGGCAACTGTCAGTGCGTTTGTTTAACGAGTTGTCAAGATTCTTGGCCAAGGTAGTCAACACAGCTCTTACATTCCCACCAATGGGCACCGTTCGATTGACGAGTTGAACCCTAACAATCTGACAAGGTATAACACGGAATGTCTGTATGGAGATTTTACCTTGGCTGGAGAAGATGATTCAGGAATTGTCCTTTCTTGTCGTCTGACCCCTGTCACATGTCTGTCAGAAGGAAAACTTGAGGAGCTTCATAAAGAAACCCGATACACTGGACAATTCACGATTATCTGCTGGCGTCGGGAATATTTCTTCGTGATCTTCGGGTTATCTAAGGCGGTTTTCTATTAATATCCTACAGCTGGATGTATATTGATTTTTTCTGTCTGTCTTGGGAATTATTGGATTTGATTCAGTGGTCTCTACCGTAAGCAAGTTGAGGGAGAGTCAAAGAATGCTATATGATATTCGTCAGTGGACATTTGGGTAGGGGCCCTAAGGTGTGAACCATGGCAAGAAGAATCTCTAATCCGCTGGGCAGCCATTTTCACCAGTATTTTAAATTTACAATGTCTTACGAATTCGGAACAAACTTCCGCAGCCTTCGCTCGCTTCTGGTGGACTTTGACCACTCTGATAACTTCGGGGATTTACGTGCGTGAAATACCCTCTGATAGACTGCAGGTCATTTTGAATGTGGCGACCAAAAAGGTAGCCGTGTAACGTACAATTTCCATATCCTCTTCAGGGCCCATCAAAAGTGTCCTCGTAATAATGTAAGGGACCGAAATACTCTGTTTGTTAACTTTCAGGCGCGATCAGTTTTATAATTGAAGTATTGGAGGATTCCTGAAATGTATCGAAACTGCGTCTCTTCTTTGCGTTACACAACATGTGGTTTACCGGGCTAAATATAATATATAAACAAATATATTTCTAAATGATATCAGCATTTAATAAATTTATAATTATTTTTATTTTCTTTTTTCGTCTGTAGTAAAACATTTTGATATTTACTTTCGACGCCATTTTTATTCAGCTCAAAAATACGGTGATTTACCGTATAAAAAGCGCAGACTGTCCGAGGAGTGTCAAAGCCGACCGGTAGCAAACGAAGATAGCCGAAGGATGTTCCGAGTGGACTTTGACATGCTCGTAAATCCCGAAGTTTCAGAGTGTGTTTAAGGTAATTATCAACTTTTCTGGCTGATGTATGCCTTAGTGAGAATAGACTTATTCCTCGAATATGATCTGGGGAACGATTCCAAGTTTTAAGCATTAAATGAAACACAGCTTCGCGGAACATGGGTGTTCAAAACAACCACAGAGAATTTAAACCATTGTTGGAGGTTGAAGAGAAGACAGATTAAGAAAGCGAAAAAAATTAAAAAGTCATTTCATAAATGTTTCCGTTATTAACAATAAACTTATTAAAAGATTTTGATTGTTGGTCTGTGTAGAAATGAGTCTTTTATAAACAACTCACCCAAAATAGGTTTAGCTCCTGGCAAAATGGCTGCTCATTGTATTCGAGGCCTTAAAATGACCAACGTCTCAGTTAATATAGATTACAAGGGCTAGTTGATACGGCAGTGAGATTATGAGACTGATATAAAATAGAATGAAGTTATGTATGGATTTGCATGTTAGATACAGAGCGGTTGAGAGTTGGTTGTTGTGTGCTTCTTTGAGATATGTTCCGACTCTGGAATCCTTATATATTTATTAACGATTTGCAGCATACACATATATCTAAGGTATCCGTATCAAGCGATTGGTTGATGTTTTACGCCGCACTCAATGGTATTTCATTTATATAGCGGCGTTGCCAGAATTAGTGGGGGAAGAAACCGGGCTTATTGCCAGGAGGAAACCATAACCTTCGGCGAGTACCTGGCAACTTTTCCACATACGGCAACCAAGTGAAAATTCCACCCAGAATTTGTTCATTTTATTATTTGGCCTGAGCGTGATTTGAACCCGCGTCACATCGATGGAAGGTTTGTGGGGACTGAGGGACGATCACTCTAACCCACTGGACCACCTGTCTTGTCGTCTAACCACTGCCACCTGTCTGTCAGAAGAGAAATTTGAGGAGCTTCACAGAGAAACCCGATATGCAACACATTTGAATAAAGTTTACGATTATCTGCTGGCGTTTTTTTTTCTTCAAATCCTGTCCAATAGTTTGACAGCTCATGCTACTGCTTTAAATATCGAAATTTAAATTCATTCATAATTATCTCAAACATTTTTTGACATCAATTAAGACCGTTCTTTTCTCCAGGGCTGGGTTGTTCAAAAGTGTATTAGGCTTAATACCGGTCTAAATGACGTCACGCAACAAAGAAATTCAATTGTTACGTTACAAAGTTATACTGGTATTAAGCCTAATACACGTGTGAACAACCGGCCCCTGTACAATAGTCCCAAAGCCTAATGACATCACGCGAAAAATTAATGTTGGGAGGAGAGGAATTGTTTGAAGTAACCGTTTTGTTAAGCCCGTGGTAGTAGTGACACGTCATAGGCTGTAATTTTTTCTGTGCAGTTCAAGTGACACGCGCTATTCTATCCCTCCTATGACGTCATGAGAGAATCGGTTAATTACGGTAAAGTCATCAGTGGTTCTAATCATACGGCGATTTTTATGAAAGGTTCATTATATCTTTGTCTTCATACCAACTGTCAACGGGATATCTAAACTCTAAAAAACGATTACCCTATATATTCTTGTTAAGCTTTAAAAATACAATTATAGTTTCTGGATCACGTGACTAGATTAAAATTGTGTTCACATTGTACTTCCGTACACATATAATAGAAAGGTGTTCGGTTGGTCACTTGTCGGCCTAACCATTTTGTCTTCGGGTTAACTGTTTAATAACGCGTTTAATACGATATTTCAATTCTTTTGTACCTGAAGTACCGCGGAATTCCTTCTTATCACTGAAAAGCAACCAACCATATTTCGACCAATATCAAATTACTCTTATTTTGCTTTTTAGCAGAATTATTCGGAAAAATGAAAACAGTGCTGAGAAATTAGTCCCTTTAGTTGTTCTAAAATCAAAGATGGCCGCTATTTCAGAAAGCGGCACTTGAACCATTATGTTTTCTTCTTCTTTATATTTCAACATTTAGACATATGTGTAAATATAGTGTCCATAATCTTCACCAAGTTCCAATGGAAACAATCATTATACACGTCGACTTAAAATTTACCGATCCGAACAGCCTTCCACCAATGGGTCGGTTCGAATCCAACTCAGTCAAAAAAAAAATTTTGAAAATTTTCTGACCGGGTTTTCACTCGAACTACCTATGTGGGATGGTTGTCAGTTTCCACCGGAGCATCTTCTCGAGCCAGTTTAAAATCTGCATGGTCCCATTCCGTGTTAATGGGTGAAATAATCTTCAGCGCGGCGTAAAATCAATCAATTAAATTCACCGATAATTAGACCAAAGGCAAGATTTATAGACTGACCAAAATACTGGACAATTTCACAATATCCTCTATATATTTCTGGAAAAGATAATTTGCAAAAAAATCATATATAGGTTTGGTTTTGTACTGTTAAGACTTTTCGTAATTATCGTTGAGACAAATCACTTGCTGGTATCGTTCTTGAATGTACAACCCTCGGCGTTATGGTGTACTGTTAACGGTATAATTTGGTTATTTAGGACTGGAAATGTCGCCCTTCGTTCAGTAGCCCTTCGGAAGACTCTCGGCCAGAATTTGAACATTGTGACAGGGGACCAATTGTAACCTTCAGGTAAAACTTTGAGTCAGGATCAACGAACAGAAGAACATCCGATCATCACCCATCTAACCTAACCTCACAACACTTCCAAAATCGTTTTTAGTCCGAAATTTGACCAGTTTTCTTTCTCTGTGTTAAAGTACAAAATGTCCAGAAAATAAATTGCAGTGACTCAGAAAAAAGTAAAAAATGTTCAAAACAAACAGTCTGAACAGTCTGGCAGAGTTAGAGATACAACAACGAGGCCAATACAAAAATAAGGATCAAGCTTTGGGAAAGTTCAGTATACACTCGCTGGCAAGACGATGGAACTCCGTCAGACTTTGGGGAAGGCGTCGTCTCGGTCTCTGGTAACGGATCGGATCCACATTCACCGTAATAACCCGTCATCCCAAACTTATAATGTACAAACATCGGTGTATTTGTGTAACATTTACTGACGATCAAATACCAGGTCTGAGACTCGTCAGACGCCAACGTTCTCTCTCCGACACAAACAACAGTAGGTTTAGCAGTATCGTTCTTGACTGTACAACCATCGGCGTTGGGGTTTCCTGCTAACGGTATAATTTGGTTATCTGGGACTGGATCTGTCACCCCTCCAGGGCAAGCATTTCTTTCGTTCAAGTGTTCCAGTTGGTCCTCGTTAATAATGAAAAGATATAGACAACATTCTTCCCAAGGGAACGATATTTGATATTGTATTTTTGGTCTTGTCCTACCCACTCCGGATTGGAAAGTCTTCCGTAACAGATACCCATACGTTGGCGGATGGATATAGTTTTGTCCCGTCACAGTACATATCGGTTGAAATGAGGCTGTAGGAGACACCATCCAACACAGAAGGATAAAAAGGAATCCAAAAATCTTAAAGTTTCCTGACAGAAAAGTTTCAGTGAAATATCTTCGGCTTTGGCTCACTGTTCCTTCTTGTTCGAGGTTTTTTAACAAAGGCCCCGGATGTCTCCTTGTCAGATAACTTTCAGTCGCCATGTTAAAAAGTGGAAATAAGTTACACTAACACAAAATTAGATACTTCTCAAAAACCATACAGTCACGCACTTAAAGGCCTATGTGTTCGCGTTCCAAAATACGTCAATTAAATGCCTGCTCGTTAAAATTTCTAAAACAGACTCTCAAACAGGCCTACGTGTACACTCTCCAAAATTCACAAACATTCAATGCCTGCTCGTTTAAATGTCTGAATCAGTCCCCAGATGAATGCTACACTGATGTTACAGTTCCCCACAATGATAGGCCTACAGACTTATTACGCCCTATACACGTGGACAAAAGTTAGGATGCAGAGCCTGACCCTGTTACATCTTTATCGAGGGTAGCTAGCACTAACTGTTGCACCAGACTGACTACTTATTAGGTCAGTTTATTTCTGGTAAACAGGCTTGCTTAGTGTCAAAATTCATTTCTGGTAAACAGGCTTGCTTAGTGTCAAAATTCATTTCTGGTAAACAGGCTTGCTTAGTGTCAAAATTCATTTCTGGTAAACAAGCTTGCTAAAAGTGCAAAAATTCATTTCTGGTAAACAGGCTTGCTTAAAGTGGCATGAGCTGCCAAAATGTTGCTATTTTGGGTTTGGAACAGAATGTTAAAATTATTGGCTATTTTTCTCAAGACGTACAATTCAGAAGCTTTTTTGTGCTTCTAGTCTCGAAAATGTACTATTAAGTATTGTTTTGAACTAACTTTGGTTTAGAATGAATGAATGGTCGTCCCGGCTGAATGTGGACCCCAAGATGGATGCCTAAATAGCTGAATGTGAACCCTAGGATGGCTGTAGTCCCTAAATAGCTGAATGTGGACCCAAGGATAGATGTAGTCCCTAAATAGCTGAATGTGGACCCAAGGATGGATGTAGGCCCCCAAATAGCTGAATGTGAACCCTAGGATGGTTATAGTCCCTAAATGTCTGAATGTGGATCCTATGATGGATGTAGTCCCTAAATATCTGAATGTGAACCCCGGGATGGATGTAGTCCCTAAATGTCTGAATGTGGACCCTATGATGAATGTAGTCCCTAAATGTCTGAATGTGGACCCCAGGATGGATGTAGTCCCTAAATAGTTGAATGTGGACCCAAGGATGGATGTAGTCCCTAAATAGCTGAATGTGAACCCCAGGATGGATGTAGTCCCTAAATGTCTGAATATGGACCCTATGATGAATATAGTTCCTAAATGTCTGAATGTGGACCACAGGATGGATGTAGTCCCTAAATAGCTGAATGTGGACCCAAGGATGGATGTAGTCCCTAAATAGTTGAATGTGGACCCAAGGATGGATGTAGTCCCTAAATAGCTGAATGTGAACCCTAGGATGGATGTAGTCCCTAAATAGTTGAATGTGGACCCAAGGATGGATGTAGTCCCTAAATAGTTGAATGTGGACCCAAGGATGGATGTAGTCCCTAAATAGTTTAATGTGGACCCAAGGATGGATGTAGTCCCTAAATAGTTGAATGTGGACCCAAGGATGGATGTAGTCCCTAAATAGCTGAACGTGAACCCCAGGATGGATGTAGTCCCTAAATAGCTGAATGTGAACCCCAGGATGGATCTAGTCCCTAAATGTCTGAATGTGGACCCTATGATGAATGTAGTCCCTAAATGTCTGAATGTGGACCCCATGATGGATGTAGTCCCTAAATAGTTGAATGTGGACCCAAGGATGGATGTAGTCCCTAAATAGCTGAATGTGGACCCTTGGATTGATGCAGTCCTTAAATAGCTGAATGTAGACCCCAGGATGGATGTAGTCCCTAAATAGCTGAATGTGGACCCCAGGATGGACGTAGTCCCTAAATAGCTGAATGTGGACCCTAGGCTGGATGTTGTCCCTAAATAGCTGAATGTGGACCCTAGGATGGATGTAGTCCCTAAATAGCTGAATGTGGACCCTTGGATGGATGTTGTCCCTAAATAGCTGAATGTGGACCCTAGGATAGATTTAGTCCCTAAATAGCTGAATGTAGACCCTAGGGTAGATTTAGTCACTAAATAGCTGAATGTAGACCCTAGGATGGATGTAGTCCCTGAATAGCTGAATGTAGACCCTAGGATGGATGTAGTCCCAAAATAGCTGAATGTCGAGCGAAGAGTGGATGTTGTCCACAAATAGCTGAATGTGTACCCCAGGGAAGATGTATAGGACCCAAATGGCCGCATGCAGACCACAGGATGGATGTAAATATCTGCATGTCGACCCTAAAGTGCATGTGGGCCCTAATTGACCGCATGTAGAGCGCAGATTGGATACGAATAACTGAATGTGGACCCCAGGGTGGATGTAGAACCTACATGGTCGCATAATGGACCACGGGATGGATGTAAATAGCTGTATGTCGATCCCAGGATGGTAAGTCCTATGTGGCCGCGTGTAGACGTGTAGGTGTAAATAGCTGTATATACGACCACAGGATGGATGTAACTTGTATATGGCAAACCAAACCCTACTCAAGCTATAAAGCTAGGGTTCCCAATGTGGATATAACACATTTTAAACAAAACTAAACTAGGGCCGCCAGTGTGGATAGTACATTTTTTGAACAAAACTAAGCTAAGGTTTCCAGTGTGGATAGAACATATTTTGAACAAAATTAAGCTAAGGTTTCCAGGGTTGATATGACAAGTTTTGAACAAAATTAAGCTAAGGTTCCCAGGGTTGATATAACAAGTTTTGAACAAAACTAAGCTAAGGTTCCCAGGGTTGATATGACAAGTTTTCAACAAAATTAAGCCAAGGTTCCCAGGGTTGTCATAACAAGTTTTGAACAAAATTAAGCTAAGGTTCCCAGGGTTGATATAACAAGTTTTGAACAAAACTAAGCTAAAGTTCCCAGGGTTGATATAACAAGTTTTGAACAAAACTAAGCTAGGGTCATCGGGGTGGATATAACAAGTTTTGAACAAAACTAAGCTAAGGTTCCCAGGCTTGATATAACAAGTTTTGAATAAAACTAAGCTAAGGTTCCCTGGGTTGATATAACAAGTTTTGAACAAAACTAAGATGGGGACATCGGGGTGGATATAACAAGTTTTGAACAAAACTAAGCTTAGGTTCCCAGGGTTGATATAATAAGTTTTGAACAAAATTAAGCTAAGGTTCCAAGGGTTGATATAGCAAGTTTTGAACAAAATTAAGCTAAGGTTCCCAGGGTTGATATGACAAGTTTTGAACAAAATTAAGCTAAGGTTCCCAGTGTTGATATAACAAGTTTTGAACAAAACTAAACTAAGGTGCCAAGGGTTGATATAACAAGTTTTGAACAAAATTAAGCCAAGGTTCCCAGGGTTAATATAACAAGTTTTGAACAAAACTAAGCTGGGGTCATCGGGGTGGATAAAACAAGTTTTGAACAAAACTAAGCTTAGGTTCCCAGGGTTGATATGACAAGTTTTGAACAAAACTAAGCTGGGGTCATCGGGGTGGATATAACAAGTTTTGAACAAAATTAGGCTAAGGTTCCCAGGGTTGTCATAACAAGTTTTGAACAAAACTAAGCTAAGGTTCCCAGGGTTGATATAACACGTTTTTAACAAAACTAAGCTGGGGTCATCGGGGTGGATATAACAAGTTTTGAACAAAACTAAGCTTAGGTTCCCAGGGTGGATATGACAAGTTTTGAACAAAATTAAGCTAAGGTTCCCAGGGTTGTCATAACAAGTTTTGAACAAAACTAAGCTAAGGTTCCCAGGGTTGATATAACAAGTTTTGAACAAAACTAAGCTAGGGTCATCGGGGTGGAGATAACAAGTTTTGAATAAAATTAAGCTACGGTTCCCAGGGTTAATATAACAAGTTTTGAACAAAACTAAGCTGGGGTCATCGGGGTGGATATAACAAGTTTTGAACAAAACTAAGCTTAGGTTCCCAGGGTGGATATGACAAGTTTTGAACAAAATTAAGCTAAGGTTCCCAGGGTTGTCATAACAAGTTTTGAACAAAACTAAGCTAAGGTTCCCAGGGTTGATATAACAAGTTTTGAACAAAACTAAGCTAGGGTCATCGGGGTGGAGATAACAAGTTTTGAATAAAATTAAGCTACGGTTCCCAGGGTTGATATAACAAGTTTTGAACAAAATTAAGCTAAGGTTCCCAGGGTTGATATAACAAGTTTTGAACAAAACTAAGCTAAGGTTCCCTGGGTTGATATAACAAGTTTTGAACAAAACTAAGATGGTGACATCGGGGTGGATATAACAAGTTTTGAACAAAACTAAGCTTAGGTTCCCAGGGTTGATATAACAAGTTTTGAACAAAATTAAGCTAAGGTTCCAAGGGTTGATATAGCAAGTTTTGAACAAAATTAAGCTAAGGTTCCCAGGGTTGATATGACAAGTTTTGAACAAAATTAAGCTAAGGTTCCCAGGGTGGATATAACAAGTTTTGAACAAAAATAAGCTAGGGTCATCGGGGTGGATATAACAGGTTTTGAATAAAATTAAGCTAGGGTCATCGGGGTGGATATAACAAGTTTTGAATAAAATTAAGCTAAGGTTCCCAGGGTTGATATAACAAATTTTGAACAAAACTAAGCTAAGGTTCCCAGGGTGGATATAACAAGTTTTGAACAAAAATAAGCTAGGGTCATCGGGGTGGATATAACAGGTTTTGAACAAAATTAAGCTAAGGTTCCCAGGGTTGATATAACAAGTTTTGAACAAAATTAAGCTAAGGTTCCCAGGGTTGATATAACAAGTTTTGAACAAAATTAAGCTAAGGTTCCCAGGGTTGATATAACAAGTTTTGAACAAAACTAAGCTAAGGTTCCCAGAGTTGATATAACAAGTTTTGAACAAAGCTAAGCTAAGGTTCCCAGGGTTGATATAACAAGTTTTGAACAAAACTAAACTGGGGTCATCGGGGTGGATATAACAAATTTTGAACAAAACTAAGCTAGGGTCATCGGGGTGGACATAACAAGTTTTGAATAAAATTAAGCTAAGGTTCCCAGGGTGGATATAACAAGTTTTGAACAAAACTAAGCTAAGGTTCCCAGGGTAGATATAACAAGTTTTGAACAAAATTAAGCTAAAGTTCCCAGGGTTGATATAACAAGTTTTGAACAAAACTAAGCTAAGGTTCCCTGGGTTGATATAACAAGTTTTGAACAAAACTAAGATGGGGTCATCGGGGTGGATATAACAAGTTTTGAATTAAGCTAAGGTTCCCTGGGTTGATATAACAAGTTTTGAACAAAACTAAGCTAAGGTTCCCAGTGTGGATAGAACATATTTTGAACCAAATTAAGCTAAGGTTTCCAGGGTTGATATAACAAGTTTTGAACAAAATTAAGCTAAGGTTCCCAGGGTTGATATAACAAGTTTTGAACAAAACTAAGCTAAGGTTCCCAGGGTTGATATAACAAGTTTTGAACAAAATTAAGTAAAAGTTCCCAGGGTTGATATAACAAGTTTTGAACAAAACTAAGCTAAGGTTCCCAGGGTTGATATAACAAGTTTTGAATAAAACTAAGCTAGGGTCATCGGGGTGGAGATAACAAGTTTTGAACAAAATTAAGCTACGGTTCCCAGGGTTGATATAACAAAACTAAGCTAAGGTTCCTAGGGTTGATATAACAAGTTTTGAACAAAACTAAGCCGGGGTCATCGGGGTGGATATAACAAGTTTTGAACAAAACTAAGCTAGGGTCATTGGGGTGGATATAACAAGTTTTGAACAAAATTAAGCTGATATCACAAGTTTTGAACAAAATTAAGCTAAGGTTCCCAGGGTTGATATAGCAAGTTTTGAAAAAAAACTAAGCTAGGGTCATCGGGGTGGATATAACAAGTTTTGTACAAAATTAAGCTAAGGTTCCCAGGGTTGATATAACAAGTTTTTAACAAAACTAAGCTTAAGTTCCCAGGGTTGATATAACAAGTTTTGAACAAAACTAAGCTAGGGTCATCGTGGTGGATATAACAAGTTTTGAACAAAACTAAGCTAGGGTCATCGTGGTGGATATAACAAGGTTTGAACAAAATTAAGCTAAGGTCCCCAGGGTTGATATAACAAGTTTTGAACAAAACTAAGCTAAGGTTCCCTGGGTTGATATAACAAAACTAAGCTAAGGTTCCCTGGGTTGATATAACAAAACTAAGCTAAGGTTCCCAGGGTTGATATAACAAAACTAAGCTAAGGTTCCCAGGGTTGATATAACAAAACTAAGCTAAGGTTCCCAGGGTGGATATAACAAGTTTTGAACAAAACTAAGCTAAGGTTCCCAGGGTTGATATAACAAGTTTTGAACAAAACTAAGCTAAGGTTCCCAGTGTGGATAGAACATATTTTGAACCAAATTAAGCTAAGGTTTCCAGGGTTGATATGACAAGTTTTGAACAAAATTAAGTTAAGGTTCCCAGGGTTGATATAACAAGTTTTGAACAAAACTAAGCTGGGGTCATCGGGGTGGATATAACAAGTTTTTAACAAAACTAAGCTAGGGTTCCCAGGGTTGATATAACAAGTTTTGAACAAAGCTAAGCTAAGGTTCCCAGGGATGATATAACAAGTTTTGAACAAAGCTAAGCTGGGGTCATCGGGGTGGATATAACAAGTTTTTAACAAAATTAAGCTAGGGTTCCCAGGGTTGATATAACAAAACTAAGCTAAGGTTCCCAGGGTGGATATAACTAGTTTTGAACAAAGCTAAGCTAAGGTTCCCAGGGTTGATATAACAAGTTTTGAACAAAACTAAGCTGGGGTCATCGGGGTGGATATAACAAGTTTTTAACAAAACTAAGCTAGGGATCCCAGGGTTGATATAACAAAACTAAGCTAAGGTTCCCAGGGTTGATATAACAAGTTTTGAACAAAACTAAGCTAAGGTTCCCAGGGTTGATATAACAAGTTTTGAACAAAACTAAACTGGGGTCATCGGGGTGGATATAACAAATTTTGAACAAAACTAAGCTAGGGTCATCGGGGTGGATATAACAAGTTTTGAATAAAATTAAGCTAAGGTTCCCAGGGTGGATATAACAAGTTTTGAACAAAACTAAGCTAAGGTTCCCAGGGTTGATATAACAAGTTTTGAACAAAATTAAGCTAAGGTTCCCAGGGTTGATATAACAAGTTTTGAACAAAACTAAGCTAAGGTTCCCTGGGTTGATATAACAAGTTTTGAACAAAACTAAGATGGGGTCATCGGGGTGGATATAACAAGTTTTGAATAAAATTAAGATAAGGTTCCCTGGGTTGATATAACAAGTTTTGAACAAAACTAAGCTAAGGTTCCCAGTGTGGATAGAACATATTTTGAACCAAATTAAGCTAAGGTTTCCAGGGTTGATATGACAAGTTTTGAACAAAATTAAGCTAAGGTTGCCAGGGTTGACATAACAAGTTTTGAACAAAACTAAGCTAAGGTTCCCAGGGTTGATATAACAAGTTTTGAACAAAATTAAGTAAAAGTTCCCAGGGTTGATATAACAAGTTTTGAACAAAACTAAGCTAAGGTTCCCAGGGTTGATATAACAAGTTTTGAACAAAACTAAGCTAGGGTCATCGGGGTGGATATAACAAGTTTTGTACAAAATTAAGCTAAGGTTCCCAGGGTTGATATAACAAGTTTTGAACAAAGCTAAGCTAACGTTCCCAGGATTGATATAACAAGTTTTGAACAAAACTAAGCTAGGGTCATCGGGGTGGATATAACAAGTTTTGAATAAAATTAAGCTAAGGTTCCCAGGGTTGATATAACAAGTTTTGAACAAAATTAAGCTAAGGTTCCCAGGGTTGATATAACAAGTTTTGAACAAAACTAAGATGGGGTCATCGGGGTGGATATAACAAGTTTTGAACAAAACTAAGCTAAGGTTTCCAGGGTTGATATGACAAGTTTTGAACAAAACTAAGATGGGGTCATCGGGGTGGATATAACACGTTTTGAACAAAACTAAGCTACGGTTCCCCGGGTTGATATAACAAGTTTTGAACAAAACTAAGATGGGGTCATCGGGGTGGATATAACAAGTTTTGAACAAAACTAAGCTAAGGTTTCCAGGGTTGATATGACAAGTTTTGAACAAAATTAAGCTAAGGTTCCCAGGGTTGATATAACAAGTTTTAAACAAAACTAAGCTAGGGTCATCGGGGTGGATATAACAAGTTTTGTACAAAATTAAGCTAAGGTCCCCAGGGTTGATATAACAAGTTTTGAACAAAACTAAGCTAGGGTCATCGGGGTGGATATAACAAGTTTTGAACAAAACTAAGCTAAGGTTCCCAGGGTTGATATAACAAGTTTTGAACAAAACTAAGCTAAGGTTTCCAGGGTTGATATAACAAGTTTTGAACAAAACTAAGCTAGGGTCATCGGGGTGGATATAACCAGTTTTGAACAAAATTAAGCTAAGGTTCCCAGGGTTGATATAACAAGTTTTGAACAAAACTAAGCTAAGGTTCCCAGGGTTGATATAACAAGTTTTGAACAAAACTAAGCTAAGGTTCCCAGGGTTGATATAACAAGTTTTGTACAAAATTAAGCTAAGGTCCCCAGGGTTGATATAACAAGTTTTGAACAAAACTAAGCTAAGGTTCCCTGGGTTGATATAACAAGTTTTGAACAAAACTAAGCTGGGGTCATCGGGGTGGATATAACAAGTTTTTAACAAAATTAAGCTAAGGTCCCCAGGGTTGATATAACAAGTTTTGAACAAAACTAAGCTAAGGTTCCCTGGGTTGATATAACAAGTTTTGAACAAAACTAAGCTGGGGTCATCGGGGTGGATATAACAAGTTTTGAACAAAACTAAGCTAGGGTTCCCAGGGTTGATATAACAAGTTTTGAATAAAACTAAGCTGGGGTCATCGGGGTGGAGATAACAAGTTTTGAACAAAATTAAGCTACGGTTCCCAGGGTTGATATAACAAAACTAAGCTAAGGTTCCTAGGGTTGATATAACAAGTTTTGAACAAAGCTAAGCTAAGGTTCCCAGGGTTGATATGACAAATTTTGAACAAAATTAAGCTAAGGTTCCCAGGGTTGATATAACAAGTTTTGAACAAAACTAAACTAAGGTTCCCTGGGTTGATATAACAAGTTTTGAACAAAACTAAGCTAGGGTCATCGGGGTGGATATAACAAGTTTTGTACAAAATTAAGCTAAGGTTCCCAGGGTTGATATAACAAGTTTTGAACAAAACTAAGCTAAAGTTCCCAGGGTTGATATAACAAGTTTTGAACAAAACTAAGCTAGGGTCATCGGGGGGGATATAACAAGTTTTGTACAAAATTAAGCTAAGGTTCCCAGGGTTGATATAACAAGTTTTGAACAAAACTAAGCTAAAGTTCCCAGGGTTGATATAACAAGTTTTGAACAAAACTAAGCTAAGGTTCCCAGGCTTGATATAACAAGTTTTGAACAAAACTAAGCTAAGGTTCCCTGGGTTGATATAACAAGTTTTGAACAAAACTAAGATGGGGAAATCGGGGTGGATATAACAAGTTTTGAACAAAACTAAGCTTAGGTTCCCAGGGTTGATATAATAAGTTTTGAACAAAATTAAGCCAAAGTTCCAAGGGTTGATATAGCAAGTTTTGAACAAAATTAAGCTAAGGTTCCCAGGGTTGATATGACAAGTTTTGAACAAAATTAAGCTAAGGTTCCCAGTGTTGATATAACAAGTTTTGAACAAAACTAAACTAAGGTTCCAAGGGTTGATATAACAAGTTTTGAACAAAATTAAGCCAAGGTTCCCAGGGTTAATATAACAAGTTTTGAACAAAACTAAGCTGGGGTCATCGGGGTGGATATAACAAGTTTTGAACAAAACTAAGCTTAGGTTCCCAGGGTTGATATGACAAGTTTTGAACAAAACTAAGCTGGGGTCATCGGGGTGGAGATAACAAGTTTTGAATAAAATTAAGCTACGGTTCCCAGGGTTGATATAACAAGTTTTGAACAAAATTAAGCTAAGGTTCCCAGGGTTGATATAACAAGTTTTGAACAAAACTAAGCTAAGGTTCCCTGGGTTGATATAACAAGTTTTGAACAAAACTAAGCTGGGGTCATCGGGGTGGATATAACAAGTTTTGAACAAAACTAAGCTTAGGTTCCCAGGGTTGATATGACAAGTTTTGAACAAAACTAAGCTGGGGTCATCGGGGTGGATATAACAGGTTTTGAATAAAATTAAGCTAGGGTCATCGGGGTGGATATAACAAGTTTTGAATAAAATTAAGCTAAGGTTCCCAGGGTTGATATAACAAGTTTTGAACAAAACTAAGCTGGGGTCATCGGGGTGGATATAACAAGTTTTGAACAAAACTAAGCTTAGGTTCCCAGGGTGGATATGACAAGTTTTGAACAAAATTAAGCTAAGGTTCCCAGGGTTGTCATAACAAGTTTTGAACAAAACTAAGCTAAGGTTCCCAGGGTTGATATAACAAGTTTTGAACAAAACTAAGCTAGGCTCATCGGGGTGGAGATAACAAGTTTTGAATAAAATTAAGCTACGGTTCCCAGGGTTAATATAACAAGTTTTGAACAAAACTAAGCTGGGGTCATCGGGGTGGATATAACAAGTTTTGAACAAAACTAAGCTTAGGTTCCCAGGGTGGATATGACAAGTTTTGAACAAAATTAAGCTAAGGTTCCCAGGGTTGTCATAACAAGTTTTGAACAAAACTAAGCTAAGGTTCCCAGGGTTGATATAACAAGTTTTGAACAAAACTAAGCTAGGGTCATCGGGGTGGAGATAACAAGTTTTGAATAAAATTAAGCTACGGTTCCCAGGGTTGATATAACAAGTTTTGAACAAAATTAAGCTAAGGTTCCCAGGGTTGATATAACAAGTTTTGAACAAAACTAAGCTAAGGTTCCCTGGGTTGATATAACAAGTTTTGAACAAAACTAAGATGGTGACATCGGTGTGGATATGACAAGTTTTGAACAAAATTAAGCTAAGGTTCCCAGGGTGGATATAACAAGTTTTGAACAAAAATAAGCTAGGGTCATCGGGGTGGATATAACAGGTTTTGAATAAAATTAAGCTAGGGTCATCGGGGTGGATATAACAAGTTTTGAATAAAATTAAGCTAAGGTTCCCAGGGTTGATATAACAAATTTTGAACAAAACTAAGCTAAGGTTCCCAGGGTGGATATAACAAGTTTTGAACAAAATTAAGCTAAGGTTCCCAGGGTTGATATAACAAGTTTTGAACAAAGCTAAGCTAAGGTTCCCTGGGTTGATATAACAAGTTTTGAACAAAACTAAGCTTTGGTCATCGGGGTGGATATAACAAGTTTTTAACAAAACTAAGCTAGGGTTCCCAGGGTTGATATAACAAAACTAAGCTAAGGTTCCCAGGCTTGATATAACAAGTTTTGAACAAAACTAAGCTACGGTTCCCTGGGTTGATATAACAAGTTTTGAACAAAACTAAGATGGGGACATCGGGGTGGATATAACAAGTTTTGAACAAAACTAAGCTTAGGTTCCCAGGGTTGATATAATAAGTTTTAAACAAACTTAAGCTAAGGTTCCAAGGGTTGATATAGCAAGTTTTGAACAAAATTAAGCTAAGGTTCCCAGGGTTGATATAACAAGTTTTGAACAAAACTAAGCTGGGGTCATCGGGGTGGATATAACAAGTTTTGAACAAAACTAAGCTTAGGTTCCCAGGGTTGGTATGACAAGTTTTGAACAAAATTAAGCTAGGGTCATCGGGGTGGATATAACAAGTTTTGAACAAAACTAAGCTTAGTTTCCCAGGGTTGATATGACAAGTTTTGAACAAAATTAAGCTAGGGTCATCGGGGTGGAGATAACAAGTTTTGAATAAAATTAAGCTACGGTTCCCAGGGTGATATAACAAGTTTTGAACAAAATTAAGCTAAGGTTACCAGGGTTGATATAACAAGTTTTGAACAAAACTAAGCTAAGGTTCCCTGGGTTGATATAAGAAGTTTTGAACAAAACTAAGCTAGGGTCATCGGGGTGGAGATAACAAGTTTTGAATAAAATTAAGCTACGGTTCCCAGGGTTGATATAACAAGTTTTGAACAAAACTAAGCTAAGGTTCCCTGGGTTGATATAAGAAGTATTGAACAAAACTAAGCTAGGGTCATCGGGGTGGAGATAACAAGTTTTGAATAAAATTAAGCTACGGTTCCAAGGGTTGATATAGCAAGTTTTGAACAAAATTAAGCTAAGGTTCCCAGGGTTGATATGACAAGTTTTGAACAAAATTAAGCTAAGGTTCCCAGTGTTGATATAACAAGTTTTGAACAAAACTAAGCTAAGGTTCCCAGGGTTGATATAACAAGTTTTGAACAAAACTAAGCTGGGGTCATCGGGGTGGATATAACAAGTTTTGAACAAAACTAAGCTTAGGTTCCCAGGGTTGATATGACAAGTTTTGAACAAAATTAAGCTAAGGTTCCCAGGGTTGTCATAACAAGTTTTGAACAAAACTAAGCTTAGGTTCCCAGGGTTGATATGACAAGTTTTGAACAAAACTAAGCTTAGGTTCCCAGGGTTGATATGACAAGTTTTGAACAAAACTAAGCTTAGGTTCCCAGGGTGGATATAACAAGTTTTGAACAAAACTAAGCTTAGGTTCCCAGGGTTGATATGACAAGTTTTGAACAAAACTAAGCTTAGGTTCCCAGGGTTGATATAACAAGTTTTGAACAAAATTAAGCTAAGGTTCCAAGGGTTGATATAGCAAGTTTTTAACAAAACTAAGCTAAGGTTCCCAGGGTTGTCATAACAAGTTTTGAACAAAACTAAGCTAAGGTTCCAAATTTTGATATAACAAGTTTTGAACAAAACTAAGCTAGGGTCATCGTGGTGGATATAACAAGTTTTGAACAAAATTAAGCTAAGGTTCCAAATGTTGATATAACAAGTTTTGAACAAAACTAAGCTAAGGTTCCAAATGTTGATATAACAAGTTTTGAACAAAACTAAGCTAGGGTCATCGTGGTGGATATAACAAGTTTTGAACAAAATTAAGCTAAGGTTCCCAGGGTTGATATAACAAGTTTTGAACAAAACTAAGCTAAGGTTCCCAGGCTTGATATAACAAGTTTTGAACAAAACTAAGCTAAGGTTCCCTGGGTTGATATAACAAGTTTTGAACAAAACTAAGATGGGGACATCGGGGTGGATATAACAAGTTTTGAACAAAACTAAGCTAAGGTTCCCAGGGTTGATATAACAAGTTTTGAACAAAACTAAGCTAGGGTCATCGGGGTGGATATAACAAGTTTTGAACAAAATTAAGCTAAGGTTCCCAGGGTTGATATAACAAGTTTTGAACAAAACTAAGCTAAGGTTCCCAGGGTTGATATAACAAGTTTTGAATAAAACTAAGCTAGGGTCATCGGGGTGGATATAACAAGTTTTGAACAAAATTAAGCTAAGGTTCCCAGGGTTGTCATAACAAGTTTTGAACAAAACTAAGCTAAGGTTCCAAATGTTGATATAACAAGTTTTGAACAAAACTAAGCTAAGGTTCCTAGGGTGGATATAACAAGTTTTGAACAAAATTAAGCTAAGGTTCCCAGGGTTGATATAACAAGTTTTGAACAAAACTAAGCTAAGGTTCCCAGGCTTGATATAACAAGTTTTGAACAAAACTAAGCTAAGGTTCCCTGGGTTGATATAACAAGTTTTGAACAAAACTAAGATGGGGACATCGGGGTGGATATAACAAGTTTTGAACAAAACTAAGCTAAGGTTCCCAGGGTTGATATAACAAGTTTTGAACAAAACTAAGCTAGGGTCATCGGGGTGGATATAACAAGTTTTGAACAAAATTAAGCTTACGTTCCCAGGGTTGATATGACAAGTTTTGAACAAAATTAAGCTAAGGTTCCCAGTGTTGATATAACAAGTTTTGAACAAAACTAAGCTAAGGTTCCCAGGGTTGATATAACAAGTTTTGAACAAAACTAAGCTGGGGTCATCGGGGTGGATATAACAAGTTTTGAACAAAACTAAGCTTAGGTTCCCAGGGTTGATATGACAAGTTTTGAACAAAATTAAGCTAAGGTTCCCAGGGTTGTCATAACAAGTTTTGAACAAAACTAAGCTTAGGTTCCCAGGGTTGATATGACAAGTTTTGAACAAAACTAAGCTTAGGTTCCCAGGGTTGATATGACAAGTTTTGAACAAAACTAAGCTGGGGTCATCGGGGTGGATATAACAAGTTTTGAACAAAACTAAGCTTAGGTTCCCAGGGTTGATATGACAAGTTTTGAACAAAATTAAGCTAAGGTTCCCAGGGTTGTCATAACAAGTTTTGAACAAAACTAAGCTTAGGTTCCCAGGGTTGATATGACAAGTTTTGAACAAAATTAAGCTAAGGTTCCCAGTGTTGATATAACAAGTTTTGAACAAAACTAAGCTAAGGTTCCCAGGGTTGATATAACAAGTTTTGAACAAAACTAAGCTGGGGTCATCGGGGTGGATATAACAAGTTTTGAACAAAACTAAGCTTAGGTTCCCAGGGTTGATATGACAAGTTTTGAACAAAATTAAGCTAAGGTTCCCAGGGTTGTCATAACAAGTTTTGAACAAAACTAAGCTTAGGTTCCCAGGGTTGATATGACAAGTTTTGAACAAAACTAAGCTTAGGTTCCCAGGGTTGATATGACAAGTTTTGAACAAAACTAAGCTTAGGTTCCCAGGGTGGATATAACAAGTTTTGAACAAAACTAAGCTTAGGTTCCCAGGGTTGATATGACAAGTTTTGAACAAAACTAAGCTTAGGTTCCCAGGGTTGATATAACAAGTTTTGAACAAAATTAAGCTAAGGTTCCAAGGGTTGATATAGCAAGTTTTTAACAAAACTAAGCTAAGGTTCCCAGGGTTGATATAACAAGTTTTGAACAAAACTAAGCTAGGGTCATCGGGGTGTATATAGTAAGTTTTGAATAAAATTAAGCTAAGGTTCCCAGTGTTGATATAACAAGTTTTGAACAAAATAAGCTAAGGTTCCCAGGGTGGATATAACCATTTTTTAACAAAACTAAGCTAAGGTTCCTAGGGTGGATATAACAATTTTTTAACAAAACTAAGCTAGGGTCATCAGGATGGATATAAAAACAATTAGTCTAACATTTACAGAATAGAGCTAAAACTTGTACCATGTTTTGAACAAAAGTCAGAAAGTTGGCTATAGTTGTCATATATGTATCAGTTGGAAGTCAGAAAGTTGGCTATAGTTGTCATATATGTATCAGTTGGAAGTCAAAAAGTTGGCTATAGTTGTCATATATATATCAGTTGGAAGTCAGAAAGTTGGCTATAAGTGACATATATGTATCAGTTGGAAGTCAGACAGTTGGCTATAAGTGACATATATGTATCAGTTGGAAGTCAGAAAGTTGGCTATAAGTGACATATGTGTATTAGTTGGAAGTCAGAAAGTTGGCTATAATATCGGGCTCTACATACAGCGGAAATGTTTTCGTTTATTTAGTTGTGATAGCCGATGCCATTAATAGAAATACACTATGCATATCGGCATGTGCATACAACGGGAATGTTTTTAACCACATATAAACTCATATAGAACATTTTGTCAGTGTTGCTAAGTATTGCCCCTATTCGAGCCTTTACTGACCGTCTCACATTGTGTTTATACAGACGTACAGCTGAGAGCTAGCGCTGCATAACTTGATGTGCTCAATTGTTACACACGGTTTTCTGGGTATGGATAGTCGCCCGCCCGTACCCCCTACTCCTATATCCATTGTTACGATCTCTCGTGGAAGACTACACAAAATTTCCCCATGGTACAATATGTAAATAAAGCGTACTGTTCAGGTATATATAGAAATGTAAGGACTCTCTGAAATAAACAGCCTCTGGGACGTCTTTCACGAATGGTATTAAACCCGAATGGTTTATGCTGCTATGCCCTAGCAAGATCTAGAGTTCAGTCAACACAGGATTTCCATTGCGCACAGATTGCTTATCTGAGACTGGAATAATTCTGATCGTGTAAGTACATTTCTGTATTTGTTGTTGATTAGTTGGTTGTTTTCGCTTATTGGCGCGTCCATTCGTATGAATGATGTATGCCATACTAGTGAGTAATTCTTACCATAAGCGATCAAGAAAACTGATGTTTTAGCACATTATATAGACTGTCTCTGTATAGAAGAATATGATAGAACGTTTGAGAACTAGGCCTACTTAACCTCTTAAAGTGGCATGAGCTGCCAAAATGTGGATATTTTGACATTAAAACAGAATGTTGAAATTATTGACTGTTTTTCTCAAGACGTTAGATTCAGAAGCTTTTTAGTGTTTATAGTTTCGAAAATGTACGATAAAGTATTGTTTTGAGCTAACTTTGGCTAAGAATGAACGAATGGTCGTCCCGGTTATTTAAATTTTGTTTACTTTTCGAACACGTTCTCGGTTCGTACAGGCCACATACTGTATGGATTTTTGTCATTCCAACGCCAATCATTTAGTTTTTCGATGGCCTTCAAAGCTTCTTACTGTCGTGACGATCAGAAATTATGAAAAAAGTGTGAATTTTGGCAGCTCATGCCCCTTTAAAATATTAAAATATGTAATACAATTTAAGCTGATAACATTTACAAATATACAGTGGTGAGAAATGGGAAGATAGACAGATTGGTCGATATTGGTTAGTCCGGTTTAACTTGAGTATTATACAATATATATGTTCATACACTTGTATAAACACACAATTGTATTAAAATCTGTGTGTATTTATAATGTATCTAGCTACAGATTGATATACCTTTTTATTTGTTGTCCTATTGATCGTTTTGTTGAAATCGTAATGAAAAATGTTCACCATAAAGTTACCATTTTTTAGAATTGGTTTGATTGTCTTCAGTTTTACCAATGTCCAATATAACGATACTGATTTAAATAATCTTGTCAAAAACAGTTTAGCAAACAATTTAAAGTGGCATGATCTGCCAAACATAGGGAAAATTTTGTTAAAACAGAAGTTGGTCGAAATGTTTGCCCGATAACACCACCTTTAATATCTACTCAAATTACATTATGGACAAATAGATATTTAGCCGAATGTGTCTTATACTGTACGCCTATAAACGTGTTTGGACATTCTCCGAAATAAGTTATCAGATTAAAGTGGCATGAGCTGCCGAAATTCCCACTTTTTTCATAATTTCTGATCGTCACGACAGTAAGAGGCTTTGAAGGCCATCAAAAAAAATTGATGATTGGCGTTAGAATGAGGAAAATCCATACAGTATGTGCCCTGTACGAACCGAAAACGTGTTCGAAAAGTAGCAAAATTTAAATAACCGGGACGACCATTCATTCATTCTAAGCCAAAGTTAGTTCAAAACAATACTTTATCGTACATTTTCGAGACTAGAAGCACTAAAAAGCTTCTGAATTATACGTCTTGAGAAAAATAGCCGATAATTTCAACATTCTGTGTTTACGTCAAAATATCAACATTTTGGCAGCTCATGCCCCTTTTAAGTAGACCTCCCCATTCAGCTTAAGAGTGAATTCGGCTTCGTTGACAAACGTTTTTGAGATTTTTTAGATCCAACTAGGTAATTTGTATTTGTCAATCCTGATCCCGTCGAGCTTAGACGTGGGATGTGACCAGGAAGGACTGAACGCAGTTTTTGTGTTGTTTCCCATGTAAAATACGTTTATAAAGATCCATGACGTCACAACGTATTTAAATCCGAGAGGGCAAACGTCATTGGGCCAATTATCGCCTATCAATGACGATAATAACTTTTCTGACGTCACGTATTTGAATAGATTTCGACATCAATCATATATATATATTTGCCATCTTGTTTTGTGGGAAAACGCACGAATTCATCCAAGAATTCGTGCTAGTTTTCAAATTCGAATTTATGCCATTATGTCTGATATGAATCGAAAAAAAAACCATTAAAAAATAAATAAAAAAATTGGAATCCGCTTCCAAACTTGCGATTTGTGAAAAGAAAGGGACATGTAACAGCAGTAAGGAAAAACTTTTAAGACGGACTCTGCAAAAATCCAAAATACTGTTTACATTAAAAACGTTGTTCTGTATTTAGTAGGTATTATTTTTGAGTCCGTTTTAATGAAAATATACCCTTTATTGCTTTATACGTATGTCAACCTTTTTATCTACTTTATTGCAGAGTTATTAAGCGGGTTATTTTTCCTGCTGAGGAAAGCTCTGAGCAGGCATTAGCAAGCTTATACCAGTTAGATTAAATGATCAAGATTTCTAACATGGACCTACAAGATGAAGCCATTGAATGCAACACAGATGGAAGGATGGACTTTTCTTTCTAGCTGTAAAAGTGAAGGATAAATTCATAATGTGCTGACAAATATTACTTTCAAATATTATTCGGATGTTTTTTAATGACTGTCATGAAAACGTCCCCAAAAGGCAGACTTGTACTTTATGTGATAACTTTATTTAATGTAGATAGTAAAACCAAAAATCACTTCAAAGAAATCAAATCGATAAAGACAGCTGAAAAATGAGTTAAGGCCATGAGATATATACATATACCAAATGTAATTTCCTATACGGCTAACTTTTTTAAAAATAGAATTTGTACCAATTTATTTGTGGCTGCAGAGGTTTTGTGGCTGCAGGAGGTTTTGTGGCTGCAGGAGGTTTTGTGGCTGCAGGAGGTTTTGTGGCTGCAGGAGGTTTTGTGGCTGCAGGAGGTTTTGTGGCCCTCTCCCTTAGAAGGCAGGGGCCATGTCCGGAGGTCCAGCGGGGAGCCGCTCCCCGAGGCCCTCCCCCTTAGAAGGCAGGGGCCATGTCCGGAGGTCCAGCGGGGAGCCGCTTAATCGATGTGGAAGGATTGCCTGGTACTTACCCTACTAAACCTGGACGCATTGGACGGAGTGGTTTCAGGTTCGAATCCCACTCAGTCCAAAAAAGAGAATTTCCTGACTGTTTTTTTAGATAAAGTGGAAACTAGGTTTTGGGGGTGGGGGGAGGGGCTGCCATTGGGCTCCGCCGAATGCAATGAAAGTAAGTTATATGACTGATATTCATTGCTTTCTCAAGGTCAGTTGTCACAGTGGCAGGAGTTGCCAAAATGTTGATATTTCAAAATGAATACTTAAACTCCCTAATTAAACTCAATGGTTGAAGACGGCCTCGGAGACCCGCTACTATTGGCAACGGGCCCTTTTCACTTCAGCGGGCGTCAAGGATGGAGAGGGCCTCGGAGATCCTCTACGATTGGCAATCGGCCCTCCCATCTTATCAGGGGTCAGGGTAGGAGAAGGCTTCGGAGACCACATACGATTGGCAACCTCCATTCGTTGCCCCCCCCCCCCCCTTTCAACAGGGGTCAGGGATTGAGAGGACCTCGGAGACCCGCTACGATTGGCAACGCTCAAGGGTTAAAGAGGGCCTCGGAGACCCGCTACGATTGACAATCGGCCCTCCCCCCTTATCAGGGGTCAGGGTAGGAGAAGGCTTCGGATACCACATACGATTGGCAACCTTCACTCCTTGCCCCCCCCCCCCCTTCAATAGGGGCCAGGGATGGAGAGGGCCTCGGAGACCCGCTACGATTGGCAACGCTAAAGGGTTGAAGAGGGCCTAGGAGATTCGCTACGATTGGCAATTGGCCCTCCCCCCCTTATCAGGGGTCAGGGTAGGAGAAGGCTTCGGAGACCACATACGATTGGCAACCTCCATTCGTTGCCCCCCCCCCCCTTTCAACAGGGGTCAGGGATTGAGAGGACCTCGGAGACCCGCTACGATTGGCAACGCTTAAGGGTTGAAGAGGGCCTCGGAGACCCGCTACGATTGGCAATCGGCCCTCCCCCCTTATCAGGGGTCAGGGTAGGAGAAGGCTTCGGATACCACATACGATTGGCAACCTTCATTCCTTGCCCCCCCCCCCCCTTCAATAGGGGCCAGGGATGGAGAGGGCCTCGGAGACCCGCTACGATTGGCAACGCTCAAGGGTTGAAGAGGGCCTAGGAGATTTGCTACGATTGGCAATTGGCCCTCCCCCCCTTATCAGGGGTCAGGGTAGGAGAAGGCTTCGGAGACCACACACGATTGGCCAGCCCCATCCCTTGCCCCCCCCCCCCCCCCGCCCCTCTTCAACAGGGGTCAGGGATGGAGAGGACATCGGAGACCCGCTACGATTGACATCCCCCCCCCCCTCCCTTCCACTTCAGCAGGGGTCAAGGTTTTAGAAAGCCTCGGAGACCCGCTACGATTGGCAACTGACCCCCCCCCCACACACACACACACACACGCGCACCCACGCGCACACACACACACACACACGCACCCCCACACACACACGCACGCACGCACACACACACACACACACACACACACACCCTCTCACACACACACACACACACGCGCGCACACACACACACACACACACACACACTCCCCCTCTTGAGCAGGAGTCAGGGTTTGAGAGGGCCTTATTGCTATCATTACTACCAAAGAGCCGGAGTAGTCTGCTCGCTTCTGAACTGGCAGTTTGTGGCTGGATTTAGACGGTGAAATAACAAAATAACTTACTCAAATAGCGTCAAAACGACGTTCACGAATAATTTAGGCCCCCCTCTAAAGCGTGTAACATCACATAAAACGTCAATCTATCAATTTCAAATTAACTGGATAGTTGTAAGTGGTTGGTTGCCATTTCAATATTTCAAATCTGAATTCGAAGTCAAAACTTTGAAATGTTCCCTTGTCAGATTTGGCCGCAGACTCCTCATAATCTTCGCTGTATCCCATTAGTAATGTGTACATCAACCTTAATGCATGCACCCCTCATTATTATCTTGTGGAGCGACAAAGGGAAAATGGATTGACCTATAAACGTTGAGAGTAGCTGATCCATTGAAGAAAAAAAATGCCCCCCCCCACCCCCAAGAAGGAATTCAACTGACAGCCCCTGTAGAAATTCAATGATTCAGTCTCTTTGATAACCATGATCTGTTCTTACAGTCAAAATCATAGTTCTAGAGAGGACACTTTTAATAGTTCTAGAGAGGACATTTTTAAGAAATAGTTTTAGATTATGGAGAAAAATTGAGAGTAGCCAAAATTAGTTGAGTTGTCGACAATACGTACATGTATCAATGTATGACATGCCTGTCCCTATTCATTGCATCAATCCAGGTAAAGTTGTTCTGATTGTCACCATGATACATACTTTCCATTGCAAACAATTTGCGTCAGCAGGGTTTCATAGAAGTTATAATTTTTGAGGCCATAAACTGAAACATTAAGATATTTCCAAGACAAATTTAATATTTTCAGTGCTGAAACTTAATTTTTAAGGCGGTTGACATCAGGGAAAGCTGAATGGCAAAACTGGTTACCACCGCAAAGATGCGGTAGCCTAGATTTATCATATTAATGGACACTAAAACACAAGGGCACGGGGAAAATCTTCTGGTCTAAAATAACCGTGGAATTAAGTTTCTTATTGTGTTAAAAGAGTTTTTCATCGTTTGTTTGGACCAACCAAAGGTCCAGTTATTTCATTTATTAAAGTTATATTATCAGCTAAACTTGCTCCAAAACTATATTGCCAAGCAGGGCATTCTTGCTTGCATAAAGGCCAAATCAATGGCTAAATGAATGAGGGCAAGTGGTAAGTTCCAGCACTGATTTTGGTTGTCAAATATTGAATATTTCCTTATCGCATAAACTGCAATTGAGCGTTTCATGCGGTGAATTGAGTTTTTATAGTAATTTTGAGGGAGATAATCGATATCAAAAATTGGCTTCGAGGAAACCCTGTGCAGCCAATATATCACTTGTACAGTACAGCGTATATTCTTGCATGACTTCTGATCTGTAATATTCTCTCTCTAACAGGACACCGTGTATTTATATACGGGGCGGCTGTCACGCCACTAAGGCTTGTTGAGGCTATGGTAGAATATGGTAAAAGTCCTTGTATCATGGTTGCGGCGTTTTTCTTTTCTTCAACAAATCCGATACCCAGTGGACATATATATACACCTGTGCTTGCAGTGTAGATATACTACTTCAAAAAATGGTTCACGTTTGTGACACAGTGTTCGCTAGTTATTAATGTGAATTTCCTCTATTCAGTATTTGTCGTGACCATGTGGAAGTGTCGTGACCATGTGGAAATGTCGTGACCTTGTGGAAGTGTCGTGACCATGTGGAAATGTCGCGACCATGTGGAAGTGTTGTGACCATGTGGAAAATGTCGTGACCATGTGGAAGTGTCGTGACCATGTGGAAATGTCGCGACCATGTGGAAGTGTCGTGACCATGTGGAAGTGTCGTGGCCATGTGGAAGTGTCGTGACCATGTGGAAGTGTCGTGACCATGTGGAAGTGTCGTGACCATGTGGAAGTGTCGTAACCATGTGGAAATGTCGTGGCCATGTGGAAGTGTCGTGGCCATGTGGAAGTGTCGTGGCCATGTGGAAGTGTCGTGTCCATGTGGAAGTGTCGTGACCATGTGGAAGTGTCGTGACCATGTGGAAGTGTCGTGACCATGTGGAAGTGTCGTGACCATGTGGAAGTGTCGTGACCATATGGAAGTGTTATATCTATAGATGGAGACGTTTTGATTGGGGTAAGTAAAAGCTGAGCATTTCTCAAGGATTGTTGATATCATGTAAGGGAGAGGAGCAGGCGGCTATTAGAACATAGGAGCAACTAAAACTACCCTAAGTTTCCTTTGTAGCAATCCGAGGTCCATGGGTTGTTTCTGGGATGTTCTCCAGTTAATTCTGTATCCAATTTCATACATTGTCAAATATGGCCTCAAACCAATGTAATGCTTTTATATAGAATGTAAGCTGTATAATGGGGCACCTTGGGTGGGTTCTAATAGAATCCCATTAATATCAAAATGATGCTTAACTGGAATTATGGATAACAATATGTGCCTGGAGCGTGAAACATAAATTTTAGAATTATATTCAACTCTACAATTTAAACTGTCCAGGAAATAGTGAAGATTGTGTTCTTTCAACAATGAATGTCCGTATTGAATATATGATTGCCCTCTGTTAGGTCTTTGTATAGCCAGTTTGCACGAGCTGGCAGAATGTTGATATTCTGCAGTTAAACAGAATGTTGAAATTATCGGCTGTTTTTCTTACGTAAATTTTGGTTTAAGATTTATCACAAGTTCGAACCAAAATTGAAAGTGCAAAGCTGGACTTTTATGCAAAAGGACATTGGATTTTATTTGTTTTGAATTCATCATAATTTTTTTTTTACATTTCTATTTTTTTCAGTGCCACATATGTAAATATAAGATTTATCTCAAGTTGGAAACCAAATTGAAACTGCAAAGCTGGACTTTTTAAGCAAAAGACACTGGATTTTTTTTTTTAATTCATCGTTATTTTTCTTTTACGTTTGTATTATTTTTTTCAATGCCCATATATATCATTTTGGTTGAGATTTATCCCAGGTTTGAGAATCTCGTATGGATTCAGCCGATAAATGGTTGCTGCTACTGTCGCTTTATCCATTCCACAGTTATGTATGAGCGCCATGGGAGTACAACGGTGTCGGTTTACTTGGTTTTGTCCAATCTTAACTCGATCATAGACATCACAAAGGTTTATCTCTGTAGCAATTCTGTCCCATAGTTACCCCCAGTTGGCATGGATCTGACCCATTGATGGAATTCCGCGAGCAGATCTCTTTTGAGTCCGATGTCAGGGTTGATATAATGGTATGTGAGGCAAACATTTCTACCCATAGCGCTAATTATCTGCCGCATTAGGCATTCCAACAAATTTCCACTTGGGAGAGTATATAGATGACGGGACTGAATTCCGTGATTATACCATCATGATTTGTAACCCATCTTTAAAGGGGGAGAAAAAAAAACTCGCTAATTGTACATTTTTCGCGGAAATTCTTTTATCCAAAGTCAAATAACTCTTTTCAAATTAATAGAAATATTATGAAAAATGTAAGCAATGATACACTATGAGCCCCTAGACATTAAAGTGGCATGAGCTGCCAAAATGCTGATATTTTCACGTTAAAACAGAATGTTGAAATTATTGGCTATTTTTCTCAAGACGTATAATTCAGAAGCTTTGTACTGCTTCTAGTCTCGAAAATGTGCGATAAAGTACTAACTTTGACTTAGAATGAATGAATGGTCGTCCTGGTTATTTAAATTTTGTTTACTTTTCGAACACGTTCTCGGTTCGTACAGACCACATACTGTATGGATTTTCCTCATTCCAACGCCAATCATTTAGTTTTTCGACGAGCTTCAAAGCCTCTTACTGTCGTGACGATCAGAAATTATGAAAAAAAAGTGTGAATTTTGGCAGCTCATGTCAATTTAAGTTTTATTTGGGAATTCCTTTTTTGCTGTCGGCCTTAGCTGTGATGGTTGCACACACTGTAGCTGCGCGTTTGGTGTATTCTCTGCTGTTTGACAACAATAACAGCAGGGGCTTCTTTCGATCGAAAATTCGAAATTGGACTGAGAAACAATCATTCTGCCAACTGAGGAGTTAGTTACATGAATGACATTTCTGTAATCCGGCAGTTTTTGTTATACCAAGAAAAAAATACTCTAATTAATATATATGTTACGACTGTTCACATGGGAAATTTTCAACTGAGCTACTAGTCCGGGTTTCTGTATCCAACATTTTTTATACTGAAATATGTTTTCCAAAATACGGCAGTCAGTGTACAATAAAGTAATTTTTGAGTCAGAAATCCTGACTTCTGAACTACCGAGTTCCCTTTAATTGTAGTAAACAATCCTCTATTGAGCTCATCGTCGGATACCCAGGGTTAAATTCTCAAATTTTAATCGGGGCTTCAGACGATGTATTGAGCTAGGAGCTCACATTAACTCTACTTACCGGAACTAAGTTCCCCTATACCTAAGACATTAAATCTTAAATTCAAATTTAGAAATAGTCAGTGCATTCCTTATTATTAGGTCTATATCAGCGTTTTGGTGTTGCTGTCATTGAAGGACAAAATGTTTTTAGACCAGTTTAGATGGAAAGAACATAGTTTGTGTAGTGTACAATGCCCCTATGTATATCTACCCTCTCGTAAACCTCATTAACAGCGGAGAAAATGGCATCACAGATAATTAAGTCACTGAAAGGACAGACTTCGGTCTTTCTTTTTTTTGGCTTGAAGGTCACTGTTGGTAATTGACGTGGTATGTTTAAAATACTTTGAATGGTTGATGTCGATGTTGAACCGGATGTATTGCTAGAGACTTCCCTGTCTTTTAGTTTGAACAAGCATTGATAACTGATCACTGCAATTAAACAGAGTTACTTCCCCTAAACAATTTTCTCTTCTTCTCAGTGAGATTGCCGACTGCTGTACCCGACTCTCTTGGCGCCACCTGTCGATCAGAAGTAGAATTTGAGGAGCTTCACACAATCACAAGACACGGCCATCCTAATTAACTTTTCTCCCCGAATAGAGAGCTTTGTCCGGGGGAATCTTCGGAGAGAATGGAGACAATCCGATGGTGAATTAGAGAACGGTGAATGATGAAAGCGATCCTTCAATCAGCGTCATGATTAACCTCGTTATGACGGATATTTATAACTGTAGGCTAGGTGGCATCAGTAGACAATTCATTTTCAATTTGCCGTGATGTTAACGTTTGGCTGTGTCATTCGGTTGGAAACATTCGCCCGGCTAAAAGCATTGGTGGAAACTCAGAACCACCCTAGTCAAGTCTGCAGTTCAAATCTTGGCAGACCAATAAGGGAGAAATCTCAAGATTTTTACTTCCGAAGGGGACAGAGGTACACACGACACATGTCACATTGTTGTCATGGGCCAAATCACCCACACGTCTGACAGCTCAATCCGCCACTTTTATTCAATCTTCACCGTTCATATATATATTTTTTAGGCAACCTACTACTTCATTGAATCACATCAATAGGACAGTAACTCTGAAAATAATGAAACCAGCGCAACCAAAGAGCGTGTTGCACATTCTTACATGATATCTACCATATGTACGCCAAGTTTCGAGAAAATCCAATAAAAACATGAAGATGGGATGACAAACACACATTGCCTATGCTTTCCTATATACTGTCGGAAAAGGACAGGACAGTAAGTGAGGTGCACATTCTCGCATGATATCCAGCATGTCCACTAAGTTTCAAAGATCGGATTTATACCATGGAAGGAGATTTGATAACAAGAAATGATTACGGTCAGACAGACACACAGACATGCGGATCACTATACCCCCCCCCCTCCAACCCTGGATTACATGCCAGGTGGATACAAATCTCTAAACAATCGCTGAGTGTGCTGTCGTCAAAACACATAAGATAATTCGTACTATATAGGACATGATGGTGTAAATACACACATTCATGTACAATATAGCACAAGTTGTCCTATGTCTTTGGTTTGAGTACAACCACTGTCTAGAAGAATGTGTGAGTGTGCTGTAGCTTACCCGAGAGGGTTTGAAATACAAAACTATTAAGTTTATAGAAATATAGATTTAACACAAAATTCAAGTAAGGTAATTGAAAAAAAAAATAATTTGAATTTAGAGTCAAACTTCTTCATGAACGTGAGCTATGATGTACAGATTTTAGTTGTTCATGAGCATAAGCTATGTAACAGATTGTAGTAAGATGTGACATTTAGACTGCCTAAATCGTTATCGCAGGAGCTAACAGGAAGCTCTGTAACAACCACTAATGTAATAAAATGCCCTAATGTAATAACTTTTTTTAAAACGTCTTTTTTCTTTAAAATTCCACTGTATATTATCGAGGCGTGATGAATGTATACAGAAAAATGATATTTTATTTAATTGTGACTTAAACATTTTTCTCTAAAATGGCCTTTATTACATTAGGGCCCATATCTTCATTTCTACCGATTTACCTTCGAAACGTGCCCTAATGTAATAACTTTTTCTAAAACGTCTTTTTTCTTTAAAATTCCGCTGTATATCATCGAGGCGTGATGAATGTATTCAGAAAAATGATATTTTATT
Organism: Lepidochitona cinerea; assembly: GCA_963971465.1. Lineage (NCBI taxonomy): Eukaryota > Metazoa > Mollusca > Polyplacophora > Chitonida > Tonicellidae > Lepidochitona > Lepidochitona cinerea. Next base: position 14,761,161 of record OZ020559.1, read on the forward strand.
TAATTGTGACTTCAACATTTTTCTACAAAATGACGTTTATTACATTAGGGAATTTGTGAATTTTCGGACGATTACAAAATAGCCTGTTTTAAGAGGTAAGATCCGATTCCAAATAGCGATACTGTTTTTCATTAAGGTAGCCTTTTTTCAGGAGAATAACAATTCTTTTGCCGTTTTACCTCTTCAATCTAATCCTGTCTAGACATATTAGCTGTTACCGAAACTTTATCGGCAGGATTATTAGCTGTGTTTGATTTCCACTTAGCATGCTTAGGGCAAGTTGTTCTGAATGGATAAGGTTATGTTGGTTTATATGACTAGCTAAACCATCATCAAGTCACGAGTTACGTTTATTTCTGGGTCATACATGTGAGAAGGGAGCGTGTAGCCCGTTTTAGATGTAAACGGCTAACTTACCTCACTTCGCCAGAATTACAATCTCGGCCAAAGCTAGAATTCTGGAGAAGTTCACAATATTGATTTATTTACTAATACAAGGTACAAATGAAATTCCTCTGTTGAGTAGAGATGTATCATCAGCAGTGAGTTCCTCATTACTTACATTTATAATAGCAATATTACTTCCTAAGGCGACAGTAGGGTGGTACATGCCCTGTCCCAAATTTAGTTTAAATCAAGTGTCTGAAACCAGTTTGTATACAAGCAATTTGCTGTATCTTCGGTCCAGTGAATTTTGTCCATTGGGACTTTAATTTTTTATTTGGATATTTATGGTATGACAATAACTCTCTTCATATTGGTAGCAGAATTATATAGGTTCAGGTTCGAAACTTCACTTCCGGTAATTTAGCAGATGACAAGTCAACGAGTTACTTATAGATAACAACTTCTTAGTTTATTTCTGGTTACGTTTCGATGTCGATCCTAACATCCTTATCAAACCTGTGACAAGCAACAGTGGGTTAACCTTATATACACGACGATGCATGAATAACATGAATAAACAGCTGATTGGATAACAATAGATGATAAAAGAACAAGTGTGAGCTTCCATCATGGGGTTCCTCTAAATCAAATCTTGGTCTCTGTTGAGTTTCGGTTTGCGTCGTCTTATGTGTATTATGGATTAGCGATATGTCCCGATCGGCCAATCAACATACGCTAGCTCACCAGTCAATGCACTAGCGTCAATCTAAAATTAGAAGTTACCCTAGTCATAAAGTCCAGATTTAACCTCTAAGGCCAATGGTCGACATTTTTATCAGAAATATCCATTGAAATGGGGTTGGAGAGTTCACGTAGGTGGTCAATTGAACATGTGAACATCATGGAATTTTACCTGGCATTTGCTCGCATCTACGTGCCTTTCTATCACTCTCTTACACTTAGCTAGAGCTATCGTTAGTTACATCGCACATTTAAACACGAGCAGCTATTGGAAACGCCACGTGGAACCTATCACAGTGGCCAGTTCAAAGTGAATCGGATCGACAGTGAACGTTGTCATTTTACCTCTTTTCGTCAAAATGGGACTATTTCGTGAAATTGACTCTACGTTTGGTTACTAGTTTAACGCTTTCTTAAATTCAAAATATATATTCACGTACAGCGTGATGTCAGGATTTTTAGCCCGCCATCATTCTGATGGAGGGCTATTCAAATCGCTTCTCCGTGGTCCGTCGTCAGTCGTCCGTCCTTTAACTTTTTGCTTGTTACCTTTATTCCAAGATAACTACCAGTCCCATCTTAATCAAACTTAACATAAATCATCACCCTATGGTCTATTTGTGCACCGTACATTTTCATCTCATTTGCATATTCAATATGGCCGCCAGGGGGCGATGTTGTTTTTCTTTGTTACCTTTAGTCCAAGAAAACTACCTGTCCAATCTTCGTCAAACTTGACATACATCATCACCCTATGGTCTAGTTGTGCACCGTACATTTCCATCTCATTTGTATATCCAATATGGCCGCCAGGGGGCGATATAGTTTTTATGTTCTCAATTCCAAGAAAACTATCAGTTCGATATGCACTTAACTTGGCTCACATTATCTCCTTATAACCCCGTTGTGTACTGTACATTTTCATCTCATTTGCATATTCAATATGGCCGCCAGGGGGCGATGTTGTTTTTCTTTGTTACCTTTAGTCCAAGAAAACTACCTGTCCAATCTTAGTCAAACTTAACATACATCATCAGCCTATGGTCTACTTGTGCACCGTACATTTTCATCTCATTTGCTTATTAAATATGGCCGCCAGGAAGCAATGTTGTTTTTTAACCAAATTTGAAAATGAAACTTATTATCATTATTCCAAGAAAACCACTGACCTGATTTTAACCAAACAAGACACACATCATCCCCCTAAGTTCTAGCTGTGCACCGTACATTATCATCTCATTAGCATATTAAAGATGGCTACCAGGTGGCAATGTTGTTTTCAACCAAAATTTCAAGGGGAGCTTACTTTGTAATTCACAATTTAATTTTCCTCAACAATAGTTACCTCCCTGGAATACGATTTTTTTATGTAGGCCCCAATTCCTCTATCCAGTTATTTCTGTAACAATTTTTTATATGAATAGATGAACGCGGGCGTTAAGATCCCGGTAAGGGATTTCTTTTTATATTTATCTGATAGCTTTTAAAAATGTTACCCTAGATCGCACGCGAAAATCCCTGCGCTATGTCGATAAAGGCGTACGAGGGGTATCTTCGCCACGTCTAAAGGAGATCTCGCGAGCATACGATTGGACTAGCGTAAGAGAAATTGGTCAACTCTGAAAGTCTGCCATTTAAAATCTAGATTAATTTCGCTCATTTCGAGGGGCTAACTCTCTAATAACTCTTAAATATACACTGGTCTGTAAGTCAACCTTTTGAGAAAACGTGACATGCTGCATTTGGTGTCTACGCGACTTGCGGGGGTCATTGTAAAGCCTCTTACTGTGGTGACGATCAGAAATTACGAAAGAAGTGTGAATTTCCGCAGCTCATGCCGCTTTAATATTGAATTGTCCAAGACACGGAACTTTACACATCTGTGACCAAGAATTAAAAAAAAACAGCTCTAAATGTGGTGCATGTAGATCCCGTATGGTTTGCCAAGCGTATGTTTGACTATTTCAAGGATATGGAACCGCATAATATGTCCCATGACCATTTAGCTGATGAAGGGCCACTACATTTTCGGGAAATACCGTGGTTTTTGATTTGCAATGGTGGGTTATTGAAGGATTTGTGGGACAGTTGCTTTATCTAGAGGCGTATATAAAACCAAATGAGACCTTTTGGATAGACTAAATACGGATTAAGAAAAGCGACACCGATGAAACAAAACAAAGGTTTTTGAATGCCCCTGGTTGTCAGAACCAGGGCTAATGAAATATGCAAATAGTTTCCTTGGTCACTTGGAAAAATGTTCCCGGATGTTCAGTGTAACAGTATCACATCTTCCTTTCTCGCTTGATAGCCGATTTGTGTTTAAAGGGTTCAATATTCTTGACTAAAATAATTCAGTCCCCGCTGTTCCACTAAAACAATGATGATAATTAAGTACCGATAATAGGTGGTACAAGTATGTCTCTACTTCCAAAAGACACAAATCACATTAAACCAGCTGTGTGGTAATGGTTGCAGTTGTAGCCATGCGTTAGCCCATTTGGGTCTTTTGATCAGTTCTTTTATAGACATAACTAATCCACTTTCTCGTCCAGAAAGTCTGATTAGGCGTCGAACGCTTATTATTGGCGGTACGGTCTGAAGCACGTCATTGGATATATATATCCTTAGTTGGTGTTTTTGCGTTATATACTCGAAAAATCTGCAAACACACTTTATTTGAAAAAGAGATAATGGGTCCGACGTTATTGTTAATTCAATAATATTCTGTAAAATATGATACGGTAAAATTTTAACGGCAGAATTATCTGGTTGGACACATGGTACGCTATCACTAAAACCCTCATCATCTGCCATTTCTTGTTGATCGGCTGGTGATCTCAATATTTCGGTATCGTGGTAAGGCAACTCAAGGCTATCATCATCTGAAAATGTAAAGATGCATGTCTCTAATCGTGTTAAAGAGTCTACTGGTAGAAATTTGCTCACTGACGTACTTTGGGGATCATTTAACGCAACGGTCTGTTTTGAGGCATCCGGAAAATAAACAATGGGCGGAATACTCGCTAGTCCATCTTCAATCTGACTCCCCAAAGATATCTCGTCATACGAAAACTCGTCTGTAGACTGGGAGGCAAATGTTTTCTTGATGCGTGAAATCTCTTTCCTCGTTCTAGGAGGTTTTTGATGGATAATCGGTGTTGCTTGGTTGCCAAAATTAAGGGGTTGCTTGAGTCTCCGGCTTTCATAATGTTCTCCATTACCTTCCGGATAGTAGCCAAGACAGAGAAGGGGAATTTCGGCCTCATATTCACCAGTGTTCGAAACTAAGGCATTGGCTTCAGAATTACCTGCGACAATAACAAGGAACTGTACATTATATTCACGAGATAGAGCCAGGAGTGTTAAATGATCCCCATACTCCCTATTCCGAGACATTCGATGTAGATAGTTTTGAAAAGAATCGTCTGCACTTGAATCAACAAAACGTGCGTAATCTATGGCGTTGTTTTTCAAGTGTTCAACGGCTTGAGCTCGTAACACATCATGGTGTCTGTGTATGCCCAACATAGAAAACTGATGAGCAATTGCAGAAAACTGACAGTTGCCATCTCCCCTTGGGTTAAGTAGCAATTCAGTGTCCGTAAAATGTATTTGCTTTATAATGTCTTTCTTGGTTAGTGTTAAGTAGTACTTTCTTTTGTGTGCAAGTCTTTTTTGCCGAGTGGAAACTGTTTCACTTTCAATTGGGTGGCCTAATACTTGTTGCTTGCCTGTTTCTTGTGTCGACTTAGCAATTAAGAATTAAGAATTTTTTTCTGTGGTTTAGCCTGACAAGTGCGTTTTTAAGCCGGTTTCGCTCAAGCTGTTTTCTATGCGACTCTTCTTCAACGGTTAAACTCGTAATAAACTCAACACTTACCCACTTTTCCATATTAACGCCGTCTGGTCTTACAAACCCCACCTTGTACCTATATCTTGATAATTTTCGGTCAATTATTGTACCGATAATTATGTGCCGCTTTTTTTGGGACCCTTGATTCAGATGGTGGATATTGTAAGAGTACTTCGTCGTTAATATTGTATCTAGATGGTGGGTTGTGCTGCAGGTTTTTTCTAACCATTCTTTCGTCGCACCTTTTTGTAGCTTCGAAGGCTCTGTTACGAATTCCACTTAGTTTTAACTGGCGAAGGAATGGATGATTGATCAGAACATTTACGTTTTCGAAAAGGACATCGACCAAAATAAACTTCGAAGGGTGTTTTATATGCCAATGTCTCCTTTGGCATCATGTTAATGGCGTTCTCATATTCTGGCAGTTCCCTTACCCAGTTTTTCCCTTTTTTACCAAATGCAGCCAGATCAAAAGCAATTTTTCTACGTAAAGTTCTGTTTGACCGTTCAACTTTTCCCTGAGATTGAGGATGATAGGGTCGACTGTTTATAACCTTAACATGTCGTCTTTTCAAGAGAGCGCTTACATGTTTTTTAAATTCTGCCCCATTATCTGACTGTACTATATTAGGAGTGCCGTGTTCAGCAAATATTTTCCTCAGTTCAGTGGAGACCTCAGCACTGCTTTTCTTACAAAGTGGTCGCAAAAATAAGAATCTAGAAAAAATATCCATCACTGATAGGATATACCGATACTCTCTGCCCATGTGACGAACCGCTTTTGTTTTCATAGTGACTAGATCAATCTGAAGACGTTCGAACACAGAAGATGCCCGAACAGGCTTGTACACAGGTTTGTTTTGAAATCTTGCATTTATTCTACTATTTAGGCGGTTTCTTTTGAGTACCTTCCCGATAGCCTTTTCACTCGCCCCTGAATACTTAGTCTTTAGTCTATGCTTCAGGGCCCGCGGACCCTGGCCTTAACTTTGTATAAACTCTCTGTCTACAACATCCGTTAGTTCGGTTCTTTTTAGAAGCTTCTTTCCTCGAAACAGTACAGTGCGCTGCCCTGATGAAACTTTTAGGGAAAAATGTTTCTTGTTTCTCCAGTATCTTACTAAAGCATTTTTCTGTTTCTGTGTTCGGTTCAGGACCGGCACGTTAAATTTGTTTTGCAAAAGCAGCTCAAAGGTAAGATAAGTTTCATCGTCAACAGAATGCATCCCGCGAGACTTACCTCGTCGCTTCACCATTGCAGCTCAAAATATAGACCTTCGGGACAAGAGATCTTAGATGTCGAAATGAGCAATGGTTCTATTAACAAAATGAAAAAAAAAAACACTCTAGAAAATATGCGTTGGATATGTGTTAAAATATCACTAAATGTGTTTCTGGATTCAAGACTATAAATGTGCTTCTAAAGCCTCTCAAGTCTAAAGTCGATCTCTCCTCCAAGAACGCTCTCTGATTTGATCCTGTTCTGATAGCTTTCCTAGCAAAACTTAACCTTTCGATAAAGACTGGATTCGGCAGTACAGTGTGATTTCACTGAAAGACAGTCAAACTAGTTTGCCTTGATATAACCGTGACGTCACAAAATCATTGTCCTGACGTAACATTCGCGCTATAAGTTCAATAGTGATTGGTAGAAATAAATAACATATATCCGTTTAGTATGGTGGCTCATTTGTACCATTTCGCTTTCTCCTGTTTTCGCTGTGAGAATTAAGAGGCGGAAAAGCGAGAATAAGAACGTTCGCTACTTTATCCACATTGGCGGGGTCGGGAAGGGCGCTAAAAAAGATAGTATTTTGTTTGCAATCCCGAATCGCGACCTTCGTGTGCTTATCAGGGTTACGAAAGTCGAGAAGGGCGCAAGGGTTGCCAAGGGCGTAAGCGTCGCGAAAGTCTCTAACCACGCGAAGGTCGCCAAACTAGTGAATTCATGTGGAAGAATAAGATTTGGCTTACTTTGAAAAAACAAGTCCCATTTTTGAGTTGTTGATGTGCTGTGTGGTCTAGATGTATAATTTAACTTTGGCGTGATTGGCGACCTTCGCGCCTTCGCGTCCTTCACGACCTTCGCGACCCACGCGCCCTTTCAACCCGCGCGCCATTTGCGACCCCGCCAAGGACGCGAAGGTCGCCATTCGGGATTGAAAAAAATAGAATCTTTTCTTTAGCGGGTTTCGTGACATTGGCGTGTCCCGCGACCCGGCCAAGATCGAGAAAATCGCGAACGAAATAGAATAACGACCTTCTCACCCCCGCCAGCCTCGCCAACGCAGCGAAAACGCCAATGAACTGTTTTGAAACAAAATTTATTTTTTTATTAAATTGATTAGCGTGGTCGGCGTGTTAATTTGGCGGGGTACAGAAAGTCGCGAACCAATTGCCTTGGCAAGCTTGGCGGGGTCGTCAAGCACGCGAACTAAAACGTCTTTATTCGGCTTCCAAACGGATAAGCTACTCTCTTGTGCGCCTTAAAGAAATTCGGTAAACGTAAACCACCTTCGATTAAAGTTAATGGACAAAACCAGTCTGTAGGAAATGGGATAATCGTAGCAGCTTTATTGCTCCATCATATCCAGTGGAATTTTAAAGAAAAACTTGTTTTAGAAAAAGTTGTTATGATGTAATAAATGTCATTTTGGAGAAAAATGTTAAAGTCACAATTATATGAAATATCATTTTTCTGAATACATTCATCACGCCTCGATGATATACCGCGGAATTTTAAAGAAAAAAAGACGTTTTAGAAAAAGTTGTTACATTAGGTCATGTTTTGAAGGCAAATCTATAGAAATCAAGATATGAGCCCTAATGTAATAAACGTCAATTTGGAGAAAAATGTTAAAGTCACAATGAAATAAAATATCATTTTTCTGAACACACTCATCACGCCTCGATGATATACAGCGGAATTTTAAAGAAAAAAGACGTTTTAGAAAAAGTTCTTACATTAGGGCACGATTTGAAGGGAAGAATATGGTGAAAACGGAGATTTGATTCCTAATGTAATAAACGTCATTTTAGAGAAAAATGTTAAAGTCACAATTAAATAAAATATCATTTTTCTGAACACACTCATCACGCCTCGATGATATACAGCGGAATTTTAAAGAAAAAAGACGTTTTAGAAAAAGTTGTTACATTAGGGCACGATTTGAAGGGAAGAATATGGTGAAAACGGAGATTTGATTCCTAATGTAATAAACGTCATTTTAGAGAAAAATGTTGAAGTCACAATTAAATAAAATATCATTTTCCTGAATACATTCATCACGCCTCGATGATATACAGCGGAATTTTTACGAAAAAACACGTTTTAGAAAAAGTTGTTACATTAGGGCATGTTTTGAAGGCAAAACTATAGAAATCAAGATATGAGCCCTAATGTAATAAACGTCATTTTAGAGAAAAATGTTGAAGTCAGAATTAAATAAAATATAATTTTTCTGAACACATTCATCACGCCTCGATAATATACAGTGGAATTTTTAAGAAAAAGGACGTTTTAGAAAAAGTTATTACATTAGGGCACGTTTTGAAGGTGAATCGGTAGAAATGAAGATATGAGCCCTAATGTAATAAACGCCATTTAAGAGAAAAATGTTAAAGTCACAAACAAAAAACCTAACATTTTTCTGAATATATTCATCACCCCTCGATAATATCCATCGGAATTTTTACGAAAAAAACACGTTTTAGAAAAAGTTGTTACATTAGGTCATGTTTTGAAGGCAAAACTATAGAAATCAAGATATGAGCCCTAATGTAATAAACGTCATTTTAGAGAAAAATGTTCAAGTCACAATGAAATAAAACATCATTTTCTGAATACATTCATCACGCCTCGATGATATACAGCGGAATTTTAAAGAAAAAAGACGTTTTAGAAAAAGTTGTTACATTAGGGCATGTTTTGAAGGCAAAACTATAGAAATCAAGATATGAGCCCTAATGTAATAAACGTCATTTTAGAGAAAAATGTTGAAGTCAGAATTAAATAAAATATCATTTTTCTGAACACATTCATCACGCCTCGATAATATACAGTGGAATTTTTAAGAAAAAGGACGTTTTAGAAAAAGTTATTACATTAGGGCACGTTTTGAAGGTGAATCGGTAGAAATGAAGATATGAGCCCTAATGTAATAAACGCCATTTTAGAGAAAAATGTTAAAGTCACAAACAAAAAACCTAACATTTTTCTGAATATATTCATCACCCCTCGATAATATCCATCGGAATTTTTACGAAAAAACCCGTTTTAGAAAAAGTTGTTACATTAGGTCATGTTTTGAAGGCAAAACTATAGAAATCAAGATATGAGCCCTAATGTAATAAACGTCATTTTAGAGAAAAATGTTGAAGTCACCATGAAATAAAACATCATTTTTCTGAATACATTTATCACGCCTTGATGATATACAGCGGAATTTTAAAGAAAAAAGACGTTTTAGAAAAAGTTGTTACATTAGGGCATGTTTTGAAGGCAAAACTATAGAAATCAAGATATGAGCCCTAATGTAATAAACGTCATTTTGTAGAAAAATGTTAAAGTCACAATTAAATAAAATACCATTTTTCTGAATACATTCATCACGCCTCGATGATATACAGCGGAATTTTTACGAAAAAACACGTTTTAGAAAAAGTTGTTACATTAGGGCACGATTTGAAGGCAAAACTATAGAAATCAAGATATGAGCCCTAATGTAATAAACGTCATTTTAGAGAAAAATTTTAAAGTCAGAATTAAATAAAATATCATTTTTCTGAACACATTCATCACGCCTCGATAATATACAGTGGAATTTTTAAGAAAAAGGACGTTTTAGAAAAAGTTATTACATTAGGGCACGTTTTGAAGGTGAATCGATAGAAATGAAGATATGAGCCCTAATGTAATAAACGCCATTTTAGAGAAAAATGTTAAAGTCACAAACAAAAAACCTAACATTTTTCTGCATATATTCATCACGCCTCGATGATATACAGCGGAATTTTTACGAAAAAACACGTTTTAGAAAAAGTTGTTACATTAGGGCATGTTTTGAAGGCAAAACTATAGAAATCAAGATATGAGCCCTAATGTAATAAACGTCATTTTAGAGAAAAATGTTAAAGTCAGAATTAAATAAAATATCATTTTTCTGAACACATTCATCACGCCTCGATAATATACAGTGGAATTTTTAAGAAAAAGGACGTTTTAGAAAAAGTTATTACATTAGGGCACGTTTTGAAGGTGAATCGGTAGAAATGAAGATATGAGCCCTAATGTAATAAACGCCATTTTAGAGAAAAATGTTAAAGTCACAAACAAAAAACCTAACATTTTTCTGCATATATTCATCACCCCTCGATAATATCCAGCGGATTTTTTACGAAAAAACACGTTTTAGAAAAAGTTGTTACATTAGGGCATGTTTCGAAGACAAAACTACAGAAATGAAGATATGAGCCCTAATGTAATAAACGTCATTTTAGAGAAAAATGTTAAAGTCACAAACAAAAAACCTAACATTTTTCTGAATATATTCATCACCCCTCGATAATATCCAGCGGAACTTTTAAGAAAAACCCCGTTTTAGAAAAAAGTTGTTACATTTTGAAGGCAATAATATGGTGAAAACGAAGATTTGAATCCTAATGTAAAAAACGTCATTTTGGAGAAAAATGTTAAAGACAAAATTAAATAAAATATCATTTTTCTGAACACATTCATCACGCCTCGATACTATACAGTGGAATTTTTAAGAAAAATGACGTTTTAAAAAAAGTTATTACATTAGGGCATTTTATTACATTAGTGGTTGTTACAAAGCTCTCATTTAGGAATAGATAGGAAACGATTTGCAGTAGTCCTGCACTAAGAGAAAAATCATATGACCTAATACAAAACACAGTCCATGATAAGAAGTATCGCTATGTCTACCACTTAACAATTATGTTGGCCTGCATAGTAGAAATAGAGGGAACTGTGTTGCAACGAGTTTTGTCACAACGTACGAGTTTTATTCCAACTCACGAGTTTTGTCACAAGGTCGACGAGTTTTGTCACAGCTCACGAGTTTTGTTCCAATCTTGACCAGTTTTGTTCTAAACACGTCACGTGTTTTGATACAAACAGTCGACAGCTTTTGTACCAAATTTTACATGTCACGAGTTTTGATACAAATAGTTGACAGGATTTGTAACAAATGTTGACTGATGTTTGTGACCTTTTTTAAAAAGTAGATGGAGTTGGGAGTAAATTATATTACCATAATTTATTTTGGAAAGGTAGTGCAATCAACGCAAAGAAAAAAAATCAAAAGCTGATTACTGATTTTCATATGATCGACCAATCAGTTATATATAACATGAGCCTAATCCTGGTTACAATGGAAAGTTCGAAGTGGCGATAGGTTTTATTGTTTCTTCGGCTATCTGAATTACCTGGACCCAAATAAACAGTAGAAGAAAATTCTGATTGGCATACCTACAACAGTAGAATTTAGTAAATTTATAATTATTTCTATTTTCTTTTTTCGTCTGCAGTGAAACATTTTGATATTTACTTTCGACGCCATTTTTATTCTGTCCAAACATACGGTGATTTACCGTATAAAAAGCGCAGACTGCCCGAGGCGTGACAAAGCCGACCGGTAGTGAGCGAAGATAGCCGAAGGGAGTTCCGACTGAGTCTGATAACTTATGGGATTTACGTGCGTGAAATACCTTCAGATAGATTGCAGGTCATTTTGAATGTGGCGACCAAATAGGTAATATAGCCGTGTAACGTACAACTTCCATACCATATGGAGGGCCCCCAAAAAGTGTCCCCGTGATAATGTAAGGGACCGAAATACTATGTTTGTTAACTTTCAGGCTCTATCAGTTTTATAATTGATGCATTGGAGGATTTCTGAAATGTACCGAAACTGTAGATTCCTTATATGGAAGACGGATGAGGCCACTCGCGCCGCGTTTTGGCGACCTGTAATGACACGCTGCACGAGAAAACGAGAAAACGCCAAAACGGCAATATCTGTAGAGAATTAGCCGTGTTGGCGATTTCTGGTTTTCTCGAGCCGTGTCTTATTACAGGTCACCAAAAACGCGACTCGAGTGGCCTCATCCGTCTTCCATACCCTTAAGAGGATATGAAAATTTTACGCTTCACGGCTACCTTTTGGGTCACCACATTCAAAATGACCTGCACCTAAATCCCCGAAGTTATCAGACTGTCAAGTAAGAAGTCCATTTGGGACAGTATTTTACGCAAAACATGAGTTATCTGTTTATATTAAACTGTTTCCAACCATATCTGGTGTAATGCGTTTGTTCAATTAAAAACAAAACGCTCGAACAAAATATAAATTTCAATCTCAGTTCTTATTTTTCTTATAAATTGAAAGGGGTGGGGGGGGGGGGGGGGGTCATGTTTTATTGTGGAACACTTTTACTATACGTAGACGTTCTTATAGGCCTGTAACCAGACTTTAATAATTCCGGTTGAAACCACGGAACTGAAAACCGAAATTAAAATGAGCTCGTATGCACTGTATTATAATCTCGTGTACGTTTATAAAAGAGGTAGCAATATCGTTTTACCAACGGGACAGTGAACGGTTTGTTTGTTCATATTGAAGTTATGACGATCGCCTATTAGGACGAGGATACCCTATTCCATATATACGCACAAGAAATTTGACAAAATACGATCAATACTCTAAAATATCAACAACACTGGAAAATGAGACATGAGACAACTACTTGGTAGTGAGTTTGTAGTTCCAAAATAATTCTCTAAATATTAAACGAAATATGACCAAGACAAAAAATATTGGCAGAATGTGACCGTTGCCACATAAAAGGCAAAATGCCAGTCAAATTTCAAAGCAATCCTCAAAATATTCACGGGCGGACAAGGTGGCAACTAAATGTTCCGTCGAAAGTTTTCGGAGAGCAAAGCTATCAGCCACTATAAAATTGCCTAAATCTGACATTTTGGGACAAAAGCTGTTGACTCTTTGTATCAAAACTCGTGTCCTATTAAAATTGTTACAAAAGCTGTTGACGGTTTGTATCAAAACTCGTAACATTGATTTTGTAACAAAACTCGGCAGGGTTGGAACAAAACTTGGGACATGTAACAAAAGCTGGTGCTCTTGTGACAAAACTCGTAACCTTTTGTGACAAAACTCGTCAACATTGTAACAAATCTCGTGAGTTGGAATAAAACTCGTACGTTGTGACAAAACTCGTTGCAACAACTGCCAAATGAGAGCAGCTTTGAGCTACAGTCAGCATCCAGACGCTGACCTAGATATATGTAACTGTGTAAGACGTACTTGTACAGCGAACCTATGCCTATGATGTAATATGGCTGTACTTTGGTAGTGGGCATGTAGCACCAGGCAATCCTTCCTTGCAAACGTCGTGTTCTAAGTCATCTGCTGGAAGCTGATACAAACTTTCGGACGTTTACGGGAGCTGGCATACACTCTTGGTGAAAGTTGGCAAGGATATACGTGATTGATTTTTGTTAGTACATTGTATCGGATTTTGTGTTAGTGTAACTTTTTGTCGCTTTTCAAAATGGCTACCGAAACTTGGCTGGCAAGGAGACGGGGACCGTTGTCGGCAAGCCTTTCGCAAGGTAGAAATATGAGTCAAAGCGGAAGAGATTTCACTGGCGGTTTTCTGTCAGGAGACATCAAGAGTTTCGGATTATTTTTTATCCTTCTGTGTAGCATGGTTTCTACTGTGTCTCCATTCTTGTCCATGTGCACAGAAAAGGGTAATATTATATCAAGACGCCATCGTATAGATATCTATCAAAGAAGAGTTTTCAGACGGGGTCGGGTAGGCCTAATATTGAATATCAAATATCGTTCCCTTTGGAAGAATGTTGTCTGAATCTTCTTATCATTAACGACGACCAACAGAAACAGTTGAACGAAAGAAATGCCTGTCCTGAACGAAGGGAGACACTTCCAGTCCTAAATAACCAAATTAAGTTAAGAGGAAAACCCAACGCCGAGGGTTGTACAGTCATGAACGATACTGCTAAACCTAATATTGTTTGCGTTGGAGAGAGAACGTTGGTGTCGAACGAGTCTCAGACCTGGTATTTACTCGTCAGTAAATGTGACACAAATGCACCGATGTTTGTACATTATCAGCACAAGATGACGGGTTATTACGGTGAATGTGGATCCGATCCGTTACCAGAGACCGAGACTACCCCTTCCCCAAAGTCTGACGGAGATCCATCGTCTTGCCAGCGAGTGTATACAGAACTTTCCCAAAGCTTGATCATTATCTTTGTATTGGCGTCGTTGTTGTATCTCTAATTTTGCCAAACTGTTCAAAGCCTTGTTGAAAGTGCCTGAGTATTTTTGAACTTTTGTTTTCTGGGTCGCTGCAATTTATTCTCTGGACTTTTTGTGCTTTATCACAGAGAAAAAGAAAACTGGTTGAATCTCGAACTGAAAACGATTTTGGACGGTTTTGGAAGGTTAGGTTAGAGGGGTGATGATCAGAAAGTCGGGTGTTCTTCTGTCCATTGATCTTGACTCAATGTTTTACCTGGAGGTCACAATTGGTCCCCTGTCCCAATGTTCAAACTCTGGCCGAGAGTCTCTCGAAAGGCTACTGAACGAAGGGCGACATTTCCAGTCCTAAATAACAAAATTGTACCGTTATTAGAACACCACAACGTCGAGGGTTGTACAGTCAAGAACGATACCAGCAAGCGATTTGTCCCAACGATAATTACGGAAAGTGTTAACAGTACAAAACCAAACCTATAGATGATTTGTTGTCAAATTATCTTTTCCTGAAAATTCTTCCGACTAAGGCCACACTCCTGCCTGTCGTCAACCTAATGAAATATCATGGGTTGTGGTTTATTATAACAACTTTTAATTGGGTATAAACGTATAAATGATATGCCCCTTTTTAACACAATAAGAAACTTATCTGCATGGTTATTTTAGAAAAGAAGATATTCCCTGTGCCCGTGTGTTATAGTGTTAAAAATATAATATGAAATTGCCTACTAGGTTGAATCACAAACAGACCTCATACGATACATCTTCCCTCGTGAGATTAAAGATCGGTTTGCGAGTGACATGGGTATTAAAGGAAACTTTACAAAAACGACTATAAATAAACTGTATCGTTGGCATCAAATCAGGCATGTGATAATCCAGTCAAGCACTTTTGGAGATATCATTGAGTAGGCATCTAGACCTACAGTTTCACTTACCATATGCGACATTGTTAAAAATAAAAATGAAGTAATTATCACTGACGAGGTTCGAAAAGCATCAATACCCATGCAGTTAATAGACAAAAATACGTGGGATCAGAGGCCTTGGTGCCAATAAAACTGACGTAAATATCCATGCTGATGTATGAAGATAGCTCTTATTTCGTGCTTCTAGACAAAAAATAGCTAATCTGAAATTTTTCCTATGTTTAGCAGCTCATGTCACTTTAAAGTGGCATGAGCTGCCAAAATGTTGATATTTTGACGTTAAAGCAGAATTATTGGCTATTTTTCCCAAGACGTAAAATTCAGAAGCTTTTAGTGGTTCTAGTCTCGAGAACGTACGATAAAGTATTGTTTTGAACTAACTTTGGCTTAGAATGAATGAATGGTCGTCCCGGTTATTTAAATTTTGTTTACTTTTCAAACACTATTTCAGTTCGTATAGGCCATATACTGTATGGATTTTTCTCATTCTAACGCCAATCATTTAGTTTTTTGATGGCCTTCAAAGCCTCTTACTGTCATGACGATCAGAAATTAGGAAAAAAGTGTGAATTTTGGCAGCTCATTTTACGGATTCCAAATAAGATATACCGTATGCAGAACCATCGTCATATGCATGTATGAGTAATGTTTATTCTCATCCACTCGTTATAACTCTGGCTAAAATAAAATCCGTGTACAACGATTCCCCCCTCAGCGTCCTTTCATCAGACGTGACTGTATCAATCGAGATAGGACTAGAAGTTAGGGTATTTATCTATTGTTTAATGTCAGCTATTGGCTTTTTCTCGATCCGTTCCCGGGTTTGCAAACGGCTTGTTGATCTAGTTAACGTTTTAGTGAGACTCGTTTCTGAAGCCCAAATCCCTTTCTCTATGCGCGAGTCACAGACCGAATTCATCTTTCTAAACCATTGAGACTTGAGTGTAAAGCTTTTGGTGTGTATAGACTACACAAGCTCGGAAACATCGCGAACATTGGAACAGTTATAACACAAAACACACAATCCTCCATCGATCGTGTATTGCGGAATCCTTTCTGGAAGAAATAAACCCCAGATGGACAATCTCTCAACGCAAACATGTTGGCAGTTTATGACGGCATCATTTGTAAGTCTGAGCCGGTCCCTAATCTAGGCCTACTTACACTTCTGGATGTAAAATAATGTAACTTGGACACTGACCATTATTTAAGTCCTTTCGTGGATAATAAACTATGGCGGAAGAACAGTATAAGCTAATATTTAATGTATTCAAGGAGGAACTTTTCTGAAGGTACGAATTGAAGGTTTACAATAGTTGCGGTTTGTGGCGTCCACTTTTGCTGTTCAGGCTCGTCATATGATTGTTACAATAGACTGATTCTCTAATGACATCATAGGAGGGGTAGAATAACGCATGGTAATGGACCGATTGCTTGGTGACGTCACTTGGAATTTACGCGTCAAGCATTTCAGGGATTGAGGGATGTTAACATAATTTTTTAATATGGTGGGGAAAAAACTGTATCGAGAAGAAGACGTAAAAGGCGTAAAGTTACCAGAAAAATATGTGGATAAAAACAGGTTATGTCATCAGTGTTTTCCAAAAAGTGACATCTTGCTAAGTACCAATAAACAAAATGGCGAACTGAGATAGTTTACCCAGAAAGCTTTGCGTATTTCTATGTGACGTCATCAGACTTGACGGTAATTAGCCTGCACTGACGAAAACTGAATTCACGAAAACTTGCTAAGGCTCACTGTGCGCTTTGTCGTACAGACTCGTAGGATGCGATGTAAATGGATTTTTTGATTTTATCGATACTAGTCTAATTTATTCAAGTATATAACAGAAGTTGTAAATCCAGAAAGAGATAGTCTAGTTTTAAGTATAATTCGTGAAATCTAAACCAAAAACCAAATTTTCTGACTGGGTTTTCACTCGAACGACTTATGTGGGATAGTTGCCAGTTACCACCGGAAGGTCGTGGGTTTCCACCGGGAATAGAGCCCGGTTTCCCCCACAATGAAACTGGCAACGCCGCCATATTAATGAAGTAATCCTGAGCGCGACGTAAAACACCAAACATTCAATCAATCAATTATCGAATTAAACCGTTTGTATTTTAATTTAGATTTCCAATCCTTTAGCAATACCGTTTAGTACCATATAGGCTGTTAGTGAGCTAAACAAGTTTATGAAATACCCATCAGGACACTTTTTCAGGAAGCCGTCGCAAAGTGCGATCAATCGCAGTTGCCTTGACACCATATCTCATCACTACGGTAACCATTGGCAACTAGCCTTTGTTTGCGATGAGACCGCTTTGTGAAACGAGTCCCAGTGACTATTTCAGCGCCTACCTACCTAACCGACTAAATTGCAACGATGGCATTCTGAGTGATTTTTTTACATGGCTTTTCCTGTATTTGGAACAAACCATCAGCCCTCTTGGATAGTTGGTTTCGCCCATTTTTTCTCACTTTGTCCAATCATTGCATTGCATAGAAGGCAACGCTGTGTTATTTAAGATGTTACACCACCTAGGCTACCTGTGTGTGTGTTACAAACCTTTTAACATGTATAGAGATATAACGTCAGCCAACGATAAACACGTATGTGCCATACCACGACTTGGATCTCACCATCTTCGGAACCCACGATTAAAACTTACACTGGGTCCTTTTTATCCGTGGACAAATTCGATATACACGTAAGCTTGGATTGGTCCCGCCACAGTTTTGTGCTGGGAATGTATCCAATCACATTTCTCGTTACTTAAACTTCACCGTAATTAGCAAAACAAAGATGGACGACTTTTCTATGGTATGCGGTAAGCCTTTCAAGAGAGAACAACTTCTGTACTTCTGAAAGGGCGAAATATCTCGATTTACTCACTTTATGGCCATGCCCCTCGAATCGATCCTGTCAGTGAAAATTGGAGAGAAATACCGATGTAGGACAAGCATTTGCGTGTCAGTGAAAGGGCGTTCATCGTAAAACGTCGTTTTTATCATCCAGTTTGCCCAGGGGTAAAAGTGACGTGATTTTTACCCTGGGACCCGAGGAGGGATTTTCATACACATGGCAGCAAATATCCGGTCCACTCAATTCTGCGAAAGGAGCCTTTTGTTTAGTTTTTGTTGTGGCATTATTGGTATTACTGGGACTGTAACCCTAAGTCGTGAGTTCGATTCTACCCTTGCTCGGAATTTTTTCCGGGCCAATCAGAGTCGGTTAATTTTTTGGTATGATGTACAAGGGCTTTATATTTCCTGTTTTCAAACACACTAGTGCAATAGCATTTATAGATGCATATGGAATGACAAATGTTCATGATGCTGCGTGTAGTTGTCTCTTTTTTATGGATTTTACCCCCCCCCCCTCCCCGAGATAATCTATTGCAATCGATAAGGGGATGTACGCTGCGCGGTTCACAACGTTGGGATTTAAAGATTGTTGTTGTAGCATATGTACCTGGTAGGAATTTGGAAACCTGCGCTGAGCATACTGTAACAACAACAGCTGTTTCCTTTCACTTTAAAATCTAAAATACGATCTTCTACCATCCAGCCTGTAATCCAAAACCCTCCGGAAATATCCTTATGTGAAGCAGACGGTGTATATGCAGTATTATGGCAAAACATGGCCTTTTTCCACAGGCGAGACTCACTTTACTGTTTTCACTCGCTTTTATCCAACTATTATTTCCTTATAATGGTCACAGCAGATAGTGCATTTATCCAAAATTGAGATAGAGTCGCTGGCTACACCTTTGATATTTCCATTGGTCTTCCATGTGCGAAGTTCTAAGCCAATAGACGTTTGATGAAAATTATTTCCACACACAACGAATCCGTCGGGAAAGTATATTGTCGGGAGCGTAGATTGTCGGGAACGTAGATTGTCGGGAACGTAGATTGTCGGGAGCGTAGATTGTCGGGAGCGTAGATTGCCGGGAACGTAGATTGTCGGGAACGTAGATTGTCGGGAACGCAGATTGTCGAGAACGTAGATTGTCGGGAACGTAGATTGTCGGGAACGTAGATTGTCGGGAACGTAGATTGTCGGGAACGTAGATTGTCGGGAGCGTAGATTGTCGGGAACGTAGATTGTCGGGAACGCAGATGGATGTTTTTGCTCTAGTCGATGTGTAAACAGCTGTCCGTTAGTGTTTTTTGTTTGAACGATCTATTCCATTAACATTTGATAGTTTGGTCTTTGAACTTCCAGTAACAATAACTTCATATCCGGACAGGGTTCTAGCTAATTAGCGTCAGTTCAAGAGACATAATTTTTCTTGTTCTTTTTTTTAAACGAGTGGAAAATATTCAAGCTTCGTTGTATGAAATCTGTATTGAAATGATGCACACCATTCTACGGAATAGAGCGCCAAAAACCTTTAAAATAATAATAAAAAAGGGACTCCACTATAAAAAAGTTAGGTCAATTTATCAACCAATCTGGCGTCCGTCAGATCAACATTCTGACACCCCGTGTTTATAGATACCAGATGATGCTCTACATATGTGGTGGAAGTTAAACAACCAGTGGCCTATTGAGTCAAAATAGCCCGGATTATCGGTCTAACGGCGACTGGTATTACATGTGTATGGCTGGTAATGTGTCTTGTGACGAATACGGAGAGAGAAAACAAATCAGCATAGCCCAGATTTCTCGGCTAGAGTCAAAACAAAGTTGTTGAGTTCTACTAAACAATCAATCAATCAATTAATCAATCAATCATATCCCTGGTGGAGGTTAAACAACTATTGACCTACAGAGTCAAAACACAGTTGTTTACTTCTACCGTTTTATGAGAAGCAGAGGAATACAGTTTATCATCAAGTTGGAACACAATTGTAAAAAGTTTTTAGCAGAATCCATCAAGCAAGATTTATCGATTTCCGTCACAGTGTTAGCCGTCTTCATGTGTCTCTATCCCCTTATACTTTCTTTCCGGCCAGGAAGATATCACAGCGCAGGTGTAATACTTTATGACCTCCTGGTCTTGTTCTGTCAATCAAAGAATTTTTATCTGAACCATTTTTTGTGTGATTAACTGCACTATAACGAGCTTTTATAGATAAGACGTGAAACGTTACAGTACTCGATGAAAGAAATACGCTTGTAAGATGTCATTTAATTATTCTCTCTCTTTCCTTTTTTCAAGTAGTGAGTTACGTCTTTGCATAGTTTGCATAAAATATAGCTTTTTTCGTGGACGTTTTTTGATTGGCAAAATAAAGTATCAATAGGTATGCTCGATAAGCTCTAATTAGTTGCTTTCCTTGAATTGGAAGAAAATCAGAGAAAAATGGGCTGATTCCCGGAGTAACATTTGTTCACATCACTGATGACGAGCACGACAACTTATGACTGGGTATAAAGGTCAAAATGACTCCTTTAGAACACCATAAGAAACCTGTCTCCCTGGTTGTTTTAGTCCAGCAGATTTCCCCAGAGATAAATATTTCCATCTAACGTTACACATGCGCACTGTATGCTATGACATTTTGTTTTGTTTTTTGTCAATCACCCAGAAGTACGTTCGTGTGGTGCAATTGGAACTTTGGGTTACTGATTAAAGCAACAACAACAACATCTGTTTCTCCTCACTTATGTGACACACACTCTCTAACTCACCTGCAGCACAAATTTCCACACTTCCAGCGAAACAGAAAGTTTCTCACCATGTGGTTGATGGAAATCTTTTAACCCTCAATTTAGACGATGCCCGCCAGGCCAAGACGCTGACACCCCGTGTTAAAAGAACACATTCATCAGTAAGTTTAAGTAACCAATAACAAGTATGCCTTGTTATTATTATCAGCACTTAAAGGCACACTTGCCGCCGTAGTCTGTTTAAATTTGCTAAGAAAACCAATTTACATGAGCTTACTACGACTAATACCACTAAACTTAAACATAGGACACATAAAACATGTCTAGTTAGCTTTAGACTGTAAAAATGGGGTGAAAAACAAACGAAGAATCGAAGCCTGATTACAACAACAACAACGATCAGTGTCGGTCAACTTTCGTGTTGGGTTACCCTCCTTTCAGGCCTTTGTATCTGTGGTTAACACTCAAACAATTACCAGCAGGCTTTTCCAGTCGCTGTTAACCGATCGTCAGTCTGTATTTCTCAGATAAATAGGCCTACGTAAAATTACACTGTGCCGTTAGTTCACTCACTCGACTGAAACATAAAATCGCCAATAGGGGGCAGATCGGTTTGTTTACGTTCCGGGTACGTAACAATTCAAATTTTCAAATTCAAATTAAAAATACAAACTGACGTCCAAACTTTTAAATTTTGGTAAAAATAGAAAGTTCCTAACTTATATTGTCTGGGAAAAATACAGAATACGGTCTTTCTTTTTTAATGTAAACAATATTCCTGATTTTCGCGGCAAGTGTGCCTTTAAGAAAAATATCTGATGATTTCCAAATTGTTATCGCAAAATGTCAATGTGGTAGTCTGTCGCTTTAAAAAAAACTTCAACATCACAGACGGAAGAACATACGTAAAAACAGAGCATAGTTTAATCTGTTTGCTCTGGAATGGCATATCTTCCAGTTGATCCATTTATCAGGATGTTTTTGTATTGACCATATTTTGTACACTATTTAAAGCGCCAGAAAAGTTGAGTGTTTAAACAGATTGACGTTGAAATTAAAAATATCTGCAAAGGCGGTAATCCGTACAAGCTAAATTTAAATAGTCAGTATGTATGTGTACATTGTTTGGCTTTTTGTTGCTTAATGAAACTACCGTAACCTACATTTCCAAGATTGGTATCAGTAGAAAAGCTGTTATTTTGTACTTCTTGATAAAATGACGGACAAACATTTAATTATGTTTCAATGAAAATTTCCCCTATATTTGGCAGTTCATGTCACTTGAAGTTTATGCATAGAAGCTGCCATGCTCGTCAGTAACGTTTGAGATGAAAAAGAAAGTATCTTTGATATATTATACGGGTCCTTTGTGCTGAACCGCACCAAGGAGGTATCGGGTTACCTCCCCTTATTAACCTTCTTTTTGATAAGCTTTAGAGAATGTATCTAATCTAACTCATGTACAAGGAATGCAGAATATAATCTATTTTAGTACGGAATCAGAACATATTGATTGGAAGATGTCCAAGCGTTATCGATCGATGAATATACGTAGATGAGTAGTCAGTTAGTGATTGAACTGTCCACCACAGCAAGTAATGAGCCGGTTGCTTACAAGTTTAGGAACAACCTTTGGCAATGTTTTTTATTTTGCATTAAGTATGCTGAAGAACATCTACCTTAAATGTCTGACCAAAAGCAAAAATAAATTTCTGGCGCAGAACATACGAAATTCAATGCTACGTTTACCACTCTACAATGCTTACGAAAGTCAGCAACCTTCGTTCTGAGGGCCGTTGCACGAAGCCGTCGCAAAGCGCGATCAATCGCAGTTGCCATGACGTCGTATCTCTTCACTACGGTATCCATTGGCAACTACGCCTCGTTTGCGATGCGACTGCTTTGTGAAACGAGCCCCTGCACTTACTCTCTGAGTGTGTTGACGTAACATATGATCTCTGTTGTGTCAGTGTGTCTTTGTGGCAGTTTTTACACATCGAAGGTCGTGTATACGTTTGGCATCACAGAATAGCAGTCACCATGGTAACGAGAAATGGTAAAATTATATTTTAAATTTGTGGTTTTGTTCGTGTAACATTCACTCACGACAAGATACCATGTACGACGTACTTTACAAGCAAGCGTTACAAACAAAATTCTTTCACCGGGAGCGATATCTCAAACCAAAACACATAGGACAACTTTTACCACTTTGTAGTTTAATGTGAGCTTTCGAGAGCAGCTACTCTCATCATCAGAAATTACAGGACACAACGTCGGCTTAGTAAAACATGATATCTGGTATCAGATTTTGTCTTCTTAAACATACATCCAAGCCACGGAAACCGTATTTGAACTTGACCCTTTCGTGTTACAAACTGGCTGATATGGCCCCGGAGAAAACATATAACATAGAAGGACAATGAGTAAACCTAAAGTAATTGGGAAAATAGTTTATTAAATTATAACGACTGAGATTCAGATATCTACCCCTTTGAAGAACGTCCGACAAGGGTACATAACTTTCAACTAAACTTTTATCGGCAGCCATCTTGAATAACAGCAAAATGTCCAAATCAGTCACTTCTAGGACCAAAGAGAAACTATGTCCATTGCTATCCGAGGACGACAATGATCTAGAAGGCAATCTGAGCCAACGGCCGGTCATTGCTTATAAAAAGAGTTTGAAATATCTATTAGTCAGCACTAAACTCCCTTGTCTATCTTTTTTCTTGTGCTTGTTCTTGTTCTTTCATGTAAGTTCATATATATCTATGAACACTAAAACACACGGGCACAGGGAAAATCTTCTTGTCTAAAATAACCATGGAGACAAGTTTCTTATTGTGTTAAAAAGGGGCATATCATTTAGACGTTTATAGCCAATCATAAGTTGTTATAATAAACCACAACCCATGGTATGTCATTAGGTTGACGACAGGCAGGAGTTTCGCCTTGGTTAGTAGAATTTTCTGGAAAGGATAATTTGGCAACAAATCATCAGTATTTTTGGTAAAGCTAACATGCCGATTTCCTATAGGTTTTAGATAGTATTCAATTAGCTGTGATATTCTTTAACGTTCACTACCAATATCCGAGATAATAGGACGCTCTGGGGGCCCTGGAGGTTTGGGTTATTTTTCATATGGGTTTGTGTTATACATGGAGTTATAACACCCATTTACGTTTGACGTAACTTAGGTTACGCCAGCTTTGTAAGACGTACAGGAACCGGGGCATTATTGGCGGAAGTCAGACCGGTAAGCATACGGGTGCATTTCCTTATTGATTAGTCTATGAACAGCGCCTATGGCATAGGAGCGTTTGGATGAGGATTCTGTGCACCTCCCGTCGTCCAGACAGACAATAATGAATCTTTAAGATGCTTCCTCTTTACGAAACATCAAAGAGATAATTTTCTGCTGAGTCATCGTCTGTCTGTCTCGCCATGACCCAGACGCATACAACCCATAAAAATCAGTACAGAATAATTCAAAGCGAGTGGGGTTATTACGACGGAACAATACTTGTCTTCTCTTTGATGTTCTTCTAGACAATAGATTAGAGCAGAATAATCTGGGACCAAGACGATTACATTGGACACAATTTCCTTTGTGACTAACTGAAGCATTAACTTCCCACCCGCCTCCGTTTTCATTTCAATATCCAGATTGCATCATTGACCTTCCTTACTTAATTCCCAGTCTCGGTTAATCATCTTAAATATTTCTCGGAACCCACATGAAGTTTCTTATGAACCACAAAACATCTGTTTTTTTTGTAGAAAATTAATTTTGGAATACTCTTGAAATTCAGAAGATCAATGCTATTACATCGTGCATGCCCTCATATTAATATATTAATAACAAAAAATCACTTTAGGGTTCAGAAGAAGCGCGCTAATGTTTCCATACCAACGGTACAAACCACATATTTTTGTGATTTTTTTACGTCTGGCAGTGAAGAGCACATAAGCAAAACAAATCGGTCAAATCGGTCAAAATCTCCCGTTTAAGCCTAGGTCAGATTCGTAACTCACCAATATGGCACCAGTTTTTTACTAGCCACATTTTCATCAAAGTTTCCTTTGTAATTCAAGTTTGGAAAAACTGAAAGCAATTTTCTGGAGATAGGAATACTTTGACGAGAGTGATATTAACCTGGGTTTAAATGGGAGATTTTGCAAGTTGACCAATTTGTTTTGTGTATGTATTTTATAAACTTCATCATGGCCCATGAAAAATTCGCAAAAATATGTCTTTGGTACCAATGGAAAGGAAAAATAAGCGCGCTACAGTATTTTTCTATTTTCTCCTCCTCTAACTTCAGTGATTTCAAAACTATTGCTGGTTGTATCGGTTGTATTTATTTATGAATACCCAGGCAGAGGGAAAATCTTCTTGTCTAAAATAACCATAGAGACAAGTTTCTAATTGTGTTAAAAAAGGTATATCATTTAGACCTTTATACCCCATAAATTGTTGTAACAAACCAAACCTATGATATTTCATTAGGTTGACGACCGACAGGAGCCTAGCCTTGGTCAGTAGAATTTTCTGGAATCCTTTTGTAATACATTGACAATGGTTACGCCATCTTAACTATGGCAAGAACATCGGTAGACTGAGCTTGAACATAAGTTACCCTATTCATTGGTAAAACATTTATTTATTTCCACGAACTTTTATCAATGTATTTCAACAAACATAACGCAATCTATCCTATGTCTATGCTCTATTTAATTATCATTAAAGTGGCTGCCAAAATGCGCACAGGTTTCATAAATTCTGATTGTCGCGACAGAAAGAGGATTTGAAAGTCATTGGAAAACAATAAATAATACGAACCGAAATAGTGTTCGAAAAGTAAGCAAAATTCAAATAACGAGGACGAACGTTCATTTATTTTAATCCTGAAGTTGGTTCAAAACAATAGTTTACCATACATGGTTAGGACTAAAAGCACTGAAAACGTTACATTTCGTTTAAAGATATCAACATGTTGGTAGCTCATGCCACTTAAGGAGAGTAAGTAACAGACAGTGCATGTAGAAAAAACATAGGAAAGAAAAAATATAACAGTAGAAAGATCTAGATATTTAAAATAGAAGCTATCTGTATTTTTTGTTCAACTTTTCTGACTTTTGTTGGATGGTTATCAGTTCCGTTTGGGGCCTCGGTGGTCCAGTGGGTTAAAGTGATCGCCCCTCAGTCCCACACAGACCTTCCATCGATGCAGCGCGGGTTCGAATCATACCCAGCCTAAATAAAAATTGAAAAAATTCTGAGATGAGTTTTCATTCGGGCGCCGTATGTGGAAGAGTTGCCAGGTACTCGCCGATGGTCGGGGGTTTCCTCTGGGCAATGGGTCCGGGTTCCGCCCCAACTAAACCTAGCAACGCCGCCATATAAGTGAAATAATCTTGAATGCTGCGTAAAACATCACCCAACCAGTCCCTTTTAGGGGTGTTCAATCCATTTTTTTCCTGAAAACAGCTGCATGGTGAGAATATAAAGTGGGATAATCTTCAGTTCAACATAAAACTTCAATGATAAATGATATAGCTCTTGAGTATAGCATAAAGCATCATGAATCAGTCATGGCATTGAGTACACACGGGCACAGACCCATGATATTTCATTAGGTTAAAGACAGACAGGGGCTTGTCAGTAGAAGTTTCTGGAACACATTGTAATATATTGACACGGTTGTACGTATCTTCAGCTATGGCAAAACTAACAGTAAACTGAGATTAAACCATATAGGATCTTGTAAAAGAAAGAGAAAATTTTGGATCCATCATAAATACCCAAACCCATGATATTTCATTAGGTTGAAGACAAACAGGTGTTTGGCTTTAGTCAGTAGAATTCTGAAACACTTTGTAATAGAATAGGATTAAACCAAATATGAAAATTCTGGTTAGATCAGAAATACCTAAGTATAAGACAAACAAAGAACAAAGAGCAGCCAACCATTTATCTAGTATAAGACTTAAACATGATGTACCCGTGGCACAACATTTCAATACTCAAGGTCATTCGGTCAAGGACCATTTTGAAATCATGCCTATTGAGAAAATCCCATTTCTCACTTCCGCTGCAGATACCAAGCACAAACGTTTGGAAAGGGAAAGTTTTTGGATTCAAACATTACAAACTATTTATCTGTTGGGTTTGAACTTGGACCCCGGAAGATGTCGTGAAAAAACTATAATACCATTTGTGTTTCAGTATAACAAAGCTAGCATCGCTATGGCCAAGATTATAGTAGAAGAATACAAACTACTTCAAAGTAAACTTGCTCGACCTCTGACCCAAAGGCCAGTCATTGCTTATAAAAAGAACAAGAGTTTGAAAGACATACTGGTCAGTGCTAAACTCCCCTGTCTGCCTTCTACCTAGGTTTTCTGGGAAAGGGTATGGGGGGGGGGGGGGCTAATTTTCACTGTCTTTTCCCATGACCCCATAATATATAGTCTGGCGATATTCTTACTATAGCTTAAGATGCGTAAGCATTGTCAATGTAATACAAAGTGTTCCAGAAAATTCTACTGACTAAGGCCAAGCTTCTGTCAGTCGTCAACCTAATGATATATCATAGGTTTACTTTATTACAACAATTTATGATGGGGTATAAAGGTCTAAATGATATACCTCTTTTTAACACAATTAGAAACTTGTCTCCGTGGTTATTTTAGACAAGAAGATTTTCCCTGTGCCCGTGTGTTTTAGTGTTCATAAGTATAAGACAAACAAGGGAGTTAATCCCTGACCAGTAGATCTGTCAGACTCCTGTTCTTAAACACTGACTGGCCTGTGGCGGAGTCCTTTTACTTTAAAGTAGTCTGGGGACTGTTTCTGGACACCAACGCCTGGGCGCAAAGTTACGACGGGCGTAAATGTGTTGAGAAACAGCCCCCAGGGCCCCGTTTTACAAAGCTGGTGTAAGTTACGTCTGACGTAAATCAGTCTTAAAGCTATAGGAACTTACGCCCTAGTCGCAACTGGTCCATGTTGTAGGCCTATGCGTATCTTTACACCCTCTTTGTAAAACAGGCTCCAGGACCATATCCACGTTGGCCTTGATATACTAAAACACAAAATGGTATGAGACTTTTTTCACGACACCTCACCGGGTCCAAATCCCAACCAAAAGGATAAACAGTTCGTGACGTTTGAATCCAAAGACTTTACCTTTCCCAACGTTTGTACGTGTTGGAGCGGAAGTGAGAAAAGGGATTTTACCAGAATATACGTGGGAACGACATCAATGAAATAATCTTGAGTGCTGCGTAAATCACCAACAACAAATCCAGGCATTGAGCTAGGTTTCCTCTCAATAGAAATTGCATTGAGTACTACATAAAACATTAGTGATCAATCAAGGTATGGAGTCTGATTTACCGTGTAATAAAACTGTTAACCGTATAAATGAAATAATCTTGAGTACTACGTAAAACATTAATGATAACTAGTCTACCTTGAACCCGGTTTCTTACCCAATAAAATATATCTGAAATATATAAGTGAAACAATCTTCTGTGCACGGTAAAACATTGACAATAAATACTTTGTAATTATATATATTTATGAACACTAAAAAGAAGGGCACAGGGAAAATCTTCTTGTATAAAATAACCATGGAGACAAGTTTCTAATTGTATTAAAGGTTGCCAGTTACCAACGGAAGGACGTGGGTTTCCTCCGGGCTGTTTCCTCCCACAGTAAAACTGGAAACGCCGCCATTTAAGTAAAATAATCTTGAGCGCCGCGTAAAACACCAAACAATCAATCAATTGTATTAAAAATAGGTATATCATTTAGACCTTTATATCGTGATTATATATACACTGTACAATGTTCACTTGATTTGATCAAACGATTAGTGTTGGGTTATTTCTACTTGAGTAAGTTAATCCATATAGAATCCTCGGCAGTCTGATAACTTCGGGGATGTACGTGCGTGTCAAAGCCGACCGGTAGCGAGCGTAGATAGCCGAAGTGTGTTCCGAGTGAATCCTCGGAGAGGAATCTGGGTTAATAAGGGAGATAATCTAGAACTCTTTGATGCGATACGTGTGCCACAAATGAGTTCAACGATATCCAGGAATAAGTGACCTGTATACTAGAAGCAGATCAAAGATACCGCCAATTAAGGCCAATCGAATTAACGAAGCATTTGTATTAATAGCAAATCGATGATTGATTGATTGATTGATGTTTTACGCCGCACTCAAGATTATCATTGGAAATTCCTAAACGAATTAACGGTTAACGGTTTAGAGAGTTTTCTTGTGAGAAGTACGGACGAAGAGATTGCTTTGAGGGACACGGAAAGACTGTAGTTAAATCTGTGATTGTAAACTACAGCACCCGATACATCCTGCCCTTCAAGGGGTGATCTAATATACCACCATCACATACTAGTATAAGATCGGATCATGCGCTTGAAACGGATAGATCACGAATGCAGGTTAACTTACAGTCGGCACTCTCCTATTTTGAAGGTAAAAATATGAATAAAAGGCAGCTCTAATTGGCTGAGAAAGGATTGTACTTTTCCTCTCTTTGAAGCGCATGATCAGATCTTATGTGCGATGGTGGTATATTCGATCATCTCTTGAAGGACAGGATCAGGAATGATCTGGTTCTTTTTGAAGGGGCGGACTGGAGTTGTATTGCGTGACTACAGACAAGAAGACCTCAAGCCAGTGTAATTCAACACCTAAGTTACGTGGCTTCGGATTGATCGGTTGGTGTTCCGGCTTTATTTTACGCATACTTTTGCAGCCTAATTTAGGCATTTTAAAATAATGGACATGTTTAATGTGGACCATGTTCAAATTAGGGAGTTTCCGCCTGGCAAGCAGGTACTAATTCCCTATCTTAACAAATCTCAAGAGACAACGGCGACGAGCGTTCATTTGAAATGAGACACTGGCTAAGTTTGCAGCTATTCTTCAGATATTAGAAGAAAAATAAGAAGCGATCACTCTCGGATGAAAGGCTGCAAATCGACTTTCCGTACACTAAACAAGTTATTTAGCGGATTCCCTTTTGCTATTGTTTTCTGTCGGACAGTCAGTAAACAAACAGCCGATAATTCACCACACGAGCAGCCAAACACGGCCCTACTGCGCAGATGATTGTTTTTACCACAAGAAAGCAGACCAAGAAATCCTCAAATAAAATCCCTTATCGATCTGTGGGTGCTAGGTCAGTTACCAGTGGTCATCGTCGATGGATTCTGATATATCCCTTTAAAGCAGCAAAAACTAAAACAACCACAAACATCCTCTTCCACTGGTACTTTATTGCTTAGGTTCTAGTCGCCACATAGTTTTGTAGCCGTATGTGCCATATGGTATCGTTTAAAATGAGGTGCCAGCATATCATCCCGACGGATGCCAGATTGGCTGATAAATTGACATGTTTCTGTATTTTTCTTTGTCAGTCGTCTCTTGAAATGGCGTTAATTAGGTACTTAGCTGGTTCACAGCTGGGGACCTGTTGGATGTGAACTAACAGTTTCCTCAAGTTAAATACCTAACTACCAGCCGGTAATGTTATCTTAACCGTCAGTATTTCACACAGTCCATAAACCCGACAGCAAAGACAAACAGCTGTTTGAGAATGAAGTCGAGCAAAAACATCCAGAATATTTTCTGAGAAAGTCTGCAGCCCGTGTTGATGTTTGCCCTGAAACGTTTATTGCCTTAGAAATTCGCCAAGTGGAGGTCGATGGGAATAACACACGAAAGAAAACGAAAAGAAACGAAAAGAAACGAAAGAAAAACTCGAACAAGTGAGGCTATCGCTACTCGAGCATCTATGCATTAAGCTGACGATACTAGGCCAAGATGAGGCTTTTTTGTTTTGTTTGTTGGGGGGGGGGGGACGCAGAAATTTCCCTGTGAAATCGTACAATCTCCGAATGAAATCAACCAAATCAGGGTCAAAGGCCAACCATCTTGTGGAAACGTTTCACAAGTCTAGGCTTGGAGGATGATAGACGATTAAAGTAGTAGATAAAACCAAGCCCACAAACTCCATGCTTCCACAGGCTGTCTCGTTAAAGTTTACTTTTTTTTGCTACATTCAGACTTTTCCACAATTATCGGGGTGCGATTGCATTTGGGCTAATTTTAGACTGGAGAAAGGGTTGCACCACAACCCTAAGGAAAATAATAACAAGGTTATAATCCATCGAATAACAGAATGATTGAGTTTAGAATGAGGAATATGTTGCCACCTCGTGCCACATTAATGAAGATTTGAAGATCGGGACTGAGTTGTTCAAAAGTGTATTAGGCTTAATACCGGTCTGAATGACGTCGCGACACAAATAAATGTATTGTTTAAGGGTTTAATACCGCCGTAGCGGTGTTTGTTGCGTAACCCGATACCGCTGAACGTTGGTTCGTACCAAGTCAAACCACGAGAATGCGCAGCATTCGAGGGGTTTGACGAGGTGCGAACCAACGTTCAGCGGTATCGGGTTATGCAATTAACACCAAGACGAAGGTATTAAAGTCGATTCTACCCCGATAATTGAGAAAAATGAGGGAAAAGTGACCTGTTGTTGATTGCCGTTCCTTTTCCCTCCCTCGGGACAGAGCGGAAACTTTTAACCAATCAACGATAAGCTTTGGTCACGTGCAACGGTTGACCCAGATATTTTGAAGCATAATGTCCCTATAGCTACCGCTTTGACAGGCTGGGCTGCTGACGACGCCAGCGGGGGAAATGTTGTGAAATCAACCCTTTGGTGACTTTATACGTTCATAACAGCCCAGTTTTCAATACAAAAGGACAGAATATAACCACACTCACAACATTATCAGGTTAAATCCTTCATTTTGTATGATAACAAGCAAAAGATCACTTCTTCCGGGGGAGGTAAACCTACCAGCCAATATTGCACTACAGACTCGATGTTGTTTGAAAAGTCATCTCTACTTAACATGTATATTTGCACACGGCACGCACATGCAGGAGGGGTAGAATACGTTACAATGTTATACCGGTATTAAGTGTAATACACTTTTGAACAACCGGCCCCCGGTCTCTGTTTTAGTTTATTATTTGCTGAGAGAAGTATAGTAGGCCAAAGTGTTAGTCAAAAGATGCTACTTGCTATGTGCTCAGAAGTTGCCTTATACTTTGTACATACGATATTCACCAACAATTTTGGATGTGTAATGAGACCAGCCCAAACTCGAGATTTGCAAGTTGGGTGTGCTTCGGTCTTTTGACGTACGTCAGAATACATGTAAAATGACCCCGACGTGCCGGACGATGTTACAGCAGAACCCCGGACGATTGACTTCGCATCATGTGCTCAAATGCTCAAGCCACTCTGAAACTTCGGCGATTTCCGTAGACCTACTTGTCAAAGCCGATGGGTAGCGAGCGAAGATAGCCGAAGGGTGTTCCGACTGTTGCTCAAGCATTTGCACAAGAGAGAACAGTAGCTAAATACGGGTGAAATACAATCTAAAATAGAGATTGATCCTACTGCCATTCGTTGAGATATCAACTCTAAAACGATTGAGTGACATGTTTTAACACAAAGGGAGACCACTGCTGTCCACGTTCTTAAAATTGTAAACAACGACACGTGACACGTGATTCGATATAATTCTGGTAGGTAAGGTTTAAGCCGCCGACAACCTGTTTTGTTATATTGATTGCTACTCTCCTAATACATATAATATACCTTGAAATACCTTGAAGCCCATATCACATTTTGCCTTGACATCCATGGGCGCTGCCATCTTGTTTTACAATGTATTTAAGAGCTAATGTAGTGCCGAATATATTTTTGATTTTTAACAAGTATTCTGCCCTAAGAACCTGCAACGCAGCATATTATAATAGGGTTACATGTTTGCGAACAGAATAGAGCAGATAAATAAATAGTATATAGATTAAAAATTCTCAGTAGATTTCTTGCAGTTAACTATGCAGTGGGAAGTGGGAATTAAGACAAAGTTATGGAAGCCGATAAAGGCCATCTCGCGATATCGCGCTAGGCTTTGAAGGGCGAGATCGCGTGATAGCGTCGATCGGCTTCCAAACAAACTCAGTCATCAAGGGATTTCACAAAATATCTAGATATTTCGAGACATGCCATTAATGACCAATAAAAGCGATTTAGCGAAATCCCTGTTCCCATAAAAACAAATACCTTGTAGATTTTATCTCGATTCCCATAGCTTCCATTTTAGTTGTGGAGGACCTGAACATTTCAGATAGTTAGATGATTTCCTTTTCACCAGATTGTTTTATGTGTAATGGTTTCATGTACTGAAGGGCGTGTTTCCTCCAGGACAGGAACCCTGGTTTCCTCCAAGACAGGAACCCGGGATTCATCCAGAGCAGGGGCCCGGTTTCCTCCAGTACAGGAGCCCGGTTTTCCTCCAGGACAGGAGCCCAGCTTTCCTCAAGGATTGGAGCCTGGGGTTCCTCTAGGATAGGCGCTGCGGGTAATTCAGGACAGATGCCCTGGTTCCCTTCAGGACAGGAGTCCGGTTTTCCTCCAGGACAGGAGCCCGGGTTTCCTCCAGAACAGGAACCTAGGTTTCCTCCGAAACAGGAGCACGGGTTTCCTCCAGGACAGGAGCCCGGGTTTCCCGGGTATACATGCATATTAGGTATATATTGGGTTTGGGTAGTCGTCCAGCTTTCCAGCGTCAATAAAATATCCATTGGTCCTTCTATGTAGCATAAGTATGTAGTTTCCTTATACAAGTCAGCCCAAAAACAGGGCGTGAACGCTTCTCCTGTTTGTCTTATGCAATCAAATTTGATGCCCACTGAATAGCTTTCGCGTTTCAATTTATGCATATACCCATGCATTGGTTGGGTAGAGGCATTTGGGGCACTTTTTTAGGATTAAGAAAAAAGCACGGACGTGCTATTTCTAGAACACCCTAAGAACGTTTCTAAGACAATCTAGGGGCCGGGATTATAAAAACGTGCTATACTCAACTCAGACTCCATGCTCAACTCTCCTTGAGCATACTCCCAGGAGTTTGGATCAGAGATTGAGATTATAAAACATTCTGAGAACGTGCTCAACTGAGTATATAAACAAGGCAATTTCAGCCAAGTTGAGTGCGAATTATTGGAGCTCTCTAGGAAGGGAGGTAAAAATGAACGCTTGTTTTGGTGTTGTTGCAATTTTGTCAAGTCATCGGCAGGTCGAACATTTGGAAATAAGTAAAACTAAGGGTTTATTACTTCCAAAATTGGTGCAAATAAACTAAGAAACTACAATTTTTCACTAAATATCGCTAGAAAAACTTATTTAGAGGGATATTTTACGTTGAGTCTAACTTGGAGCAAGGTCGATAGCTTGCTTAGAATTTCGTACTCAGCGGAGCACAAAAACGAACTCCAAAGTTTTATAATCCCGACTTTCGAAGTGTGAGTTTGGAGTTGAGCACAGAAACGGCTCTTGAGCACAGAGTCGTGCTCAAGAAAGTTTTATAACCCCGGCCCTAGGGCTCTTGAGCCTGAGTCTAATGCGTTGGGATATAGTCATTCCCTCACCCACGCTTTGGAAATGTTACAGGGCTCGATTTATAACTTCTGAACATTTTTGTTGTCATTTGTTTTTAAGAATTAGGAAAAACAAAATCCAGAAATCATGGGCATTTGTATTGCTAGAACAGCCCTCAGAACGCTTCGCTGGCAATCTGGAGAGCCTGAGCTGCCGGGGCCTCGGCGGCCCCTGGTGTTAGGATAGTCATTTCATGTACACCTCAACTGTGTTACAAGGCTTCATCTATAACTTTGGGACATTTTTGCTACCGTCGTTAGGCGTTAATGTCATTTAAATGCTCCTTACATTTGGCCGCTTATGTCACTATAACATATATGTGTCAATTTCATCAAAATTAGTTTATTTAATTGTGATAGTCGATTGCATTCATCGAAATACACTACACATATCTGGCTCCACATACAACGGGAATATTGTTGTTTATTGAACTGTAATAGTCGATCACATTCATCAAAATACACTATACATATCGGGCTCCACATACAACGGAAATGTTTTCGTTTATTTAATTGTGATAGTCGATCACATTCATCAAACTACAATGTACATAGCGGGATGTACATACAACGGAAATGTTTTCGTTTATTTAATGGGGATAGTCGATCACATACATCAAAATTGGCCATATTCTAGTCCATACTGACGGCCTCACATTGTGTTTATACAGAGGTATAGCAGAGAGAACAGTTAGAGCTAGCACGGTATAGGTTACATGATGCAGTTTCATTTCCCATTTGCGGTAATTTTAACGTTTTGATTTGTGGCTAATTACCTAAATCTCGTTAAGACTTTTCCTAACCATTTTCAAATAGATCAACACATGAGAAATCCTTTACAACCAAATAAAGTTGACATAGTGCATGTCGGTTTCAAGCTACACACAATTTAACATGGGTACCGCCATTTTGACAGTTTTAGGCTTACTTATTCTAGCCAAACTTTGGTATTTTCAAAATTGGGTGAACATTAAAAAAACACACACAAAAATCTGTTATCAGGCATTGATTGAAAGCTTAAAGTATGTACAGTAGCCCTATGTTAGTTTCAATCCAATATTCAAATAACCCAGATACCAAACTATCACTATGTAAGCCACCTTCTAGCTCCTGTATAACCGAAGTCAATTTTCATTGGCTGAGAAAACACAAACTGGGTGTTGTGACCTATAACTTGCTGTGCTCAAACACATGCTTTTCGGGGTATGGATAGTCGCACACCCCGACCCCCCTTCCCCTGAATCCATTGTCATCGTCTCTCGTGCAAGACTACATAAAATTTCCCCATTGTACAATATGTAATTGAAGTGTACTGTTCAGGTATATATAGAAATGTAAGGCTTTCCTGAAATAAACCGTCCATGGGACATCTTTCACGAATGTCATTAAACTCTGATGGTTTATGCTGCTATGCCAAATTTGCTAGATCTAGAGCCCAGTCCACATAGGAGTTACATTGTTCACAGATTTCTCACATAGGAATGGAGTAATTCTCATCGTGTAAGTACAGTACGGTTTGATTACCTTCAGTTTTACCAACGTCCAATATGAAGTTATTAATTGAAATAATGTTGTCAAAACAGTTTATTAAACAATTTAAAGTGGCACGATTTGCCAAAAAAATTTTGTTGAGACAGATTTTGTTTGAAATTTTTGACAGATAATACCACTTTTAGTATCTACTCGTAGTACATTTTGGACAGCTTCGTTAATGGTATAAAATGATATTTAGCTAAATGTGTCTGTACTGTAGGCCTATAAACCCGTCTCGACATCCTCGAAAATAAGTTATCAAATTTAAGTGGCATGAGCTGCCGAAATGTTAATATTTTGACGTTGAAACAGAATGTTAAAATTATCTGCTATTTTTCCCAAGACGTATAATTCAGAAGCCTTTTTAGTGCTTCTTATGGTGGCTGATTTGTGCCATTTGTGCCATTTCCCGTTATCGCGTGTTCGCTGCGAGAATTAGGAGGCGAAAACGCGAGAATACGAAATTGCCTATAGGCTGTTGTGCTCAAGAGCCTTAGGCAGCGAGGTGAGCAGGCCACTATCGTATATCCAGCTAAACTGCTGTGCAATGGTCGTGTTGTCCGAGAGGCCAAACCTGCCCGAGAGACAATACCAGCGAACGAAAACTGTGCGCGGAAAACCACCAACTAGCATATTCTTACAAGTGAACATTCTACACAGAGGGTCTTCTCCATTTGTAGTTGGAACATTCAACGTAGTTTCCAGACAAAAATTAAAGACGTAAATTTTCAGAAAATCATTAATCAACATGACATAATTAGCCTACTAGAATGTTGGGTACCGGACACTATGGACACAATTGGTTGTATGCCAGGCTATAAATGTCATTCAGTCAGGCGCAAGGTAATGAGAGGCGGTGGTCTAGTCATACTCTGGAAGGAATCTATAAATAATTATGTAGAAATTACAGAATCAATTAATGACAGTGTGGTTGTAATGAAAGTTGCAAAAGGTTTATTATCGGAAACTAAAGATACGATATTATGCTTCACTTACCTGCCGGATGAAAAAAGCAAATTCTACACAAAAACAAATGTCGATGTGTTTTCAGATTTAGAAAACTGTTTAACAAAATATAGTTATAATTCTGAAATTATATGCATGGGTGATTTTAATAGTCGTGTTGGTGAGGCTGCAGATTACATTGAGAACGACCATCTACCTCCAAATCTACATATTAGAACTGACACCGTCTTAAATTACCATAATGACCTCTCTCCTAAATGTAGAAAATCACAAGACAAAACAATAAATCGGTTCGGCAGACGTCTTCTAGAATTGTGCAAAGTAACCAATTGTCGTATACTAAATGGTCGAACACCAAGTGACCCGACTGGAAAACTTACATTATTCAATCGTCAAGGAGCTAGTCTTATTGATGATGCTATTATTAATCAATCAATAGATTCTCATAACTACGACCTATGCATTGACAAGTTTACAGAGTTCTCTGACCACGCCCCTATTTGTCTGACAACCACAATTGACAAACATCTTAGTTCCGAAAACAATGGTGGAAGCCATAAAAAACCCAATAAGTTCAAAACAAACAAAAAATGGTTAAAAGAAAACAATAATCTTATATCTGAATGTCTTCTTATAAATATCGATAAGTTGTGGACCATTTTATGTAGTGGCAACACAATTGACGAAAAAACACAACAATTTTGTGATAGCTTGGGGCAAATTACGACAGTATTTAATGACTGTGACTCAAACGAATTTGATTACGAGATGGAACAAGACAATCAAATTTGGTTTGACGACGACTGTAAACAAGCCAGACTGCAGTACCTAGGTGCTCTGAATATATTTAATGTAAATAAATGTGACGTCAGTAGAAAGAGACTTTGTAATGCTAAAGTTAAATATAAAAAAGTAATTAGAGCAAAAAAGTGCGCATTCAAAAGAGAAGAAGGGGACATGATGGAATATCTAAAAAAGCATAACCCTAAAGAATATTTCCATCAATTTAACAAGAAAAACGTAAAAAAAGCAAACATAAACAAGAACACTTCCCTTTCAGCAGAAAACTTTTTGGACTATTTTAAGGCACTATCCGAACAATATAACCCCGCTAGTCTAAATGAAATTGACTCAGTTGCTGAAAGCAAAAATGTTGTATTTGAAGAATTAGATGTCGAAATATCACAAACGGAAGTTATTAACACAATAAAATCCCTCAAAAAAGGAAAGGCACCTGGTCTTGATGGGAACTTAAACGAAATGTTTGTAGAAAATGTAAATTTGCTCGCCCCCTTGATCACTCATCTTTTTAATGAAATATTTGATAGTGGTAATTATCCACCAGTTTGGGCAAAAGGTATAATATTACCAACTTATAAAAAGAATGACCCAAATAAGGCAGAAAACTATAGGGCAATTACTCTTGTTAGCCATATGGCAAAATTATTCACGTCTATATTGAATAACAGACTCTATAGGCTACAGCAGTCTAATCAAATTATAAGTGATGCACAATTAGGATTTATGCCCGGTTATGGAACACGGGATGCTATTTTCTTACTCAGGGCATTAATTAACAAGTACATTAATAATAAAAAGAAATTGTATTGTTGCTTCATTGATTATCGACGAGCATTTGACTCCGTGCAGTATAAAGCCCTATGGTGTAAACTTATTCGTGGCGGTATCACGGGGAAAATGTTAACCGTGATTAAGTCAATGTACCAATGTATTCAAATGTGTGTCCGATGGAAAAACAAACTTTCCAATTATTATGATCTTAAGGTTGGGTTAATGCAAGGGGAGTGTCTTTCTTCAATTATGTTTTCATTATTTGTCAACGATTTAGAAATGTACTTTTTATCTAGTAGTTGTCATTCTTTAGAATTGAAAGATATCAACTTATTTTTGTTAATGTACGCGGATGACACGGTGTTATTTGCCGAAAGTGCCACCGAACTGCAGAATATGATAGATAGCCTGCAAACTTATTGTACAAATTGGGGCCTACATGTAAATGAGGAGAAAACAAAGGTTGTTATTTTTAGAAGAGGCTGGCGTTGCCCAAATGACCAATTCAAGTTTAACGGTCAACCAATAGAAATTGTCAACTCTTTTGTTTATCTTGGGGTAGAGCTATACTATAATGGTAGCGCAAAACATATAGTGTCTCGTCTAGCCAATCAGAGTAAGCGAGCAATGTTCGGATTGATAAACAAAATTAAAATGTTTGATTTCAATATTCATACACAATTATCATTATTCGACACTTATATTTCTTGTATAATGAACTACGGGTGTGAATCTTGGGGTTTTTACAAAGCTGATGAAATTGAGAAAGTTCATCTGAACTTCTGCAAACGTATTTTAAATGTACCTACGAGAACTACAAATCTTATTGTTTATAGTGAACTAGGTCGGTATCCGATGCTTATAAAGCGGAAATGTCTTGTTATAAAATATTGGATTAAGCTACTCACTACAAACAATTGTATCCTTAAGTCTATTTATAATTATATGCTAGAAGAAAACTGTTTGAACAATTGGGCAAAAGAAATTAAACATGAATTAGAGAGGGTTGGTATGGCTGATTTTTGGGCTGCTCAAAATGTTAACAATATACCTCTTTTTCTTCGGTTGTACAAACAGAGACTAATCGACAATTATGTACAACATGCTAGGGGCTTAATGTATGAAATGTCTTCTTGTTTTTTGTACAGGCACTTAGTGGACATCCATTGTCTTCAGTCGTATTTACGAAAACCCATAAAAACTGAACTTAAAATTATCATTACAAAGTATAGATCGTCAACCCACAACTTATCAATTCAACAGGGACGATACCAAGGTGTCGTCAGATCCGAAAGAATTTGCTTGTTATGTAATAATAATAAGGTAGAAGACGAATACCATTTTCTATTTGTTTGCCACTTCTACAATGATTTACGTAAACGGTATATCAAACCTTATTATTGGAGGAAACCTTCTGTTTTTAAACTTGTTCAATTATTATCGTCATCAAATGTTAAAGAATTAATTAAGTTAGCTAACTACTTGAAAAAGGCCGAATTCAGGCGTCTACAGCATATTGATGTACTAGCGTAATGTTCACTTGGTTTATTAACTCTATATTATTTTTGTCTACTCCTGAGATGTTTTGTAACATGAATCTGATGAGCAGATGCTCAAAGTAATAAACAATCAATCAATCAATATTGTTTACTATTCTCGGAATACATATAAAAAACCTAGAAACTCCCCTCATCCTAATCATTTTTGGCCTTGACACCCATGGGCGTCAAGATTAGGTTTCGTCTTGACTGAAGAATTCTTTGACGTGAAAAGGCCTTCACTCAGTGGTAATATCAACGCGCGATACCTCAAGTCCTGGAGCCTGTTTCACAAAGCGGCGTAGCGTAAGTTTTCACGTAACTGTCAAAGCAACCCATACTGTAGAGATAGGTTAGTATGGAAGTTACGCATAAAATACATCTACGCCGCTTTGGGAAACAGAACCCTGGTGATACAGGGTCAAATATCTACTGGGAAAGCAATCGGATACAAGCTCACATTCTGGGCATTTCGACCAAACAAATGCCTAGAAATCTCTCTGGCTGCAGATAAATGTAGTCGGACCGATTTACGTTTGACGTTACTTTGGTTACGCCAACTTTGTTAGACAGGACCCGGAGCATTATTGGCGGAAGTCAGATCGGTAAGCTTACGGGTGCATTTCCTTATTGATTAGTCTTCGAACAGCGCCTATGGCATAGAAGCGTTTGGATGAGGATTCCGTGCACCTCCCGTCGTCCAGACAGACAATAATGAATCTTTAAGATGCTTCCTCTTTACGAAACATCAAAGAGATAATATTCTGCTGAGTCATCGTCTGTCTGTCTCGCCATGACCCAGACGCATACAACCCATCAAAATCAGAACAGAATAATTCAAAGCGAGTGGGGTTATTACGACGGAACAATACTTGTCTTCTCTTTGATGTTCTTCTAGACAATAGATTAGACCGGAATAATCTGGGACCAAGACGATTACATTGGACACAATTTCCTTTGTGACTAACTGAAGCATTAACTTCCCACCCGCCTCCGTTTTCATTTCAATATCCAGATTGCATCATTGACCTTCCTTACTTAATTCCCAGTCTCGGTTAATCATCTTAAATATTTCTCGGAACCCACATGAAGTTTCTTATGAACCACAAAACATCTGTTTTTTTTTGTAGAAAATTAATTTTGGAATACTCTTGAAATTCAGAAGATCAATGCTATTACATCGTGCATGCCCGCATGCTAATATATTAATAACAAAAAATCACTTTAGGGTTCAGAAGAAGCGCGCTAATGTTTCCATACCAACGGTACAAACCACATATTTTTGTGATTTTTTTACGTCTGGCAGTGAAGTTAATAAAAGAGCACATAAGCAAAACAAATCGGTCAAATCGGTCAAAATCTCCCGTTTAAGCCTAGGTCAGATTCGTCCTCTTCAACGCTTTCGTAACTCACCAATATGGCACCAGTTTTTTACTAGCCACATTTTCATCAAAGTTTCTTTGGTAATTCAAGTTTGGAGAAACTGAAAGCAATTTTCTGGAGATAGGAATACTTTGACGAGAGTGATATTAACCTGGGTTTAAATGGGAGATTTTGCAAGTTGACCAATTTGTTTTGTGTATGTATTTTATAAACTTCATCATGGCCCATGACAAATTCGCAAAAATATGTCTTTGGTACCAATGGAAAGGAAAAATAAGCGCGCTACAGTATTTTTCTATTTTCTCCTCCTCTAACCTCAGTGATTTCAAAACTATTGCTGGTTGTATCAGTCTGCTTTTCATATTTATTTATGAATACCCAGGCAGAGGGAAAATCTTCTTGTCTGAAATAACCATAGAGACAAGTTTCTAATTGTGTTAAAAAAGGTATATCATTTAGACCTTTATACCCCATAAATTGTTGTAACAAACCAAACCTATGATACTTCATTAGGTTGACGACCGACAGGAGCCTAGCCTTGGTCAGTAGAATTTTCTGGAATCCTTTTGTAATACATTGACAATGGTTACGCCATCTTAACTATGGCAAGAACATCGGTAGACTGAGATTGAACATAAGTTACCCTATTCATTGGTAAAACATTTATTTATTTCCACGAACTTTTATCAATGTATTTCAATAAACATAACGCAATCTATCCTATGTCTATGCTCTATTTAATTCTCATTAAAGTGGCTGCCAAAATGCGCACAGGTTTCATAAATTCTGATTGTCGCGACAGAAAGAGGATTTGAAAGTCATTGGAAAACAATAAATAATACGAACCGAAATAGTGTTCGAAAAGTAAGCAAAATTCAAATAACGAGGACGAACGTTCATTTATTTTAATCCTGAAGTTGGTTCAAAACAATAGTTTACCATACATGGTTAGGACTAAAAGCACTGAAAACGTTTTAAATTGTACGTTTTTTTTGGGGGGGGGGGAGCAGAGGATTTCCACATTTCGTTTAAAGATATCAACATGTTGGTAGCTCATGCCACTTAAGGAGAGTAAGTAACAGATAGTGCATGTAGAAAAAACATAGGAGAGAAAAAATATAACAGTAGAAAGATCTAGATATTTAAAATAGAAGCTATCTGTATTTTTTGTTCAACTTTTCTGACTTTTGTTGGATGGTTATCAGTTCCGTTTGGGGCCTCGGTGGTCCAGTGGGTTAAAGTGATCGCCCCTCAGTCCCACACAGACCTTCCATCGATGCAGCGCGGGTTCGAATCATACCCAGCCTAAATAAAAATTGAAAAAATTCTGAGATGAGTTTTCATTCGGGCGCCGTATGTGGAAGAGTTGCCAGGTACTCGCCGATGGTCGGGGGTTTCCTCTGGGCAATGGGTCCGGGTTCCGCCCCAACTAAACCTAGCAACGCCGCCATATAAGTGAAATAATCTTGAATGCTGCGTAAAACATCACCCAACCAGTCCCTTTTAGGGGTGTTCAATCCATTTTTTTCCTGAAAACAGCTGCATGGTGAGAATATAAAGTGGGATAATCTTCAGTACAACATAAAACTTCAATGATAAATGATATAGCTCTTGAGTATAGCATAAAGCATCATGAATCAATCATGGCATTGAGTACACACGGGCACAGGGAAAATTGTCTTTACTGAAATAATCATGGAGACAAGTTTCTAGTTGAGTTAAAAAGGGCTATGCTATTTTGGACCCAATCGTAAGTTGTAATAAACCAAGACCCATGATATTTCATTAGGTTAAAGACAGACAGGGGCTTGTCAGTAGAAGTTTCTGGAACACATTGTAATATATTGACACGGTTGTACGTATCTTCAGCTATGGCAAAACTACCAGTAAACTGAGATTAAACCATATAGGATCTTGTAAAAGAAAGAGAAAATTTTGGATCCATCATAAATACCCAAACCCATGATATTTCATTAGGTTGAAGACAAACAGGTGTTTGGCTTTAGTCAGTAGAATTCTGAAACACTTTGTAATAGAATAGGATTAAACCAAATATGAAAATTCTGGTTAGATCAGAAATACCTAAGTATAAGACAAACAAAGAACAAAGAGCAGCCAACCATTTATCTAGTATAAGACTTAAACATGATGTACCCGTGGCACAACATTTCAATACTCAAGGTCATTCGGTCAAGGACCATTTTGAAATCATGCCTATTGAGAAAATCCCATTTCTCACTTCCGCTGCAGATACCAAGCACAAACGTTTGGAAAGGGAAAGTTTTTGGATTCAAACATTACAAACTATTTATCTGTTGGGTTTGAACTTGGACCCCGGAAGATGTCGTGAAAAAACTATAATACCATTTGTGTTTCAGTATAACAAAGCTAGCATCGCTATGGCCAAGATTATAGTAGAAGAATACAAACTACTTCAAAGTAAACTTGCTCGACCTCTGACCCAAAGGCCAGTCATTGCTTATAAAAAGAACAAGAGTTTGAAAGACATACTGGTCAGTGCTAAACTCCCCTGTCTGCCTTCTACCTAGGTTTTCTGGGAAAGGGTATGGGGGGGGGGGGGCTAATTTTCA
Source organism: Lepidochitona cinerea (assembly GCA_963971465.1). Lineage (NCBI taxonomy): Eukaryota > Metazoa > Mollusca > Polyplacophora > Chitonida > Tonicellidae > Lepidochitona > Lepidochitona cinerea. Next base: position 14,805,181 of record OZ020559.1, read on the forward strand.
CTGTCTTTTCCCATGACCCCATAATATATAGTCTGGCGATATTCTTACTATAGCTTAAGATGCGTAAGCATTGTCAATGTAATACAAAGTGTTCCAGAAAATTCTACTGACTAAGGCCAAGCTTCTGTCAGTCGTCAACCTAATGATATATCATAGGTTTACTTTATTACAACAATTTATGATGGGGTATAAAGGTCTAAATGATATACCTCTTTTTAACACAATTAGAAACTTGTCTCCGTGGTTATTTTAGACAAGAAGATTTTCCCTGTGCCCGTGTGTTTTAGTGTTCATAAATATAAGACAAACAAGGGAGTTAATCCCTGACCAGTAGATCTGTCAGACTCCTGTTCTTAAACACTGACTGGCCTGTGGCGGAGTCCTTTTGCTTTAAAGTAGTCTGGGGACTGTTTCTGGACACCAACGCCTGGGCGCAAAGTTACGACGGGCGTAAATGTGTTGAGAAACAGCCCCCAGGGCCCCGTTTTACAAAGCTGGTGTAAGTTACGTCTGACGTAAATCACTCTTAAAGCTATAGGAACTTACGCCCTAGTCGCAACTGGTCCATGTTGTAGGCCTATGCGTATCTTTACACCCTCTTTGTAAAACAGGCTCCAGGACCATATCCACGCTGGCCTTGATATACTAAAACACAAAATGGTATGAGACTTTTTTCACGACACCTTACCGGGTCCAAATCCCAACCAAAAGGATAAACAGTTCGTGACGTTTGAATCCAAAGACTTTACCTTTCCCAACGTTTGTACGTGTTGGAGCGGAAGTGAGGAAAGGGATTTTACCAGAATATACGTGGGAACGACATCAATGAAATAATCTTGAGTGCTGCGTAAATCACCAACAACAAATCCAGGCATTGAGCTAGGTTTCCTCTCAATAGAAATTGCATTGAGTACTACATAAAACATCAGTGATCAATCAAGGTATGGAGTCTGATTTACCGTGTAATAAAACTGTTAACCGTATAAATGAAATAATCTTGAGTACTACGTAAAACATCAATGATAACTAGTCTACATTGAACCCGGTTTCTTACCCAATAAAATATATCTGAAATATATAAGTGAAACAATCTTCTGTGTACGGTAAAACATTGACAATAAATACTTTGAAATTATATGTATTTATGAACACTAAAAAGAAGGGCACAGGGAAAATCTTCTTGTATAAAATAACCATGGAGACACGTTTCTTATTGTGTTAAAGGTTGCCAGTTACCAACGGAAGGTCATGAGTTTCCTCCGGGCATAGAGCCCGGTTTCCTCCCACTATAAAACTGGCAACGCCGCCATATAAGTAAAATAATCTTGAGCGCAGCGTAAAACACCAAACAATCAATCAATCAATTGTATTAAAAATAGGTATATCATTTAGACCTTTATACCGTAACTATATATACACTGTACAATGTCCACTTGACTTGATCAAAAGATTAGTGTTGGATTATTTCTACTTGAGTAAGTTAATCCATATAGAATCCTCGGCAGTCTGATAACTTCGGGGATGTACGTGCGTGTCAAAGCCGACCGGTAGCGAGCGTAGATAGCCGAAGTGTGTTCCGAGTGAATCCTCGGAGAGGAATCTGGGTTAATAAGGGAGATAATCTAGAACTCTTTGATGCGATACGTGTGCCACAAATGAGTTCAACGATATCCAGGAATAACTGACCTGTATACTAGAAGCAGATCAAAGATACCGCCAATTAAGGCCAATCGAATTAACTAAGCATGTGTATGAATAGCAAATCGTTGATTGATTGACTGATGTTTTACGCCGCACTCAAGATTATGAATAGAACCTTTTAAACGAATTAACGGTTCACTTATTTTAGAGAGTTTTTTTATGAGAAATACGGACGAAGAGTTTGCTTTGAGGGACACGGAAAGATAATCTGAGATTGTAAACTACAGCACCCGATACATCCTGCCCTTCAAGGGGTGATCTAACATACATGTACCACTATCACATACTAGTATAAGATCGGATCGTGCGCTTGAAACGGATAGATCACGAATGCAGGTTAATTTACAGTCGGCACTCTCCTAAATATGAATAAAAGACAGTTCTAATTGGCTGAGAAAGGATTGTACTTTTCCTCTCTTTGAAGCACATGATCCAATCATGCGATGGTGGTATATTAGATCATCCCTTGAAGGACAGGATCAGGAATGATCTGGTTATTCTTGAAGGGGCGATCTGAGTTGTATCGGGTGACTACAGACAAGAAGACCTCAAACCAGTGTAATTCAACACCTAAGTTCCGCACTTTCGGATTGATCGGTTGGTGTTCCGGCTTTATTTTTACGCATACTTTTGCACCATAATTTAGCCATTTTAAAATCACTATACATGGTTATTGTGGTCCATGTTCAATTTAGGGAGTTTCCGCCAGGTACTAATTCACTATCTTAAAGTGACATGAGCTGCCAAAATTCACACTTTTTTTCATAATTTCTGATCGTCACGACAGTAAAAGGTTTTCAAGGCCATCGAAAAACTAAACGATTGGCATTTAAATGAGGAAAATCCATACAGTATGTGGCCTGTACGAACAGAAAACGTGTTCGAAAAGTAAACGAAATTTAAATAACCGGGACGACCATTCCTTCATTCTAAGCCAAAGTTAGTTCAAAACAATACTTTATCGTACATTTTCGAGACTATAAGCACTAAAAAGCTTCTGAATTATACGTCTTGAGAAAAATAGCCAATAATTTCAACATTCTGTTTTAAAGTCAAAATATCAACATTTTGGCAGCTCATGCCACTTTAACAAATCTCAGAGAGGCTAGGTGGCGAGTGTTTATTTGAAATGAGACACCGGCTAAGTTTGCTGGGGTTCTTCACTGTCCTTCAGATATTGGCAGAGAAGTAAGAAGTGTTCAACCTCGGATGAAAGGCTGCAAATCGACTGTCGTACATTAAACGAGTTATTTAGCGGATTCCCTTTTGCTATTATTTTCTGTCGAACAGTCGGTAAACAAACAGCCGAGAATTTTCACCACACGAGCAGCCAAACACGTCCCTATTGCGCAGTTTATGATTTTTACCATAAAATCCTTTGGGTGCTAGGCCAGTTACCAGTGGTCATCAGGAAACGGCGTCGATGGATTCTGATATATCCCTTTAAAGCAGCAAAAACTAAAACAACCACAAACGTCCTCTTCCACTGGTACTTTATTGTGAAGGTTCCAGTCGCCACATAGTTTTGTAGCCGTATGTGCCATATGGTATCGTTTAAAATGAGGTGCCAGCATATCACCTCGACGGATGCCAGATTGGCTGATAAATTGACATGTTTCTCTATTTTTCTTTGTCAGTCGTCTCTTGAAATGGCGTTAATTAGGTACTTAGCTGGTTCACAGCTGGAGACCTGTTGGATGTGAACTAACAGTTTCTTCAAGTTAAATACCTAACTACCAGCCGGTAATGTTATCTTGACCGTCAGTATTTCACACAGTCCATAAACCAGACAGCAAAGACAAACAGCTGTTTGAGAATGAAGTCAAGCAAAAACATTCAGAATATTTTCTGAGAAAGTCTGCAGCCCGTGTTGATGTTTGCCCTGAAACGTTTATTGCCTTAGAAATTCGCCAAGAGGAGGTCGATGGGAATAACACACGTGTGCCAACGAAGAAAAAACTCGAACAAGTGAAGCTATCGCTACTCTATGCATTAAGCTGACGATACTAGGCCAATATGAGGCTTTTTTTGTTTTGTTTGTTGTTGTTGAGGTGGGGAGGGGGAGGTGGATTGGGGGGGGGGGGGGGGGCGGGCGGAGAAACTTCCCTGTGAAATCGTGATGAGATCAACCAAATAAGGATCAAAGGTCAGCCATCTTGTAAAAACGTTTTAATTTCACCAGTCTCTCTATTGGGAGAATCTAGGCTTGGAGGATGATATGCGACTGAATAGTAGATAAAACCAAGCCCCCGTTAAAGTTTACTTTTTCTGCTACATTCCAGAGCCCAGTTTCACAAAGCGATCTTAGCTAAGTGTGATCTTAACTACCATGGTAACCAATGCTAAAGGTATACGTCGCCATTGGTAATTAAGATTACTTTAAGCTAAGATCGCTTTGTGACACTGTGTCCAGGTGCGATTGCATTTGGGCTAATTTCAGACGGGAGAAAGGGTAAGGGTAAGGAAGGGTTCCACTACAACCCTAAGGAAAATAATAACAAGGTTATAATTCATCGAATAACAGAACGATTGAGTTTAGAATGAGGAATATTTTGCCAGCTCGTACCACATTAATGAAGATTTGAAGATCGGGACTGAGTTGTTCAAAAGTGTATTAGGCTTAATACCGGTCTAAATGACGTCGAGACACAAATACATTTATTGTTACGTTACAATGTTATACCGGTATTAAGTGTAATACACTTTTGAACAACCGGCCCCCGGTCTCTGTTTTAGTTTATTATTTGCTGAGAGAAGTATAGTAGGCCAAAGTGTTAGTCAAAAGATGCTACTTGCTATGTGCTCAGAAGTTGCCTTATACTTTGTACATACGGCATTCACCAACAATTTTGGATGTGTAATGAGACCAGCCCAAACTCGAGATTTGCAAGTTGGGTGTGCTTCGGTCTTTTGACGTACGTCAGAATACATGTAAAATGACCCCGACGTGCCGGACGACGTTACAACCGAATCCCGGAGGATTGACTTCGCATCATGTGCTCAAATGCTCAAGCCACTCTGAAACTTCGGCGATTTCCGTAGACCTACTTGTCAAAGCCGATGGGTAGCGAGCGAAGATAGCCGAAGGGTGTTCCGACTGTTGCTCAAGCATTTGCACAAGAGAGAACAGTAGCTAAATACGGGTGAAATACAATCTAAAATAGAGATTGATCCTACTGCCATTCGTTGAGATATCAACTCTAAAACGATTGAGTGACATGTTTTAACACAAAGGGAGACCACTGCTGTCCACGTTCTTAAAATTGTAAACAACGACACGTGACACGTGATTCGATATAATTCTGGTAGGTAAGGTTTAAGCCGCCGACAACCTGTTTTGTTATATTGATTGCTACTCTCCTAATACATATAATATACCTTGAAATACCTTGAAGTCCATATCACATTTTGCCTTGACATCCATGGGCGCTGCCATCTTGTTTTACAATGTATTTAAGAGCTAATGTAGTGCCGAATATATTTTTGATTTTTAACAAGTATTTCTGCCCTAAGAACCTGCAACGCAGCATATTATAATAGGGTTACATGTTTGCGAACAGAATAGAGCAGATAAATAAATAGTATATAGATTAAAAATTCTCAGTAGATTTCTTGCAGTTAACTATGCAGTGGGAAGTGGGAATTAAGACAAAGTTATGGAAGCCGATAAAGGCCATCTCGCGATATCGCTCTAGGCTTTGAAGGGCGAGATCGCGTGATAGCGTCGATCGGCTTCCAAACAAACTCAGTCATCAAGGGATTTCACAAAATATCTAGATATTTCGAGACATGCGATTAATGACCAATAAAAGCGATTTAGCGAAATCCCTGTTCCCATAAAAACAAATACCTTGTAGATTTTATCTCGATTCCCATAGCTTCCATTTTAGTTGTGGAGGACCTGAACATTTCAGATAGTTAGATGATTTCCTTTTCACCAGATTGTTTTATGTGTAATGGTTTCATGTACTGAAGGGCGTGTTTCCTCCAGGACAGGAACCCTGGTTTCCTCCAAGACAGGAACCCGGGATTCATCCAGAGCAGGGGCCCGGTTTCCTCCAGTACAGGAGCTCGGTTTTCCTCCAGGACAGGAGCCCAGCTTTCCTCAAGGATTGGAGCCTGGGGTTCCTCTAGGATAGGCGCTGCGGGTAATTCAGGACAGATGCCCTGGTTTCCTTCAGGACAGGAGTCCGGTTTTCCTCCAGGACAGGAGCCCGGGTTTCCTCCAGAACAGGAACCTAGGTTTCCTCCGAAACAGGAGCACGGGTTTCCTCCAGGACAGGAGCCCGGGTTTCCCGGGTATACATGCATATTAGGTATATATTGGGTTTGGGTAGTCGTCCAGCTTTCCAGCGTCAATAAAATATCCATTGGTCCTTCTATGTAGCATAAGTATGTAGTTTCCTTATACAAGTCAGCCCAAAAACAGGGCGTGAACGCTTCTCCTGTTTGTCTTATGCAATCAAATTTGATGCCCACTGAATAGCTTTCGCGTTTCAATTTATGCATATACCCATGCATTGGTTGGGTAGAGGCATTTGGGGCACTTTTTTAGGATTAAGAAAAAAGCACGGACGTGCTATTTCTAGAACACCCTAAGAACGTTTCTAAGACAATCTAGGGGCCGGGATTATAAAAACGTGCTATACTCAACTCAGACTCCATGCTCAACTCTCCTTGAGCATACTCCCAGGAGTTTGGATCAGAGATTGAGATTATAAAACATTCTGAGAACGTGCTCAACTGAGTATATAAACAAGGCAATTTCAGCCAAGTTGAGTGCGAATTATTGGAGCTCTCTAGGAAGGGAGGTAAAAATGAACGCTTGTTTTGGTGTTGTTGCAATTTTGTCAAGTCATCGGCAGGTCGAACATTTGGAAATAAGTAAAACTAAGGGTTTATTACTTCCAAAATTGGTGCAAATAAACTAAGAAACTACAATTTTTCACTAAATATCGCTAGAAAAACTTATTTAGAGGGATATTTTACGCTGAGTCTAACTTGGAGCAAGGTCGATAGCTTGCTTAGAATTTCGTACTCAGCGGAGCACAAAAACGAACTCCAAAGTTTTATAATCCCGACTTTTGAAGTGTGAGTTTGGAGTTGAGCACAGAAACGGCTCTTGAGCACAGAGTCGTGCTCAAGAAAGTTTTATAACCCCGGCCCTAGGGCTCTTGAGCCTGAGTCTAATGCGTTGGGATATAGTCATTCCCTCACCCACGCTTTGGAAATGTTACAGGGCTCGATTTATAACTTCTGAACATTTTTGTTGTCATTTGTTTTTAAGAATTAGGAAAAACAAAATCCAGAAATCATGGGCATTTGTATTGCTAGAACAGCCCTCAGAACGCTTCGCTGGCAATCTGGAGAGCCTGAGCTGCCGGGGCCTCGGCGGCCCCTGGTGTTAGGATAGTCATTTCATGTACACCTCAACTGTGTTACAAGGCTTCATCTATAACTTTGGGACATTTTTGCTACCGTCGTTAGGCGTTAATGTCATTTAAATGCTCCTTACATTTGGCCGCTTATGTCGCTATAACATATATGTGTCAATTTCATCAAAATTAGTTTATTTAATTGTGATAGTCGATTGCATTCATCGAAATACACTACACATATCTGGCTCCACATACAACGGGAATATTGTTGTTTATTGAACTGTAATAGTCGATCACATTCATCAAAATACACTATACATATCGGGCTCCACATACAACGGAAATGTTTTCGTTTATTTAATTGTGATAGTCGATCACATTCACCAAACTACAATGTACATAGCGGGATGTACATACAACGGAAATGTTTATAGCTACATGAAATGTATAGCAGAGAGAACAGTTAGAGCTAGCACGGTATAGGTTACATGATGCAGTTTCATTTCCCATTTGCGGTAATTTTAACGTTTTGATTTGTGGCTAATTACCTAATTCTCGTTAAGACTTTTCCTAACCATTTTCAAATAGATCAACACATGATAAATCCTTTACAACCAAATAAAGTTGACATAGTGCATGTCGGTTTCAAGCTACACACAATTTAACATGGGTACCGCCATTTTGACAGTTTTAGGCTTACTTATTCTAGCCAAACTTTGGTATTTTCAAAATTGGGTGAACATTAAAAAAACACACACAAAAATCTGTTATCAGGCATTGATTGAAAGCTTAAAGTATGTACAGTAGCCCTATGTTAGTTTCAATCCAATATTCAAGTAACCCAGATACCAAACTATCACTATGTAAGCCACCTTCTAGCTCCTGTATAACCGAAGTCAATTTTCATTGGCTGAGAAAACACAAACTGGGTGTTGTGACCTATAACTTGCTGTGCTCAAACACATGCTTTTCGGGGTATGGATAGTCGCACACCCCGACCCGCCTTCCCCTGAATCCATTGTCATCGTCTCTCGTGCAAGACTACATAAAATTTCCCCATGGTACAATATGTAATTGAAGTGTACTGTTCAGGTATATATAGAAATGTAAGGCTTTCCTGAAATAAACCGTCCATGGGACATCTTTCACGAATGTCATTAAACTCTGATGGTTTATGCTGCTATGCCAAATTTGCTAGATCTAGAGCCCAGTCCACATAGGAGTTACATTGTTCACAGATTTCTCACATAGGAATGGAGTAATTCTCATCGTGTAAGTACAGTACGGTTTGATTACCTTCAGTTTTACCAACGTCCAATATGAAGTTATTAATTGAAATAATGTTGTCAAAACAGTTTATTAAACAATTTAAAGTGGCACGATTTGCCAAAAAATTTTGTTGAGACAGATTTTGTTTGAAATTTTTGACAGATAATACCACTTTTAGTATCTACTCGTAGTACATTTTGGACAGCTTCGTTAATGGTATAAAATGATATTTAGCTAAATGTGTCTGTACTGTAGGCCTATAAACCCGTCTCGACATCCTCGAAAATAAGTTATCAAATTTAAGTGGCATGAGCTGCCGAAATGTTAATATTTTGACGTTGAAACAGAATGTTAAAATTATCTGCTATTTTTCCCAAGACGTATAATTCAGAAGCCTTTTTAGTGCTTCTTATGGTGGCTGATTTGTGCCATTTGTGCCATTTCCCGTTATCGCGTGTTCGCTGCGAGAATTAGGAGGCGAAAACGCGAGAATACGAAATTAAACTAAAATCTCGCCGCGAGAACGCGACAACGCGAAATGGCACAAAACAGCCCCCATAGCTTCTATTCTCAAGAATGTACGATAAAGTGTTTTGAACTAACTTTTGGTTTAGAATGAATGGTTACTTGAATTTTGTTTACTTTCGAACACTTCCTCATTCCAACGCCAATCATTAAGTTTTTTCGTTGCCTTCAAAGCCTCTTACTGTCGTGACGATAAGAAATTATGAACAAAATGTGAATTTTGGCAGCTCATGCGACGTTAAGTAGACCTCCAATATTTGGTCGTTTTTAAATTTCTCAACTTCCCTATTCTGCTTTCGAGTGCGTTCCGCTTCGTTGACCAACATTTTTGCGGTTACCGCCATCCAACTAGGTAATTTATCCCCGTGTTTGTCAAGCCTATCCACTTCAAACTTGGACATGGGATGCGACAAACATCTATTTAACACCGCTTTTTGTGTTTACAGATGTTAATAAATACCTTTTTTTTTATAAAAGTCTATGACGTCACAATTTATTCAAATGCGACAGGTCAAACGTCATTGCGTCAATTATCGCATATCAGTGACGATTATAGCTTTTTGACGTCACGAATTTGAATATATTTCGACATCAATTGATATATTTGCCATTTTGTTTTGTGGGGAAACAAAAAAACTCTATCCAAGAATTCCTGTTAGTATTCCAATGTCAAACTCGGGTTTTTGTAGCATGAATTGAAGAGAAAAAATTTCCTTAAAAACAAATTTAAAAAAACTGACCAGTAATATCAGTAAGGGAAAACTTTAAAGGGACAAGTGCGGAACCAGGATCTTTTTAAATGTGTGCTTTTCGACTGTGTTTATATAGATGTTTCTAGATTGCCATTGGTGATCCTAGCTCCCACTTTCTGCCGAATAGTGAGGTTTTAAAGTGGCATGAACTGACAAAATTCACCCTTTTTTCATAATTTCTGATCGTCACGACAGTAAGAGGCTTTCAATGCCTTCGAAAAAAAACTAAATGATGGGCGTTGGAATCAGCAAAATCCATACAGTATGTGGCATGTACGAACCGAAAACGTGTTCGAAAAGTAAACAAAATTTAAATAAACCGGGACGACCATTCATTCATTCTAAGCCAAACTTAGTTCAAAACAACACTTTATCGTACATTTTCGAGACTAGAAGCAGTAAAAAGCTTCTGAATTAAACGTCTTGAGAAAAAATAGCCAATAATTTCAACATTCTGTTTCAACGTCAAAATATCCACATTTTGGCAGCTCATGTCACATTAATAAGCCTCTTTAGGGTTTGGCCGAAGTTAGATTGATCAAGTCTTATTGTTCTACTGTTAGATTGATCACGTCTTATAGTTCTACTAATCACAATCACAAATGAAAATCCCAACTTACCTGGTGTCTCCTTTTTAAAGGCTCACTCTCGGCAAAAATCCAGAATACTGTTTACATTAAAACTGTTGACGGTTTTCTGTATTTATTAGGTATCACTTTTGTGTCCGCTTTAATGAAAATATACCTATTTTATATATATTTTTTGCTTGATATATATTATATGTTAATAATCGAGTGTTTTCGTATTGCCTTGGTATTGGCCTGAGGGTGGCCGTATTGGCCCGAGGCCGCAGGCCGAGGGTCAATACAACCACCCGAAGGCCAATACCAAGGCAATACGAAAACACTCGATTCATAATATTTTTATTAATAGACTGTAGAAGTTAATTTAATGCAAGCTGTCAAGTTGAACAGGAGGTCGCCCACTGAAGATTTAATCCATGCCCTAAACAAAATGACGTCCGACCTTTTTTGCGCTCTTTTTTTGTTCCTGGATCAGTAGAGAAGTTTCTTCCTCTTCCGCTGTCCTAAAACGGCAATCGGATTCACTTACAGTAGTTTTTTCTTCTAACTCTAATATCCCGTCAATATAAGACCTTGTACAACGCGCTCTTGTTTAGACATTTTGAAATCAACATCTGTCGTCTGCGTCTGTAAAACTCTGTGACATCACATGTTACAATTGCGTCTTTCAGCCGCACTCGGTGAACTCGGCCAATATGACTTGAACTCGGCCAATATGTGTTGAACTCGGCCAATATGACTTGAAGTCGGCCAATATGACTTGAACTCGGCTAATACAACCCTACGGCTAATACGAACTTGATTCGTCTGCTGATATTACCCGGCGGAAAAGGTCGTATTCGAATAATAACTTGCACAGTCAATTAATAAGTCAATCTATTTATCTACTATATTGCAGAATTATTACGGCGGGTTATTTTTCCTGCTGAGGAGAGATCAGAAATCGGTGAGATTACCAGTGAGATTAAATGTCCACTATCGGAATTTGTAATATGAACCTCTAAGATGACAAAGCCATTGGATGCAACAAAGATGGAAGATGAACTGTTTTATTCTGCAGTAAAACTGAGGGATGAAATTTCATAATGTGATAAACTGTTCCTAAGTATCCTTCGGATTGCAACGTTCTAATGACTGTCATGAAAACGCCCCCAAAACGCAGACTTGTTGTACTACTACATGCATATGGTGACTTTATCGATGTTCAGACTGATTTACATTAAATAAAGAAGAAAGAATTTAGTCCATAAAATATGCAAATATACCAAATGTAAATAACGTATACGGTAATTTATTCTTAAAAAGACAATTTGTACCCATTTTATTATGTGTTTTTTTATTTAGGCAATCAAATATGCAAATATACCCCATGCAAAGTACTACCAAAATACTTGGTAGCACCAAAATACTTGGTAGCAAAATCTATATATAACACTGGTGGAAGTAATCGCCACTGAGGAAATGGTGTAACCTGAGAAGTTAAAATTGAATTTTCAGTATAACACACCTCGTTCAAAATATGATTAGCCCTTATATTGAAAGCTTTTGTTCCTTGGTTATTTACAAGATGTTGCAGAGTTATTAACAGATGATTTTAGTACAAGTGTAAATTTAAGAGTCCACCGCTACCTTCTTCACTGCAAACTATTTTCTGTACAAAGGTTAAAGTTAATAGAAGAGATTCGTAATGGCGGTTTCAAAGAAGAAATTGCTATACGGATCTGTTGAGCTGTCATTTCTCCAAAACCCATTAATACTGGAATCCGTTTGCAATAATATCACGGCAAGCAAACGCTTCGCGTAACCCTCCCTGAGAGACCAACCAGACTTTGTACTGTGTAAGCTCCTGTAATTTCAACCGTTCTATCCAAATTTATTCACTGTAAGTGTTACCAATGAACTATATGCGTGGAACGGAGGTCACGTGGTGCTTGATATGTTTCGAATGCCGCCATTACCAGGAGATAGTGGAGCGTCCATCCAGATCTGTTCTGCACGCGCTTATCAACTGTCAATGGCGGCACATTTTACAAAGTCAGATCCAAACCAGCCAATGAGACGTGTCCATTCCACGCATATAGTTCATTGAGTGTTACTTCATTCTTGAAATATGTTAACATATAATTACATGTACCAACTTGGACAGTAATGCTTCATCTTTGTGTTTAAGGATCAAACATTTGTAAATCGGTTCTTTTCGCGTGTTTCATTTAAATATATTCCTTATTGGTACACATCACAAGCCTAGGGCTTAAGTGTACAGGCATTAAACAAAATAAAGATGTTTAGAAAAAAAAAGAAAGAGTACGCCTCAATCGCCTTAACTCTAAAGGCTATTCGTTGCACATGATTTGAAGCACATCTAAAGGGGTTTTCTTCAAAGTCAGAGTGCATATCCTAAGACCAGTACACTGCTCAGAGTCAAGTCTTTTCTTATTTGATAGTGATGTTGACTAGTGAGATGGATTTTGAAAATGATGACGCCATAATGTGCCGAACTTCTTAGTGTATACCCTCAGCGAGTTTCGTCCCTTTATGTACAATAATAAAGGCACAGGAAGCAAGTTTTATTTTCAGTTTCGTATTCGATTTTCGCCCCCTGGCAGTGGATTCTAAAAATGATGACGTCATAATGTACAGAATGTCTTTTGTGTGTACTCTCATTGAGTTTCGTCTCTTTATGTACAACAATAAAGGCACAGGAAACCAGTTTCATATTCAGTTTCGTATTCGATTTTCGCCCTCTGACGGTGGATTCCAAAAATGATGACGTTATAATGCATAGAATGTCTTGGTGTGTACTGTCATTGAGTTTCGTCTCTTTGTTTACAATAATAAAGGCACAGGAAGCCAGTTTCATTATTCAGTTTCGTATTCGATTTTCGCCCCCTGGCGGTGGATTCTGAAAATGATGACGTCATATTGTACAGAATGTCAAAGTGTGTATACGCATCAAGTTTCGTCTCTTTATATGCACTAATAAAGGCACAGTAAGCCAGTTTCATATTCAGTTTTGTATTCCATTTTCGTTTGAATATCAAACTGGACTGTGAAGTTGGCTGCAAGTTCCTCGTTCATTATTCAGTTCTGTTGAATATTAAACTACAGTGTGAAGTTGGCTCCCAGTTCACGGTTCGCTATTCACAATATCGTTGAATATCAAACTGGACTGTGAAGTTGGCTTCCAGTTCACGGTTCATTATTCATTTCGAGTTTTCAAACCGTGAACTGTGAGCTAACTTCAAAACTGAAAATCGAACCGTGAACTGTGAGCTAACTTCAAAACTGAAAATCGAACCGTGAACTGTGAGCTAACTTCAAAACTGAAAATCGAACCGTGAACTGTGAGCTAACTTCAAAACTGAAAATCGAACCGTGAACTGGGAGCTAACTTCACTAACATTGATGGACAGCCTACAATTTACACAACCCAACGACATAAACTGCTGACGTGCTTGTCTTGAGATTATCAGTTTGGGACTTCGCGGAGAAATTCAGCCGTTCGCGATCGATAAAGCTAGGTCCCTACTCTGTTCGCGGATTGTGCGCTTTCGTCATATTACCGTTACACCGATCTCCTGCCTCTGAGTTTACACAATAATAAGTAGAGCAGTTACACAACCAGTTGTTTACGGCAAATCCAGGATAGCATGAGATCGAGGCAAAGCTAGCGGTTGGCACCAAAATATTTCACATGGGACTTCCGTGGCTCGTGCGCTTCAAATGATAGATGCTGAAGTTTTCATTCGAACGACCTATGTGGGATGGTTGCCAGTTACCACCGGAAGGTTGTGGGTTTCCTCCGGGCATAGAGCCCGGTTTCCTCGCACAATAAAACTGGCAACGCCGCCATATAAGTGAAATAATCTTGAGCGCTGCGTAAAATACCAAACAAACAATTAATCCCGTCGCAAACAACAGTTGAGCGATAAATAACTTTCGATCCATAGGTCACAGCGTCCTGTCGTAAACATCAGTTGAAGGATAAATAACTTCACAACCATAGCTCAAAGCTTCCTGTCGTAAACATCAGTTGAAGGATAAATAACTTTCCATCCATAGGTCACGGCTTCCTGTCGTAAACATCAGTTGAATGATAAATAACTTTCCATACATAGGTCACAGTTTCCTATCGTAAACATCAGTTGAAGGATAAATAACTTTCCATCCATAGGTCACAGCTTCCTGTCATAAACATTAGTTGAAGGATAAATAACTTTCGATCAATAGGTCACGGCTTCCTGTCGTAAACATTAGTTGAAGGATAAATAACTTTCGATCAATAGGTCACGGCTTCCTGTCGTAAACATCAGTTGAATGATAAATAACTTTCCATACATAGGTCACAGCTTCCTGTCATAAACATTAGTTGAAGGATAAATAACTTTCGATCAATAGGTCACGGCTTCCTGTCGTAAACATTAGTTGAAGGATAAATAACTTTCGATCCATAGGTCACGGCTTCCTGTCGTAAACATCAGTTGAAGGATTGTAAATGCAGGTAGCATAGTTTTCTTTTCCTGTTGGGTGGTCACGTGGGCTAGATTGACCTTCTCCTGGATAGGCCTTACCTGCACGGACAGAACTCACCTATACAGAACATGTGCTAGACGGGTGTTGGTGGAGTGCGGTATTTTATTGGCAAATAGTTACGTTCTACTGAATTTGTATGCCCCCACGAGGACCCAAGGTGGTCAGTATTCTTTCTGTATATTTCTTTAGATTTTGTTTGTACGTTATTTATTTTTACATTCGAAAACCCGTCATAAACATTGTATTGTATTTTGTGTAACATGTAATGTACGTTTGTAACCTGTTACTATTCATTTTTCATGTTACTTTATTTGTAGTTTTTACGGAGCAAAACGGATAATATACGCCTACGGCTTCTGTATTAGAAAACTCTTGGTTGTTCCTTCGTCCTTCATTCCGAATCATTGCGACATCGGTGGCTAATGCGCCATTTACCTAGAGCTACCGTCACAGTAAAAACACCCGACTGGACCCTGAACAGCGTGACTGCGATCCTGGCTTGGTCAACCCTTCCGAAGAGTGACATTCGATGCCTGGTTTTACAGCCATTCTAACAGCGACACTTCAGAGGTCTTTCCGATTACCCCAAGTGCATGCAATCAGTGCGAAGTGAACAGAAACTTTCAGCTCTGCTCCTGACCAACAGAACACCCTTGAAGCCTGCAGTGAATTACGAACTATCCTTTGACTTTGTGCAGTGTACAAAGAACATTGACATTACCGATACCTGCGAACAATACGCTTACATAATACGGTCTGGTATGGTGAGATATTTTATCCTATCCCATCTAACTCGGTTCATTGGTACCCTAACTAATTTTGAATTGACTACTCATAAAATACACGATAGTTTAACTTTGTTGTTATACGCTGATTCATAGTAACCTTTAATTACCAAAGTCTGTTTCAACATCATCTAACTATTAATGACTTTATTACCGTTAGCAAGTAGTCTGTATTTCCAAAATTATTTCTGATAATCCCACAGTGGAATTTTATAATGAAATTTTGCCTTATACAGGTTCAACATTTTGCATAATAATCTGTGATATTTATTGTTTACATTTTGTCCTGTTATTTTACAAGTGAGTTGCAGTAGAACCTTACTCAGTTATTGTACATAAGTGAACACTACATTTCATACAATAGATGACAACTGATCTCGTCTAATTTTATTCTTCAGTTGTTTATAGTTATTTCCCTTATAAGCAGATATTTCCAAATTGTTTACACTATTGTTCACACTATTGAATTTATAGTACATGTATATCAAATAAGTCGACATTTTACGACGTATACTTTAAGTGAAATCAAATTTCATTAGTGAACAAATGATTTTCCCTACTAATAAGAATCTGTTAAATATTATATTAATTATTTTATCAGTCAAACTAGAATTATCCGCTTGGAGTTAGTTCCGTTTAGACTAGACATTAATTCATGCTTCATTTGTCATACCATACAACACATATCTAATCAATTATTCAAATTAATTTAAGCTTTAGACATAGACATAATTTTGCATGGACATAATTTTGCAAAAGTTGATTTTGTTGTGACAGCATTATTCTACCAAAGTATTTATTTCTTTATTGAAGATTTTCTGATAGGGTTGAACTATAATCTGTTAAATTTTACAATTTATTTAATTGAAACCTATTCAGATTTCATTCGTCAATTTTTATTGTTATAGCACACGATTTTGGATGCTTGTAATATACTTCACATCCTTTTATGTCTACATAAGACAACTTAAATTACGTAAGGTCCATTGTTTATCACGTGATATTGGCTTATGTAACTGAAAGTTACACCCATGGTTATACACCTTCCCTTTTTGGAGTCTGCTGAACATCACTTTATTACTCTGATAGAATATAAACTATTTTACCGTTACTTGATTCGTTGCAGATTGTGATCATCTTTTATAGTTTATTAATCATAATTACAAGTAATTTAGAATTTCAACAATTTTATAACAGATTTTTAAGCACAGTTGTAACATTTTCACGAAATATTCATCAAGTCCTACCAATTTCTTATAACTTGTATAATACACATTTAGCATCTTTAAACTTTTTCTCTAAATTTTTACAGCATATATAATACATGTATAAGCCTATATGATAGCATTTTCTGAGAACCTCCGTGAAGTCGAGTCATATTACATTTTCCGCATTTTGTTTCCTATTTGTATTTTTGCGTTACTTGTTCGTTTGTATTTTTTTTTCTTGTTAACTTTGTACGCTGTTAAGCAATATGTCAGAATCCAATGAATTTAGTGCACAAGGTTCTAGTGCAGTAACCGTCGCCCAGGGGGAGGTAGGTCATGCCGCCGAGATTACCGACTCTCATGGGGAGGTAAAACCTGATGCTACCATTGCTTTCTCTCATGGGGAGGTAGGGGCTTCGAATTCTGACTTGGTCGATCAACCTAGGTCTGGTCGTACTGCGCACACTCCCCGATTCATTGAGTGGCGGGAAGACCAGCTAGAAAGAAATTTTCGTAGTTCAATATCATCTTGGCGTAAAATGGCGACAAAAATGGAATTAATGTTAACTGAATCCCTTGACGTGTCAGCCTTGAGACACGAATTAAGTGGTTTACTTAACCGCATGGGAGAAGTCTCTGAATGTTATAATCGTTATATGACGTTGCCCGTTAGGATTCGAAAAGATGGAATGTTTGAATTGTATGAGGGTATCGAAGTTGAGAACCACCGTATTGTTAAACGTATGTCCGAATATATCCGAGAAATTGCGTCAGACTCGAAATCTGAGAAGTCCGTTAAGTCGAACAAAACCGCATCATCGATTAAGTCAAAGGGTTCAAAACAATCCGATTTGTCACACACCTCGAAACGGTTAGAAGCTGTGGCCGACGCGGCGGTTCTGAAAGCCAAACTGCGATGTATGGGACTTGTGGAAGAAAGGCGATATGAACTTGAGCGAGCAAAAGTTTTCGAAAGGCTTACTATGGCAGAAGCTAAGCTCAGCGCCTTCGCCTGCGAAAGCAACACTGTTGCTGAACAAAAACCTGTTTTGCCGTCTAATGACGTAAGTGCCGCTGAAAACATTCAGCGATTTTTTGTAAGATCTGAAATTAATTCATCGCCCTTGCCCTATACCGCATTAGAAACTGATCAATGTCGAGACTCCGCATCAAGCTATGCACAACTACCGAAGTCTAATCCTAATTCAAATTTACCCATACTCGGCGATAACATTAGCCGACCTAATGAAACGCGTACACTCGCCAATAATAATCTTCATAATGCTCGCATAAACACTGAACATCAGTTTAAACCAAATGCTAACGCACCGGAGTTTCGACCACAGTGTGGAGACTCTGCTGAGATGCTCGAAAGTTTTGAAGACAAATCACGTGGCTCAACGGAATATAGAGCAGATACACGTTCGCCGTTACAGGAAAACACACCGCATGTTTCAGATACATTCCGTGAACTTCTTTCGGCCCTGGCTGAACAGGTAAGTATTACACGACTTCCTATCCCAGAACCAGGTATTTTTTCAGGTGACCCCCTCACTTATCCTATGTGGAAGAGTTCGTTTGACATACTCATTGGTCATAAAGGGATCCCACCGGTCGAAAAAATCTTTTACTTGAAAAAATATCTTGGCGGAGCAGCAAAAGAGGCTCTCGAGGGGTATTTTCTGTTATCGACTGACAACGCTTACGAAGCTGACACTTCTTGGAAAAAGGTATGGTAATTCATTTGTTGTTGCGAATGTTTTTAGAGACAAGTTGGAGTCGTGGTCCAAAATACAAAATCGAGACTGTAAAGCACTGAGAAAGTTTGCAGATTTCCTTCAACAGTGTTCTTCTGCCATGGTAAGTATAAATGGTCTTAATTGTCTGAACGATGAACGGGAGAATAGAAAGCTACTTCAGAAGCTTCCAGAGTGGCTTGTTATACGGTGGGGTAGAAAAGTTACTGAATCTAGAGAACGGAATGGAACTTTTCCACCTTTTGTTGAATTTGTCTCCTTAATTGTAAAAGAAGCCAACATGGCTTGTGATCCGATTACGTCATTGCAAGCTATTCAACCCAAATCGTTTGAAGCCGACAGTTTTCGTATTAAAGGTAAGTCAGACCGTTATAGTTCATTTGCTACAGATACAAAAGAAACGGAGCCATTATATGATAGACGTAAATGTGAGTTTTGTAACCGATCTCATCACATTGACGAGTGTAGGCAATTTTTTAATAATCCAATTCAAGATAGAAAAGAATTTGCAAAACGGAAAGGTCTTTGTTTTGGTTGTTTGGGCCGTGGGCACCGG
Source organism: Lepidochitona cinerea (assembly GCA_963971465.1). Taxonomy (NCBI): domain Eukaryota; kingdom Metazoa; phylum Mollusca; class Polyplacophora; order Chitonida; family Tonicellidae; genus Lepidochitona; species Lepidochitona cinerea. The sequence continues at coordinate 14,824,229 of OZ020559.1, forward strand.
TCTAAATGGTGCAAGCAACGAAGGGTGTGCACCGTATGTTCCAACAAACATCCAACATCACTTCATGGTGATCGTCCAGATGTCAAAACTGTAGATTCTGCCGATCCTGTTTCGGTATTTTCTACAAGTAATACAAAGGTAAGTAAATCCTTAACAAGCAATACAAGTTCAATGATCTTACCAGTGTTTCTTTCCCATAAGGATAACCCAGCTCACGAAACACTAGTTTATGCCCTGTTGGACACGCAGTCTGACACGACGTTCGTTCTAGATGAAACCTGTAAGGAACTTGGTATCGACGGTCTGTCAGTTAAACTTCGTCTTAGCACAATGAGTGCCAAAGATCAACTGATTGACAGTAAAAGGGTAAGTGGGTTAGTAGTCAGAGGATGCGGTAGTGAAAATTCCCTCCAGTTACCAGTAACTTATACCAGGGACATCATGCCTGCTAACAGATCCCACATACCCACTCCAGATATGGCTAAATGTTGGCCTCATTTGCGTCAAATTTCGTCAAAATTGTCTCCACTGCTCGACGTTCCTGTAGCGCTTCTTATAGGTTACAACTGCTCACAAGCGCTAGCTCCACGTGACGTTATTCCTTCCATTGGCGATGGTCCATACGGTCAAAAGACGGATCTTGGTTGGGGGATTGTGGGAATTGTTAGCCGTGGTTCAGTCAATTTAGAAAATTGTTATCCAATTGGTCAAAGCCATCATATTTTGAGTTCTGAGGTGCATATAAACCACTTCCATTTCAACAGTCATGCTCTCAGTGATCAATTAGTCACAGGTGAGTCAAGGGGTGCACTTGTCCTGAACGTTTCGGTGAAGGAAGTTATCAATCCAATTGAAATCAACCGCATGATGGAGCATGACTTCAGTGAAGGTAAGTCTCGTCAGGTAACTCTTTCACAAGAAGATCGTAAATTTATGTCCATGATGGCGTCAGGTATTCACGTTCGACAAGATGGCCGTTATGAAATGCCTCTTCCATTTAGAGATGAAAATCCACAATTACCAGACAATAAGCAAATGGCTATGCACCGGCTTTTAATGTTGAAACGTCGCTTTAAGGCTAATCCAGGCTATCATAGAGATTATGTTACCTTCATGCAAGATATGATTGGTGCTGGCATCGCGGAAAGGATCCCTGAGCATGAGGATTGTCTCGAAACAGGTAAGGTTTGGTTCATACCTCATCATGGGGTGTATCATCCCAAACACCCTGAAAAAATTAGAGTCGTTTTTGATTGCAGCGCCAAATTCAAAGGGGCGTCGTTAAACGATAAACTTCTCCAAGGTCCTGACTTAACGAATGGTTTGCAAGGTGTTCTCTGTAGATTTAGGTTGGAACGTATTGCGTTTATGTGTGACGTAAAGCAGATGTTTTACCAGTTTGGTGTTAATCCAGAGCATCGAGACTTTCTTAGGTTCCTTTGGTGGCGTGGTGGGGATTACAACACTAGCCCTATTGAGTTCCGTATGAATGTTCATCTCTTTGGTGCGGTATCCTCTCCAGCATGTGCAAATTTTGGCCTTAGACAGACGGCGAATGACCACGAAGCTACGTTTGGCTACACAGTCGCAAATTTCATTCGCCGCGACTTTTACGTTGATGATGGGTTAAAGTCTACACCGACTGCCAAGGAGGAGGTTGATTTAATTGAGAAAAGCAAAAATCTGTGTTCTCGAGCTGGACTTAACCTCCATAAGTTCGTTTCAAACTCACAGGAAGTGATTGCAGCAGTTATGCCTCATGAACATGAGAGGAGTAAAATGTCAGTTGACCTAACTGGAGACAGCTCAATAGAAAGAGCATTGGGAGTTGAGTGGTCAATAGAGTCAGATTCATTCCAGTTTCGGATTATTTTGAAAGATCAGCCGCTGACCAGAAGAGGGATTTTGTCTACGGTCAGCTCGGTGTATGATCCGCTTGGGTTTGTTGCACCCGTTGTCTTGGTAGGAAAGCAAATCCTACAAAGGATGTGCATTGAAAATTGTGATTGGGATGATGCCGTTTCTGATAATCTCAGGCCCCTTTGGGAAGAATGGCGAAGTAGTCTCTTTCAGCTTTCCGATCTTAAGGTAAGCCGATGTTTCAAGTCTGGTAAGTTTGGTAAAGTGAAAATTGCAGAAATGCATAATTTTTCGGACGCCAGTACCAAAGGATACGCGCAATGCCCATACTTACGTCTTGTAGATGAGAAGAACAACGTGCAATGTAATCTTGTAATGGGTAAGTCACGAGTGACACCTTTGAAATCAGTCACTATTCCACGTCTTGAGCTTACTGCCGCTCTTGTCTCAGTGAAGGTAAGTGCTTTCATACACGAAGAATTGTTGGAAGCGTCCGATGAATTGAGAAATGCCACACAAGTCTACTGGACAGATAGTCAGGTCGTACTGGGTTACATCGGAAACGAATCACGAAGATTTCATGTTTTTGTTGCAAACAGAGTGCAGCAAATTAGGGATCAAACTTCACCTTCTCAGTGGCATTATGTCAGAAATGTTGTCAATCCGGCAGATGATGGATCCAGAGGAATTACGCCAAAGCAACTTGTCGGTGAGTCTAAATGGTTGAAGGGACCAAACTTTTTATGGGATGCCGAATTTCAGTTGCAGAGTGAGAAGGGGTTCTCCATTAATGTTGAGGATCCCGAAGTCAAGTCCAGCTTTGCAGGTACAACAAGTTTCCCCAACGCATTCGATTTATCTCGACTGGGTTATTTTTCTTCTTGGTACAAAGCAGTTCAGGCAGTCGCCAATTGTTTCAGGTATATGGATCGTCTGAGGAGTTCGGTTAATCGTAGGCTTAGAGGGCCCAAAACTACATGTAGATCGGCAAGGAAGTCTCCGAGTGAGGCCTTAACAGTAAGTTATTATAAAAGGGCAGAACTTTTTATTCTCAGGCAAGTACAGTCTGGTGCATTTTCAGAAGAAATCTCAGTTCTATCAGCTGACGACCTTTCAAATAACAAAGGCATAACACAGCAAACTAAGTCTCTAAAAGGTACAAGTTCACTTTATAATTTTGACCCATTTATCGATGCCGATGGATTGTTGCGTGTCGGCGGTCGTTTGCGTAAAGCTAGTTTCTCCCATGGAGTGACTCACCCGGTGATTCTTCCGCGTAAAAATCACATTACGGAAATCTTGTTACGGGCCTGTCACGAAGAGGTCGAGCATCAAGGTCGCGGAATGACCATAAATCAGGTAAGGAATAAAGGATTTTGGATAATGGGGTGTAGTTCCGCTGTTTCGGATCTCATTCATAGGTGCGTAACCTGTCGAAAACTAAGACGACCGGTAGAGGAACAAAAAATGGCAGACTTACCGAGCGATCGAGTCGAACCTTCGCCACCCTTCACCTTTTGTGGTGTTGACATTTTTGGTCCGTGGCTCATCAGAGAAGGCCGTAGAGAGTGCAAACGATATGGGGCACTTTTCACGTGTATGGCGTCTCGGGCGGTGCACATTGAAACCGTTAATTCACTTAGCACGGATTCGTTTATAAATGCGCTTAGACGAGTCATTGCCGTTAGAGGCCCGATAAGACAGCTCAGGTCCGATCGTGGGACAAACTTTGTTGGAGCTGAAAGAGAGCTACGTGAGGCTCGTAGTGAAATGGACAACGAAAAAGTACGTACATTCCTATTACAACATAGCTGCGATTATATGGATTTTAAGACCAACGTACCATCCGCTAGTCATATGGGCGGCGTTTGGGAGCGCCTCATTCGCACAGTTCGCAGCGTTTTATCTTCTCTATTAGCTTCTTCAGGAACTCAGTTAGACGACGAGTCCCTCCGAACCTTTATGTGCGAGGCAGCTAGCATAGTTAACAGCCGACCTCTCAGTGTCCTTAATATCAACGACCCGACATCATACGAACCGTTAACCCCAAACCACTTATTGACTATGAAGACGGGCGTCGTTTTACCACCACCGGGTGAGTTTTTACGCGGTGATGTGTATTGTCGGAAACGCTGGCGCAGAGTTCAGTACATGGTTAACCAGTTTTGGTACCGCTGGAAGAGAGAATATCTTCAAAGTCTACAGGTTCGTCCAAAATGGAGTAAGGAGCGCCGCAACTTTCAGGTCGGGGATGTAGTGTTAGTTAAGGATGAAAATCTCCCACGCGGTAGTTGGCCACTGGCTCGAGTCTCGGAGCTGTATCCAAGCGAGGATAAGTTTGTCAGAAAAGTTCGTCTGATTTTGGGTGACTCGACACTCGATGTTAAAGGTAAGCGTGTGCGTGCGCCGTCTTACTTAGATCGACCAATTCAGAAACTAGTTTTAGTACTGCCACATGCAATGCGTTAAGAAAAAAAATGTCCTATTTTTTGAGGAGGTATGTAAATGCAGGTAGCATAGTTTTCTTTTCCTGTTGGGTGGTCACGTGGGCTAGATTGACCTTCTCCTGGATAGGCCTTACCTGCACGGACAGAACTCACCTATACAGAACACGTGCTAGACGGGTGTTGGTGGAGTGCGGTATTTTATTGGCAAATAGTTACGTTCTACTGAATTTGTATGCCCCCACGAGGACCCAAGGTGGTCAGTATTCTTTCTGTATATTTCTTTAGATTTTGTTTGTACGTTATTTATTTTTACATTCGAAAACCCGTCATAAACATTGTATTGTATTTTGTGTAACATGTAATGTACGTTTGTAACCTGTTACTATTCATTTTTCATGTTACTTTATTTGTAGTTTTTACGGAGCAAAACGGATAATATACGCCTACGGCTTCTGTATTAGAAAACTCTTGGTTGTTCCTTCGTCCTTCATTCCGAATCATTGCGACATCGGTGGCTAATGCGCCATTTACCTAGAGCTACCGTCACAAGGATAAATAACTTTCGATCAATAGGTCACGGCTTCCTGTCGTAAACATTAGTTGAAGGATAAATAACTTTCGATCAATATGTCACGGCTTCCTGTCATAAACATCAGTTAAACGATCAATAACTACCGATCCATAGGTCACGGCTTCCTGTCGTAAACATCAGTTGAAGGATAAATAACTTTCCATCCATAGGTCACGGCTTCCTATCGCAAACATCAGTTGAAGGATAAATAACTAATTTCAAACAATATCCCCTATTTTGCAATATCCCCTGTTTGTTAATATGTATAAGAGCATAAACTTTACGTACTCAACCAAAACGAAACTGAGATTTCTGGCGCAAAACCTAAAACATTCAACGTACCGTGACGTCATAGTTAAAATCTAATATTATAGCAAAGAGAGTAGATTGACAAGAGTGGTCACTTCGTCCAATCAGCATTGCCGGCATGTTCGTTTGGCCCCCTAGCGGAAGGGTGTTCCGACTGTACACGATTCGAATGTAAAGCGCCCCCTACTGAAAGGAGGTTCCTAATAATTGAATCGTGTCCGTGTCAGGGGGTACTTTAATTACCATTGTAAATATTTCCAAGTTATGATTGTTACACTTTTTGTTGTTTGTACTCTGCTTTGTTCAAGAGCCATGTACAATAAAATTGAATTAAATTGAAATTTTTCAAATTCAACATGGCGCGGACGAAGTGACCACTCTTGTCAATCTACTCTCTTTGATTATAGTACGTCTTCAGTGTCATGGCGTCATATTACACGACCAACGCTGAATCCGTGCGTCGTCCTGATTGGGTAAAATGACGACGAAAGCATTCAAAATTCAAGCATGACGTCAAATGTGAACATATTTCCTAGTGGTGACTGAAGATATGCATATTTTAAATTGCCTTTTCCTTGACACCAAAGGGCCTCCCAAGAAGCTTGTTTTGTTTCACCAATGTGTTCCGAAATACATATTTAGTTATTTTACAGTTACACATCGCCACAAGGTGTTCAGAAAAAAAAAAACATTTTCACTCCATCGTATTGTTTGATAGGTTCCATTGAGATATCAGAGGTGTCCGCAATGTTTTACGGTACATGTTCTCGGACAATCTAAAATAGAGATTAATCCTACTGTCATTGGTTGAGACGCCTCGTGTAGAAGATCTCGCTGAATGGCACGAGATCTCGATTGTATTGAAAGTCAAACTTTTAGATAAGAAGATTTTCCTTGTGCCCGTGTTTTAGTGTTCATAAATATAATAGAAATTGATTCTACTGACATTCGTTGAGACCGTGTTTCCTGTAGAAGATCTCGTAGAATGGGACGAGATCTCGATTGTATTGAAAGTCAATCAAAAATAAAGATTGATCCTACAGCCATTCGTTGAGATAACTCGTGTAGAAGATCTCGAAGAATGGCACGAGATGTCGATTGTATTGAACGTCAATTTATAATAGAGATTGAATCTACTGACATTGGTTGAGACTCCTCGTGTAGAAGATCTCGTAGAATGGCACGAGATTTCGATTGTATTGAACGTCAATTTATAATAGAGATTGAATCTACTGACATTGGTTGAGACTCCTCGTGTAGAAGATCTCGTAGAATGGCACGAGATTTCGATTGTATTGCACGTCAATTTATAATAGAGTCGGGGGGGGGGGGGGGGGGGTGGTTGGGTGGGGATGGGAAACGGAGAAACTTCCCTGTGAAATCGTGCAATCTCCGAATGAGATCAACCAAATCAGGGTCAAAGGTCAGTCATCTTGTAAAAGCGTTTTAATTTCACAAGTCTCTCTATTGGGAGAATCTAGGCTTGGAGGATGATACGCGACTGAAAAGTAGATAAAACCAAGCCCACAAACTCCATGTTTCCAAAGGCTGTCTCGTTAAAGTGGCATGAGCTGCCAAAATTCACACTTTTTTCATAATTTCTGATCGTCACGGCCATCGAAAAACTGAATGATTGGCGTTGGAATGAGGAAAATCCATACAGTATGTGGCCTGTACAAACCGAAAACGTGTTCCAAAAGTAAACAAAATTTAAATAACCTGGACGACCATTCATTCATTCTACGCCAACGTTAGTTCAAAACAATACTTTATCGTATATTTTAGAGACTAGGAGCACTAAAAAGCCTCTGAATTATATGTCTCGAGAAAAATAGACAATAATTTCAACATTCTGTTTTCACGTCAAACTATCAACATTTTGGCAGCTCATGCCACTTTAAAGTTTACATTTTCTGCTACATTCCATTTTTGTCACAATTATCGGGGTGCGATTGCATTTGGGCTAATTTCAGACGGGAGAAAGGGTAAGTAAGGGTCCACCCATAAGGCAAATAATAACAGAACGATTGGGTTTAGAGTGAGGAATATTTTGCCACCCCGTGCCAGATTAATGAAGATTTGAAGATCGGGTCTCTGTTTTCGTTTATTATTTGCTGTGAGAAGTATAGTAGGCCTAAAGTGTCAGTCAAAAAATGCTATTTGCTATGTGCTCAGAAGTTGCCTTATATACTTTGTACATGCGATATTCTCCAACAATTTTGGATGTGTAATGAGACCAGCACAAACTCGAGATTTGCTTCGGTCTTTTGACGTACGTCAGAATACCTCAAAAATGACCCCGACGTGCCGGACGATGTTACAACAGAACCCCGGACGATTGACTTCGCATCATGTGCTCAAATGCTCAAGCCACTCTGAAACTTCGGCGATTTCCGTAGACCTACTTGTCAAAGCCGATCGGTAGCGAGCGAAGATAGCCGAAGTGTGTTCCGACTGTTGCTCAAGCATTTGCACAAGAGAGAACAGTAGCTAAATACGGGTGAAATACTATCGACATTTTTTTCCAGTGGGAATTAAGACAAAGTTATGGAAGCCGATAAAGGCCATCTCGTGATCTCGCTCTTGGCTTTGAAGGGCGAGATCGCGTGATAGCGTCGATCGGCTTCCAAACAAACTCAGTCATCAAGGGATTTCCCAAAATATCTAGATATTTCGAGACATGCGATTTATGACCAATAAAAGCGATTTAGCGTAATCCCTGTTCCCATAAAACAAATACCTTGTACATTTTATCTCGATTCCCATAGCTTCCATTTTAGTTGTGGAGGACCTGAACATTTCAGATAGTTAGATCATTTCCTTTTCACCAGATTGCTTTATGTGTAATGGTTTCATGTACGGTAGGTCGGGTTTCCTCCAGGACATGAACCCTGGTTTCCTCCAAGACAGGAACTTGAAATTGATAAAGACACAGGAATTCCAGTTACATATTCAGTTTCATATTCGTTCACCCTCCCTCCCCCACCCCATCGTCTAAAAACGATGACGTCATAATATACATAATACCTTAGTGTGTATACGCACCAACTTTCGTCTCTTTATGTACAATAATAAAGGCACAGGAAGCCAGTTTCATATTCAGTTTCATATTCGTTCACCCTCCCTACCCCACCCCATCGTCTAAAAATGATGACGTCATAATATACATAATACCTTAGTGTGTATACGCACCAACTTTCGTCTCTTTATGTACAATAATAAAGGCACAGGAAGCCAGTTTCATATTCAGTTTCGTATTCGATTTTCGCCCCCTGGCGGTGGATGCCAACAAAAATGACGTCATAATGTGCAGATCTTCTTAGTGTGTACCCTCATTAAGTGTTGTCTCAAGACGCAGATCTCCTTCAGATCTCACTTGTGTTTTTCAAGGATGCATCATTGAATATGTGGTATCGCACAAACATCTCGGGCTTAATCTGAACAGTCTCGGGAATTGGAATCACCACTTAAACCAACTTATTGAATCAGCAAATAAAAATTTATCCATGTTTAGGGACCTAAAATATCAACTTAATAGAAAGAGCCTAGACAGCATGTACAAAAGCTTTATACGCCCATAGTTTGAGTATGCTAACGTAGTGTGGGATAATATCACTGATCAGCAAGCCAATACCTTGGAAAATATTCAAAAAGATTGTATCCGAGTAATTACCGGACTAACCAAAAGTGCAGCATCTTGTTTTCTTTACCAGGAATCCGGTTTACGCACATTAAAACACAGACGCAAAATCCAGTGACTTGTAATTTTTCACGATAACCTTAATAACCCAGACAGTAGACTTAACAATATTTTACCCCCTCCAACTAACGAACGTAACCCATACCCAGTCAGAAACAAAAATCAACTAACTTCCTTCAAGTGTCGAACTGCAAATTATAGCAAATCGTTCTATCCACAAACTCTGCGTGAATGGAACGAGTTACCCGAACCTCTTCGATCACAACCTAACAAATCTAGTTTTAAAAGTTCACTGCAAAAGCTTTTCCCTATACCAAAAGTTCCTCCTTGGTATTACGTTTGCCAACGTAAAGGTAACATAATACACTGTCGACTGCGCAATGGTTGCAGTTCTCTGAACGAGGACCTGTTCAATAACTTCATTTCTGATTCCCCAAAATGTACATGTGGATGTTCTATTGAAAGCGCTTCACATTACCTACTTGTCTGTAACAAGTTCGTACTGCCGCGCACGCTTATGATTGACCGGATACGGCTAAATGGTTATGCAGGCGATTTGTCACCTACACTGCTACTGTACGGCTCTCATGAATTAAGTTTAGATATTAACAATCATATTTTTTATTCCGTTTGCAAATTCATTAGACAATCAAAACGTTTTTAATACCAAGGGACCAATTGTGTGACGCGGTCTGGACGGCCAACAACAACATATTTTCATTTTTTTTAATGACGACTATTGTATGATGTTTTCATGTTATGTACGTAAATCTAGTGACTGGTATGATTTGTATGTGTCCGTGTAACCTATCATTTGTGTTCTTACGTTTTGCTTCCGTCATATGTAAACAACTGTTTTAAGAATATGTCAAAACCTTTATACACCTCTGTAATGAATGTATGCGGTCTATTATCTTCAATTGCATATTTTCCCCCTATTTTTCTTAACATCTTAATCTATAATCGTTTCTTTGATAACATGTACAAACTTTTCTTCAGCAATAGTTGCCATCATTGTGATAACCATTCATTTCATGTCTATTTAAATTATTTGACCTTTCTTTGAATTGTTGTACAAAATAAGCTGATGCAGCTTACTGTGCACCAAAAATAAAGCATATATATAAAAACCAAAAAAAGTTTCGTTCCTTTATGTATAATAATAAAGGCACAGGAAGCCAGTTTCATATTCAGTTTCGTATTCGATTTTCGCCCCCTGACGGTGGATTCTGAAAATGATGACGTCATAATGTGCAGAACTTCTTAGTGTGTTCCCTCAGTAAGTTTCGTCTCTTTATGTACAATAAAAAAGGCACAGGAAGCCAGTTTCATATTCAGTTTCGTATTCGATTTTCGCCCTCTGACGGTGGATTTAAAAAATGATGACGTCATAATGCACAGAATTCCGTAGTGTGTACTCTCATTAAGTTTCGTGTGTTTATGTACAATAATAAAGGCACAGGAAGCCATATCAAACTGGACTGTGAAGTTGGCTTCCAGTTCACGGTTCATTTTTCATTTCAAATATCGAACCGTGAACTGTGAGCTAACTTCAAAACTGAAAATCGAACCGTGAACTGTGAACTGGGAGCTAACTTCACAACTGAATATCGAACCGTGAACTGTGAACTGGGAGCTAACTTTACAACTGAATATCGAACCGTGAACTGTGAACTGGGAGCTAACTTCACTAACATTGATGGACAGCCTACAATTTACACAACCCAATGACATAAACTGCTGACGTGCTTGTCTTGAGATTATCAGTTTGGGACTTCGCGGAGAAATTCAGCCGTTCGCGATTGATAAAGCTAGGTCCCTACTCTGTTCGCGGATTGTGTGCTTTCGTCATATTACCGTAACACCGATCTCCTGTCTCAGACTTTACACAATAATAAGTAGAGCAGTTACACAACCAGTTGTTTACGACAAATCCAGGATAGCATGAGATCGAGGCAAAGCTAGCGGTTGGCGCCAAAATATTTCACATGGGACTTCCGTGGCTCGTGCGCTTCAAATGATAGATGCTGAAGTTTTCATTCGAACGACCTATGTGGGATGGTTGCCAGTTACCACCGGAAGGTTGTGGGTTTCCTCCGGGCATAGAGCCCGGTTTCCTCGCACAATAAAACTGGCAACGCCGCCATATAAGTGAAATAATCTTGAGCGCTGCGTAAAATACCAAACAAACAATTAATCCCGTCGCAAACAACAGTTGAGCGATAAATAACATTCGATCCATAGGTCACAGCTTAATTCCTATCGTAAACATCAGTTGATAAATAACTTTCGATCCATAATATTATAGTACGTGTTCACTGTCAGAACGTCATATTACACGACCAACGCTGAATCAGTGCGTCGTCCTGATTCGGTAAAATGAAGCTTGTTTTGTTCCACTAATGTGTTCCGAAATACATATTAAGTTATTTTACAGTTACACATCGCCACCAGGTGTTCCGAAAAAAAAACCTAGGAAACATTTTCACTCGATCATATTGTTTGATAGGTTCCATTGGAATATCCGAGGTTTCCGCAATGTTTTACGGTATATGTTTTAGGACAATCTAAAATAGAGATTGAGCCTACTGCCATTGGTTGAGACGCCTCGTGTAGAAGATCTCGTAGAATGGCACGAGATCTCGTAGGATAGCACGTCAATCTATAATAGAGATTGATCGTACCGAAATTGGTTGAGATAACTCGTGTAGAGGATCTCGTAGAATGGCACGAGATCTCGTAGGATAGCACGTCAATCTATAATAGAGATTGATCGTACCGAAATTGGTTGAGATAACTCGTGTAGAGGATCTCGTAGAATGGCACGAGATCTGGATTGTATTGAATGTCAATCTAAACTAGAGATGGATCCTACTGACATTGGTTGAGACGCCTCGTGTAGAAGATCTCGTAGAATGGCACGAGACGTCAGTTGTATTGAAAGTCTATTCAAAATAGAGAATGACCCTACTGCCATTCGTCGAGGCCATTTTTCCTGTAGAAGATCTTGTAGAATGGCACGAGACGTCGGTTGTATATAAAGTCAATCTAAACTATAGGTCAATGCTACTGTCATTGGTTGAGACAAAGTATTGTGTAAAAGATCTCGTAGAATGTCATGAGACCTCGATTGTGTTCTAGAACTTTACTAGACTTTTTCGATAGTTCTTGCTAAAAATAGCCATATCATATCATTATCCTAATTTGTTGCTTTAAAATGCTTTATATAAATGTTTGTTCTTCCGAATGAAAAGACTTTCTTCTTTTGAACTCGAATGGGTTAAATCGTTTGAAGCTTTAATGACTTCTAGCCGGACCAATTTACTGTGATACTCAAGCAACCAATGATGCGTAGCGGATACAAACCACAGATAAAATAAATTAAGGTTACCGGTACTGGATATACCTTTGATCTTGGAGAGGTTAATGATGCGTGTTTCTCCAGCTTTTTGTCGCGTTATTTCTTTCCAGGCGCCTAATTCGCGATAAACCGCGATTCTGACCACATTAACTATCCGAAACCCTGTAGCGCTGAATTGCATGCGATTAGGAAGAACGCATGGCTACTCTGTAATTGCTGGTTCAATTAAACGACTAAACATATAATTACAGAAAATGGTGGTGAGGGGTGAGCGGTCAGGTTTATACTATTTAAAGTGGCAGGAGCTGCCAAAATATGCATATTTTTCGTTAGTACAGAATACAGCATTTTCGGTTAGTTTTCTCAATACATGCTATTCAGAAGCTTTTAGCGCTACTAGTCTCAAGAATGTACGTTAAAGTAGATTTTAAAACGTATAAGGTTAGAATGAATGAACGTTTGTTTTGTTTATTTAAATTTTGTTTACTTACTGACACTATTTCGACTCGAACAGCAAACAGACTGTATGGATTTTCCTCATTCCAACGTCTATGTTAGCCCGCCCGATACATTTACATGTTTCTTATTGCTTTTTTCTCATATGAAGGATTTATAAATACTGTACGACCATATGGCCCAATTTACCATTATTATCTTTTACAGCATGTACTGTAAAAACAAACCAAGAGCAAAACATTTTTGGGTACAAAACATACTAAAATCAACGAAATGGTTAGGCGCCGTTAACCTATCAAATAAGTAAGTGCGCCGTATTTGCCCAATGACGTTGGGTGACAATCTGGAGTTATTTTCTAAGATAAAGGTAGAATACCAGGTACACTGTACACGTGTAAATACCGCTTTTCCTTGTATTTGTGCCCTATAAAGAGTTTTAAGAGGGCTATAAACATCTGATATTGACCCGGTGTTGATATGGTCACTGGGCTTTATGAAGTGGAACTCAAACAATAACCGTGTTGGACAAAGAAAATTCCATATACTCCCTTGCTTCCTCAGTCGTGTCTCGGGAAGTATTCGGTCTTTATTTGCTCTTCTTAATCAAACTGCGATAAAGACGTCGATTTGACGAAAACGGCTGCACTCACCATCAGGGAACTACTGAATTCTTGACGATGTAGGCCTACCTAAAACCGTTGTTTATTCAGAAATGTGTCTTATTTTGTTGCTGTTGTACAGCTGATATATGCTACTGTGTCAGTGAATAAAATAGTTATTCATTAATTCCGTAATTTCCCTGGTGATGCTCATCCAACCAGTCCTTAAAGTCATAAGAAAACCAACGGAAATAAAACAACCCCAAACTAACCCCTAAATGTAAGGTGGCATGAAGTGCCAAAATTCAAGACAACTTTTTTTATAAATTCTTTTTGTCTCGGCAGTAAAATTGCTTTGGAAGTCATCGACAATTTTAACGATTGACGTACGGATGAGAGCAACCAATACAGTCTGTAGTTTGTACGAGCCGAAATGGTATCCGAAAAGTAAACAAAATTTGTCCATCCATACTGAGCCTTAGTTTGTTCAAAACACAACTTAAATGTATTGCATTCTCGAGACTAGAATCACCCAAAAGCTCAAGCACTTTGTTTAAACGGGAGAATGTCACTATTTTTGCCATCTCAAGCCAATTTAATCAAACTACATGCAGCTCTGATAGATTCAAATAGCCAGGTGATCTGTCCAAGCTTTGCTCAGCGTGATCTTCAATTTTCTGAAACAAGTATAAACTAATTAATAAAATTTGGTATCACGACTACTGCTTACGTTAGCATTATTTCAGAGCTTGGTATAGTTAAGCAAACTTTCTACTCTACGAATGATATTTTTCTGCCTGTGTGTAATTTGAACAGATATTTCTGCACTCCGTTCCTTGGAGTTCGTTTTGTCTTGTCTAAGTGCTTGGTGGAATATAGGATTATCCCAAGTTATTTTGATCTAAATAAAGACCAAAAACAAAATATGAAGCGGAGTAAGTTACATGTGTCATTTATTAGTGATCTCGCGTCTGAGATATGTTATGGATCGATTAGCATTGCAAGCATTATAATATACCGAAGGCGTAGAGCCACTATGTACTAAGTCGCTAGCCTATATGCGTGGGTTATATGGTAATGTTTGAAATGCTATCGTTCGATCACCTTGGAGTTTCTAAAAAATAAATCACCACATTGCAGCAGTTTGGCGTACATCATTCATACGAATGGACGCGCCAATAAGCTAAAACAACCAACCAACCACATTGCAGTAAAACTTTATCGAACTGGAGATATCAACAAAAAGAAAATACAATTTCAAATCTGTTAAACCTTTAGTGTTCTTGTCGACTTTCGATAGAACGAAAACAATCAGAAGCCCCGACAGTTCAGATGATAAATCTAAACCATCGATGGATGCTATAGAATGATTATTGTTTAGGGGAGAGAGTGGGACGGAGTTCCGATAGCGCCTCATCAATCAACCTGGGCTATAAATTGTCTACACCAAGGAATATGTATTCATTGCCAATAACCAGCCAATGTGTGAAACACTCGGTTGCCTTAAGGCCCTAGGGAGCCGGTTATTAAATAGAGAGTGTTTTGACAGGAAAATTGTGTTAACCTACGATATGAAGCCGTTTATCATTATCAGTTACGTTGCGTATATGTATCTAGGTTAAATGGTACAACTAAGGTAATTCATCTGAGGGATGTTATTGAGTATCATCCGGGCCAATTCCAAAACACAGCAGATATTTATACATGTAGTATAACGGGTGGCCTATAAAAGTTATAATGTAGAGTGATCAAGAATAACTCAATTAACTCAGCTCTGACCTTGAACATCAACAACTGCAATATCCCATTGAACTATATAGGTAAAATGGTAACACCCCATTGGCTGGTTTGGATTTGACGTTCTAAAATACGCCGCCATTGCTCCATGCAGGACACGCGCTTTGTCGATCTGGATGTATATCGCATCATCTCCGGCCAATGAACTATATTCGTGGAATGGAGGTCACGTGGTATTTGATTTACATAAATAGGCTCAGATAAGTTGAAGGTCCATGTTATGTCAAGAGCCTGCGCGTTTACAGTCCAATTTGTGAAGTGAAGGTATCAATGGACCCCAGCTTTATACCAAAACACCCACCCACAGCTGGAGGTCCATGTTTTATGTATATTATGGTGTAGACGTAGTTCATGAAATCCTTCAACAAAAACACCTCCGGGTAAAGAGCACGGTGTCCTCTCCTATTAAACCTGATAACGCCGCCAAATATGTGAAATAATCTTGAGTGTGGCGTAACACATCAATAGATCAAGAAAAACGCTCAACTAGATATAGCTTGGTGTCCGCTATCCTGGATAAGAAATAAGGTTCGTGTTTAGCTTAAACGTAGAACTATTTTTAATGTAAAGCTATCTCTAACCTTTGTCATCAATCTCTCTATAGAAATAGATTGCATCCTAGATTTCGTGATACCCAGTGACAGATGACGTTATTAAGAGCGTTTTGGTGACGTTTTAAAATCTATTGGACGTATTTTGTTCCACGGATGTGAACGTATTGCTAGAACGAAAAACGCTCCGCCACATGCATGTGCAGTGACAACGCCGGTGACCGGAAATTTGTGGAATTCTTACGAGACTTGCACTCATGTTAGTATGATCATTTAGGATGCCTGTCCGCTACACTGTATCACTAGTTAAGGTTCCCACTCAGCTAAAATGTAAAGTACGCTATCTTCAACCCTTGTCACCAATCTGCAATGCTACGCTCCATCCAGCGGCCTGTTTCACAAAGAGGCTTAGCGTAAGTTTTTACGTAACTGTCATTGCATCCCATACTGTAGAGAAACTTTGGTATGACGATCTTCTATGTGATGGCGGTATATTAGATCGTCCCTTCAAGGGCAGGATCAGGAGTGATCTGGTTCTTCTTGAAGGGGCGGATCTGAGTTGTATCGGGTGGACAATTACGCAAACAAATCATCTTTGCCGTTTTGTGAAACAGGCTCCAGAATTACCTATTATTTCTTCTGAAAACTTAGAACGCTTTGATGAATCATACTTAATCAGTTTGTATCTGGCTTACTAAAGACTATTGGTCATTGAATCAATAATACAAAAACCATCCACTGCCTATATCTTAACAAACAGCGAAGATTCTGGTTGTGTCTTGAATGTGGCTTAGATAAAATCACAGATATTCTTGAGACAACAGCTCTCAGTGAATCTCTCAGTAATGGATGCCGTATCTAGATTTCGTGGCCCAAACTGATCAATATCAACTATTTTAATCGGCTACTTTCACTGGTATTCTCATCACGCCCGTGTAATCAATCTACTTTGAGAATTGTGTCTACCCTATGAATAGACTTGACCTCTCATCTAGTAGGTAGCCATCTTGTGAAAAACAAATGACTATTACGAATGTTTCTTCCACAGTTTTGCTTCTCGGAAAGAGCAGTTACAATTCACGTCTTTGTCATAGCATTCCTGTAGACTGCCTGAAGCCTTTGCTTCTTCAATGGGGCTACGGATTCTATTTTAAACAGCAAGGTGGCTGTTCTTGGAGGAAATACAGTTAAACATGGCTGGTCATTGGGTACGATTTATCGTTAGACTCGACCGATTTCAATGTTCTGCTGTTATTGTCTCTAATAAAATTCGCGATCCTGTGTTCTCTTTGGATAAAAGTGAATGATTGTCTTTGAACTTCAAATTGTGGTGTCCCAGTCGGCAGAATGATAGTCTTTCAGTTTGAAAAAAGTCTCCCATTGATGGGTCGCGGGTTCTCACCACACTCGTTGCAAGAAGAAATGGAAATATTGAGTTGGGTTTTCATTTGAATGTCCAATGTGGGAGAATTTTTGGAATCCTTGCAGTTCTCGAGCTATTCATTGATTGATGTTTTTCGTCGCACTGAAGATTATTTCACTTATATGGACACGTTGCTGGGTTTAGTTGGAGCGGATGAAATATATCTATTTACCCGGAGAAATCTCTAAACCTTCTGACATTACCTTTATTATGCACCGTACAATGTACATTCATACATCAAATGAAATATAACATGGCGGCTAAATGAATTAGAGTTTAAATTTTTGTCCTTCGTTATAGGTTACGACTTCCTGTCGTACACATCAGTTGAAGGATAAATAACTAATTTCAAACAATATCCCCTGTTTGTTAATATGTTTAAGAGCATAAACTTTACGTACTCAGCCAAAACGAAAGTGAGATTTCTGGCGCAAAACCTCGATTGTATTGAAAGTCAAGCTATAATAGAGATCAATCCTACTGCCATAGGTTGAGAGGTCTCATGTGGAAGATCTCGTAGAATGGCACGAGACGTCGATTGTATTGAAAGTCAATCTATAATAGAGATGGATCCTACAGGCATTGGTTGAGACGCCTCGTGCAAAAGATCTCGTAGAATGGCACGAGATCTCGATTGTATTGAAAGTCAATCTATAATAGAAACTGATCCTACTGCCATTCGTTGAGACCATGTTTCCTGTAGAAGATCTCGTAGAATGGCACGAGACGTCGGTTAAATTGAAAGTCAGTTAAAAATATAGGTCAATCCTACTGTCATTCGTTGAGACAAAGTCTCGTGTAGAAGATCTCGTAGTTCTCGCTAAAAAATAGCCATATCGTATCATTATCCTAATTTGTTGCTTTAAAATATATAAATGTTTGTTCTTCCGAATGAAAATTGAACTCGAATGGGTTAGATCGTTTGAAGCTTTAAGGACTTCTAACCGGACCAATTTAGTGTGATACTCGAGCAACCAATGATGCGTAGCGAATACAATCCAGAGATAAAATAAATTAGGGTTACCGGTACTGGATATACCTTTGATCTTGGAGAGGTTAATGATGCGTGTTTCTCCAGCTTTTTGTCGCGTTACTTCTTTCCAGGCGCCTAATTCGCGATAAACCGCGATTCTGACCACATTAACTATCCGAAACCCTGTAGCGCTGAATTGCATGCGATTAGGAAGAACGCATGGCTACTCTGTAATTGCTGCTTCAATTAAACGACTGAACATATAATTACAGAAAATGTGAACGTGGCTATTTCAAGTGGTGAACGGGTCAGGTTTATACTTTTTAAAGTGGCAGGAGTTGCCGAAATAGTATTTTTTCTCGTTATCACATAATACAGAATTTTCAGTTAGTTTTGTCAATACGTATAATTCAGAAGCTTTTTAGTGCTACTAGTCTCGGGAATGTACGTTAAAGTAGCGTTTACAACGTATAGGGTTAGAATAAATGAACGTTTGTTTTGTTTATTTCAATTTTGTTTACTTTTCAGTCACTATTTCGACTCGTATAACAAATTTTCCTCATTCCAACGTTTATAGAAGCCCGCCCGATACATGTGCGTGTTTCTTGTTGCTTTCTGCTCATATGAAGGATTTATAAATATTGCTCTACCATATAGCCCAATTTACCATTAATATCTTTCACAGCATGTAGGCCTATGGTTAAAACAAAACAAGAACAGAACATTTGTTGATACAAAACATATAAAAATTAAGTAAATGGTTAGGCGTCAATGTGCCCTTGTTTGCCCAATGACGTTGGGAGACAATCTGGGTGTGTTTTCTAAGATAAAGGTAGGATACCTGATAAACGTGTCAATGCCACTTTTTCTTGTAGGTCTTTTACAAGCTTTGTGCCCTATAAAGAGTTTTAAGAGGGCTATAAACATCTGATATTGGCCCGGTGTTGATATGGTCACTGTGCTTTATGAAGTGGAACTCAAACAATTACAGTGTCTGACAAAGATATTTTCATGTACTTCCTTGCTTCCTCTTAGTTGTGTCTCTAGAGGTATTGAGTCGTTATTTGCTCTTCTTAATCAAACTGCGATAAAGACGTCGATGTTGACCTACTTAAAACCGTTGTTTATTCAGAAATTTGTCTTATTTTGTTGTCGTTGTAGAAATGGAGCATGCTACTGTGTCAGTGAATAAATTAGTTATTTCATTTCTCTGGTGATGCTCATGCAAATAATTAAGTTATGAGAAAACTAACGGAAATACAACAACCCTATGTCTATTTTGAAGTGGCATGAACTGCCAAAATTCAATTTTTTTTTATAAATTCTGATTAAATCATTGAAGTTAGGATGAGAGCAATCCATACAGTCTGTGTTTTGTACGAGCCGAAATGGTGTTGGAAAAGTAAACAAAATTTGAATAACCGGGCCGAATGTTCATCCATACTGAGCCTTAGTTTGTTCATAACACAACTTTAACGTAACATATTCTCGGCACTAGTAACACCAACGAGCTAATGAATTGCACGTCTTGAGGAACATAGCGGATAATTTCCGCATTCTGTTTAAACGAGAAAAATGTCACTATTTTTGGCATCACAAGCCAGTTTAATCAAACTACATGCAGCTCTGATATATTCAAACAGCCAGCGTGATTTGCCCAAGCTCAAAATCTTCAATTTTCTGAAACAAGCATAAACTAATTAATAAAATTTGTTATCACGATTCTGCTTACGTTAGCATTATTCCAGAGCTTGGTATAGTTGAGCGCGGCGTAAAGCACCAAACAATCAATCAATTAATCGCTAGCATTGTTTTAGAGCATGGTATAGTTTAGCTAAATTTCTACTATACGAATGATATTTTTCTGCCTGTGTGTAATTTGAACAGATATTTCTGCACTCCGTTCCTTGGAGTTCGTTTTGTCTTGTCTAAGTGCTTGGTGGAATATAGGATTATCCCAAGTTATTTTGATCTAAATAAAGACCAAAAACAAAATATGAAGCGGAGTAAGTTACATGTGTCATTTATTAGTGATCTCGCGTCTGAGATATGTTATGGATCGATTAGCATTGCAAGCATTATAATATACCGAAGGCGTAGAGCCACTATGTACTAAGTCGCTAGCCTATATGCGTGGTTTATATGGTAATGTTTGAAATGCTATCGTTCGATCACCTTGGAGTTTCTAAAAAATAAATCACCACATTGCAGCAGTTTGGCGTACATCATTCATACGAATGGACGCGCCAATAAGCTAAAACAACCAACCAACCACATTGCAGTAAAACTTTATCGAACTGCAGATATCAACAAAAAGAAAATACAGTTCCCTATCTGTTAAACCTTTAGTATTCTTGTCGACTTTGGATAGAACGAAAACAATCAGAAGCCCCGACAGTTCAGATGATAAATCTAAACCATCGATGGATGCTATAGAATGATTATTGTTTAGGGGAGAGAGTGGGACGGAGTTCCGATAGCGAATCATCAATCAACCTGGGCTATAAATTGTCTACAGCAAGGAATATGTATTCATTGCCAATAACCAGTCCATGTGTGAAAAACTCGGTTGCCTTAAGGCCCTAGGGAGCCGGTTATTAAATAGAGAGTGTTTTGACAGGAAAATTGTGTTAACCTACGATATGAAGCCGTTTATCATTATCAGTTACGTTGCGTATATGTATCTAGGTTAAATGGTACAACTAAGGTAACTCATCTGAGGGATGTTATTGAGCATCATCCGGGCCAATTCCAAAACACAGCAGATATTTATACATGTAGTATAACGGGCGGCCTATAAAAGTTACTATGTAGATAGATCAAGAATAACTAAATAAACTCAGCTCTGACCTTGAACTTCAACAACTGCAATATCTCATTGAACTATATAGGTAAAATGGTAACTCCCCATTGGCTGGGTTTGATTTGACGTTCTAAAATACGCCGCCATTGCTCCATGCAGGACACGCGCTCTGTCGGTCTGGATGTATATCGCATCATCTCCGGCCAATGAACTACATGTATATTCGTGAAATTTGTGGTATTTGATTTGCATCGAACGCCGCCATTACTAGGAGGTGGTGCAATATCGATCCAGATCGGTCATGCGCGCGCTCATCAACTATCAATGACGGCGCTTTTTACAAAGTCAGATCCAAACCAGCCAATGAGACGTGTCCATTCCACGTACATAGTTCATTCTCTCGGAATGCTTTGATATCAGTGAATCATACTTAATCAGTTTGTAACTGGCTTACTAAAGACTATTGGTCATTGAATCAATAACACAGAAACCGTCCACTGACTATATCTTAACAAACAGCGAAGATTCTGTTTGTGTCTTGAATGTGGCTTAGATAAAATCACGGATATTCTTGAGACAACAGCTCTCGGCGAATCTCTCAATAATGGATACTGTATCTAGATTCCGTGGCCCAAACTAATCAATATCAATTATTTTAATCGGCTACTTTCACTGGTATTCTCAACACGTCGTTGTAATCAATCTACTCCGAGAATTGTGTCTACACTATGAATAGACTTGACCTCTCATCTAGTAGGTAGCCATCTTAATAAAAGCAAATGACTACTACGCATGCTTCTTCTACAGTTTTGATTCGCGGAAGAAGCAGTTACAGTTCACGTCTTTGCCATAGCATTCCGGTGGACTGCCTGAAGTCTGCGCTTCTTCAATAGGCCTTCCGATTCCATTTTTAAATAGCAATGTGGTTGTTCTTGGAGGGAAATACATTCGAAAATGGCTGGTCATTGGGTACAATAGTTATCTCGACCAATTTCAATGTTCTGTTTTTATTATCCCCGATTAAATTCGAGATCATGTGTTCTCGTTGGATAAAAACAGAGATCGTCGTAGACCAACACAAGAAAGTGAACTCCAGGTGCTTTTGCTGGGATCTAGGCGTCATTTAAGATGGTTTAAATCAACAACCGTTACGACAAAACATTCCAAGGGATTATAAACAATCCCGTTTAATGCGTTTTTAACTTTGTTACACATCAACGGTAATTGTGCTTAAAATTGATAACGTTAAAACTTCTTTAAATGGTTTGTTTTTCGGAAAGACGGCGCATCTATGGATTTAGGTTTTAAAAAAACCGAAATAGGTTTATTTGAGCTTCAATAATTCGCTCGCGGTGGTTGAGTCGGCAGAACGATAGTCTTTCAGTCC
This sequence comes from Lepidochitona cinerea, assembly GCA_963971465.1. NCBI lineage: Eukaryota > Metazoa > Mollusca > Polyplacophora > Chitonida > Tonicellidae > Lepidochitona > Lepidochitona cinerea. The sequence goes on from OZ020559.1 coordinate 14,846,466, forward strand.
GAAACAAGTCTAGCTCCCGTCGATGCGTCGCGGGTTCTCATCCCACTCGTAGCGAGAACAAATGGAAATATTGAGTTGGGTTTTCATTCCAATGCCCATTGTCGAAGAATGCTGGTATTCCTTACAATTAACGAGCTATTTATTGATTAATGTGTTTCGTCGCACTCAAGACTATTTCAGTTATATGGAGACGTTTCTTTGTTTAGTTCGGGTGAAGGAAATTGGTCTCTGCTCGGAGAAATCTCTAGACCTTCCGACATTACCTTTATTATGCACCGACTTACAATGTACATTCATACATCAAATTACCCTGTGCCCGTGTGTTTTAGTGTTCATAAATACACACATCAAATTAAATATAACATGGCGGCTAAATGAATTAGAGTTTAATGTTTGTCCTTTGTTATAGATCCTCTCTTATCCTATGTTTTTCTAGCCTCGTCATGATACTTCGTTGGCTCTAAATCAGGTCATCCTAGAGTACAGCCAACTCACATATTTGAGGTTAAATGCAATCTCTACTGTGGAGAGAAAAATCGATAAAAATCAAACCCATTAGCCTGGATACAAAATTCGAGCATGTTTGACGCCGAGGAGATCAAGACGGTTTTATTCCAGACACCTGGAGCCTGTTTCACAAAGCGGTGTAGCGTAAGTTTTTACGTAATTGCCATAGCAACCCATACTGTAGAGATACGTCAGTAAGAAAGTTACGCAAAAAATACATCTACGCCGCTTTGTGAAACAGGCTCCTGACTACGTCTATGAATAAATCACTCAATTCAAAATTGAAAACTCGCTGAATTTCCAAGACATCGAAATCCAATATTTGGTCAGTATACAAAAGACACCTGTTGAGCTTAGCCAAAATCCAGTAACCCGTGAGAATGGAAAATGTCTGCTTAAAGACCGGGAAGTAGGAGTACATTTTAAGGCGTTTAGAAAAGGTGATATAGGATAAATTACAAGTTTAAGACAATACCTTTTTTTTGCAACCAGTTTGTTAAAGAACGTATACAGTACGAACCCGACCCAACAGAAAATGAGAGTCCTGACACAGAACCTTCAACATTCAAGGCATTCTTTTTCTCTCTACGACCTTTATACGGAAATTGATCACCCTAGCGCCGTGATAAGTTTAGTTACAAGTTTGGATCTTTTGCCCACAGAGCAGGGTGGTCCTCTAACCAATGGTTCAGTCTAACCAATGGTTCAGTCAACCATCGAGCACTCCCCATGAGGAGACCAACTTGCTTATAGAGTCTGACAGACGTAGATAGAAGTACTTATGATTTGTGTAACAATTGCTGTTTTTTGCATTACGTAATATATTAAGTAAAAACAAATCTGGATCGCACAAATTTCCAACTCGGTGGCAAATTTGAGAAGGAATATAGCTCATATTTATTAAACAGAAAAAGGTGATATTTAGCGCTTAAATCATTATGAATTGGTTTTAGTTTTTTTTATTTGTGAATTTCCAAATCTGTCAGTTTTTATCACCGTGCTATTTCGTTTTTCTGAAATAAAGTTTGAGGTCATCGGCTATTAATCTCAACAACAGCAAACGAGAAGCTTTCTTTGACACCAGTCTCACTAAGTGTATGTTTAAAGAGACATGAGCTGCCAAAATGTTGATATTTTGATGTTAAAACAGAATTTTGAAATTATTGCCTATTATTCTCAGGACGTATAATTCAGAAACTTTTTTTAGTGCTTCTAGTCTCAGGATGTAAGATAAAGTATTGGTTTGAACTAACTTTGGCTTAGAATGAATGAATGGTCGTCCCGGTTATTTAAATTTTGTTTACTTTTCGAACACTATTTTGGTTTGTATTGGAGTTGGTATACTGTATAGATTTTCGTCATTCCAAAGCCAATCATTTAGTTTTTCGATGGCATTCAAAGCCTCTTACTGATCAGAAATTATGAAAAAAGTGTGAATTTTGGCAGCTCATGCCACTTTTAAGTCTCGCTAAAAAGTAAAGGCGTGAAATGAATGAAAAGTTGTTTTTCGAGTACCATTTTTGCTCTCACACACTGACTAGTTTATTTAAACCCTCGGCTTGTTATATTTACGACCAGCGTAATTCCAATCCAAGGCCTAACTGTCATGGCAACATGTACCTTCAACATTAAGTTACGACCAGGCTCAGGTGTTGAGAAACATCTCCCAGAACTTGTGAAATAATGCGAACTTTGAGCTAAATTGTTGATATCTTGCTGTTAAAACAATATGTTGAAATTATCGGCTAGTTCTCTCGAGGTGTAAAATTCAGAAGTCATTTAGTACTTCTAAGCTTGAGAATGTACGTTAAAGTCGTGTTTTAAACTAATGCAGGCTTAGAATAAATGAACGTTCTTCTGCGTTATTTAAATTTTGTTTACTTTTCGAACACTATTTCACAGACTGTATGGATTTTCCTCATACCAACGAAAATCATCTAGATTTTCGATGACATTCAATGCATCTTACTGTCGTGGATTTATACAAGTTTGAGCTACTCATGCCACTTTAACCGACTTTTTAGAAAACGCCATCTGTATAACTCATCTGGTATCGTTTAACACGCGGCGTTAGCAGATCTCCCTGACGGATGCCAGATTGGATGATAAATTGACGTTTTTCTTAGTGGTTCGTCTCTTGAACTGACGCTAATTAGCAACTTTACAGATTCTCGGCTAGATACCTGTCTACATGTGAACTAACAGTTTCTTCAAGTTAAAAGGCATAACTACCAGACGTTAACGTAATCTTTACGGTGAGTATTTTGCCGAGCCAACAAAAGCTGCGGTAAATAAAACCAGCTGTTTGAGAATCAAGCTAAGCAAACCTCACGGGTATTTTCTGAGAGAGTCATCACCCCCTGTAAATATTTAGCCTTTAAGGATCGCTGCTTCAGAAACTCGCCGACAGGAGGCCGATGAGAATATCGCACGTGCACCCAGCGAACAGGATCTCGCGCTGAGAGACAACATCGTCTGCTTTTATCATTTGATGCTAGTCAGATAATCGTATAGCACCGATGGAAGAAGGCTTCCTTTAAAAATCCCAAAGTGTCTTATTCGCATAACAAGGTCAAAGGTTATATCTTGCAAGAAGGTCTCGGTTTCACGGAACGGATATCTGTTGTGGGTGAAACATTGCAGACTGATAGAGGATGTGAAGACATTGAAAAGTAACAGCTCTTGGCGCACATCACGCATTGAACGGAGACGCCACCAAAATAATATCAGAAACAGCTATGTTATATAAATTAAGATACTCTGCTGGCTTGGGAATGGCCGTTTTGTCGAATTCCTCTATACACAAAAACCAGACGATAAAAGAATATTTTCTGGTGTATTTTAAGCTGTCGATGATTTTATTTTCACAAACGTGTTCATTGTTTGTTTTTTTTTATACGCAGTTAGCTCACTTGTATTTTTTTATAAATCGCCATCATCATTTTTTTTTACTAGCAGACCCGCCAGAAAATAATAAATATAAAACGCACCAAAATTCCTAAGCACTTCCAGGAAACCGATGCGAGGTAGATATGACATTATCTCCCCAGCTAGAGAATTTTAATTATTACCACGGATCAGACGTAACTGACAGCAGAATTCTATGTAACATTTAAAGATTTCATATATTACGCCACCAGATATGTGAAATAATCTTGAATTCGGCGTAAAATATCAATCAATCAAGAAAAACGCTCCCCTACACATAGCTTGATGTCCGCTATCTTGGATAAGACATAAGGTTGGTGCGCAGCTTAAATGTAGAACTATTTTTAATGTAAAGCTATCTTAAACCTTTGTCATCAATCTCTCTATACCAATAGAGATTTCCTCCTAGATTTCGTGATACCCAGTGATAGATGACGTCACGGTTATCTAGAACGTTTTGGTTACGTTTTATTCTATTTGACGTATTTTTTTTTATCACAGACGTGAACGTAATGCTAGAACGGAAAACGCTCCGCCACGTGCATGCGCAGTGACAACGCCGGTGACCAGATATTTGTGGAATTCTTACGAGACTTGCGCTCCTGTAAGTACTGTATTTCAGGATTCCTGTCCGCTATACTGTATCACTAGTAAGGTTCGCATTCAACTAAAATGTAAAGTACGTTACCTTGTCATCAATCTGCAATGCTGCGCTCCATCCAGGGACCTGGGCCCAGTTTTACGAAGCCTCCTTAGTTAAGGTGATCTTAGTGGCTAAGGATAAACCTTAAGGGAAATTTTAAGATGGACCTACGCCACTTTTACGAAACACTCTTAACCCGATCTTAAGATTTTCACCTTAGCGATAACTTAAGAGAGAACTCTCCTCAAGTGGAGGGGGGAAACTCCTTAGATACCGATGTTTCCTAGCAGATCACAAGGTTTTTTTAGATTTTAAGTCTTGCAACAAACCTTTCTTTTAGTTATTTTCTTAACCAACACTGTTTGAATGATAGGACAGCAACAAACTTTCTTCCGATAAAGCCTGTTGTGATTTTAGTACATTGCATAAGAACTCCACAAAGGGGAGTAACTCGTGAGCGCAGATATCGTCAAATAGTAAAATGCACTGTCATTGAATTTTGAATGTCGTATTAAATCAGAAGAGCTTCTTCATACGATTTCAAAAGTATCCTCGCTGTTTCATCCCAAAATAACAATTGGGCTTATATTTATAAGCTAAAAAATGACTTAAGGAGACGTTAAGTGTGCCTTTGAGACACCCTTAAAAATTCTCTTAAAGTTAAGGTGATCTTAAGCTAAGGGGGTTTCGTAAAATAGCATGAATGGCTTAAGTTCTTCCTAAGGGGAAAATTAAGGTGTCCTTAGCTTAAGGGGGCTTCGTAAAACTGGACCCTGTTTTACAAAGCAGCGTAGCGTGAGTTTTTACGTAACTGTAGAGAAACTTTCGTATGACGATCTTATATGGGATGGTGGCATATTAGATCATCCCTGGAAGGGCAGGATCAGGAGCGATCTGTTTTTTTCTTGAAGGGGCGGATCTGAGTTGTATCGGGTGGACAATAACGCCAAAAATACATCTAGGCCGTTTTGTGAAACAGGCTCCAGAATTACATATTATTTCTTCTGAAAACTCGGAATGCTTGGATAACAGTGAATCATACTTAATCAGTTTATTTCTGGCTTACTAAAGACTATTGGTCATTGAATCAATAACACAGAAACCATCCACTGCCTATATCTTAACAAACAGCGAAGATTCTGGTTGTGTCTTGAATGTGGCTTAGATGAAATCACGGATATTCTTGAGACAACAGCTCTCAGTGAATCTCTCAATAATGGATACTGTATCTAGATTCCGTGGCCCAAACTAATCAATATCAATTATTTTAATCGGCTACTATCCCTGGTATTCTCAACACGCCCGTGTAATCAATCTACTCTGAGAATTGTGTCTACCCTATGAATAGACTTAACCTCTCATCTGGTAGGTAGCCATCTTGTGAAAAGCAAATGACTATTACGCATGCTCCTTCTGAAGCCTTGCTTCGCGGAACGAGCAGTTACAATTCACACCTTTGTCATAATGTTCCGATAGACTGTCTGAAGCCTGTAGTCCTACTAATTCCATTTTAAAACAACAATGTGGCTGTTCTTGGAGGAAATACAGTTAAACATGGCTGGTCATTGGGTACGATTTTTCGTTAGACTCGACCGATTTCAATGTTCTGTTTTTATTGTCTCTAATAAAATTCGCGATCCTGTGTTCTCTTTGGATAAAAGTGAACGATTGTCTTTGAACTGCAAATTGTGGTGTCCCAGTCGGCAGAATGATAGTCTTTCAGTTCGAAAAAAGCCTCCCATTGATGGGTCGCGGGTTCTCACCACACTCGTTGCAAGAAGAAATGGAAATATTGAGTTGGGTTTTCATTCGAATGTCCAATGTGGGAGAATTTTTGAAATCCTTTCAATTAACGAGCTATTTATAGATTAATCTTTATCGTCGCACTCAAGATAAATTCACTTATATGGGGACGTTGCTGTGTTTATTTGGAGCGGGCGAAATATGTCTCTTTGCCCTGAAAAATCTCTAAACCTTCCGACATTACATTTATTATACACCGACTTATAATACACATTCATACATCAAATTAAATATAACATGGCGGCTAAATGAATTAGAGTTTACATTTTTGTCCTTTGTTATAGATTCTCTCTTATTCTATGTTTTTCTAGCCTCGTCATGATCCTTCGTCGGCTCTAAATCAGGTCATCCTAGAGTACAGCCAACTCACATATTTGAGGTTAAATGCAATCTCTACTGTGGAGAGAAAAATCGATAAAAATCAAACCCATTAGCCTGGATACAAAATTCGAGCATGTTTGACGCCGAGGAGATCAAGACGGTTTTATTCCAGACACCTGGAGCCTGTTTCACAAAGCGGTGTAGCGTAAGTTTTTACGTAATTGCCATAGCAACCCATACTGTAGAGATACGTCAGTTAGAAAGTTACGCAAAAAATACATCTACGCCGCTTTGTGAAACAGGCTCCTGACGATGTCTATGAAAAAATCACTCAATTCAAAATTGAAAACTCGTTGAATTACCAAGACATCGAAATCCAATATTTGGTCAGTATACAAAAGACACCTTTTGAGCTTAACCAAACTCCAGTAACCCGTGCGAATGGAAAATGTGTGCTTAAAACGGGAAAATGCAAAAGACCGGGAAGTACATGTATGAGTACATTTTAGGGCGTTTAGAAAAGGTGATAAAGGATAAATGACAAGTTTAAGACAATACCTCCTTTTTGTAACCAGTTTGTTAAAGAACGTATACAGTACGAACCCGACCCAACAGAAAATGAGAGTCCTGACACAGAACCTTCAACATTCAAGGCATTCTTTTTCTCTCTACGACCTTTATAGGGAAATTGATCAGCTTAGCGCCGTGATAAGTTTAGTTACAAGTTTGGATCTCTTGCCCCCAGAGCAGGGTGGTCCTCTAACCAATGGTTCAGTCTAACCAATAGTTCAGTCAAACATCGAGCACTCCCCATGAGGAGACCAACTTGCTTATAGAGTCTGACAGACGTAGATAGAAGTACTTATGATTTGTGTAATAATTGCTGTTTTTTGCATTACGTAATATATTAAGTAAAAACAAATTCGGATCGCACAAATTTCCAACTCAGTAGCAAATTTAAGAGCAATATACCTAATATTTATTATCCGGAAAAAAGGGGATATTTAGCGCTTAAAGGCACACTTGCCGCGAAAATCAGGAATATTGTTTACATTAAAAAAGAAAGACCGTTTTCTGTACAGACAATATAAGTTAGGAACTTTCTATTTTTATCAAAATTTAAAAGTTTGGACGTCACTTCGTATTTTTAATTTGAATTTGAAAATTTGAATTGATAGGTACCCGTAACGTAAACAAACCAAACTGCTCGCAGGGGGGCGATTTTATGTTTCAGTCGAGTGAGTGAACTAATGACACAGTGTAATTTTACGTAGGCCTATTTATCTGAGAAATACAGACTGACGATCGGTTAACGGCGACTGGAAAAGCCTGCTGATAATTGTTTGAGTGTAAACCACAGATAAAAAGGCCTGAAATGAGGGTAATCCAACACGAAAGTTGACCGACGCTGATCGTTGTTGTTGTAACCAGGCTTCGATTCTTCGTTTGTTTTTCCCCCCATTTCTACATTCTAAAGCCAACTAGACATGTTTTATGTGTCCTATGTTTAGGACATTTCTGAGAAATACAGACTGACGATCGGTTAACGGCGACTGGAAAAGCCTGCTGATAATTGTTTGAGTGTAAACCACAGATAAAAAGGCCTGAAATGAGGGTAATCCAACACGAAAGTTGACCGACACTGATCGTTGTTGTTGTAACCAGGCTTCGATTCTTCGTTTGTTTTTCCCCCCATTTCTACATTCTAAAGCCGACTAGACATGTTTTATGTGTCCTATGTTTAAGTTTAGTGGTATTAGTCGTAGTAAGCTCATGTTAATTGGTATTCTTAGCAAATTCAAACAGGCTACGGCGGCAAGTGGGCCTTTAAATCATTATCAATTAGTTTTAGTACGTTTTTTTATTTGTGAATTTCCATTGTCTACCAAACCTGTCAGTTTTTAATCAGCGTGCTATTTCGTTTTTCTGAAATAAAGTTTGAGGTCATCGGCTGTTAATCTCAACAACAGCAAACGAGAAGCTTTTTATGACACCAGTCTCATTAATTGTATGTTTAAAGTGACATGTGCTGCCAAAATGCTGATATTTAAGGGTTTAATACCGCCGTAGCGGTGTTTGTTGCGTAACCCGATATCGCTGAACGTTGTTTCGTACCGAGTCAAACCACGAGAATGCGCAGCATTCGAGGGGTTTGACGAGGTGCGAACCAACGTTCAGCGGTATCGGGCTACGCAATAAACACCAAGACGAAGGTATTAAAGTCGATTCTACCCCGATAATTGAGAAAAATGAGGAAAAAGTGACCTGTTGTTGATTGCCGTTCCTTTTCCCTCCCTCGGTACAGAGTGGGAACTTTTAACCAATCAACGATAAGCTTTGGTCACGTGCAACGGTTGACCCAGATATTTTGAAGCAGAATGACATAATGTCACCATGGCTACCGCTTTGACAGGCTGGGTTGCTGACGACGCTATTGGGGGAAATGTTGTGAAATCAACCCTGTGATGACTGTATACGTTCATGACAGCCCAGTTTTCAATATAAAAGGACAGAATATAACCACACTCACAACATTATCAGGTTAAATCCCTCATTTTGTATGATAACAAGCAAAATAACACTTCTTCCGGGGGAGGTAAACCTACCAGCCGATATTGCACTACAGACTCGATGTTGTTTGAAAAGTCATCTCTACTTAACATGTATATTTGCACACGGCACGCACATGCAGGAGGGGTAGAATTTGATTGTAAAACAGAATGTTGAAATTATTGCCTATTATTCTCAAGACGTATAATTCAGAGACTTTTTTGTGCTTCTAGTCTCAGGATGTAAGATAAAGTATTGGTTTGATCTAACTTTGGCTTACAATGAATGAATGGTCGTCCCGGTTATTTAAATTTTGTTTACTTTTCGGACACTATTTTGTTTCGTATAGGCAAGATACTGTATAGATTTTCGTCATTCCAAAGCAAATCATTTACTTTTTCGTTTGCATTCAAAGCCTCTTACTGTCGGGACGATCAGAAATTATTTAAAAAGTGTGAATTTTGGCAGCTCATGCCACTTTAAGTCTCGCTAAAAAGTATAGGCGTGAAATGAACGAAAAGTTGTTTGGTTTTCGAGCACCATTTTTGCTCACACAGACTGAATAGTTTATTTAAACGTCGATTAACTTCAAACCCTCAGCTTGTTATATTTACGACTGGCGTAATTCCAATCCAAGGCCTAACTGTCATGGAAACATGTACCTTCAAAATTAAGTTACGACCAGGCTCAGGTGTTCAGAAACATCCCCCAGAGCTTGTGAACTAATGCGAACGTTGAGCTAAATTGTTGATATCTTGCTGTTAAAACAATATGTGGAAATTATCGGCTAATTCTCTCGAGGCGTAAAATTCAGAAGTCATTGATTTAGTGCTTTTAGTCTCGAGAATGTACGTTAAAGTCGTGTTTATAACTAACTCGGACATAGAATGAATTAATGATCGTCTCCGTTATTTAAATTATGTTTACTTTTGGAACACTATTTCACAGACTGTATGGATTTTCCTCATTCCAACGGCAATCATTTAGATTTTCGATGACATTCAATGCAGCTTCCTGTCGTGAATTTATACCAGTTTGAACTACTCATGCCACTTTAACCGACTTTTTAGAAAACGCCATCTGCAGAACTCATCTGGTATCGTTTAACACGCGGCGTTAGCAGATCTCCCTGACGGATGCCAGATTGGCTGATAAATTGACGTTTTTCTTAGTGGTTCGTCTCTTGAACTGACGCTAATTAGCAACTTTACAGATTCTCGGCTAGATACTTGTCTACATGTGAACTAACAGTTTCTTCAAGTTAAAAGGCATAACTACCAGACGTTAACGTAATCTTTACGGTGAGTATTTTGCCGAGCCAACAAAAGCTGCGGTAAATAAAACCAGCTGTTTGAGAATCAAGCTAAGCAAACCTCACGGGTATTTTCTGAGAGAGTCATCACCCCCTGTAAATATTTAGCCTTTAATGATCGCTGCTTCAGAAACTCGCCGACAGGAGGCCGATGAGAATATCGCACGTGCACCCAGCGAACAGGATCTCGCGCTGAGAGACAACATCGTTTGCTTTTATCATTTGATGCTAGTCATAGATACGAAAAGCACTGATGGAAGAAGGCTTCCTTTAAAAATCTCAAAGTGTCTTATTCGCATAACAAGGTCAAAGGTTATATCTTGTAAGAAGGTCTCGGTTTCACGGAACGGATGTCTGTTGTGGGTGAAACATTGCAGACTTCTAGATGATGTGAAGACAGTGAAAAGAAACAGCTCTTGGCGCACATCATCCATTGAATGGAGACGCCACCAAACTAATATCAGTCCAAAACAAAATATATCAGAAACAGCTATGTTATATAAATTAAGATACTCTGCTGGCTTGGGAATGGCCGTTTTATCGAATTCCTCTATACACAAAAACCAGACGATAAAAGAATATTTTCTGGTGTATTTTAAGCTGTCGATGATTTTATTTTCACAAACGTGTTCATTGTTTGTTTTTTTTTTATACGCAGTTAGCTCACTTGTATTTTTTTATAAATCGCCATCATCATTTTTTTTTACTAGCAGACCCGCCAGAAAATAATAAATATAAAACGCACCAAAATTCCTAAGCACTTCCAGGAAACGGATGCGAGGTAGATATGACATTATCTCCCCAGCTAGAGAATTTTAATTATTACCACGGATCAGACGTAACTGACAGCAGAATTCTATGTAACATTTAAAGATTTCATATAATACCACAGATCTGACGTAGCTGTCCGCAGAATCCGATGTAACATTTCAAGATTTCATATAATACCACGGATCTGACGTAGCTATCAGCAGAATCCGATGCAATATTTCAAGATTTCATATAATACTACAGATCTGACGTAACTGTCAGCAGAAACCGATGCAATATTTCAAGATTTCATATAATACTACAGATCTGACGTAACTGTCCGCAGAATCCGATGTAACATTTCAAGATTTCATATAATACCACAGATGTGGCGTAACTGTCAGCAGAATCCGATGTAATGTTTCAAGATTTTATATAATACCACAGATCTGACGTAGCTGTCCGCAGAATCCGATGTTACATTTCAAGATTTCATATAATACCACGGATCTGACGTAACTGTCAGCAGAATAACTTGTTGATCCACTGAATAGCTTCACATAATGCATAGTTACCTTGCTACTGCATTATGTCAGCAGAATCCGATGTAACATTTCAAGATTTTATATAATACCACCGATCTGACGTAACTGTCAGCAGAATTCGATGTGACATTTCAAGATTTCATATAATACCACAGATGTGGCGTAACTGTCAGCAGAATCCGATGTAATGTTTCAAGATTTTATATAATACCACAGATCTGACGTAGCTGTCCGCAGAATCCGATGTTACGTTCTAAGATTTCATATAATACCACAGATCTGACGTAACTGTCCGCAGAATCCGATGTTACGTTTCAAGATTTCATATAATACAACGGATCTGACGTAACTGTCAGCAGAATCCGATGTAACATTTCAAGATTTCATATAATACCACGGATCTGACGTAACTGTCAGCAGAATCCGATGTTACGTTTCAAGATTTCATATAATACCACGGATCTGACGTAACTGTCAGCAGAATCCGATGTAACATTTCAAGATTTCATATAATACCACGGATCTGACGTAACTGTCCGCAGAATTCGATGTAACATTTCAAGATTTCATATAATACCACGGATCTGACGTAACTGTCAGCAGAATCCGATGTAACATTTCAAGATTTTATATAATACCACGGATCTGACGTAACTGTCAGCAGAATCCGATGTAACATTTCAAGATTTCATATAATACCACGGATCTGACGTAACTGTCAGCAGAATTCGATGTGACATTTCAAGATTTCATATAATACCACAGATGTGGCGTAACTGTCAGCAGAATCCGATGTAACATTTCAAGATTTCATATAATACCACAGATCTGACGTAACTGTCCGCAGAATCCGATGTTACGTTTCAAGATTTCATATAATACCACGGATCTGACGTAACTGTCAGCAGAATCCGATGTAACATTTCAAGATTTCATATAATACCACGGATCTGACGTAACTGTCAGCAGAATCCGATGTAACATTTCAAGATTTCATATAATACCACGGATCTGACGTAACTGTCAGCAGAATCCGATGTAATATTTCAAGATTTTATATAATACCACAGATCTGACGTCCGCAGAATCCGATGGTACGTTTCAAGATTTCATATATTACCACAGATCTGACGTAACTGTCGGCAAAATCCGATGCAATATTTCAAGATTTCATATAATACCACAGATCTGACGTAACTGTCAGCAGAACTCGATATAATTTGTCAAGATTTCATATAATACCACAGATCTGACGTAACTGTCAGCAGAATCCGATGTAACATTTCAAGATTTCATATAATACCACCGATCTGACGTAACTGTCAGCAGAATCCGATGTGACATTTCAAGATTTTATATAATACAACGGATCTGACGTAGCTGTCAGCAGAATAACTTGTTGATCCACTGAATAGCTCCACATAATGCATAGTTACCTTGCTACTGCATTATGTCAGCAGAATCCGATGTAGAATTTCAAGATTTTATATAATACCACGGATCTGACGTAACTGTCAGCAGAATCCGATATAACATTTCAAGATTTTATATAATACCACAGATCTGACGTAACTGTCGGCAAAATCCGATGCAATATTTCAAGATTTCATATAATACCACAGATCTGACGTAACTGTCAGCAGAACTCGATATAATTTGTCAAGATTTCATATAATACCACGGATCTGACGTAACTGTCAGCAGAATCCGATGTGACATTTCAAGATTTTATATAATACAACGGATCTGACGTAGCTGTCAGCAGAATAACTTGTTGATCCACTGAATAGCTCCACATAATGCATAGTTACCTTGCTACTGCATTATGTCAGCAGAATCCGATGTAGAATTTCAAGATTTTATATAATACCACGGATCTGACGTAACTGTCAGCAGAATCCGATATAACATTTCAAGATTTTATATAATATCACGGGTCGGACGTAACTGTCAGCGTAAACCAATGTAGCATTTCAAGATTTCATATAATACCACGGATCTGACGTAACTGTCAGCAGAATCCGATGTGACATTTCAAGATTTTATATAATACAACGGATCTGACGTAGCTGTCAGCAGAATAACTTGTTGATCCACTGAATAGCTCCACATAATGCATAGTTACCTTGCTACTGCATTATGTCAGCAGAATCCGATGTAGAATTTCAAGATTTTATATAATACCACGGATCTGACGTAACTGTCAGCAGAATCCGATGTAAGATTTAAAGATTTTATATAATACCACATATCTGACGTAACTGTCCGCAGAAGCCGATATAACATTTCAAGATTTCATACAATACCACATATCTGACGTAACTGTCCGCAGAGTCCGATCTAAGATTTAAAGATTTTATATAATACCACGGATCTGACGTAACTGTCCGCAGAATCCTATGTAATATTTCAAGATTTCATATAATACCACATATCTGACGTAACTGTCAGCAGAATCCGATATAACATTTCAAGATTTCATACAATACCACATATCTGACGTAACTGTCCGCAGAATCCGATCTAAGATTTCAAGATTTTATATAATACCACGGATCTGACGTAACTGTCAGCAGAATCCTATGTAATATTTCAAGATTTCATATAATACCACATATCTGACGTAACTGTCCGCAGAACCCGATATAACATTTCAAGATTTCATACAATACCACATATCTGACGTAACTGTCCGAAGAATCCGATCTAAGATTTAAAGATTTTATATAATACTACGGATCTGACGTAACTGTCAGCAGAATCCGATCTAAGATTTAAAGATTTCATACAATACCACATATCTGACGTAACTGTCCGCAGAATCCGATCTAAGATTTAAAGATTTTATATAATACCACGGATCTGACGTAACTGTCAGCAGAACCTGATGTAACATTTCAAGATTTTATACAATATCACAGATCTGACGTAACTGTCAGCAGAATCCGATATAATTTGTCAAGATTTTATTTAACACCACAGATCTGGCGTAACTGTCAGCAGAATCCGATGTAATATTTCAAGATTTTATATAATACCACAGATCTGACGTAGCTGTCCGCAGAATCCGATGTTACGTTCTAAGATTTCATATAATACCACAGATCTGACGTAACTTTCCGCAGAATCCGATGTAACATTTCAAGATTTCATGTAATACCACTGATCTGGCGTAACATTTCAAGATTTCATATAATATCACGGGTCGGACGTAACTGTCAGCAGAATCCGGTGTAACATTTGAAGATTTCATATAATACCACGGGTCGGACGTAACTGTCAGCAGAATCCGGTGTAGCATTTCAAGATTTCATATAATACCACAGAACAGACGTAGCTGTTAGCCGAATCCGATGTAATATTTCAATATTTCATATAATACAACGGATCTGACGTAGCCGTCAGCAGAATAACTTGTTGATCCACTGAATAACTTCACTTAATGCATAGTTACTTTGCTTTTGCATTATGTCAGCAGAGTCCGATGTAACATTTCAAGATTTTATATAATACCACGGATCTGACGTAGCTATCAGCAGAATCCGATGTAACATTTCAAGATTTTATATAATACCACCGATCTGACGTAACTGTCAGCAGAATCCGATGTTACATTTCAAGATTTCATGTAATACCACGGATCTGACGGAACTGTCCCCAAATGTCGATATAATTTCTCAAACTTTCATATAATACCACGGATCTGACGTAACAGTCAGCAGAATCCGATGTAATTTGTCAGGATTCCATATAATACCACCGATCTGACATAACTGTCAGCAAAATCCGGGGTAAAATTTCAAGATTTTATATAATACCACGGATCTGGCGTAACTGTCAGCGGAATCCGATGTAACATTTCAAGATTTCATATAATACCACCGATCTGACATAACTGTCAGCAAAATCCGATGTACTATTTCAAGATTGCATATAATACCACAGATCTGACGTAACTGTCAGCAGAATCCGATGTAACATTTCAAGATTTCATATAATACCACGGATCTGACGTAACTGTCAGCAGAATCCGATATAACATTTCAAGATTTCATATATTACCACCGATCTGACGTAACTGGCAGCAAAATCCGATGTAACATTTCAAGATTTCATATAATACCACCGATCTGACGTAACTGGCAGCAAAATCCGATGTAACATTTCAAGATTTCATATAATACCACCGATCTGACGTAACTGGCAGCAGAATCCTATGTAACATTTCAAGATTTCATATAAAACCACGGATCTGACGTAACAGTCAGCAGAATCCGATGTAATTTGTCAGGATTTCATATAATACCACCGATCTGACGTAACAGTCAGCAGAATCCTATGTAACATTTCAAGATTTTATATAATACCACTGATCTGACGTAACTGTCAGCAGAATCCGATGTAACATTTCAAGATTTCATAAAATACCACAGATCTGACGTAACTGCCAGCAGAAACCGATGTAACATTTCAAGATTTCATATAATACCACGGATCTGACGTAACATTTCAAGATTTCATATAATATCACGGGTCGGACGTAACTGTCAGCAGAATTTGATGTTACATTTCAAGATTTCATATAATACAACGGATCTGACGTAACTGTCAGCAGAAGTCGATATAATTTGTCAAGATTTCATATAATACCACGGATCTGACTTAACTGTCAGCAGAACCCGATGTAATATTTCAAGATTTCATATAATACCACGGATCTGACTTAACTGTAAGCAGAACCCGATGTAACATTTCAAGATTTCATATATTACCACTGATCTGACGTAACTGTCAGCAGAACCCGATGTAATAGTTCAAGATTTTATTTAATACCACCGATCTGACGTAACTGTCAGCAGAATCCGATGTAATATTTCAAGATTTCATATAATACCACGGATCTGACGTAACTGTCAGCAAAATCCGATGTAACATTTCAAGATTTTATATAATACCACGGATCTGACGTTACTGGCAGCAAAATCCGATGTAACATTTCAAGATTTCATATAATACCACGGATCTGACGTAACTGTCCGCAGAATCCGATGTAATATTTCAAGATTTCATATAATACCACAGATCTGACGTAACTGTCCGCAGAATCCGATGTAATATTTCAAGATTTCATATAATACCACGGATCTGACGTAACTGTCAGCAAAATCCGATGTAACATTTCAAGATTTCATATAATACCACAGATCTGACGTAACTGTTAGCAGAATCCGATGTAATATTTCAAGATTTCATATAATACCACAGATCTGACGTAACTGTCCGCAGAATCCGATGTAATATTTCAAGATTTCATATAATACCACAGATCTGACGTAACTGTCTGCAGAATTCTATGTAACATTTCAAGATTTCATATAATACCACAGATCTGACATAACTGTCAGCAAAATCCGATGTAATATTTCAAGATTTCATATAATACCACGGATCTGACGTAACATTTCAAGATTTCATATAATATCACGGGTCGGACGTAACTGTCAGCAGAATTTGATGTTACATTTCAAGATTTCATATAATACCACGGATCTGACGTAACATTTCAAGATTTCATATAATATCACGGGTCGGACGTAACTGTCAGCAGAATTTGATGTTACATTTCAAGATTTTATATAATACCACCGATCTGACGTAACTGTTGGCAGAGTCCGATGTAACATTTCAAGATTTCATAAAATACCACCGATCTGACGTAACTGTTAGCAGAATCCGATGTAATTTGTCAAGATTTCACATAATACCACGGATCTGACGTAACCGTCAGCAGAATCCGATGTAATTTGTCAAGATTTCATATAATACAACGGATCTGACGTAACTGTCAGCAGAAGTCGATATAATTTGTCAAGATTTCATATAATACCACGGATCTGACGTAAATGTCAGAAGAATCCGATGTAACATTTCAAGATTTCATATAATACCACGGATCTGACGTAACATTTCAAGATTTCATATAATACCACGGATCTGACGTAACTGTCCGCAGAATCCGATGTTACATTTCAAGATTTCACATAATACCACCGATCTGACGTGACTGTCAGCAAAATCCGATGTTACATTTCAAGATTTCACATAATACCACCGATCTGACGTAACTGTCAGCAGAAGTCATGATTCACGGTTACATTGTTTCAGAGGATTACCTTTCTCTACCACAGGAGGATACAGCATGTCTGCACGTGACTTAAGAATTCCCAAACAAATAGGTTTGTTTGTTATCCGAGCAGAAGAGCCTTAATTCGTCTTACATGCCCACAGAAAGCCACTACATTGACTCAATCGATGATTTTCTACTCAACCTTAAGAAAATGTTTTTGCTGATTTTTCTTTTAAATTTAATTTGTTGACATTGGAAGAACAGCACAGTTAAAGTGGCATTAGCTGCCAAAATTCTGACTTTTTTTCATAAATTCCAATTGTCAAGAGAGTGCTAATGAAAAAGTAACGGATTGACATTAAAACAAGATGATTGTTAATCAGTAACCTGTACGAACCGAATATGCGTCAAATCAATCGAACGGTCATTAGGTTTTTTTTCAAAGTCTCTCACAATACTCCCGATATCGCTGCCATTTTACATCCATGTGCCAACGTTTTTTATTTGAAATTATGGATGAAGTTACATCATCTCCTGCATGTAAATCGTTCTCTTTGCACATTTTTACACATTTTAGCAAACCTCACGAAAACATTGATAAAATAATAATTTATTAGAGCTCTTCAAAGTGGAGGTGCAATTGGTGGTATGAGTGGGATAGCCTCGTTCTCACTGTAATGCACAGGGATACAAGCATTGGCAGAGGTTTATTTTAAGGATAATTTCGTTATGTTTAATGAATCAGTTAAACCTTTATAATTCTATTATATTATATGAGGTTAAGTTTCTTTGTTACGCAACGTCATTTAGACCAGTATTTAGCCGATTTCACTTTTGACCACCTCAGTCCAGTACAGTGCATACTCCAATGACAGTTTGAGAGACATCTTGGCCAGGAACACTTACCTTGAAAAAAAACTTGACATTGGAGTATGTTGTTAACTGACGAGTTGAATTTGGCAAATGCGCTGTCCAGGGAAGGAATATAAACAGCAAATTAATCTGGAAGAGTGAGTGAGTCAGTAAGAGAAGATTTTACTTCGTGTTTAACATTATTTTAGCCTCATTGCGAAGATAATCTTTAAGACATCTGATAGAGAGAGACAAAAGGAAGGCAGAAGCCATGTTGACATGTTTTCGGGCGAAAATCGGTCAAACTGCCAACAAAACAATCAAACAACATCGTCAACTATTTGAGAGAATGGGATTTACGATCATGAGCTTTACTCAAATCCCTCTTACCACAAAAGCCAAATGTCTGTAATAGATTTTTCTCCCGAGTCAAATACTTCACAATTTTGAATGAGCTCTTAGATCGTTTTACCGCGCAGCTGCACATCCAAGCCGACCACGGATTTGCGAGCTAAGATCAAACGCGTACGTCATTGCTTATTGGAATGGAAACGGACGACAGCAAAACCCCGGACACATTGCTACATCGTGCTAACAAGGTCAACGAGTTATCGGTGTTAAGCTGTAATTTTTGTAAGAAATAGGTTACAGATTTTAAGATTATTTTACGCCATGTTTATATGGATTCTTCAGAAAAATCTTGTCTTAACCCTCGTCATTTGTTACTTAGCTAGTTTTTCGACATTTTATGATTTCTTCAATAGAAAAACAAAACGTTTTTGTTGCATTTTAGTCTTGTTTTGATTGCCATGATTCGTTAATATTGATTTTAACACGGTGTGGATTTTTATATAAGCCATATTTTTAAAAAATCAAATAGATTTCATGAAAGTATATAACAATAAGTCAAATGTTAAATCCGCAACATGGCACTGTTCCATTTAAAAATTGCCCGAAATATTTTGATTAAAGGGATATCAACCGGAAAGCTTTCTTGATCTTTTGTTGGACTGGTTATATTTCTCCTACGTGACCAGAAAATCATTGGCAACATTTGCCAACATTTGAAGGACACAGGACAAATATCAATCTACAGTCTAATGAAGCACATGTATTGTTTTGTAGCTTGTCTTAAATCGCATAGTTTCTATTAAGGATAAACCATGTTGTGATAAACCGCAGACTTGTTTGGTCCGCGATAACCTATATTTGATTGTGTCTTCGTGATTATGCCTCAAAAGTTGCGATCGATCTACCCGCCAAATATGCGCCTTACGCGCGATGTCTGAAAGCTCCCATCATCTAATGCGTTACCGAATACAGCGTGGTTAAATATACCTGAAAATCACGCCTTATTAGCCTTGGTTTATTTTGTCAGTTTGTAACCCGTGCATACAAAAAAGACAAGGGGTTTCATCTCCAATATCATCATCAGCATCATGTAAGTTTCAACCAGATCACCGAACTATTTACAAATCCGGGAACGGACTAATTAAAAACCAATACACAATTTATCTGGTACAACACAGCAAGCCAATAACGATCTCTGATATTTATTGATAAGCAAAAGCTCTGAGTAAAGTATGCCAAAACGGATTTTATGGTGCAACACAACGATCAGTCAAATAAACACAAGGGGAATGAGGTGACAAATTTTGACTTTATCCTTAATTTCTGATTGTCAAACAAGAGCATTTAAAGTATAATTAAAAACTAATAGATTGACATTAAAAATATCAATTAAGCTATTAATCCGAGCGAACCAAAAATGTTTGCTTTTAGCGGACAGAAGTCAAAATAGCCACTTTAAAAAGAATCAGAGAAAGATTCCTAGGCCATATCAAATCGTTGAATGCATCCAGGGCTATTTCCGAAACTCCGAAAATTTTATAAAGCAGCATTTAGGGGTAAATCTCATCTGTTTTAATTTTAACACGGTGTTAGCAGATATCCCTGACCGATGCCAGAATGGTTGATAAATCACCCGATCCTCGCGTTTTTAGCAGCTATTAGCTCAGTTCTGTTATCGCTGTTACCCCGTTACAAGCAGGTAAAACGGACAGGCCGTAGGCCGTGCGGCCTGCCAAAGTATAACAAATCCAGCTTTTACCTTAAAGTTAACAACTGACCTGTGAATGCATTGTAATAGACCTCTAATGGAACTCTTTTGTACTTGAGGTAAATAAGCTGTGATTCGTTTTTGCTTGACGAGGCATGCGATGCAAGGTGAGTTACTTTTTTAAGTTTTTATACGATTTGCAAGGGAAAGTCGAAAGCATTTCTGTAAATAATTAATTGCGGGAACATTCTTCGTTTATTTGGCTATCAAAACCACACTTATTATTCTAATACTAGTAATAGTAATAAACAGATAAAACGAATTAAATGGCCGTAGCCTGGGAGTAGGCCTACCAGTTATCGAGGGTTAGGCCTAGGTACGTGTAAAACCAAATTCACACTTTCCTAATTTCCTTCATTGTCAAAGTGCCGATTTTGTAATTTGGTCCGAGCAGACGATGTTATCAGCTGGTTATAGCCGCACTCATGTGTCTCTTTCCTGTGTTAATAACTTGCCGGTCAGGAAAATAACGATGTTATTAAAAATCGATCGGCAAAAAGGTGCAATTGCAAATATAGAATAGGTCCGTCGTTTTTAACTTCTCTTCAAATTCGTCTTTTAGATGTTAGTTATTTTAGCTTTTAGTAGGGATAGTTTAGTTTTAAGCTTGTAATACTAAATTAGTCATGTTCTAGAAGAAATGAATAAAACGAGGGGTTTAAACTGACGATTATAGCGGTTTGAGACTGACAAACCAATTCTATAGTCTGTCCGGCAAAAATTAGACATAGTAACAGAAGTTTAAAAAATCCTTAAACTTAAAGTATCAAGAAATTGAACAAATATTATGCTCCCAGAACCACATATTAACATTATGGATTATATCGCATGAAAAATAAACATAAAATTTTTACGAGAATAAGTTCGAAGGGCGACTTCAGAATCTAGGTCAGTCCTTCAAGTGGGGACCCGTCATTGGTTTCGTTATCCTAGTATCTCCATAGTATAGGTTAACATAGGCAAACACATAAAGGACCGCTCCCTAAAAGTGTTAGCTCAGTTCATGGTTTTCCTTTACCGCTTTGAGGATTTGGCTTTTGAAAGTGGCCCTTACCTTGCTGTCAATTGTCTATTATTTTCGATAAACGTGCTTATTTGTAGAAATTTTTGAAAAAAATGATCAAAAAAAGGAAAAAAATTCCCAACCCTCGATAACTGGTTCCCTCACTGTTGAATTTTCAGTCGGACACCAGGCTGACTTCCCTTCTGATAAAGAAAAGGCAATCACCCAGCAATGCTTAACTATTTTTAATACATTAACGTAGCAAACAGGTTCATATTGGCACTCCCAAAGTTACATTACTTTGACCCAATCCAATTTATTAGACGATCAATGAATATTACATTTACCCTCTGTAACCGGTCCCCTCCCCTGTAAAGTGGTTGTTGAACAAGTTTACTTTCAGCTGCAGGTTCGAAAGGTTTACCATTTATATTTCTGTGAATGGTGAATAGTAAGGGAAAAAATAGCAGGAAAGGCAGTTATGCATGTTATTGCATAAAGACCCTTCTGGCTGGGGACATTGTGGTTTTACCTTAGCCATGTTTGCTGACCTAGCAAGGAGGACCAGACAGTAACTATGCCAAATACATTAGCCTTCCTGATTTTCTATCGTCTGTGGAGCCTTGTGTCAAAATTTAGATTTGGAACAAAGGGGGAGGGTGGGGGGCACAGGGAGGGTAATCTTTTGGTCAGTTGGTTTCTTTGTTGCCATATAACCTTAATTGTTGAGTTTGATGTTAAGCCCCAATCAATCATAAAAATTTACATTACAGTATATTACATATGCAGATAGGCGATTGATCATTTATACCTGTAAAGTTAAAATTGTTTATACACTTTTTTTTACTTTAAGTAACTAGCAAACGGTAGTCATTACCAACGCCTTACTGGCTGGCTACACAAATCCACCTACAATAAATGGTGGCTGAGGTCTTCATTCCACGAAAAAAAGCTATTTCTTTCGCAGAGATGCTTATAGGATAGAAAGAAAGATTCTCTGTGGAGCAGAGTAGTGTGGTATAATCTTCTCTAACAAAATGATAATGACAGCTAAAATCATAGAAATGTTCCTGATCAGGGTGTAAGGCAGCAATATGGTGAATTGGCACAGGCTCCACTTATAATCTCCATCAACTGTGTAATCACTAAGCTTTATATCTACGATATTGTAAACACCCTTGTACAGGTTATTTATGCATCATACTTGGACTCCGAACTAATTATTATCATAAATCTGTATATATGAGAATAATTATCCCCTCGCGACGAAAGTCGGGAAGGGATATAGCGTTGCGTTTGTACGTACGTACGTACGTAAGTACGTACGTACGTACGTACGTATGTTCACCTTTTGTCATCACTCTAGCGACTTCATTTTTGAACGGATTCTGACCAAACTTCATATAGGAGTCCAGCATAGGAATACCTCGAACAAGTTCGTTTTTCAGGGTGCCAAGGTCAAGGTCACTGTTACTATTTATAGAAAATCTTTGTCAGCGCTCTAGCGACTTCATTTTTGAACGGATTCGGACCAAACTCCACATATGAGTCCAGCATAGGAATACCTTGAACAAGTTCGTTTTTCAGGGTGCCAAGGTCAAGGTCACCGTTACTATTAATAGAAAATCGTACGTACGTATGTTCACCTTTTGTCAGGGCTCTAGCGACTTCATTTTTTAACGGATTCGGACCAAACTTCATATATGAGTCCAGCATAGGAATACCTCGAACGAGTTCATGTTTCAGGGTGCCACGGTCAAGGTCACCATTACTATTTATAGAAAATCTTTGTCAGCCACTTGCAAATTCATTTTTGAACGGATCCTGACCAAACTTCATATATGAGTCCAGCATAGGAATACCTCGAACAAGTTCATGTTTCACTCAGGGTGCCAAGGTCAAGGTCAAGTTCACCGTTACTATTTATAGAAAATCTTTGTCATAACTCTTGCGACTTCATTTCTGAATGGATCCTGACCAAACTTCCTATATAGGTCCAGCATGGGAATACCTCGAACCAGATTGTGTTTCAGGGTGCCAAGGTCAAGGTCAGCGTTACTATTTATAGAAAATCTTCGTCAGCGCTCTTGCAACTTCATTTCTGAATGGATCCTGACCAAACATCATCTATTGGTCCAGCATGGCAATGCCTCTAACGCGTCACCGCTTTTGGGACTTAATTTTTAAATGGGTTCTGACCAAACTTCATCCCCACCCCCCATTTTGCGTCAGAGTTCTTGTGTTAGCACGCGAGGGGATTTGTATCGTTTGCGATGCCTTGTTAGTTCAGAGTAACATCCTAAATAAGACATCTAACATTTTACACAGACTTAAGTTGCAGTTCTTAATAATAATAAGTATCCTTATTTATTGCCTTAAGTTGAACTGTGACATCCATAATTTGTGAGTTTAACTTAATGAGCAATAATGTACTAAGGCAACGGACTTGGATAAGTTAGTCAGTTATTTCCCTGATGATAATTGCAGCTTGGGTAAGTTATATGTGAGATTTTTGAGTGATAGTGATTGTTTTATGCAGACGAGAGGGCAAATTAGTGTAACTACACTCTGTGTTTAAAAACAAGATCTCTTATTGAGAAAAACATTGCTAAGGATGGACATTCAGCTCTGAATATGACTAACTAACCAATGGTATCTTTATAACAGATGTTAGACTGCTGATATTATGTCTGACATAACTTTTTATTTCACTGAATCATCCTTCTCTAATACTTTATCGGTCACTCAATTGAATGTTTCAAACAAGAGTGACTGAACTACATAAAGCCCCAGAAGCTAGACGACGACCAGTTCACACTGTCCAAGTGAACTTGTGGACATGTAGTTAAAAAACTAAACTAGATAGTTGATACACCATATTTCTGGGCTTAATCTCTACTCGGGCCCATGTCTTTCAATCCCTAAAAACATACACGTAAGTCCACTGATGCTCGATTTGAATTTGGAGGTTTAATAATGCATTCATCATGTTTCTGTAGTAAATCAGTGTATGTGAGAAATTGTAATAATTATGTAACCTTTCTCTTTAATCAGGATTTTGGTTGTTGCTGAAAGGTAGAACTGACAGAAAAGCAAAGTTGGTTAGTTTGATAAAAGGTTTGATCATTACGGGACGTGTATCTTTTACATACCCAAGTTATACGAAATAACGACTACAATAGTGATAGCATATGTAACATCACCTTTATCACAAACAGGTTCATTTAATATGGTATGTTGCCTTGGTTACAATTTTGTTTTTAGGGGTGGACATGTAGCATATTGAGTAAAATAAATTTGTTGTTATAGGCCTTCCATGAAGTGTTTGCATTGTATTTACCTTTGTGCCAACAACAGTATCCAAAGACATTATTACACTACTACAATTTCCAGCTATACTGTTGTTGTCCATCTCATTTAATTAGTCACAAGTTTGAAAGCTGATATGAAATGTGCTTTTAACTGAAATTTATTTTTTCTTTCACCCATGCACATGTAGTACTATTTTGGTATAGGGTTCAAATTTCAAGTTGGTATCATTAGCATGAATAATTTGAAGGAGTTTTTATAGTGTTTTTCCATGAATTGGATTAATTGTTTGATTTGTGTTTTTAGCAGGTTTAGTGTTGGAGGAAGAAAGAGCCCAGAGGAATCCCCAGACATTTCGGTGAGTACCTGGCTCCCACATACAACGATTGTGTTAAAAACCCACTCAAAGTATTTTCAAATTTTCTTGAATTGAATGGGATTCAAATTTGCGGACCTTCAATGGGAGGCTTGTAGCTGACAGAGACTATTGCTCTGCCCACTGAGTCATCACGGCCCCTAAAAGAAACTTGCAGACAACACCTATGATCATCAATGATAATTTGAATATATTAAAGGATTTTCATGAAAAAGGTTGTGAAGCTTTTTATCTCTACTGTTATCTTCTTGTGAGCCAATTGATTTTGTTTAATGTTGATTGATAAAGATTTCAATGTAAGTTTACTTTATACACAAAACTTGATACCCAGGCATGGCTTCATGTTTGAAGTAATGTGAATTTGCTAGAATTTTGGGTAGAAATGAACACACATGTACAATTTTTCATCTGGAGTTCTTTTACCATCGTTTTTCATCTTTACAAAATAGTTTTTAGTGGCAGTGTAGAGTTCAATCTGTTTGAAGTGTTCTTCCTGGCCTTGAATCATATCAAATAGTCAAATGTAGCTGACACATTCAGTTCTATTCTGTATTGAAATGTCTGATTAAATTTAGATCTTTAATAGTTTTATGCGATCTTCTTTTCTAGCTCTATAAGAGGGAGCTTTGGACAGCAAATCTGCAATTACCACTCAAAAGGGAAGGAATATGGAGACTGGTAAATATCTAAGCAATACAATCCATCTAAATATACTGTAACACTCTGGCACAGGGGGACAGGTTTTGACAAAAGTAATTAATGAAAGAAAATCTAGCACATGCTATAAATGAGCATGTAGCTTGAACTTTAAATGAATTATGCACTTGCTTTCTGAGACTCATGCTTAAAAATCGTAAAGTTGACCCAGCTTTATAAATAATCTGATTCCATTTCATATTCAGATGCCCAAGAAGCCTTCATTTTACACACCAGCAAGGTATATGTGTCAACTTTATTTTAGTTTGGCCCTCTATTGTTTGTCTCAGACACCTGGCAAGGGCCTTCTGATCCACCCCAAGAATAGCAGAAACCCTAACTGGAACAGACTTCAGCTGTCTTCACTCGCTACTATTTTCTGACTGGGTTTTCACTCCAACGACCTATGTGGGATGGTTGCCAGTTACAAACAAAAGGTTGTGAGTTTCCTCCGGGCATAGAACCCGGTTTCCTCCCACAATAAAACTGGCAACGCCGCCATAGAAGTGAAATAATTTTGAGCGCAGCGTAAAACACCAAACAATCAATCGCTCGCTACTGGTTTCAGAGTGTCAGAGCCGACCGATAGCAAGCAAAGACAACCGAAGTCTGTTTTCGGAATGAGGTTTCAGCTGTTCTTGGGGTGGATCGGAATGCCCTCACCATTTGTCTGAGACAAACAATAGCGAGTGTGATAAAGGCGTGTTCTTTCTATATTAATCCCAGCTTTTACACATCAACAAGATGCATCTATGTTCAAGACAGCAACTTTATTTTACACACCAACAAGTTGCATATATGTCTTACATAGCAACCTCTATTTTTCATACACAAGATGCACGCGGCAGTAACTTTATGTTACCTTAGTTTATGCCCACAACGATAGTCATTACACAACTACAGTTTCAAGCTTTACTGTTATGGTCTGTATCATTTAAGAAATCTCAAGTTTGGAAGCTGATAAAAAAATCTGATTTTAAGTGAAATCTCCTTTTCTTCAACCCATGACCATGTAGTGTAACAAAGTAAGTTCTATGATCACATCGTTTAAAGGCCGTCTATCTTAACAGGTTATTAATTTTTCCACTCCCACTGACCTCACTTGATTTGAATGCATTTTTATGTCACTTGATGCAGCGGTATGTTTAAGACAGCAACCTATTTACCCACCACAAGATGTTTACTTAACACCTGATTTTTCACATGAAAAAGGTACATCAGTGTAAAAGGAAGTAACTTAATTTAAAACAAAGGGCCATTTGTGTGTGTTTAGGACAACATCATTATTTTACACATCAAAAATATACATGTACATATACATGCATGTATAACACAGGATATTACTTATTCACCCACCATAAAGGTACATGTATTTTACACACTAACAAATAACATACATGTAAAATACAGTAACTTCATATTTCAGATGTATTTTTGAAAATAAAATTACATTGACTCAGTGACATTAACAAGAATGCTTTTTTTTTTACTAGAAAAGCTACATAGGCAAGTTACATGCCAGCAAGGTACACATACATGTACTTATAAGACAAACATTTACTTTTACACATTAACAAGGTGCATCGGTTTGTTAATCTTTATATAATCTATCAACAAGGTGATTGTTTTATATCATTTTATGTACCGGTACATTTATGTTTGATATACCAACAAATATCAATCAATATATTCATTTAACATAGCAACTAGGTTCATTTGTATTCAGGACAGCAACTTCATTTATAGTTCTTTGAGATGTATATTTTGTTCCACGACTAATTAGAAAATCCTGTTTCTAAAATCTGCTGTCAAAACTAAGTGTAAATGGTTTGAAAGTGCTTTTCGATACGAACACTACAAACCCTTATCATTTAGGTGAAAATTTAGACCCTGGTAGATGTAGAAAAGAAAGTACTATGCTGTATGTTTTTCAGTATATTAATTCAAGGATGGATTTGGCACTTTTTGAAGGATCTTGTTTGAACTGCCTTTTATGTTGCATGGTCATGCTACGTCTATCAAACAAACTGAATCGTGGGATGTGCAGGGGCTATCGTTAGAATTAGGTATTGTCTCAGTGTCTGGTCAAAACAAACTACATGTACATGTATAAACGATTTATCCTTTAGATTAAGCTGAATAATGACTTGTATATCTCTTTTTTTAACTCTTCCCCATAGTTATTTTAGTCCATAGGGCATTTCCTGTGCCAGTGTGTTTTAATTAGAAAACATTTAGTGTTCAGTATCTGAATTAAAGGTTTTCATATCAATCTGTAAGTTTACTTAATAGTGTAAGAGATGCTTGATTTTGTCATCATACTGTCCTTTATATTAATTACACTTATTCTTTTTGAATTGCAGATCTTGATTATTGAATACTAAACTTAATATTTGAAATGGGATGTCTCATCTAAAAAAAAGAGGAATTGTAAAAGGGTTTGTATTATTCATTCTAACTCTGCAGTCAGAATGCATTATAATGATATTAATAACGACTTTATTTTAAATACTGTAGATAACAGCAGTGATTCCTTGTAAGCTCAAGTTAGGGTGATTTGTAAAGAACATGGAATAATAGTTGTCCCTTCCTTTACCATAAAAATGGAAAACAAAAAGAGAAGTAACAATACAAAGTCTTTAAATACGCATATAAAATGGCAAAACGTGAGAATGTAATTGCGGAAACAGACAGTAATGAAAATTTGAAATATATTCTACAGGCTTTAAATAATCAGGGTGGTATTTGGAATTACAGTCATCATAACAGACAATTTTACTTCTGTTTGTGATCATAAAATTGCAAACATTTCTAAATATTTATACTAAAATGTTCTCAAATCCGAGCATCTTTTGCATCATATATGTAATGTTACATGTACAATATCTTTATTTATTAATAAGATGAAAGATTAGAAGAATCACAGAATGATGTATATGTAATTTCTAGATTCATTGTACAGAATTAAATTTCTAATTCAGATTGTACACAAGGGATTTATCCTGGAGATGTTACTTGTCCGGCAGTATGATGAAAGGTTGACTCCCACTTAAAAAGTTCACTGTATATATATCTCAGATGATCCTCATATTCGGAGAAAGCTTTCAAGACTGATGGCTAAAAGTACATTGTATGTCTGAGTAACCATAATTTAATGTACCTAATAAAAGGGTACCAAATGTTTTTAAGAAACCAATGTTGTGTAAAATTCCTATTTATTAAACCTACATGTAGATCATATTTTTCTAATACTACTGAACTAGCCTGCCCCTATCTAAACCCTCCCACGGCTCTAGGCCACCTGGAATTGAGATATATATTTCAAATACTATACTTTATTGTTGTATTTGATCTTTACTTTAGACCTGGCCATCGTTCTAGTTAATGTGACTTGAATAAAATATGTTTGCCACAATCCTACCTGATCCAATCCATTTGATTCCTCTACAGTAATAGGGTCAAATAGGAAAGGGGCTTTGTATTACATGAGCAAGCATATTATTTGCTGCGACAAAAGTCTGTGTTAGGTTTTTATGCTGGACTTGAAACCGCACATTGTTTACTTTATTTATATACAACTTAGATTTGTCTCAATGGTTATTTTAGTCAAGAAGATTTTCTCTGGGCCTGTGTGTTTTAGTGTTCATAATATACATGTATACAACTTAAGACTATGTTTTGCTTTATATAGAATGGCTGGATAAAAAGAAACAGTGGAGTTTATGGTTATGTGGATAGAAGGGACATAAAGATGGAAGCCAGTGGAGGATATAAACTAAATGTTAACATTCTCACATTTTTTACACTGATGTAGTGTAAATTCAGTTTTCATCAGTTCATTAACCTATAGCTTGTTTGTCTTAGTATCACTACAGTGTAATTATCACAATATACATTTCATGTTTCAAGACTAAATGTTTCATCATCAGTGTCACAACAATGTTAGAGATTAACTGTTTTATAAGTTCCAATGAACAATGGTGTACAGTGTTGACCTCTCAACTTCCAGATACTATTAAATTTGGTACTCTTAACAGAAATTTCTCTAAATCTCTATTATAAGTAAGTTTTGGTTTGTATCCCCTCGCATATTATTTGGAATTTTTGCCTGGCATTATTTGTAACAACTTTGCTTGTATATTCAGGTAGGGACTCTGTATTACATTAATATCCCACACCATTGTATGGAGAAACCCCTTAAATGTTGTATTTTATGTTAATGAAACTTAAAACCAAACTTTATAAAAAGTGAAGTGATTAGATTTAATATCTGCATGTACACTGTAGTAAGATGATATTTATGTACAACTGATTTGATGATGTTAAAGTATTTGTAATAAAAGTATTTGTACAATGTGAAGAATGCCTGTGGTTTTGTTTATAACACATTCTGGATCGACTCTCGAAATAGTTTAAGTGAAAACTTCAGGTAAAATATATAAAACTTTTAATTTAAATACAATTTTCCACTGTTTTCAAAACAGATTTCCCACATATCTTTGACCTATGACCACTGGGAAACTGTCATCCTATCATGACCCCTGGTCGAAAGGTGAACATATATCTTTGAAATCGTCTTACTTGACCTCTGTGAATTATCAATCAAAGTTCCCTCCTTTCAGAGATTTCCCAAAAAAATGATATGAACAAAGCATGTTCATGTAAAAGGTGAATATTGTCTTTAAAATGAAAAATAAGGTATTTCATCGCAATTTGTCACTTTAAGAGATCCAAAGAATTGAGGTAAACTTTGGACTATTAACAACTGGTAGAGATTCGTGACAAATTGCTGAGTCAAAATCAGACTAACAATTTCTCTGAACTCCAGTCGTTTGATCTTTTTTTGATTGATTAACAATAACTGTAGGATGCCCGACACAAGATTAATTAATTGACGTTTTTTGTCACACTCAAAAATTATTTCACTGGGTGGCGTTAGCAGGTTAAGGGGGAAACCCTGAACCTTCGAATATCTGACAGCTCTCCCAAATACAACCAATAAGTAAAACCACTGATCAGGTGGTAGACAAGACTATTTTACTTTTATGGTGGGGTTGTAAGGTTTATTGGTAGAATAATCTTTGCTATGTGTCCAAAGCTGCTGATGGTTTCTGCTAACTGTTCCACAGACCGTTTTATGAGAAATTAAGTTTGATTCGATCTCATGCTCAATATTGGCAGAAGTTTTTGAAAGGATTTTGTGTCCATGATAGTTAGTCTACTTTGGATGAAGGGAATCCACCCTAAATCTGAAAAAAATGCAAAGAATGATTGTCTAAGTTTTTAGCTTTCACCGGGCCATGGAATACTCACGGGTGCAGTGATAAGTCGTTATTTGACAAGTTCTCAAACCCCGAATTCTACAGAAATTAGGTGCCCTTTAATGGTTCCCATAGCCATTTGGATACCAGCAGACATTGGAACTCGTCTGCTTAGAACTATCATTTTGTTTTTGGTATATGATACCATTGACCATTCCAAAGATATCAGCAGTGAGAATGTTTATTAAACAACCTCTACCAATTGGTTGGGCCATGACTACAAACAAATAAATTGAGTGTTTTTGTTGCTCTTTTCTTAATGTCTCCATACGAAAACACACCGCTTGATTTCTCATTGAGGTTTCCGTAACATTTGACCCATAAAACTCCGAGATGGATGCCCCCTCTCCTTGTTTAAGTAAGTCAAATTGGATCAAATGTAAAGAATATAATTTCATCGTTCGTTTTTAGGCCCATAGTTACATGTCAATGATGTTCACGTTGGTTTAATTATTGGGGTTTGAAATGACTCCACGAGCCGTCAAAGAACAGCTGCTTTGGCAAATCTTGCATGAGAAACCTCAACTAAGTTCACAAAAGAAAACAGGCTTGAACAGCATGGACATCTACATGTACGGTGAACGGCTGGTGTTTCTTACGCAAGATTTGCCAAAGCAGCCGTTCGTCGTAGTTGTTCATGCTATTCAAGCATGTTTTCTATAGGTAACTTAGATGATGTTTCTTATAAATATGCAAGATTTGCCAAAGCAGCCGTTCGTCGTAGATGTCCATGCTATTCAAGCATGTTTCTATAGGTAACTTAGATGATGTTTCTTATTTGCAAGATTTGCCAAAGCAGCCGTTCGTCGTAGATGTCCATGCTATTCAAGCATGTTTCTATAGGTAACTTAGATGATGTTTCTTATTTGCAAGATTTGCCAAAGCAGCCGTTCGTCGTAGATGTCCATGCTATTCAAGCATGTTTTCTTTAGGTAACTTAGATGATGTTTCTTATATGCAAGATTTGCCAAAGCAGCCGTTCATCGCACATGTAGATGTCTATGCTGTTCAAACATGTTTTCTATAGGTCACTCAGATGATGTTTCTTACGGAAAATTTGCCAAAGCAGCCGTTCGTCGTCGATGTCCATGCTATTCAAGCATGTTCTCTATAGGTAACTTAGATGATGTTTCTTATATGCAAGATTTGCCAAAGCAGCCTTTCGTCGTAGATGTCCATGCTATCCAAGCATGTTTCTATAGGTAACTTAGATGATGTTTCTTATATGCAAGATTTGCCAAAGCAGCCTTTCGTCGTAGATGTCCATGCTATTCAAGCATGTTTTCTATAGGTAACTTAGATGATGTTTCTTATATGCAAGATTTGCCAAAGCAGCCTTTCGTCGTAGATGTCCATGCTATTCAAGCATGTTTCTATAGGTAACTTAGATGATGTTTCTTATATGCAAGATTTGCCAAAGCAGCCGTTCGTCGTAGATGTCCATGCTATTCAAGCATGTTTTCTATAGGTAACTTAGATGATGTTTCTTATATGCAAGATTTGCCAAAGCAGCCTTTCGTCGTAGATGTCCATGCTATTCAAGCATGTTTCTATAGGTAACTTAGATGATGTTTCTTATATGCAAGATTTGCCAAAGCAGCCGTTCGTCGTAGATGTCCATGCTATTCAAGCATGTTTCTATAGGTAACTTAGATGATGTTTCTTATATGCAAGATTTGCCAAAGCAGCCGTTCGTCGTAGATGTCCATGCTATTCAAGCATATTTTCTATGTGGAGCTCAGATGTTTCTTATAATTTGCCAAAGCAGCCATATCCGTTTGGCTACATATACAATCCAGAAGCAAGAGATGAATTTATATCTATGGAAAGGGGTTTTTGGCAGAGGTTACTTATGGAACCATCCAATATACTAAACCTGGCAAAAACGCCATATCTGTGAAATAATTTTAAGTATGGAGTTTAGCAACAACCAATCTGTCATATGCAGACTGCATAATGGTGGGGAGAAAGGTGGGGGGGGGGGGGGGAGTAGGGAGTCAGGCCTCACGTCAAATGTGTGGGGGTCGTGTCTAAAAAAATAGGTGCGACAATAATTCCTCTGATCTGTTGGCGGCATGGCCTGATACCAAGAGAAAGTCAATGTGTCGTTCAAATAACCAGGCAAGTGAAGTAATAAAGAGTACAAAAGCAAACATTCTAGCCATTTGTTTTATTAAACACGAGTCTTTGATCTAAAGGTACGAAGATGCAAATATATAATTTTGAGAGATTGATTAAATTTGGGCTTAGCATATACCACAGCTGTGTTCTTTTTTCCGAAGGATAGTTTGGGTGGATAAAATTAGAACTATCTCATTTTTGATTACTGGAGATATTGGTGAGACAAATGATGGTGGCTCATCCCCAAAGTCCCCCTCTCCCCACCACCCCAAACATGCAAACCAGCAGGGCCTCATCTAGGGCACCCATAGTACAACTGGATAATACCATCCCAAGGCCCATAAAGGATGCATGGAGAGAACTCCAACTTTAAACCACCACTTCTGTGTAATATGTCCATAACATCTATGTTTTAAATACTTTGCAGAGATATATAAAGCAACAATCACAAACAATTTTTTCGTCATACCCTGGTTTGGGGGCCCAAACTGCAGAAGCCCAAACCCCATATACGGGGTTCAAAATCAACCTAGATTAAGCCCCGACCAGTCTCCCGCTGGAAGTTCTTCAAGACTAAATACTTATTCCTTCCCATGCATTCCCACCGAAATCATCAAAGATTCAGTTTTAATGGGTTTTAAGAAAAAATTTATTGTAAAATACGAAAAACAAAACAAGAATATATGATACTTTTGCAGCATAGCCAGTTTTATTGTGGGAGAAAACCGGGCTTTATGCCAGGAGGAAACCCACGACCTTTCGGTGGTAACTGGCAATCATCCCACACAGGCCGTTCGGAGTGAAAACCCAGTCAGAAAATTTTCCATTTCCAGGGAGGCTGTTCGGTTTGAGCGTCCAACGCTCTACCTACTGAGACATGGAGGCCCCCCGAAAATTTTTGGAACATTATGGCAAAATACATAATAAACGACAAACAACTGTTAGCTTCATTTTTAATAAAGATTATAGTTTTGGGTATATCATTGACTGAGAGGGTTTTAACCAGTGAATTATTATTTAATAGGTTACTCAGTTTGTCAATCCAAGTCTCTACACACAGAGCGATGTTGCTTAAGTGTGTTTATACACTTGGACTGAACCTGACTACCAAGTTTGGCTAATCTGAGCTATGATCTAATATATAAGCCGTATGGCTCCTTTATATAACAGGGGTTTTGAGTTAAGTAAACACAAAAACCTAATGTAATTTCTTGCAAAGAAATCCCATCTACTTTTCCAGGAAGGATAAAACATGAAAAGACCTTCATATACATACAACTAAATTACAATTTTTAATAAATGTTGATGACGCATCTGTTTTTTGCCATTCTTGATCAACTACAGTGTGTATAGCTACCTGTATGGTATACTATTTAAGTTCTGACAATAAAGGTAAATAATCAGGCACATATATTTCTTCAAGGGTATGGGAAGTTAATTGCATGGAGAAGCCATAGAATCTCTGGAGTAAACAGTAACTACAATTATATAACCCCTAAGGATATGAAACCATGAACAATATCAGCACATCACTAATGGGTCCTTGGATATACATGTACACTGGATACAAAAAATGGAGTTTGATCTAAAGTGCATTGCATGTAGATTTGGTTATGATGGTTGAGGTTTAAGACAGATTCAAATGAATCACCTCTTAGTTACTGTTGGTACAATCACAGAGT
Source organism: Lepidochitona cinerea (assembly GCA_963971465.1). Classification (NCBI taxonomy): domain Eukaryota; kingdom Metazoa; phylum Mollusca; class Polyplacophora; order Chitonida; family Tonicellidae; genus Lepidochitona; species Lepidochitona cinerea. Next base: position 14,881,431 of record OZ020559.1, read on the forward strand.
TAAAGCACTCTTTTAAAAAAGTCCAGAATAAAGAAAGTCTATTGGAGATCAATAATGGGGTAAACGGATCACATCAACACATTATACGAATGGAGTTTTCTAAATTTGAGTTGGACAGCACTGTCTTTGATAATAAAAAACGTTGTTTTAATTATCAAAGTAAGACTGGCAGTCATATTAGTCTTCAACATCCTCTCTGAATATTGGATGAACAGACTCCTTCAGTTGCCTTCCTAAGTAATCATGGCTTGTACATCTGAAGAAAAATAAAGATAGCATTAGTTTAAAAAAAACAGAGTTGTAAAGAAGTATTTTGAAATCTTGATTAAAGTGTACATTACTTTCCTTGTAACAAGTATATATTATGCAATATATAACAATAATATCAGTTACCAGTGTCCAACTTATTTATAAGAAAACTAGGACAATGAATTTCTTAAAATGTACATAAAGTGATCAAATACATGTATGATTAATATTTGTCATGAACTTAATTTGATTGCATAAATTTCTCTACCTTTCTATCTTGATATTAAAAGAAGATAAACACAGCAACTTCTAAATCTTTAAAGAAATCCAGACAGAGAGGTCTTCAGATACCACTCAAATCATTACAAAGAAGATTTGTTCTCTGCTGTTTTCCAGGTACTGTTGGTATGACAGGGGAGTTTCTCTTATAGACCCCTTCTTACACAGATGATGTTAGAACCCTGAAATAAAGAAATGCATTAGTCAACATATGGTAACCATTTCATATATGGCGGTCAAGTTACAATTCACATTTTTTCTCTTGATTCGCTACTCACAAACAGAACAAATGTGAAACTATGTTGCTTATTGATGAGGACAGAGGATAAAATATACATACGTCAACAAAAAGCTACCAAATGAAAAGCTAGGGACCCCTTTAACACCAAGCACATACAATGTTTGCACTTTATACTGTCCTTATATGCTGCTACTGCCCAGTGACTCCTGTGCTAAGCTGACTTGTGTTATTCTGCATAACAATGGAACAATGATAAAAACAATGGAACAGTGAAATAATCCCAACTATGTAGAATGAATCAATCTAAAGGTAAAGTTCAATGTTAATTATACAGCATTCCAGATATCTCTTTTAAATTAAACTAAACAGTACAATGCAAATTGGGTTGTATGTTTTTTTTTCCATAATTTTATACCAATTTCTCTTCTATCCGCATGAAACACTGTTTCTTCACATTGTAAGTGACCCAAACCTAATATAACTTACCTCTTCTGTGTTTTGTTTTATTTGTCTAATGTGAGCATATATCTTCTTCTCTAGTACTGTACAGGTAGCTGAAATAGTAAGAGTTCAATTTATATAGGCAAATATTCAATTAATGAATCAGATAGACAACAGCAGCTTTGTAAGATAGTTGTAAGTAACCAAAAGGAAGAGAGTTTTTTTCCTTCCTTTGTCATAAATTTTCTTCCTGGTTGAAAACATTCAAAATAAAGATGCAGTGGAATTTAAGCCTCTATATATCGAAGTGATTGTTTATTTCTTTTACAAAATGTTAAGTTTACAGATTTTAATTAGGTTAAGGATTTGAGAATAGGTTTGATAAAGGGTTAATCTTTTTTTATAAACTTAATAAAGGAAATTAAGAATAATTTACCCTGATGTTATAATTATCGTGTTGCTCACAGGAATATTTTTTTATAATGTCAGTTTAGAATTACATGTAGGTATATAATTGCAGAGAATCTCACTAATTTGCAATTCATTTTTATAATAACTGAACAATTTTATTGACAAAATAGCGCTAGTTATTTTATATCAGGAAACCAAGGTTTAAAAAGTTTACCAGAATCTGTAGTTCTCTTAGCTGACATGTGGATTTCAATTCAAACAAATTTGGCTGTTCCGTCTGATCTGAAGAATTCTATGAAAGAAGGAAAAAAAACAGTTTGAACAAAAACATTCATCCAAAATATATCTCACTATAGCCACATCATACCATGAAAATGTTAGGGTTAGCTGACCAGTTTACAGTAGGGTGACCAGTACGGCTTGTCATTCTAGTTAATGGATGGAAATGAGAGGAAAACCATCTGGGAGTATATGTTGAACCTGGTACTAATATAAAAGAGACAGGAAACACCTTTGTATTACAGTCAGTGGGATCCTAGTTGTTTGGCTCGCTATTGTTTATTTCCTATACCCTGTGACTGTAAAGGCATTTCCACCGCCTCGAGAATAGCCAAAACCTGAGCTGTGTATTCCTAACCTTACCGATAGCTAAAAGATATGTCAGACCAGTCAATAAGGCAGTTGTTTTCTGTTATTAACTTACGAGTAGGCATGCACAGTCCATATATATTTATGAACACTAAAACACACGGGCACAGGGAAAATCTTCTTGTCTAAAATAAGTTTCTAATTGTGTTAAAAAGAGGTATATCATTTAGACCTTTATACCCCATCATAAATTGTTGTAATAAAGTAAATCTATGATATTTCATTAGGTTGACGACTGACAGGAGCTTGGCCTTAGTCAGTAGAATTTTCTGGAACACTTTGTATTACATTGACAATGCTTACGCATCTTAAGCTATAGTAAGAATATCGTCAGACTATATATTATGGGGTCATGGGAAAAGACAGTAAAAATTTGCGCCCCCCCCCCCCCCCCCCCCCCCATCCATACCCCTTTCCCGGAAAACCTAGGTAAAAGGCAGACAGGGGAGTTTAGCCCTGACCAGTATGTCTTTCAAACTCTTGTTCTTTTTATAAGCAATGACTGGCCTTTGGGTCAGAGGTCGAGCAAGTTTACTTTGAAGTAGTTTGTATTCTTCTACTATAATCTTGGCCATAGCGATGCTAGCTTTGTTATACTGAAACACAAATGGTATTATAGTTTTTGCAAAATGGGAAAGTTTCGGAAAAAATTGATACACAACAGGACTTTGGCTATTCTGGGAGTGGATCCGAATGCCATTGGTGGAAGACAGCAGTTGCTTTAAACTTTCTACATTCCAAATAAAAGTTAAAACTCTCAATTCATCAGTAATACTCTAATCAGGTATTATGGATGAAATTGAGAAATGACACCCAAACAAATATACAAAGAAAACAAAACACAGTAACACTACAAGCTGAAAGAAAATGAGAATAAAACATGGTCATATACTCTGTACTTACATGTATCTATGCAAAACTACTAAGAGTTCTTTTTTTTAAAACACAGCAGCCATCATAAATCAGTTTTATCTAAATGTGTATAAGCTGGAACCCTAATGACATCAACAATTGAAACTAATGAGCTACATTGTTGGAAAATTAGAGGGATCTGAGTGCCATTTTCTTGGTCCATGTTGTAAACAAACATGCTCATCAGTTCACAGATATCCTACATGGGTCAAACATACCAAAAACTGTTTTGTCTAGGTTACATGTAGCAATAGAAACAATCCATAAAAACAATCCTGTCTCATTATTCTTTTCAACTCACTTTTCTTATATAATTTCTTATATAGTTTTCTTGCACTTCTCAGCCGCATAAAACACAATACTATTGGCCATCTTGTAAACATTTTAACCCCCTTCTGATATCCCATCATAATTCACAGGGCTAACAGTTGATGACATCATTAGGCAATTGGTCTATTACCTATTTAAATTAACTCTAGTTCTGGTCATATTGATGTGGTTTCTGTCTTTTAAAGACTGTTTTTTGGATTTTTGTCATTCCTCAAAATATATCCCCTGAGAAAAGCAAAACAAATATACTTCTAAGATAAAGAAATTATTTATATAACACCCCCTGGCTGAGGCAAATTACATATCCAAAATATGTCCAGATTTTACTGTCGTATACATATTGGGAAGGGGTTTGGATGATCACTGGTAAAGTTCTTTCCCCTGATAGACCATTTAATGACGAGCTTAATATGATTTTTGAGTTTCTTTGCAGATGGTTTGTTTACTTCTAGTTTTAGCCAGACAGGCTTTTCTAACACAGGCTCCAGAGCGGGCCATTAAATGCTTACACCCTGGCTGACTATTTTGTCGTCATCTATGCTCGTAAGTTTTACATTTTCCCTGAAAAAAGACCTACCACCTTTCAACCAAAGTCAAATCACTCTAAGTTTTCAAATTAGTTGAAATAAAAAGTAAACAATAATACACAATCAGTCCCTTTAAGATCAGATTGCACTACATGCAACACAATGACCTTACTACCTTAACACCATGGAAAACATTGGTATTGGCATAATACGCGCTTACCTTCTATGATTTTACAGTTCTAAGATGAAACCCTACAGGTACTGTCAAAGATATTTTCGTCCACAGAAAATTGTCCTTCATGTTTTGTGGATTGCTGACTTTTCTAGAAGTTTTCTTTCTGACAAGTCTGCACCAAACAAGAAAATTGTTGTCTTGGACTAAGAGAAATAAAAGTTTTTTTTCACCTAAAGGATTAAAAACAAGATACAAGTATGGGAGAACAATTATTGATTATTTATACCACTGATCTTTCATTACTCACACACAGGGTGGCAAGATTATAATTAAATTGAAGAAAGAAACTGCAAACAGCTCCAAGACAATAACATATATAACTTTAAAATTGGCAAACCACCAAACTCTAAAGCCACTTCCATGTACTTATATACTAATCTATGTTACCTCATTAAAAACATCAAAGGCATGGAATCTTGTCTGAGGTCATCAAGGCTATGATCTGGATTGTGATGGCATGAAATCTCAATGAAGTCCCTGGGGTGTTTGACACTAAATGCCAACACATTGCAGGTCTGTTTGTCTTTATGAAACGGTACAAAGAATTATTATCAGTAATATCATGAAATGTCAAAATGATAACTCAAAACTCTTCAAATTCATATATTACCAAAATATGATTTATTGATGTTCTACGCTGCAAACCAAAATATGAGACATGGACAAAAGAAAGATATTGACGAAAGTCTCAAACACTAATTGTAAATTTTTATGATTTTTTTAAGTGGCAGGAGCTGCCAAAATGATATTTTTGAGCGAAAAATAATTTTTATTTTTTGGGGAGCCATTTCTTTCAAAAAGTTTTTTAGCGCTTCAAGTCTTGAAAATGTATGTTATTATAGCGTTTTGAACAGACTTTGGCCTAGAATGAATGAACATTTGTTCAGGTTATTTATATTTTGTTTACTTTTGGACACTGTTTTCCTTATTCCAAACTATGAATTTTGGCAGCTCATGTCACTTTAAATAAGTCAAGTGTTTTGTTTTTAAAGCTCTGTAAGCAACCTTAAGAATGACATATAACTCATATTGACCGGATAAATTGATTTTTTTCTTCAAACCATCTCAAGGAGTTGAAATTAATCTCATTCTTTGCCCACCCCGTCCCCCAATGAGTTCTATTTCCATTAGTAGAACTCTTCAAAGTGGAGGTGCATTTGGTGGTATGAGTGGGGAAGCTTCGTTCTCATTGTAATTCACAGGAATACAAACAAGGAAAGAAGGGAAAAGATCTATTTACAGATAATTTCGGTAGGTTTTTTATTATTTATTTAATTAAACCGTTGTATTTATTAGGGATGTGTGGTCTACCTCACCTTGTCACCATAGTGTGCACCTAAATGTAAGCCCTTCGAACATGCCTTTGTCTAGTCTTTATCTGATTGGCTGAGAGGTTATCACTGGTTTAGCATTGTTTTATTGGTCCTAAGAGCTCTCAACAATGAAGGCAGGTTATCTTTTGGCATACCGGTACAGCTACTGAAATGGCAACATTTGAAGGCTGATTTTTCACAATCTCAATGTCTGATGCAGGTTTGAAACTTGTATGCGAACAACTGAGGCTATATCTATTGCCTACACTTCAAAGAGCCTTCAATCTTGAAAATTTAAAATTTGACACTTCATCCCTAGTATATTTGTATTTTTACTAGCTGAGGTGAAAGCCAAACAAAATTTTGTTTTTATGGCCTGACTACACTTTTTTTTTTATTGTAAAGATTGTTTGATGTTCGATGTACTTTTCTTTTGTCTGTATATATGTTATTTTAATTTTTCAAAAGACGTCACCCTGTCCACAAGAATTATACCAAAAAACATTTTTTATGGGATAGAACAAGCTCCATGGAGTTTTATTTACGCCTGTAAGTAATTTTTGTCATCCAAATTTCTGTTGATATTTTAACTTTAAGGTGAATAAAGAGGGGGAGCACACACTGTTTTCTAACTCAATCTTGACCATACTCAGTTACCGCTTTAGTCGCACTTGTGTGTCTGGGGTAATTCAACAATATGAAAAAGGTACTTTACGTAGCTTGTGGGCATTTGCATAATTGTTTTGATGTGAGCGGCGAACTACAGAGTAAAAGATCTATCACTATCAGCCAGGATGCACAGTCAATTTCAACCAGTGTAGTTGCTTGAATTAGAAGATCAGGTCCTGTGAGCAAAGACTCCGATTTTCTTTCCCAATAAACCTGAAAACGCATGATATATAGTGTGAGTTAAACAATCTGGAGTGCAATGTATTAAAAACATAAAACAATAAATCTGCAAGTGCAACAACAACAACACGTAAAACTAATCTTATGATCTAATGTAGCGATATGTCATATAGACAAACTACTGAAACAGGAAACGACCGCCAGGGCTGTACTAGTAGCCTGCACAAAGGCCGGCAGTTATATGTGAGGAGAAATACCTTTGTTATGATCATGCACCTTAAGCAGGATCACCATCTTATCTGTCGCCGCTTCTGGGTACTGTACCCATGATGCAACAGGAGAGCTGAATGGGGACCAGCCAATCGTTGACTACCGAGGAAAGTTAAAGCTTGAAGCTGGATTTGTTATACTTTGGCAGGCCGCACGGCCTACGGCCTGTCCGTTTTACCTGCTTGTAACGGGGTAACAGCGATAACAGAACTGAGCTAATAGCTGCTAACAACGAGAGGATCGGGTGGATAAATTGGCATCCTTTAGCAGTTGATTCGCCTCTTGAACAGATTCACTGCTACCTTGACAAACTAAAAGATTGTTTTTATTAACTCAAGGGGTTTATGGATTACAACTTCTGTTTATTTGTAAAGCGACGTTTCGGTCCAGATTCTAGTACCATTATCAAGCATTTTATTTTTACAAATAAACAGAAGTTGTAATCCATAAACCTCTTGAGTTAATATTGTTACCTCAACGTCTAAATGCCTATTAAAGCGTTGACATTGAAATAAATGTATGGGTACATTTTGTGGCTTTTTTCCCTCATCAAAACTACATTAAGGTCTATCCGTGACGCTGGTATCAGCAGAAAGCTATTATTGTTTACTGTTTGATAAAAATGACGAACAATTAGCTAATTATGTTTCAACGAAATTGTTCCTGTAGTTGGCAGCCCATGACTCTGAAAGTGAAATTGCCTTGCTAGCAAAGATTGGTGGCACAAAAGTGTATAAAGGTTGAATTACTAGGCAACGTCAAATTGTAATAGCTTTATGATTTTAGTAAGAATTAAGGTAAATACACCTTGCGCAGCCCCCAACACCCCCCCCCCCCCCCCCCTCAACCTGGGAAGGTTGTTTGATTCATTGATTGTTTTTTACGCCGCACTCAAGATTATGTCACTTATATGGCGGCGTTCCAGATTTAGTGGGGAAGGAAACTGCGCTCATTGCGCGGAGGAAACCACCGACCTTCGGCGAGTACCTTGCAACTCTTCCACATACGGTAGACTGTTTGAAGCACCTGTGAAATGATGTCATGACGTAATGAAAAGAAGAAACCATTATGCGATGTGACCTCTTTAAAACTGTCGTTAAGCTAACCGACTCAGAGAAAATACCAAATTTAATCTCGGGTTGAATGTCTGCCGAGTTCATATTAATCGACCCAATCGTATTCTCGCGAGATCTCCTTTAGACGTGGTTATGATAGACCTCGTGCGCCTTTACCGGACATAAAACAAAAGAAATGACTCCAAAAACTGAAGTCATAGTTGAATGATATTCTATATTTCGCAAGATCTACACAGCCATCATCAGGAATACCAGACATAGCGTTCAAGATTAAGATACCCTTGTAGTTTTATAGATTGGTAATATACCTAGACATTAATGTAATGTAAAAAATGAGTACTCAACACATCCTGCGTGTAAACAACGAGCTGTTCGAACAAGCACCATGTGTATTTTCTTAGAAAGAGTCATCATTCTCAGTAAATGCTTGCAAACTTAGTATTTTGTCCCACAACCTGTCCTAATTTTCGTGGAGTCAAATAACTTGCTGAATACTTTCAGCAGCCCTTCAGGAGTCTATGATAGGGGTTACTATACATGTATTCTGACTTATGTAAACAGTTTAAGATATTCATTCACCTAACCTGGTCTTGTTACACGCTCAAAATTGTTGTCAATCGTACATTCAAAAAAAGGGTATAATCTGCCGAAGTAAAAATAATAATTTGCACTAAAACTCTCCCGCATTTCTTTCAAGTACCAAGAAACCGTAATTGAGAAAGTGTACATTGATTCCTATAAAAAGAGAGACAGAATATCTCACACAGTTTTATTAAAATCGGGGATTTACGTACTTCACATTTTAAAGTCGATTGGAGGCGGAAATGAACGGAAACAGCCGAGATATTGCACGTGCAGCCAACGACTCCATCGTCTGCTTTGCTCATTTGGTTGAAGATACCAGACCCAGATAACTCAAACACCGATGGGATTTCTTTGCGAAAATGGATATACGTCCTTTTAAAATCGTCTTATCTCATACGTGGCATCGTCTCAAAACGGGGTCAAAGGTTAACTTTCTTTTAAGAAGTTTTCGGTTTCACGGAAAGATCGTGTACTGGGATTAAGAGACTGCAGCCTGCTAAAAGATTGGATACCAGATGAGTGAAATGAAAACGCCAGGGACTAGATATCAGATGATATACTCCAGCCGTTTGGGAACAGATAACTTGTTTTTAGCTTCTTGCTTAACACGCGCGACTATACATATAGGCCTACACAAAGAAAAAAGTTAACAACCCTCCTGGAAAGTCTGCACCGAACGATAAAATCTTTGGTGTAGGGAGATTGTTGGCAAACTGATATTGCAGAAACGATTTTGATCATAAAGGGCAACATTCTGGCGATAAGAAATCACCATTAATGGCAATAAGCTATACAATTTATTCAGGATATCGTTAGCCAAATCAAAAGTGTATTTTAACAAATTAAAAGATGCTTGTAAGTATGAAACTATACTCTATCTAGCTTCACAGGGCGAACATATTGAAGTAAAAATGTCACTTTGAGTGTGTAGAACACATCCGTAGAGCAGAAGGTCAATAGCGCGTATAACCTCCATTAGCTTCCAGCCTGCTTCTCAACCCTCCAGTGAGACGTCGGATCTGTTGAAGGCTTATTGCCATTAATAGTGATTTCTTATCGCCAAGAATGTTGCCCTTTATGATCACAATCGTTTCTGCAACATTGGTTTACTAACAATCTCCCTACACCAATGACTTTATCGGTCGGTGCAGACTTTCCAGCGGGGTGCTAAACTTTTTTCTTTGTGTATATAATAAGAAATTTTGTATCCATAGAGAACTGTTTTAGCTAGTTAAAACAGTTCAAAGATATGGAACTAGCCGTGTGCTTAATGTTCGACGATTGCATTTCCCGTAATTGATTTCTTGTCTGGGTGATTTCACTTTTTTGTAAATAAGTCAGATTTGTATCACTTTTATTGTTTTATCAGCTCTACAAGGAACATGATTTTTATGGAACTCTAACACCGGTAATATTCATTAATTATCTTTTGAAAGCATTAGTTATGTTCATATTGCTGAATACACAAATATAGCATCTTTCTGGTTGTTATGGTGTGTTCTTAGTTTAAAATAGGTGGGGAAACCCTCAACCTTCTGTCAACCATTCCACAAAACAGGTCAAGGTCACAGTTGAATTTCCAAAAACCGTAATTACCTTATTCAATTGTTCACCTTTTAAAACTATAGCCTAAGCTTGATTTGTGAGGGAAATGGGCCGAGCACAATATTCCAGCAAGCTACTTTCAAAGTGCTTGCCACTATCAAAGATACGTGGATTGTTTATTTTTTATCTATTCGGCGTTAAAGTGGCATGAGCTGCCAAAATTTTGATATTTTGACGTTAAAACAGAATGTTGAAATTATTGGCTATTTTTCTCAAGACGGATAATTCAGAAGCTTTTAATTGCTTCTAGTCTCGAAAATGTACGACGAAGTATTGTTTTGAACTAACTTTGGCTTAGAATGAATGAATGGTCGTCCCGCGGTTATTTACATTTTGTTTACATTACGAACACGTTTTAGGTCCGTACAGGTCACATACTTTATGGATTTTCCTCATTCCAACGCCAACCGTTTAGTTTTTCGATGTCCTTCAAAGCCTCTTACTGACGTGACAATCATTAATTATGAAAAAAGTTTGAATTTTGGCAGATCATGCCACTTTTAAAAATCAACTGGTAATTTGGAAGAAAAGTTTCTTTTTTTGCTGTTTCAGCAAAATGTTTCTTAGAGCCAGTTAGCTTTATTTAAAATACCGAGTATCGGACGTTATTGTCGACAACAGTTCAAGTTCACAACCAGATTACCCCCGCGGATTATCTCTGTTTAACTCGAGATGCTGAGGAAGGTCTGCACGGGACCGTTGAATGTTCCAAAAAACAACAACAACAAACCAAACAAACAGATTCGTTTGTTACCGGATCAGGAGAGCTTAGCTGGTCAACAAAATATCCCATAAATGGATATGAAGCGGTTGACTGCTTTGTCTCAATGTGACGATTTATTGCCAATATTAAGTTGTTTACATAATGTTTGTTCTTGATAAAACCGCGTACTCGATTAAAGACGATGGGCATCTCGGGAATGTACCCCTATAACGTAAACATACATCCCGGCTATTAAATTGTGTCGGTTATTAGCACACGTCTGCCGTTTTTAGGGCTGCTGACTTTACCGATATTTACATTTCAACGTCAATACTTTAGTTTTTCAAGGTTTTTCAAACACTCAACCTTTCATGACAATCAGAAAGTCCACAGTTTAGCAGCTCATGTCACTTTAATATTAGTTGATAATTTGACACATGTGTAAAACTCCAAAGAGCCACACCGAAAGAAGGAATATTTATCATTTTATTACCCGTTGTGATTAACAATCTAATCCGTATGTTAGAGATAGGCAGAAAGATTCCCACTGATTATACGTTGTCGACAATTGAATATTCAACCAAAGTTTATGTCGCTAGATCAATAGAAATCTTATGAAAACTAGATTGGCTAATGACAAGCGACTTCCGGCAAGAACGTCCGCCATCTTGCTTGTTGATTTTTGACTTGCATCAACAAGTTGTTCTCTGGTCTAATGCGAACTTTTCTGCCATTTTTTCGAGAACGGGATAAATTTCAAGCGGTAGATACTGTATGAAATTCTTCCCCCATCAAGACAAATGTTTACAACTTTTTTCGGTAGGGCCTATGTGTCGACTACCGCGCTGCGAGAATAAATGTTTCTCAAGCGTTGACCTCGTTCTGGAATGTAACCTTAATGTGATGCCCCTCAACTAACAAAATGGCGGACTAATGTGACATTTTCTACTGTGCAGCGCATAGCGCTTAGCCAATCTAGTTATTATAAGATATCTTTGGTGAGATTGACCAATATTCGAAATAATAAGACACATCCGAATAAAACGAAGAGTTATGTGTCGTTGTCAACGCTTTACCCGGACAACAGCACGCGCAAGTACTGTAATCCGCGAAGGCGAAACTATGTAGACGGATTTATTGAACAAAGGCTTCCGCGAATGTCTTCGCGAATCAATGCTGACATCGTTATTATCCTTTCTATATGAAGTTCTTATTCCGCTTAGATGGGGGTCTTTTGTGTATTATTTATAAAGTTAACGAGCGACGTTTTGGAAAGAGCTAAAAATCTTCAGGTTAAGGATTTCCAAATGTATTGATAATAAAGAGGTTGAACCCTCCTTGATCGTTTAAATGCAGAAGGTATTGAATTAGAAAATGCAGAGGTCATGACCTAAGATTTCTAGCTTGTGTCAGAAGGTATATCTGCAGTTAGCCGGTAATTTCGACTGAGAGGCAAACTCATTGGCTGGCTGGTTTCACTAAGCATAAATCTAAGTACAACAAAGCAAAATAAAATGCCATGAATAAGAACTCTAAGTCTTGCTAAGAAAATATAAACATGTTTCAGTTAAGTGCAACATGGCAGAAACGCGACAGCAGTAAACAAGAAATTTTGCGCAATATGTTCAATACAAAAGCAGAAATTAATGTCAATCATAGCAGTTTGATCGAAGCCGGTAGCTTTGTCTATTCGTCTTAAAATTTATTGATTGGCCGTACTCAACATTATTTCAGTAATATAGTGGCGTGTCCAGGTTTAAAAGATTGAGTGATGTTTTACGCCGCACTCAAGATTGTTTTACTTATATGGCGGCGTTGCCAGGTTTAGAGGGCGGAGGAATCAGCGGGTTATTTGTCTCGGATAAGCCCAGGACCTTAGTTGACTACCTGACAACTCTTTTATAACATATTGGGCGATCGAGTGAAAATCACACTCAGAATTTTCTTCAATTTTCCTCATAAAAAAGGAATGAATATATGAACTTGATGGAGCTTGTCCCATACCTTAGTTCCGTTTATCTTCAAGGATAGACCATACAAATCCCTTGCACAAAATCGGATACATAGATTTAGTTCTATAAGGTGAATAATTATTTATGGATAACAACTTCTTGATTCATTGTTATCCATAAGTAATTCTTCACCTTATTGTAGCCTTTCAACTTCTAAATCCCATTGACAGATTTGAATTTTAGTTCTGATTGACGGGTCATATCTACAGGCTTTGAGCCAATCCTTGTATCATCAATAATAAGAAACACGGTAAGTCTAGCTGCCACAAAGATTCCAGGCGAGCGATCTCCCATCGGACAGTCATGGCTAATCAACCATCTGAGTGCCATAGAAATATCTGAAATCGACAGGAGTGGTTATTGTAAACATGCAAAATTAAATTGATATGATATGAAGGTACATGTAGAGTTGAAATTGGAGGCGATGTGTTACCTTTTGTTCCGATACACGATGGTCAAAGTACGTGACCAGTGACAAAACAGCCTCGCAATACAGCCATTGTCACTTGTAACTTCGCTCTGATCGGATGACCAGCTGCCGGACAAAGACTTGGTCGGCTCGGGACCAGGAAATCACGTCTCTCGTGTAATTGAAGTTGATGGACCTCAGTGGTCAGATAAAAATCTCTTCATCTCGATTCGCTTGTTTTCAATGGTACCTAGTACAAGTGTAGCCCATAACATGTACCAAAACTGTTAAAACGTGCCAAAACTCGAGTTATACGGTCCACAAACGATCTAGTCTCTATTATAACCGACCATCAATTAGGTCTCTATCTCAAATAAATACATAAAGGAACCGAGAAGCACGGAAGTCTTTACATAGATGCTTTGGGGCTAACCACCTACTTAGGGTAACTCACCATAGTTTGAGTTTAAGTGACATGAGCTGCAAATATAGTGATACTTTCGTTAGAACATTTTATGCTCCTTGTTTGCTATTCTTGTAAGAAATATAAAAATAGAAGCTTTTCGTTGATGCTAATTCTGAGGATTACGTTAAGGTAGTTTTATAAGCAGCAAACCCTCTAAAATGGGAACATACAGCACAGTTATTTGAATTTTGTCCCGTTTTCAACACACCTCTCCGGCTCACGTGTATTGATTGTTTATAAATCGACACCAATCGTTTGATTTTAAGGTATTTCAAACGCGCAACTTCACTTGGTAATTAGAATTCATGAAAACAAAATCTGAATTTTGGCAAATCATTCTGCTTCAAGTATTTGTCAGATTTGCCATGTACACGCTGAAGGTCGGTGATTTTCTCCGGACAAAGAGTAAGGTTTCCTGCAACAATAAACCTGACAACGCCGCGAAATAATCTTGAGTGAGGTGTAAAACATCGATCAAACAATCAAATAGTTTAGACATAAATAAAAATCGCATCTCATGCCCTTATTTGGACATCCGTGATGTATAGAGCATCTTTCTAGCTGGTGCTGTAATTGACATGGAATATTTTAGACACGTGGTCGGTTTTAAGATTTGTTTTCGTTTAATTACTTGTAGTGAATAATATTTCTGAGCTTTTTCCACAATCTCTCTAGAGAACCTTTCCCCTGTATGATGGTTGATGCCAGTGAAACTTTTTTTAGTACTGGTTGATCGCTACAATCTTTCATAATCAAATCAAGTGGCATGAGCTGCCAAAAATTCGGACGATTTTATAATTTTTGATTGAGAAGTTGAACCGTACGAACGGAATATATGTGCAAATAACTAACACAATTCAGATATCCGGGACTTATACGTTCGTTTTCCAGTCTTTGTTGCTTTTATAAAAACACATATAAGATTGTTATATGAAAAAGCTCCTATTTCGCACTTTTTGACAAAATTGACGACAATCAGCCAGTTCTGTATCAACGAAAGTATTCTTATATATGGTTTCTCATTATTTACTTTTTAGTTTTAAAATTTAAATGCTTATGATTCTCCCTCGATGTTATGATATCTTTAATTTGTTTTAAATGGCTCAAGTTAATGGATTATAAAGCAAGAGTTCAGTCTCATTGTATTTCATTGTGCCTAAAATTAATTGCTAAAAAAAACATGTATACGAGTGTCTGCAAGAGCCTCAGCTTTATGCTGAATAACCTGAAGAATTATTTACAACTTCTTGGTTTATTGGGTGACGACGTTTCGATGAACCGCAGTTCTTGCATCGTTATCCAAAAAAGTAAATGCCCCTGACAGATTTAATATACTGAATAATTAAACCGTTTGAGAGTTATTTTTATCGGACCACATTATTCCTTTAATCAGGTACGGAATAATGCCTGGCGGTTAAAACTCAGATAGAATTAGAATTGCCGGTCCTGGATAAGCCTTTGATCATGGGCAGGTTAATGAGGGGCCGCCTTCTCCGTTTCTGTGAACTATTTTTATTCCTTTCGCGGCGCCTAATTTGATGTTTGTCGCAGTAGTTATCGCACCTAAGGAACCGCGACCTCAACGCGGACAATGTCAATTATGTAATAGTTTAGCCACACTTTGTTGACAGCAAGTTCAATAAAAGAATTAATACACACCTTCGTTTAAAACGAAGATGTTCCAGTCTATGTAACGAACGCAAAGACTGTCTATAATAAAGGAGTTGAAAACGTTGATTTTAATACAAATCGTAGACTTAATCTGCAACACTCTGAACTACTGCCCATCCCAAATTTGGTTGAACTCAAAGTGTTTTGCTAAAACCTAATTTAAAGCTACACTTAAAACAACATACTACTTAAGTTTTGAACGTGTTTTCGTTGACTCCGATTTCCTCCCCATCTGAATCTGAGGATTCGATCTGGACAACAGCTCGATTTCCTCTCCAACTGAACTTGGCAATGGCGTGTTAAGTGAAATATCAATCAGTTAGATATCATATTTATGACAAGGCCTTATGTGATCAAATAACAATACAGATATATGATAAAGGAATTTAATAGCATACTATCAGTGGTTACATCATTTCATTTGTATCATAGTTTAGAAGAAAGAAGCACAAAATAACATGTCCCGAAGCAATTAAATGCCTCCTTTACAGAAAATATACAAGGAGGCTGAAATATTAACGTTGTGGTGAAAATGCGAAATCATTTCACTCTTAGCTTCGCTGGTCGTGAAAATACCATTCTTCCTCGAAACAATGAAATACAAAATCACTTAAACAACAACAACATTAATTCATGTACAGGCAACCTTTCTGTACTTCAGAAGAGGAAACCAACGAAACCAAGTATTATACGTGTAATGCCCAGTGTCCCTATTTCTTTCACCAGATTTCTTACACCATCAATTTAGCCGAGAATGTGAGTTTGCAAGCGTACGGTATCTAGGCCTACAACTAAACTATAAATACTTACTTTCAGGCCAGTGGTATCTACTGACATACGCCTTCACTTTGGGACTATTTATTGCCGCGTAATGATGTATCCTCGAGGGATCAGGTGTTTGGAGTGGTGTAAAGTGGCTACTTTTTTAGCCTATGATGAAAGTCGATAGAAAATGGTTAGCGGATGTTAAGTGAGAAAATCAGTCATCCGAAAAATTATAACTGAAATACGATATTACACATGGGACCATTTGTTAACATAACGCCAACACTACCATTAGGATTGTGCATTTAAAAACGCTTTCAGCGCTGCCAAAATTTCTAATTCAAGTCGTAGTGAAAAAATTCTCAAAATTAATTCCGATTGCCGCGAAACAATATTGGACATTCAAAATTACTTTAAAAACTCCAATGAGAAGAACTGGAATGAAACATAATGTATTGAACATACGACCTGCACGGACAAAATATGCATAATCTGGATGTTTAAAAAATCGGTTTTCTTATCAGAATTTCTTGAACAAAAAAACGGCAATTTGACTACTCGTATATTTTCTATAAAGGAATGATTTAATTGATATATTTTTTTCAAGAACAAGAAGCAAGGCCAAACTTTAAAACAGGGGCTCGTTTCACAAAGCAGTCGCATCGCAAACGACACATAGCTGCCAATGGATTCCGTGCAATTGCGTGCAAGGTCTACACTTGATATAGGCCCCTTTCTATGCAACGCGATAGTAATCTATTTTAGAGCAATTGGTCTATCTTACCGCATTCAGCGGAAGTTGTTATGCTGGAATACAGAGAATACTAACATATGTTTTCACTTAGGGACTATTTATTGCCGCGTAATGATGTATCCTCGACGGATCAGGTGTTTGGAGTGGTGTAAGGTGGCACATAACTACATTTTTAGCCTCAGAATAAAACCATTAGGATATGGCCTGCTTTTTACTGTGAGTGTTGAACGAGAAAATGAATCGGCCTACAAATAAGTGAAACGCGATAGTACACCAGGGAGCAGCTGTCATGTATTAGAATAACACGAGTTCTATAGCGGAAAGAGAAACAGTCGCACACGGTTTCTAAGCTATCAAAGTACAACTACTTTCATGTATAGCAACCTATGCGAGAAACAAAATGGTCCAGTTTCTGTTTCTTTACAGCCAACGGAAATTTCGCCCGGTTAGAGCTAAGAATTGTGCTTCGTAGCCATAGTTTCGTATCTGGTTTATTTGAATATTGGATTGAAGCTACTGCAGATCTACTGTAAGCTTACAATCAATGTCTGATTGGGCCATTTGTGCGTTTGAAAGATTCAAAAACACTTTGGTTTAGAATCTTTATCTTTAAACTATATCACAAGAAATGTGAAAAAACACGGAATTTTAGAAGTGCAGGAAGTGAAATTGTATAAGGCTTGCCCCATGAACTATTTCAATAGTGTAAAATTACAATGTTTGGGCATATAGAACGACAAATATGGAACAATTAATTAATTCTGGACTGCAGGTTAACAGGTTTTTTGGTGACGGGATCCAATTCCTTAATCAATAAAATCCAAAGTCGAATCACTATGGTGGCTGATGTGTGCCATTTCGCGTTCTCGCGTTTTCGCTGCGAAATATATACGAAATACGAAATTAAACTAAAATCTCGCCGCGAGAATGAGAGAACGCGAAATGGCACAAATCAGCCACCATAAATAACGGACAAAATTTTTTTCTTGGTAAAATAACGGATTTTTGGAAAATTACAAATCGCGTTGATACTAATCTTTAGGCTAAAATGTGATTTTGGGAACTTTTTTTATAATTTTGTAGGTAAATCAATTTGCTGCCGAAAACGAGATAATCAAGTTAAAAGTATAAACCTACAGCCAGCGATAAACCGTCAGTGTGATTTATTTCAGTTCGTACCATTTTCCTCGCTTTATGGTATAGGGTGACAGCGTGGGTGTCTTTTTCGATCGACTTGAATACCCTCTCAATATCAGCTTGTCTATTCGCGCAGACCCTCTACTCTGTAAACAAACCACAAACATTTTTAAGAGGGCTATAAATAAGTGATATTGGCCCGGTATTGATATTATCAGCCCTCACACTGTGCTTCATGAAGTGGAACTCAAACAATAACCGTGTCGGACAAAGGGAATTTGATAGACTTACTCACTTCCTCCCAGACGGTCTCAATTCACCAGAACACTTTTAGAAAAATTCGGACACTTGATCAAAGATATTTCCTCTGACGCATTCAACCTATATTTGCACTGCTATATCATACGGCAATAAATAATACAAATAAAACATTTGCGGAAGCTATCAGTATTTATTCACCCAATGTATACCACAATTGCCCGTTCGTCTATTTTTAATGCAGTGGTCAAGCGAATAGTGCACCTGTGGTCTTAGGGACGCTGATCTCAATGTACGTGTAATTGTATATGCTAAATGGTTTAGTGGTGGAGGAAACCAGAGGATATCACAAGCCTTCAGTAAACCCCTTAATTGGGTTGAGTCAGATTCAACAGTTTCTTGTACCACCTTTGTCTGTCAAGTACATTGGAGAGTCACGCTTTTAAACAAAAATACAGGAATTGATGAAACGAAAAAAGATCTGGAACTTTATTGTGATATATCAACGGCTTTCCAATTACAAATAAACTCAGGAACTTTTGTGGGGCTGTAAAAATGGTCCAGTATTGGCATCCTATTTTGAATGAATTTATACTCTGTAAAACTATAGTTAGAGTTCAAGATTATTTCACTTATATGGCGGCGTTGCCAGTTTTAGTGGGAGAAGAAACCGGGCTCGGAGGAAACCCGGAGGTAACTGACAGCCATCCCACATAGGTCGTTCGAGTGAAAACCCAGTCAGATCTACGACAAAACAACAAAATTGTTTCGTAAACTTGGCAGCAGATAGGCTTGGGGATTGTTTCTCAACATATTTACGACCGACGTAAGTCCAATCCAATGCCTAACTGTCATGGCAAGATATACCTTAAACATTACATTACATTGACAAAGTGCGTTTAGTAACAGCCCCAGATGCCTGTTTCACAATGTGGCGTAGCTTATGTTTTTTACGTAACTGTCATAGCAACGTATCTCTACAATATGGGTTGCTATGGCTATTACGTAAAAACGTACACTGCGCTGCTTTGTGAAACAGACTCCTGTAGGTTAATGACGTCACTCAAAAATTATGGGATATATGAGGAATCTCGTTTAAAGTGACCGCTTCGTCACAAGTCTATTTAGTTATTTATGAACACTAAAACACACGGGCACATGGAAAATCGTCTTGTCTAAAATAGCCATAACCAAGATTCTAAATGTGTTAAAAAGGGGTATATCATTTAGACCTTGTTACCCAATCTTAAGCTGTTGTTATAAACTAAACCTATGATATTTCATTAGGTTGTCTATTTACTGATACACATGGATGTCCGCCTGTATTCTTGTCTGTGGACAATAATTTCCGTCCGCCATGTTGGTCCCTCAGAATACATCGATGACGTCATTAAGCATTTAGTCTATTGCTAATAAATCTATACCCTAAAAACAGTTTTTCCTTTCAAAACATAAGGTTCATCTACTTATTTTGAGTAAAAATATCAGCATTTTCCCCATGAAGTTATCTGGGGCAGAAAAAAATGGCACGTAACGGCTGGATGAACTAAAAAAGTGTTTAACTCAACCATCAGAAAATCGCACGAGTCACGGAGTGTGTTGTTTTTATTTAGTTATGATAAGATTGCCTCGATGTAGTCTTTTTTCAATATATTCTTTATGTTAGATAATAATATTTGCATAAATTATGACCTATTAAATCTTTGTATGGGTTGCCTAAAAAAATATATTGATACAGTTGACCTACTTTATATGACTTGCCTGCGGTTGTAACGTAATTTATCCTGAAGGCGTCACTAAAAAAAAAACGACATTTCAGAGGGATTGTGTTTGAACTGACCGCTTTATTAAGCTATGTTTCCCAACCCGTGCAATTCAGAAGCGTTTTAGTTATACTAGTCTCGAAAAACTAAATGATTGACGCTGGCATGAGGAAAATCTATACTGTATGTGGCCTATACGAACCGGAAAAGTAAACAAAATTTTAATAACAGGGACGACCATTCATTCATTCTAAACCAAAGTTAGTTCAAAACAATACTTTATCGTACATTCTCGAGACTAGAAGCACTAGAAAGCTTCTGAATTATACGTCTTGAGAAAAATAGCCGATAATTTAAATATTCTTTTTTCATCGTCAAAATATCAACAATTTGGCAGCTCATGCCACTTTAAAGTGGCGTTCTGAACTAACTTAGGCTTAGAATGAATGAACGCTCGTCCCGGTTATTCATATTTTGTTTATATTTCCCATTTCGGGTCAGTATATATTTTTCTCATTTCAACGTCAATCATTTAGTTTTTCGATTGACTTCAAACCCTCTTGTTTTCATGAGAATCGATATTTAGAATTCAAAACTGAGAATTTTGACAGCCTGACACTTAAATAAAGTGATAAAAAACAGACCATACATCAAACGCCTGAACAAAAATGTCAATGAATTGTTCATGCTACCGTTTTCAACGTGTAAATTGTTTACGGACTATTGACCAATGATAAAGCGCCAAATTAGAATTGGTTACCATTGAGAGAACATGAGCTCGTGGTCACTTAGCGACGGTAGAATGATGGGATGTACTCACGCGAGATGTCGATACGCGAGGTGATATCAATTAGACAAACCCTGCCAATCTCTGCTGATTTACGATTTGTTTGCAAAGTCAGTAAAACGAACACATAAATCAGAAAAAATGTCTCCCAAAGATCTGATAAGTCAGATGTAATTATTGATAAACCCAGCGATAAATTGATTGGTTGTTAGGAATATTGTTTAGCATGCTGATCATTAATGGGCTGCTGTTTAAGAAGATACTGTAGGAAATTACCAAAGATTTGATTGAATGATTTATCTTTTACGCCGCACTCAAGAGTATTTCACTTATAAGGCTGTATTGTCAAGTTTAGTGAGTTGGGGGTGGGTGGGGGATGGACATTCTGCCAGGAAAAAAACCCCGACCTTCGCAGAGTGCCCGGCAACTCTGTCACATAAAGCAATCGAGTGGAAAAATTCACTCGGAAATTTGTGAGGTATATCCTACCCTTTTAAAAGAACAGAGTGTCCTTTAAACATACCTTGAAAACTAAAGGGTCCACGTTGAAAAAAAGTTTTTTCACGAAGGTCAGAAGCCCGTACGAGTCAAACATTTGTTCTAATACCAGGCAAAAAAAAGCGAGGATGAATGGGGACAATTTAGGACTTTTATTGCTAACAAAAACTACTAAGTTCCTTTCCGAGATTTTGTACTTCTTTATCAAATTACTGAACAATTAGCTAATTCTGTTTCAACGAATTTTTCCTTATATTTGGCAGCCCATGCCACATTCATGAGAGCCTGTGAGTGCGCTTTAACAGCAGATGTTGCCCTTTTGCATGCTCTCAACTATCACTGTTCACTCACTGATGATGTTGACAGTTGGTCTGATAATATCGAATTGGATCTGATGTACAAACTACTTAAATCACTACACGCAATCCTGAACTGACTTATATATAATGTTACATAGCTATCATGCGATTCTCTCCGTAATTGAAACTTTCTGCACGCACAGAAGGCAGCCATGTTTTAGATCATGTGACCGGAAGTAGCCCTAGGCTGTAAATGGCAGATGTGTGTCCGTGACGACATGTGTTGCTGGTAATTATTTCTTAGTAACGTATAGTTATAAAGCTATGAAATTGTTTTCTGCCAATTACATGCAAAGGAAAGTGCTTCAGACTAGGGCATGCTCCTGTTTGTCGTCAACCTAAGGAGTGTCGTGGGTTATGGTTTATCACAACAGCTTATGATTGGGTATTTTTTTCCCTGTGCCCGTGTATTTTAGTGATCATAAATATAAAAGTCTAAATGATATACCCCTTTTTAACACAATTAGAAACTTGTCTCCATGGTTATTTTAGACAAATAGATTTCCCTGTGCCCGTGTGTTTTAGTGTTCATAAATATAGACGAGTGCATGTTTATAATATTATCTAAGGTGATATATTTGTTTGATTGAAAGGGGTATTGCTTTACGACACGCACGAATAATGCTCACAAGTCTGTAACCTGCAACCATCATCAGGATACTACTGAATTAGTAAATAACCGGGCCAGGGTGAGAATCGAACTGCTGACTTAGGGTTACCCTCCGACCGCTCTACCAACTGAGCTACCCGGTCCTGTTGGGAACGGTTCCCTTGTTAGAATCTCTTATACACACATACCTTAAATCAAGCCCATTAGAATATGTATATTTAAATCTTCATAATTTACTGTGTGTGTAAAGTATAACTTTTCGATGTAAACTCAGTCCTTTTAAATGAATTTGTTTGTTTCGTTAGTTTCAGTTTTGTTTTCGGAGCACCATAAACGCAAGCGACTTTTCTTTATTTCAACGTCAACCATGCATGTATCGTTATAAAACCACATTTCGATGAAGGCTAGTCCAAAAACCCTTGTATTGAAAATTGGAATTTGTGAAAAAAGTGCATTTAATGGCAGCTTATGGCATTCAAGGTAAAAAAGAATTTTCAAACTATACATGTGTTTATTTATTGTTTGTTACACATGCCCGCATTTTAAACTTCAAATATGGAACGCAACCTACTGTCACCGTGTTTTATGTTTTGATAGAGCAAATACAGGTTGCTAAATATGAAATTGGGCCAACATTGACATAAATCACATGTTAATATTGAGAGAAAATATCCAATGCAAACAATAGTTTTGTCCTGACTCACTGTGACAACACTCGCTATGATCTTTTAACAGTTATAGCTGAAACAAACTTATATCGTACAGTTCCTAAACTATCCGACACCTGTTACCATCAGGGATCTTTAAAGTGGCATGAGCTGCCAAAATGTTGATATTTTGACGTGAAAACAGATTGTTGAAATTATCGGCTATTTTTCTCAAGACGTATTATTTAGAAGCTTTTAAGTGTTTCTGGTCTCGAGAATATACGATAAAGTATTGTTTTGAACTAACTTTGGCTTAGAATGAATGGTTATTTAAATTTTGTTAACTTTTCGAACACGTTTTAGGTTCGTACAGGCCACATACTGTATGGATTTTCCTCATTCCAACACCAATCATTCAGTGTTTCGATGGCTTTCAAAGCCTGTTACTGTCGTGACGATCAGCAATTTTGAAAACAGTGTGAATTTTGGCAGCTCATTTGTCTTTAAAGTTACAAAATAATCGCTTTCCAATGTTCTTACTTTTCTCGGAGATTGACGTTTAGGTAGTTTCGAAGGCATCAAAATGCGCTAAAATGAAACTCATACATCTTGGCTATTTGACATGCCCTAATAAGCGCTTCTCTCTAACAAATGGAGACAATAGCTCTATGTTGTTGTTTTAACATGCATCGAATATCAATATTTTCGTATAAGTCGTGTCAGTTTGGGGCACACTCTCTGCTCTGGAATCAACAGGAAGACTCCTAGCGCGTGCTTCTGACCAAAAACCCCGACTGCTTTTTCTGGCAGCTCATTTCATGCGCATTTCTACATTTAAGGGCCCTGTTTCACAAAGCGCCGTAAATCTATTTTTTGCTTAAAGGCACACTTGCCGCCGTAGCCTGTTTAAATTTGCTAAGAAAACCAATTTACATGAGCTTACTACGACTAATACCACTAAATTTAAACATAGGACACATAAAACATGTCTAGTTAGCTTTAGACTGTAAAAATGGGGTGAAAAACAAACGAAGAATCGAAGCCTGATTACAACAACAACGATCAGTGTGGGTCAACTTTCGTGTTGGATTACCCTCCTTTCAGGCCTTTGTATCTGTGGTTTACATTCAAATAATTATCAGCAGGCTTTTCCAGTCGCTGTTAACCGATTGTCAGTCTGTATTTCTCAGATAAATAGGCCTACGTAAAATTACACTGTGCCGTTAGTTCACTCACTCGACTGAAACATAAAATCGCCAAAAGGGGGCAGATCGGTTTGTTTACGTTCCGGGTACGTAACAATTCAAATTTTCAAATTCAAATTAAAGATACAAAGTGACGTCCAAACTTTTAAATTTTGGTAAAAATAGAAAGTTCCTAACTTATATTGTCTGGGAAAAATACAGAATACGGTCTTTCTTTTTAAATGTAAACAATATTCCTGATTTTCGCGGCAAGTGTGCCTTTAACTTTCATACTAACGTATCTCTACAGTATGGGTTGCTATGGCAGTTACGTGAAAACTTACGCTCCGCCGCTTTGTGAAACAGAGTTAAGATCTTTTATAAAAGCGCTATCTAATACACCTTTGTAAGAGGCGATGAAGATGGAAAATCCCTATAGTTTCATGTAAACGACTGTTGATTACATTAAGTTAACACTTTCAAATCTAATAAAAAATGATGTGCTATAAGCAGTAATGTGCCCCTTTTAACACAATAAGAAACTTGTATCCGTGGTTATTTTAGACAAGAAGATTTTCCCCGTGCCCGTGTGTTTTAGTATTCAAAAATATATATACATCAAGTGCGTAAAATTGTCAAAATATTACAGATTAGTGTTCGAGAAAATTCTACCGACTAAGGTCAAGCTCATGTCTGTCGTCAACCTAATGGAATATCAAGGGTTTTAGTTTATTACACCAACTTATGATTCGGCATAAAGGTTCAAGTGACATACCCCGCTTTTTAACACAATTAAACTTGTCTCCGTGGTTATTTTAGACGAGAAGATTTTCACGAAAACACACCAGATGTCAATTAAGACTGTTGTTCTGATGTTTTTTTTATTTTGTGCTTCAATATCATATCATACTTTAATATTAATATGAAAGAGCTAATAATATAATATATATCGTGAGCTATTCTTTATACGCTGCATTATCTGTTTAATCTATTCTACTTCTATCATATCGAAGGTTATCGTGTTGTGTTTTTGTTATGCCCGCAGATGGTATGGGCAGATATAGAGGCTTAGGAAAAGGTAATAAAAATGTTAGAAAAAAATCATGAAAAAAAAACATAATCCTTTTTAAGTAAAATAGATCTGGGTCAAAATGCTGCGGTTTGTGACCTGCATATATTGTAGGTTTTAAAAATATATATTTTCTTGCTTTCATAACATGCGGCATCTGACTTGGTGCATTTATATATATTTAGGAACATCAAAACACAAACATACAGGAAAAATCTTCTTGTCTAAAAAAACATAGAGACATGTTTCTAATTTTGCTAAAAACGTGTAAATCATTTAGACCTGTATACCCAAGCACAACTTGTTGTAGTAGATTAAAATCCATGATATTTCCGTTCCACGAGTTGGGTCAGACAGGTTAGCGTTTAAGTTTGGACGCAATAGTCCCAGTGCCAAATCTCTCCAGCATTGGTTGTCAGGACAGGCGTAGAAACGTACACGCTACACGCCGTTTTGTATTGGCTGCTATGGCAGTTACGTAAGAACTTACATGTACATTGTTAAACATACTCTAGGGGCCTGTTTCACAAAGCGGCGTAGATGTATTTTTTGCATAACTTTTATACTAACGTATCTCTACAGTATGGGTTGCTAAGGCATTTACGTAAAAACTTACGCTACGCCGCTTTGAGAAACAGGGTCCAGGACGCTGACACATTTTACCCATGCATTTGGCAAGTTTCGATGGCCTGAGGCCCTAGATTGTGTATAATGCTACCCTCTGAGGACCCTCGGTCGGGGAAGTACAAGTGGAATCTTAATAAACCATGTTTTTTTACTTAAGCAACTTCCAACCTGGAAAACAATCTTCAAAAGGAGGATTGAAACGTTACAAGCTACAACACCGTGATTAGTCCGGGTTTCCGGCTCCAAAATGACTATATTTTAATCTGGCGGACATATTTAAACAATACAGATCTTTCATTTACAAACGGCATGAAATAATCTTGCACGGCTCAATTTTTTTACCAGAATAGCCCGATTGCTTATAATGACGTCATCAGGATATAAGGAGGGAAAACATGGTGACCGCGAACATTTCTGCACTGAAAAGTATAGATGTACAATCAAGCACGTCGCTACAAGGTCTAGTGGCACAGTGGTCACAGATTTTCTCCACAAATTGACTGATTATTTCACGAAGTCTTAAGGATATAAGGAGGGAAAACATGGCGGACGCAAACATTTGTGCACTGAATAGTATAGCTGTGCAGTCAAGGTGTGCGTGTTGCTTGTAACAAAGCAGTCACTACAAAGCCAGACCTTTCCAATATCCCATAATTTTTTGAGTGACGTCATTGAACTTTAGGCTTTGGCCGTTGCTATAAGTGCGCTTTTAATAATCAACATACAACAAAAACTAATTTTGTGCATAAATTTATCGAGAAAAATCAGAATTTCAAATTAATGAGCATTATTTTTTAATTGGCAAAAATAGCCATCCAATATGACATTTGATTGGGTGATTGTGACAATTAAAGTTTATCATGGTTAATGAAAATAAAAACTAGATTAAATTTGGGATTTGGGATTTTTAAAATTTGAGACAATTTGTTTAAAACGCAGAGCTTATGGAGTAACGATCCCGTAACTTGCACGAATTTACCAGGACGCCATTTTATGTAAATGACAAAGTGACAAAGCCTGTAAAGTAATACTGTACATCAACTAGAGCGCCCAGCCACCAGGTGACACATACACTAAAATGGATAAAATGGCGTCATACAAATCACGGGATTCGTTATTACACTGACAATGGTTGAAGTCAAACCAAAAAATTCTTTAAAGCTAAACATTTTCTGCAGAATAGAAACAAATTTGCATTTCAAGCACGTACAACAAGAATTTAAATTGTTTCTGATTTTTTGAATGAGAACTCTTCGGACAAAAAAATCATCAGAAAAACGTTTAGAAAGTAATTAATTTAATTTAAATTAATTTGCCTAACTGTTTTTGAATGGAACTTTTTTTAATCCATCAAGCTGAGGTCTTAGAAATAAAGACAATTAAATAGTGACTGTTTTAACCGTGGAATTAAAACATCACGATTTAATTGTCTTTCTATCTTTTTTAATGAGGGCTTTTCGGACAAACCATCGCAAAGGTTGTTTTGCTCAAACGTTGTAGTTTGACGTATATTTTTGTTTTGAAAAATCTTTCAAGCTTAAACTAAGGTCTTAATTTGGGAATGGCTACTTTAACGTTAGAAAACATTGTAATTTATTTTCAAATTACAGAACCACTCGTTTTAGACCCTGGGCTAAGCTTGAAACAAAGATTGTCCAAAGACTCGCTCGAACGTTGTAATTTTTTGTTTTCAAAAATCTATCAAGGTCATGATAATGCAATGATTGCTTTAACTTTGGAAAACATTTTGATTCAATTTTCAATGTATAGAAACACTCGTTTTCTAGACCCTCGGCTAAGCTTGAAACACCTTTCAACAACCAGTCTCAATCATTTCATTTAAAATACTGATAAAACAAAAAAAACAAAATACCCTTTAACTGAAGAGACATATTATTTCAGTGAAGCACTATTTAAACACACATTGAAAAAATACACATGCAAAGAA
The DNA here is from genome assembly GCA_963971465.1 of Lepidochitona cinerea. Classification (NCBI taxonomy): domain Eukaryota; kingdom Metazoa; phylum Mollusca; class Polyplacophora; order Chitonida; family Tonicellidae; genus Lepidochitona; species Lepidochitona cinerea. The sequence goes on from OZ020559.1 coordinate 14,909,069, forward strand.
AGGAACATATAGCAATTTTCTTGACTCAAATTTCATATAAAATATTTTAGTTTTAACATTTTACCCTGGCAAGTGTTTGGTCCATTTTTGAAATCCAAATAAAATCCGAATAAATCCAAGAAAAGATGACTACAATGAAATAACACACACAGTAGAAAGACAAACAAATGCGTTTTTCAGAGTCCAATTTAGTCAAATTATTTGCCATCGTTCCTTAGAAGTTCACAGTCGCATATAAAAGGGGATAGAGCAGACTAAGGTTAGAAAAATGGCCGTGCTTTATCTCAGAAATAATTTCTGAAATTTTGAGAATATATTTATCCTTGGTTACAAGTGGTTCAATCGGAACGTGCCTGTTGCTAGGGACAAAATCAAGCACAGTTTGTGACAAGCAATTTATCGTGTATTTCTCTTCCCAGTCGTTTGTCATTGGCGCCTGAGCGAAATGACATTTTGAGTTGTCCCCCAGTAAACAACGATGGAAGAAAAAAGATCGGCTGGGTGACATAACACCGAGTACAGTCAGCCTACTGGGTGGTCCATTTGCCCAAAGTTCAGTCGACACAAAACTCTATTACCACCCGAATCAATTTAACGCCCATGATCCTGTAGTCTCAAATTCTAGCCTAGCTCTTTAAAATGGGACATTTCGTTTGAAGTACGAGATAATTTCGATGTAACAACCTTCTTAAGTGCATTGAGCATGCGCCGCAGGTATCGTTTCCATGGCAACGGCAAGTGGATGTAATTACAGGATAGGACGAGAAATTTTTTTTTCGTTAACTTTGTCCAAGCTTTTTTTACATGGCTAGGTTTGAAATGTCATACGCCTTTTGAAAATCGAGCCTATTTTCTAACACGGACCCCTGTCTATACAGACCTGCTGTGATTCAACCCAAAAACCCTCATCAAAAGGTTTCACTGCAGACAGTACTCTGTAATTATACTACGCAGGCTGTCAAATTCACAAGAAGACCTGTCCATAAATTGCCACAGGCGTTTTGACAGGAGATTTTCATGTCATATAATTCATAGAATCTGTTTAAAACCAAACTCGCCCCAACGGCCGAGAAAAAACCCCGCCGTATCGTCAAATAATCTCTTGTAATTAGATGGGTGAAGTCGACGGTGAGAAATCATCCGCTGCAAATTAAACGTCAAATTATCACCCAGATCACAGCCAATAGAAACTATCCGTGGAAACAAAACACACATCACATATTTTCCTACATTTTGTTCTCGTACCAGGGGATTAATTAGACGTAAATATTTGAGTTTAAACACACTTGTAATCCGTCGACTTTCACATTAGGAGAGCACAAACGAACGAAACAATCGTTCACATGCTGCATTGTGCAGTTTGTCTCAAATACACTTTCTATTTTGTCTTAAATTTTAAATACACTTTTTAAAGGTCCTTCTCACGCACTAGTTTCCATGGCATGATGATGTTGGTGCTGGGGATGAGGATGTTGATGGTGGGGCGGATGTCGAAGACTGTTCCCCGCCATGGGATGCCCGGATGAGGGGTATACGTGTTTGCCAATAGCGTGCATGGGGTATGGGGGTGGCGGGTAATCATCTGTCATAGGGGGGTGGTGATACTGCCGGAATTCTTTTGGAACGCTGTTCATTGTCATGTGACGGGGTGTTTGGGGTCCGCCAGTGTGAGGCCCACCATTGTGTTGGTTACCAACGTGAGGCCCGAGACTGTGATGCCCGCTAGTGTGGGGCCCACCGTTGTGTGATCCTGCGCTTTGATGAGCAGCATTATGAGGGCCTGCATTGTGGGGCCCGACGTTATGGGGCCCGCCATTATGTGGCACTGCTAAATGATGCTGGTCAACAGAGTCATAGCTTCGGCCTTCAGGAATAACTTCATAATAATTTTCAGAGCTCGACCTACTGTAATCACTCGTGTCCCTGTCCGAGATTGACGGATTGACGTAAAAAATATCTTGTGTCATCGTCGCCTGACTTGACGTCACAGAGTCATTTCCACTGTCTTTTTTATTAGTTTTTGTTTCTTTCTGGCGTCTGCTCATGAACCAGAGTCCAAAGAAAATTAGAGCGACGACGAAAGCAAGCCCGGCCACAATTCCCAAAGCCACCGCCAAATATAAATACCGATCTTCCTCTGGCGGTGGAGGAATATAAGTTTTAGCTAATGGGTCCGCTTCACAATTACCATAATAACCCGTAATGTTAAAATAGTACCACAAACTTGTCGGGGTGCTTTTGTCGCATTTACTGACGGCAAAATACCAGGTTCGTGGTCCGCTAGACGCAAAAGTCCTCTCGCCGACACAAATAACAATTGGTTCCTCGCCGGTATCATTTCTGATCATACAACCTTTAGTTTTATTGTTCACAGTTAATGGAATGATTTGGTTGTTTTGGGGAGGAAGTATCGCTTCACGTTCCCGACACGTCATCCCTTCCTTTAAATTTCTTAGCTGATCGTCGTAATAAATAAGAAGATTTAGACAGCATTCTTTCACGGGGAACGAGAGTTGATACTGAATCTTGGCCATCTCCGTTTTAAAAGTCTTTTGAACTAAATATCCATACCACGGTAACTGGGTATAGAGGTGGCCTTTAACGATACAGGCCGGCTGACTGGAGGACACAGGGGAAAACATACAACTGAGAAGGACGAAAAGTAATCCTAAAATCCTAAAGTCTCCCGACAGAAAATCTTCAGTGAAATCCTTTCGGCTCAGCCTCCGCTGGCGGCCTTGGGGAAGGATTTCCGTCAAGGGTCCATTTCTCACTAACAGGCTTCTTTCGGCAGCCATATTGAATCGTAGCACAGGTTAAGCACAAAATCACACACTTCCTTTAATCAGGAGCATTCCCCTTTCGAATTTTAAGATGTTTGAACGAGGAAAAGGCTTTCGACTGGGACTCAAACTCACAGCAGATGAGTTGTGAGGGACAGAGTTGACGTCAGGGTTGTAAATAGTAAACTGATGTCACAACATGAGCTTGGAATAAATTTTAACAACAACACATTAAGTATGAGTTTATAACAGATTCCACAAGCACAAACAGAGCACAGGGGTATTTTTCGCAGTTGTTTTGAATTCCAGCGTTGAACTGTTAACAACACAATTTATTCACTATGTAGACGGTAGGCGTGTAAACAGACGAGGCGTTCCGAACACAGGTTAAAATAATTTCTTTCCGAGACGCAGACCTTGACTACTGTGGTATGCAGGTCTAATGAACAGACAACAGCTCTCTCTCTTATTATCCGACCTCGACTCTCTTGTCTTTTCGCCCACGGCAAATCGTGTAGATGAAAATCTCGAGTGCGAATTAAGAAAAAAACCTGAACAGTGCTTCACTGTAGAGATACAACTCTCTAATTACTGTGAATTTCTAAATCCGTTTAGGAACAAAACTGAGGTGCTTTTGTTCTCAGCTAGTTGAATTGTAAATTAGATTTTTTTTTGCTACGGGAAACCGTCGAAGACACAACTTCCATAGGTTTGAACGAGATATGAGAAATGATATCTCAACAACAACAGCACTGTATTTCCTGGTGAAAATACAAACCAACAGAACAGGTCCAAAGTCTTGGTTTCTCACACTAGCACTACAAATTTCGACATATAGTCCGAATTCGCCGAATAAACACAAACAAAATCGTCTCCTATGGTACGAGACACTTCAACACAAAATAGACTGTCTCAAGCGTGGTACTGTGTTCCCCAATAGAAAGGCTTTTCAAAGCTAATAACAAGTGGATGTCACATCAACGTACGAACACTCCAGATTGGTTTTGTGGAAGGCGATATAATGGAGATTTTCACGTTGAGCAGGTTTTCTAGGATTGATGGCTGTCTCGTTTATGAAAGAAAGACGACTAAGCAATTCTCTAGAGGAACTGAATTTGTTTACAGTCCGTTGAATTCAACGATGTCTTGTCCACGGAGCTCTCTCTCTAACCGTGCTCTCTGCTCGACGGCCTTTCGGCGACTGACTGGTCTCGTACACACACGGCTTGCAAGCCGGCTTGGTCGTGGCCAGGTTTTGGGTATAGCTCAGCGCTAGTAAATTCCCCTGCACACAGATATCAGACCACGGCTCGCTTAGGGAAAGCGCTGAGACGATATTTCTGCAACAGCCCGATTTTTTTCGACTTGGTCCTGTTATGTGCACGTATTGATTAAATACGTGAGTAAATAGACACAGCTCGCGGAATGTCCAACCTGCGATTTGGGGCAGTGTTATAAATGTTGACACAGTTCGCGAAATACTCGCGGAACGATTCGCGAAACGATTCAGACTTGTTCATTCACATCACCCGATAAGAACTGAAGACCCGCAGATACAAGGGATTGGGTATCAAGAAAACTGAGGACTGACCAAGCCAAATGTCACGGCGCCTTATTTGTAGGGCAATCAAGTACGTAATGAAAGCCCCGCAGGAGACCGGGTGGGAAAAAAGGGTAATGCACCCCTAATGTCATCCTATAGGGGAGACTGGATAGGGTTGGCTTGTTGCCTCGACCCCTCGGAGCGATGTTTGGGTAACCAGGAGAGGGGGTAAAACTGCCCTTTGGGGCTTCAAGAAAGCCATGAAATAATCTATCATGTCTAACACGATTCAACTCCGCCTTCAATGGCCCACGGTTAAAGAGGAAACGAAGACAAAATCAAACCTTGATAATCGTGTTTTTAAAACTCACTTAATAATGAAATGTTAAAAAATGAAGTTTCCGAGTTTTGCCCTTTGATGGATTTTCAACCAAATAAAGGAAAATCCTGCCGATTTAGATGTACTGAAAATAAATTATTCAAATTCTAAAATAAAATAAAACTTTACATATTGTTGATCACATGAAGTCAGCCATGTTGTTAGCAATCCCCAGAATTTATTCATCTACCTTATCTCAATCGCAAAACTCTCAGGACTTGCAGAATTGTATGACAGTTGATCCGTTCTTACATATATATCCACACATAGTATTCTAAAATATAGTCAATAACGAGGTTGCCAGAATCTCTACCCCCCCCCCCCCCCCCCCCCCCCCCCCCCGAGGGCTAACATGGAGACACCCTCTATTCGTGCTTTCCACAAACCCCGAACCCGAAAATCGAAAGTATGTGAATCTCTAATTATGAATTGCTTTTGTTGAGCATATACTCATTCTTATATTAAGAAGTTTTTCCGCGTGCTCTTGTGTTTTAGTGTCTATAAATATTAATTATAGACCAGGACTGTTCCGGTTCCTGACACCATGGTTCCCTGGAACCACTGACCTTTTGAAGGTCATTTAGCCAAAGACAATCCCGTAAGATCAAAGTTAGGTACACTGTGATAATCACTGTTCTCGTTATTTTTTGGCAGAAATTTTTCTACCGATTTTGGGTGAAACCCGAAACGGGAATCAAAACCAGGTCCCAGAGTATGGTATCTATCGCAACACTAAAGGCCGGGTACGTTATCCATTCAACCAGCCGACCTCCTGATAATCAGACAAATATGTCATATAATTTCGTTTTTTCATCCTACGAAGACAATTTCTTCAAATCATTTTTTTCATCAATGGTCACCGAACAAATGGCAATTCTGCGCCTTAATGTAAAATCACGTCAGGAAAAATAATTTCTGGAGGGTTCGTCTGACGGTGTTCGGCTACAAGAGGCTGGCTTGTCGATAAACGTACCTCGCCCGTCAATGTAAGTTTCTCCGCGTCTTCCGACACGTTCTATTGACTGATTTGACATCGCTGCTAGATATGAACAAATTCACACGCCCATTTACACAACCTTGCAGCTTGGGAATATATAGATAGTTGTCATTGTTTCTGTTATTTGATATGATGCTGTTAAACATAGACAAAGTCATGGAAACCGCCCTTTTTATGATCGCTGCAAATATAAATTATGCATTGTTTTCGATGCTGGAAACGTTTCGTTCTTGAAAACAAGATAATCCCATGCGAGTTTCTTTTTTGCGGATAGATATTCCATCCCCCAAATAGGTTTTGTGATCAACTAAAATCTGTAAGGACCAGTAATAAGCCCCCTCCATTGGTTGTGCATTTGTACATTTATTTATCGCAATAAATTTGACAGAGTAGTTCCATGTTTGACTCTTTATTAAATGATTGTAAAGTTCTTGAGACCTCTGGCCCTGTCCGTATATATATTTATGAACACTAAAACACACGGGCACAGGGAAAAATCTTCTTGTCTAAAATAGCCATGGAGACATGTTTCTAATTGTGTTAAAAAGAGGTATACCATTTAGCCCGTATATATGTACCGCATGTATTTGTCATACTTATTGCAGAGGTCAGTCCGTGGTGCGGAGGTATGTCGCCAAACACTAGGACTAATTTATCGGAATGTACGGTACAGGAGGTTGACAGTGTCCCGGCTTCGTGTCGGGTTTCTATCTGACGCCTCCGTCCTAAAGACGAGTCGCATTGTATAAAGATAGAGGCATGACCGCGAATAAAAAGAATTCATTTTAGTGTCTGGAAAGCGAGTGAAGCGCAGATTGTTTGTTTGTCCACGTATCTTTGATTCAAACGTCTCAACGCCTAACACATTTTTCTATCTTCAGAGAGAATTAACTTGTCACATATATTCCATCGTAGTTTAACCAACCACGACGAAGCTCTAGAGAGTCGGGCACCAGCTATTGTGACTGTTTCGACAGTAAAAAGGGTATCTCGCCGGATTAGGCCGGGTGTCAGAGCGACTTAATAAAAAGGGCAAAAAGAGCTCTCAAAATAAACAGATTTTCTCTAAAATAAACTAAAGGCAATCACAAACACATGTCAAATCCCACACCGATGGACTTAAACATAGGACTTTATTTAACAACTGGACGACCCTAAAGGTGTGAACTAAATTAATTTTCTGAAGGTGGAAACGCGAGTATTGTTAAAAGAATGCAAACACCTTTATTCCTACTTGAAAGGTCATCTAAGAAAGAAAATTCTTGCGCGTCAGGTGCGTCCTTTTTATACAACATATATATGTCACACACACAAGAAAACAAATCAACAAAACAAAAACTGCGTGTTAGCAGCGAAATTCTCTAGGTTGTCAGTCGGGCCATCGAGCTTACTTTGGTCTCCAAATAATCCTGGCAATTCCTGTTTACCAATGCAATAATTTTGAGAGCGGACCCTCAATCAATCAGTCAATCAATCAATCAATCAATCAATTAACCAATGATCGATTTGTTATGTTTTATAGACTCGTCTACGCTATGGTATTTAACTTTAAATAATCATGCAGGTTTTACAAGGATGATTGGGCGATGGATGTTTTCTTCGCGACGTACTCGGAGACAATCCAAAACTGTTTGACCATCAGATATCGATCTCATGTTCTCACTTGGTTTAAATCTGATACAAAATACAGATTTCAATAACTAGATTTCACAAAATGAAGCCATGGCAAATTCAACCATATATTCAGTTACGTTATTTGTAATTTTTAATACTTTGGAAGTATTTTTTTTAATACATATTCGTGATAAAAAAATCAAATTAATAATTGGTCAATTGATTCTTAGATGTAGGCTACTATACTTCGCACTCAAGATTGTTTCGTTTATGTGACGGCGTTGCAAGGGTTTTAAAGTTTTGGAAGCGAGAGTGATACAGGTCTGTTTGGATTGAACGGACACACATATAGGCCTACAGTAAGTCAATAGGCCATTATCACATATTTAACATTATATGAAACTTGTCTCCATGGTTATTTTAGTCAAGAAAATATATTAGTATTTTTGTTCGTAGATACATTATTAGATTTTCCACTAACTAGCTCAATTTAGTCGAGTGACCGTCTGTACAAAGACTGTCTTTCTTGGAACAGCTCACGTTACTATATTAAGTCAATATAATGATACATCTTACGCCCAAGGAAATGTTTATGATTCTAAGTCATTTCGAACAAGACTGTATAGGCCTACAATAACGCCGGATAAGCTTATCGGCTTTTCTTCAAGAACCGAATAATGAGAACAGTTAATTGTGTCGGCGTACAGCAATGTCATAAAAACCCAACTATAATGTGTTTCCTCTCACATTCAAAAACATTCCACAAAAATACCATGGATTATCGAAATACCAACATTGTATAATATTTTTGAAAATAATGTCACACTGGCAGAGAGCCGTTAATCGGAATGCTATTTTTTTTTTACTAGAAAAGCTATATAGACAATATCTATAAAATCGTTGCTAGACATTAAAAATCGGCGGAGAAGCTTTTTTTCTCGAGTACCGTACTAGAAATTACATGCCTACTCATTGAACGAATCAAATTTGGATTAAACGATAATCCTGTAATATACTGTCAATCCGCTTAATTCCATCGGCAATTTCCTTTCTTTTACAATTGGGAAATGACTTTCAATGTAAGTGACGGTATTGTCCACCCCCGATAATCTCGCATAGGACTTTTGTCCACTCTGAAATATTATCCGCCCACGGTTATTTAAAACGGTGAGATTATCCCTGGGATTAAGAAGATTTTTAATAAATATTATTAGACTTATTATGAAGTTCCGCTTTGAATATAGTCAGGAGAAATTTAAGGCGATCAATTAGAAATATAATGAATAGATTCGTATATTGTAGCCTGTGTTCCGTGTGTTGGACAAAGTGCAGGTTTTACATTGTCGTTTTTGTTTACAGTTTTGGTTTTGATGACGTCAGTACAAATGACGCACACGTAGAAACCGGTGGTTGTCATGCTAATTCTGAGTGTTGTTCCACTTCCCAGTTGGCATGGCGACCGATGTTTTACGAAAAAATTGACGTGCTTCAACAGTGAGTACGAGATTTTAAACTTAATATTTACGCCATGAAAAGAAAAACAAATTATGATTCGGCCTATAGGGAATTCCTCTCTGATTACAATAATTGAAAAAATACAGATTTTTTAAAAGTCAAAACTTGGAAAGTATGCATGTGAAAAATCGTTTTAATCTAACATATACTTGAATGAGTTGAAACACAGTTTATCATCAAACATAATTTGTGATATAGGTACAAAAGGAGAGGTGAGACTATTTTGACTTCGGATCGCTGGAAACAGGAGAAGTAGCCTGACCGGTTTCGCCGTTTGTTTACGACTCATCAGAGGCGAATGATAGCAGACAGTGTTGTCGCTCTTTATATAGGGGCAATCTATGACAATTTATGATTTAGCCAAGAAATGTATGCATTACAAAGTTCTCGGTAATCTTACAAATGCTTGAATGGGCCGCACTAAGATTGCCGCATACATTATCATACCTTGTGTAACTTATCATAAAAATTGAATTTTTATTTTATCTCTTATCGCTTGAGATGCGTAGACCTATGAATATATAATATTAATGACATGTCAGTTAGACTGTTATATATAGGATGTAGGCCTGTTTAAGATATCATATTAACTCTAGCATTAGGAGTTTGACTAGCCCTGGGGTTAAATATCAGGTAAGATAAAGAGATAATAAAGATGATCATCTTACCTGTACGCCTTAATTAGCTCACACCTGTCCGTCGTGTCAGGTGGGTGAGTTAACACCAGGTGTTGCCAAAAATACCCCTGAGAGCTCTTGTCAGAATTCTGGATTTAAAACAAAACTTATGCTTCAAGTAACAAAATAAAATTGAGCCCGGTTTCCTCCCGCACTAAACTTGATAACGCAACCATGTAAGTGAAATAATCTTGAGAGCGGCGTAAAACATTAATCATCGGGAATGCAGGGTGTAGATGGTCACCGAGCAGTGTTCTCGTTATTTTTTGGGATTACACTTTCTTGACCAAGCAGTCAACCAATTTGAACTAATATATAGGCCTATACATCAAACACACATACCATTTATAGAGGACACTCAATTACATAAACTGATTGATTGATTGATTGATTGGTTTGTTACCGTAATTGATTGATTGATTGGCTGCTTTATTGATTCACTCATCAATAAGACGCATAGCAGCAGGAAGACAAGTATTTTCTAAAGGTTTACCTTTATATAGTTTTTAAGATAAAAATAAAAATCTATTATATTCTTACATTTTTGCGATAGCATTGTTATTTACAATCCGACTGGATTCTCTTTGTGCAAGGTAGAGGCAGAATCACAAAGCTCTATTCAGACAAATTTAAAATTACAGGGGATGGTGACACGAGGCCACGCTAAAAGTGTGACTTGTGGCCGAGACATGACACGGACTTTGTGCGAATATCTGACGTGACTATCTCGGCATGGGAATGATTTAGTCACTCTCAGGTACAGACGGTGCGTAATGAAAACCATAACTGGTTTAAAATGCACCGTGAGGTTTTAGTCCGTGGTATGTATAGAAATATTTCTAAAATTTGTCTCGACCTGGTCAGGTGGAGATTGTTGACGCTAAGAAGACTCATACCAGCAAACAATTTGACTCCTGCGAAGTTTACCACTTCTCAGTTTATTAAAGTTAAAACAGGCGTGAAAAACCAAAGAAAGTAGATTGACAAGAGTTGTCACTTAGTCCAATCAGCATTGCCGGCATATTTTTCTGGCCCCCTAGCGGAAGGGTGTTCCAACTGTACACCATTCGATTAAGGCGCCCCCAACAGGAAGGAGGTTCCTAATCGAATCTTGTCAGTTCAAATTCAACATGGCGCGAACGAAGTGACAACTCTTGTCAATCTACTCTCCATAGAGAAACGTCAAATTTAAAACAGCAACTTGAAATTGATGTAATTTTTCACACGGAGGGAAAACACAAATGGTTGATTGATTGGTAGTTTGGTGTTTTACGCCGCGCTCAAGATTATTTCACTTATATGGCGGCGTTGCCAGTTTTATTGTGGGAGGAAACCGGGCTCTGTGCCCGGAGGAAACCCACGACTTTCCGCTGGTAACTGGCAACCATCCCACATAGGTCGAAAACACAAATGGAAAGAAGCAATTGATTGCCAAATACGTTGCCTAAATTTATTTTTCGTTAGTATGAAAAAATACCAACACACGGTAATTGCATTAGGTATAGGTTGAAGAACGAAATTTTAAAAAAATATGTAAACTTAGTGTTAACATTTTCACCCAAAAATACATTTCAAGAAACGTAAAGCAAATAGAGTTATTCTCTTTTTGTTTGCAAGAAAAGCCGCAGCGCATTTTAAAACCGTGAGTAGTTTGTCGGATAAACCACACAAAGTCGACATGTTGCATAACTAAACAAACAAGAGGTTATTTTATGCTTACGCGTATAACGAATGACGTGTGTTCACGTTTTTGTATAGCCGTAGACGCTAGGGGGTGCTATGTGTTGTGAGAAATACTTCAACGGATATAATAGAACATTTATTTAGCTGTGTTTTATTTCACACATTTCGTCAGTGAACAAAGGCGACCTAAATGTATATATAATGGATCAAATAGTTTTGTTTGAGTAGTCTTGCAAAAATTCGGCCCTGTTATTAAAAGTAATTGTAACCGTTTTAACTACAAAGTATAACCACATGTGAAAAAATAGCGATTTAGCAGGTCTTAAGTGTTTTGGATTATACCCTACATGTGGTAAACAAAGCCCCTTACAAGCTATCCCACCCTGCCCAATTTCACACTGTGCCGCGGGGCAACAACGTAATCCTGGGAAAGCGGGTTCTCTTAATACCCCAATTTCCCTCGGGCAGCGGATTAATTTTCTCAGGTTAGAAGGACCGTGACCAGTGATCCGTAAAGAGATGGGTTAGTAAAAAGTGCGTGCGCCCTTCGACTAAAGACTTTATAGTATCTATGAAAATAGAAAATTTTCGGCTGGAAAAATAGATCAAGTTATGGTGGCACGAGTTGCCAAATATAGGGAAATTTCATTAAAACCATTTTTTCCAAAAGAAGAAAGTAATATTTTTCTGCTGATACCAATCTTTTGCATGTACTTTTAGGTAGTTTTGTTAGCAACAAAACCCCCAAAATGACCTCACACATCCCGCCTATTTAAATTTTGTCCGTTATCAATACATATTTTTGGTTCGTATTGGTTATTAACGTTACCAATATTTCTTATTTCAACTTCAATACCTTACACGTTCAAGGTACTACGACTGCTCAACTTCTCTGGACAACCAGGATTTCTGAGGAAAAAAAAAATAGAATTTTGGCAGCTCATGGCTTTCAACTGGCGTATATCTTCCTACGCCCTATCCCCCCCCCCCCCCCCGCCCGCAACACAACTCACACTTACGCTCGAATATTGACCGTGCTTTACAGAGACTTAAAGGACGTTCCAATTAGTTAACTTGAAAAATAATACAGACTTTTCAAAATCAAGGTAGTAAAATGAGTTTAGATTTCCATAAGAAGCAAAATCAACAATTCTTCCGGTGTAGCTTTTTTTTTTCTTATTGTTTTTTGAGGGTGGGTTGGGGGGGGGGGGGGGGGGGTGATCACGATATAGGCCTTCACTGTCAAAATACAACCAAGTTATCCGTATATCGATATATACTGGTGACAAAAAGAAGCAAATGAAGAAAGAACGTTTTACTGTTTAATCCGATTAAAACTATCCATCGAAAGTTAAATTTTTCCCAATCATCGTCAGGCGGATTGCCATAGCGACAGATAAACCGTTCGTTTTGTTAATTTATCAGCAGGGTTAAAGTTAACGACAAAACGTTCTCAGTTTAACCATTCAACGCAATTGTGCTATTTCACATTTTTACCTTTTGCGATTATTCCTTTTATGACCTCTTATAATTGGGCTTGTAAATTGTTTTAGCATACTATTTGATCAATTAAAAGGCCGGGGCATGCCGCTGATAATAAAATGTACATTGTAGTGTTCGAAATTTGGACCTTTGAATAATGCATATTGTGACAACAGAGTATAGATGTACGCGGAGACGCCTAAGAAATCGCGTGACTTCAAATCAATTACCGCGGTCCACGTGCTGTTTTGGCTTTAATCCCTCATCCGCTTTGACCGAACACGGAAAATATTAATTCGACGCGAATATATATTGTAGATTTAATTCAAATGCCACGCACTTAACGTCCCCAGGGCAAACCGCTAACAATTTAGCAGCGGGGATAAATCAACGACTTGCCTGCGTCCTCACTGTATAGAATTGAAAGTATATACAAATTGACAAATTAAGGAGGTATACCATTTATGTATACATATTTCGCTTCTATGCATTTTCTGAACAAATTTTGCTGGGTCTCTGTGGATCAATCCGTTAGAGTGATAGTCCCTCAGTTCAACACAGACCTTCCATCGATACAGCGCGGGGTCGATACAGACCAAATAAAAAACATTAAACATTTCTAGGTTAAAGAGGTACTTGCTGAATGCCGCGAGTTTCCTCTGGGCCATGAGCCCTGTTTCCTCCACCACTAAACTTAGCCACGCTGCCATGTACATGTAAGTCAAAAATCCTTAGTGCGGCGTTTCATTTGTTAAGTTTCGCTTCTGAAGAAATTTTCTTTCGTAAAATTTGGCTTGTTAAAATTTCCCTTCTGTACATTTTCTTACGCAAATTTTCAATTCTGTACATTTTCCTTTTGTATGGTTTTGCTTCCCTCCGTTTTTGTTTTGTAAAGTTTCGCTTCTGAACAAGTTTACTTTTCAGAAAAAAAATAGTTTTAGCAGTTGCACTTGACTAAGACAACGGTATAGGTGTCGAAAGCTCGTGTTGTTCAAAAACAACTAATTACGTGGTGATGTCTTACGTTTTTATCATAGGTTTACTTTTGTAAAGTTTAGATTCTGAAGAATTTGTTTTGGGTTAAGTTGCGCTACTGAACAATTGGTTTTGGTAAAGTTTCGCTCCTTTTGTAACGTTTCGCTTCTGAAAATGTTTACTTTTGTAAACTTTCGCTTCTGAACAAATTTCTTGTTCCAAAGTTTAGATTCTGAAAAAATTTTCTTCTGTAAAGTTTCGCTTCCCTTTTTTAGGTAAAGTTTCGCTTCTGTACATTCTTCTTTTGTAAAGTTTCGTTTCTGCACATTTCCTTTGTAAAGTTTCGCTTCTGCACATTTCCTTTGTAAAGTTTCGCTTCTGCACATTTTCTTTGTAAAGTTTCGCTTCTGCACATTTTCTTTGTAAAGTTTCGCTTCTGCACATTTTCTTTGTAAAGTTTCGCTTCTGCACATTTTCTTTGTAAAGTTTCGCTTCTGCACATTTTCTTTGTAAAGTTTCGCTTATGCACATTTTCTTTGTAAAGTTTCGCTTATGCACATTTTCTTTGTAAAGTTTCGCTTCTTGATGCTATCTCTTCTTGATATCCTTTTTTTTTTTACTTTCACCCGTTCTGCTTTCAGGCGTTTTCCACTCACTGTGACTTTTCCGTTTCGGGACATTTTCTCTGCTAAACATTTTCTTTTTAGGCATATTTTTAATTCTAAATTCTTCTGCATGCTTCTTTTCTTCGGATATATTTCCGCTTTTTCCGATTTCCGATGAATAGTATTAATTCGAAGATTTCTGTTGTGCTAGGAAAATCTGATATTTGCCGATAGAAGAAGGGAATTCTGGATTCTGTAACTTATGCGACACTTAAAAAATACTGATTTCAGGACGCAATGTGGCTAACATGTAACCGAATACCCTGCATTTGTTGAGCCGAGGCATAATGTCTGCCTGTTAAACTCAAAATACCACTGGTATCTAGAGCAGACTAATTAAATCGGGTATTAATTACAGAGATAAAGCTATAGAAGATAGGGAGTCTAAACACCCAGCCTTAAGAAGGGTATCGAATTACTTTAAGATCTCCGATGTACGAAAACTGTCATTTTCTCAGGTTTCGGTAAATACCTTAAACACCCCATACAAAAATATCCACCCTTTATTTGTCCTCGGTTTAATTGTCAATTACCACAGTAACCACAAAAAGATTATCGCCTCGTTTTCATTCGATGGATCTTAGTCCAAAAACAAACAAAGTACGAGTTCAATTAAGCCTTGACAAGGTGTCAGTGCAACCCGATCTTAGCTGTAGGTAAGGAATGTCCCTGTCAGAGGGTTGAAGAGGGTCATGGGTTTGTAACAACAATCTTTCAGCTGTTAGCTAATAATGGACAAACAATTTGCACGCCACAGTTCGATAAATGCATTTCTTGCAGCCAAGCAATATATGCGGACTTGCTATCTGCATTGCCGAGCAAATAAGTAAACCATGTAGTATAGGGCCACACACGTGAGTGTAGCTGTATATGAGAGTGTAGGTGTGTTACGTAACAAAATATGAGCTTATATTACATTAATCGGGGCTTTCTCTGGGCAAAGAGCCCGACCCCCTCCCCCACCTAACCTGGCAACGCCGTCATAAAAGTGAAATAATATTGAGTGCGGGAACAACAATCAATGAATCAACCAAATGTACGACAGCCAACGGTTTATTAATATTATCTAAACCTCTTGATAGAAATAAATGTAATCCACAAATTCCATACTCTTGAGCCAATTTGTTTGAAGTATAGCCTCGCCTTCGAATTCATGAGTTCTTAATGTGGAGATTCCATTATACTGTGACATTTATTTAAAGAAAAAAATCTAAATTTAGAATCTCCACAAAGATAAAATTTTGAAAGCAATGAGTTTTATTCTTAATAGGCAAGAACAATCAACCTATTGTTGGTATACAGTCTCAAATCCACCAGCCGTGGTCCATGTCTAACAGAATATTAAGTTTGTGTTTATATCAAAATATAACGTGGAAAGGATGATCAGTTGTCCAAGACGAGAAATCTTTCCGAGATCCAAGAAATAAAGTAAGGCATCTGTTTGATTTATCGAAACAAGACAAATTCCCAATTCGTTTGCAGAGTTTGATGACCTTGATAACGATGTAAGAACTACTTCGAAATGTTGTCACCAAATAAACCAAGAAGTTGTTATCCATAAGTAATTCTTCATCTTATTGTAACCTGTCAACTTCTAAAACCAAAACACATAGGACAACTTGTTCTACTTTGTACATGGTGATGTTTGATATGAGCTTTCGAGAGCAACTACTCTCATCATCAGAAATTACAGCACACTGTGCACAGTGTACTGTAATTTTTGATGATTAGAGTAGTTGCTCTCGATAGTTAATAATTATTAAACATCACCATGTGCAAAGTAGTACAAGTTGTCCTATGTGTTTTGGTTTTAGTAAAATCGCTCCATAGAATAATCTATCAACTTGTAAATGCCACTGAAAGATTTCATTTGTAGAGTTGCCCATCCATGTGTATCGAAGCCACTAGAGAATTTAAATGTCTGTGTTCATACCTAATTCAAATCCAATAAAATGACATTTTAAAAGGTTAATCTAAATTCCCTGAAATGCCACGACTGGAACCCGTATTGAAATTAACCCATGCAATACTGCATGTAGAATATGGAGCACAATAGATTCACGTGCCGGAGATGTTGTTACGTCATCGCGTGATGTCATGGTGACTGTTACAATGTTGGTCAAGATGGCGGCCTTTATTTTCAAGAGTGCGTGACTGCCAGACGCTTTGGTTCGTACAATAAGTGAACTAAGCCGTGTTTAATTATCGTTCAAAAGCCTGTTGTGATTTGGCTGACAAAGTCTAGTGGTGAGATCGAACCTCAAATATCGAGGCGAGGTGACAGCTGTCTCCCCAAACAATTGACTCCAGCGAGGGGAGGAGAAATTAAAGTGGACACCACGGGACCTTTTAACAAAAGCAACAATTGAATGTGTGTTTTTACTTCGGACATTGAAATTCCACGCCGTTCGTTTCACGCTTGGAAAAGCACTGTCTCGACCATTTGTCTTGCTCCAACCTTTAATCGAGTTAGTAAAGGTTTCAGTTGGACAGAATGTCATTCACGAAGAGAAAGGCTGGCATTTTAGACTTTTGAATATCGAAAATATAAAATGTAAAATAAACTGAATAATGTATAGGACATACATTGCATTTGGGTAAATCCTTTGAATTTGTAACTTGTTTTATGGTACAGAATTGGTTTAGTGGTGTTTTGCTCGATTATTTTACACTCTAGCTGATTTCCATTTCAACACCAAACAGAAGCTTACCCCTTGTGATGGAAAAATGGAAATCGAGCGCTCAATAAAATCACTCACAGATGTCCTCCATTTAAAAAGAGAAACCGGACTCAGACATCTTATGATAAACTTTATTGTAACAGTTCCCGGTGGTTGCCAGTTACCACCGGAAGGTCGGGGGTTTCTTCCTGGCATAGAGCCCGGTTTCCTCCCACAATAAAACTGGCAACGCCGCCATATAAGTGAAATAATCTTGAGCGCGGCGTAAAATACCAAACAACCAATCAATCAATGTAACAGTGCCTTGGCTTATTATGTGAGATAAATAGTTCCCTTAAGTCCTTTGTAATTTTGTACTTATTGATTTCACGTATCAATATCGAACAACACTAATGAATAAGTACAACATGGTGTTTGTGAACAGTAATTTGATTCTGGGATTGAAGCCTCGCCACTCGTCAGATTTTTCAAATCTTTTGCAAGCAAAACTGCACACCGGAAATTCTTAGTATAGACTGTTCGGATACGAAATTACAGGGCAATGTTTTGTGATCACATACAGCCAAAAACAAAAATGGCCGCAGGGGTCATGACCTTGTAATAGGCTATACACAGGACATTTAACTGTACAATAAGTTGAATCTTTAATGCATTTTGACAGCGGCTCTTTGCCCGAGGGTGCGGGTTCGACAAAGGAAACCTTATCCGGCTAAACTCATGTAAATTACCTTGCTAAAGGGGACTTGATTTGTCAATCGACTCCTGATCCGAAACGAAATTGAATAAATTGACTTTTATAAACGGGGATTTGGTATTCAGCCGCAACACTTACATAGATTGGAAATTAATGATAATGGTGAATATCCATTAATTGTATATTGAGTTAAACGTCTATTAAGAGTGATTGGAAAGGATTCAGTGGAAAAGACAATCGCTAATAAAAAGTGATAAAATAAATATATCATTAAAATAAAATAAAAACGAGACGGAAAAGATAACAAGATGCGAGTAGAAATAAACGACAAGGCATAGTGTGACCAAAATGTTGACATTTTTTCGACAAAACCGAATGCGGAAACTTTTGGCTATTTCTTCTCAAAGCGTACAAATGAAAATCAATTTTAAAGCTACTAGTCTTGAGGACGTAGGCTCAAGAAATCAAGGAATCAAATATACTTAAATCAGCGAAAACAAAAAGTAACCTTTGGAAAGATGTTTTTAGTTTGTGTATTTAGTATTGGGTGAGTTGGGAATTTTAAAATGGTGACAAGAGTTAGTGGGTGTTTTACAGGACTGCAGAAAATGAGGGCTAAAAAAACACTATTTCATCTTCTGTATTATTAAGCTGAGTCAAAGAAAACAGACGACGTGACGCCTTGTTTTGACGTACCGGAAAAGCCCTGAGGCATTATGGGTGCGCGTGTTTGTTTATGATTAAAATGTAGATAACAATAGCTCGACCATTTCACGAATTTCAATTAGTCAGATGCCATTTTCAAAGCACGCATATTGGAACGATCCCACGCGATGTCACATGTCACGTGGTTGTTTGACATTTGAAATTGAAATGATACACGGCAAAAATCAATTAAACTGCAGACCTATTCCCTCTTCGCCAGCCTGTGAAAAAAAACTCCGGTTCCATGAATGTTAATTATTTTAATAGTCTGAGGCAAAATAACGAATGTAACTTAAAATTTCATGGGCTGCCAAATATAGGAAACAATTCGACGGAACAGAATAAACTTTTTTAGTCATTTTTATAATAAAGTACAGAATGAGAGTTTTCCACTGATACCAATATGTGAGATGTACGTCAAGGTAGTTTTTATATGTGGTGAAATGTCAGACAAGTTTTCAAAAATGTCAAACACACGATATTACTAGCACTATATTATATATTTCAACGTGTAAAGGCCATTGACCACTATTCTATCAAGAAGATAAATATCCCTTTATTTCAATGTGAAAACGTATAGACGGAAGATTGTATCATTAAGGTAATGGATGAAGATATGGATGGGTGGGCCAAAGACATGCAGGTCAATTGAAATTACCGTAAGATACACCATCAATGCAATTAGAAACTTGTCTCCATGGTTATTTTAGACAAGAAGATTTTCCCTGTGCCCGTGTGTTTTAGTGTTCATAAAAATATATGCAGACGAAGACACGCCACGAATTTAAGAAAGAGAATTTGCAGCTTCGGTGATTTTTTTCCTTCGGTCAATAATCATATAAACGGATGGACAGGGTCGATAATGGCTGCCTTTTTCTACTTCCGGTTGTTTGTCTATACGCGTTATTTTTGCAGCTCGAATGCTAGAATTCAAGGGAAAGGGATAATCTTTTTTTTCTCCAATCAAAAGGATGTTCTCTGTAGACACAAAACTCGATAATCAGGGCTAGGAATGAAGCCGTATCGACATCATTGCGGAAGAAGCCCCATGTTTCTAACGACATTCCGAGCTGACAAACGAGCACATGTAACAAAGGAGTACATTGAGTGCACGTTATCTAATTTCAGTGGATGCCCTGGTTATTTAAGCGCAAATCAGCGAAGCGGGTACTAAAGGGAGTTTTTAAAAATACCTCTGATTGATTGAAAAAGTCCTCCAACTGTTTTGCATTCTTGATTGACGTAAATCAAAATCACAACTCCGCGAAACTACCACAGATGCATGTGTAAGGGTCAGTATTTCTGTATTATAAATTAACCAACATACTCATAATTGTGAACCCCGGCTTTGGTTATGTGTGTTCATCCACTTGAGTTATATGATTCATAAATTGAAAATGCCACAGTTATTGGTAGGCCACACAAACTAGCGGAATGTCAGCATAAAAAACACAACTAAACCATGACAGAGAATAAGGTGACGAATTATCTATGGACAGCAACTTCTTGGTTTATTGGGTGACGACGTTTCGATGTAGTTTTTACATCGTTATCAAGTTCATTGACTTTGTTAACGATCTAGGAACTACATCAAAAAGTCGTCATTTAATAAACCAAGAAGTTGTTATCCTTAAGTAATTCTTCACCTTATTGTAACCTTTCAACTTCTGAATGTCATTGACAGATTTCATGAGAGAGAAGTCATTGTTTTTTATCTGTCGGTTGTTCTTCCTTGGTTTTTGTTTTTTTAGTAACGGTGTAAGATTTTGATAACTGTTTATGCTAAATTTAGAGTAGCTTTAGTTTGATTCACCCTTATTTGTGAAGTTTTACCCTTTTGTGGAACAGCGCCGCCTAGTGTTTTAAATCTTATTTGTCTGTAGTTTCACACTTTTGCTTTGCCGAGTCAGCCGATAGATGTACTTTATATGTAGTGAAATTTAGAGCGATTCATTGCCTGAAAACTGTTCAATTGTTTTTATGCTGAGGAGATCCACTCTTCGGGTATGTTTATTGTTTTATCTGTATTTGTTATTGTATGATTGGTGTATATATTATCCGTAGTTTTATGGAACTAAACTTGTGGTTTACAGCGCAACTTGATACCTACGTTAAACCATCAGTTGCATCAGTGCTATAAATAGCTTTCGCTTGTTCATGTTTATGATTTCTCTGATAAGGCTATAATGTCACACCGCTATATTTTTACGTAAAGTGACAGCATTTATTAACTGTCTAAACTAAAATACATAACGCTTTGAACTTCATACAAGAAAACGTAGTTACTTTCGCTTTCGATCCATCCCATAATAGTTTGTATTGTTTTGATTAAGGGGTCGTTTCAAAATGCCTAACATATTATATCTTTAAATGATTAAATAACACCGATTGACCATTATTTCAAGCATATCGGTATAAGAAATAACTTTTTGGACGTTTTTGCTTAAAGGAAGCTACCAGCTTTATGTTTTTATTACATTTTCTTTATTTTCTTTTTGATTGTAGAATGACGATTTAGTTCATCGTTTGTGTGTATAAATAAACCTTACACCGTTACGAAAACATCTCCTTGGTGTTCAGTCAGTCGTTCCGTCTGCCACAAAATTTCCGAAGATTTTCAGAAGATTATACGGAGATCGCCGATGATTGTCGAAGATACCCGAGGTCAGTCATTTTCTCAATTTATCCTTTGATGTGTGCCGATCCAGTAGGCAAAAGTTAGGAGAAAGTGAACCCACCTTTGTGATTGACGAAATTTCTGAAACCATGAGCAGTCCTGAGAATTTTGAGGAATCGGCTCAGAACGTTGATAGCAACGTCAAACAAAATACTACACCTGATGAGAGGCTGCATTTCATACGGAATAAAAGAAAATTATTCCGTTCCAGAATAACACGAAATATCAACCGTGTTAAAGATGGCATTCGTGGCAAGCAAGATGTCAGACGCTTGAAAAAGCAAATTGAGGACATAAAGTCAGATCAGACCCAATGCCTAGAGTTCCATGGTGAACTATATGATCTTCTGAGTGAAGATCAATTACCTCCCTTAGATGAGTGGGAAAGTGTCCTACTAAATGATGTTTATTCCATCGAAGAAGCTGTAGAGGATTATGCCTTGTCTATGCAAAATGGAGACATGCCTTCAGCAATGGTTACCAGAAGTGTCACCAAAGACCAGACACAACGTGATAATACGACAAGGGCGACAACCATGTCTCAAAATGTTGATGACACCGCCCAAATTGCTTCCCCTGAATCCTCAGGTATTATCCCAGATGAGGTCGAGTCTGCTTTAAATGGGGCCAGTTTTCAGCCGCCACCAAAGTTGGATCCGCGCCCTGATTGTGAACAAAACATCAACAATTTTAATTGTTCGTTCGATGTTTGGATTGATGAATTGGTAGAGTTCCAGGAAACTAAACTGTCTGTTAACATGAACAATCTAACAATCGCTGACGCTCTTTTTAGATTAGAATCGAGTAGAGATTTACCTTCAGTACAGTTACCTATTTTTAATGGGGATCCAATGCTCTATTTTGATTTTATTGAAATGTTTAAAGTTAATGTACATGACAAACCTCATTTATCTGATAATGTCAGAATGTCACAACTTAAATGTCATATTTCAGGAGATGCTGAACGTTCTATTTCAGGACTAGGTTCTGGAGGGAAAATGTATGCCACGGCTCTGAAGACCCTGAAAGAGCAGTTTGGTCAGCCGAGTGTAATCGCAAGAGCATACATACATAAAGTGACAAAGGGTGCTCCCATCAAGTCAAATGATCGTCAGGCATTGCGAGAACTTTCGCTCGATCTGATAAATACCCGAGCAACTCTTTTCAGAATTAATTATTTTTCTGATGTCAATGCCAACGATACACTCAGACAGATCATCACAAGACTTCCGGACCACCTTATTGAAAGATGGAAAACTTTAGTTACGGATATCCGAGATAGAGGTGAAGTGCCTACAATTGATCATATCAGTAATTTCATTAAACGAAGAGTTCAAACAGAATATGATCCTGATTTTGGCAGCATTGAAACCAGGAAATCGAAATTTCATCAAGAAAGGTCCGAGTGGAATACATCCAAACTAAAGCGAGGAATCCATGCAGCAGTGGAACAGAAGCGGACTCCACAGTGCTACATCTGTAAAGGGGAACACAGAGTGGCAAACTGTCCTACGTTCAATAAATCTTCTGTTAAAGACAGAGAGCAGGTGGTTAAAGAAAATCGTCTTTGCTTTTCCTGTTTGACCAAGGGCCATATGACACGAGATTGCAGATCAAAGTCAAAGTGTAGCAAAGAAGGATGTACCAGCAATCATCATAGTCTTCTACACGAAGATCCGCCTAGTGTGAGTGGAACCTCTCCGTTAGATAACACGAGTATCATGCCAGTAGTCAGAGTCCGTTTCCGATCCAGAAATGGTCGTCAGTGTGAGGGCAACGTCTTGATAGATAGCGGAGCGGGAACCACTATAATTCGACATAGATTTGCCAGAAGACTTGGACTTCAAGGAAAAACTGAAGGACTACAGCTATCTGTGGTTGGTGGAGAGAGAATTGATCAACCAAATAGTCGACGTGTAACATTTTGGATTTCACCTTTAAATGGAGGAGAAGATCATGTTATAGAAGCTCATGAAGTTGACAAGACGATTATCAATGTGCCATCTCTTGATCGTGAGTGGTTGCGATCATTTCAACATTTGAAGGATCTTGAATACTCCCATAAAGCTGGTCCGATTGATTTGATCTTAGGCGTGCAGTATACGCATCTCCATGTAGACCTTGAATGTCGCCAGGGCTTACCTTATGAACCAGTAGCCAAGAGATCAGCTCTAGGATGGTATTTGATTGGATCCAACGAGAAAGAAAAGTCTTGTGTATTCCTCATCAACTTCTTTCAAGAGATTGACATGAAAAAGTTTTATGATTTTGAAACATTAGGTATCCAAGCAACTGACTGCAAATGTCCAAAACCAAGTATGTCAATAGAAGACAGACAAGCCCTTATCTTGTTGGAGAACTCTTGCACAAAAAATGATACAAGGTACACCATAGGACTTCCTTGGAAATTCAGCCCTGAAAATCTTCCTGATAACTATGATTTGGCCTTCAAGAGATTAGAATCACTTGAAAGGTCACTCCTGAAGAACCCAGATAAGGCAAAAAGGTATTCTGATTGTATATTACAGTATGAGGAAAATGGATGGTCCCAACCTATGACCAAGGAAGAAGTTCAACTGTACAGTAAACCAGTCAACTATCTCCCTCATCATGGCGTCTACCGCCCAGAGAAGATTAGCACACCACTCAGGATAGTCTTTGATCCAGCTAGTCCATTCCAAGGAACGTCACTAAATTCCTGTCTGTACAAAGGCCCAGGCTTAATTGGAAATCTGCTTGGAGTACTGCTACGTTTTAGAGAGGATAATGTAGCCTTTGCTGGAGATATTTCCAAAATGTACTTGCAGATTTGCCTTCCAGAAGAAGATACACATATTCATCGATATCTTTGGCGTGACTTAGATACCACTAGAGAGCCTACAGTTTACCGACTAATGAGAGTAACGTTTGGAGCCAAATCCTCTCCCGACATGGCAAGTTATGTCATGATCAAAATTGCAGAGGAACATGAAGACAGTCATCCAGAAGTTAGTTACATTCTGAAAAATGATCGTTACATGGATGATTTAATTCATTCTTGTTCGACAAAAGACATCGCTTCAGCAAGGATGAAAGGTCTAGAAGACGTACTTGCAACTGGAAGTTTCAAAATTAAGGAATGGCTCGTCTCTGATCCACAAATCAAAGATCGCCCACAGCATGCATCCCATGATGATTATAAAGACAACAAAGATGAATCAGAAGTTAGTCTGGATGGACAACAAGAAGTGAAGACACTCGGAGTAGGATGGAATCCTAGAACAGATGTTCTTAAATTTACAGTGAAGTCACTACAACCATCAAAGTTCACAAAGCGTACTGTGTTGTCCAAAATGTCGTCACTTTATGATCCGCTAGGTTTGGCCGCATGTATAACCATCAAGGCTAGGATAGCGATGCAGGATATATGGCGATGCAAAGAACTCGGCTGGGACAATCCTTTGCCTACAGAAATGTGTGTTCTTTGGACAGAACTTTTTAAAGAGATAGAAGACTTGAAGAACATCGTGTTACCCCGATGCATCAAACCTAAAGCAGCTTATGGAGAACCCACTTTACATGTCTTTTCTGACGCTAGTAAGTTAGCATATGGAGCTGTAGCGTATCTGCTGTGGAATACCGTCCAAGGCACAGAAATAAGATTGGTCTCTGCAAAAGCAAGAGTGGCCCCTCTACACAACACAACTGTTCCACGTTTAGAACTTATGGGTGCTTTAGTAGCCTCAAGATTAGCTAAATCTATTGTCGGAGAGCTAAGAAGAAAACCCACAAAGGTCATATTATGGTCTGATGCTCAAATTGTGTTACATTGGATACGTGCAGAATCCATTGACATGAAAGCCTTCGTTGGAGTCCGAGTTGCGGAAATACAGAACAGCTGGGATCCCTCACATTGGAGATTTGTTCCAACAAATGAAAATCCAGCTGATGACCTAAGCAGAGGGATTTCCACCAAGGATATGGAAGGTAGATGGATGAATGGTCCACGTTTCTTAAAGAAATCCGAGAGCCATTGGCCAGTAGAACCTTTAACACCAGTGCCAGTCAACAATGAAACCAAGCAACGAAATTTGGTCGCTTCTTCCCAGAAGATTGATCCGTTCATCGAAGCTGAAAGATTTTCCAGCTGGAGAAAATTGCTCAGAGTCACATCATTTTGCTTGCGATTTATCAAGAACCTCAGAACTTCATCTGAGAAAAGAATCCTCGAGAAATCAGTTACCTGTGACGAGTTGGACGAAGCCAAGCGGTATTGGATTATGAAAGCTCAAGAAAGCCTAGTGAATTGGGAACGCACATGCTCTCAACTGAATCCATTCAAGAAGGCAGATATTATTCGAGTAGGAGGTCGATTGAAACGTTCGTCTCTCAACTATGATCAGGTTCACCCAATTTTGTTGCCAGCAGATCATCACATCTCGAAATTAATTATGATGGAGTTTCATAGCAAATCATGTCACTCTGGAGCAGAAAGAACCTTATGCGACAGTCGCAGAGAATTTTGGATTCTTCGAGGAAGAAATCTAGCCAAAGGTATTGTAAGGAAATGCACCATATGTCGTAAGTTGAGACAGCCACCTCATTCAACCATTATGTCCGACTTACCCGGTGATAGATTGAAACCCTTTGAGCCTCCCTATTTTGTGACCGGGATTGATTTATTTGGTCCCTTCTTATTAAAGTATGGCAGGAATCAGCGAAAGAAAGCTTGGGGAGCTATCTTCACTTGTGCAAACACGAGAGCCATACATCTTGAAGTCGTCGACGACCTTTCGACACAAGCTTTCCTACAGTCGCTTCGTCGATTTGCTGCACATCACGGATGGCCGAATACCATTATTACGGACAACGGGTCATCGTTCGTTGGAGCGAAGAAAGAACTGAAGAAGTTATTTCAAGATGGCAAGAAAGATATAGAAGATTTTTATATACTTCACAACGTTAGATGGAAGTTTATCTCGCCGTTAAGTCCGCATCAAGGTGGATTTTACGAACGTCTCATCAAGATTGTGAAGACAGCATTGCAAACAGTTGTAGGTCAACAAGTACTTACCTGGGGTGAAATGGCAACTGTATTTGCAGAGATTCAATGTTTGGTAAACTCAAGGCCAATAGGATATTCACCTGACAACCCTAATGATTTACAGCCCTTGACACCCAACCATTTCATTCTTGGAAGAGCAACGCCGGAAATACCACAAGGTCCCTTTAAACCAACCAGGAATCTCCACAAAAGATTTGAATTTATTCAAATGCTCGTCACTCATTTTTGGAACAGATTTATTAAGGAATATCTGCCTACTTTGACAAAACGTTCCAAATGGCTCACTGTAGGTAGACAACTTGCAATTGGAGACATCGTCCTTTTGGTAGAGCCTAACGTATCCAGAGGAAAGTGGGATATGGGGAAAATAACAGAAGTTTTCAAAGGCCAAGACAATGTTATCCGAAATGTAAAGGTCAAAACTAAGACAGGCGAATACAAACGCTCTGTTCAAAAATGTTGTATTATTCTTGAGAATAATGGCTAAGATATCTCACTTTTGGGCCCCCGAGGGATTGTAAGATTTTGATAACTGTTTATGCTAAATTTAGAGTAGCTTTAGTTTGATTCACCCTTATTTGTGAAGTTTTACCCTTTTGTGGAACAGCGCCGCCTAGTGTTTTAAATCTTATTTGTCTGTAGTTTCACACTTTTGCTTTGCCGAGTCAGCCGATAGATGTACTTTATATGTAGTGAAATTTAGAGCGATTCATTGCCTGAAAACTGTTCAATTGTTTTTATGCTGAGGAGATCCACTCTTCGGGTATGTTTATTGTTTTATCTGTATTTGTTATTGTATGATTGGTGTATATATTATCCGTAGTTTTATGGAACTAAACTTGTGGTTTACAGCGCAACTTGATACCTACGTTAAACCATCAGTTGCATCAGTGCTATAAATAGCTTTCGCTTGTTCATGTTTATGATTTCTCTGATAAGGCTATAATGTCACACCGCTATATTTTTACGTAAAGTGACAGCATTTATTAACTGTCTAAACTAAAATACATAACGCTTTGAACTTCATACAAGAAAACGTAGTTACTTTCGCTTTCGATCCATCCCATAATAGTTTGTATTGTTTTGATTAAGGGGTCGTTTCAAAATGCCTAACATATTATATCTTTAAATGATTAAATAACACCGATTGACCATTATTTCAAGCATATCGGTATAAGAAATAACTTTTTGGACGTTTTTGCTTAAAGGAAGCTACCAGCTTTATGTTTTTATTACATTTTCTTTATTTTCTTTTTGATTGTAGAATGACGATTTAGTTCATCGTTTGTGTGTATAAATAAACCTTACACCGTTACGAAAACATCTCCTTGGTGTTCAGTCAGTCGTTCCGTCTGCCACAAACGGGGTACCTTCTTGTATAAATCTTGTTTAAATAGCGTTACACAGAAATTGACTACAAGATCTGTTTGAATCAGGCTATTTAGAGCTACATGTATATCGTTTCTATAATTTGTATGTATCGGAAAGTCAGAATTGACTCATACACCATGAAAGCTATTGATAAACTTAAATTGAGGGCTGACAGAAAGGAAATGAATAGTAAATAAAGGAAACGGATTCAACTGTCAGCCACTTTTCAATATGTGTACATATATATGAGAACTTTTGTACCCCTTCTCGGTGATGACGACTAATTAAATCGAAAAACTGAACTTAAAAAACTCATTTCTCGAAGTTATTACTTTGGTCTACTGTTGTGAAAATATTTTGTGGGAATCATAACACAGATCGACATTGATCACATCTTTACCATTCCGATTGGCCAATTTGCGTTTGGTACGATTTCAACGATTTCGATTGGTTAATTTCTTTTTGCTACGAAGTACCAAACTCAACAATGTTATATAGCATCTGTTGGAAGTATTTAAACGACGTTTTTTTTCGCACATAACGGCTTTTCCTGGTTGTAATCCATAAACATCTTGAGTTAATATTGTTACCTCAACTTCTAAATGCCTCTTAAAGAATTTCCCTGGTACATTACATAAGACACAGCAAGGACTTGCTATTCCGAAGTAACTGACGACGTTTCGTTGGTACCCGACATTGATAACAAAGTCTAAAATGTCCATATTTTTAGGTAGCCTCGAAACGGTGACCTATGGAGGGAGTGTTAAGAAGTGGTTTGTGCATAAGTGTATACACCTCTTCCACCCGGAGACGGTTGATTGAATTACATTTGCTTATCATCGAGAGAAGCGGATGATCACAGAATAAATGCACTATTTGAAAAATAAACCCTTAGACGATACAGTCTTCTTTAACTAAACTGCTAAATAAATGTTTAATAGGAAATCAATTGTTCACCTGCTTGAACAAATCGTCTCTGTTCCAATTTTAAAGGAATCGTATCGGAGAAATCGCACAACGAGCTCTGAAAACAATCTGGGGTGTTTAAAATACCAGACTCACACGTTCGCGGCTCTTAACGCGCCATAGAATTCCAGTAACGCGATATTTCAAGGTTTGGGCGGTTTAGACGCGCGACCTTGGAAGGCCGTGAAGCGATTATCAATGAAGCCCTGTCAATATTTCTTACAGAAGAACGTGCCAAATTCTCTCGAGAGTTCACGAGACTTTGTTTTCCCGTCAGTTTATTAAATGTAGATATGTCTATGATAATATTTTATCGGACCAGACTGAGCTTCTCGCGAAGGCCGCGATAAGGGTGGGCTCGATAGACAAGGCAGACAGAAAATGGGATGAGGTATCGTAACAAGGTACCAAAGGTATTTTATAAAGGAAGGACGTCTGAGACACTTCATCAAATATGCATAATTTTATTATCAAATTCTCGAGCCTTTTACAATCAATCATGAATGATTGATTGTAGTTTTACGCCGTACTCAAGATTATTTCACTTATTATGAAATACAAATGTTTATTTTAATCTGATCTAAAGTTTTTGTTTTATATTGGTGCTGTTATCATTATACGTTAAACATAGCGCATACCCCCCCCCCCCCCCCCAGCCCTGACTGACCGTACATCGAATAGTATATAGACAACATTTCTACATTTTTAGAAAAAACATTCGTGCGTCCATAGGGAAAAAAGCAGCACGTTCGGATACCTAGTCCTGAATGTCTAAGGGAAGGGCCTAAATGAGAGACGTATCAGTGAGGGGTCTGAGGGGCTTCAGTGAGGGGCCTTAGTGAGGGTATCAACATATGGGGCCCTAAGTGATTGTCCCTAGGGAGGGCACTAAATGAGGCACAAAAAGTGTGGGCCTAAGTGGGGGTCTAAGAAGCGCCTCAGTAAGGGACGTAAGTGAGGGTCCTTAGCAAGGCGCCTAAGTAAGACACCTAAGTGAAAGGGGAAAGTATGATGGCTAAGTGAGGAGACTAAGTGGCGTATAGTTGAAGGGTTAAGGAGCTTAAAGGGGCATGAGCTGCCGAAATTCACACTTTTTTCATAATTTCTGATCGTCACGACAGTAAGAGGCTTTGAAGGCCATCGAAAAACTAAATGATTGGCGTTGGAATGAGAAAAATCCATACAGTATGTGCCCTGTACTAACCGAAAACGTGTTCGAAAAGTAGCAAAATTTAAATAACCGGGACGACCATTCATTCATTCTAAGCCAAAGTTAGTTCAAAACAATACTTTATCGTACATTTTCGGGACTAGATGCATTTAAAAGCTTCTGAATTATACGTCTTGAGAAAAATAGCCGATAATTTCAACATTCTGTGTTTACGTCAAAATATCAACATTTTGGCAGCTCATGCCCCTTTAAGTGAGACATCTAACTGAAAAATATTCAGGGTGATAAACAACAAACATTTAACCCAAATTTACAATACAGAATCGGCTACCAGCAGACTCGAACCTTTAGCGCACCTGTATAAAGAAAACATGAACAATCAATCTGATGACGTTACGTGTATAGCTTTTATCACCCAGCCAATATCATCCCACAAAAATGTACTCATAAATAATTCTTTTGAAGGTAAAAATAAAGTTGGGGTCATGTTAAATATCTTTGACTTCAAAAGACCTATATTTTATTTGTATCAAGCCGGCTTAGGCTTTCTTAAAAACTAGGTTATACCTTTAACTTTGGCGGAGTAACTTAGTATGTAATATTACCTTTGATATTTAATTTATTCTCAAGAATGTTAAATGGATAAGGTTCAAGTGTCGACTTCAGAACAAAATGGACACAAGCTCTCTGAAAGGTTTTTAACAAATATTAACTGGATATACATACCCAAATACAATGTTAACACATGCTTTTATATCCGCGATCAAAGGCTCTTTGTTCGCGCCGACATCGCGATTACCGCGAACAGTCAACCGCGCTTTACAAGATATTTTATTAGTGAGGTCTATATATAAAGCGGTATTCGGTTTATGAGATACCCTAGATAGCATGATGTCTATATTTCTGTAATAAAAAATGAATAGAAAGCTAATGCCATAGTTAAATCATTGTTTCGCATTTAGAAATATTGGCACTGTAAAGACATACTCAAATCTCGCCAGGTGTGCCAATGACAAACCATTTGTTTGCTGAATTTATGTCCTCAGTAAATTCGATTTAGTGATTGTTTGATTTTTGTTTTATTTCAGACTTAAGATTATTCTGAGTAACTGATCAACGGATAACACTTGGCATTGGACTGGGGTCTCTAATGGGGGACTCATTCAGTAGTGTGGTAGTCAGACCGAAATATGCCTTCCACTGTTGCGGCGTGCGTTTGAATCTCACTCATTTCAAAGAAAAATGAAAGAAACAAAATTCTGATTAGGCCGATCTCTCTGTCATTTTTTTATGGAAGAGTTGCCAGGTGCACGTTAAAGGTCAGGGGTGATGCCTCAATTAAGCCCCCACCCCACCCCTTTAACCTGGTAACGCCGCCAAGTGAAATAATCTTGTGAAATACTCTTGTTAACCGTTACACGCGTGTCCGGTACTGAAAAACATGGTGCACCTTTTTGACCTAAGTTAAAATCTCCAATCCGGAATGGCGCTACCGTGATGTTACCTTAACTCGACAAGATATATATGGTATTATGACAGACGGCTATATACATGTAGTTGATTTCACTCGCGTCAATCTCTGCTTGGGATAATATGCCAATTATAACGGTTAACGTTAGACAATAACATATAGCCGTACTTAAAAGCTAGAACTGAAACCTGAGTTAATTAACGATCAGAAAACCACGCCTTGATCCCTAGATTATGTTCATTTATAGCTGGATTTGACATGGAAAATAAATATTAACAGTAAGTAGGATTTATATTGATTCGTTAATCCTATTGCTCCGTTGACAGCATTCTGACATCTCTGTTAATCACCTTTCTTCACATATTTAAGCATGCATTTTCAATGTGGATATCACAGAACATGTTTCAGCATTTGTGATGTAATTTGGTAGGCATATGTGTAATATTCAGAAAATGTTTCAGCATTTGTAACGTAATTTGGTAGGCATGTGTTAAATATTCAGGAAATGTTTCAGCATTTATGACGCAATTTGGTAGGCATATGTGTAATATTCAGGAAATGTTTCAGCATTTGTGACGTAATTTGGTAGGCATATGTTTAATATCCAGGAAATGTTTCAGCATTTGTGACGTACTTTGGTAGGCATATTTGTAATATTTAGGAAATGTATCAGCATTTGTGACGTAATTTGGTAGGCATATGTGTAATATTCAGGAAATGTTTCAGCATTTGTGACGTAATTTGGTAGGCATATGTTTAATATCCAGGAAATGTTTCAGCATTTGTGACGTACTTTGGTAGGCATATTTGTAATATTTAGGAAATGTATCAGCATTTGTGACGTAATTTGGTAGGCATATGTGTAATATTCAGGAAATGTTTCAGCATTTGTGACGTACTTTGGTAGGCATATGTGTAATATTCAGGAAATGTTTTAGATTAAATTGTGGCGTTATTTGGTAGGCATGTGTTAAATATTCACGACCTGTTCTAGCACTTGTCACTCAATTTGGTAGTTATATATTTAATATTCAGGAAAGTTTTCAGCATTTGTGATGTAATTTGGTGGGCATATGTGTAATATCTAGGAAAGTTTTCAGAATTTGTGACGTAATTTGGTAGGCATCTGTGTATTATTCAGGAAATGTTTCAGAATTTGTGACGTAATTTGGTAGGCATGTGTTTAATATTCAGGAAATGTTTCAACATTTGTGACGTAATTTGCTAGGCAAATATGTAATATTCAGGACTGTTCAGCATTTGTGACGTAATTTGGTAGGCATATGTGTAATATTCAGGAAATGTTTCAACATTTGTGACGTAATTTGGTAGGCATATGTGTAATCCTCAGGAAATGTTTGAGCATTTGTGGCGTAATTTGGTAGGCATATGTGTAATCCTCAGGAAATGTTTGAGCATTTGTGGCGTAATTTGGTAGGCATATGTGTAATCCTCAGGAAATGTTTCAGAATTTGTGACGTAATTTGGAAGGCATATGTGTAATATTCATG
This sequence comes from Lepidochitona cinerea, assembly GCA_963971465.1. Classification (NCBI taxonomy): domain Eukaryota; kingdom Metazoa; phylum Mollusca; class Polyplacophora; order Chitonida; family Tonicellidae; genus Lepidochitona; species Lepidochitona cinerea. The sequence continues at coordinate 14,941,673 of OZ020559.1, forward strand.
AAATACTTCAACATTTGTGACGTAATTTGGTAGGCATATGTGTAATGTTCAGGAAATGTTTCAACATTTGTGACGTAATTTGGTAGGCATATGTGTAATATTCAGGAAAGGTTTCAACATTTGTGACGTAATTTGCTAGGCAAATATGTAATATTCAGGAAATGTTTCAGCATTTGTGACGTAATTTGGTAGGCATATGTGTAATATTCAGGAAATGTTTCAACATTTGTGACGTAATTTGCTAGGTAAATATGTAATATTCAGGAAAAGTTTCAACATTTGTGACGTAATTTGGTAGGCATATGTGTAATATTCAGGAAATGTTTCAACATTTGGGACGTAATTTGCTAGGTAAATATGTAAAATTCAGGAAAAGTTTCAACATTTGTGACGTAATTTGGTAGGCAAATATGTAATATTCAGGAAATGTTTCAACATTTGGGACGTAATTTGCTAGGTAAATATGTAATATTCGGGAAAAGTTTCAGCATTTGTGACGTAATTTGGTAGGCATATGTGTAATATTCAGGAAATGTTTCAACATTTGTGACGTAATTTGCTAGGCAATTATGTAATATTCAGTAAATGTTTAAGCATTTGTGACGTAATTTGGTAGGCATATGTGTAATGTTCAGGAAATGTTTCAACATTTGTGACGTAATTTGGTAGGCATATGTGTAATATTCAGGAAATGTTTCAACATTTGGGACGTAATTTGCTAGGTAAATATGTAATATTCAGGAAAAGTTTCAGCATTTGTGACGTAATTTGGTAGGCATATGTGTAATATTCAGGAAATGTTTCAACATTTGGGACGTAATTTGCTAGGCAAATATGTAATATTCCGGAAATGTTTCAGCATTTGTGACGTAATTTGGTAGGCATATGTGTAATATTCATGAAATGTTTCAACATTTGTGACGTAATTTGGTAGGCATATGTGTAATATTCAGGAAATATTTTAGCATTTGTAACGTAATTTGGTAGGCATATGTGTAATATTCATGAAATATTTTAACATTTGTGACGTAATTTTGGTAGGCATGTGTTAAATATTCAGGAAATGTTTCAGCATTTGTGACGTAATTTGGTAGGCATATGTTTAATGTTATGTAAAATTGCGTGTCAGTTTCAAGAACTTTTGCTAATTCACATAACATTGGCGCCATTTTGAATTTTTTAAAAACTTTTATGCCAATATCATATATATAGTTTAAATACATGTACACTAAACACATAAGCACAAAGGAAATCTTCTTTAACGGCAAAATTGTTTTCCGATTCAAATAGAGGGCTCAGCATTCCACATCTGAAATGCTCTATGCATTTTTCATTTTTCGAAACTTGAGTTGACATACTGTTTTTTTTAAGTATCTGAGCCTATGAGCCTGTCGATGAAACACGCTAAAATAGGTAGACAAAATCTAAACTTGCGGTACAAATACTCATGGAATTAAGGTTTTAGTTACTCCTCAACATTAATTAAAAGTACAACATCGAGAATGATAGCGCTAAAAGTCAAATCAAATCAAGTTCACCATATTACGATTTGTCATATAGCCCACACAGACGAGTTTCCTATGCTATATAAATCTTTAAAAAAAGTCTTTCCAGTTAATTAAAACGTACTTGATTTTTTCCTCTCATTAACCTTTTCATAAGACACGCCAGTACGTTTTCCTGGTTTAGTTCATTGTTTTTGCATAAAATCCCAACAATACATATGACTAAGACCAAGCTCCTGTCAGTCGTCAACCTATGAAATATCATAGGTTTACTTTATTACAACAATTTATGATGGGGTATAAAGTTCTAAATGATATACCTCTTTTTAACACAATTAGAAACTTGTCTCCATGGTTATTTTAGACAAGAAGATTTTCCCTGTGCCCGTGTGTTTTAGTGTCCATAAATATAACTGGATTTTATATTTCCGTGTTCTAACTCGATCCGTGATTGGCTGTATGGTTTAACTAAAACTTTTTCTTCTTGACCCAAAACAAAGAAAGGCCATTGTTAACAGTAAATGATTAATAGAAGGCGAGTGAGTTTAAAATATATTTTTTCAATATTTTTGTTTGCAAAATGGTCATTAAAGTGGTGAGGTCATCAAGCAATCAAGTGAGGTCATCAAGCAATCGGTCAATTTGCGTTTTATACCTTTTTAACGATTTCGATTGGTTGATTTGCGTTTCCTAAGATTCAAAAATTGTGATTGGTTAATTTGCGTTTGTTTCCATACCTTACATACCAAACTCAAGAAAGTTATATAACTCCTGTTCGAAGCATAGACTACGCCACGTACATTGTCAGGTTAAAGAGAAGACATAATGCTATCAACAAATTAATATAAATAACTTATAAACCTAATTTAGTGATCAACGCGTGGCTTACTAAACGCCAATTAACTAAGTCTAATACTAGATATATGGTTGACTGCTCTTTGTCGTAGAGAATTTCTACGACGTATTGCTTGTGACATTTTTTGCACGTGATAACATACACGATATTAGAGGAGTCGCAATTAAGATTCTCTGCCATTAAATGTTTGTTGTGAGATTGTCCTCCGAAAAAAAGTTCCGCGATCTGGTACGTATACATCGAGTTTGCATCGCTTCTTTAGGCATTTTATTGATGTACCTGGGAGAGATGTTGGGCGGTAATGGTACACACGTGAAGGAGAAGCAAGCGTGTCGGGGGCTGAAGGGGGAGAATTGATTTGTCTTAATGTATCAGATTTGATCATTCGGAGTAACCTAGTAACCTACGGGAGAAGAGCTTTAAAAAGAGCAGAACAAACCCGATTAAAAAATCTAAAGAACTACAGTTTCAATAGAATCTAAAAACCTGAGATGTAATGACTCCTTGCAAGAGTGGAGAGGATGGTATGGCCCAGCATGTAGCAGTTGATGCGTGTCAGTAGATTTGAAGAATACTTTGTAATCTAGATATCCAGTAGTATTAAATGTATGACCCTTGTAAATAGTTACTTAAAAACTCCAAAGAAGTGTGTTATCAATAGTAGGTTGTAATTTAATACTGGGCTCATGAGAATTAAGAGCATCAATAAAAATATGAAGCTCTTCCAACGTATGCTGCCAAATGATAAAAATGTCATCCAGATACCGAAGGTAAATGAAAGGTTGTTTGTGACATTTGTAAAGAATATCACTCAGCCATAAAAATAGAGGCAAAATTAAGACTAAAACTTTTTCCCATAGCACATACTTTTATTTCCCTAAAAAGTATATTTGACTTGAGTATGTAGTTGGAAAACGTCCTGGTGCCTATTATATAAACTGGCGTAGTCGGCTATATTCTGATGGTTGAACAAAACCGCTTAGTCGGTCATATCTTATTATCTGACATATTTCTAGCTGCTAAATTTGTCATTAAACGCGTAAGGCAATCACAATGACACGCAGTCGAAACCTACCTCATAGCTCAATTACACCCAAGATAAAGCCGATGAGGTTCAGACATAAGCACACCTGGTTTGTCGGTATCTTTATTAGCATAGCTGATTAATCAAGCGTACAGGTATGTAATAAAGCAACCAAGTAAGCCAGCTGGGCGTCAGGTGAAAAGGTTGACATTTATCATGAAGATAAGAATTCAGTTTTATAGCTGATGTATTGTATATGTTTAGATGGAGCGGTTCGGTAGGCCTAACTATACTAACGTAAAATATGTAGGCCTATTAAGATTGAGAGGTGGAAGTTGATACGGGCTGCTGCACGGACGAATATGTGACACGTTGGAAGCAGTATAACCGTATTGGTGACATGTTGTATTAGGCCCTACGAGCGTATAGGTGACTCGTGGTAGCACAAGCATGGAGGTGACACGTTGTAGTGTAACCGTATTGGTGACACGCTGTATTAGGCCCTACGAACCTATATGTGACACGTTGTAATGCAAGCGTATTGGTGACAAGTTGTAGTGCAAGCGTATTGGTGACACGTTGTAGTGCAAGCGTATTGGTGACACGTTGTAATGCAAGTGTATTGGTGAAACGTTGTAGTGCAAGCGTATTGGTGACAAGTTGTAGTGCAAGCGTATTGGTGACAAGTTGTAGTGCAAGCGTATTGGTGACAAGTTGGAGTGTAAGCGTATTGGTAACACGTTGTATCAGGTCCTTCGAGCGTATAGTTGACTCGTAGTAGCACAAGCGTATTGGTGACACGTTGTAGTGTAAGCGTATTGATGACACGCTGTATTAGGTCCTACGAACCTATATGTGACTCGTAGTAGCACAAGCATGTAGGTGACACGTTGTAGTGTAATCGTATTGATGACACGTTGTATTAGGTCCTTCGAGCGTATAGTTGACTCGTAGTAGCACAAGCGTATTGGTGACACGTTGTAGTGTAATCGTATTGATGACACGTTGTATTAGGCCCTACAAACCTATATGTGACTCGTGGTAGCACAAGCGTGTAGGTGACACGTTGTAGTGTAATCGTATTGATGACACGTTGTATTAGGTCCTTCGAGCGTATAGTTGACTCGTAGTAGCACAAGCGTATTGGTGACACGTTGTAGTGTAATCGTATTGATGACACGTTGTATTAGGCCCTACAAACCTATATGTGACTCGTGGTAGCACAAGCGTGTAGGTGACACGTTAATGCAAGCGTATTGGCGACTAGTTGCACTGCAAGGTATTGTTGACAGTGGGGCAAGGGTATTGAAGCGCATGGTAGTGCAAGCGTATATGTGACACGTTCTAGTGGAAACGTATATGTGACACCTAGTAACACAAGCGTATAGATGACACGTTCGGGCGCATGTGTATGGGTGACACCTGGTAACACAAGAGTTTATGTAACACATTCTAGTGGAAGCGTATAGATGACTGTCTGTAGCGCATAAGTTATATTGGTGATACGTTCTAGTGGAAGACATCTTTCAAGATAAATTTTGAACCAACATAAGGTTGGTGCATGATTGGGTTGAATTCGTGCGAATAAAAAAATATACCCTGTAGCCACGTGGCCACTTTTAGCGATGATGGGATGGTTATATCTGTAATTATACAATCGCCCCCCCCCCCCCCCCCCTCCCACACATGTATTCATAACAGGGCACACTAATTGGTTGGTCTAATCTGGGATGAATATTCATCCCAGGTCTAATCGCATCAGGAATTATATTTTCCTTACTTATGTCAATCTATGGCATTCGACTGCAGGCCATTACGTAACTGATACCGTATCATTGATCGATTACGTAACATTTCAGTGGGTCGAACAATAGACCCGTTGAGCTTCCCGTGCAATTGCCGACTCTGATCATGTTATTATCAGATCGTATTTGTGTAGTTTAATTAAACGAAAACACGTAGGCCTGTTATGACAATTTGGTACATTGTTATCCCACATATAGCAATTCCCCGATATCATATTCAGCTATTAAAACGTCAGAAATCTTATCCTGTCCACTTTTAATTCTGTTATCCCCGTGCCAAAAAAATGCAAATGCAAATGAAACCATAGACTATTTAACTAAGCTGCCAACTATAGGGACATTTCGTTGCAACAGTTTAAGCTAATTTTCTTTTCAAAAAATAAAATCAGCCATGTTAGGCCTACATGTGTTAACGGCTGACCCCGTAGCCTACATAAGTATTTTATTTTTCCGACTTTACAGTGTATCACCATTTTCATAGAAAGACATAAGCCTGTCTTATTACTAGATAAACATGTATGCGAAGGATTCCAGAAAATTCTACTGACCAAGGCAAAGCTCCTGTCAGTCGTCAACCAAATGAAATATCATAGGTTTACTTTATTACAACAATTTATGGGGTATAACGGTCTAAATGATATACCTCTTTTTAACACAAGTATAGAAACTTGTCTCCATGGTTATTTTAGACGAAGATTTTCCCTGTGTCGTGTGTTTTAGTGTTCATAAATATATGTGTCCAGTACTGCCACGATTATTAGAATGTGCAGTATCTCGTACATAATGGGCCACAGGAAACTGTTGTAGAAAATAAATTAAAATCGTCACGAAAGGTTGAGCGTTTAAGGTACCATGTGAAGCTAAAATATTGAAAAAAACATCGATAAAGCCAGTTACCTGCACGATCCGAAGATGTGTGTTAAAACAGAAAAAAGTCATGAGTACATTTTGGGAATTATTGTTGCCTATAAAACTATCTTAACATTCAATTTAAAGATTGGTATCAAAGGAAAGCTTGTATTTTCTACATTTTTTGGCCAAAATAACCATCAATTAGCTAATTCTGTTTTAACGAAATTTGACATATTTGGCAGCTCATGCCACTTTAACGTAAGGACAGAAAATAATTCAGATTATGTCTCTTGACGGAACAGCTGCACGAGATATCTTATCTACAGATGATCTCCTGTAACCGCCGGAAGTGTTACGTGAGGAAAGCGAGTGAGATCGTGAGTGGAAATCTCGATCCAGCCCGAGATCTCTCGTTGCAATCTTTCTCATCTCGTAATCAGCTCTCCACATGAGGCCTCAGTTTCTGGCTTCAGCAATAGACCTAGATATATTTCAGGTGGGTAATACTTGGACCCATGTTATATCAATAATAATAAATAAGTGAACAAAAAACTAAAATAATGACAGAGCTGCCAAAATTCTAACTTTTTTCTTTAATTCTAATTGTCACTACACTTAGAGGCTTTGACAGTCTGAAGTTGCTACACGTCTCGAGAATGTACAAGTACATAGGGCCTACATGAGTTGCCGAAATGTTGACATTTTACCGTTAAAATAGAATGTGGAAATTATCGGCTATTTTTCTCAAGCCGTGTAATTCAGAAGGTTTTTTAGTAGTACCGGTCTCGGGAATGTACATGCCCTGCCAAAAGTCGCACTTTCCATAAGTTCAATTTCTCAAGAGATTTCAGACTGTTTAAGCTACTTAAACTGTTAAAAACTAAATTATTGAAGTCGAAATTAAAATTATCCAATTTCATAAAAAAAATTACGTTGCCGTATATAAGTGAACCAATCTTGACTAGAGTTTCAGCATTCACTCATGGATTCGAAGGCTACAACTTCTTATGATAAAGTATAAAGATCCACTTCACATAGCCCGGTTCCCTCTCCCACTAAACCTGGCAACACCGCGACATTAGTGAAATAATGTTGAGTGCGGCGTAAACAATCAAATGACATACCCCGTTTTAACACAATTCGAAACTTGTTTCCATGACGTTTTTAACGAAGAAGATTTTCCCCTGTTTCTGTGTGTTTTGATGTTCATAATACAAGTCTATATACTCTATCAATAAAATAATGAACAGTATCGCTGTTTAACGAAAACTTTGTTATCGACCATATTTCAGACGTCTAAGTCATTTTAAAAAAGGACATAAAACTACATCCACCCTTTGTCCCATTTGGAGCTAACTTCGGCAGTCTTGGCTCAAACACTTTGATAATTTCGGAGATTTACGTACGTGAGATACCGACGACCGGGAGCGAGCGAAGACAGCCGAAGTTTGTTCCGAGTGTGTTATCAGAGTGCACTTTGTGGAATATTCTACCCCTCCTGCATGTGCGTGCCGTGTGCAAATATACATGTTAAGTAGAGATGACTTTTCAAACAACATCGAGTCTGTAGTGCATCATCGGCTGGTAGGTTTACCTCCCCCGGAAGAAGTGATCTTTTGCTTGTTATCATACACAATGAAGGATTTAACCTGATAATGTTGTGAGTGTGGTTATATTCTGTCCTTTTATATTGAAAACTGGGCTGTCATGAACGTATACAGTCACCAAAGGGTTGATTTCACAACATTTCCCCCGCTAGCGTCGTCAGCAACCCAGCCTGTCAAAGCGGTAGCCATAGTGACATTATGTCATTCTGCTTCAAAATATCTGGGTCAAGCGTTGCACGTGACCAAAGCTTATCGTTGATTGGTTAAAAGTTCAGACTCTGCCCGAGGGAGGGAAAAGGAACGGCGATCAACAACAGGTCACTTTTTCCTCATTTTTCTCAATTATCGGGGTAGAATCGACTTTAATACCTTCGTCTTGGTGTTTATTGCATAACCCGATACCGCTGAACGTTGGTTCGCACCTCGTCAAACCCCTCGAATGCTGCGCATTCTCGTGGTTTGACTCGGTACGAACCAACGTTCAGCGGTATCGGGTTACGCAACAAACACCGCTACGGCGGTATTAAACCCTTAAATCTCGTATTGTGTTTGATTGTAACGCCTCCGGAAAGATGGTGGAATAGTTCAGTGGTGCTGTATTCGCGGGCTAAACAATTAATTACGTATATCAGAATTATCGAAATTTAAGGTGGACAAGATGGGTAAGGCAGACAAAAAGAGTACAGCACACAAGAAGAAAGGAGAGTCTTGTCCCAAAAACAAACTCACTCCGGAAATTTCAAATGAAATCAGTGAACAAATGCCGGTTGTCATTGGTAACAGTGATACCACTGAGTGTACAGATTTCGTTCCACATGTTGCAGCCGAGGTGGTTGTTGTGTCACCGTCTACTACTGCCTCTGAAGACACAAAACTTATACTCTCAGCTGTAGACCAAATTAAATCCGAACTGCACAAAGCTATCAGAAGTGTACAAAGCTCGCTGGCTGAACAGATAAGTAGTCAAACATGACTCTGTTAGATGTCCAGTCGGCCAAAAATGTTATAGAAAAGTACAAACTATATGAATCCTCTACGGGACTGAAATTAAATCGCGGAAAGTGCAAATTTATTTCGCTTTGTAGAAAATCTACAAATAGTCATCGCGCATTCTTTCTAGGGATACCCTATTGTGGAATAAATGAAACAGATGTCAAACTTTTAGGAATTTCCGTAGGCAACCAAAAAACAGTAAACAATAACATAAAAGCTACGCTAGGTAAAGTTAAGAAAAGATTTAAAATTTGGACATCACGGGGCTTGACAATATTCGGCAGATCACTTCTTAGTAAAAGTGAAGGTATGTCAAGGCTGACATATCTTGCGTCGGTTTTACACTTTTCGAACTGTATGATACGTGAGATCAATAAAGAAATCTTCCAATTCATATGGGCCTATCGACAAAAGAAGATAAAAAGGACAATAATGTGCTCAGATATTTATGATGGAGGAATCAAATGTATTGATTTTAATGACCATAATCAAGCACTAAAACTGGTTTGGCTTACGCGTTTTTTCGGAAACCGTCGTTCTCCATGGAAATTAACTGTCGCGGAAATTTTTAAGCCCCTGGGTGGACTAGAATTTCTTCTTCTCTGTAATTTTGACATATCTACTCTCAAAATTAAAGTCCTTGTTTTTTACAAAGATATCCTTCTGTCCTGGTTAAAACTTAGAAAACAACCTGAGAATGACATTTTTAATGAAATTATTTGGAATAATCGTTGGATTACAAGGGGCTCTAACTCTCTTTTTAATTCATCTTGGTATAATGCCGGGATAACTTTCGTCAGAGATATCTTTGATATCAATGGTAATTTACTTTCTATGCCAGAGTTGGAAAGAAAATATTTATTATTATGCGAACCAAACGAGTATTATAGAATTATTTCTGCTATATTAACATTCACTGGCTATTGCGCCTTTAACAAAAACGCCATAACGCGGACACTGTGTGGTCCTGTAACCTATGATGATTTCCCCCTGCATGACCCAACGTTATCATGTAGATTTTGGAGAGGAAAAATAACAGCAACAAAGTCAGATGAATTTGACTATAATAAATGGTTAAATACTGATGACACAGTGAATAAATCTCTGGTTTGGAATTTGGTGCATAGCTTACCTGTGGATAATAAGTGTAAACAGTTACAATATAAAATACTCCATCGCATCGTTCCGTGCAATGTTTATCTACACGGCCGTCTAAAAATCAAGGACAGCCCCTATTGTGAACATTGTGACATGGTAGATGATATCACTCATTATTTTTTGTATTGCTCCCGTTTAGCTGCCTTTTGGGGAAAAGTCAATAATTTCCTATGCCGGAGTATCAACTGTGATATTTCATCACAACCGTATTCTGTATTGTATGGATTTTTTGATAATAGTAACCATTGTAAAGCAAAAAACTATGTTTTGCTCCAAGCCAAATTTTTAGTGTATAAATGTCGTGTCACTGAGAGGTTGCCATCCATTGATGAGCTGCTAAACATTATAAAGTTTGAAACAGTTGTACTTTCTAGAATTTTAAAATACAAATCTTTATCTGAACAATTGAACAAAATGCTAATTTGTTGTCACACCTCTTGATTACAATACTGTTCTGAATGGATTTACAGTTAAGCACTATCCGTATCGCCTGTTATCATTATACTTTTATAACAACTAACTATCTCTGTTCTTTGGTCGACTCTTCTTAATTTGATTCATAAAGAGTATGTGTACTTTTAGCTTCTATGGGTGGGGATGGGGTGGGTTGAATTTTTTCTTTGTCTTTGCATTACAAACTATATTGTTAGTACAAGTTACAAGTACTGTTTATTAATATTTTTGCTCGTTAAATGCACAATGCCGTATACACCTTGATCACGTGGGCCAGTATATTTGCGGCACTCAATTGTAAAACCGTGATCTATACAAATAAACGCCTGTGCACTTGTACCGGCTTCGCTGAAAAAAAAAAAAGAAAAAAAAAAAAAAAAAGTTGGAAACCCTTGATGGAAAATCAGCAGATCTTCAAAAAAAAGTGATTGACTTAGAAAATGAGAACCAAAACCTTGGTATGAAAATCGAGGAAATTAAGAACCATAATGAAAACATGCAAATTAGATTAAACCAACAAGAGAGATATTCGAAGAGCTTTAACTTACTTTTGTTCGGTGTTAGTGAAGAGAAAGGGGAGGATTGTAATACGGTTGTTCTGGATGTTGTTAAAAAGAAACTGGATTTAGATTTCACACCCAGAATAGAAATTTCTCATCGAAAGCCGGTCAAAAACAATTATGGAAAGCCAAGACCTATTGTCATCAAGTTTTTTTACAGAGTGGAAAGGTCAAAAGTTTTGGAAGCCAGTCGGAAACTACTCAGAAAAAGCTTCATCTATTTTAAAGAACATTTAACTGCTCATGACCTAGAGATACGCAGACAATTACAACCAGCTGCAGCGGAGGCTTTTAAGAGTGGCAGGAAGGTTGTTTGGAAAAATGGATGTGAGTTGATCATCGACAATAAGAAATACTAAATTACTTTACATAAAAACAAAGCTTAAATCATTCCAGCATATTAACATCAAACTGAGTTTAGAATATTTAGTATTCGCCAGCTATTTTCTTTGGCCCCAGTTTATTACAAACATTTCCGTATTTTAAGATTTGCTAGGAGTAAGTTTTACTCACTTTTTGTTTAGTTTCTAATGTTTTACATATATTTCAGGACTTTCATATATTTGCCGGTAGCAAATTAATTTCATTCTAGTTTTATTTTATTTTTTTAAAGTCAGTTGTAGCTCTTGATTAGGGGGTCTAAGTTAATGATATGGTTTCCTAGGAATGGTATTTCCTATTAAGTATTATTTCATAGATAATTTCTGAAACTAAACGTTACTCAATTTTCGTCCTCGCGATGCAGGGTTTGTTAGTTAGCCATCTTTTTGGGAAAGTTGTTTATAGTTCACCGTTCATAACTATCTGTGTTAATTGTTCAGTGTCCAGTTTTTGTCCATCAAATTTTTTTGTAATTTTTTTTTTTGTATTTTATTAGTTTGTTGTGTCTAAATTATGTTGAACTTTGTTACCTTGAATGTGAGAGGACTTAGACATCCAGACAAGCGCAGACAGATCTTTCTTTATTTGAAGACTTTACAACCTGACATAGTATTTCTACAGGAGACACACTCATGTGAAAACGATGAACGCTTTTGGTCCAGTGAGTGGGGCAGTTCGGTTCTCTTTTCTCATGGTGAAACAAACTCAAAAGGTGTGGCAATTTTGTTCAATACAAATAAATGTAAAATAATAAACAGTTATTCAGATAACAATGGTAGATTTATTTTTGCGAAAATAGATATCGATGATAAGATTTATCATTTCGGCAATATATATGCCCCTAGTAGTAATTTCAAACAAAGAGAAGATTTTTTCCTTGATATGGCCCATTTTGTAGAAGTTCATGGTTTACAAAGTAATCTCATTTTAGGCGGGGATTTTAACTGTGTTCACAATCCAATGCTTGACCGACTAGGTTCAGAAAATAACCGAAATAGTGAGAATATACACAAACTTATTTCTAGGTTAAACCTTGTCGATATTTGGAGGAATAAAAATCCGTTAATAAAGCAATATACATGGAAACAAAGCAACGCAATCCAGTCTCGTATAGATTTTTGGTTGATACACTGCAGTCTAGTTAAGGCTATAACTACGTGCTATATCAAATCTAGTATTCGGACTGATCATAAGGCAGTATTTTTTAAATTAGAACAGTCGACAAAACCTTCCAACAATTTTTGGAAGTTTAATAATAGTCTCTTAAAAACAAGGAGTTTGTGAATATCATAAATGGTTTTTTGGAAGATGTGGATGGAGATTCCTTTAATTCCTCAAACTCAAAATGGGAGTGGATTAAATACAAAGTCCGGTTACTTTCAATAGACAAATCAAAAGAAATATCGAAAACCCGTAATTCTGAAGAAAAGGAGCTCATTGAACGGCTTTCTGTTCTAGAAAGACACAAGTTAACACAACAAGACGACTTGTTGTTAGAAGCAGACTATCAAAAATGTAAAGAAAAATTGGAAAAATTATATGAAGAAAAAGCCACGGGTGCTATGGTCAGATCCAGGAGTAGATGGATGGAGCTCGGAGAAAAAAGTACAAAGTATTTTTTTGACCTAGAACGTAGAAAACAAGAGAAAAAATCCATAAAGCTCCTAAACTTACCGGGTGGCCAGTCTATAACAAAACACGAGGATATAATTAACTATATTCACTCATATTTTTCAAATATATACACACCTTCCGTTACTGATGACGACTTTACAAAATCAATAGATGACATTATCAGTCCGGAATATCTATCTGGCCTTCCTACTTTAGATGATAAATGTAAAGAAAGGTTAGATGAAAATCTGGAACTCTCAGAATTTAACGAGGCTTTAAAGAGTATGGCAGTAAATAAGGCACCAGGTAGTGATGGTCTCACCGTTGAGTTTTACAAATTTTTTTGGAATAAACTCAAACATATTTATTACGACTCTATACAAGAATCGTTTGGTAAAGGTGAATTTTCTAATACCCAGACACGTGGAATTATATCTCGGTTTGAAAAACCGGACAAAAATCTCAATGACATTAGAAATTGGAGACCTATTACTGTCTTGAATGTCGACTATAAAATTGCAGCAAAAGTCATTTCCAATAGATTAAAATTGGTTTTGCCCACAATAATCCATGGAAGTCAAACTGGGTTCATGAAAGGAAGACACATTTCAGAAAATATACGTTTAATTCTTGATTTGGTTGAAAATTATACTGACGAGGCATGGTTCGCTTTCCTTGACTTTGAGAAAGCCTTCGACTCATTAGAACATAATTATATTTTTTTCGCTCTTAAAAAACTAAACTTCGGTGATACATTTATCAAATTTGTCAAAATGTTTTACAGAAATACATATTCTTGTGTTAGAAATAATGGTTTGTGCACGGATTGGATTCGTAATAATATAGGTACAAAACAAGGCTGTCCGCTATCACCATACATATTTATTTTGTGTACTGAATTAATCAGTCATATCTATAGGGGTAATTCAGGAATTAAGGGTATAAATATCCACGGCACGGAAATTAAAAGTTTATATTACGCTGATGATACAACATGTTTACTTAACGATCTAAGTAGCATAAATGCTACCCTTTCTTTTTATGAGAGAATTGAATCGGTAACGGGATTGAAACTTAACCCTGACAAATGTGTTATTTTCCCTCTCAATGTCCCATATCCTGCATCCACTCCTTTCAAAATTGTATCTCAGACCAAGTTTCTGGGAATTGTTTTAAGTACTCTTAATGACTCGTTAGAAGATAATATCACACCAAAACTTGATTCAATGAAACTGAGATTTCATATCTGGTCACAAAGAAATTTAACGATTTTTGGAAGAAATCTCTTAGCAAAAGCCGAAGGAATATCCCGTCTGGTTTTTTTAGCCAGCTGTTTAAGTATTTCAGAAAAGCATATTAAAGAAATAAATGCCTGTATGTTTAAATTCATATGGCAGAGTAAAAGGGAAAAAGTAAGTCGAAAAAAGTTACTGCTTGATTATGGCGAAGGGGGGATTAAGGCTATAGATTTTCGTATATTGAATAAAGCGCTTAAACTTGTCTGGTTATCTAAATATTTCAAGGAACGCGATAGCCCGTGGAAATTGATACCTCAAAAATATTTTCAAGAACTCGGTGGGCTATCATTTCTTTTGAGATGTAACTATGATACTAAGAAGTTATGTATGTCATCTCTTCCCCGCTTCTATATAGATATTTTAACATTTTATAATGACATCAAGGAAAACGTTGACAAAGATATTTATGATGAAATCATCTGGCATAATAAGCTGTTCACAATTAAGCGTAAAAGTATCTATAATCCCTTATGGCATCAAAGTGGAATAGTATTAGTTAGAGATATGCTTGATGAAACTGGTATTTTTCTCAGCAAAGAAGCCCTTCAAGAAAAGTATAATATAACAGTAGATTTAAAAACTTATAAAATGTATAGAAATTCTATAAAAAAGAAAATAGGGTGTAACATGTTCAATAGGTATTCTGCCTCATTAGATAGAGATTTTAATGATCCACCCAAGATCTCGGATAAGACACTTGCTACATGTCCAATCAATTCTTGTTTCTTTTACAACATTTTAAGGAGTAAATCTCTGGCAATCCCAGGGACTGTAAATGTTAGAAATCTTGGTCATTTATATAGGCTGCCATTGGATAATAAGATAAAACAATTACATTTTAAACTCTATCACAACATTTTTCCTAGTAATAGATATCTTGTTCAATGCAAAATTAGAACAGATCCTTACTGTGATAGTTGTTTAACTATTATTGACTCTCCCATACATGCATTGTATGAATGCCCAATAGTTAACGCATTTTGGAAAACATTATTAAATAAGTTGCCACCCTCCTTCCGCTTCCAAAAATCACTAAAAGAAGACCTATTGTTGGGAAACCATAAACAAGACACCAAAAAACTAACAAATCAAATAAACTTTTTGTTTGCTCATGCAAAATATTTTATTTACTCTTCCCGTTATACCAATTGTCCTGTTCACTATGAGACCTTTCAATCGTACATCCGGCTCAAGACGGAAATTCTTGCTAAGGGTTGTCACAAACTTTCTGGGGAGATAATGCCATTGATTAATGATCTGTAATAATCCTGTATTAAGATTATTTTAATGTCTCTTTTGTGAAAGACCTGTACAGAACACCACTGCTCCAAATTATGATATTTTTTATGCTCACATTTACCTGGAATAACCGCATCAAAGCCTGTGAGTTATATGTATGTAGTTCTCATTTGCAGAATCAGAACTACCTATCCGTATATAACTCACGGCCTTTGGTGCGATTGTTCCAAGCTGTTCAGAAGGTATAGAAATACACGTGTTCACAAAGCAGGTCCACTTTGATCCTTATTCAGTTATTATATTCCTTTTTTTGTGTCCGAGTTCTAGTTTTTATAAAACCGACCAGCTGTTAAAGGCCCATTCACAAAACCCGTTAGATCCGTTTGTTTAAAATGCCAGTGTGTATCTCAGCCCAACAAATCAATAAAATCAATGAAGATCATTAAAGGGAGATGATTAAAACAAATTCTCCTATGATACAGTATCGGATAACAAAACGAGACGAATAAAAGCTTGCAGCAGGTTTGGATACAACCATGTTCGATAGGACATTTATATTTGAATTGTTTGAGCTGCGGTGGTTTTGTCATGTAGTTTCGGCTGGTTTTATTTGATAGCTATTTATTCGAGATAGTGGCTGTTAATGTAACAAAAAAAAAACCCGTCATACAGCTATACCTGTTTACAGATAAGCCATTGGTGCAGAAAACTCGATTTGCTGTGTTCAAGGTAGTACTAAGTAAGTTCCGAACGACAGGTGAGTTCCACAGGAAAAGTTAAGGGGGGAGTAACTCTATATTCTGTCATTTAGAGTTACCCCCCTTTCAAAAGGTTTTAACATAGATAGCTTATATTAATATTATAAGATATTCACCCCCAACCACAGGGCCTTCGACCTCAGAGACTATGGACTATCTGCGTTCAATGTTTTAAGAATTCAAGTTTTCAGAAAATATAGCGACGTTTGGAAAAAAAGAGAGATATCACAGCAATATATAAGTATGTACATTTGTAGTATTATTATATTGAAAAAAAAAACCTTGTTGAGCAGGTTTTGATTATTAGAAGAAGAAAAAAATTACTTTGAATATTTTCGGTTTGTGAGATTGCACAAATCAACAATTCTCAAACGTCTTCTCACACAAGCCTGAGATAGCCGTCGATACGTTTTAGTTTTATACAAAGCGTATATGAGATTTCGGAGTTAACGATCCATGGAGTTAATCCAAAGCTTCCCTGGTTGATTGCTGTTACGCCGCACTAAATATTATTTCACTTATTTGGCACTGTTGTCAGGTTTAGTGGGGGAGGAAACCGGGTTTACTGCCCGGATGGAACTTCTTCCACCTACGTTCGCCACATTCAAAATGACCTGCAATCTATCAGAGGGTATTTCACGCACGTAAATCCCCGAAGTTATCAGAGTGACAGGAGCCTGTTTCACAAAGCGGCGTAGCGTAAGTTTTTACGTAAATGCCATAGCAACCCATACTGTAGAGATACGTTGCTATGGTAGTTACCTGAAAACTTTACGTAACGCCGCTTTGTGAAACAGGCTCGACTGTGTGGGACTGAGGGACCATCACTCAAACCGACTGTACCTGCCAACTCATCCATGCAGGATAAATAAGTCTGAACCCCGTAGAAATGACACAGACATGTTGACTTCATCACAGCAATAGATTAAAGGGACATGTCCCCAACCAACAACACGTAGAACGTTAAAATGTGTGTTATTCGACTGTCATTTATACAAAGATAAACTTTTCTACTGCCCACTGACCGCTGGGTAGGCAGTTTTATTTGCGAATTCCTTTGTCCGCTATGTTGTGACTTGTTTAAGTGGCATTTAGAAGTTGAGCATAATAATGAAGGAAAGAACACTCTTGGTTACTCATCACTTGATAACGGTGTTAGGAGCTACACCGAAACGTCGTGTTCCCAATAAACCCATCCTCGGATAAGCAGGGTTAAATTCTCAACAAGCTCGCCTTTTACCCCTGGGACAACTGAGATTGAAAGCCTCGTTTTCTGGGAACGCCCATTTACTGTCGGACCAATCAAAAGTTCTCTTATAAACGTT
Source organism: Lepidochitona cinerea (assembly GCA_963971465.1). Taxonomy (NCBI): domain Eukaryota; kingdom Metazoa; phylum Mollusca; class Polyplacophora; order Chitonida; family Tonicellidae; genus Lepidochitona; species Lepidochitona cinerea. The sequence continues at coordinate 14,959,101 of OZ020559.1, forward strand.
GTAACTCTTCAGTTTGGAGACACGTTTATCGAATTGAATTTTAAACCGAAACGTCGTCCATCTTTGTTTTGAACACTGCATAGATGCTTACGTAACGCGGATTCTGATTGGTGAAATTTCCGCCACAGTTTTGTGGCGGAACCAATCAAAGTCAACATGCATACTAAATTAGAAACGACGGATTTGGTTCCACTTGTCCGTGGTAAAGTGAGCTTGAGCGTAAGTTTTAATCGTGGGTTCCGACGGTGCAATAAACCAAGAAGTTGTAAATCCATACGCAAGAGTGTTCTTTCCTTCGCTTTGTTGTGGTTAGATGCGCGGTATGGACCTATCGTGGGCGTGCTTGTAGTGGGCTATAAGTTGTTTGTTAACTGACAGAAAAAATAGCAGCATAGAATTACCTAAATAGCATATAGGCCTACAATTTTCGTCCGATTGATTGATTGTTGTTTTACGCTTCAATATTATTTCACTTATACGGTGGCGTTGCCAGTTTTATTGTGGGAGGGAACCGGGCTCTATGCTCGGGAGGACCTTTCATCCGAGACTGATCACTTCTGAAGTTTAACGGATAATAACAACGTGATCCTTTTAACTCTAATACAATAGGATGAATCTTCCAATGACTTGTAACACATAACGTTTCTTAAGGGTTTAATATTTTATTCAGCGGATGCAAAATATACACAGTGCGATGTTCAATGATTTTAATATTAGACATGTACATATAAAAGCTTTAAATTAGTCATTAATACAAGGAGTGATTGGTGTTCTACGCCACAGTCCAGATTATTTCACTAACAGCGTAGTCCTCAAGTTTAGCTGTACAAGAAATACGGCTTGTGTATGGGAGAAGCGCCCCAGTACAATGTGTTCATATACTGGTGGGGCCGCTTTAACTTAAGAGAAAACAAATATTGGAATAACAGGAGCATATTTAAAGTTATACTAGTGGATTTGTAGTTATATAGATTTGTATTTAAGGGGACTGTTAAGAAAACGGAATTTAAAACATTTTCACAAAACAAGGATTACAAATGAATATTGTTTGATTGATTGGGGCTTAACGTCGCACTCTACGGCCAAGTTTATATGGCAACAAAAGTACCAACCGACCAACAGATCACCCTCCCCACCTACATCTAAGTATGGTCATTACAACGTCAGGAGCCTGTTTCACAAAGCGGCGTAGCGTAAGTTTTCACGTAGCTACCATAGCAACCCATGCTGTAGAGATACGTTGCTAGGGCAGTTACATAAAAACTTACGCTACACCGCTTTGTGAAACAGGCTCCAGCAAGGCTAATGTATTTGGCCTACATAATGTTCCTCACTGCTGGGTCAGCAAACATGGCTATAACATTGCCACAATTCGCCAGCATGATGGCGATATCCTGGAAAGATGTGCATGAAGACTGGACAAAGAAGCAACATAAAGTGGTATGAGCTGCCAAATATAGGAAAAACAATTACTTACATGTTCGTTTTTTTGTCAGAAGTAGAAAAAGATCTTTCTTTATATATCAATCTTGGATACCTCTTGACACTCCAAAATCATGAAAAAAGTTAGAAATGTTGGCATCTCATATCACTTGAAAACACATGATTTTAGTTAATAATATTGAACTTAAGAGTAACTTAAATACAGGATTTTAGTTGATTCTAATGAACTTAAGTGTAACTTAAATACATGATTTTAGTTAATTATAATCAACTTAAGTATACAACTTAAATACATGATTTTTGTTGATTATAATCAACTCAAGTATACCTTAAATATATTTTTGTTAATTATAATTAAATAAAGGTTCATTAAAATACATGATTTTTGCCAATTATAATGAACTAAAAGTAACTTAAATACATGATTTTGTTGTGAATAATAATGAACTTATAATTAATATTGACACTAGAATTTATTTCACAGTACTATTTACACATTTTATACCAATATTATATACATATCATCTCCAGCATGATTTAAATTATAAATTCACAAATTAAAGATGGCCGCACAAGTTAGGCGTTTTAAGTTAAACAGCATTATTTTTCTTAGTCATCACAAGCATGATTGAAATAAGAAATTCACAAATTCAAGATGGCCGCATAAAAAAATTAAGACTGCAATTTTTATCAGCAAAAATGGACCAGCTGGACTTATACAATAAATTAAAAAATTCAAGATGGCCGCGGGACAGGTAAGAGTGCAACTCTTTTGCAGCTTGATTGGTTGAGTTGTTGATCCACAACCTCATAAAACAACTAACAGTAGATTGTTATTGTGAGTAGAACATGAATAGTTTAAATAAGACAAAGAACAATCTAATTGTGTTTCTCATCTTTAGAAGTGAATTGTCCATGACTGGAGGAATGCAGCAGAGCTGTTGGACTTTGCTTTCAATTGCTGCTCGTTTTCTAAAACAAAAACTCACAGCTCCAGCATGGTATAAATTCCAAAAATCAAGATGGCCGCACAACAAGTTAGACTTCTATTTTTAACAGTAAAAATGGTTTGCTTGGTCAATATTTTGTTATCATCTTGACTTTCTTTAATGTCTTGTGGGGCCATGGAGAAAAAAATAGTTTGGGATTTACAGTCACATCATTTTGAGTTGGCACGCTGTGTCGGAAACCTGAGAGTAGCTTTGTCGCAGAAATAAGATTCAGTTCAGTTTTATCTATATACAAAGAAAAGCAGGAACGGAATGACCAAGCCTCAGCCACGTACATTTGTCTGGTGGTAAATCTTGGCTATGGGGCATGAAAATGGCAAAGAAACTGGAATTACAACCATCTGTCTGAAAACTGCTAGTGTTGGCTACTGATTCAGAAACGTCATTGAAGAAACTGGATTATTTTTACTGTATTTCAAGTTTCTCTGTTAAACCAACATTGGTTACTTAAAATGTTGACCCTTGTGGTGTTGTGCAGTTGTAGTCAGAGGCTGAGCCCCAAATTCGGCTACCAGTTGAGGCTGGTCATGAAATCCTGTGCAAAGCAGTCTTTGTGCAGTTGCAGTCAGTGGCTTAACCCCAACTTCGGCTAGCATTTACGGCTGGTCTTGAAATCCTAGCCGAAGCAGTCTTTGTGTAGTTACAGTCAGCCGCTGAACCCCAACTTCGGCTACCAGTAGAGGCTGATCTTGAAATAGTGGCCATAGCAGTCTTTGTGCAGTTGCAGTCTGCGGCTTAACCCCAACTTTGGCTGGCTGGGGGTGCTGGTCTTGAAATCCTGACCAAAGCAGTCTTTGTACAGTTGCAGTCTGGAGCTTAACCCCAACTTCGGCTAACAGTTGCGGCTGGTCATGAAATACTGGCCAAAGCAGTCTTTGTGCAATTGCAGTCAGCGGTTGTGCCCCAACTTTGGTTGGAACAGGTTGATGTTGTTGGTCTTTGTGCAGTTGCAGTCAGTGGCTTAACCCCAACTTTGGCTACCAGTTGAGGCTGGTCATGAAATCCTGGCCAAAGCAGTCTTTGTGCAGTTGCAGTCTGATGCTGAACCCCAACTTTGGCTAGCCGGGGGTGCTGGTCTTGAAATCCCCAACTTTGGCTAGCTGGGGGTGTTTGTCTTGAAATCCTGGCTAAAGCAGTCTTTGTTCAGTGGCAGTCTTTGGCTAGCCGGGGGTGTTGGTCTTGAAATCCCCAACTTTGGCTAGCTGGGGGTGTTGGTCTTGAAATCCTGACCAAAGCAGTCTTTGTTCAGTGGCAGTCTTTGGTTGAGCCCTCAGTACAGCTAGAACATGCTGTTGTTGATTTTGAAAATACCAACCAGAGTGGTCAGAAGTTGCAGCCAGAATTTTCCCACGGTAGGTTAGAAAGGCTACATGATTTCCAAATGTCTGGCTGTAAAGGCAATCATTGGGGGTCATATATCGAAAAGAAAGCAAGGGCTCTTTTAATGAGGACGTAATATCATGTGATCAATGGCAGTTACCATGACAACGTATGTCTTCACTATCATGTCAAGAGACGGCTACGCTTGGTTTGAGATGCCACCCTCAGACCCTCAGCTATGCTTTTATATCAAGGCTCCTGGCTGACAGTAAAACAGTTTGTTAAATTCAGGAGTTGTTCCATCATTGCACGCAGGATTCTTGGTCCTTTTATCCACATAGTCAGTTTCCAGCATCCCCTCCATTCAGTAGATTTCCAACGAAAGGCTTCGTACAACGTACTTCATAGATGTGTCTGGAAAGATAAACAAAATTGAATTAATATGTGTGTTCTTATTAAAAGGAGAAATAATTTGAGTTTAAAAAGAATATTAAATTTCACTGAAACTAAAATGGGATCTACAATGTAACTGGATTGATTTTTCTAGTATCAATGTTATATTCAAGAAACATTGGCATATTCTCGTTATTTTGGTATTACACTTTCTTGAAAATATGGTAGAAATTCCTCTACCGATTTTGGGGTGGCGCCCGAAACGGGAACCGAACCCAGGCCCCAGAGTACTGCACCTATAGCCAGCACTAAATGCCGACTGTCTTATCCATTCAGCCAACAGGCCTCCTCAAATTTTCAAGAAAGTGTAACCCCAAACTAACGAGAATACTGTTATACCCACTTTCTAAAAGACACTAATAAACTAAATAGCCTGGCATAGTAGGAGGTGGGGTGATAACTACCATCTGTGCTTAGCATGGGGAAAAAAAATTGAAACTTTGTTTGAGAGGAACTTTAACAAAATTTACTTGTGCTTAATCCATTACTGTATAAGGTGCATTTTACTAAAGATGATTTTGCCTGTGCTCGTGTGTTATAGTGTCCATTGCCATATAAGGGCAACATGCATACATTTTAATAAATGAGTAGATATATTAATTAATATAAAGAAAATATGAAAGTAGGAAAGAAATGTCATCTGTATTAAAAGAAATAAGGCCATGTCTACACGATGGAACAAGACAACTTCAGTTGAGCGAGATCGAACACATATGTGACGTTCATATTAAAGTGTACTCCAGAAACTCAGTCTGCAGAGTCCAAGTCTTTCAATGCGTCTCAAGCCTCCCATCGATGGGCTACGAATTGCAATTATCCTACTCAGTTCCCCCAAAAATTGACAAATTTCTGAACGGCTTTTTTACTTTCACTTGGAAGTCTTTCCATGCACAAGTGAGTGAATTTAAACAATTTCACATGTTAAGTTGTGTTGCTCAATTTGGAAAACAAAAAATAATAAAAAGTTTGCAGCTGTTGAAAAATAGAAAACAGATCTAACTAAATATATCAAATTTTACACTATGCATCCGCACTGTGCCTCTACAGCAAATGTCATTCCACATAAAGCAGAAATTTTTGTCTAGAAGAATGTACTAAAAGTTCCAACTTGTAGACAAAGCTGTTAAGTAAACAAGACAAAGAGAAAGACTAACGATAAACAAGAACATACAACATGAAAAATTCAATAAATGTTATTAAAAACTAAAAAAACTATGTTACAAAAAATGATTAGAGTATTCAATGAAGAAAAAAAAAAAATTCTTCAGAGCTCAACATTTTATTTTATTGTGTATTTTTAAACAAATCTTGTTAAGCCTTCTGATGACCACATTTTGCATCCTCCTATATTGACAAACTTAATTTTGAATTGTGGGCGTTTCTTCGTGTGAATTTAGACAGGAAGGTAAACTCCCCTTGAGGAACCCCATTGCATGATTGATTGATTGATATTTTACGCCTGCGGACTGGTACGGTGAATAATCTCAGCAGCTGGTTCTACTAAGTTGGCGTGAAGTTACACATAGGCTTACAGCATGGTGCCTTCAGACTTGCTAACATTCGCAAGTTCCTATAATTTAACACACGTCTATGACTTGGTCAGGAGATCGTTTCACAAAGCAGTCGCATCTCATGCAAAGCCTAGTTGACACTGGATATCATAGTGAAAAGATACAACTGCAATTGATCGCACTTTGCAACGACTTCGTGAAACGGCCAGATGCATAGTAAAACGAGCCCCAGATTATCAATAATGCCTGAATGCATGCCTAGCCCCTGACATGTCAAGCTCAGAACATGCCATATAAAAAGCAGCGCCAGTGGAAATAGTTAGATTATATATCATACACCCAGTTCTGAATAAGTCTTTCAAACTGATAAGATGAAGGTATGATAGATGTAAAAGGGGAAAAATAGGAGATGGGGTTGTAGTTAAAGTAAGCAGCCTAAAAGAAAAAGCTGTGGCTATTATGTCAGGTTCTGAACATATTATCTTGAAATGTTTGATAGATCGATTGATGTTTTAGCTCCCCCTCCTCTCAAGATTGTTTCACATTCACTGTGTAGCCAGGAGAATTGATTGGTTGATAATTTCACTTATATGGAGGCTTTGCCAGGTTTAGTTGGGGGTGGGAGAGGAAATCCAGCTCATGGCAACTCTTCCACATACAACAATCAAGTGAAAAATCTACTCAGAAATGAATCAATTTTATTTGGTCCGAGTGGGATTGGGATCCAAACCGCATCTAGAGAAGGTCTGTGGCGAACTGAGGAACTATCACTCTAACCGACTAGGCCACCGAGGCCCCTGAAATGTTTGAACATACTTTTATATACTGTTAGATAAATTTTGTAGGGAATTAAAAGAGTTCAGCACTAAGTTTTATCTACATGTACCTGTATTTAAACAGCTGCGAAAAAATTTGGCTTCAACAAAAAATCTATATTTTGCTTTTAACCAAATGTATTGGTTTAATTAGAGATTCATTAACAGCCTTATAACTGATGCACAGAAAACAAGATGCATTCTAACCTTTTTATACGTTGTACAACCAGCATGCAGGCTTAGGTCACTACATTTAAACGCAAATATCAAAATACGACATATTTCATAGCTCCAACCCACCAAGCAATTTCAGTGTATTTCTCGTAGTTATTTTGAAATAAGCTTCATGCAGACTGTTTCCACTACATTCATTATCTACCATTTACTCCAAAACCTGTACTTGGATTTCCTACCATTTGTTTTAATCATTGACAAGGATTTGACCTTTCTGACGGTGAAACATTCAAGAACATTAGACAAACTGGAGGCTTTGTGGTACAGAACTGAGTTGCTCAACAGTTCAAAAGCTAAATACAGGTCTAAACGATGCAGCGTAACAAAGAAATTCAATTGTGACGTCACAAAGTTAAACTGGTGTTAAGCCTACATGTAAATGGCAATTGCCGTGGTAAATGTTGAGGCACAATGAATAACTGTCAGCAAATATTTGCAGACGCACACGGGAGGAATGGCGAACTATTAGCCATAGTTATTTTGTTTTTCGCGAGTGCTGATTCAAGATATTTCACTTATATTGCAGTGTTGGCAGACTATGCCCGGGGGATACCCTTGACATACCGCAAGTACCAGGCAACTGTTCCCCACAAGGCGCTTTGCTTAGAAGAACACATATGCTCTTTTGGACGTTCTCTTTTTCAGATCCTCGATAAAGCTCTTCTATGCTTATAATAGGGAGCAAGGGTATCTTGAGAATTCTACAAATTTCGTGTCACATGCGCTGCCATTGCGCATGTGGCAAGCCTTTATCGCTTGAATGTGATGCTCAATTTTGACATTTTTGAACAAAACACATAAATGAAAGGGACGTCATCGAAAGACGTCATTTGTCAACGGATATCATGAAATCTCCAAGAACTTTGCAGGCCCGATGCAACCTATTTACATTTAGTACAGGTTTTGGAGTTAATTTCTGTCAGTTTTAGTATTAGTTTCTAAACGACACCAAATTGTTAGTTGGAAAAGTTTAGGCGTTTTTACTAACCTGTCCTCACTGTTGAGTTAAAGGGAGGGAAGAAATAAAAACAAAAACAAATAAAAATGAGAATGGATGAATAAATACAGGATAAAAGCAAAGCAAAAATCAAACCAAATACAGTTATATAAATATTGATTAATAAATGATGTTAACTCAACCAAAAGAAAGAATATTATATTAGTACAAGGAAATAAATAGATTTAAAATTCAAATCTTTTAAAAAAAATTTGACCATTCCTGCAAGTAGTAAGTGACGGAGAATTTAATTTCCTTATATGGCGTAATTATCGGGTTCAGTGAGAGAGGAAACCCGACCTTCAGCTAGTACCTGACAACCCTTCCCTAAAGGGCAATCAGGTGAAAACCCTCTGAGGTAATGAGCTGAATCTTCGACCCAATGATTGAAGGCGTTAGCATTTTTTTTGTTTCAGGCGGGACAGACTATAGATGGAGGCCCAAGAGGCTTTAGATTGATTGGGAGAAACCCCCCTAATCTTGGCTGGTTCTTGGCCATAATTCGACAGAGTGATTGATTGTTTGGTGTTTTACGCAGCGCTCAAGATTATTTCACTTATATGGCGGCATTACCAGTTTTATTGAGGGAGGAATGTCCCCATTCCGTGTTTTACCTTGGCAGACTACTCCACTCAAACCCGTAAATTAAACAGCTTGTTTTGATTAGATGCGAGTAAAACTTCTCACATCTAATCAGACCCTTTGGAACTTACACTGAAAAAATGTAATGGCGGCTGTGTACAACTTGAACTTTTGTTTACCGAGTGCTGATTGGCCAAGACTCTGTAAGTCTAGGAAAGACAACTCTTACATTCTCACCAGTGGGCGCTGTTCGTTTTACGGATTGGAGTGGAGTAGTCCGCCAAGGTAAAACACGGAATGGGTTACATGAAGATATTAACTTGTTCTAGAGAAGATGGGTGGTAATTGTCAACCATCCCACATAGGCCGTTCGAGTGAAAAGTCAGAACATTTTCTAATTTTTTTCGACTGAGTGGGATTCGAACCAGTGGACACAATTTTTTCGCTCGTCTTGGACTTTGATTCACCGATTGATTGATGTTTTACGGTTACCCCACTCAAGATAATTTCACTTATATGGCGAGGTTGCCAGGTTTAGAGAGATTGGAGGAAGGAAACCGGGCCGTGGGATTTGAACCAAAACCGCGGAAGGTTTGTGCCGACACAAGCTTTGTTTGATATGAAAAACCTAAGATAATATAAAAATAAAATTAACAAAGAAAGCATGGTTCTTTAGGTCTACTGGTTGGTTTATATAATACATGGATTTCATTGAGATCTATATACAGACATAATTACCGGAAATACAAAAAGTGTGGAAAATGTCACTGGAGAAAAATAATTTTACATTTAAGCTTAATACACCTTTGAGCAACCGGACCCATGTACCTATGGTACTAGTGGAGAGGCCCATTGGTATAAAGGCCTTATTTTGGTTCTGATCACCCATCTAATAACTATACCAATTCAGTGTAAAAAACTTTCTGTATTGGCCATACTTCATTTTCACTTCTATAATTAGACATATTTAATTTTTTCCGCAGACTTCAATTCCTATAAAAATGTGCTAATATTAGGCCTAATGAGAACAGTTGAAAAAGGAAAATTGAATTGTGGGTATAAAAAGAGGTCTTGCTTTCTAAAGACTTTTTTGTAACAAGCGTCAAGCATGACTGCACACATATACTTTCTTGTATAGAGTACTTTCCATCTACCATGCCAACCCCTGCAAATACCCATAACTCCTTGCAACAGAGGCTGATGACGTCATTAAGCAATAACTTTAAAAAACACTGCATATTTTATGCCGCACTCAACATTATTTCACTTATATGGCGCCGTTGCCAGATTGAGTGGGGGAGGAAACCGGGCTCATTGCCCGGAGGAAACCCATAACCTTCGGTGAGTGCATGACAACTCTTCCACATACGGTGACCAAGTGAAAACTCAACTCGGATATTTCACTACATATTTAACATGGCTAACAAAACTACACTTAAAGTTTGAAGTATCTTGAAAGTCCTCAACCAAAAAATAGTTTAACAAAAAAAAAAACAGAATGAAATTAAAACTGGACAGATTCAGAAAAACAAGAGCCTGTTTCATGAAAGGGCGTAGCGTAAATTTTAACGTAACTTCCATAGCAACATATCTGTACAGTATGGGTTGCTATGGCAGTTACGTAACAACTTACGCTACACAGCTTTGTGAAACAGGCTCCAGATAGAAATTAGCAGACATTTAAAGCAATTACATCCACCAAATTTCAACAGCAGACACCAGCAGTTTCTTTAAGAAATTAAAAACATGTACATTCTAAAATATCACAGGGGATGAAAACATTGACTTTCGCTAGATTCGTAAACCTCACAATAGAGCTTCGCATCAAAGCAAAAAAAAAACAAATTCGGCGACAAAAAGAAATCGCTGCGGAATTTTTATATAATAGACATTCCCAAAGCACAGAATGTTTGCAGCGATCTGTTTGCTTTGTAAACTGGATATTGCGGTGGCAATCATTGCACCGTTGTTCAAAAGCTTATCCTTGTACATACATGCACTTAACAAACAGAAAACCCAAGTCCACTTGCACAAAGGGCTCATACCATTGATTGATTGATAGATGTTTTACGCCTCACTCAAGATTATTTCACTTTTATGGCGGCGTTGCCATGTTTAAGGGGAGGAAACCAGCCGTGCTCTTTGACAGGAGGAAACCCTCAACATTCGTTGAGTAGCTGGCAACTCTTACATATACTACAATCGAAAGAAAAATCCACTCAGAAATTGATACATATTTTTGGTCTGAGTAGGATTCGATCCTGTACCGCATCGATGCAATCCCTCTTCAGGTCCTGTGTTGTTAGTTAAGAGCACTTTGTGCAAGTGGTCCCTGGTTTAGTAAACTTGGGGGCTGGTTTGGATTGCATATATAGTTCCGTTAAGAGACTACGAGCCTGAAGACAGGGGAGAGCAGAAAACTTTTGTGTTCCCTTTAGCTTGCTGCGAAGGACGAGCAGTAAGGTGAAACATTTTGTCAATAAACCAACACGTTGTTGTCCATCATCAGTAATTCATCATCTTGTTTTAACCTTACACCTTCTAAACATTATTGAAAGATTTTAAATGGCAAAAGGTTGACAGATTGATTGATTGATGTTTTATGTCCTACTTAAGATTATTTCACGTGTATGTACAGTACTGGGATAGTAAACCAGGCTCTTTGCCTGTAGGAAACACCAACCTTCCACCAGTGCCGGACAACTCATCCACATAGGTCAATCAAGTCAAACAACTACTTGGAAATTTTTTAATTTTCCTCGGCCTGAGTGAGATTCGAACCCGTGCCCAATCAATGGAAGGCCAGTGTTGGGCTGAGATACATGTACTATCCATCTGCCAACTTAACCACCGATACCGGTTAGGCAATACGTTTCAATGGTATACCGTACATATATTTACATATAAAGACATAGATATTGACAGAAATAAGCAGAGCTGTACAGAATGAGGCGAGACAAAATGTGCGTGAAAAAAATTCTGAAAGCCAATCAAGTGTGAGGCGTGCAGTTCATTCCAGCTTTAACGACAGGTCCAAAGTCAAGATTGCATGCTGGGAAGGCCTTGGCTGGGCGAGGATCGGGGTGCTGTTATCAAGCCATGCAAGAAAAAGAGAAAGAAGGGGAGGCAACTCAATACCAAAAGCCATATAAATGGAGATAAACTGTTGTCATAATTGGGTAAGAATCAGCAAGAAATAAATCCCCCCCAAAAAGACAGAGACAAAAATAATGTCAATAAAGCATGATTCTATGAAAACTTAAAAAACAAATAGCTCACTATACTATTGCAGCGTTAACTTAAAACAGCGATCACCCATTTTGCCTTGTCCAGGGTTTTCAAGGTTCTAAAGTACCATTTTCCTTGCTGACAATACCGAGATTACAGCTAATTTGAATTCTGATTTTGTTCTGTAGCTCGTGTGAGTAATTCTTCATAAGCCAGAATTTAACATTTAAACGTAACAGAAAGACACACCACACTGTTAATTTTTTATTATAATGTTGTGGCCCCACTTTTAAGGTTGGACCTTTTTCTGAAATTCAAGGCTTTTCCAGAACTAGCCTTTAGGCTTATCTCACTGTAATTTGTCGCACCAACTTGTAGGATGCGATTTAAATGGATGCATTTGATTGGTTGACAAAGCGTATCGCCCAATTAAAGGATAAATTTTAATGAGGTGAGAAAGTCGGTGAGACAAATCAAGTTCTAAGACATTCAAAGCCTTGAAAGGTTATTACCAAAAAAACAATTTTTTTCCAGCACATTTCAAATCATGTAAAAAGCAACAAAAAAAAAAGGCATATAATTTATTATTGTCAAGTGGACATCAAAATATACATACCATTTCCTGTTCTTCGTTAATGTTTTTTTCCTCGTAGGCCATTTCCTGGATTATAACTCGTCTTTCTTGGTCACTATCTGTCGTTTGTATTTCTAATGCGCTGGCGTATGAGGCGTCCGTACTACTACTGGTTGGTTGTGTGAGGTTTGAATGTACCGGACTCATCGAAATTGGTGAATGTCGTTCCTCAGGTAACCCTGGAGTATCTGGTAAACAAAGATGCAACAATGTTGTAAAAATAGATAACTGAATTAAGTGGTGCAACAAGTAACTTGTAAAAATAAATAACTGAATTTAGAGATGCAACAATGTTTTAAAATTGAACTTACTGATGAACTAATAGTGATGCAACAAGTTCAAATTAGTAATGCAACACAGTGATGAATGAAATAGTGATGTGACAAATTTCAAAGTTCAAGATTTTTCAAATTCAGTTAAGTTTTAAATTGACTGAGCCGGAGAAGAAACAAGCTAATTGGTAACCCTTCAATGCAGTTGAGAGAAAATCGACGGAGAAATTTCATCTTTTCTATTACATCGTGTTAAATGGGAGTTGGAAAGCGTGATATGACTATTGATCTAGCGACTAACCCACAGGGCCCCAGTTAGTTTTTGAATAAACACACAAGATTATATGTACAGAAAAAAAACAACATTGTTTTACAAGGCGTCATGATAAAATTGTCAGGTAGAAAGTTAAAAGCTGCAGTGCAAGTGCTGGGGAATTTGATTTAATGTTAGGTGGCAAATCAGGAGCCTGTTTCACACATCAGCGTAGTGCAAGTTTTTAAGTAACAGTCATAGCAGCGTATATCTACGATATGGGCTGCTAGGGCAGTTACGTGAAAACTTACGCTACGCCGCTTAGTGAAACAGGTTCCAGCTGTAGCTAAAGCTGGCCATGTAAATTGTCATAGATAATAGAAGTAAATGGATCTAAAAAGGGGGGATATTTAAGTGTATGTCAGATGCTGGACAAGGTGGAAATAATTTGGTTGAGGTGATAATTACAAGATAATATCATTGAGTAATTTTTATTTCCATTCAGCTCATTATTTCCTTCAGCAAATGGGCGATAATGTAATTGGGCCGTGGTAGCAAAAAGTAGACAAAATTACCGCCGAGCCTGATGACGTCACATAGATTTACGCAAAGCTTTCTGGGTAAAATGTACCTCAGTCGCCATTTTGTTTATCGGTACTCAGCAAGATGTCACTTTTTTGGAAAACATTGATGACATAACCTGTTTTTATCCACGCATAAAATATACTCCGTTTACGTCTTCTTCTCGATACAGTATTATTTCTTCCGCCATATTTTAAAATTATGTTACGTCCCTCAATCCCCAGAAATGCTTTGCGCGTAAATTCCAAGTGACGTCATCAATCAATCGGTCAATTGTGAGACCAAGAGGAAATCCTCAACTGGGGAGATGATTTGAGTTGAATTATGTGAAGACAATTCCACTTAATAGTTAAAAACAGGGGAGATTTGAGTGAATGCTTGTAAAGAGAAAGATATTATACAAAGCAGTAGCAACGAAATGCTTTTTATAAGTTGTGGTATAAAAGCAAATTTAGCAGTTCATGTGAAAGGGGACATAATTTAAGTGAGCAGTTGTAGCCAAGGGGAGATAATTTGAGTGAGTGGCTGGAACCAAGGGGAAATAATTTGAGTGAGAGGTTAGAGCCAAGGGGAGATAATTTGAGTGAGAGGTTAGAGCCAAGGGGAGATAATTTGAGTAAGCAGTTATAAGAAAGGGGAGATGATTTAAAGGAGTGCTTTCAACAAATAGGATATCAATTGCAGCAGAAGTGTTGGAAATTTCCAATTAATTTTGAGCATTGTAGCCAACATACAATTTCAGTGAGCAGTTACAGCAAAGGGGAGATAATTTGCAGTTGTGTTGGAAATTTGTCAATTGATTTTGAACATCGTACCCAACATTTCACTAGAACAACTGGGGCTTGAAGCAGTATAGCTTGGCGTACCCTCTGTATATTCGGTGTGAGTGGGCGTCGACTCGGACATGCTGAGGGAGGAGTTTGCTCGTACGCCCGTTTCCATGGGACTGGTTCTACCCAAACCACCGCCACTTGTCATGTGAACGAGATGTGACTGGTCAGTCCTGAAACAATAAAAACACAACATGTAATAACAGCGTAACAAGAACTTATTTATGAACAACCTTGGGCAATATTTGTCAAATTTGCATTTGACCAGCCCCGATAGCTCAGTTGGTAGAGCGCCCCCTTCAGGGCTGGGAGATCCAAGTTCGAGCCTGGGTCGAGTCAGACCAAGGACTTTAACAGTGGTAGCTGCTTCGACCTCAGCAATAGGAGTTAGAGCAGCGACTGGTTGGCCCGGTGTCAGTATAAAGAGACTGGGTGAGGGTGCCTGCTGGGTGTCTTCGGCAAGTCGTCTCGGTGAGGCAGCACCAAATAAAAGAACAGTGGAAATCTGCCCTGCCAGAAGGAGACGTCTTCATATGACTGAAATACTGTACTGTTAAGCAGGATGTAAACCCCAAATCACTCACTCAAATTTGCATTCAGTGTGTTGTAAAGTATGTAATTAACAAATTGACATGAAATTCAATTTCTGGCGTAGCAAATACAAAATTAAATGCTGCAATCAGATTTTATGAAATTTACATGCCATTTAAAGATACTATGAAAAATGAATTTGTGTTTCTCAACATGCAGTGCATTTAAATTCAAGATGTGCTGGTATAAAAATTTATTCACCAAAAATTATAAAAAAAATAACTAATAAAAATTGAATCACACAAGGTCCAATTTTAGATTTCCTCTTTGAAGAAAAGAAATATTGCAGAAAATTGTTAAGCAATAAAATTGCACCGCAAGTTACATATTAAATGATTGCAAAACATTCTACTTTATCATGGCTTTCAACAGGCATTTGTGAACGGAAAGAGAACTGTGTTACTTATGAGCAGAAATTAGTGTTCACATATAGACTTAATTAATTAGTCGTGAGTTCGATTCTCCCCCTGGCCAGGAACTTTTTCAGGGTCAATCAGTGTCGGTTAATTTACTAACTCAGCAATTTCCCTGATGATGATTGCAGTTTACATACAGACTTGTTTAACAAACAAATGAAGGTTTAAATGAATTAATTCAACAATCAAATGAATGTTCTAATATACTAATTCAATATTTGTGTGAATAATAACTCAAATTAATTATAGCTGAAATTGGTGTTTTACGCCGCACTCAAGATCATTTCACGTATATGGAACGTGGCCAGGTTCAGTGAGGGGAGGAAACCGGGCTCATTGCCTGGAGGAAACCCCCTACCTTTGGCGAGTACCTGGCAACTCTTCCACGTACGGCGACCGAGTCTCCAGAAAAAAATGATAAGTTTATGCCGTAAGTAATTGATTCATTAGGGTGTTAATGGCAAAATGCTTCACAAGTGCTTGAAAGAATTACCTGACATAGCAGTAAGACCTGAGACAAAATCAGACGAAAAGAGAACTTAAGATTACATTATTTCTAAGAACTGTTTTAAACTCACTTTAAATCTGGGTTCCATTCTGAAGAGAAATAATTAAGGCTTCACCGCCATGCACGTTTTTCTCATTTCACCTTACATTATTTCTGGTTTCTACTTTGATTTAAACATCATCGTATGCTTCAGTTTTCATTACAACTGCCAAACGTGAATGTATGGATTGATAATTAAGTTCTGTGGACGTTACCCCCAAAAAATTCAAGCAAAATTGTAGTCTGCTTTAAAAATAATGGCTGATTGATGTCTTATACCACATTCCAAACTGTTTATTGTAGGGCGGGTTCAAATCACACTCGGACCGTACAAAAATTAATCACTATCAATCAAGAATATTTCCCTTATATGATAGTGTGGTCAGGTTTAGTGAGGGAGGAACCCCAGTTCATTGTCTTGACCTTCAGCGAGCACCTGGCAACCCCTCCACATGTTAACTAAAATGGCCTCCCGTGAATACGGCGAGTGCACAGGTGTGGTCTGCTGAGGGCAGGGACTGACTCGGTCATGTGTAAAATGTTGCCCAGGGTTCGAAATGACGGGTGCACGGGTGCACAAATGCACCCAATTTTTTGTTGGTGCACCCAAAAATATAAAAGAGAGTAAAAATGGGTGCACGCAGTGCACCCAGCGGGCATCCTGTAAAAAACACTGTACTACGGCCGGAAAGGTCTGTAAGTAGGCCCTATTCGTAAGCACAAGTCGTCGAAGTCACAAACTTTGAGCGGTCCGAAAGGCTGGGTGGATACGTATTAATCCGCTAGACAATAATTGGTAAATGTAGCTTTTATTGAAAAGTTGGTTTGTGGGACTTAACTTAATTTACTTTCAACTTGCGAGAAACAGCGAGGAAATTCATTTACCGACTTTTCAAGCTATAACTATAACTTAGGGTATGGCGATAGATCGTAACGACCAAAGTACGGTAGCTTACGTCTGTACGCCATAATGCTGCGAGCAGCGATTCATCGATGTTTCTCGCTGATAATTGCCGTAATAGAGGATATAACCAGAGTGTGGACATTCAAATCTAATCATTACTGGTTTGTTGAAAAACAAAATTGACGTAAACTTCAAATATTCAACATTGAGCGTGGTCGATCTTTCACTGAAACTTTCTACCGCTTTAGCACTTATATATACAGGTTGTACAATTGATATCCACGGGGTCCCAATAGGCGGGCCATTAGTTCCTGGTAATATCGGCCCGAATTGAGGATAGACAAAACTTGAGGCGAGCATGCAAGCACGTGGTTGTTTTTTCTCTTCTCTCGAGTCGCTTCGTTTATCATTAGGGGGTCGGTGTGGGAAGGCGACGAAGTTTGAATGCATGTCACTTGTTACAATCAATTTAACTCAGACAACGGACAGAAAAAAACGTCTTCAACGATTCTTCATTTTACCGATTTCCTCCGTCAGCGTTACTGCAACAGACACGAGCGAGACGCTTGAACCAAACGACCCCTCACGGAGGACTCAATTTAGTAAAAAAACAAATAAAACACCCTTTATCCATACGGTTTGGTAAGATTTATTTTCGTATCAAATATTTTGATGACAATTTCGGTATACTTTATAGTCATTAGAACCAGTCAACTATCAACAAATCTCACGGACGGCCATGCAAGATTCTTAGACTTATATGTAGGCCTATAGACGGTAATTCACACTTTTTTTTTTTTTAGTTTTTATTTCGTTTTTAATTTACAAATGGAAATAAACTATTCTGCATTGTTACGTCGAATGCAGATCGGTTTTAAGCCTTCCTCCTTCATTTACTGAGCGTTTTTAACTTTTTACCTTGTGCACCCTAATATAACTTGGTGCACCCGTTTTCAAAAAAGGTCATATTTTGGGTGCACGGCGTGCACCCAGTCAAAAAATTTGAATTCGACCCCTGTTGCCTGAATAACATCGGCTTTTAACTACCTGTAAAGTACTGTGTTTGTGTTCGTGTGTGTGTTCTTGTGTTTACAAAGTATGATTTTAACACCACATAGCGGAACTCAGTTAGCTGGAGATAACTAAAGAGTTATATGCCTCAATATGGCAAGTTCTCCAGCTCTGTTGGCCACACATCATCAATATACATGTACCTTGGCCACAGGTTCAGATATCTCCAGCTAGGAACTCAGTATGACGGAGGTCATCTATGAAAGGCCAGTATTGTCGTAGAGACTATCAGATTGACGTTTCCCCGACACGCCCACGTTGCTGAACAAAGTTCTATTATGTCCGACAACGTGTGGTAAATGAAGGCTTAAACACAACGTCACAATTCAACGTCACAATCACTTTCTTAGGTTGCAACAATGTTTCCTGTTTGTCGGACATCTGTTGCCATAAAAGAACGTTTCGGGGAAAGGGCAATTGAGAAAGAGTCATCGTAAAAAAAATGGGCGAGACGGAAACAAAATGACCTACTGTACCTATGATTGTTTGTTAGTTCTTCACTTGATCGACTGACTGAGTGGGCGACTGTTTGTGAACTGACAATTGTGACCCCCGATGACCTCTGGTTACCATGGGAACCAACTAGCGGCCCGGTGCTTGTTGCTATGGCTTCTGAGAAGGTAGGAGGAGGGGTGGAATCTTCAGGTAGCAGGTCTGGTTTGCCGCCCAACGCTCCTGCCGACGCTGAATTAACAGAAGGAAATATAAAGATTTAGACAAAAGCGACAGTTGCTTTATCAAGGTTATTTAAAGTGGCATAAGCTGCCAAAATTCACACTTTGATCATAATTTCTGACCGTCACGACAGTAAGATGCTTTGTAGGCCATCGAAAAGCTAAATGTTTGGCGTTGGAATGAGGAAAATCTTTACTGTATAGGGGGCTGTACGAACCGAAAACGTACTCGAAAAATAAACAAAATTTAAATAACCAGGACGACCATTCATTCATTTTAAGCCAAAGTTAGTTCAAAACAATATCTTATCGTACATTTTCGAGACTAGCAGCACTAAAAAGCTTCTGAATTATACGTCTTGAGAAAAATAGCCAATAATTTCAACATTCTATTTTAACATCAAAATATCACTATTTTGGCAGCTCATGCCACTTTAACATGCATTTTAATAAGCAGAAAATGTGACAATTGTTTGTTTAAGGCCTGTTCTCAATGTGAGATTTATCGTACCGACTTGCAGGATGTGATTAAAATGGATGCTTTTAATTGGCCAATAAGATCTGTCAACCAATCAAATGCATCCATTTGAATCGCATGCTACAAGTCCGTACGACAAATCGCACAGTGAGTACGGGCCTTTAGACAGTGTTCTGGTTTATCAAGGTGTCGGTTTAAGCAGGTTTCACTGTATATCGTCTGTACACTTTCTGTTGATCCTTTGATGTTTTACACATCCCTTTGTATTATTTCACATAATAGGCACATATTGATGTCTCATTGATTGAGGTCTTAAGCCGCATTCCAGATTATTTAAGTTTTATTCACCTTGTCTTGTTTAGTGGAGGAAACTGGGCAAATACCTGGCAATCTTCCAAATATAGCAATCGAGTAAAAAAATCAGACATTTTTCAATTTCATTTTCATTTTCAACCCATGGAAAGCATGTAACAGTGACCTAGTTTTTGACTGCAGGAAGTTGAAACACAAACTTGTACAAGGGGTGATGGTTATGAATATATGTATAAAGTTTTGCGACAAGAAGGCTTATGTATTTATGAACACTAAAACACACAGGCGCAGGGAAAATTTTCCTGTCTAAAATAACCAAGTTTCTAATCGTGGTAAAAAATGGTAGAATGTATTGCTAGGTTAGAACCAGGGATAATATAAAGCAAAGCCACAATGTCCCCAGCCAAAGGGGCGTAAATTTCAGGGAGGTCAGTAACCAATGGTAGCTTACCAGCCTCATCCGAAAAACTAATTGTTCTTTGACTCCTGTCTGTCACCCTAGTTCTCTCCCCTTGTTCTGAGACATCTGTTAATGCTCGGGCCCTCTGTGTTACGCTCTTCTTCTTAGAGGGTGAATGTTTGAGCGCTGTAACAACAACAACAATACTAGCTAATTTAAAGATAGATTCAAAGAGTAAATATAAATAAATAAATAGGATTTTACAAAAACATTTGGAATAAAAATGAAAATAGTAACAGTAACATCAATAAAATAGAAGGGATATTATATTAGACAAGTATAGCATTAAATTGTACACTATTTTTACCAAAAATAATTTACACCCATGGTTAGGTACATTTGTACATGTAGATATTAAAGAAAAAAGTCTTTTTTTTTTGTTCCATAAAAAATTGTGATTTAAAGAATT
Source organism: Lepidochitona cinerea (assembly GCA_963971465.1). Classification (NCBI taxonomy): domain Eukaryota; kingdom Metazoa; phylum Mollusca; class Polyplacophora; order Chitonida; family Tonicellidae; genus Lepidochitona; species Lepidochitona cinerea. Next base: position 14,979,127 of record OZ020559.1, read on the forward strand.
TTTTTTTTAACTAATTCATAAATGTACATGTATCTAAAACTCTGCTACTGATATTAGCATTTTTTTCCTAAAAAAATAAATAAAATTGTCTACTGGAAAAAAATCTGATTAAATTTTATTTTTATTTCCACCAAGCACTTCTACAGTTGTACAGTGTTAGTGTATTAAGCCATACTCATAAAAAGAAAAAAGCAAATGTATTAATGATGAAATTAAAGTAAGTTTTCTCATAAAGGCAAGAAAATGAGAATTAAAATAGCTGGAAAAAAAAAACAGAACTAAAAAATAAAAATAAAATCTTAGTCCTAAATTTAAACTAACAAGCATTGATTGATACTATATGCTACTCAAGATTATTTCACTTATATGGCGGAGTTGCCAGTTTTACTGTGGGAGGAAAACCGGCTCTTTGCCCGGAGGAAACCCACAACCTTCCGCTGGTAACTGGCAACCATCCCACATAGGTCGTTCGAGTGAAAACCCAGTCAGAAAACATATGGCGAGTAGCAATGAAGGAGACTTGTCTTGGAAACTTCCATGCTCTTGAGGTACCCGGCAGACATGTTGCTCTTTCAGCAACAAAAGTTGGGATTTATTTTTGATTTTTTCCGAATTACCCCCCCAAATGATGTGGTCTCGGTGGCTTAGTTGGTTAGAGTGAAAGTCCCTCAGTCCGACACAGGCCTTGCATCAATGAATCAAACCCAGACCAAATAAAAATTTCACAAAGATTCTGAGAGCATTTTTCACACGATCACATTAAGTATAAGAGTTGCCAAGTACTCGCTGAGGGTCAGGGTTTTCTTCGGGGCAATGAGCCTGGTTTCCTCCCCCGCACTAAACCTGGCAATGCCACCTTTTAAATGAAATAATCTTGATTTCAGCGTAAAACACCAATCAATCAATCAACGCCCTAATGCTGTACCCAGTTAAACATACAAGCTCACAAGAAGTAGGAGCTATTACAAAGCAAGAGGACAAAAAAAAAATCTTTCTACTTAAACATATTTTGGTATTAAACAAAGAAATGTTCACTTCAAACTAGTGTTGCATTTAACCTACATGTATCAAAAATACAATCAAAAATTGCTCTACTTGAAAAGTAAAAAAAAAAATTGTTTACGCTGATCAGATATTATTTAAGTAAACTAAACAAAAATTCCATAACACACATTCCAGAGCTAATGATTTCTGGTTCATCTTAGATAGAGAAAAAAACAAGTCAAAATCCAAGTAACATGGCCAGCGAAAGAAATCAAACAAATTTGTTTTTCCCACATGCATTCAGCACACCAAGCTAAAAAAAAAAAATAACAAAAAATAAACCAAGTATCTTTAGGCTTCCACACCATTTAAGCAGTAAAGAAGCTAGAATTATGAGGGAATAAAAATAGATAGTTGAAAGTATACTGAAAGTGGTTCAAAATAAAAAAAACTCAAAGAACCGAAAGTGAAAGTAAATGGAAAACTAAAAGTGAAACTAAACGATGAACTGAAAGTGAAACTAAACGAACTGAGAGTGAAAGTAAATGAAGCATCAAAAGTGAAAATAAATGAAGGACTGAAAATGAGACTAAATGAAGACCAGAAAGTAAAGTGAAACCAAATGAAGACCATAAAAAGAAACTAAATGAAGACCATAAAAAGAAACTAAATGAAGAACTGAAAGTGAAACTTAATGAAAAACAGAAAGTGAAACTAAATGGAGGACAGAAAGTGAAACTAAATGGAGGACAGAAAGTGAAACTAAATGAAGGACAGAAAGTGAAACTAAATGAAGGACAGAAAGTGAAACTAAATGGTGGACAGAAAGTGAAACTAAATGAAAAACAGAAAGTGAAACTAAATGAAAAACAGAAAGTGAAACTAAATGAAGGACAGAAAGTGAAACTAAATGGGACAGAAAGTGAAAGTAAATGAAAAACAGAAAGTGAAACTAAATGAAAAACAGAAAGAGAAACTAAATGAAGAACAGAAAGAGAAACTTAATGAAGAACAGAAAGTGAAACTTAATGAAGAACAGAAAGTGAAACTTAATGAAGAACAGAAAGTGAAACTAAATAAAAAAAACGAAAGTGAAACTAAATAAAAAACAGAAAGTGAACCTAAATGAAGAATCGGAATTGAAGCTGATTGATTGCTGTTTTTCACCATACTCAAGATTATTTCACTTATAGGACCACATTGCAACATTTAGTGTGTGTGTGAGATACGGGAGGGGATAGGGAGGGGGACCCAGGCTTAGCCTGGAGAAAAATGGAAAGGGTCTTTTGATTTGAGGGATATACAAATGTCTTCTGATAAATTTGAGAATGAAAAATCAAAACAAAAAGATCTGAAATGAGTGCAATTCAGCATAGATCTTGCACAGTTTCTGATCGATGTTGACGTTCAGACTTCTAGGTATGTATTCACACCACGATTTACACATTTTAAACATAACTTTATGTGTCCCATGTTTAATTTTAGTGATTGTACTAGTAGAAACCTCATTAACATGTACATTTGCTTTATCTACAACTGATAGAAAGCTCGAAGAAAACCCTGGACCATCGGCAAAGGATGCCCATTCTGCTGAAGGTACAGGACAACCAGCCATAAATAATGGGAGAAAACAACAACTGTTCAATTTAAAAAAAGAAAAAAAGAAAAAAAAAACTTCAGAAAACATTTAACAAATTAAACATTAAAGAAGATTAAAGGAGGGGAGCGGTGGGGTCTGGTGGGATGGGATGGGGTGCTTTGGAATTGATTGATTGATTGTTTGGTGTTTTACGCCGCACTCAAGATTATTTCACTTATATGGCGGCGTTGCCAGTTTTATTGTGGGAGGAAACCGGGCTCTATGCCCGGAGGAAACCCACGACCTTCCGTTGGTAACTGGCAAACATCCCACATAGGTCGATCGAGTGAGCTATGGAATTGAAAATTGTGTATCAAAATTCAAAACTAAGCTTTTATTGCTAAATAGGTCATTTTTAAAGGATTATAGAAAATGGAAAGAAGTGAAAGTATGGTGGTCGATTAGGAGCATAACTGAATGTAAATGAAAATGTAAAATAAAGATAATCTGAAGCTACGGGGAGATAAAAAAAGCTGATGCAAATGTTTGTAGGTGGCGCTTTATTCTACCTAGGTTACCATAGTTACCTAAATGGACGAGTTTTCGAAAGCGCTGCATGCCTTGGAAGGTCGGAGGATCCACTGTTTTGATTGGCGAATAGAGAGAGATTACTAGGGAACAACGTCAAAAGTTTTACAAACACACTCACGGAAATACTCTTATTCCAAAAAACACATCGTTCACAAATGGAAAAACAAGGTCACAAACTTCACACACACCCACATTGAGATTTACACTTCCACAAAACTCGAGTGAATTGTGGAGTTACCAAAAAGATTCACCAACACAAAGGACGAAAAAAAAATTCATGTCACAAAAAATCAGCAGGTCACAACTTGCACACAAACAAATTTTTTAAACCCGAAAATAATGGTTGGGCCCGTGTGTTTTAGTGTCCATTAAAGTGGCATAAGCTGCCAAAACGTTGATATTTTGACGTAAAAACAGAATGTTGAAATTATCATATATTTTTCTCAAGACGTGTAATTAAGAAGCTTGTTAGTGCTTCTAGTCGAGAATGTACGATAAAGTATTGATTTGAACTAACTTTGGCTTTCGCCCAGGTTATTTAAATTTTGTTTACTTTCGAACACGTTTTCGGTTCGTACAGGCCGCATACTGAATAGATTTTCCTCATGCCAAAGCCAATCATTTAGTTTTTCGATGGCCTTCAAAGCCTCTTACTGTCGTGATGATCAGAAATTATGAAAAAAGTGAATTTTGGCAACTCATGACACTTAAGGAACAGCCACAAAGGACTGAACCATAAGAAATCACTTCTCTCCATTACACAGCCTTGCACACAGGGTTTTAGTTTTTTACCAAGAATATTGTCTATTGGGCATCAAACAAATCTTAACATTATCGAAAGGAAATACGTACACTGAACGTACAACAAACACAGAATTGACAAAACTGACATGTGAAATTTTGTTTTTAAAAATAACACAATAAACGCACACATACATCTAGCAAACAAATACAGAATTGACAAAACTGACAAGAAAAAAAAACCCCACAATATACACACACACATACATCTAGCAAACAAATACAGAATTGACAAAACTGACAAGAAAAAAAAACCCACAACACACACACATACATCTAGCAAACAAATACAGAATTGACAAAACTGACAAGAAAAAGAAAACCCACAATATACACACACACATACATCTAGCAAACAAATACAGAATTGACAAAACTGACAAGAAAAAAAAAACCCAACAATATACACACACACATACATCTAGCAAACAAATACAGAATTGACAAAACTGACATGCAAAAAATAATAATTAAAATAAGGAAAAAAAAAGACGATATACACAAACATACATCTAGCCAACAGGCACAGGTTCCCTCCTTAACTACAAGAAATGCTATATACTAAAGATCCATTTTGATTGATTGATTGATTGGGGCTTAACATCGCACTCATCAGCTAAGGTCATATGGCGACAAAAGTACCAACCGACCAAAAGATCCCACCGAGGGCAAGATGCATTGTGAAGAGAATTAGAAAGTTGTCTCCGTTACAAACCAAACAGTACATGTATAATGTTTTCCCACATTACACCCCCTATAATTTCACTCCCAGAAAGTGTGTTATTTTTTTCTTCTCACACCACACCCCCTATAATTTCACTCCCAGAAAGTGTGTTATTTTTTTCTTCTCACACTACACCCCCTATAATTTCACTCCCAGAAAGTGTGTTATTTTTTTCTTCTCACACCACACCCCCTATAATTTCACTCCCAGAAAGTGTGTTATTTTTGTCTTCTTACACTACACCCCCAATAATTTCACTCCCAGAAAGTGTGTTATTTTTTCTTCTTACACTACACCCCCAATAATTTCCATCACAGAAAGTGTGTTATTTTTTCTTCCCACACTACACCCCCAATAATTTCACTCCCAGAAAAAGTGTTAATTTTTTTCTTTTCACACTACACCCCCAATAATTTTACTCGCATACAATGTGTTATTTTTCCTTCTTACACTACACCCCCAATAATTTCACTCCCAGAAATTGTGCTATTTATTAATTTGCATTGGAAATTAATAGACTTGAGTGATATTCATCGTAACACACTGGCTCTTGTTAGATAACCTACATGTGTCTGTGGCCTGGGTGACCATGTACCTATCAGAGCATATATATCTTCCAGCGACAGGCTGTGGGTTCCAATCCCAATTGAAACATGAGAAAAAAAGAATTCTGACTGGGTCTTCACTCAACTACCCCATGTGAAAAGGTTGTAAGGTACAAAAAGCACAGAGAAATAATCTTGATAACAAAATAAAACAGCAAAAATACATATTTAAAGACACTAAAGCACAGGGAAAATCTTCTAAACTAAAATAACCATGTAAAGAAGTTTCTAATTGTGATAAAAAGGGGGTATGTCATTTAGACTTTCATATCAAATCATAGGTTGTTGTAATAAACTTAAACCGATGCTATTTCATTAGGTTGATTGATTGATTGTTTGGTGTTTTACGCCGCGCTCAAGATTATTTCACTTATATGGCGGCGTTGCCAGTTTTACTGTGGCAGGAAACTGGGCCCTAAGCCGGCAACCATCCCACATAGGTCGTTCGAGTGAAAACCCAGTCAGAATATTCCATCAGGTTAGACAGACATGTAACTAATAAATAGATTTTAAATTCTGATCGAACGGAAAGATAACAACATTTTGGCCGCTCATGCCAATTAAGCGCCAGCCACTGTTTGGTAATTCTGAGCATGTGCAATTTACATGTAGTTTTAAGCATTCTAAATTGTTTAAAAGGCATTTCAGAAGCATGTTTTTTTTCCAGCCAAAAATTGATGAAAAGGGACCATTCTTTTTGTACACCAAATGATTCCTGAATGATTAAAACATTAATTCTCTGACCAGAAAGATACCAAGTGCATACATCTTTGAAAAAAATGACATGTATTTTTCCACCGAATTATGAACCGCAATTGTGTTAATTTTTTTACAGCAGAATTCTGAAGTTTAGTAGTCTTATTGAAGTGAGACACCACTAAGTCAGATGAGAAAAAATAAAAAGAGGTTTCCCAAAAGAGAAAATAAAATGTGTTTTAAAACAGCATGTTAGAATTAAATTGAATTAAAATAAGCTTCGTTTACGCAGTTTAAAAAATAAAAATAAAACATGTGTCAATAGTTCAGTAAAAAGCTGTGCTTAAAAAAATAGTCGGCTAAACTCCAAATGTAAGACTAAAAAAGGGCGTGTTATGAAAAAAGGGGTGTGTCCATTAGAATTTGAAATGAATATTCATTAGGCTTAATTAATATGAATATTCATAAAGCAAAGTCAGTAAAGAATCAAACCTGGCTACAGACCTAAAAACACAGAGATATCTGGGTACCTGAAATCAACTGAACAAGGGGAGATAATCCATGAATTGCACTGAGGTTAACTCCCTTGCAAACAGGTCAGAAAATTTTAAAATCAAGAATCAAAAAGTTAATTAGCGACAGAGGCAAATGTCTCTTGGGGGTGTAAATTTCAGCTAAGGGTTGCGCATCCTAGATCTTGTGATTCCAAATCAGTAATTAATTTCACACAAAGACAAAGGCAGTCAAAGGAAGATTATGAAATTGAAAGTGAAACCAAGTTATAACAACAACAACATAGCTATTAAACTACAAGCTATGAACACACATCAACATATAGCAAACAGACTGAAGAGAAATAAACAATTCAAATGAATACTTACGTGTTTGTACGAATTTAAAAACTTTTGTTGAGAAAAATTGTTGAAACCTTGAAGAATAAAAACTGGGCCGATGGACAGAAACTGTGTCCTGGTAAAAAAAAGAAAAGAAAATACCAAGATAAGATTTATTGCTTTATACAAAAATATATACGCTTGAAGATAAAAACTTGGGCCATAGACAGAAACTGTCCTGTTAAAAAAAAAAAAAAAAAAAAAATACCACGATAAGATTTATTGCTTTATATGAAAAATAAATATATAAATTTATATATGACTTGAAGAATAAAAACTTGGTCAATGGACCGCTTCAGCAAGTAACTTGATACCCATTCACATGGTGATTGGGTAAAAAAAAAATTTAAACAATGAGTCAATGCCAAAAAGTACAACAAAAGTCAAATATGACATCAAAAACCATTATTTTCCTGATTGGTGACAGAAAATATAATAAATGGCTTGCTGTTTGATACCCAAGGACCCAAGTACGAGAAGCTTCTTTTGTTTAAATATTATGTGTTTTTGATACAATTTTAGTAAGTTTAAAACTACAAGTCACCATTAGTTTTCAAAAAGAGATCGTCATAATTCCTTGAAACAAGTTACTTACCCCATCGGTCAGTATGGCTTTCATCGAATGTTCAAATTTTTTCTTTAGCCTGTAGCTTTGTAAAATATCTATGACACCAATGTACAGTAAAAGTCTATCTCCTCTTGAGTTACGAGCGGGGATTCCCCCAGGTCTGAAAATCAACACAATTTGATAAGTAAACTGTCACACTTTTCAATGACTACCTGAGTACTTAACAAATAGGTCATGAGTTTTTTCGGGTCGGGTCTTTTTCTCTCGCCGTTTTCTGTTGAGTAAATTTAAGCTCCGCCCACCCACGCAGCAAGTCAAACTAACAGTTAGATTGAATCATAATTTAAGCCACACTCAAGACCTGTCTCACTTATGAGACAGGTTGCCAGGTTTAGTGTTGGAGGAATCAAAGCTCTTTGTCTGGAGGAAACCCCCGACCTTCGGCAAGTAGCTGTAAACTCCCACACATACGGCGATAGTGATAATTCTACTCCAGACATTTCTCAATTTTCATTTGCTCAGAGTGAGATAGGAACCCGCGGCACATCGACAGAAGGCCTGTGTCGGACTGAGAGACTATCACTCTAACCGATTGAGCCATAAAGGGCCCTGAAAATCAGTTGAGTATCAACAATATGTAAAGCATGCTTATTTAGCTTTGATTTCAAGTTAAGTTGGATAGAAAACTTACAGAAAAATATTCTGAAGTTATCTCACGGAGGGAAAAAAATCTTTACTACCATTTGTTTTCCAAGAGAATCTATACACTTCTTTAAAGGGAAACAAATCTTCGCTAAATATAATCCTGGACTTACGGTACATCTTCGTTATCAATTTCTACTGGGTCAGTGTTTGCCTGGATAGCTTCTAATGCCGTGGAATATTGGGCTAGTCTCGTTCTGACAGATTTCCCTCGTTGAAGGTTGGCTGAAATAAAAAATGTTACTTTTACAAAAAAGCTTGCAAATACATGTAGCTAACCTGACATGTCCTTAACCTTCGAGCTGGATTGATTGATTGATTGGAGTTTTACGTCGCACTCAAAATTATTTCACTTGTATGGCGGCGTTGCCAGGTTTAGTGGAAACCGGGCTCATTGCTCGGAGGAAACGACCGACCTCCAGCGAGTGCCTGACAACTGTTCCACATACAGCGATTAAGTGAAAAATCCACTCAGAAATTTGTAAAATTTGTATTTGGTCTGAGAGAGATTTGAACCAGCGCCACATCGGTGGAAGGTCTGTGTGGGATTGAAGGACGATCACTCCATCCCACTGGGCCACAGAGTACCTGGCAACTATTCAAAATAGGTTGATGGAAAGAAATATCAGTGAAAACATGGCCCACATTTTTTTTGTTAAGGGAACGACATAACTGCAAGTAAGCTTATCACAATAACAGAAACTGACCTTTTCCTGGCCCTGTGGGTTGACCATCTTGGTTTCCTTCACTCGTACTGGGATTTTGAGATTCCGTAGGTGAGGTAGGTCCGGCTGAACCTCGTTCTTCTGAGCGGGACTGAAAAATATGATTGATTGATTGAAGTATGACACTGTGTTCAAGGTTATTTTTTGTAGTATGGTAGAGGCTAACCGACAAGATTTATTTTATTCACAGCTAAAGGATATTCTCTCTCAATGGCACCGTTCCTAGTTCTAGTGGGTGAGGAAACCAGGGTCTTTGCATGGAGGAAAACTGGCCTACAGCAAGATTGAGTTTTATTTACAATTCAAGATTATTTCACTTCTATAGTGGTGTTGTCCGGTAGGGGTGTAACGATACATCGATGCATCGATAGTATCGATACAAGGAGCTTTCGATACGCGTATCGTATCGTCAGTCGCATATCGTGATACATTGTTAAAGGGAAGTAACTGCGTAATTAATAAAGATGCTAGCACTAGTTACTAGTTGCGTTGTGCCATTGATAAGTGTGTGTTCTGGTTGACAAGATTTCTTTTATAAAATAAAGCTGAAATTCTTAATTTTACTCTTGTTTTGTTGATCTTTTTTAGATATTGGTTTGTTAGGTGCTTTACCCAACACTCAGCTGAATTCACTTATATTAAGTATTTCATGTACACAGATATAACATATTATATTATATTGAAGATGAAAGAGTTCCATATGTATCGTGATACTATTGTATCATGACCGTGTATTGTGATACGTATCGTATAGTGAGATTTCTTGCGATACTCAGGCCTATTGTCCGGTTTAGTAGGTGACGAAAGTAAGCTTCTGGCCCAGAGGAAACCCTTGACTTTCGGTTATAGTTTATTACAATTCAAGACTATTTCCTTTGCATATTATTGATGCTAGCTTTAGTTGATGAGGAAACTGGGTAGGGGCCGAGAGGAAACCCACAACTTTCCGGTGGTATCTGGCAGTCATTCATAAAATGTTAGTCAAGCAAACTTTGTCTTAACCTCAACACATCAATGGAAGGCTTTCGCTGGCTTGAGTGTCAACAACATGAACAGGCTGAGAGACGATTGACTGACTTACACTGCACTCAACATTATTTCACTTATATGGCTGTGTTGCCAGGTTTAGTGAGGGAGGAAACCAGACTCATTGCCCACAGGAAACCCCTGATCTTCGGCAAGTACCTTACAACTCTTCCAGTGAAAAATTCAAATTAACCAGCTTTCAAATGGTTAGTGGATGGCAAAGGGACATAACTCTGACTCACCTTTTGTCGTTCCACATGGTCTAAATTGTGAACCCCCAGCAAAAAACTGTAGTCCATGATTTTAAAACTTTCTAACACCTGAAAAAAAGCCAGACAAACAGAAGATTAATATAACAATAATGATCAAATAATTTGTCTCAATGGTTACTTTCGTCGAGATTTTACATGTTCAGTGTGTTTTAGTGTTTATAAAATGATATATACAGGCGTTTCATAATAGCAGATTTTCCATTCCTTAAAATCCAAAGATTACCAGAACCAACTTTGATGACATATCCCTTTAACCCTATTAAAAATATTCTGAAATGATAGACATAAACTCACCATACAATCTCTGGTAATGGTTTTAATCAAAGCGTCGTACGTCTCTTTTTCTAAAATGATTCCGTCCGGATGATTATCTACGAAATCTAAATCTTTTAACGTCGGACTGGGTTTTGCTCGCTCACTTTTAGACGCTTTTCGTTTATACGTGCTTCCTTTTAAATCATATTTTTCGTGGAGCTGTATCGAGGAGGGCAAGAGATTGTTCATTATCACAAATCGTATATTTTTTCCACCACACTGTAAACAAAAATATGAGAAAATGGACATTTTAAAAGAAATCATCTTAAAATTAGACACACTTAAAAGCAAAAACAAAGATAGATGGCAAGTTCTATGACCTACTTATTGCAATGGTTTGGCGAGGTTGTAGCTTAATTTCTAAACAAGAGTTTTAGTAAACTCAACATACGCCCGCCGTGGCAAAGTCGCACCGCTACGATTAACAACTTAACATTTAATATAACATTTGTTTTAATTTCATCCATTCGAATTTCTTGTTCACATTAGAAGTTTTTCTTTTCTGAATTTGATGAAGCTGCAACTAAATACCAGTACGTTATACATACTCTTATCTCTATTTAAACAGCCACAGTCTGTTATAGTACACATATATTATCTGTTCAGGTAATTTCAATCATATTTTAATAGCAAAAACTGAAATATTGTGGCTGTTTTGACATTGCTGTTATGTTCCATAATTGGGAAGGAGCAATCAATACAATTTAGCTTACAATTCTTGAATTTTAACAGTTTTGACTGGGACACTGTTCTATTGGACTTGGCTGTAAAAGTTTTATTACAAAGCAAACAATCTTCAGGCTGACCACTGATACAATGGTGTGTAAATATACAAACCTTGTGTACTACTCTGGTGGATGTCATCCTCCCCTTATCTCTATTTAAACAGCCACTCTGATAAATACCAGATGGGTAATAAAGTGGGGAAAATGGTATTTTTTTGTTATTATAGTCAGTGCACATTAAATTATCCAAGAAAACAGTCTCAGAATGTATAAATTAATTGCCTTCCAGTATTACTCTGGACCAAGTGTACTCAAAAAAGCATTGATATATATTAATATATATATATATTAAACATCAGGTACACATTTCTGATTAAAAAAAAACTCTTGAAAACAGACAAAAAATATGTGGACTGAAATCAAATTTGGTAAGCAACACATTATCTACATGTACCTATAAGGTATATATACTCTAAAAGAATTGGAGAGATTATATCAAAACGAAAGAAGTTCTGGAGCCAAAAGGGAATATTACATAATCCAATAGGGCTGCCATATTATGCAACAGGTGATGTCAGAAATGGTACACGACACACTATCTGCCCATAAAGTATATACTCTGAAAGAATCGTCAAGATCGGATAAAAACTCTTCAAGTTATGGAGCGCAGATATAGACTAAGACAGAATATTACATAATCCAATGTAGAAGTCATATTATGCAATTGACAATGTCCTAAATGGTTCATGACACACCTTCTACCCCTTAACTATATGTTGTAAAAATAATTGTAAAGATCGGATCAAAACTCTTCAAGTTATGGAGCGGAAGGGAAGAAGATATAGACTAAGACAGAATATTATATAATCCAATGTAGAAGCCACATTATGCAATGGACAATGTTCTTAATGGTTCATGACACACCTTCTACCCCTAGAGTACATGTTGTAAAAAAATTGTAAAGATCGGATCAAAACTCTTCAAGTTATGGAGCGGAAGGGAACGAAGATATAGACTAAGACAGAATACTACATAATCCAATGTAAAAGCCACATTATGCAATCTACGATGTCATATATGGTTCATGACACACCTTCTACCCACAAGGTATATGTTGTGAAAGAATTGTAAAGATTAGATAAAAACTCTTCAAGTTATGGAGCGGAAGGGAATCCGGGACGGACGGACGGTGCTGGTGATACCATAATACGACCGACTTTTTTTAAGTCGGGCGTATAAAAATCAGAATACATGTACCAGGTATTTCTTTTTCCATGGTTATTTTAGAATAAGAAACTTGTCTCCATGGTTATTTTAGAATAAGAAGCTTGTCTCCATGGTTATTTTAGAATTAGAAGCTTGTCTCCATGGTTATTTTAGAATAAGAAGCTAGTTTCTATGGTTATTTTAGCAAAGATTTTCCCTGTGCCCATGCGTTTTAGTGTTCATAAATATATATCTTTTTTGTGTGAAATATAATGAACAGGGAAGAATAAAACAATGCACTTTAACCATTGCAACCATAGACTCTATCGAATTAAGGATTGATGCAAACGCAGTACCCTCGATGTATGGCAAAATGACGCCACATTAGGTTTTTGGATCATTTTGACGTCAAAATCAAGCTAATTTTGTCAATGACCAAATGCAACAGAGAAATGACGTCAATGCCATACAGTTCGAACGACGTCATAAAAACACAGAAAGGTTCTGTTGCAACCTCCATCGAAACGTTTCTCAGTGGCTTTATTACTGGATCAAACCCTAAAAATTTGGGTTTCCTCCAAAAAAGAGTCAGCTTTTCTACTCACTAAACCTAGCAGTGTTGCCATGTCGGTTAACTATTCTGGTGTGTGGCATAAAGTAGCAATCAATCCCCGGAATTTCTTCTTCATAAAGCGACTTTTTTATAAATCACAATCCTCAAGGTCTCGATTATACGTCACAAGTTCAAGTTTTCATTTTAACCTTAGTCCTGTCACAGATATTAATCAATCACAATCACTACTCTTGAACAAAACTGCCTTTTCTCTGATAACGGATGCACAATATTCTCAACTCTAGATGTCATTTTTTGTAAGGTGTTTTAAGGAGAGGAAGGAGATTGAATGAATATTAATAGACAATTGACCTACCTGGTAACAATAAAGACCATAAAACTTTGGTAACAGCGTCCTGGGATTCTGGTTTAAATTCTGAAAAAAAATGTATTAAAAATTGTCAAAATTCATACCCAGACACTACATTCCGAATAAAACGGGCAAAATATGCCGGAGTATCTTTGCTTAATCTGCCCTGTAAAAAGAGCAATTTATCTTCTATTCAGGAAAGAATTGCAAGGCAACCTAAACCAACATGTCTTTGTTTGCTATTTTTAAAAGTAGAAACAAAGAGAGATATGTTGCTTTGGCAGTTAGTTTTAAAAAAATTACGCTGCACTGCTTTGTAAAATGTGCTCCAGGACTTTTTCACAAAGTTGTCATACATGTATCTAAATATAGCCGAAATGAAAGTAACAACAACAACCTACCATATAATAGCCAGGCAGTAGTTTCTGTAAAAACTCTGCCTCTTTATGCTGTACAGTTTTTATGATGAATTCATCATCTGAGGTGATATAGAAAATACTTCCGCTTGCTCCAGGGTTAGACAACTCCAGCATTGGTTCATCACAAAGGGAAAGCTACAACAACAACAACAGTCATGTTACTCTCAGACCTGGGGCCGTTATACGAAGCCGTCGCAAAGTGCGATCAATCACAGTTGCCATGACTCTGTATCTCTTCACTATGGTATCCATTGGCAACTACGTTTCGTTTGTGATGCGACCGCTTTGCGAAACGAGCCCCTGGATTGATTGAGGGGGTCTCGGCTTGCAGAGTCAAAGCTGCTCAGTGTGACAACTAACATATGCCTTCCACCCACTCAAAACAAATAAAATTGAAAAATTTCTGAGTATAGATATGTGAAAGAGATACACGAGGTACTCGCCTAAGGTCGAGCATTTTCTCACCTACTAAACCTGAAAACGTCATATGCAGCAAAAACCATCAATCAATCAATCGATAGCTTTACATGTACTTCTGATTGATCAACCAATCAGGAAATTTTCTACTTGTTTTCTTATTTTTTCACGGAAATAGATTTAACCCAGATTTTGCTGATAAAACCATATTTACCAGATACATGTACAGAATATCGCCAGTCACTAAGTATATAAATATTTATCATCACTAAAACACACGGGCACAGGGAAAATCAACTCACCATGAAGTCATCTGGCTGGATTCCAAACAGCTCACGGAAATATCGGAATGCAACGGGAGCGTAAGTTTTAAAACGATAGTCACTGTAATGATGGGCCGGAGTTAAGTTACTGCCTTCACTGAAATCAGAAATGAAACAAACAACACATAAATATACACTGTAAGATTAAATTTTTCTCTAGTGGTTAATCATTACAATTTACTTTTGTTGTATTTAATTTTGATCCCAACAGACTGGCTCAAGTTTCCTAGTGTTTTTTTCTTAAACTGGGCAAAAGAAATTTAAAATTTGCTTTGAATTATCCTTCTTGTCCAGATTGATTGATTGGAGTTTTACGCCACACTCAAGATAACTAGACTTTACTTATATATCAACCTGGTGGCAAGCCAATATTTTTAGAAAACAAACGCCTTTTTATTTTTGGGTCTGCTGAAAATCCTTCTCATACATGTAAAGATTTGGTACTGGACGATCATATCAAATTCATGTACACTACACTATCACTATGGATTACATGGTATGTGGAAACCAAACCAACGACTGGTTCAAGTGGCATGAGCTGCCAAAATTCACATTTTTTTCGTAATTTCTGATCGTCAAAACAGTACGAGGCTTTGGAGGGCATCAAAAAACTAAATGATTGGCATTGGAATGAGGGAAATCCATACAGTCTACGGCCTACATGTATAAGAACTGAAATAGTGTCCGAAAAGAAAACTAAATTTAAATAACCGAGACGACCATTCATTCATTCTAAGCCAAAGTTGGTTTAAAACAATACTTAATCGTACATTTTCGAGACTAGAAGCACTAAAAAGCTTCTGAATTATACATCTTAAGAAAAAAAAACAATAATTTCAACATTCTGTTTTAACGTCAAAATATCAACATTTTGGCAGCTCATGCCACTTTAAATATATTTAATGGAGGATTAATACTAACCCAGGAAAGAAGACACTTTCTACCACAGCGAAATCTTGCATAAGGACGTCACGTTCGGGTTTGGCCGCTAAACCTCCTATACTTTGTCCTATCCCTAATTGGATAGCGGCCATCAACTCCGAAGTCGGTTTCTGAAATAACACATCATAATTATAATCATAAATTTGACAGATAAACAAAATTATGAACATATAATAATAGAAAATTGTTCAATTTATGGATTCATTGGGGCGTACCCTCGTATTTCAGATTATTTTATTTGATGAAAATGAGAAACGGATTAGGAAATGTATGCATATAAATTAAATTCTCTTGCAAATTTCTGTAACTGCTCAGTCAATATTCCTAAACTAAGGGGTGGGGGTGGGGAGAAATAGGGGATTCAGCCTTTGGGGGGTCGGGGTCAGTTTTAGCTAAATAAGGGCAATTTACAGTAATCACTCAATGAGACATAAACTGGAAAAGCTTGTTCAACAGTTAAAATAAACCAACCAACTAAAATTCACAAGGTCCTAATATCAGCCAATCAGGTCAGAGGACTAATTTTATAATATTTGCTCGTAACACATATGTTAGAAAGCGTAAAATGATTATCTATAAATTTTTTAATAAAGTAAAAATTAAAATACACATTATGTAAGATACATATTATAATCATAAATGTTATTCCACAGAGGGCCTATTTGTGTAACTTTTTTTTAGTTCAAATAACATTTCTAAATGACTAGATTTATCCCGGTACTTTGGCAAGCAATTTAAATATTAAGTGTTGCATGACATCATCCACTTTTGACTAATATACACTGTATAAAGTATTATTTTAGATCAACTATTTTTTAATCAGGCCATCGGTGAGAAACCTTAAATCGCTTCCGTATATTAAAATACTGGGAACCAACCAATACTGATGGTAATTCTGTTGTACATAGTACATGTACCATATACTGGCTTTCACGATGAGTAAAATTTGGGTAAAATTTCTGCAGTTTTAGAACAGTAAAAACAGGCTACCAGAACAAATCATTAACGCCAAATATTCTTGCTTATTAATGACATGGAAAGAAAACTTACTGTATAGTTTTCAACATAGCCATTTTTATCCCAGCGTTTATGCCAGAGAAAATCCACAGCTTTTTGCCAGCGCAACTCATACTCCGTGTTACGGAGCCAAAACCGCGCCTCGCTATCCAGATGACACAGGTACACATGGTAAATACTGGTTAAACAAAGCTGGGAGCCTTTGTCCATAGAAAATCCAAACCGCTGCATTTTGATTAAGTCTTTTCAGGCAGACAATTCTCAGACAATCTGCAGACTTTTCAGACAGACAATTTTCAGACAATCTGTAGACTTTTCAGGCAGACAATTCTCAGACAATCTGCAGACTTTTCAGACAGACAATTTTCAGACAATCTGCAGAATTTTCAGACAGACAATTTTCAGACAATCTGCAGACCTTTCAGGCAGACAATCTGCAGACTTTTCAGGCAGACAATTTTCAGACAATCTGCAGACTTTTCAGGCAGACAATTTTCAGACAATCTGCAGACTTTTCAGGCAGACAATTTTCAGACAATCTGCAGACTTTTCAGGCAGACAATTTTCAGACAATCTGCAGACTCTTCAGGCAGACAATTTTCAGACAATCTGCAGACTTTTCAGGCAGACAATTTTCAGACAATCTGCAGACTCTTCAGGCAGACAATTTTCAGACAATCTGTAGACTTTTCAGGCAGACAATTTTCAGACAATCTGCAGACTTTTCAGGCAGACAATTTTCAGACAATCTGCAGACTTTTCAGGCAGACAATTTTCAGACAATCTGCAGACTTTTCAGGCAGACAATTTTCAGACAATCTGCAGACTTTTCAGGCAGACAATTTTCAGACAATCTGCAGACTTTTCAGACAGACAATTTTCCCTCCTTACATGTATTTTTTGTCAAAATCGGTAGGAATTTCTTTGATTGTAAATATTAATGTCTTTTTGACCACAGTTAGGCAATCACATGCATTTGTCCATAGAAAATCCAAACCGCTGCATTTTGATTACCAGTGTGTCTTTTTAGGTAGACAATTTTCTCTCCCTATTTTTGTCAAAATCGGTAGAAATTTCTTTGATTGTAAAAATTCTTGCCGTTTTGATCACAGTTAGGCAATCACACATAATATATCACAGCTCCCAAAATTTGCTATTGACTTGATACATGTATTTAAGACAAGAAGATTTTCCCTGTGCCTGTGTGTTTTAGTGTTCATAAATATATCACAGAGTTCCAGCCTTAAATAATTTTCGTAATCACAAATTTGTTGACGTTATTGCAAGATTGAGATCAATGGATACAGTTTATGAAGAAATACATTTTCAAATGTAGGTTAAAATTCAAACTTTAAAAAAAATATCACAGTGTGCCTATGCATGTAGAAACCGGCATCAAAAATGTTAAAATGTCTACAAAATGTAAATGAACTCTGTGGGTATATATAGCTTTTCTATGTCCGAAAAGAATATTGTCACTCAATCTGGGCATCGTTTACAATAAAACAGGCATCACACTGCAAAAGCGCAAATCACTGATTTTTCACAGAAGATGACAAAATTCCGGAGTTATTGGCCCTAGCCTTTCTGTTCATCTGGTTTCCTCGAATTACTCCAACTTTGGAAATATCACAAACATATACCAGAAACATTTCCGTAGAATTCTCAGGAAAATGTAACTCAATATAGGCATTGTTCACGCTAAAACAGGCCTCAAACTGAAGCAGCTCAAATCACACAGCATTTTCATAGAGACCGCAAAATTCTTGACGTATTGGCTCCTGCCTTTCTGTACATCTGATTTCCTCGAATTACTCGAACTCTGGAAATATCGATAGCATAATCATTTCCGTAGAATTCTCAGGAAAATGTAACTCAATATAGGCATTGTTCACGCTGAAACAGGCCTTAAACTGTACAAGCGCAAATCACATAGCATTTTCATAAAGACTGCAGCAAAATTCTCGACGTATTGGCTCTTGCCTTTCTGTACATCAAATTTCCTCGAATTACTCCAACTCTGGAAATATTGATACCGGTACCAGAAACATTTCCGTAGAATTCTCAGGAAATTGTAACTCAATCTGGGCATTGTTTATGACAAAACACTTCAACAGGCTTCAAACCGCACAACCACAAACCAAATAGCATTGCCATAGAAGACCACACAATTCCCAAGGTGGATGTATTGTCAAAGGCCTTTCAGTAAATCCGATAATATCAGACGACTCCAACTTTGGAAACAATAATACCATTAACATTTCCCTTTAATTCTCATAAAAGTATCACTCAAACTGGACATACACGAAGTTTTCATAAGACAAGCCCCAAACTGTAAAACCGCAAATCACATACATGTAGCATCCTTATACATGTAGCATTTCTAGATCAGGAAATATTGATGACACCATAGAAATCTCCGGTAAAATGTCACTCAATATGTGAATCGTTAACCATAAAACAGCCCTCTGCTGCAGAAGTGCAAATCACATAGCAGTATTGGTGAAACCTTTTTTGTATAGGTACATCTGATGGTTAAATAATCACATACATGTAGCATTTTCATACAAAACAATTCTCTACGTGTAAATCTTGAAAATTACTCCAACCATTTTGATGCCAAAACCATTTTCCTAGAATTCTCAGAAATGTCTGCTTAGCATTAATGTGAAAATCGCTTGACAAAATGAAAATCGATGAGCAGATACATGTACATATTGTATTGATCATTCAATGGTAGAGTCTGATTCACGAAGCGTATGTTTTCCGTCCCATATAGATCCACACGAATTGATTGGGGGTGATAATGGGATGCGATAAGAATAGGAACACTTTCTTGGGATGTGTGTATAATGACAATAATCGCAAGAATAATCGTAAATCTTCAAATTAACACATTGTGTAAGCAGGTGCTCTTGGTGGAGTGCTGTGACTTTTTCCCAACGAAAGGTAATCCAGACTTCCAATACTAAAAAGTTCCCACAGTAAATTGTTTGTTTGAATGCATCAATTAACCTTAGTCAACCATAAGGCAAAAATTTGATTGATTGACTGATGTTTTACAGACTCAATATTATTTCCCTTAATGGCAGCTTTGTTCGTTTTAGTAGAGGAGGAAACCCGGCTCTTTGTTCAGAGGAAGCCCTCGACCTTCAACAAGTATCTGGCAACTGCAGAAATTTGATTGATTGATTGATTATTACATCACAGCAGACTCAGTATTATTTCTCTTTATGGCAGCTTTGCAAGGTTGAGAGGAGGTAAGCGGGCTCTTTGTCCAGAGAAAGCCCCCGACCTTCAACAAGTACCTGGCAACTGCGGAAGATTGAAAGCTGTTTCCAATCCTTACACTGTGCTCAACTGACTTTCGTTTCTGTATATAGAAAGTGTAAAACTGTCATACATTCTCAATGGCCTGTGGACGGTATTTGACCTGATGTATCAACAACAACATGTACTGTGCGTGGCCAATCCTAAACTTCATACATGGAGGTTATAATCCACAACAGTCTGTCAATTTTAACTCCTGAACAGTCATAGTATACTGAAGTGTTGACTGAAGTTGACTATAAACCACACCGGCCGTTTATAAAATACATATAGTCATCATATTTCAGTAAAACTAAAGGAAGATTTGGCTGTTTCCCTCACTGACTGTTCATACAGGCGACGTAAAGGCAACTCACAGACTGTGCAAAACCAGGTACATGTAAATCATAGATACTGTAAAAAACATTCAGTCTTCACTCCTTAAATTAACAGTTATCTGCCTTTTCCAGTTAGCATTTTAGCAATTAAAGCAAGAATTGGCTGTGACTTTCTATGGCCGCTCATACAGGTGACGTAAAGGCAAATAACAGGTGCAAATCCAGGTATGACATAGAGATAAGTACTACAAAAAGGTATCAACACAAGTAGATTTAACATTCAGGCAAAACTCTGTAACAACATTAGTCTGCAGTCTTCAGATAGCATTTTAACAATGAAAGCACAAGTTGGCGGTGTCTTTCTATGACTGTTCATACAGGAGACGTAAAGACAAATCACAGGTGCAAATCCAGGTAAAACATAGAGATACACTAACAAGGTATCTACAAGAGTCAGCTTTAACATTCAGCCATCCCTCCTAAAAATCAACAGAAATCTGCACTCTCCAGATAGCATTATAGCAGTTACACAGAGTACAAATGAAATGATGAGTTGGTTATCCCTTAAGGACTGCTCGTGTATGTGATATTAAGACAATAAAGGATCTGTAACAAGGTATCTACAACAGTCCAATTTAACACTCAGGCATAACTCTGTAACAGTAGAAATCTGCACTCTCCATATAGCATTATAGCAATAACACCGAGTACAAATGAAATGATGAGTTGGTTATCCCTTTCTCACTGCTCGTATATGTGATATTAAGACAATAAAGGATCTGTAACAAGGTATCTACAACAGTCCGATTTACATGTAACATTCAGGCAAAACTCTGTAACAGTAGAAATCTGCACTTTCCATATAGCATTATAGCAATAACACAGAGTGCTTGTACAAATGAAATGATGAGTTGGTTATCCCTTAAGGACTGCTCGTACATGTGATATTAAGACAATGCAGGTGTGTATACCAGGTAAATCACTCAGGTGTGATCATATCCTATCACAATAATCTTAACCATACAGTATTGATTTGTCTTTAGCGGATAGCGACCACGCCCTAGCATTTGATCCACTATGACATGCACAGAAAGCGGGTATACATATAGGAAGTCAGAGTTTGTAACATTGTTTTATTATTATAATATAGGGTTGAAAGAAAAATAATTTATATAAAAAGTTAAATTGCAGGTTTGTATAGTCTAAATACATGAAAGTACATGTACTGTTTCAAAAAGCTCTATCGATTGATTGATTGATGTTTAACACCACACTCAAGATTATTTCACTTATATAGTGGCATTGTCAGGTTTAGTGGGGAAGGATTGATTGTTTGTTTGGTGTTTTACGCAGCGCTCAAGATTATTTCACTTACATGTATATGTCGGCGTTGCCAGTTTTATTGTGGGAGGAAACCGGGCTATATCCCTGGAGGAAACTCACGACCTTGCGATGGTAACTGGCAAACAGTGGGGGAGGAAACTGGGCTGTTTGCTCGCAGGAGGCCCCTGACTTTCGTTAAGTTCATGTACATCACAACTCTTGGATGATCAATGAATAGAATGCCCTGGATGAGCCCTTGTACGGAGGTTCATATAAATTCAATTGCCTCTTTTTTCTTCTATTTAGCAGAAACATAATATGAAATGTAAATTATAGCGGGTGGCATGTCCCTTTAACCCATTCGGTACCGCTGTCGCCATATGGCGTC
This sequence comes from Lepidochitona cinerea, assembly GCA_963971465.1. NCBI lineage: Eukaryota > Metazoa > Mollusca > Polyplacophora > Chitonida > Tonicellidae > Lepidochitona > Lepidochitona cinerea. The sequence goes on from OZ020559.1 coordinate 15,000,938, forward strand.
AGAGTGCTAGCCTGCTTCAGTACCGAAGACGCCGTTTGGCGACAGCAGAAAAGTCGGCTAAAACCCCACTGACGCCATATGGCGACAAAATGTATACAGCAAACATACAGGTTATTTTTTCTTACAACTTCAACTAATTTTGAGAATGAACAAATAAGATCACAGTTGCATCTGTTTGTTGCTTTGTGTTTTGTTTTTTCAATCTTTGAATACGGTAAAAGAGGTTTAATTTACTTTTTAGTACGCGTAATTCACTGATAACTTCCAACTTTGTCCAAGTTAGAACGGACATTTCAAGCATACGTATATAGCGAGAAAATGTTAAATTTGACGATAAAAGCTTGTGGAATTCCTTATATTTACAGCTTCAGATCTTAATATATATTTTCCTTGTCTTCAATATACTGACAGTGAGTGTGATATTTAAATATCTACGATTAAAAAGTGCTAAAATCGGATAGTGAAAATTGTCGGCGAGAGCGAGTTCCCGTTGTCAATCACTAGGCCCCTACATATGCATTTGAAGACTTCTCAGACATGACCCAGTTAAATACAAATGGGTTATTTTGGCATTGAAGACGATATTTGGAGTTTTGGAGTCCAGAGTAGTGAAAAGAAGACATTTATCGGAGCTTTGTTAAATCTCAGAGTGAAATCGCAATCCTCAGGTCATTTTAAAACGTATGAAAAATAGACTCCTTTCAGGTTTTCAAGGGAGACTATAAGAAATAATTTAACTATGCGTGTTGCCAGGCTGCCACGGCCTGTTCGAAGTCTGTAAAACGGCCTTCTCGAATTTGGATTTTAAAAACCTAAATTCTTTCCAAAAATGTAACAATAATAAATATTTTTGAAGGAGAGTGTTCCATAAGACACTTAATAAGATCAATATTGTCTTTTTCCGAGCTTGAAAAGAAGGAATATTTCAAAATGAACTGAAATACACGGCAACGTAGAATCACTATTTTACCGATCGAATTTTCGTTCAGCTGCAGCAACTAACTTCGCAACTGTAAATGCTATTTACACCAATAAAGTAAACTTAAATGTTTTCATTCAATTTTATATTAATATCAAAACGTGCATGGAGATATTTTTTATAAGAGTTCACTAATTTCTGAACGAATCAGGAATTTTTTTGCCATTATTTTTTCAACTGACTTTCGTCATGTTAAAATTTTTACTCATCAAACGAGTGATACGTCGCTCTTTCTTCACTTTTCACGTGCTATTTTTGACAGATAAACATAATCTTTTGATTTGAATTTTGATTTATAAACAAACACTAAATACATATTAGTAAAATGTACACAATCGTTTTTGATTTTGTAAATTTTAATGGTGTACAGGACCAAACAAGCGATATCACTGACTGGCCTGTGTGCAAGTAAATTTAGTCAGGGACATCGCTGTGGGGTTTTAGGCAACCTGCACTGTCTGGCTGACGGGCCACGCGCCGGGGACTGGACAGAGCTGCGGTACCGAAGGAGTTAAGGCCACGCAATTGAATTAATGTTTAGCATGTGAGATGTTATCATGTAGTACTGTTAAGTTATGGCTCATGTCATTGTTCAGAGCTGCAGAAATATTTATTCATATTTGATTGACATGTCATAAATTACATTATTTGATGCATGTCATAACATCAATGATAATAAAATACTATATAGGGATAATATATGTATAGCTAAGTGGATCGAATATTTAAAATCTTAGTTAGTGTCCTTTATGCTGGGTCAGTACATAAAATAATATTTGGTTGAACGACTTTCAAAATGCATTCTGACAGCATGCGATAAAAAATTAAAAAATTCTAATAAAATGTAATCACAATTAAATTTAGAAACTGGAGCGACCTGAATAAAGTTTTCTCAATTTATTTATGAACACTAAAATCCCGAGCAGAGTGAAAATCTTCTTGACTAAAATAATCATGGAGACAAGTTTCTAATAGATCACTTTAATGTTATATGGCGAGGAAAGAAGTTTCATCGAGCACAGCCTTTCACATCGAAAATCAATTAAAAAACAAAAAAGGGCGAAAATGAAGTTATAAAACATGCTTAAAAGACTGAAAAGATTACTTTTTTTAGGTTAAAACAACAAGCAATATTAGAATGATCTCCAACATTTTTTTCTTTCCTTTTGGTTATACACTTAACGAGACTGTGAGAGAGACATAATTACAGTTAAAGATAAAATCATTGAGGCATTAAAACTCGATCAAAGCAAAAAATAATCAGGGGACAAATGTACTCAAATATTTTAGCAATTATGAAGACAAAGTAGATACAGTATACTTCTTAAGGACAAACTCAATCAGAGCAAAAATTATCAGGGACCGAACAAATGTACGGCAATATTTAGCAATTATAAGAGTACGGAGAAATACATATAGACGAATATTTAGGGCTGAGTACGGAGATAAACCTGCATATAGAAGATTTGATCGTATTACAAAACGCTGATAATTTGTGAGGTCTTAATATAGCTAATCAAATCATATTTAGAATGTTAATTAGCATAAGCTATAAATATGTTATAGAGCAGTTGACTTGAGAGGTTATATAATACGCCTGACTTTTAATTATAAAATTAATGTTTGACTTTTTTAATAGCCTTCTATAGACAAGGAAGGCAATTTTTAGCATTAGAGCGTATGATTGATCGATTGCTGTTTTACGCCGCCGATCACTCTAACCCACTGGACCACAAAGGCCCCGCTTACCGCTTATCAGTTACTTCTGAGATTCTGTTTTAACCTATTGAAATATTTCTAGAAGATATGTCTTTCATAAGATCTGTCGTTTATTTTTATAATATGTTGATTGTTGTTTTAAGTCATATTCAAGATTATTCCAGATGTTGGGCGAGTACCAAGCCCAGCCAGGCCATAGAATTTCACGATAACGGTCAGTTACGGCCTGTTGTTACGGTCTGTTGTTACTGTTGCTGTAAAACTACGAAAACGGAAAACTGTAACCCATCCTGAAAGCCAGTACCGGGTATATAGTATGATGTATAACGAAATAGCATTGGTACCGGTTGATTTCCTGCATTTCAATATACGGAACTGATTCAATGTTTCTGACTGACACCAAAATTATATGGCTTGCTATAGAGCTTTCTGACTATTTCATTTGTCTTCTCATTGATACTTATTAGATGAAAGGGAGACAACTGCCTGTACACGTTTTGGACATTTCTAGAGTACTACAACTGTGCATTTCACACAAAAAACATGTGTCTGAATAAACCTGAAGTCTAAGGGTTAGTTGCATTATGGGTGATGAAAGGGGCTTTCCACATTGGCTTGACCACAGGAGTGAATGACCGCATGTACTAGTAAGCATAGCTGTCTGTGCAAAATACTTTCCCCCAAAAGTCTACTCCCTCCGCTCCTGCCCAACCCCATCTATTACCCCTGTTGATGCCATTGAACAATTGATTTGTTTGATATATATTTTTGTATACATATATATTTATCAAGACTTAGACCATAGAAATCACATAGTTCAGAGGAATAAAATTTACCGGATAAAAACCTAGATAATAAAATTAAAAACGCACTTAACCTGATTGGCTGAGTGAAATTAAGACCAGCATTCAGACTTATTGATGCCCCGCTAAATAGGGTTATCTTATGTGTTTGCCTTTTTGAGAATTGTCGGGGGAGGGCGCTTGTGTTGGCTGGCAACTCATAGAATTACTGGCCATATGTGACGTCATACACCACCTCTGATATGTACAAACAAACCGGCTGTCAAGGACAACAACCCCACAATGTATTAGCCATTTTGATTGGTTAAAAACACTCACCTTTTTATATGTGACCTGTCCTGATTGGTCAACCCTCCTGTGTCCAATTTTCTTTTCTTTGTCATATCTGTCTCTGAAACTTTGGGGTCCAGGGGTCTTTGGCCCTTGGCTTGTCCCTGCTCCTGAGTAAGATTGCAATGCCTGGAAAGGGAAACAAATCAAATATATCCATTTACATGTACTTATATTAACGACAAATTATTTGAATGATATTTTTTGAAAGAAGTGAAACTACATGTAATGACAAAACAAGAGTTTAAGAAGCTCCTAATACGCCCACAAGGGTAAATTCTTTGTAGCACATTATATTTATATATATTGAATATTTAAAGAAATCCTTTAATCAAGATTTCAGCTGGAAGAATCTTTTGTTTGACTAAAAAAGTCTGAGGCGTGATGACTTACATGTACATCAGTAAGTTGTAAGGATGTATATCAGCCTAAAGCCATAATGCACAAATTATTGAGACCCCAATTTCGTTTTGGTATGAGATACATCGCCTAATCTATAAACTACCTATATCTGAAAACTGTAATAATCTGTTACAGGCAGACAGACGGACGGATGGGCGGACGGACATCTGCAGTCACCAAAGCTACTCGCTAAAATGTCTGTATATACTTATAAGAATAATACATTGGGCAACAGCAATTTCCTTTAATTACAGTTAAAACAATACAAAAAGCAAGGTGTTAAGCAAATCATTTGGTCACCAAGGTTACCAGAAATTTAATTAAAAACAAATTAGCCATACTGTTAACCACAGAGCGATTTATCATTAACAGCCATTTTCTCAAATTACTGAATGGCAAAATGCTGGCTGACAAAAAAAAGGAGCTTGGCACCTAACTTGTTATCAAAAAGTTGTATACAATCTACAGTACACCAAAAAAGTTACCACTATTGCACACGCGTGTGTAGTGCAGGTCATACGCGTGAGGCACGCAGGGGACACGAGTGTCATGTCAACTGCTGAAGATGGGACGGAGACTCGCTTGCGTTTGACACGCGTGTAACGGAGCACTCGGGTGAAAGCGCGTGGTCCACTCCTACGTTCGGTAAAAATTACGACATCGCGACGGTTCTCGGCAGTCAAATTGAAAGTAGGCCAGGGGCCGGTTGTTCAAAGCGCCGTTAACTTTTAACGGCACGTTAACGGCTCGTTAACGTGCCGTTAACTTTAATGACGCCGTTAACTGTTGTTCAAAGCTCCGTTAACTTTAACGACACGTTAACGGACCGTTAAAGTTAACGGAGGGTTGGGGGGTCCATTAACTTTTAACGGCACGTTCACTTGGAGAACTTTTTTTATGTTTACCGACTGTCTACATAACCATGACTTATATAATTCAACCAAACGCTGCATTTATGAATTTTAACCCTATATACAAATTGCGGGAATATAGACGGATTGATACAGTATTTACGGATAAGGAACTGCATCAAAGGTACCGTTTTAGGAAGGATTCTATCGATTACCTTGTAGATTTACTTAGAGAGGACTTGGCACGGTCCACGGAGAGAAGCCATGCTTTGTCAGTAGAACAAGATTTTAATTACACTTCGTTTTCTAGCTAGTGGTAGTTTTTTACAAGTTGTGGGAGACACTGTTGGAGTGGACAAGAGCACCGTTTCTCGAGCAGTATTTCGTGTCTGTCAAGCACTTGTGAGAAAACGGGACCAGTTTATTGTTTGGCCATCAACTGCTGCCGCTAAAAATCCTATAAAAGAAGGATTTTATCATATAGGTGGGTTTCCCAACGTTTTGGGATGCATTGACGGTACCCATGTAAGGATACAGGCCCCGATCGAAGATGAACCATCTTATGTCAACAGAAAAGGCTGGCATAGCATAAATGTACAGGCTGTGTGTGACCATGAAGGCAAGTTCAAGAGATTAAATTACATTTTATCCAATAAGCTAGATTTATTTGTAATGAAATATATAGCCTTAAAATAAGTTTGAATGGTGCTGAGATCACTCAAAAATAGCTTATAATATATTCCATATCATTATTAGCAGAATAACTGAAAGCATTTGAAGGTATTTTAATATTGATATATTAGATAAATAGTAACATGTTAACAACAATAAAACTGATATAAATATGCATAACTTCAGATAGGTTATATACAAATTGACTGGGTTTTCGTTATATTACAGGTAAAATAACAAATATATGTGCAAGTTGGCCTGGAGCTACCCATGACAGTCACATCTTCAGGACATCCAACCTAAGCCACTACTTAGCCACAAATAACACAATGTTAGCAGATGGTCTTATTCTAGGTGATAGTGGATATCCTTGCAGGTATAGTTGTTCAATGAAAGATTCGTTTTGAGATTTTTCAAGTAACGTTTTGTTGAAACATGCAAATATAGATAATTGTAAGTTAATTTTATCCAGAACCACAAAATATAGAGCTAAATGCTTTCCGTTATACGCTGCGTTATATGTTATTAGGTAGTTCTCATTTATAAGCAGAAAACACACAGTTTCTGGCACATCAACGCACGGTCCAAGGGTTGCGTATAGGGCTTGTTAGTGCAGATGACTAGACAGTGAGTCAGACATGCTTTCTTAGCTGTGTCTGTAATATGCACATATTGCACATTATTGCTACGAATTTCAAGGGGGTGAGGTTGACTTTTATGCCATTGCACGATGATTGTATATTTGCTAGGGTTTATGGGCCACCTGTTGCTTTTATTTAATTCCATTTTTCTTTTTTTATATATGCAGACCATTCCTTTTAACCCCTTATCTAAATCCCCAAGCCGGACCACAACAAAGGTTTAATGACCGTTTATGTGCCACCAGAGTGACAATTGAGCGAACTTTCGGGAGACTGAAAAGACGATTCCATGTTCTGCATTCTGAGGTAAGTACATCGGATCAAAAAAGGGGGTGATTGTCATTAGAAGATGAATACATTACCAACAGCCATGGCAGGCTTAAAACAGAGGCGGTCCACATTTAAAGGCCTACCTGTACTTACAACAAAACATTTAATCTGAATTTTTCAATGAACATCCTGACCTTACTTAGATTGTAAAACACTGAGCTTAAATCTGGAGCAAGTGTATATAGCTTAATGTCAAAATATATCAAGAAAAAAATATATAAAAAAAGAAACGTTGCAATTTTACTTGTAGGTAAGAATGAGTCCTGGAAGGGTATGTCAGGTTGTAGTGGCTTGTGCGATACTGCACAATATAGCGATAGCCCGTAATGAGGAGCTATATGATGAGGCTGAGGATGAAATGCAAATTCAACCTCCTGTGGATAACTACAGGGGAAGGAATGATGGCAAAGGTATTCGGGACCACATTGCTAACACATTTTTTTCTTAAGGTACGTGATTAGTTATTATCATTCTTTTCTGTATTTTTATTATCTAGACTTAAAATTGATCTATAATATTTGTTCAGCAAACTTTATATCATGACCATATAAATTAGTCTGTCTCCAGTGCAGTCCACAGACCAATATCAATAAAATAATAAATAAAGTAATAAAATAAACAACATAATTGATCATAGTTTAATATGTGATTGAATCTTTAGTTTTTAAACAATAAAGTGCTTTAGCTGCCAAATAAATTTAAAGTGGCATGAACTGCTCAAATTCTGACTTTTTCATAAATTATGATTGTCAAGAAAAGTTGAGCGTTGAAAAAAATATATCGGTAAAGCCAGTATCTCTTAGGCCTATACGAAACCGTTATGTGTACCAATAACGGACATATATGAAACCATTTCAGGGGTTTTGCGCCCATAACAAAGCAAAGATAGAAATTTCTGATGTATTTGGCAGCTCATGCCACTTTAAAATTTGGTTGAAACAAAATTTTCTAATTGTTTGTTGTATAAATTATCAAAAAGTGTCAAATAAGTGCTCTGGTAGGTTTTTTTTTCAATTTAAAGGAGAAAAATTAATTCATTAAAGAAAGAAGTAGTTCAGTTGGATTAATAGTACCCATATCAATCTCATCTTGTTTCATAATCATTTTTTCTAAAAGTTTTATTTGTAATCGCATCTTTTGGGTTTCTAATTTAGTCTTTTCTTTCTCTAGTTCCTGCTGCTTCAGCTGCCCTTCTAAGACCTCGCACTGTTTCTCAAGAACATCATCCTGCGTTGGTCTACACTTCCTCTTTCTTTTGGTGGAAGACCTATTCCCCTCACTATAACTAGCATCAGTTACTGAAAACACTGCAGGAACAGAACTGGCAGAAGATTCTGGCATACCAGCAATATCACTCTGGTCCTCCTCTGGAATGTTGGATATTCCAGGCACTATTTCCACATCTATAATAGGCACACTGTAGGTGTTTGCAGGTGTGACACTGTTGTCAGTAGGTATTGTTCTATTGAAACAGCTGTTTGAGTCTTCAACTGGAAATGATCAAAATTGGAGACAAAAATATAAAATGGAAATTAATATTCAAACAAAACAGAACCATGCAGGTGGTTAAAACTATCCATTTTTACTGATCAGAATTTTGCATTGTTCATATATGCGTTCACTGAAATTCAATATTTGTTGTTATTTGGCTTTAAGTCTGTTCACTGAAATTCAATATTTGTTGTTATTTAGCTTTAAGTCTGTTCACTGAAATTTAATATAACATTTTTAAAACTGTATAAAGTTTGTTATTTAGTTTTATGTCTGTTGACTGAAATTTAATATAACATTTTTAAAACTGTATAAAGTTTGTTATTTAGCTTTATGTCTGTTGACTGAAATTAAATGTAACATTTTTAAAACTGTATAAAGTTTGTTATTTAGTTTTATGTCTGTTGACTGAAATTAAATATAACGTTTTTAAAACTGTATAAAGTTTGTTGTTATTTGGTTACCTATATGTGTTCACTGAAATTCATCATGCTTTTAAAACTGTATAGAATTGTTATTAAGTTACATGTACCTAGGGCTATATGTGTTCAATGAAATTCAATATTTAAAAAAACTTTAAGCTGGTAAGATATTTAGATATCTGTTTGTTTATATTGGAATTCAATATAAAGTGTTACAAATGCAAAATATGAATATTAAAAAATAAAGCACAGCTCACGCCCCTTTGGTAAAAGGTTAAATTTCATTTGCTTTTATTTGGCTACATGTAATTTCCATAAGTTAAAAATTGCTTTATAATTTTCTTGGAGTATAACATTTATAATAAGAAATATTATCATTAATCAATAAAGAATGATAGTTCATGAATTTTGTCTATCTCCTCTTTTATTTTCTGTGTATTACCAATTTTATGTTTTTGAAGTCTTTTCCACAATGTCTTATTTTACTAAAGAAAATAAATGCCAGCCATGAAATAAAATATGTTTGTTTATTTCCAAAGTAAGCCTGCATAGCCGTGTAGTTTCTTGAAGGGTCTTTCTTTTTTTTATTTAAAAGTATTGCAAGACAACTCTATGTTTGCCCTGTGCTATGACCTAGATTTGGCTGCCAGTAGAGGTCGTTAGCTGCATTACACACTTCCGTTTGTGGTTTGTCTCTGGTAATTTAACGGACTACCTTTAAAATATTTGACAAAATATGGGGGGAAAACACCAATCCTTTCTCCAGTTGAGAAATAACAAGTGTGTTTTGAGGAAAGGTTTGTGTTATATTGATTGTGTTTGTGAAAATGGAAAAGTTATTTACGAATTACGGTTGTGAATTGATTTCGAGGAAAATGTTGAACAGTTGAATGTCGATGTGTCCACATTTCGTGACTATGGATTATGTCAGTGATTTATAAGCCTTTGAACTAGACATTTGGATTATTGGTGAAGTTTATTCGATAGTGAAACGTTAAGATGGAGATTTTTCGTACTGTTTTGCACTGGAATAATAATCGAGTCTATTCCACCAGGAACGCCGTTGAAAGATGCCGTGTCCTTCATTAGATCTATTATCTTGTCAGTCACACTGCCCATTTCAGCTGGTGGTGGACCTCCTCCTGTCATTTGTCTTTGTTTTCGGTGTGAAGTATAACACTTCTTCGCCTTTTGTGTCATGTTGCCCCACTTTTCCTTCACTTGATTGACACTTCTCAAAGCAACCCCTATCAAATTTACACTGTCTGTGATTTTTTTCCAGACATCTGCCTTGCTTCTATTACTGACTTCATTACTGAATTTTGAATTGATGATGTCCAGGTTGGCTTCAACCATGGAATGAATTACATTTTCTTCTTCCACACTAAAATTTTTGTTTCTCTGCTTTTTCTGTTTGGGATCATTATCGATGGCAGCCATGTTGAGTGGTTGTGTAATGCATTATGGGATAAATTCTAGTGAATTGTGGGAAAATATAAAATGGTTGCTAGGTAGTTAGATTTTAACGGACCGTTAGTTAACGGATGGTAAATTTGGCTTTCTAGCAACAGAAAGATAACGGCCCGTTAACAAACGTAACGTTAAGAGGTTAACGGCCCGTTAGTGCTTAACGGGCCGTTAACTTAATAGAGCTTTGAACAACCGGCCCCAGGGCTACAACAACGACGATTTTCACGGAGCTCCACAAGGTTTTCGACCACGTTCGAGTATTGCTGGTTTGTTTTGGGCCGGCTTTTTAAATGGTGTTGCAATGTACTTTGATTTTGAAGGCGTCCGTCTGATTCCGTCACTCTGTCTATGCTATCGGACTTTTTGTGGCTCAATATCGGCGAAAAGTACGGCCGTAGCAGGTCTATGCCTTACCGTAGTGTGTAACTGTAGTCTGTACGGCCGTAGTGACTATTTTAACTGAGTGTCTGTCCATTCCAAGAAATAGTTTTATTTATATTATATCGAACTGCCACTGGTCCGTCACCTACAACTTCAGGAAAAATGCGTGATTTGCATAAAACTGTTGTGCCATTCGTTTGTGTCATACTAGTAATTGACGGCAATGCATTAGTCAGTGGGGGTGTTTAGAAATTTCATAATTTTGACCGTATTCCACCTTTTCGGCACTCTCGCCTTCTCATGTTCTTAAAGGCACACTTGCCGCGAAAATCAGGAATATTGTTTACATTAAAAAAGAAAGACCGTATTCTGTATTTTTCCCAGACAATATAAGTTAGGAACTTTCTATTTTTACGAAAATTTAAAAGTTTGGACGTCACTTTGTATTTTTAATTTGAATTTGAAAATTTGAATTGTTACGTACCCGGAACGTAAACAAACCGATCTGCCCCCTATTGGCGATTTTATGTTTCAGTCGAGTGAGTGAACTAACGCCACAGTGTAATTTTACGTAGGCCTATTTATCTGAGAAATACAGACTGACGATCGGTTAACAGCGACTGGAAAAGCCTGCTGATAATTGTTTGAGTGTAAACCACAGATACAAAGGCCTGAAAGGAGGGTAATCCAACACGAAAGTTGACCGACACTGATCGTTGTTGTTGTAATCAGGCTTTGATTCTTCCTTTGTTTTTCACCCCATTTTTACAGTCTAAAGCTAACTAGACATGTTTTATGTGTCCTATGTTTAAGTTTAGTGGTATTAGTCGTAGTAAGCTCATGTAAATTGGTTTTCTTAGCAAATTTAAACAGGCTACGGCGGCAAGTGTGCCTTTAAACAGTTTTGATTTTCCGATTTCATTAAGTTAATTTTAAAGCTAATAAGGACACTTTTACATTACTGGCTTCTGCTTAGAAAGGCTTTACAGTCTCAACCGAATTTATCGAAATCTAACATGATCACAAGAACAGCCAAACTCGTACGTCTTCCATCTGTGTGATCTACCATTGCTGACCGTAGTGTAAACTGGCAATTTAAAATTTAACCTATGGCTGGTTTTATAACATCATTAAATCATCCTTCATATTAAAGGATTCTTTTTTTTTTGTAGGTATTTCAAATTGTAATGAGTGCGTCATTAAACATCAATCAATCAATCAAATTGTAATGAAAACGGATAACCGAACTTTTCTTTAATGTGACTTTATAAGAATGAGCAATTTGAAGATTGTATTTTTTCAGATGAAACGTCTGTGGGAGTGATGAGGAATGGTAGGCTTTGGTTCATCCATGAGGATGAGAGGAAGATCAGTAAACCCAAACATCCTTCCAAGTTGATTTTTCTCTTTCGAACTCTCTCGAGGGGCTTCCTTCCACCAATGGGTCGCGGGTTCAAATCCCACTCAGTCCAAAAAAAAAAATTTTAAATTTTCTAACTGGGTTTTCACTTGAACGACCTTTGTGGGATGGTTGCCAGTTACCACCGGAAGGTCGGGCATAGAGCCCGGTTTCCTCCCACAGTAAAACTGGCAACACCACCATATAAGTGAAATAATCTTGAGCGTGGCGTAAAACACCAAACAATCAATCAATCTCTCTCTCACTTCTTATAATTACTGTTAATGCCTTACATAATCTGCAGAACTGTTTTAAAATGTGAAAAGTTATAAACTATGAGTTCGACAAGCTATCTGTGAGGTCAATAGCCGAATGCCTGTTACAATCCAGTTAAAACTATTAATTTCTTTTATTGATTGATTGATGTTTTCTGCCCCACTCAAGATTATTTCACTTACATGGCGGCCTTGCCAGTTTTATTGTGGGAGGAAACCGGGGGACAAAACCTCAGACGAGTACCTGGCAACTCTTCCACAAGCGGCGATTGAGTGAAAGACTTGCGTCGCATCGGTGGATTGTTTGGTGTTTTACGCCGCGCTCAAGATTATTTCACTTATATGGCGGCGTTGCCAGTTTTATTGTGGGAGGAAACCGGGCTCTATGCCCGGAGGAAACCCTCGACCTTCCGCTGGTAACTATCCCACATAGGTCGTTTGAGGCGCATCGATGGAAGGCCTGTGTTGACCTGAAGGATGATCACTCTAACCGACTGACAGTCACTGAGCCATACAGGTTTATTTGTAAATAAAGGGCGTTCTTCATTATTGGACAGGTGCATGTTTGGGCTGGTATTTCGTCTAGATGATGAGCAAGCCCCTTCTGTATTTTTACCAGCACTATGACAGCACTCATTGCCAGACCAGGTGTATTTCTCCTGAAAAACGTTGATCGATGTTTTACGTCACACTCAAGATTATTTCACTTATATGGCGACATTTCCAGGTTTAATGGGGGAGGAAACACCCAACCTTCGGCAAGTACCTGGCAACTCGTCAACATACAGCAATATACAGATTTTCACCTGAAAAACGATATTCGATCGATTGTTTTACGTCGCAATCAAAATTATTTCACTTTTATGGAGACGTATTTCCCCTGAAAAACGTTGATTGATGTTTTACGTCACACTCAAGATAATTTCACTTCTATGGCGACATTGGCAGGTTTTATGGGAGAGGAAACCCCCGAACTTCGGTGAGTACATGGCAACTCTTCCACATACAGCGATGAGTGAAAAATCCCCATCAATTGGAATAATCTCCAGTGTTTAGTGACAAACACAGTCAATGTTCATTTGCATTATCTTGTTTCAGTGTGGGTTATATAAAGATCTAAGATTTCATGAGACACAATCATGCCAAAATATGTATATATTTGTTTTGAATTAAATGTACCTATTCACTTCTGTTTTCTTTGTTGCTGTCGCTGCCAGTCTCCTACCCAAGTACCCAACTAAACCTGGCAACGCGGCCATATAAGTGAAATAATCTTGAGACTTAAAACATTAATCAATCAATATTTTTCACAAACAAGAATAAACCTGAAAACCAAAAAAATAATTAATTTCAAAATTATATGGTAAGCTTGTTTAGACAAATGAAATGAGTAACTGAGATAGAATACATGAAAGTACATTAGTAAGTGTTTTAATCATGTTAACAATTAAATAATGTTATTTAAATAATGATAAAATAACCATTAGTTTGTCAAAAGAAACTGAAATCAAAGCTATTGAGAATTTAAGATCAGTGGGTCAGAGCCCTGTTTTACAAAGCTGGCGTTAAGATTCACATAGGCATACATCATATACATTTTGCAACCAGGGTTAAAGTTCCTCTAGTCTGAAGACTGACTAATGGAAAACAGAACTTACGTCAGCTTTTTATATAGTACAGGGTCCAGGGATATAAATACAGTCGAGATTAGTTATAATTAGACAAAAAATATGTCGTAATGGAAATGAAATAATTTAAATAAATTTTGCTAAAAGGAAAAAAGCTTGTCACATTTTGATAGACTGACGGATGTGAAATCAATTCGACTCATGGGTGTTGTTTAAAATCAACCATTTAACAGGAAAAGGCTTTTCAGATATGGAGGAAAGAAAGATGCAGGAACATAAATGGGAATGAAGTTCAGCATTAATGATCGAATAGTTATATTGTTCAGAAAAAAACTTTCTTAGACTACCCAACTTTGAATGAATGGCTTTTTTTCACACCACTGAGACTGGGGCATTAAATGCAAATCAAAGGTTTTGCCTGAGAAGTATGCATGTGTGAAGAAAGTGATGAGGACAAGGCAGGTCAGCAGCCGCTGTTACCAGGGAGCCCTCAGATGATTGAAGATTGTCGCCCACCTCCATCAAATCTGCCATCTTCGTGTTACTATCAGATGTAAAATTCTGGTCCTCATTTCTGCCTATCTCTTCTCGCTTCTTCCCTTTCAGTTGTCATTTCCACACCGAAGGCATACAACATTGCCCTTTCAACAGCAAAGCAATTTTTGCCATAGGCAATTTTCCTCAAGTTCTTCGACCTAAGAGGCAAAACACAAATACATATTTACATTTTGTAAAAAGTTCTCACCATTTAAATATATTTCCTTCAGGCCTTCAAAAGCCTATATTATTGATAGTATTGATGTACAGCACTCTGGTTGGATCTTGCCCATGTTTTAATTTTAACTTTTAAGTAACGCATGATAAAAACACAATTTTCTTCAATTATATTGAAAATAAATAGACCCCTATGTATATACTAGCCTAATTAGTTTTTCAAGTTGTACATTGTTCACAAAAATATCTACATGGAATCAAAAGTAACACAATGACCTGTAACGATAAGTATAACTTTGCTTTCCGAACTCTGTAAAGGCAGACATTAATTTAATTTTTTGATTCATTTAATATTGTATAAAGTTTGCATGAAAACTATATCTACATACACAGCGGATACATTCGTCACTACAGTACACGTTTACCGCTAAACTTGGTGATGGTAGCCAAGTTCAATGGTTTTAATCAAATTATCATTTTCTTCATGTTTAAAACCGATTTTAAGAAACGAAAATCGGGAGTTCGTACTCACTAATAGATGTTACCTATATGCAGGTTGTATAAACACGTGTGGTGTTTTTTGTTCCTTAATTTCTGCAGATCTCTTCGACACATTGAATAGCTTGATCGTTGAATGACTGATGATGTTGTTGTTGTGCTGTCATTTTACGGTGGCTGGCGATTTCCATATGAAAACTCAATGCTTCAGTTGGTCAGGTTAACTTTATCCAAGAAACCACTCACAAAGTTCCTAGAAGGTTGTATCCAACATTTGAAAGAGAAAAGGTCCTTGAATCGTAATCATATTGTGGTTTCACTTCCATTATTCGATCCTTTACCGCCATGCACACGCAGCGTACAGCTCGAACCGAAAATATCGCGACGATTTACGGCTGTCGCTAATTTGACAAGCAGAAATTTTCGTTCGAAATCTGCCAGAGCGAATAGGTTACACGCGGGGCACACGCGAGATTAGTTCCGTCGTTGGAAAACATATATATTATTCAATGGGTGTCACACGCGTGTCCCCTGCGTATCCCCTGCGTGTGAAGGGCAGGCGACACGCGTTTTTTTAGTGGTAACTTTTTTGGTGTACTGTAGCCCTACTGTGAAACCACAGACTACACAATTAACAGCCTTTCCACACTTACTGAATGCCAAAAAGGCTGAGTGGCTGGTCGCCATGAATATCGAGACCTCAATTTAATTTTGGTACGAGACAAATCGCCTACACACACACACTAGCTTCAACTGAAATTTAAGCTAATTATAACTAAACAATTTTTTTAAATCCATGCACTAGTTCCCCGAGTTATTGAACCTCCAAAAACCTATATATAAAAATACAGATTCTGAAAGAAACGGTAAAGTAAGCATCTATCGAGGCTCAGGGTTTTACCTGGCTCCCAAAATGTTGGGGTTCATTGGAACCTCATCATATAAAAAGTAGGGTCCCATATACATGAGGTGGGGTCCAATTAGAGTTTTAATATGCATTATTGTATAATATTTTGCAATTTATTTGCATCCTATGGGACCCTTCTCATTGAAATTTTGGTGTCCAAGTCAGAAAATGAGGGTCAGAGATGCAGGTTTTAAGGGTCCTGTAAATCCCTGGAGGCTACATGCTGATATCGGTGTTACGACAAAGCTGAACATTTACTTTAAAGGTTTGTATAGTTTGTAATGCATGTATATACAGCTGTATGTATATCATTGAATGGAATGGTACAAATTATATATAATTGACCAACAAGCAAGCTATAATATTGACATATCTTTTAAATTGCAAACAAAAAGGTTACTTGCCAGCTGTGTTAATTGGAATGTAATTATCAAAACAATATGGACGGATACATGTATGGTAGATGTAAATGTAGGTGTGACAGTGAAGAATGAAACAGACATTTGATAAATACACCATCACAAATCTAATTTTCTCAGTGGCCAAAAAAAAATATCCTGCAGCAAAAAGGTTTCTCTGTATCATTTTAAAATTATTAACAAAATACAAGACTTTCATTGTCTGCAGGATTTTTTTGCTGCGAATATATAATTTTACTAACTGCAACAATTCCTTAAAGTGGCAAATTCACACTTTTTTCCTTATTTCTGATCGTCATGACAGTAATTGGCTTTGGAGGCCATCAAAAATCTAAATGATTGGCATTGGAATGAGGAAAATCTAAACAGTATGTGGCCTATACAAATCATAAGTGTTCGAAAAGTAAACAAAATTCAAATAACCAGGACAACTATTCATTCATTCTAAGCCAAAGTTAGTTCAAAATAATACTTTATCCTACATGTACATGTACATTCTCGATACTAGAAGCACTTAAAAGCTACTGAATTATACGTCTTGAGAAAAATAGCCTATAATTTCAACAATTTGTTTTAACATCAAAATATCAACATTTTTTCAGCTAGTGCCACTTTAAGGGTTGCCCATTGCAGTGGTCAATTTACATGCAGAAGACTGAATAAATATAACCGGTGATGCTATGATAATGAAAGCCATTTAATTTTATACTAGACGTCGTATTTTCACATTTATACAACTCACTGTCACGGATGTTATCAGTGGCAAGAGCTCCCATCATGCTAATTTCTACCGCCTCACATTTGCAAAGTGAATTAGCTCTATTTTTTTGTAAACTCCACGGAGACCTATAGTTATAACACAGATTCATCAAATTTGACGTAACTTCCACCAGCTTTGTAAGGCAGGCCCTGGTCTTTTTAACACATTGACTGCTGACTATGAGATAACTTGAAAGTGCGAGGGCTCTCCCATTTGCCATTTAAGCTTGCTATGCGTATGGCCAATGTCTGTTTACTATTTTTGGCAACAAACAGAGTGGTTTCCCTTGATGCTTTGTGAGAAAAAAACGTACAAGGTATGTCGTATCTGGCAGTGAGATTTAACCGTTACATTCAGTACGCCAAGAAGTATAGTTATTCTAAAAGATATCCTTGTTAAGCAACGAGATAATTCGTACCAGCAGGATCCTGTGCGTCTGCCATTGCGAGATATCTCGTAGTCGGCAGTCAACGTGTTAAAATGAGCCAAGTTAAAATCTACATGGTCCCATTCCTTGTTATACCTTGGGGTCATTCCATGTCAAATCAGCCAAAAAACATTTTAACATGTTAAGGAGTGTCCGCTGGCTAACCATGTGACCACCGTGCGGCTGTAGTTATTGATTAGGCATATCTATGAATACTTACGATTGAATCCAGAGGTTCCGGTTTCATTTTCACAGGTCGACCTGCAACAACAACATTTATAGAAATATTAGCACAACTGAAACATTCTACCTGACCGACAAAGTAAGTAAACCAGGATAGAGACACACGAGTGCGGCTAAACTGAAACAGTACTATAGTCAATAGACACATGAATGCTGTAGTTAATGCAGTTTTATCAAGCTTCTTGTTACGGAGTAAGTTGGATGCTGCATATTAACTTCAAATGAAGGGGAAGAGTAAAGAATAACAGGTATCACATTATCTTCCTGACCAGTAGCCGCACACATGTGTCTCTATCCTGGTTTACTTACTTTGACGGTCAGGTAGAGCCACACATTAGACCACCATTATATCCGTTGGCTCGATCGACAGGCTGTTCAAAAGCAAGGAGTCACGGGATGCGAGGATTCGTGTCGTGTGCAAAGGCCAGTTATTTTAAGATCTCGATGGGGAAGCCCCAATGAACTATATGCGGGGAATGGACACGTCTCATTGGCTGGTTTGATCTGACTTAGTAAAATGTGCCGCCATTGATAGTTGAAGCGCGCGTGCATAACAGACCTGTAATAGAAGTCGCATCATTTCCTAGTAATGGCGGCATTTGGTGCATATCAAATACCACGTGACCTCCATTCCACGCATACAATTCATTGGGAAGCCCTCCGAAAAAAGGTCACGTTACTTGGAAAAGTACCGGAAAAACCCGAATCATGTGATATGTTGTCGTTGTTCGATGAGAGTTTGAAATCTGAGGGACAAATTTTTTACACCGGTTTTTGAATCGAGGGATTTAACAGTTTAACAACGGAATTCGAAGAAATCAACGGGTTCGATGAAAAGAGGAATGTTTCAAAGGTATAACAGGAGGTAATAACTGAAAGGTAAGTGAGATTAAGGATAGTTAAGACTTAGCTCGAATGTGTAATGCGAATTACCTCGACATATTTCATTTAAAAGCTGTAACTACCTGACCAGCAAGTCAGTAACACAGGAAAGAGACACATGAGTGCGACTAGTACCACATGGGTCACTTTTTAAAAGCAACTCCCATTTGTGAAAGTGGACAAGTGGGTTGGCCAACGTGAACAACTGTTTCTATAAACTCCAAAAAAATATATTAAAATAAATGTTAAGAACTAAAGTATAGTAGCTAAAAGTAAAACAGTAAACCCAAATAAAAATCTTGCCGTCATAAAGACAGTACTGAAAGACCACAGAATAAAAACTTTGAATTATTAAATCTTTACCGGTATCCTCAGAAGCTGGTGATCGAACTTCAGCGGCCATTTTTCAACAAAAATCACAACACTTGTTTTTTTTCCCCAGCTGTTTTGCGGTGATCTATCTGGAAACTACATCTGAGCGGTCGAAAACTTGTTCAGGAATAAATAGAGTCTACATTAACGAAAGTATTCCCACTTAATACTAAAAACATAGGTATTTTTCACAGCGAAAGTGCATATTTTTTTCGGCCCCCAAGACGCTTGCGCAAACAACACTTCCTTGTCAATGAAAAGCGCCACCACATTTCTATTCAAGGCCAGTAACTCAAGCTCTTTTCTCTTCAGAGTAGCTCCCCTTTGTACGCTCCATCACCTTATTGGATTCATTGCAGATTATTAGCCTACTGTTCTACAAATGGCTCAAATTATTAGAAACTATTTACGTATTTCTTGTTTATATTTTGACCGTTAAATACTTTCCCGTCTTGATCTCCACGAAATATGTACCATTCTTCAGATTTAAAAAAAAATATCTCATTTTCAATACAGCATTTTATATTCACCTCTTATGTATCTAAACTAGGCCTGTTCTAAAATATATTATAACATGCAATGCCGTGGTAGATAAAACGAAATCCTTAGCATTGCTCATTGGATGGCTGATCAATACATTTTCTCTTTCCCCTTAAGCTTGTATTTTGAGGGGGTCTGGTGATTTAGAGTTTTTATCCCTTTCCTCTTTCTTCTTGGGGGACTCGGTGGCTCAGTGGGTTAGAATGATCGTCCCACACACACACCATCCATCGATGCGGCGCGGGTTCGAATCACACTCAGGCCAAATAAAAAACTTGAGTGGATTTTTCACTTGGTCGCCGTATGTGGAAGAGTTGTCAGGTACTCGCCGAAGGTCAGGGGTTTCCGAAGGTATCCTTCCCCCACTAAACCTGGCGACGCCGGCATATAGGCCTAAGTGAAATAATCTTGAATGCGGCGTAATACATCAATCAACCCTAGATTTGGCACCTCATGCCCTTTACACGTATATTCTCAAGAAGAGCTTTGAATAAGGATTTTGGCTGCTCATGTCGCTTTGAATAAGGAGGCCATTTAGGCTCGATCAGATGAAGACATTTGTTTTCTCAGTCTAAACAAAAGTGGAAACAAATGGGGGTGGCACAAATCAAACGAGTGAAATATTTAAACGTTTCAGGCCCAAAGCCAAGAGTCAGTGATCGAAGCAGCCAACCAATGGGTCAAACAATCAAACAATTAATCGACCTACCAATCGGTTATTCAATCAACCTGGCATTAGCCAGTCAACCAGTCGGAATAAGTAAATCAGCCAATCGGCGAGTAAGTCAACCAATCAACCGTTCGTAAGTCATGGGGTCAATCAATCAATTAGTTAACCAGTCAAGCAGCCAGTCAGTTAGCCACCGAATCGGAACCTTTGCTATTGGTTAACTAAATGTATCAGTTGAAAGGTAGAATGTTTGCTATACGTTACACATATAGAAGCTATACGCAACCTATATATATCAGGTTAAAGTCCGAGAGATGGCTATATACGTTTGTTTAATCCTAAATCCGAAAAGGTGAGAATACTTTCAGCATTTTTTTTCTACAAATGAAATCTCACGAACGCATTCAAAAGGTTCATAACAACAATCAGCCCAAGGTACCCGGTTTCTTCCCTAACTAAACCTAGTGATCTTTTCAGTTAGCTCTCTTCAATAATTTAGCAAGGGAACTCTATATATATGTTTTCCTAACATTTTCGGGTGATTTGTCTGTCCGTCTGGATTTGTTTCTTGGTCAACATTTTGAGGATTGTTTGAAACTAGACACGTATGTTTCCCGTTTCTTCAGTTTGCAGTGTGCAACTTTCTTTCCGGTCCATGCTATAGATATTTTTTTTGCCCTCATCTTTCAGTCGGTGCCAAATTTGGGATACTATTTTTAGGATTAGTTTTAGAAATCGGACTGGTATAACCTTATTGGGTGGCTCGAAAAAAGAAGTCAAAATTGTAATAACTCAACTCATTCGAAAGATACCAATGACAAACTACATTCATAAATAAAACGTTGTACACTGTACTAAACGTCCGACTAATAGTGAAATATTGGTCTTGGTATGTGTATTACTACAGAAAATATCTTCAACAATGTAGCAATATTTTAGCCAGCGAATTTAACCACTACGGTTGATTGATTGATTGATTGATTGATTGGGGCTTAACGTCGCACTGAACAGCTAAGGTTATATGGCGACAAAAGTACCAACCGACCAAAAGATCTTATACCCACCCACCCCCATCCCACCTAAATTTTAACATTAAAACCTCCACAGACCATATGAACGCCAAGAAGGCTAATGTATTTTGGGATACTTAATTTTCCTCCAGGCTAGGTAGGCGAAAATCGCTATGGCAAAAACCGCACCGCCCGAGGGTTTGTAGTTGTGGAGGGCAACTTTTCCCGTTTCGTGGAGTTATTGCCCTTTTATCGTCTTCTTACTTCAAATTTGTTGAGCGTTTACTTGTATCGGGTTGATTGGTTCATTGTTGTTTTAAGCCCTACTCAAGGTTATTGCACTAATGGCCAGTTTTAGTCGGGACGGAACCGTGTTCTTTCCCTGGAGGAAACCCCCGACCTTGGTCGAGTACCTGGCAACCCTGAAAGATCCACTCTGAATTTTTTAAATTTTTATTTAGTTGGAGTTGGATTCAGTCCTGCTCAGCATCGATGGAACCCGTTTCGGGCTGAGGAACTCTCACAGTAACCGACTCAGCCCCACTGGTATATGTAATGGAGGATCGGGAAGCCTCCACTAGTTTTACAGATTTTTTTTGTTTTGTTTTTTTCTACGGGACATTCATAAGAGCCACACTTGTCACCGAAGCCCCTCTGACGTTTTTCTGTAATCCAGTTATGTTTGAAATATGTAAATAGGGTTGTACTACCATACGTAGAGTTGGAGCCAGAATACAACAAGTAGGACCAGAAACCACTTTGGTTCCGAGTTCGATACTCTAGCTTCAGGTTTTTGTCTATAGTTTTACAATCTCAATTAAATCGGCAGGTTTTTTGTTCCCCTCAAACCAGACCCTTCGCTCATATATCCAAGAAAATAGTGTTGATATTTTTTTTGTTAAATTATGGAAATTGTCTTCTATTTTTCTCAAGACGTACAAATCAGAAGCTTGTTGATGCTACTACTCTTAATGATCTACGTTAGTAGTGTCTTGAACTAACGTTGTGTTTATCTATCGGGCACTATTTTGGCTCGTACAACACACATACTGGATAGATTTTCCTTATTCCGACGACAATTGTTTTATTTTTTTGCTGACTTTCAAAGTCTCTTACTGTCGTGACAATGAGAATTTATGAGAAAAGTTCTGGTAGATCATCACTTCAAGCTAAGCTCTGGCATATCTTGGTATAGGGATGATACATTTTAAGGATTTATTAAGGGGGTAAAAATTACCAACATCTTGCGCCTGTTGTGTCTCCCATATTTCCTGTGCACGATTTTACCACATTCCGTAAATTAATTTATTTTTTCTCCACTATAATCAAACTTGGGGGAATACTATACTCGATCAATCAATCAACCCATCAGGCAGACAGTTAATCAAGCCAAACTTATAATTGATTGACAAAGCATTCCATCAACCAATCAATAAACCGATCTGCCGATGTATCGATCAATTCAGATAACAGGTTCGGAGTGTTTGAATAGTTGTTACATTTTAACATTACCTTAAAGGCAAACTTGCAGCAAAAATCCAGAATACTGTTTACATAAAAAAAAAACAGTGGGCAGTTTTCTGTATTTCGAAATTTCGAAAGCCCTTTGGAAAATAGGGAAATAGTATGTGATCTAATCTATTTTTTTTTATATCTTTTACATATTTATCTTCTCTAACATTTCTAATTCATTAATTTTTAGAAGAGACTTTTAGACCTGCGCATAAATCACCAAACAATTAATCAACTTGAGAACCATCTGACACTAATTACAACTCAGTTGCTTAAGTAGCTCTTGTGGTCATGCGCATTGTGTGTAATTGGGTATCGAATTCCACCACGCGCAGAACGACACCAAACCATTAACGTGTTACGTGAAGGGGCGGGCAACGGGCGGGTGTCATTTACTGCGTAAGACAAGCTTGTAAGAAACCCCGTAAATGCTTCGGGGGATAGAACTAAAGAATTGAACTCAATGCACAGATATAGTCTAAGCAAAATAGACCTATCGTTGATTATTTAGATCATAACTTGCTTGCAATGTTTGTTTGTTTTTCACTTTAACGTGCAGAAAAAATTCCTCAGATGCAATGTTGAAATTGCACTTTCTTGAAATTTAATTTAATTCTTGAAATTCAAAACAATTGAATTGAAATTGCACTTATTCAAAATGGTCAGAGATTTTTCAACCAATTTTGTAGTGACAGGACTCGAACCGGGAATCGAACATGGGTAGAATTTCTGTCATTTTTCGAGAAAGTGTTTTCCCCAAAAAATGAGAATACTGTTATACTCACTTTTTAAAATACACACTCTAATTAAACTCTCGGATGCAGTAGATTATTATTGTAAATCTACTCAAGTCACATTTATAGCCCTTCTCAAGCGGCTTTATATTCTTCAAGCCGATTTAAATTCTGTAGAATTTAGAATTCCGTCCAACGCTATGGTAGTCACTATCCGAAGTTTAACGCTAACAACGACCATTGTATAGCATTATCCCAAAATGTTTAACAACAAGCTTACTTCAAAATAACAGAGTTAATTTCGCGAAGAAATAATTGAATAACGTGTGAGACTCGACCTAGTTTTCTAACCCTCTTTTTATGGTTTATCAGTTGTTTCCCTAGAGTTAATGACGCCTTGCAAACAGCTTTAGTTGTTTGCATGAAATTATTTTACCTGTGCTCCCAGCCGCCCTTTTGTCGCAGAGAATAAAAAAATGCAAATACGAACAACACTTATCAGCGATAAACCGGCTTGTTGTTAAACCAAACTTGCTCAATCTTTTTCTCAATTTGAATACATTATACAAATTATCCACGCCTTTTCAAACGGAATCCTTTTGAAGTTCTCGTCGCTATACGAGATTACAACGAGAATAAAGGCCCCATACTACAATAGACAAGACAACAAAACCAAATCGCTATTGTCGAAAAGGGGAACTTAGCTCCGCTCGACTTCCTCGGAACAGTTTTTTATTTTGTACTTTTAGAATTCCGCGTTTCTTGTAAAAAGTAACAAGCTTCCACACAAATCTAATAAATTTCACTCAAAATCACAGAATTCTTCGATGTTCGTTTGACGCTATGAAATAGTCGAAAATTAGTTTCTTTACTGGAAAGGAAGAAATTAACATAGAAGGCTACTCAAGTAGCGTAACTCCGAAAAACGTAAGACCCATATTTGACTCAATATTTCGGCACTTTATATTTCGCCATCATCAAATAAAGTGCCGAAATATTGAGTCAAATATGGGTCTTACGTTTTCCGGAGTTACGCTACTTGAGTACTATGTTAAACTGATCAGTGGTACAAATGGATTCTGAAGAAGTTAAGATACAATAAACTAATTGTGCATTTTTTAAATCCGAGACTTTCTTTTTTTACAAATTGGTCAACTATATATATATCGTCTTTTTTATCAATTGATATACATTGCCTTAGTTTTCATATTTTTACGTTATAGCCGTTTTTTAAGAAGTAAAAGTTAGAGGCTATTTGCTGATATCTTATAGTTTTACGCTTAACTTAAACCGTTCAGACCAAATAAAAATTGAAAAATTTCTGAGTGGATTCTGCACTCGGTCGCGTGGAAGGCAGGTAGGCCTACTCGCGGAAGGTCGGGGGTTTCCTCCTGGCAATGATCCCGGTTTCCTCCCCCACTAACCCTTGTAACGCCGCCATGTAAGTGGACTAATCGTGAGTATGGCGTAAAACAACCAATCAATCAATCAATCGAACGGCCATATCCAATGGATGGTCACGGTTCCTTTTAAATAAAAAAAGTTGCGGATTTTGGCAGCTCATCTCACTTTAAAGTAACATGAGCTGCCAAAACTATAACTTATTTTTTTAATTGTGACTGTTAATAAAAGGAGACAAACGGTTTAATTAAGACAAACTCAATTTTGGTTCTAACTGGATTATAATCCATTATACATGGTAATTGATCTATATCGATCACTTCATGTCAACCATTTAGCAAAAAGCACAATCGATAATCAATACCTGTTTTGAAACGAGGTTGACATTGAAAGTAACGTTACAATACGTTTTAATAACGAGAAACCATTCGTACGGTTTACTCTGACTAATGTGATAGCGCTCATTATCATATACCTCCCTACGTCACAATGGTAATACGGACAGTGATTTTCCAAATCCGTATCACCACACTAGCATAGGACCGTTTAACCTGGCAGTCTGTATCACCCTACTTGCATAGGACACTATAACATTAGAGCCGGAACTACTTTTTCTGTTCTATAATGACGTCAATGTCAACACGCTCTCTTGGATACAAACAGCTGTCGAATCTATTTATAGAATTTAAGCTAACAATCTCTCCCAAGATTAGATAAATTATGTAATCTGAAGACTATTTTATAATGCGCCCGATAAATCTTTAAAATATTAAACAATTGGACAAGGGATAAAAACATCATCAAAATATGTTTTATTTGTCTATAATTATTATAAATCATAGTCGAAAACCAGGATCCCGAAAATGGTACAAAACCAAAGCAATGGGGAAAAATACCATAAAGTTAAACAGTATCATGAAAACAATGGCCGAACTGGGTGAACTAGGTGGTAGAAAAAAAATCACAGCGCTCGGTCAACAGCTGCCATTCGCCTCTTAAATGCTGGGTAGCGCCGACAGGACACAAAACGTTGCCAGTCTGAATAACTATGCCGTCGCTTCGTTCGACCAGCAGCGAGAGATGAGCAATATCCTGAGCCCGGACAACCGTCAGTCACTCCAAGTGTGTCGGCCTGTAGCAAGTCGTCGCATCGAGTCGGACAACATTGGTAACACATGATAATAATCCCATGAAAATCCAGTGAATGTGGACATTTCTGCTTTATCACAATCTTCGGACACACAAAGCTAAATGGTAATCATGGAAGAAACTTTATACACAATAGTCAATAGCACTATGGCTACTAACACAACTGCCGGTATTTTCCAGGGTGCTACATTCAATAACTGCACTTTGAAAATTAACTTTGCCACTCGCGACACACATCTGTGATGTAAGCATTTACCCATAATAGTCTACTAGTAGAATCCATCTCCATGAAATTAAATGTATTCCAATGTCATTTTTCTCTGGTTCAGTCTTTGTTAAGGGGGTGAAACATGTAGCCATCTTTAATCTGTGACAAATCTTGAATTGGCTCTTATTTAATAAATATACCATGCCCATAGGTGTTTTATATACCAAAATGTTCCTTGATACACAAAGAACATCACTGGCATAATTATATAGTAAACAACAATGTAAGTAATTATATACTTACTAAAACAATTGACCACCAAACTGTACAAAAATCTCAAACCCTAAAACGACCTAAAGTCTGCAAATAAATAGAAAGATACTTTGAAGTACAAGCTAAAACATAGGCGAGCCACTTTTTCAAAAATAGTCTTAGGTTTGGTATACATATGAATTTAAAACCAGCTGCTTTTGGGCAAAATTGAAATTTTCCTCCATTAGTCTTGAACTACTTTTGAAGGTGAGGGTCTGCACTATAGCCCGTTACAGGTATACCTTACAGGTGTAAATACCTGTAAAACCTGTGTCAAAACATATTTTACAACAACAACGAGAGGCGAAATGAGCGTCGTGAGCCTCACGACAGCTGTCAAACCGGGCCAGTGTCAAGACCTATTAAACACCCTTTGTATCCCTAATTTGGGTGCGATTACGACCATGTCACTCGTAAATACCGCAACAGCACGTAAGCAGTAAATCTGGACAAAATAATAGTTTCAAAAACTTACTATTTTACGAAATCTGAATGAAACATCGTGTTTGTTGACATACAGTTCCCCGCCACACCAATTTACAGTCATAGGGAAACTGTTACGAAGTGTAAAATAGTGCCGTGTTCGGTGCACACAAATCAAAGTATAATGCAGTCTTAAAGCAAATTTAATTTACAAAGCGGGTCTTTAAAGTAATAAAGAAGTAGATATATTATTTTGTGAAGTATATAAAGGCAATTTTGACGAAGTTACCTTCGAATGAAAACTTGGCGTAAGGATTTCAAAAGCTAAAACACATGGTTGTCAACTTACAAAGAATACACAGCTCCAAAATAACCGCTGTTTCAATAATGTTTCAAAGATCGATCAGCCTTGTATTGGAGATTTTTGGTAAGATGTTTACTTCTTTCAGTAAGTGGCTCAATTAGATTTAGCTGACATTTTGTTATTATTTTAATATAATAGTTCAAAATACAGCATTCGTGAAGAGCCATCTAGTAACCAAAATGGCGGCTTGTTGTTGTCCACATGTGAGTTAACTTTTTTAAATTACAAGGACTCATGATTGATTTTTGAAAAAGTGGCTCGCCTATGTTTTAGCTTGTACTTCAAAGTATCTTTCTATTTATTTGCAGACTTTAGGTCGTTTTAGGGTTTGAGATTTTTGTACAGTTTGGTGGTCAATTGTTTTAGTAAGTATATAATTACTTACATTGTTGTTTACTATATAATTATGCCAGTGATGTTCTTTGTGTATCAAGGAACATTTTGGTATATAAAACACCTATGGGCATGGTATATTTATTAAATAAGAGCCAATTCAAGATTTGTCACAGATTAAAGATGGCTACATGTTTCACCCCCTTAAATGTTGACTTGTACTAATCCATTTGTCATTTCCTCTTTGTCTTTTGGTATATATACATTTTAAAAGTGTTCTTCGTCAGGATACCAGAAAGTCACATCTTTTATCACACATGCAAAGCTTTCGTCTGTTCACTGTCTGCAGCCGGTTGATCGAAAATGACATACATCATTTATAATCACACTAGTCTATTGTAGTATTGGTACATGTTACAATTTACTTTCCGCTCTTCTTGAATAAACCCGCTCGAAACTAAAAGTTAACCCTTGGCGGACTGTTAATATAGTCCATCTTGCATGTTTTATACAACGTTACAAACAGTATGCAAGAAACACAAACAGTTAAAAGGGATCATTTTTCATTTAACAATAGGCTTCTGTTATTTAAAACGATAAAGACTTACGGTCGTGCCTTATATTTTTTTAAATATTATGATGTAGGTCAGGGGCGTGGCTTATCGTGCAGTGATCTGTCACTCACATTCGAATAAGGGCGTAGGAATATGTAGACAAACGATCCTTCGAACAAGTGAATCTTTCAAAGCCGGACGCTTTTCCTGACATAAAACAGAGCGATCTAAGTATGATTTTAAAAGGGGTATATGATAAATATGTCATCACTTCAGCGTGTTGTTCTGGGCGCTTGTATCAGCTCTCGTGATTGGAGGTGGAATTTCGCAGCAACCTCGACCTTCGGTCTCGGTTGCTACTCCACTCCACCTCCAATCACTCGAGCTGATACAAGCGCCCAGAACAACACGCTGCAGTGATAACATGTATGTACCAAAGCCGCCCATAGCTGGAAATATCCAAACTCTACGAACAAAGTATATTGATGTTGTGCAGGCCATACACCCCTCTCCCACATTGTTTAAAACACAATTAGAAGCGTATCTCTATGTTTGTTTTAAAAAAAGAAAATAATGGTTGGGCCCGTGTGTTTTAGTGTCCATTTAAGTGGCATGAGCTGCCAAAATGTTGATATTTTGACGTTATAACTTTTAGTCTCGAGAATGTATAGAACGAGAACGATAAGGCTTTGTTTTGAACTACATGTAACTTTGGCTAAGAATGAATAAATGGTCGTCCCGGTTATTTAAATTTTGTTTACTTTTCGGACACTATTTCGGATCATATAGGTCACATGCTGTATGGATTTTCCTCACTCCAAAGCCAATCATTTAGTTTTTTGATGATCTACAAAGTCTCTTACCGTCGTGACGGTCAGTAATTATGAAATATGCTTTAAATATGATTTGGTCATAGACGTTGTATATTCCAACTAAGGGGTCCATGGATAAATTCCTGTAAATTTGCTGTTGTTATATTAGCTGACCTCTATATTTTGAGAGATTTTTGTTACTTTCAATGAGCAACTTTTTGGGGGAAAAGAATTTCCATAAAACCTGGGATTGCATAAATGTATTATTCTTTATAATTATTTCACTAGGAACATTTCCTCTAGGGAAAACCCCATTGTGTATTTTACAGTAATGCCTAGATTGCTCAGTTCTATTTACTTTGTATGGTTATATTAGTCAAGATGGTTTTCCATGTGTCCGTGTTTTTTATTATTTATAAATACATATATATGTTTGAACAAATAGGCACAAGGAAAATCTTCTTGACTAAAAGATTAACAACCATGGCGATAAGTTTCCAATTGTGCTAAAAAGGGGTATATCATCTACATCTTTATACCCAATCATATAGTGTTGTAATAAACTAAGACACATGCTATTTCCTTAGGTTGACGACTGACAGGAGTTTATCCTCAAGCAAAAGAATTTTCTCGATCACATCGTAATAAATTCACAAGGTATATGCATCTTAAGCTACGGCAAGAAAATCGGATTCATTTAAAGGACTACGCGCGGACACCAAGATCAAAATCGCTCGCTTTAAGCGAACTTATTAAGATTGTGACCCTGTACTCGAAAGATGACACACAGGGTACTTAAAAATATTGACTAAGATTTTCGATATATTTTATATTCGAAATGCAAGGCTAGTAGATGTCAAAGATCAACGAGCAATTGGAGTTAACAGCGCAGACTCACTGACACGGAAAAACGAAGGTCAACCTCTTTGAGTGATCAACCAATCAAACTAGAGTATTCTTGAACCGTCTGGCTCGAATGTACTCTGAGAAGTCAAGTAATTAACTAATTATCCAAGTGCTGGAGTTCTGAAGACAGATATCCCCGTCATTAGTGTCAGTTGGAACAATATGAAATTTACACCAACCCTGGTGATTGACAAACATCCATTCACGGAATATTCCTGTTTTCCGGATGCAATAATCCATTCAAATATCATTTTTCCGATTCGTCTAAAGATGAACGTTTATAACCCTTTGTGATATTATATTGCATTGATAACGAACGACCTACTTAATAGGGTCTTATAAAAGTACAATTAAAGCACGTCTTTACATTTAGAACAAACTTGATAATTTTTTTGAGTCGGCTTTTTTTTTTAAATTTGTGAGAATTTGGAGTAAACCTATAATTTTACTGAAATACTAAATAAAAAAATCGACTTAAATCTATTTCAAAACTTTTTGTATCTCAGCTATTATCATACTGATGAGAAATGGGTATGGCGTCATCACGAAGTAAGAAAATTGTATAGACTCATAGCTGTGGCGTAAATAACCTATATTTTAGTTTGGTACACGCTAATATAATAATAATCACCATGAAGTAAGTTGTTTGTGAAGAACACGAGCTTTCGATACCAAAAATCGGTGTCTTTATCAAGTTTAACTGATAAAGTGTTTTACACTTGATAAAGACATCAGTATATGTGTCGAAAGCTTGTGTTCTTCACAAACAACTTTATTCCTTGTGATTATTATTATATTACAACTTATTTAGCCTTAATCATTTCTCATTAGTATGAAGCCCACGTTTAAAGAGAGTTTCAATCATTTCTTATATAGCAATTGTCATACCATAATACGCTGAATTTTTAAATGGCTGTATTTTTCTTTCGAGTGGCAAGACCTACCGAAATTTACGCTAAAAACGAACAATAAGCTAATTTTGTTTGGATGTAAATCTCCCCACATTTGACAGCACATGCTACTTTAAATACGCCATGCAATCTTTAAAAAAAAACGTGCTTTTCTTTTCTTCGGGCTAGCATTAAGAGGTATAGATCAACTCTTATCAGATGTTCTGCTAAGGATATTTACAACGATTGCAAGAAAACATCGTAACGGTTACAGACACAGTAATTAATGTCGCCACGTTGGTAGCCATTAAAGCGCCCTCTATAATTATCGCACGTGTCCGTTGCATGGCACGTGA
The DNA here is from genome assembly GCA_963971465.1 of Lepidochitona cinerea. Classification (NCBI taxonomy): domain Eukaryota; kingdom Metazoa; phylum Mollusca; class Polyplacophora; order Chitonida; family Tonicellidae; genus Lepidochitona; species Lepidochitona cinerea. Next base: position 15,032,127 of record OZ020559.1, read on the forward strand.
TTGCGTTATCAGTCATACGATTTTATTTGTTTAATTCAACCACTATTTCAAGCTTGGTTCATTCAAAAGTATTCTGCAAAATCCGTTTTATATGACGCGCTTGGTTGATTAACAAATTGGTACATCAATTTGCGCATGTGTTATTCAATATATCGGGACTTATCTGAACCCGAATCTCAGACTGTTCACTGCTCCAAGTAACGCCATTGTCATATACCCTTCACCTAAAACCACAGACGCTACGGTTCGTTTATCGATTACGCCGTGATTCGGTAATTGTTGACGCCACGGTCGAACGAACTTAAACTATTTTTTTCTTGATGAAATTGTGTTGCCGTGTTTCTTAGTCGAAAATTTTACCTTTTTGAATGTCCGTTTTATAATTTTATCAAAGATTGCTAAGCCAAACACAGGATTTAATACTTAATAAAGAGGCATGAGCTGCCAAACTTTTGATTTCTTTTCATAATTTGTGATCTTCGTTAGAAAATGAGCGTTTGGTTAGTACGGTTGACTGACCTTACCTATATTTTTTAATTTCAACGTCAGGATTTTAGTTTTCAAACTAGGAGTTCTTCAAATCCTCAACTGTTCTTGACAATCGGAATTTCACGAAAAAAGTCTGAATTTTGGCCCTTCGTGTCACTTTAGAGTCCCTTTCGAATATAATTCCGAAATTGGGCCTACTTTTTTTATAACGTTACAAGAAACTGTATTTACCTGGTGCATGTATTGATTGATTGATTAATGTTTAATGCCTCGTTCGAGATTATTTTACTTATACAGCGGCGTTACCAGGTGGAGTGATGGAAAAACACCGGACTCTTTGATCGGAGAAAACTATTGACCATCGCCTGGTATCTGACAACGCTTTCGTTCGGAGATGAAGTGAGCATCCATTTTCAGCTTTTCCGTTGGATCGATCGCAATTCGAACCTTGCCCTGGTATGAAAGTTTTGACCTTCAAAATGGCGTAGGTGCCTCGGTGGCTCCGTCGGTTTGAGTGATAATCCCTCAGTCCAAAACAGGCCTTCCATCGATGTGGTGCGTGTTCGAATCCGACTCAGACCCAAAAATATTGAAAGATTTCTCAGTGGATTTTTCACTCGATCGCCGTAATGTAGGGGAGTTGCCAAGTAGTTGCCGAAAGTCGGGAGCTTCCTCTTCAAACTTAGCAACGCCATCATATAAGCGAAATAATCTTGAGTGCAGGGTAAAACATCAATCGATCAATCAGATGGCGTAAAACACCAAACGACAAAATCCAACCATTCCACTAAAGGTAACAGGTTCTCCAATAAACGAACCATTTTACCGCACCAACTTGTAACTGTTACTTGTCCGGGTGACACCCTAAACATTTTAACTGATCGATTCGCACACGACTGTAGGTAGTCGTTAATCTACTATGATACTGCATTAAGGAGAAACTTAAGTCCAAACACAATAGATGCCTTTGACTTTAATGAGGTCAAAAGAATGCGGCGTTGAGATCAAAGGTACCTGTCTTACCTTACCTGGCCGCTAGAGGGCGGAGAAATGGCTCTTATTCATACTTCAAAGAATGACTGATCTAAACGTCAAAGGCAAAGAAACTTTGCAATACCTCGTCATCAGACTTTAAGGTAAAAGGTACCTTGAAATTTCGCGTATGCAAAGTGAACATATAACAGCGAAAAAATAAACTTCCAGATCAAACGGTTTTATTGATCGCCGTAATAGTTTCACATAATTCTAAAACCATTTTTCTTCGTTTGTTAGCTCGTTGGAGGTACCTACGAACGTTTCTTTTATCTGTTTCAATCCGTCGACAACTACATGTATGTGTATCCACAAAAAATAATAATAAAACCAACGTAAACATGGATCAATCAATCAATCAAAAAAAACCCCAATAATTCGACCAATAAACAATCACTTAGTCAATTGGCCCATCGATGAAAACAAATCAATCCAAAAACAGTAAAATAGTATATCACCCCGCCCAAAAACTACTGTAAAGGTAAATACAATTCTAAAAAAAATCAATCGTAAAACCTCTCAATCAATCAATCGATTAATAAATAAATCAATAGATGACGAATCAATCAATTACTCTAGATGTCAATTTTTGAACTCTAAAACAATAACCATGGAGACAAGTTTCTAGTTGTGTTAAAAAGATCCTTTAATAAGTGTACAACCTAGCAACAATAAATCAATCAGCCAATTCATAAGTCAAAATGAAATATAGGGATCTATTCGTCGAGCTGTTTTTCAATAGCTTTAATTGAGCAATTTCTGAGTGTAGTTTTCACTCGGTTTCTGTACGCGGAAGAATTGCCAGGAACTCGCAGAAGGTGGAGGTTTTCTCCAAGCAAAGGGCCCCGTTTACTCACCGACTAAACCTGGCAACACCGCAATATAAACAATATTGAGTGTGGCGCATAGTATCAACCAATCAAAAGCTGTGCGCTGACGTAATTTAAGTCACACGCATGAAGTAACTGTTATCAACATTACGCCACAACCAGGCGCAAAGTTACACCGGCGTCAATCTTTTAATAAACGTCCGACGTAAAACATGTTAAAACGACAATAACAAGGTTATTTCCACTAGTACGTGTACCTTTATAATTATTTCTAAATTTTCCTAGGTAAATACATTAAAAAGGTAACTATGAAATCTAACCTCCATTAGTGCGACATTAAGCTTTAATCCGTAAGCGAAAAGACTGGGCATAGGAGCCCATGCCACTAACAGTAATGGACTTAAAAACGCGAAGGGACTTTTAAAACGAATAATCGCTTTTACAGAATACGGTATCTTAGCATTTAAGACACGTTGAGTTGATTTTGACAGCTTTACCTGCTTTGGTCTAAGCCCTTTACAATTCAACATCGATTAAATGTAGGTTTAACGTGTCGGTGAAGATTACCTGTATGGGTTCTCAAGTATTAGTACCGTACCGTTTTTACTTTCCCTTCCACTAATGTATATATATTGTAATATATTTTAAATCCGAGCATACGTTTATAGCGAGTCTTTGGTCGACGAGTTAGGACTGGTATAATGTTTACAGAGACGTTGAATTTTCTCTGACTCACCAACTCTTTGATTTGATATTTTAGAGTTCTAAATGTATTTATTGAGAAATATTGATCTTCTACCCGATCAACAATCTTTAGATCATTCTAAAATGATTAGATGACTAGATGGATTGATATTTTACGCCGCACTCGAGAGTATTTCACTCATATTGGTGCGTTGCCAGGTTTAGTGGCGGAAGAAATCGTGTTCTTTGCCTGGAGGAAACCCCCGACTTTTCACGGGTACCTGAAAACTCTTCAACATAGGCGAGCGAGTAAAATTCCACTCAGAAATTGTTCAATTTGTATTTGTTTTGAGTAGGATTCTAACCCGCGCCGCTTCGATGGAAAATCCGAGGGACAGTCACTCTTTTAAACCCATTGAACCAACCGACGCTCCCATTGCTGGACACGCGTTGGCTGTTTCCATACCATCGTCATTATACAATCATGGTCTGTGAGTTTGGGGAACCGACACATGGAAGAGCGTGGAACAAAACACCCCGAACACCAGACCTTTTGGCCAACGGGCGCTAACATTACGTCACAAGAGTCAAATTGAGTGAATTGTATGCGTTTAATGGAGTGCATTGACGGCTAATAGAGTTCCTTTATAAATAGGTAATGTAAATTATATAACACAATACAACTCCCGTAACAACATCCCCAGATGTCCGCAAACACACCTACTATTTGACCGTTGGCTATCACAGCTATGGTCACCGTGATAACAACGGCATTGCCCAAACAGCTTGTATTGTTGTTGTTTACAATATTCTGTTAAGAATAAGATAAACTATATGCAAAACTCGGCTAACTTGTCGTTCTTGTTTATCTGCCCGGTTTTGTTACCCAGGATAAAACACTTTCTCATGTTGCGGGCCATCGGTGGTACAGTCGGCAGAGCAATAGCCCCTGGGCATGGCCTTCCGTCAATGGGTCGAGGGTTTTAATCTCACTCCAGTCTCACAACCAAAAATGTGATCAGGGACTTCACTCGATCGTCCATGTGGAAGGGTTACCAGGTACCTGTCAAATGTGGGTAATTTACTTCGGCAGACAGCCCCCCCCCCCCCTCCGCAAGTTAGAATTTAACTAAATCCAGAAGAAATGCTTGCAAAACCTTTGATGGTTTTCAGTTGACAAGGTATATTGGTATATTTTGGGTCTAGACTCATACATCCTAGCCCAATAAACGTTGGCCACCATTTAAGTAAAATAGAATTGGGAGCGACGTAGAAAACAAATCAATCTTAAGCATCTTGTTTGCATCAAGAAAGATAAACTTGTTTAAAACATTGAATAGTCCTTCGTCCACACGCAATAAACACGTTGAAAATATTGAGAGCTTGTGGCGTGATAAGAACAATTGAATACTTACCTATTAAATAAGCGCAACAACATGCATTTATGCAATATTCAGTGCGTCTGGAATTGGCGTCCATTTATAAAAATTCTGTCCTTATATTTTTCTTGGATAAAAATCAAAATCATATAGTCTTGAACGAGCATGTTTGTGTTGGTCTATGTGTGTGTGTACTGTTCTCACGCCGTCGTTTTCATTGCTAAAGATAAAAGGGGGAGTTGGTGTGTTTTACAAATAGCAGAAAGTCAAACACCTTTCAACTGCCTGGCTTTGAGTCCAACAACAGTTAATAACATGTAATGGAACTGACATAGCGGCGAGCATTAATAATTTATAAGGCAGTAGAAAGGCAAACTACTTAGCTAGAACCGTGCTGGTGTTTATTTTATTGGTTAAAGATTTATAAAGTTTGATTTGTGAAGTGCATTGGTATTAAACGCCCAGTTGCCCAAACAAAACACACTTCAGGCGACCTATTTCGGCTTTATAGCGAGCTTTCTACCTGCCAGGTAGGGGCAAACAAATCAGGGACCGTAATAAACTATTCTCCCATATCGTGCACGCAAGGTGACATAGGTTGAACGGTAATTTTAACTTAATCAACTTGATTGCATATCCTTGAAAACATGCCTCCACAAGTTGCAAGCTGTTCAGTGCGGAATTTCGGCACCACAACCTATGGAGGGGGGTTAGGACCATTGTTTCTTGTATCGCCCCTCGCTGAGCTGACCGATTTCATTGCAATCCGGATTAATAATTCATACTTAAACGGACTGAGACGGTATATCATCTGTCTAGAGCCCTTCGCCATCTGCATCTCGCGAATTCCATAAATGTTTCTGCCTCGGTTAAAAATCGGGTGTATTGCGTAATATGGGGTTGGTTCCGAATTAATTAAAAGCACACCGAAAGATAATTGTTGGATAATATAGTCATCTATACCGGATTAAATTCCCTGTACAAAAAGGCCGCCTGAGATTATATAACGATTTAGTTCGTCAAGCTAAAAAAATTATTTAGATTTTTTAAATTACGCATTCATAGATACGTCCTATTTTACAACAACAATAAACGGAGAAGTTCGCTATCGGTGTTTTCACAATCTGCCCTTAAATTGTAACTTTGTGTATATTCTCTTCAAATTAATTTACCTTTTGGTGTGTAACTCGAACTCGCAATAACATTCTCGATTTACTACTGATTGCTTTTACAGAAAGAAGACACAATAAAACTTATGAACGGTACTCTTTATTTCAAACCTTCTTTCAATTCTTATTTTCTGGGATAGATCAAGTCAATTTTGACTTTATTTCCGCCATTTATTATTGTTGAACACTTTGTACTGTCTCTTCTTTTATTTGGTGAATAAATAAATCAAATCAAATCAAGAGAAAATATCCTTTAAAATGTGTCATTATTATGAAATAACCTTTATTTATCAATTCGAAACATTTGATACATATGTGTTGTTCATTTTAAAACGAGGTCGTTAGACCTATCAGCTTTAACTAATGAATAATGGAAGCCTTTATAGCTATATACACCGTACCTATCAGTTGTAACACAAACCGTTAACTCAGAAGAGCGCCAATCCGTGATTAACGACGTAACATGTAGTGTGGGCCTACTACAGGGGTCAACATTGAGTCAGACTTATTTGATTAAAATTGACGATACTTTGATCTGTTCAAAATAAAAATACCTTTATAGATTTATACGAAATACTGATTATTGTTTATTCTAATACCTTCAACTCGTTTAAAATTATATATATATATTTAACATGATATGTAAATGAAACAAAGATAGGGAAAAACAGAGACTCATTACCTGCGTTTTTTAATTATTATTTTGTTCGATTGATCCGCGTATGAGTTGAATGCCACCGTGTTTTCATAAATTGGACATTTTCACAGCGGCATTGTAATAATTAATGTGCCTTTTGGTCATGCTTCTGGTCGAGAAACTTGAAAAGAAAGCATCTTTTTAACAAACTAAGTCGTCCCATGTGTCACAATTACACCTTCTATAGCTATCAGTAGCTAATAGTCGTAATCATATTTTTTTGCAAAATTGCCTGTTGTTTTCCTATATGATATTCTCCATCTCCAATAAAGGGTTATTGATTCCCTGTGGACTGGGAGCTTGTATTCGTTTGTTCATTTCGTAGAGCAATCGACTGATTGATGAATTAATCCCTGAGATCTGCCATTCTCTAGTTAATGAATTAATTAGTGCAGATGTTTGTCACGGGCCGTTGAGAAATCAAAGTGTTATGCCCGGGGCGGATTGATGTAATATTGGCCCCGATCAATATCCGATTGGCGCACGAGGTAAATCGATCAATCTTAACGGGTTTGGACAAAGGAAGGTTATCGATTTCAACCCGGATTTTGTTGTAGAAATACAACTACGAAGCTGGTTATTGGCTCGGCTCATGGAAAGGTAAACTGACCTGTGAGTAATTAGTAATGCCTTCTACCTGGGCGTCGATACCTGTCCCTCTCTCAACCACTTGAACATAGGTTTAACCTCCTCGGCATGGAAATGCTTACTGGCGGATTAACAGTTGCTTGGACTTGAATTTCCTTCTGAATCACATATTTTAGCCCATTTAGGGGACAATCCTGCAATAAAATATCTACCTAACCTATGTTATTTCGATGTTTTGATAGGCCAATTATAAGAACTTAGGTGATTTTCAGTTAAAGGATTGAGGGAGTCTTGAGTTTGAATCCCTTCCACCCAACCCGTCATACATACAATCCGAACCCCACTATATTCTACCAAAATTAAAGTGAAAAAAAAAACAACAACAACAGCAGCAGCAAACTGAGATGGAGGTTTAACAAGTGATAGAACTGTATACGTTGCGTGTTTCATTCACATTCGAAACATTCAATTCAGTGTATGTTATACGCAATGACGCATCAAATACCAGCTCCCTGTCTTCCTTTCCCACCATTCGTTCGCCGACCGTTTCCTACTCATGGTGTTTTCGTTAAGAGAACACGCGACGTCGGATTTCTTACACCTGATATTGTTCCTCGAGAGATTGTCCCACAAATTATTCTACGACGGTTTGTTACATTGGCGTACACCATTCATACGAATGGAGCACCAATAAGCTAAAACAACCAGCTGTTTGTTACAGAGGCGTACATCATTCATACGAATGGACGTGCCAATAAGCTAAAACAACCAACTGTTTGTTACAGTGGCGTACATCATTCATGCGAATGGACGCGCCAATAAGCTAAAACAACCAACTGTTTGTCACAGTGGTGTCCATCATTCATACGAATGGACGCGCCAATAAGCTAAAACAATCAACTGTTATTTACAGTGGCGTACATCATTCATACGAATGGACGCGTCAATAAGCTAAAACAATCAACTGTTATTTACAGTGGCGTACATCATTCATACGAATGGACGCGTCAATAACCTAATACAATCAACTGTTTCTTACACTCAGCGTTTCCGAGAAATGGCGTTTGTCTCATATGTAACGCCGGATATTTTTCACACCCAGTATTGTTTCAACAAGATTTGTTCCGCCGATCCTTCACCGACAGTTTGTTAAGCTTGACGTTTTAGCCGCATCACGTTTATCGCACTGTAGATCCCCCTCCCCTCGCCGCCCCCGGAAAAATACCCCCCCCCCCCACACACACACAAAAAAACAACAACAACAACAAACAAACAAAGATTTGTCCCTCCAATTATGGCTTGAACATTTTCGCCCCTGGCTTTTATCACATGAGGCGGCTTTTCCTGTTGAAACATTAATTTGTCTCGGGCATTTCGGGCTTGTCTCGGGTTTAAACAATATTCGATGTAAACAATTTGGATTGAGATTTTCCGTTGATCCAAGAAAACATGTGACATGAGCTGCCCGATATAGGGAAAGTTTTCTTTGAAACGAAATCTTTGAAACGCTAATTTTTGCCAATCTTATCAAAACGATGTAAGAGATTTCTGTTATAACCTTGTACATGATCTCTTTTTTAGGAAACCACCGCCCTTCCCCTAATTTTAACTCATACATCCCGATTATTTTAATTTTTTCCGTAATTTGTCCACCATCTTCGGTTTTAATTTCAATGTCAACTACATGTAATTAGCATTTAAAAATACTTCAAACTCTGAACTGGTCTGGATGATCACAATTTATGAAAACTACCTAACTTTGCCAGCTCGTGTCACTTTAATCTCTCAAAATATGGTACATTATTCATCACGAGTTAGTGTTTACGTAACACAGCCATAAATCTGGACGTCTTTTCAACCCCACGTAGAACAATGGACCGCGCTGTATCTGTTGACCCGAAGGCGCATCTATCGGTATTTCCACTGACGAAAACCTGCGAAAGGCGGTTACGTGTAAAATCTTTTCATTGCTTTGAAATAAGTGAAAGCGGATTTTAGGGTATTTATTTACATCCATTGAGTTTATTCTGCATTAACTTACATTGGACTCTTCGAAGGAAAGAAAGAAACAAAAATTCTTTGCTGAACGTGTTTGAACAGCAGATATGTACAGGGAAGTGAAACACACTGCTAAGTCTAACATAACCGTTGCTAAAGTTTGAATCAGAAATTGTTTAGGTGTATGACAACCATCCCCTATAGCGCAGAGGGTTTCGAGTGAAACCACGTCAGAAATATAGTCAACTTTGACTGATTGATTGATGATTTACGCCGCACTCAAGATTATTTCCCTTATATGACAGCGTTGCCTTGATGAAACCCCCGTTCTTCAGCGAGTGCCTGGTAACTCTTATAGGGAAAAATCCACTCATAAATATTTTTTTTTGGTCTGAGTGTGATTTGAACATCCATGGAAGGTCTGAAATGTGTCTAGTTTTTTTTACTATGGCTCAACAGCAGGCCTACCTGCAACCTATATATTTGATAAGATTATCAGTAATAATGGTTTCCCTTATAACATAGAATCTGTAATTTTATTTCTCACTGTTACAGCAACACACCTTTCAATTGATTAAGAGCAGCCATATAACTATAAATCCACTTAATTAAATAATTAGAAGTCCACCATTGCTCTACTGTATTACAACCTTTACTGGTAATGGTTTTTTTCAACTGCGGAGATGGGATGTCTTGGGGGTTGGAGATAGTATATACGTGTGTGTGTAGAAAGGAGGGGGGGGGGGGGCAAGGAATTCTGACCTTTTCTTCAGAAATAAATCCTGACAAATACAGGTAAGGCCAGTACGGTGCTTATGGCGTGCACAATTCAAGTTAAATTTTGGGGGTTTTTTTCTTCATAAAAACTACCTTAAAGTACATCTCCAAGATCGGTATCAGCGGAATGCTTTATTTTAAACTTAGTGATAAATTGAAAAAATAATAAGTTAATGCAACAAAACTTCCTCTATATTTGGCAGCTCATTCCACGTTTCAAAGACTGATCTCAAACTTTTTTATAAATCAAATATATTTTGAAATTAAACTTTTATTTAAAAAAAAAACCTCTCGAGATTTTATTGAAAGGTATTGTAGGCATTAAATTGAATATGTATTTTGAACACCTTTTGGCTAGAAGAACTTTATATACACGTTTCTTAACATGTTTTGTACATACAATTCATCGCTGTCTGATTTATGAACCTGGGAACTTGTTGACAATAACTTAGGTTAAACCAATTGTATAATATTAATGTGGTATCAACTGTAAACATATTCATATTCCAACGTTTTATACATATTTAGAAATTCTTAACTACTTCAGCAACAAAAGAAGTTTTGTTGCATTAGCTTATTATTTTTAAATTTTCACGAAGTTTAAAATTAAAATTAATCCATGACAAATAAAACTATGACCACAGAAAATCAGGAATTTGTCAGCGATACCGTTTCAGTCATTTTCACAGAATGTGCACCAACATATTAACCATTTGCATATTTTGCTGTATTTTTTTTCTTTCCAAAATCTGGGTCGCACTCTTCGTAAGTAACGGTTTTTAATTCGAGTCCTTAATTGGGTCTCTTCACCCTTTTGGGGTGGAGGTACTAATATCTCAATAATGACATCTCGATTGGGGGGATTAGCTTGAATAAAATTTAAAAGTTTTAAACTTTTAGTTAAAAGTGGGCTACTTAATGCCACCGAAAAATATTCCTCCTTTATTTGTTGTGAAGAAAGTCTGTGTAGATGTCACGCTCTGAGATATTGTTATAGGCAGGTGCAATAGTAGTAAATGTTGAAATTTCAAATTCCGTTAGTCTGACACTATTATTTGACCATTGCGGGACAAGATACAAGGCCGGTATTGATGCTAGAATATTGGTCAAGGGGTTAGATTGAGAGGTTGAAGGTCGCGGGACTACAATGGTAATAGTTGGGAAAGAGGGTTTGCGTAGACCGCCCTAATGCCCGGGCCATAAAAGACAGGTATTGTCAGTAGACCGCGGTGTTAAAAAACGCCACCAAGCACTGGCCTATCGACAAGCACTTAACAAGGCTCTGAGTACCATGCAAGCATTCCTGAAGACAGGTCGCAGTTGACATGCGCAGACATGTGAGAACAGGTAGGTGTCGGACTAACGGTATACCAGCTAATAATAGGTCTTGTAGTTGTGTGTGGACTGTCATTAAGGTCTGACGGCTCGCAGTTGACAAGTCCTACTATTACGGTCACTTCAGACGCCTTGGTGGTACCAAAACATCGGTGGCGAGAAGGTGCTGTCATCGATGACGTTCAATTATGACCCGAGCATAAACATATCAATACATGGAAAGAAGAAAAGGTAGGTTCGCTTTTATTTTATTTATATTTCTGAATTTTTTGTCTTTTTTAAAATTAAAATTAAACCTAATTTAACATTTTTTTAATCAAGCTCTTTTACTTACTAAATAGTGTCATATTTATTTTATTTTTTTTGGATTGGATGAAAAATTAAATTTTTATTTATTTAATTCATTGGTTATCGTACTAAATTGCAATAATAAACAAATGACTTTTACGTTAAAGTAAATTAAGCCTAGGCCTATGTGATAAATACAAACTTAGTAAAACGTGTTGTATGAAATTACCCAACTTGCAAAGTAGTCCGACAACATTAGAATTCATTTTAAAATTACAATAAGAAACTAATATATAACTGATGTCCTAAATAATAGAATAACCAGGAGCCTGTTTCACTAAGCGGCGTAGCGTAAGTTTTCACATAACTTCCATAGCAACCCATACTGTAGAGATACGTTGCTATGAAAGTTACGTGAAAAATACATCTACGCCGTTTTGTGAAACAGGCTCCCGATGCTAAAGGATATGAAGTCTGCAAAGAAACTGCGAGAGTTGCATAAATGAACAAGAATTTGTTTGCAAATATTTTCAACTTGCTATTAAGCATTTCTACAAGCATTGTCAAAGGTATTATTTAATCGATGCATGGGTTGTTTAATTTCCTTGGTCTAGGTCTGTAGCACAGCAATCAATTCTACATGCTTACCGCGAACCGTACATGCGGTTAATCTTCGATATTGGATATAACAGCGCGGATAAATTCCAATGAATCGCGATCCGCATTGAGTGGCGTACTCAATTATTCATAACCAGCTAAGACCTATATATTTTAGTCGATGTTGATAACAAAAGACGGCACTTCAGGAGTCCAACTCGCTAATCGTTTAAGTGACCTGGATATTTTGCGGAGTTAATTCACTGTAATCCAGCGCGGACGGGTTCAACTTTACCCAGGTGCCCCAATATAGGAAACACCCGAGAAACAACACTAGGGGCATTAGGTGCTCCTTTTTAACCAAATCTACCAACATTTTTATGTTATTGAGATTGGCACCCAGATTTGGCATAAATGTCAAAATGAAACTTTTCTGAATTATACCTTTACCATTCTGTAAGATTATGTCTTCAGTATGGAGCAGTTTGCTATGGATTGGGTTAAGATCTAAATAAATTAACAATGTGAACACTGTTTAGTGGTTATGTCGGCCTACGTGAAAATATTTCAAGGGCATTTGGTACCGTTATTCGCCGCAATTCCATAGGGGCCGATAAGGGTCGTTGAAGAGCTAGTATTATATGACAAATTAGACTTTTGACAGTCGTTTTGTTGGCATGAAAGACCTAGCTGAAATAAAAAAATAATTCGGGGCATTCAGTTCCGTTATTGAACATGCATGCAATGCCACCTCGTGTACATATATAATAACTGTTTGTGTTGAGCTGGTATCAAGTAACAAATAAAACGGTGACAATCATTTGCATTTTATCCACACCTTACACCCTGGATCCATATGATATTTACCTCAGAATAGGCTACGATTATTTATTGCTTGAATGTCACGAATGCCCCTAAATCACTATTGTAAAACTTGCTCTAACCTGACAACAATACGCATGTAATCTACGTTAATACATAGCTCGGAAATTCATAAGTACCTTTTATATTATACAAGGGCTCTTTCCAAGTGACTTCACAAAGATATAAAAATAGTTGTTATTAAATCTCAACTTGTCTAAACCCGCACTTCAGGCTTTCCAATAATCAATGATTGATAATCGTCTCAGATCGATTTTCAGTTATCGGAATTTAAGGTTATACATTGCATCAATAAACAACAAACAAACAAAATCAATATATTTGATCATAAACTTTAATAAATTTTTGAAATGACAAAAAAGTAGCATCCTAAAACAATGCATAATTCCGGTGCATTACAATTACCGTAAATTCTATAATTAACTGAAAATTAAATTCCAAAATATAATATTATAAACATACAGCAGGTTGACGTATTCGGACCATTTGTTGGATTACACTTTCTTGAGGGCTGGTGATAGGTGCCATGTTATAAAAGTTCCACTGCGTCAAATTAAAGCCAACAAACAAAGCATTACCCGCGCCACCCAAAATCGGTAGAAGAATTTCTGCCATTTTTCAATAAAGTCTCTAAAAATAATAAAAACCGTCTTATACTCATTTCTGAAAAACAAAACAAATTAAGCAAGATAAAGAATGACATTGACAGTTTGGGTAGACCAGGTAGAATTTTTGTAGTTGTCTTGAATATTTTTTACAGAAAGTAAATAATATATAAGTTAATTGCATGATACCGATATTCATATATTTTATTTTCATGTTAAATAAACCAATGGTCGATGAAATGATTTAAAAATATTTTTAAGCTATCTTTTAAAAAGTAAAAGTTTTCCTTTCATTTTTACAGATGACGGGGGTTTTAGATGAGTTGGAGAAGACAGGCATTAACAACGCCACGCCCCTAAGCGACCAGATCGTTCTCGTTCCGTTAGAAGACCTTCCTAAAGAATTGCTAAACAAATTAGAAGATTTTAAAGTAATTGTAAAAGATGAGAAAGGCGGGGATAAGGTGTTGCCTAAAGAGCGTCTGGGGGAGGTGCTGAAATCACTCAAGCACGACACAGCTTCTTATCCGTCATTAAGGCGTTCTGGTTGGCTGGACACGGACGAAGAGAGCAAAAATATGGAGAGACACCCGCTGTCATCGCCATCGCCAGATACAACGGTTCTTGAAACATCCAATAACACTGGAACCATGAGCGACCCAGTCTTGGAGGGTGATGCCAAAATGCACCGCAGAGATTTCTATTTTGCCAAACTTTACCCCAAAGAAAAAAGCTCGAATACTGACGCCAATGGGCATGCGGAAAAGAACAGCGCCACGTCATCTAGCTCTAATTATGACGCAAGATCAGCTGAAATGGACAATGAAGCGACAAATTCGTCGTATGAATTCGATTCCCAGGAGGCTGTTGGCAGCAATAGTCGTCATAGTTACGTTCGTTCAATGCGGAATAGTTCCCCAGACGATACAACCAGTTCAGTAGGAGGACACTTTGCAGATTGGGATACTTTGGAAAAAGAAGAAAACAATTGCTTGGTTTCGGACGAAACCCATAGACAATTTATACGCAGGAAAAGAAACCCAATACTGTGCTCCTCGGACTATCGGAATTCTCCGAGGCGTATTTCACATTGGAAAAACTCCTATACGATACCAGCTCGTGGAGAATTGTCCCCAAGACTTACGCCCCGTCGAATAAATTCACCCGATTTGTCATCTCATCCCCCCAGTTCTCCAAGGATATGTGTCCAAGATCCCCATACGATAGCGTATTCATCAACTCGACCAAGCCCCCCAGTGCATTTGTCATTTCGACCTAACTCTCCAAAAGTTTTGTTTCACCCCCCTCGTTCGCCGAGAATAACACTCAGCCAACAACATTCACCGACTTTAGCCGACGAAAGAGACTTCCATCAAAGTTCGTTTCTCGAATATCCTGATTATAATGACTTTAATTACCCCGATGTTTGCACTCCAAGGCAAACAGTATTAGATGAGGGTCAATTTACATTGAGACCGAAAATTGCTGAACCAATTGACTGCGCAAGCGCTACATACGACTTTGGAATGAAAGCACGTGTCGCCCTGGATACAGCGCACGAGCACGAGGTATGTATACATATATGTACAAGTTTACCTGTTTAGATATTTGTTAAAGCTTTGTCGAATCTTTCACTGGTGTTAAATTTAAATAAAACTGCGTGTAAACATATTATGGAATGTTGACAGGGACTGTCATGTTCACAGCGTCGGTCGTTGTCTTGGCAACGCTTGACGAGCAATAAAAACTGTTTGTCAAATGTACAGCCACCCATCTGTGAAATGCATGCATGAGTCGTACACATTGGTATGAGCTTTAGCGAATAAAATCAGCAGAAAAATCCGTTTATAAATTCAGTTTGATTTTGGGTGGGAAAAGGCGGAGAAAAATCTGCTCTCCTTTCAGAGGCGATAATAGCTCTCTTGCAGTCTTTTATGCTAACAATACCTCTGCGGTGGAGAGCAATGACTGCCGAGTCGCCCTCTAACGGTATTTTCTATAGACCCAATTGGAATTCATTTTTGAGCAGTTCTAAGCGGGTGAGCATGAAAAGGCCCCGGCATATTGTTATCGCCTCACTAATCCTAATAAATGCCTATTAACAATTGAACCTATATACACTATCGGCACAGAGGTCTCCCTTTATGCTCTTAAAGTTATAAAGACCTTGCACTTAGCTAATGGGAGCTGACGGAACTGAAAGGATTTCGCGGATGATTTTGACACTTGTTCTAGTGTTAAATAGGCACATTGAATCCCAATAACAATACCATGCAAAAAAAACCCCTCATCGTTACAACTTAAAAAGTGACAACCAAATGACAGCTAAATCCTAACGAGATGATCATACAATTGAACGTCAGAATGAGATTATTATGGGACATACTAATGAAGCTAAATTGAAAAAAAAATTCTCAGCATCATTATGCATGTCTTTTAAACTCATCTGACTGACAGTGAGTTTTTTTGCCTAAATTAAATTGATATCAATAACATATACATGTACTTGGAATGAAGGCCATTTCATTCAAACAATAGCCACTTACTCCAACAGGTCCGAAATAAGAATACTAATCAAATGCATTTTCTAGCCCTTTGCTTAATCCAACATAATCATATTCAGTTACAAATCGTTTGAGTAGTTATAAAATATTTATTAATAGTTATTTATTTTTTTATTTGTTTTAGAATATTCAACGATTTCTGGAAACAACGCCTAGAAAATCAGGATTTTCTCGAGATGCTCTGGCCGATATATCCCTCCGCCGATCTCCAAGGTGGCAGGAGTCTGAACAGATCTGGAGATTGAGAAAAAGAAGAAATGGTTACCGGGATTCACCGACAACATCCGAACTCCCGGAAAACCGAAGAATCTCGGAAAATGTCGAGCTTTCCAAAGCACGAAAGCAACTATTCAGTCCTGCGCGGGAAAGACCAATGTCAGCTTGTCAAGACCAAAATGGTAAGAATTTTTTACAATTAAAGAATGGAAAATTTGATGTAAACACTTTCGAAACAAATATCTCGGGATAAACACCAAGCGTTTGAAATTAACACATTTTAATATCTTTTCCAGACGACATTGATGTACAGAAAGAAAACTATTTCCGATTTTCACCGATCTTACGCGAACGGTATCTCCAAGGTTACCCGGAAGATGACGAAATGTTACGAACGCCAGTTCCCACATCATGTGAATATAGAACGCATCCACAAAGAGGCTTAAAACGAAAATACCAATTTGACAACGAAGAAAAGTTTCCGGTTCCAGAAAGAAGTGGGAACCAGTGTATGTCTCGGAATGGCGTCGCAGATCGCCTTTTGGAATCGCTCTCTCCTTGTTACGGTAAGACTTCCATAATCATTTGATGTGCATTTACCAAAACCAAAGATAACTGACGGATAATAATTCAATATCAGGATTTTCTTCAGACATAGAGGCCAGTTCCCTTGCACAATAAACATAACACTATCTCCATCGAAGTGAATACAAATTGAGTGTGTTTTGGAACATCAGTAAATCAATCAGTAAATCAATCAGTAAATCAATCAGTAAATCAATCAGTTAATCAATCAGTAAATCAATCAGTTAATCAATCAGTAAATCAATCAGTTAATCAATCAGTAAATCAATCAGTTAATCAATCAGTAAATCAATCAGTTAATCAATCAGTAAATCAATCAGTTAATCAATCAGTAAATCAATCAGTTAATCAATCAGTTAATCAATCAGTTAATCAATCAGTTAATCAATCAGTTAATCAATCAGTAAATCAATCAGTTAATCAATCAGTAAATCAATCAGTAAATCAATCAGTAAATCAATCAGTTAATCAATCAGTTAATCAATCAGTAAATCAATCAGTTAATCAATCAGTAAATCAATCAGTTAATCAATCAGTAAATCAATCAGTTAATCAATCAGTAAATCAATCAGTTAATCAATCAGTAAATCAATCAGTTAATCAATCAGTTAATCAATCAGTTAATCAATCAGTAAATCAATCAGTTAATCAATCAGTTAATCAATCAGTAAATCAATCAGTTAATCAATCAGTTAATCAATCAGTAAATCAATCAGTTAATCAATCAGTTAATCAATCAGTTAATCAATCAGTAAATCAATCAGTAAATCAATCAGTTAATCAATCAGTTAATCAATCAGTTAATCAATCAGTAAATCAATCAGTTAATCAATCAGTAAATCAATCAGTTAATCAATCAGTAAATCAATCAGTTAATCAATCAGTAAATCAATCAGTTAATCAATCAGTTAATCAATCAGTTAATCAATCAGTAAATCAATCAGTTAATCAATCAGTTAATCAATCAGTAAATCAATCAGTTAATCAATCAGTTAATCAATCAGTAAATCAATCAGTTAATCAATCAGTTAATCAATCAGTTAATCAATCAGTAAATCAATCAGTTAATCAATCAGTTAATCAATCAGTTAATCAATCAGTAAATCAATCAGTTAATCAATCAGTTAATCAATCAGTAAATCAATCAGTTAATCAATCAGTAAATCAATCAAACAGTAACTCAATCAATCAATCTTTAAAGAAAATAATACACTTGCATCTTATGTGGTATGCTTCATAAATATACAAACATCATAGCCACAAATGTTTCCTTAACTTATATTACTAGTCACTTTACTAGATTTTTACCCTGCATAATTTTATATTTTGGACGAATTTAAGTTTTTTCATTTTTTTGTGAAATTTCAGACATTGGACCAGGTGAGAATGAGGAACCTTTGAAATGCGCATGCTCCGCTATGGAGTCTCACTTCCTTCAAATGACAGAATGCGCGTACAAGAACATCCGGCGTAAGGATTCCACCTCCGCCAGTTTTGAACAATTCACAAGGGAGCTAACCCAAACAAACTCGGTGCTAAAAGAATCGGTTGGCCTGTTGAAGTCAATACAAGAAATATGCACTCACAAGCAAAAGAGAATTCGGTAGTGTTTTATTGTGCTAATTAGACATTCCTTGTTAAAATTTATAAATTATAAACAATGGTTCCGTAATGACAGAAGAGTGACTCTGTCTACCTATACGCAATATCCGTTGGTCGGATGAGTTTACCCACCCTGTTACAAATGTATTTCAAATTTGTAAATATGATGTACATAGTGTGTGCGTGTGCATGCGTGTGTGGTTATTTGAGTACGCATGACTAACTGAATTGATGTCAAGGGTGAGTGCATGTGACGTAAAAGGACTGTAGAGAATACATTTGCGAATGATGTGTGTATGAGTATTTATTAGTACTAAGAACCAATTTTACTTCTGAATCAAATTAAAAGATTCGAAGTTATGCCTTATCAGAACTCCGTCCAGTTTTTCTGAAATTTGTACATAGTTAATTTTGTAAAATATTTTTATCGCCTTTCATAACGAGCCGTCCTGCGTGTTACGTTTTAGGCTTTTTGATGCATGTACATAATAGTTTTTTTATCCATGATCGCTGATTCTGAGATCGATATATAACTTTATCAGAATTCCGTCCAGTATTCTGAGATCCACAGATAACCTTATCAGTATTCCGTCCAGTATTCTGTGATCCATAGCTAACCTTATCAGAATTCCGTCCCGTATTCTGTGATCCATAGGCAACCGTAACAGAATTCCGTCCAGTATTCTGTGATCCATAGCTAACCTTATCAGAATTCCGTCCAGTATTCTGTAATCCATAGATACCTTATCAGAATTCCGTCCAGTATTCTGTGATCCATAGCTAACCTTATCAGAATTCCGTCCAGTATTTTGTGATCCATAGATAACCTTATCAGAATTCCGTCCAGTATTCTGTGATCCATAGCTAACCTTATCAGAATTCCGTCCAGTATTCTGTGATCCATAGGTAACCTTATCAGAATTCCGTCCAGTATTCTGTGATCCATAGCTAACCTTATCAGAATTCCATCCAGTATTCTGTGATCCATAGCTAACCTTATCAAAATTCCGTCCAGTATTCTGTGATCCATAGATAACCTTATCAGAATTCCGTCCAGTATTCTGTGATCCATATATAACCTTATCAGAATTCCGTCCAGTATTCTGTGATCCATAGATAACCTTTTCAGTATTCCGTCCAGTATTCTGTGATCCATAGCTAACCTTATCAGAATTCCGTCCCGTATTCTGTGATCCATAGGCAACCGTAACAGAATTCCGTCCAGTATTCTGTGATCCATGGATAGCCTTATCAGAATTCCGTCCAGTATTCTGTGATCCCTAGATAGCCTTATCAGAATTCCGTCCAGTATTCTGTGATTAATAGATAACCTTATCAGAATTCCGTCCAGTATTCTGGGATCCATAGTTAGCCTTATCAGAATTCCGTCCAGTATTCTGTGATCAATAGATAACCTTATCAGAATTCCGTCCAGTATTCTGTGATCCATAGATATCCTTTTCAGAATTCCGTCCAGTATTCTGTGATCCATAGAAACCTATCAGAACTTATCAGAATTCCGCCCCCCCACGCGGACCAGCAAACACAACAAACTTTTCATTTTCTTTAGCATTTTTTGTGTGTTTGTTTGGTGCTATTTTTTGCTTTTTTGTAAACCATTCACTTGTCCTTTTTAACATAATTTGAATAATATGTAATGCGGTATACCTACGGTTGTCGCAAATGCCTGATCCACGCTGTGATACGAAAATTTAGGTTTGTGAAAATGTATTTATAGAAAAGTTATTGTACAGAAAAAAGAAAGAAAAGATAATATTAAGTAGACCTTGTTGTTCAAGAAAATATTTATATATTGCGTTTCTTTGAAATTGAATTCATGTTTCTAATATGAAGAGTTTATCTAGCAGCTTTAATGCATTGTATATACCTGTATGTATTTATGAACACTAAAACATACGGGCACATGGAAAACCTTCTTGTCTAAAATAACTGTATTTATGTGTATTCATTTTGTGTGAACTATTTTGTAAATATGTAAATATAATATAGACCATGCAGTTTTTCAACTGGATGGTAACAAGCTGGAAGCAGATCTGAATATTAGCTAAAGTGTTTTTATCGACGATTGTTTTGTAAGATTGGAAAACAAACCCGAATGCATTATAATTATACCCGGTTTTAACTGGTGTCTTGTGACCAAAGCGTTTAAGTTTGACGTGTGTTTTCTTGTTATCATAACTTATAGTATAATATAGTAGCCAGTTGTGTTCAACAGTATTACAAAGGGAGAAACCTGTCTCAATGTTTTTGTAGACTTGATATTGAATAAAACTAAAGAACAAAGAAGCAAAATCTGGCCTTTATTATTTGAAATCAAAACAGTCCCCGCAATAAGCTGTATTGTCTGGATGCATTTGATACATTATAGAATTTAAGTCACCGCCGAAGGATTTCGGACGATTGATCCATGTTGTATGGCACATTCAAGCAAGATTATTTTACTTACCTAGCGGCGGTGCCTAGTTTAATTGTAGGGGAAACCGGAGGAAATACTCGACTTTCGGCGAACGCCAGGCAACTCTTCATACGACTATGAACTAAGAAATTTTAACAGTTTTTCTTGAATGCGTAGAATCCAAACTCGCGACGCATCGATGGAATGTGCCCTACACAGGTTGAGCCAACGAGATCTGCGATACATTAAAGGGAGTAATCGGAATAGTGCCTCAGTTTAAGTATAGGTACACTGGTTTCAAATGTACGGCGGATCTAAAGATTGGCTGACGTTTAAGCTGCAGTCAAGATAACGACCAAAACAGCTATCTGTATTTTAACGGGCAGCAAAACCCTACACTATAGACATTAATCAGGTTAATCCTTCAGCCAGTTCGATTGATGGGTTCAAGTCGCACTTTAGATTATTTCACTTATATGGCGGCGTTACCAAGTGTAGTGGGGGAGGAAACCGGGATCATTGCCCGGTGGAAACCCCCGACCTTCGACGAGTACCTAACAACTCTTCGAAATCCACTCAGAAATTTGTCAATTTTTATTTGGTCTGAGTGTGATTCGAACCAAAGGTCGCATCTATTGAAGGTCTCTAGCCCACTGGACTATCGCATATGTATGCAAATGGCAACGAAAATTGTTTTCTTTTCAAATATCGCCCTAGTACTGTTTCGTACAATACCTCCTCTAGATGGAAAAAACTACAGGCGTATAGCCAATGAGATATACCAGAAGTCTATGAACAGGGAAGTGTGAAATGTCGCATTACCCCGTATTCAGGGCACTGGCGCTTTCAGCCTGCTTATACTACATTATGTGACGTTAATGCGCGGTAGATTTTGAAATTGTCAACGGTTGCGCAATTTCAAATCAGAAAATAAATTCATTCTCCACTTACTGCATCTATCGGCAATTCCAGTAACCGCAGTTCGGAGAATGCATTGGTTTTTATAAAAGCTTTACCGAACATGCGACTCTGATATCTCCATTTGGACTCAAATCGTTCCAAACAAGTCGTCTTGTCTCATTTTCAACTTTATGAAGTTCTTCGGAAACTTTAACTTTTGCTCCATCAAGTACTGTTATCATAAATAAAATGTTCGCCATGTTTTTTTCTTATGCATCCCATAATAGTTCATAGGAGAAAGTGAAGAAAAGCCACGCTTTCTGACTAACCGAGAGAGGGCTCTGTGTATGGTGACCTCTGGGTCAAACGGCGCCAATGCCCTCAATACTATGTAATGGAACGCTTCACACTTCCACATTCATAGACTTCTGGATATACTAAAGGCACCACCACGAAATAAGTTGTTTGTAAACAACACGAGCTTTCGACACATATTATTGTCTTTATAGTGGTGATGCCATAATTATATCACATTGTTACATTTGATAGACACCGGTATATGTGTCGAAAGCTCGTATTGTTCACAAAATATTTGTGGTGATGCCTTAATCTATTCTCATTAGCAATGCAACCCACCTTTAAAGAGAGTTTCAAACATTTCTTACAGAGGTAGCTGTATTGCCTTCGGTAAATTTGTTATGAATGGGTGCACCTTCGTTTAGCGAATTCATTAGAAAAGCAACTTTCTCTTTGTTAAAATGACACCAGCTGCCAAGAACATAGAGAATTTCCTTGAAACAAAATAAGTTAACTGTTTGTCAGTTTTGTCATGAAGTACGAAATATGTGCTACCTTTCTATACCAATCTTGGATATGTATGTAAAGATAGCAACAAAACTCGAAAATATACTCATACATCCCGGCTATTTGAATTTTGGCCGTTGTTAGCACACATTTTTTGTTCGTGTGGATATTTTTTTCATCTTAACGTTACTTTTTTAAGGTACCTCAAACGCTCAACTCCTAGCGACGATCGAACATTATACGACAAAAAAATCCGAATTTCGGCAGCTCATGTCACTTTATCAGTGATACAACCACAGTGTGTAGTAATGCTGTCTCCGTTACAAGTTATTCAATAATATTAAAGGCCTACAAGTAGCTCGTTTTTTATATTTGGATATGAATTGGTCGGTACCCGTTCGATGGCTAACAAATATCCGACATTATAAGTAAGACTTTTACTTTAAGTGAACAACCGTACAAGTAAGCTGTTCTTTATTTTCTTCTAATTTTGGTTACTTTATTGGAAGTTAACGCTAACAAAATCTAACTACAACATCGTCTTAAAAACAATATTACTTAATTATTTCGTAGCAAGAGCTCAACCTCAAGCCCTTTTTACTGAACTTTGTGTGGTCGCCGTCTAATCTCGCGACCCGTATTAACTTTCTCTGATAGACAATTTATCTTTCAGCCCACCTGAGAGAGAAAGAAAGTAAACTTGAAAACTGCAAATTGTTGACGTGTTTCTTGATAAGGTATGATAAGCGTCCAGGATACCGTTCCGTCCAGGGGCCATCACGTGCGAGATTCTCGAATCTTCGCGGTTTATCGAAAGCACGGGAGGAGTGTGCCGCCATTTTTACCGCAAGAATTAAGGGTAACAAAATTCTCTCGACCTCAGTCTATGCATTTAGGGCTATATTTAAGAAAATAGGTTGAGGAAATACAAATACCGAGAATACCCTAAAATATACTTAACCTTTTTCAGGTGTTTTGAAATTGAGACAAATTTTATTCAAGATTTTGAAACATTATGTGGACCTCATGAAGAAAACATGGCGAGCAAGTCTTTAAGAGTCAAAATCTCAACAAAGAACGATGTATATACCTTTGTGTTATATTAGAAAGGGGGCCATCAATCAAAAATCCGCAGTATTAAATAGGTCAAGTGACTACCGCACAAAACCCCTGCCTATTTAATAATTTAACAATAATCTTATAACCATCGGGCAACTTAAGGGTAATACCGATCCTGTCTTAGCATGTTGAAAGACAGTTCAAGTGTTTTGCAAATCCAACATGATGTATATTAAACATTTTGACCTGGTCACTGACAGCCGCATAAAGGGCAGGAATGCACATTAATATACCCCCTTCATGGGAAAGCTAGAATGTTTGTGTTAATATAACGCAAACAACTTTCAGTAAAAAGAACACCCAGTTTTATGAATTCATTTTCATATGTATTCATAAAGTCAACTGACATTCCCTAACAAGAGAAATATATCATTCTAGAATCCAATGTTATACAAGGCCTTAACGCATTTTTAAAATGTAAATTAAATGAAAAGTTAAATGTTATATTACAAAATATTTCATTACGAGCATATAGGTAACGAATATGACAAGAGAAAGCTAACTAACAAATTCTTTCACAAATGCTTTGAAATCCATCGGAAAACAAAATGTTTGACGCTGGAATGAGGAAAAATTCACACAGTTTGTATGCTGTCCGAGCCTAAACAGTTTTCAAGAATGAATACAATTTAAATAATTGTGACGAACGTTCATTCGTTCTAACCTGGGATGAATATGAAAGGGATATGAAACGCCTTTGTTTTTGCAGTCAGTCGACTGGCAGTTGTTTGACTCTCTATTGTTCTCGTCCGACGCCCCGTGACGGCATTCCGATCCGCTCCGAGAATAGCCGAAAGCCGTGTTGTGTAGTCCGATTCATTCCGAACCATACCGATGTCGTTGATATATGGGCTGCGCATGCCCGTTTGTAAGCTAGCAACAGAAAACAATCGCCATTTTGAATATTCTGACAGTGTTGCTAGCTTATAAATAGGCATGCGCAGCCCATATATCAACGACACCGGTATGGTTCGGAATGAATCGGAATACACAACACGGCTTTCGGCTATTCTCTAAGCGGATCAGAATGCCATCACGGGGAGTCTGAGAAGAACAATAGAGAGTCAAACATTTGCCAGTCGACTGACTGCAAAAACAAAGGCGTTTCATATCCCTTTCATATTCATCCCAGGTTCAATACACTTTTTTAACGCACAGTATAATGGTTCTAAATTGAACGTCTTGAGAGAAATAGACGATAAGTTCTACATTTTAACTGGAAAATATCAACATTTTGACTGCTCAATGCAAAAAAACTATTTTTTGCTCTAGACTCTAAATCCGCTAATTTTACTCCCATTGAAAACACACGAATTAAATTAAAAACTGTTCTACTTATATAACTAAACAATAATGGCAATCGAAGGAAAAAGAATTAGTGACAACTCCTTCTCAACCTCCCGCCCCCCCCCCCCCCCCCCCTCAACTTTATCGTAGAAATTCTTCGAGTAGAAAATCATCTACCGAAATTTCTCACTAATTTATGATAAATTAGCCCGGAATTTCGGTCTAGGAGGCTTATTTTATATTTGGCTGGCACTCAGAAAAAAAAACTTCGGCAGAGCCCAGATTTCTCGGCTAATAATAAATCAATTAATGGTTTGTAATGAAGGTTCTGATTTAATTAACAGAATGACATAAGAGAACGCAGTCATTCACGGGACAGATTTTTCTTGGCGAATCTCCAGACATTGTTAGACTTTTGCAATTAAGCCGTTTTGGACATTTTTTCTCAATGCAGCAAATCATGTATTTGACATAACATTGGTTATAATGTAACCATGCACATGGGATTATGCCCTACATTTTGGTCTGAAGTCAAATAGACAGATTGCCTGACGACAAGGGGGATAATTAATCTGCACGGAAAAGTATGTGTGCAGTCATGTATGCCACTACAAATAACTTAACAAACTTATTTTTTAATGTTTCGTATGATGTCAATAGACTTTCGGTCTATTCAATCTGTGTGTTTCTCGCTCGCCTTCTGAGTTTTCGGGGAGCCTAATTCTTTATATAATTCATCTAATTGTGGACCCTTTGCTGATAATTTCCGATCGGGTTGCTGGATATAATGCTACTGGGGGGCTGGGGGTCTTTTTTCCTTGAGAGTAGGCATAAGAACAGGGTTTGAGATGTGTGTGAAGGGTGGGAAGGGTGAGAAGGGGAGTTAGTACAATAAGAGAGGGACATGAAGATTTAGTTCTTCACCTTTCCAAGGGTAAAAAAGAGAAAAATAGACACGAAAAGCAAGTCAGCGTTGAGGTAAAGGGTCCCTCACAGGGAAACAAAAAATGCGATTTTTTAAAGAGCAGCCCACATATGTGTTAGTGTATAGAAGTAAAGGGACGCAACTGTGTGTGAAAAATATGTTGTCTGTCATGCAGCAGGAAATTGTCTCCCTTGGTGCACGATTATGAATTCTGGCAAGTCCATTGCAGGGCCATATGGAGAACATTGTCTCAATGCAGTGTACTTAAAACAACAAATGTTTAAGTTGTCTATGCTGCCAAGCTTTTCGTCTTTTAATTGGATTGGCAAGAGATAGAACACGATCATTTCAAAGTGGTATGAGCTGTCAAAATGTCAATAATTTTTCCGATAAAACAGAATGTGTACATTATCGGTTATTTTTCTCAAGACGTAAAATTTAAAAGCTTTTTAGTGCTACTAGTGTCGAGAATGTTCGTTCAACTAGAGTTTTGAATTTACTTAGGCTTAGAATTAGTGAACTTCGCTCCGGTTCTTGAAACTATGTTTACTTTTCGAATATTATTTTGGCATGAACAGCACACAGACTGATGGAGTTCCCTCATTCCAACGACAATCATTTAGTTTTTCGATGACTTTCAAACGATTGAATGATTGTTTAAGGGTTTAATACCGCCGTAGCGGTGTTTGTTGCGTTACCCGATACCGCTGAACGTTGGTTCGTACCGAGTCAAACCACGAGAATGCGCAGCATTCGAGGGGTTTGACGAGGTGCGAACCAACGTTCAGCGGTATCGTGTGATGCAATAAACACCAAGACGAAGGTATTAAAGTCGATTCTACCCCGATAATTGAGAAAAATGAGGAAAAAGTGACCTGTTGTTGATTGCCGTTCCTTTTCCCTCCCTCGGGACAGAGTGGGCACTTTTAACCAATCAACGATAAGCTTACCTACCGGTTTGACAGGCTGGGTTGCTGACATGATAACAAGCAACATAATACTTCTTCCGGGGGAGGTAAACCTACCAGCCCATGTTGCACTACAGACTCGATGTTGTTTGAAAAGTCATCTCTACTTAACATGTATATTTGCACACGGCACGCACATGCAGGAGGGGTAGAATTGGTGTTTTACGCCGCGCTCCAGATTATTTCCCTTATACGGCTGGGTTGCCAGTTTTATTGTGGGAGGAAACTGGGCTCTATGCCCGGAGGAAACCTACGACCTTCCGGTGGTACCTGGCAACCACCCCGCATAGGTCGTTCGAGTGAAAACCCAGTCAGAAAGTTTTCCATTTTTTTTTTTGACTGAGTGGGATTTGGACCAGCGACCCATTTGTGGAAGGCTGTTCGGATTGAGCGTCCAACGCTCTACCTACTGAGCCACGGAGGCCCCTACCTTAACGAAAATCTCGCTACTAGAATTACATAAACACTGTTGTGATCTTGAGAAACATGGCATTAAACATTCTAAATTTTGATTCAAATGCAAAATTTGGGCTTTTGCGATGGTTTACTTTGACGTGATGGGGTAGGGGAGGCTGAAGTTCGACTGGCAGGAGCCTGTGAATCATTAGTTGACATTGCGTAACGCCAAAGCTTTCCAAAGGGTGTACTTCGAAGCTGTATCCATATTGAATTGTTGGAATCTTAACGCTCGTTTGGAATTACACTCATTTTCTCAACGGAATTTCTGTCTTTGGAGTTTCACATTATATCCGTGCATTGATATTAACAGATTAGACTGGCCGGGGGATGACATTTTGTGAATGCCATGCCTCGTTTTGATGTGTTTAGCTATGAAGGATAATTGCGCAAGACCGGAAGTTCTCCATTAAGACAAAACACACGTAATGATTATTTTTCACGTAATAAATATTTCTTCAATTTCCAGGAAGCAGATTTGAATGCACATTAATATCTCCGTCAAGACGTGCCTTGCAATTTTATAAAGCTTAGAAAACTCTGAATCTAATCTGATAAAGATCCTGTGTAAACTTCCTATATCATATAGGGTTCAGATTACGTAAGCTGTTAATATCATAGATTACCGCGGACATGTAAATAAATTCATACCCATCATAATTTGTGATAAGTTTACATCATAGGAACAAGGAAGTTGCAATCCCAGTTGTCAAGAAAATAAAAGAGTTTAAAGTTCATCGGAAAACGAAATAATTGGCGTTGAAATAAGACATATACCCATACAATAAGTAGCGTATACACACCAAAATGTTGGTAGAATAGTAAGCACAATTAAATAAGCGCAACAGATTTATTCCCCGACCATTCTCTAGGGTTGGTTGGTTGTTTTAGTTTATTGGCGCGTCCATTCGTATGAATGATGTACGCCAACCCATCTCTAGGGTAATTTTTCAATTCTAGTATCATTTTAAACTTCTGTTTGAAACAAAAAATTGTGAATTTTATAATTCTGTTTAAATCGAAGAATATTAAAATTTTAGCGACAAATAGCGGTGAATTTAAAGATTTTGCTGATTTATGTAATTTTAATGAACTTTAAAGGTTCGTTGGTATGGATTTAGCAATTTTAATACCAATAAATATGAAATTAGAACTTTCTCATATGTTAGTCTTCTATGTGGTATGGTTGCCAGCTACCACCGGAAGGTCCTCCCACAATAAAACTGGCAACGCCGCCATATAAGTGAAATAATCTTGAGCTCGGTGTAAAACACCAACCAAACAAACATATATGTTAGTCTTAGATATGTGCGCTAAGGTAGTTTTGATAAGCAACGAAAGCAGCGACATGAGCACACATCATCCGTTCGTATGAATTTTCAGCGAAAAATTCTACATGAAGACAGGAGATACATTTTTTTAGGGACAAAAACATATAGCAGGGGTCATTGTGTATCGATTTCGCCTGGCTTAAACTATACTGGGGAGCTCTCCCTCAAGATTGTCAGGAGTTTTTTTTCCTAAGTAGACCGATCTCTACTTCCTAAATAAATTAGGACACTTTTTCGGTTCATGGTCACAGTAGACAATATTAGGCCTTGGGAAATAAACGAAATAATAATAATCGAAATACTCAGAGGCGGTGGCTGGAAATTGTTTCATCTTGCCCCATTCTTCCCTTGCATTAGGGAGGAATTCATAACAAATTGTAACACATTTATGGAGGCGACTGTGGAATGTCGACACGCCAGCACCAAATGTGCCCGCATTGCGGTAATATGAATGGTCAGAAATGTCTGAGACATGTCTCTACTGACCCAACATGTGATTGTGGTCATCAATTTGAATCACCTGAAGCCTGTTACACAAAGCGGCGTAGTGTAAATGTTTACGTAATTGCCATAGCAACGCATCTCTACTGTATGGGTTGCTCTGGCAGTTACGGGAACACTTACGCTTTGTGAGACAGGGTCCAGGACATTACCTTTTATACTGTCCTAAACACCCAAACCTTAGAAATAACTTCATAAGATTCGACTTTCCCACAGATGTTCATATGCGACTCAAAAGCGATAACCTATCGAAAGCACACAACAGTTTGGAGTGCCCATTAGTTTCACTGATTCGTTTTGCATAATACACGAGTAAGTCACTCCGAAAAACGTAAGACCCATGTTAATTCAATATTCCGGCATTTTATTTTGCCATCATCAGGAGAGTGAATGAGGATGTTCTGGTGATGGGGAAATGAAGTGCCGAAATATTGAGTTATGTTATGTGCAATGTACATGTAGTGTGTAATTAGGTTTCTCGGTTCATAGCAAAATCTAACAGATTCTGACAGGGTTATATAAATACCAGTTTAGTATACGTACATTTAAAAAAAATCACTTTTGCCTCAATGTCACAATTGTAACTGCGCATATGTGTGTATATCATGGAAAGGTGTTAACATAGGCAATTGTCTGTTCGCCAATAAATATTTATTTTATTATGACGCCACGTTTAGTCAATCTGGGTCAACCCGATGTCCAGCGCTGACCACAGACACCTGTCCGTGCACAGTAGCACCTTGCACGGGCACATTGCCAGGTAATATTTCTATAAATATATAAAGAAGACACACAGCTTAAGGAAGACTTATTAGATCTATGTTTTATAGATCGCAATCCCCTTTTTGTTTTCTTGTAGGCGTGTTTACGAATTTCTTGCATATTAGCACAGAAGGTGTGAAAAAAAAGATTTTTAAACAAACATTTATGATGGTCAAGAAAAAAAAAGGAATTCGAGAAATGTTAAGATTCAAATCCGTATCGAATTCAAACCAGGTCACCGGAAGGGTAAATTCAATTTATATAGGTCAATATGTGGTCCGGAGGGTGCCAAGAATGTAACGTAAATGGAAACAAAAACGATAACAACAACAACTTCAATGTTTTCTCAACATTCATCTAGTGCACAGGATAAATGTTCTTTCTGAATAAAAGTTCTTTCTCAATACCTAAAGGACATTTGTAAATGCAAATTGCCTAATAAGTATATGTCAAAAACTTAATGTTGAAAAAAAGATCTTCCTATAAGCTGCTGGAACGTCAAAGAAAAAGCGATTGAAAATATATGCTTATTTTCCGTCACCGATCGGAAATATCTCCGTATTTGACGTCATACTTGACTTTTGAATGTTTGGTCGTCATTTCAACCAATCATGAAGACTTGCTGACTCATCATCGGTTGTGTGTGACGTCACAACATTGATTATGTATATATCAGATGTTAACTATGACGTCACGGCGCACAGCTAATTAATTTCCGTGTAGAGGTCGTAAAGAGAAAATGAATTTCTTGCAATATCGATGATTTAAAAGACAACATATCTACATAGCTTAGGCTGGCATAGGACTTACTTTGTCGTAAATTCTTATTACCAAGACAATAAGAAGGGTTAAATACCATCGAAAAACGAAATGAAAAAACACCCCAATAAAACAGTGCCAAAGGTTGTTTCCAGTATTACAGTGGCACGAAGATTTCATAAATTTGAATTTTCCTGAAAAGCTGAGAATTTAAAGTACCTTTTAAAAACTAAATGGTTATCGTTAAAACACAAAAAATAGTAGTTAGGCCCATACATGTAGTCGATACGAAAGAAAGATGTGTGCTATAGCGGCAAATAGCCAGGATGTATGAGTTCAATTCAATTCAATTTCAAAAGACGAACGTATGCTTGAAGACCGATATCAAGCTGCCATCCATTTCAAATTCCCTTTAAACACCCAACATAACTGAATAACATTGTGATAAGTTATTCTGTTTTCATTGTCAAAATTTCGTGGAAAGTAAACTCTGTAAAGTTGGGATAGTTGTACAGCCATTATTCTAGGGCAAATATCTAATTACCAGGATGTACGTTGAATTTTTGCTTATTTCACTCACGATTTTTTTGTTGGAAATTTTCTCAGTAGAAACTATTTAAATTTTAGCAGCTGGCGGTCAATAGCTTCTATTTGACCAAACTTTTGATTGTTACGAATACATTTTTCTAGGTTGATTGATTATTTGATATTTTACGCCGCACTGAATAAGGTTTGACACTCAAGATAAATTCACTTATATGGCTGCGTCGCTAGGTTTAGTGGGGAAGGAAACAGGGCTGTTTGCTCCGAGGAAAACTTCGATCTTCTCGGAGTACCTGATCGAGTACGGCGATCGAGTGGAAAATCCAGAGTATGCCTGAGTGAGATTCGAACCCGCCAGCTTGCATAGAAGGCTTGTGTCATACTGGGGGACGACCACTCTCACCGACCGAGCGCACAATTTCTATGAACAGCAGCATCAAACTGTCAATAACTTTAAAAGAGGTGACACAAAACAGGTCGGCCCTTTAACCCAATATCGAGGTGTTGTTATCCAAGTTTGGATTAAAAATTGTTAATCTCAATGTGAAGAATTTCCGAGTGGGCGAAACTTGAGACAGTTTTTTGTACGTCACTTCCTCTTCGAGTCATGTCACGCCGCGCGTGTTGTCAAATTCTCGCGATATCTGGAGAAAAACACTTTCATATATTTGCCAGGTATGGGCAGCTTTGTCAGAATACTGAATAGCCCATTGTCTTCCTTAATTGACAGAAGTGTCTGTCGCATCTTCAATTAAACAAATGAAACAGGATATGTGATGAGTGCTCGCTTGTGCCAACAAGGCTGACGGTCGTGTCGCTGTGTAAAGTTGTCACAACAGCCTCTCCGGGTTTACATTGGTTAACTTCCAATCAAATTCCAAGGATTTCGACATCTCGGCATACTTTTCTTTTCACAACCCACGCCACACAATACAACCTGTGTAAATTTTTATCAATAAGAGGTATAAACCCCGGGTATCATAAATAAGAATAATGATTCAATCTAGTAATTATTGATAAAGAACACATTTTTTGAATCAACTCTAATTTATTTTAATAAAAAAAAGAAGTTCCCCAGTGTAATGGTGTAAAGAAGTTTTTTGTACTGTAATGTTTCAGAAGTGCATTCTTTTCACACCCAGTCAAAGGCCGTTGTAATAACCCCTCCCCCCCCCCACACACATGGCATTTCAATAGGTTGAAGACAGACAAAAGCTTGGCTTTAGTCAGTCAAGTTTTCTCTTATATGATGTAGAGAATCGTCTTTCTCTAAGCGAAGAAAATTCGAGTTTATTCTAATGATGCATTGTCCTGCATCCTATACGTGTATACTAATGATACAGTCTAAATCAACGGTAGATCTTTCAAAATATTGCTGCTCATTGTAAGCGATAACAAGCCTTCCCATCGGAGCGTAAACATTTTATTCTTAGGTATTTTGTATTCTTGTTATATAATACATGCATATTCATACTGCATCGGGCAAACATAATCTTTCTACTTTATTTCGTGGTATAACGTTCTTTTCCACAGTTTTGTGTGTTTTCCCTGGGATGAATCATCCCAGGTTTTCCACTGTATAATGTAAGTTTCATGTAATGTGTTTTCCACGGTATAATGTTTTTTGTCATGGTATGATATTTTGTCTTCAGCATAATGTTTTTTCTCGGCATAGGGCCTACTGTTGGTCAGTGGAATAGTGTTTGTTTTTCTAGATATGATGTTTTGTCTTCGGTATAATGTTCTTTTTCATTGCATACTGTTTGTCCACGAAATAGTGTTTTTTTATATAATGTGTTTTTATGCACTCAAACAGTTTTGGTCAGAGACGAGCTATGTTAGCGGAATGAGACTAGGACAACTGAAGTTGACTGAAAAGGTCATTACACAAATGACAGTTTTATTGTTTTCAAATTATATCGAAAATCATACAATTGATAAGATAAATTTAGAATTCCGCTAAGGCGGAAAGGGAGAAAAGGCCCTTAATTCCAATGTGAAACAACAGACTTTGGGTGAGGTGGGTGGGAATTTTTAGATAAAGTTGTTTCTTCCCTCTTCAAAAGATGGAGTGGACGACGTGACCTCCTGCCGTAACCAAGGTATCCCTCTGTTGGCTGCAACCAGCCAATTGAAGACGGGAGATAACTCAGATCCCCCCTGTCGCTGCATAAACTTAATTCATATCTACGATATAATTATCATTTATGCACTCAAACAGTTTTGGTCAGAGACGAGCTATGTTAGCGGAATGAGACTAGGACAACTGAAGTTGACTGAAAAGGTCATTACACAAATGACAGTTTTATTGTTTTCAAATTATATCGAAAATCATACAATTGATAAGATAAATTTAGAATTCCGCTAAGGCGGAAAGGGAGAAAAGGCCACAGAATAACAGAGCAGCTGTTATACCCCCGCCCGAAGTCTCTGACCAAAATATGTGTCTAAGGAATAAAGCAGAAGCTGTCTACCAAGGAGCAGTCAAATACTGGCCTCCTATAATAGAAAATGATTGTAGCTTTCTCTAGATATTCAATCAAGACATCAGATGATAAGTGAAATTTAGCAATTATGAACAATAACACTGTGATTTGTCGTAAACCACTTTGATTGACAAACGAATTCTAATAATGAACTATTGTGTGAACTAACATACACATGTATTGGGAATGGGAGCAGTCAAATCCTGACCTCCAAGCTAACTTAATATATGAAATAGGATCAAACACAAAAAAGGCGTCGATAGAAGCAGTCAAATACTGGCCTCCTAGTACACTACCAACGATCTAATCTGCAGACGTAAAATTATTGTTAGCAATTTTACAGATGGGAGCCAAGAGTTAAAGTCGATGTATTAAGGAGCAGTCAAATACTGGCCTCCTACAAGCAAAAACTGAAATATTTAGAGATACAAAGCTTAATGACACTGGCCCCATATAATACTAAGAGCTAAAATCAATGTATGAATAGGAGCAGTCAAATACTGGCCTCCTACCACATTGAATTTGAAGTATTAGAGATACAGAACGTATAAACACTGCATGGCCTCCACATGATACCATGAACTAAAACTAAATGTATTTATTAGAGCAGTCAAATACTGGCCTCCAAGCAAAGAATTAACATATTAAGCGAGGTTATTAGAAAACCAAGCAATAAAAAGAAGAAGTGATTGTAAGAGCAGTCAAATACTGGCCTCTCGGTACACTACAAACGATCTACAAGTAGTATACAAATATTAAAATTCTGTTCCAAGAAAAACAATTGTGACGAAGGGAGCAGTCAAATACTGGTCTCCCGACATTTTCTCTAATACTGAGCATACAACAGTAGTAAAGCACACTTGGCAAAACAAAAATGTTGGTAGGAGCAGTCAAATACTGGCCTCCTATTAGCGAGGTGTTAGGGAACTTTATTTCATTCCAAATATGTTGGATTAACTTAACACTAGACTTACAAGTCGGTAAGTCCAGTATTAAAAAACATTAATGCGAATATATCGATTCAGAGCATCGGACTTCCAGCGGCCAAGTTTCTTAATTACTGCCTCAGGTATACCTTTAGAAGCAGCAGTAGTGGCTGCTCCTATTCTTAAGCTATGCGTTTTGTACTGGTTTGGATTTAAGCCAGTAAACTTTAACACAGTGCGCAAAGTTTCTGAAAAATATTTGTATGACACTGGCCTGTTATCGCAGTGTTGAAATAGAGGACCAGATTTTTGGAGAGAAACCAGTAGGTACTCTTTAAGTGCCGTCACTGGGCATAGAGATTTCTTCTTTGAATTTGGAAGGGATATTGAAATGGGTTTGCTGTCTCCATGTTTGTAATGATATAGATCAAACGTGAGTCCAATGATCTCTCCATTACTTATGTTAAACCTTGTATGTTGCCGTTGAATAATGTTTGCTACAGAGTTGTTCTGAGTGACTGTAAACTCACCTACTCTAAGAAAACCGTGGAAAGCCAACAGTAGCATGGCAGAGAATAACGTTCTCTGGAAGTGTAATGGGAGTATATGATGTACATTTAGGATCAGTTGTTCTAAAATATCTAAGGTTATGGGGAGACGCATGTCATGGCTTGGGCGGAGAGATTTTACTCCTTTTAAAATCTTAGCAATATAGAAACATTTTGTAGGATCGCTGTAACCAGAAATTTTGTGCTTAAAACTTATTGCAGAAACAGTTGAGTAAATTGTAGCCGCGCTCAATTTGCGAGAAAAAAGTAATGATATGTATTCTGCAAGTTTAGCCGTGGTGGACGGAAAAACTGGGCTGTTGGGATATAAGGAGCGTTGGAAAGAGGAGTAGTTGTACCAAACACGCTCGTATGCAGAAAGTGTAGATGGCGCGAGAGATGCCATTAGTAGCTTATCGGTTATAGCCCGTAGCTGCCTTGAGGTATGGGCACTGGGTGTTGGGACAGCCAAGGTGCAATTTTGCGAGCCTCCCAGAGTAGACATAAGGGGTGGTGTTTGAGAGGAAGAAGGGCCCTGGACTGATTGGGGAGAATCCAGTGGCGTCGCCCCCTGCAGTGCCTGCAGAACTTCCTTCACAATATCCTCGGTGGTTGGGCATTTACAGGGCCTAGCCTTAGCTTTCTTTGCTGGGGTGGATGGCTGGGGTTCAGGGTTGACAGTCTTCCGGCGTTTAGGCATTTTGTGCTAACCCTCAAAAAACCTAGAACAGAAGTCAGTCGACTGAAGTACATAAAACTGAATGATGTCATAATCATTACAAATTAATCTTCAGTGGCATACAGGGCCTCATAAACATTGAGAAACACATTCTCATAAATTGAGGTACACAACCTCATAAACATTGAGAAACACATTCTCATAAATTGAGGTACACAACCTCATAAACATTGAGAAACACATTCTCATAAATTGAGGTACACAACCTCATAAGCATTGAGAAACACATTCTCATAAATCGAGGTACACAACCTCATAAACATTGAGAAACACATTCTCATAAACAGTGCGACGCGCATCCACACAAACTGTGACATACACACACCCCTACACAGTCAGGGACACATCCTCATGAACATTGGGACATACAGCCACATAACCAGTGCGGCACACATCAACAACGAGGCACACATCCTCGTGAAAGTGAGAAATTCATTCTCATAAATTGAGGTACACAGCCTCATAAACATTGAGAAACACATTCTCATAAATTGAGGTACACAACCTCATAAACATTGAGAAACACATTCTCATAAATTGAGGTACACAACCTCATAAGCATTGAGAAACACATTCTCATAAATTGAGGTGCACAACCTCATAAACATTGAGAAACACATTCTCATAAATTGAGGTACACAACCTCATAAACATTGAGAAACACATTCTCATAAATTGAGGTACACAACCTCATAAACATTGAGAAACACATTCTCATAAATTGAGGTACACAACCTCATAAACATTGAGAAACACATTCTCATAAATTGAGGTACACAACCTCATAAGCATTGAGAAACACATTCTCATAAATTGAGGTACACAACCTCATAAACATTGAGAAACACATTCTCATAAATTGAGGTACACAACCACATACACATTGAGAAACACATTCTCATAAATTGAGGTACACAACCTCATAAACATTGAGAAACACATTCTCATAAATTGAGGTACACAACCTCATAAACATTGAGAAACACATTCTCATAAATCGAGGTACACAACCTCATAAACATTGAGAAACACATTCTCATAAATTGAGGTACACAACCTCATAAACATTGAGAAACACATTCTCATAAATTGAGGTACACAACCTCATAAACATTGAGAAACACATTCTCATAAATTGAGGTACACAACCTCATAAATCGTGAGGCACACAAATGAACCTCATGAACAGTTAGAAACAGATACTCACAGTGAGACACATAACCTCTATAACAGTGAGGATAAATGCACAATAAACATTGATGCACACCACAACATACACAGCGAAGCACATCACCCCATACACAGTGAGGCACATGATCTCATATATAAATCGGGAAAGAGGCACATTACCTCAAGCACAATGAGGTACATCAACTCCTACGTAGTGGGGCACATCGCCCCATACACATTGAGGCATATCACCTCATGCATTTACACAGTGAGGCACATGAAATATAACACCTAATAAATAGAGATGTACTACACCCAATAAAGAGTGAGGTATACAATCTCATAAACAGTGGGACATACATCAAAAAGCACATAACCTCATACACATTGAGGCACATCACGTCATACACAATGCAGCACATCACCTCATTCATGGTGAGACACATCGCCTCAGTTAAACATCAACCCTCACATGCATTATATAACTAAGAATATCTGAGCTCATTTAGAAAATGCCTTTTTGCTTGAAATGAGAAATTGCTGTCCGTAGACTTCTACAATACTTAACCATTCCTATAGAATTGAGATGAACCTTATCACGAGCCAATAGGCTGGAAATATTTTTCCAAAAACCCCTATGATGCCATAGATGTATACGGTTGTCTGAGTCTGAGAGGAGACGTTTAAGCCGTTCATTTACTGCGACAACCAAAAACCTATAATTAACAGGAAGGTTATCAGCGAGACGAGGTAACAATTGGCCAATAATTACACACTTTATAGAGGGTATTGTTAGCAGGAAATTTGCATATGAGACTATATCTCTCGCCAATATATCCGCGTTGCAGTTGCGAGCGGTAAGGTCATTTCCGCCAATTTGTAAGAAAATAGCATCATAGGAACGGAGGGTCGTAATATTTAAAGAAGCCTGTAATGATCGGATACCAGGTCTTAATGTTCCTCCGGGCACCCCATGAAAATTCACTTGGACGAGAGTTCCATCTAGTTTTAAATTCAGCCACTCAATATCAGTATTCACTAAATCTTCTAGACGCTTTATGAAAGAGTGTCCGGCTATAAGTACTTTGGAGCACATGGCGAGCGTCGAGAATCTTGTTGTAGTTGTAAGCCGTAACATTAAACAAATAATAAACCGAAATTGAGAAATCTGGTACGAATCAAAAATAACTGGTTTTAAATTTATATGGCAGAATAACCAGGACACTCATAAAAACATCCAGAAACGACACAAATAATAGAGAGAGAAATAAATGTATACAAACGCAGATGACCGAATTTTTAGATAAAGTTGTTTCTTCCCTCTTCAAAAGATGGAGTGGACGACGTGACCTCCTGCCGTAACCAAGGTATCCCTCTGTTGGCTGCAACCAGCCAATTGAAGACGGGAGATAACTCAGATCCCCCCTGTCGCTGCATAAACTTAATTCATATCTACGATATAATTATCATTTCTTTTTGTTTTAATGTTTTGTCACCGGTATAATGTTTTTTTTCCACACTACAATGTTTTTTTCATAGCATACTGTTTGTCCACAAAATAGTGTTTTTTTCTTGCTAAAATGTGTTGCCTTTGGTTTAATATTTTGTCCAAGGTATACTGCTTTTCCACGAAATCATGTTTTTTTCTTGGTATAATGTGTTGCCTTTGGTTTAATGTTTTGTCCACGGTATACTGCTTTTCCATTGTATAATGTTTTCTACCTGGGTATAATGTTTTTCTTCCTCGGATTAATGTTTTGTCCACCGTATAATGTTTTGTCCACGGTGTGATGTTTTTTTTTTTTCTAAACATTTTATTTGTTATAAGAGCACACATTAAGCCAAGGCTTATACCGTGTACATTCTACAAAGTATACACAATTGTGGAAATGACAAACAAGAAATCAAAAGGAAAAAAAAAACCATCAAAAATAAGAATGAAGAAAATATACATATGATCCAAACTATGTGAAGGTGGAGTAGATAAATAACCGAGAATCGATATATACAATGGGAATTACATGGGATAGTGTGGGCATGGTCCGTTTGGTCGGCTTTCGGTACGATCTAAATGAATCGCTTCGTGGAAGAAATAAAAGTTTTTCCTTGGTATAATGTTTTGTCCACGGTGTGATGTTTTTCCTTGGTATAATGTTTTGTCCACGGTGTGATGTTTTTCCTTGGTATAATGTTTTGTCCACGGTGTGATGTTTTTCCTTGGTATAATGTTTTCGTCCATCGCATCTTTCAAGAACTAAATTCAAATCTAATGCATAAACTGTGAGCTCGCTCACTGATGATGTGATAGCGAGCCCAAATAATTTTCGATCAGGTTGGCGACTGGCTTTGCTGCCATTCAATCAAACCTACGGGCTGTATTCCACCTCTGAGCTGCCTTTTTATATAAAAAAAACCATCAAAAATAAGAATGAAGAAAATATACATATGATCCAAACTATGTGAAGGTGGAGTAGATAAATAACCGAGAATCGATATATACAATGGGAATTACATGGGATAGTGTGGGCATGGTCCGTTTGGTCGGCTTTCGGTACGATCTAAATGAATCGCTTCGTGGAAGAAATAAAAGTTTTTCCTTGGTATAATGTTTTGT
This sequence comes from Lepidochitona cinerea, assembly GCA_963971465.1. Taxonomy (NCBI): domain Eukaryota; kingdom Metazoa; phylum Mollusca; class Polyplacophora; order Chitonida; family Tonicellidae; genus Lepidochitona; species Lepidochitona cinerea. The sequence continues at coordinate 15,071,698 of OZ020559.1, forward strand.
CCACGGTGTGATGTTTTTCCTTGGTATAATGTTTTGTCCACGGTGTGATGTTTTTCCTTGGTATAATGTTTTGTCCACGGTGTGATGTTTTTCCTTGGTATAATGTTTTCGTCCATCGCATCTTTCAAGAACTAAATTCAAATCTAATGCATAAACTGTGAGCTCGCTCACTGATGATGTGATAGCGAGCCCAAATAATTTTCGATCAGGTTGGCGACTGGCTTTGCTGCCATTCAATCAAACCTACGGGCTGTATTCCACCTCTGAGCTGCCTTTTTATATAGTTACAGATTAACGGGGATTTCTGAAGTCGATTGCTTGGATTAATAGTTGTGTGTTTCTGGATTTTAACAATGACTTTTGGAAAACAATCAGACAGACATCGTTGGCCTTGTCAACTGGCTTCATCACAATGTCGACTTTCAAATCGAGAAAGGACGGTTTAATCTATCCGCGATATAAGTCGCGACTTCGCGCATCCACACTTCATCTAGTGATTGTCAACAGTTTTCTACCTGCGCTGTAAATCCGCCGAGATAATATTATAATCTCCTAACACTGGCGAACATATCCTCTGTCCACTGACAAGGTTACATCTAAAATGCGGACCTGTTTTACAACAGAGAGGTCGATTCATTCAAATAAGCCAGTACGTGAACTTGACACTTCGAGTCCCTTTTCGGATTTATTGTGCGACCTTCGATAGCGCTTAATCGAGGAATGGTCAAGTTTTTTCATTGTTTTATTTTTCTTTATCTTCATTCAACGCCTGAGGGCAACCCAAAACAAGACGTGTTTCTGTTAATGAAAAAAATCGGAATTGTCACAGCTGATGTTAAGTGTTAATCCACATTGAATCTAATATATCCAGTCTGGTATATATCTAGGAAGAGCCCTACCCTAAAATTAACTTCAGAAATTCCTTCAATGAAATGTGACGCTCGTGAGATTTAAATTATTTTCTTTATTTACATTGTCGTGTATTCCAAAGAAAAAAGTGTAAAATGTGATACTTTTCTTCCAGAACATTTAGCCAACTTATGCGTATATCAAAATATTAATGGACGGGCCAATAAGCTTAAACAACTAAACATCCAACCAATCAAACTATTAGGTAAAAAACCCAACAAAAAACGGTACGTTATTAGAACACATATTCGACTCGTACGTCTAACTGGCTTTACTAGTTTCAATTTTAACCTTTATATTAGTTTTACAATGTTCAACGTTTCTGAAAAATTGGAATATATGAAAAAATCCGAATTTTGGCAGCTCATGCCACCTTACGAAGTACAGTTTTAAGATCCATATTTACATTAAAATAGCAATAGTATCATACATAAAAATTAAATTATGGTAAAGAGGTGTTTTACGCCGCGCTCAAGATTATTTCACTTATATAGCGACGGTTCTAAAGGAAACAAGTACACGTGGTAAGAAAAAAGGCAGAAAGCGAACAAGCTTAAATGAAACAATTCATTTTCTTAAACGAAAAAATAGTAAATGTGTTTTCTGACACCTTCAATTAATTGAGCTTTTTTTCTAAGATCGTTCCAGAGTCAATGAGTTGTATATATGAGATCAACACTTTTATTTCTTAAATATACACAAATTGGGAGTTTTTTTTGTGAAGTTTTGTATTGGAAGGAGGCGTTTTTCTTGATTTTAATTTAGCTTAAATACCCTAACACCTTTTTTTGAAGGAGGATTTTTAATTATTTTTGTGACAAGTTTCCCTTTTTTCCCCTTAAAACACCCTAAAAATCAACCAAGCGCAATATTTTTTGCAAATATTTTTGCAAAATAAATCGAAAATAGATTAATGCAAATTGTTCGAAAGTTTAAAAACAGTGTGTAAATTTAACCAGCGTAAACTAAAACAATTCATTTGCCTTTTCCTTGATTATTTGTTTTCGTATCGGGAAATCGCCCCCCTGACCTTTATCGTCTTGTGTGTTTTGTTTCTTTGTTTGGTCGAGTTTAAATTCAATTAAAGGTACAAGGATTTAACCAGCCGTTTGATTGCCTCTATACTTAAAACGGCCTTAGATTCAACAAGAAAATCTATATATCAATTACCTTTTGAAGGCATTCCCTGATTTGAAGGTAAGTTAGCTTAGGGATCGCTTCCTTGATCACTAGTCAAACAAACCTCGTGTTTATCAGACAGACATTTTTTTAATCAACTCTGAAAATACCCCCATTTGTTCAGACGTTATTGTGATTTGAAACCGGAGCAATGCCAATCTTAATCCAAAAGTAACCCCAAGTCCGTCTAGAATTTATACAAGGATGTGTAAAAAACAATCGACCAATTTGTTTTTATACAGTAGAAGGAATGTTCTTTTTTCTGGTTTTAGATCTACTTTTAATTGTCTTCCAAGAACATTGATGCATGTGTGTTTTGCGCCAGACTCGCGATTTTTTCACGTAATTAAAACGGCCCCATGGCCAGGTTTAGTAAAGGAGGAAATAGAATTCTATGGTTGGAGGAACGTTCCGACCTTACGCGCGTATATGCAGGTAACCCTTCAACAGGGAGCCCAACGCCCACCCTTACAGCTACCCCCGCCAAATGGGGGAAGACCGAGGGCTCCTTTAACCACAAAAATCCTCAGCCACAAAATTCTTAGCCACAAAATATTTGTATATTTGATCGTCTACATAAATAAATAAAAATACCCACATAACACAATAAATTGGTACAAATTGTCTTTATAAAAGACATATGTCGTATAGGGGATCTACATTTGGTATATTTGCATAATTTGTGGCCTTAATTATTTCTCCAGTTTGTCTTCATCGATTTTATTCCTTCGGAGTGATTTTTGTTATAACATTTACATTAAATAAAGTCATTATGTAGTACAACAAGTCTGTGGTTTTGGGGGCGATTTCATGACAGTCATTAAAACATTGTAATCCGAATGACAGTTGAACGTAATATTTTATCACGTTATGAATTTATCCTTCGCTTTTACAGTTAGAATACAAAGTCCATCCTTCCATCGTTGTTGCATGCAATGGCTACATTATCTTGGAGATATGACCATAACCATATTGTATAGTCCATATTAGAAATTCCGATAGCTGTTATTTAATCTCGCTTGTCTTAATGTTGGTGATTCCGGTTCAGATCTCTCCTCAGCAGGAAAAAATGATCCGCTTTAATTATTTTGCATTAAAGTGGATAAAAGGCTGACATACTGATCAATGCAATACATATTTTATTTTCATTAAAATTGATCGAAAAGTAATAACTACAAATACAAAAAAAGGGCACTGTTTTCAATGTAAACAGTATTCTGAATATTCGCAAGGAGTGGGTCTTACAGTTTTTTTCTGACTGCTATTACCTGTCCTTCTTTGAATAAATCGAAAGTTTGGAAGCTGGTTAAAATAGTTTTTTTCTAAGAATTATTTTTTCAATCGACGCAGAGAAACAAACTGACTTTGACATTGTGGCATCAACTCGAAATTTGAATACATGTACTACCATCAATTCTTTGATGGAGTTTCTTTTTGTGTCCCCACAAAACAAGATAGTACATATATATTTATGAACACTAAAGCGCTAAAATAAACACGAAGAGAAGTTTCTAATTGTGTTAAAAAGGGGTGTATCATTTAGACCTTTATACTTCATCATAATTGATGTCGAAATCTATTCAAATCCATGACGTCCGAAAAGTTATAATCGTCATTGATAAGCGATAATTGACCTAATGACGTTTGCCCTCTCGAATTTGAATAAATTATGACGTCATATGTCTATTAAACGTACTTAACGCAGGGGGGGGGGGGGACTTAAATTCTTCGCTGTCGCATCCCACTCGTCTAAGCTCTATGTGGACAGGATTGCCAAACACGGGGATAAATTAGCTAGTTGGATTGAGGCAAGCTCAAAAATGTTTGTCAACGAAGCTGAACTCACTCTTAAGCAAAATGAGAAAGTCGAGAAATTTAAAAACGACCACATATTGGATGTCTACTTAATTTGATAACTTATCACAGGGGATGTCAAGACACATTTATAGGCCTACGTTATTGACACATTCAGCTAAATATCTTTTTATACGATTTGATAAGCTGTCCATAGGAGTACTCCATTGGAGTAGATATTAAAAGTGGTATTATCGGTTAAACATTTTGATCAAATTCTGTTTCACCAAAATTTCCCGTATTTTTGGTATACTTTGAAGCGGCTAATTATAAGGAACATTTTCTTTGAAACAGGATTTCCGTGTTTTTCGTTATTTTAATAAAACAGTAAAATACATTAACCCAGACAGTTTCCACAGCGGCAGTACCCCCACCGACAGTTTCCCCACCGACAGTTTACCCACCGACAGTTTCCTCACCGACAGTTTCTCCACTGACAATACCTCAGCGACAGTTTCCCCACCGATAGTTTCCCCACCGATAGCACTCCCACCGACAGTTTCCCCACCAACAGTTTCTCCACCGACGGTTTCTCCACCGACGGTTTCTCCACAGACAGTTTCCCCACCGAGAGTTTCTCCACCGACAGTTTCCCGATCGTCAATTTTCTCACCGACAGTTTCCCAATCGATAGTTTCCCAATCGACAGTTTCCCAATAGACAGTTTCCCCAACGACAGTACCCTCACCCACAGTTTCTCCACCGACACTGACCCCACCGACAGTTTCCACACCGACAGCACGCCCACCGACAAGACCTCCACCCACAATTTCACCACCGACAGTTTCTCCACTAACAGTACCACAGAGACAGTTTACCCACTGACAGTACCACAGAGACAGTTTCTCCACTGACAGTTCCACAGAGACAGTTTTCCCAGTAACAGTACCACAGAGACAGTTTTCCCACTGACAGTACCACAGAGACAGTTTTCCCACTGACAGTACCACAGAGACAGTTTTCCCACTGACAGTACCACAGAGACAGTTTTCCCACTGACCGTACCACAGAGACAGTTTTCCCAGTGACAGTACCACGGAGACAGTTTTCCCAGTGACAGTACCACAGAGACAGTTTTCCCACTGACAATACCACGGAGACAGTTTTCCCAGTGACAGTACAGCAGAGACAGTTTTCCCACTGACAGTACCACAGAGACAGTTTTCCCACTGACAGTACCACAGAGACAGTTTTCCAACTGACAGTACCACAGAAACAGTTTTCCAACTGACAGTACCACAGAGACAGTTTTCCCACTGACAGTACCACAGAGACAGTTTTCCCAGTGACAGTACCACGGAGACAGTTTTCCCAGTGACAGTACCACAGAGACAGTTTACCCACTGACAGTACCACAGAGACAGTTTACCCACTGACAGTACCACAGAGACAGTTTTCCCAGTGACAGTACCACAGAGACAGTTTTCCCAGTGACAGTACCACAGAAACAGTTTTCCCAGTGACAGTACCACAGAGACAGTTTTCCCAGTGACAGTACCACAAAGACAAATTTCCCAGTGACAGTACCACAGAGACAGTTTTCCCAGTGACAGTACCACAGAGACAGTTTTCCCACTGACAGTACCACAGAGACAGTTTTCAGAGTGACAGTACCACAGAGACAGTTTTCCCACTGACAGTACCACAGAGACAGTTTTCAGAGTGACAGTACCACAGAGACAGTTTTCCCACTGACAGTACCACAGATACAGTTTTCAGAGTGACAGTACCACAGAGACAGTTTTCCCACTGACAGTACCACAGAGACAGTTTTCCCAGTGACAGTACCACAGAGACAGTTTTCCCACTGACAGTACCACAGAGACAGTTTTCCCACTGACAGTACCACAGAGACAGTTTTCCCAGTGTCAGTACCACAGAGATAGCTCACATCGGGTTCATTGTCCGGAGGAAACCCACGACCTTCGGCGAGTACCTGCCAAAGTAAGTTTAAACATTAAAACTGTTCTTTTTGTTCAACCCTGGGACACCTCACCATGACGCCATTAGTCTATTCCGGCTATACGTTTGGTAAGGATAGATTAAGAAATTGTTAAGTTCTTTTGCCATCATTTTGTTTTGTTTTTGTCATTTGGAAATTTGATTTTACTAGGTACCCGCAATGTAAACAAAACCCGAGGGAACTTCGACGCTGACGTTTCTAATCTATATCTATAGGGTTCCAGTTTCAATTCATCCAGTATGTCTTTACACCACCATTAAAACATGTTAAACATAAATGGACACATCTAACCATGTTTCCCCTTCAGTGGTCTAATTGTATTGATCTCGCAAACATACGTTTTCTTCATAAAGGCCAGGAAGATAGTAGCGGTATAAGTGTGCCTTTAATAATATCCTTGTCGTCAGTACTTCCTATGGATTAAATACAACCTCAACAAATACTAAAACGATTGAGCAAATGAACCACTTCAACTTTGTTGTGAAAATGGCTACATTTCTGCCATATATTCAAATCAAGAGCCCGCCTTCTTTTTCAGCGTAACTATTAAAAACACCATCAACGTTACTTTGATAACGCTGTAAAATTACATGGAAACGTCGTCACCCAATACACCAAGATTGATTGATTGATTGATGTTTAACGTTCAAGATAATTTCACTTATATGGCGGCGTTGCCAAGTTTAGTGGGGAAGGAAACCGAGCTCATTGCCCGGAGGAAACCTCCGACCTTCGGCGAGTACCTGACCACTCTTTCACACACGGCGACCGAGAATAAACCAAGAAATTGTTATCCATAAATAATTATTCACCTAAAAAACCGAATATTGCCAAATATTTTATGAATGGAGTTTTATTTACATAATTACAGTTGGAATTCACACATATGTATAGTAAGAGACAAAACACATAGAGCGATTTAACACATTTAATTTAGCTTGAATACAAAGTGACATGACGTAGCAATATATATATTTAAGAAGGAGAAGAAGAAAAACGAAATGTGACGTCACTCACCATGGCAACCCACCATCTTGGTTTTAAACAACAGCCGCTGTGACATGACTTAAACATATGCTCTGGTTAAATGTCGTATCTAACCTTTATTTCATCTTTCTTAATTTGTGCGAATCTTTCAGTGGCATTTAGAAGTTGGAAGTACAAATCAAGACGAGGATTACTTATGGATAAACAACTTCTTAATTTATTGGGTGACGACGTTTCGATGTAGTTCTTACATCATTATCAAAGCCATTGACTTTGATAATGATGTAAGAACTACATCGAAACGTCGTCACCCAATGAATTAAGAAGTTGTTTATCCATAAGTAATCCTCGTCTTGATTAATTTGTGCGATTGAGAATCTAAACAGACTGTTGGAGTACATCAATTAAAAATAGGCGATATAACGAGGCCATTGGATTCACTATATTAGTCACAAACTCTATGAGATAGCTCAATATAAAAAAGACTGCATGATATCACTAAAAATTCATTCAACTCAAACAAAATGGAGATTAGATACGATATTTGACTGTAGAACATGATATATATATAGGCAATGAACTATGTACCTGGAATGGATACGTCTCATTGCCTGGTTTGGATCTGACTTTGTAAAAAACGCCGCCATTGCTGAGTGATGGGCGCGTGCTAGAGCGATCTGGGTCGACATTGCACCATCTCTTAGTAATGGCGGCGTTCGATGCAAATCAAATACCACGTGATCTCCATTCCACATACATAGTTCATTGGGTATAGGCCTTTCGAATCAAGATGACGGACAGTGACGTGCTCATTTCGCCTCTCTATTCTTCTTAAAGTAACATATGAAAGTGTAAGGGAACTCTTCCATGCATATCGGCGATCATATCATAATTAAAACAACATATCATAATCATAATTCAATAACGCAATTCTTTACACTTAATCGAAATATATGTTGATAAAGTATTAATAAATTCTTTTGTATATTTGCTTCAATGTTAGTCGTCACATACGTTTATATTTTATCACCTATATTCTAATGCTGATCCCAAAGCGAACAGTTGCTATAGGCTGTTTGAACCAGACTGATTTTCATGTAGAAGCTTTGTATAATGTCGTGTCAGTCGGTTAATGCAAAACGCATTAATACTATGAAAAATTGGCAACAAATTCAATAACGACACGGACTCAACAGTTTACACAAAGTCAACAAGTATATACTCATAATGTAGATATTATAAAAATCATGGGATAAAAGGGGGACATGTTTATTTACATTTTGTTTTAAATATGCATCATTTGTTGTATATAATTTATTAATTATTAGCATTATTTACACCACAACCAGAAGGGTCATTTGGAGGGGAAGGGTCACGTTTTGGATCAAGGGTACCATAACCATGTTTAACGATTGGACAGGGGAAACAAAATAACACTATAGGCCCTTCTAAGATGGCCGCCATTTGTCGTTAGTTTTACATTACATCTTACGCACTATCTAGTCTTTATAAAGCTCACCGATTCCATAGCAATACTAACCAAAATGACTTCTTAACACATTATCGAAGCTTTGGTGCTTCCATCAAGCTCAAAGACTAAGGTATATGTGTCGAACTAAAGTTTTTATAGTTCTGGAAATCACAATTCACATTGTTTGTAAGATTTCACGATCTTGTGATATTCGACAGTCTACTGATTTTGTTCCGACTTACACAACCAGCTTTGCCCTTTTTTAGGCACGTCTTTAGCTGAACACCCCTCTTTCTGCCGCATTGCAGGTCTAAAATTACAAAGTTTGGCCCAATAAGCTGACATAACCGCCACAGATGCAATGCTTAGCAAAATCAGTCATCTGAGTTAGATCCGTTTTTCTCAGCTGATCCGGTAATCTGATTTAAATTTGCTCAATAAGTTTTCTGAAATATTCATCTGAGCTCGTTTCCAAACGTTAAACATTATCATTTTCACACTTAACTCTCCACGTGACCCATTTAGTAACTTCACCTCCATGTACAGCCACATATTAGGAGTGGACAAAGAACACTGCGACAGTTTGTTTGACACCAGTCATCAAATTCTGGTCTATTGGAATATTGTCCGATTCCTCGACACCTATACATATTTTGTTTAATTTTTTGGAGAGCTTGTTCCCGATCTGATAATTTGTTCTTTGGTCTACTGGTCTCTACTCGTTTTCTCCCTAGAAATTTTGGTCTTACTGTTGGGGTAGGTCGGGGTCTGGAATTCAAAGACTCTTTCCACCAAAGTGGAGGTTTCTTCGTACGGTATCTGTACCTTGGTCGCCTATGTTTATATTCACAATAACAAAATTTGGTTGGACAAAAGCCACTGTTGCAGTTCACAAAGCACCAGTCATTCATCCCAACAGCCAATGGGATTATTGCTCGACACGTTTTAACGTTCTTTTTTACCCATAAATGGTGTGACGGGGGCGGGGGTTGAACAGGTTGAATGACAGGTGGGATTGCCGTGCGTCTCCACACAGGAGGCGTTTTGCGGCCGAAAGGTGGTGGTCTAGTCCATCTCCGCTGTAGATGAGGTGGGGGTTCGAATGGTGATTTAACGAGGTTTTGTCGATGCTCGGGCTTTGGTGTAGACGAGTGAAGGCACAGCGGTATAGTAGTCGTTTTCGGAGTGGTTGTTGAGGAAACCTCGGGCGTTTCCGTTATTTTTTCGTAATTTGTCGTTCGTGATGACTTCCAACTGATATCGCCACCAACATACCAGGGTAGGGATTCACCGCTATCGACTTTTTCAAACATGTTTTCTGTATCCGAAATACGATCAAGTTGCTTTCCTTCTTTGTCAGTCCATGGGTTTCTACTCGGTCGGAAATAGCCGATTGTTGTTGTTGTTGGCGATTCCGTAGTCGTACTCATTGTTGTCGTTGTTGTTGGTTTTCTCGTTTTCTGCGTCCACGGTGTCCACGGCAACCAAATTGGTGGCCACCATAACGAGGGTGTACTCCAAAGAGACTTCGTAAACCGACGTGTACTCGTTGATGGTTTTCTTGTAGTTGTTGTTACTTTAGGTGTTGTTGTTTCGGGTTTGTTTGTCCACCATTTCACTAATTCCGTCGCTAGTTCGGGCAGATATGTTGGCACAGTCCAAACTCTGGACCGTGGCCGAGTGCGCCTACGGGTGGGTCGAGACGAAACCCGTCTTGTCGTTGGCATCGTTGTTTTTGCTGTCTTTGGGGTCGTTATTTTCTGTGTTGTTGATCTTGTCGTTGTTGTCGATTTCTGAGTCGTCGATGTTTTTGGCTCAGTTGTCATCGATGGACGAGTGGTCGTGTCTGTGGAAGAAGCGGTTGTACGTCTGGTCGTCATAACAACAGGGCTTGTCTTTCGAGGCGGTTTAGTCTCTTTGGTCTCACGTTGTTTTGTTGAGCTAGGAGGTTTTGTTGAAGTTTGTTTCTCAGAAATGTCGTCTTCTTTGATATCTTCCAATTCTAGATTATCTTTCAAAAGAGGATATTTTGTTCTCTTTGGCTTCCAGTATCTGTATCGAACTGTTGTAGGTTTCTTGAAGGGGCTACGTGAAGTTGGCTTGGTTTTGAATCGTTCAAACGGGTTTTTAGGTGCATCACGTGGCGTTGTCTTGGCAACTGTTGCTTGGGTACTTGACCTGGTTCTCTTCCAATCCGGTGACTTCGTTTTCTGTTTCTGACCAGAGACTGTTGGGCGCCAGGTAATCCTTGGGATTATCTTGTAGAAAGGAGTCGTTACCTTCACTGATTCAGTCGCTGTCGTTTTTCGTGATGGTTTTTGCGTTGGAGCTGTTGTTGTAGCTGTAGTTGATTTTGTAGAAGTCGAAGTACTTCGAGTTGATTTGGGGATCTCTGTTGTTGTTGTTAGTTTCCGTGTTGTTGTTGTTGTACCAACTGTAGTCGCAGCTGTAGATTTGGTAAGTTTTCGTGTTTTGCGGGCCCATGTTTGTCTAGGGATAACCACTGTGTTCTTCCTTTCCAGCGTTGGTTTTGGCCTCCTGGTTGTCCGTCTTACCGTTGTGGGTATAGTTTTTTGTGTTGTTGTTGTACTTTGCGTAGTGGTTATTTTTGTAGTTGTTGGTGTAGGTTTCGGTTTCGTAGGTCTCTTAGTTTTTGGTTTAGCTGTCGTGAAGATTGACGTCATCTGTTCACGACTTGGCTGCTTATCTTTATTCACCGGGTGGGTTTTGGAATGAGGCAGCCTCGGCGGTGGAGGAATGTGCGGCAGACGAGGAGGCATCGGCCGACGACCAGGGTACCTGTCACGTTGATCAGGGTTATGTGGTGACTTTGTGAAGATACTTTCTGGGTCCCGACGTGTAGTTTTAACTGTGGCAACTGTCGGTAGGTTCATAGGCGGGATGAATTTCGGTGGCTGGGGTTGACTTGTCGGGTATTCAATGACCGGTTGTCGGCGTGGTTCAATAGCAATGTCGGCGCAGTTATAGAACTCCTCTTGTGGTCCACATCCAAGACAGAATCGGCCACTATCAATTTCCTTGTCCCAAGTGTTGCCTGCAAAATATGAGACGGTATAAAAACGTTAAGTAACATAGCAAAAAGAAAATCATAGTCTACAATTTATTTGTGTCAGTATATTTAAATGTTGGGTTTCAATTCACTAGAGCCATTTCAGTTCATCGCTATAAACATGTGAGAGGGCGATTTTCGCCTCAGGCGTCGATCTTGTTGCAGAAAATACTGTAGTTTGATTGACTGGTTAACGTTTTACGATACACTCAAAACATCGGTTATTTTTTTTAAGAATATACCTGCATTTATGCCTAAACAATCGCCTTGAGCTAAACCAAATGTATCGAAAGGACGAAAACTTGTCAAACTCTAAAATGTTCACCTTGAAGCAAACTGCAGTTTAACTAACATCTTATTGTACTCGCAAAGTGAAGCAGAACTGTGCAGGTTTCAAAACACTTGGGCTCTCGGTGACGTTTGTTGTTACCATATGAGTCCATGTTACATCGGGACGAATACATGTATTGATTTGGGTTTTATACCGCACTCGATATAATTTTAATTATATGGTTGAACCGCTAAGCTTAGACGGGGAATAAATAAGGATACATGTCAGTAAGATATTTCCGACTATTCTTTGATACAGGAAAATACTCCGCACAATTTTGTCGAAAAAAATGGTGCTAAAATAATAACAAAATTGATTATGTAGATTAAGCTACAGTAGGCTATAGTAAAGTTAAGTATACAATTAGGCTATATACACCCATCGAGAATACCAACACAATAAACGATCTTCCAACTACAATGACGAAATAAGATTAAGTCACGTGTAAAACGTCAACAAACCAAGCAAGCACTAGCACCATCGTCTATGGTAATTTAAATTAAACAGATTACTTAAAGGTTACTCAACTGCCAAGAGGTCTACAGTTTGCTTGTTTTAACAAGTTTGAATGATATACGCTAAAATCGATAGATGTGCATCCTGGCTATTGTATTCACTTATTAATAAGTGGCTCAGTCGGTTGGAGTGATAGTCCCTCAGTCCGACACAGACTTTCCATCGATGCCGAGCGGGTTCGAATCCCACTCAGATAAAAATTGAAAAAAGTTCTGAGTGGGTTTTCACTAGATCTGTGTATCTGGAAGAGTTTCCAGATACTGGCCGACGGTCTTGGCTATCCTGTGGTAACGAGTCTGGTTTCCTTCTCCACTAAACCTGGCAATGTCGCCATATAAGTGAAATAATCTTGAATGCGGCGTGAAACGTCAATGAATAATGTATCTGCGTAGTTACTTAGCTATATTTCAAAAACATGTCATGTGCAAACGTGAAACAACAATCTGCGATCATTTTTTAGACAACACAGATAACAAAAAGCTGGTTGAATATCCGTGTATTCTTCTGAGAACTCTTTAAATTATTGGTGACAGCAACTTCAATTAAACTGTTTTCTAATTAAAACAGATTTAGGATCTTTTTGTCATTGTTGGGAAATTTAGAAGTCTTTAAAAGAGACTACTCATAGGAATGTATCTCCATGTTATGCTTACAAGAGACTTGGTCCTTACAATTGATGAATGATATTCTAAAATATTTATTATTCCAATATTTCGCTTTTCGATAAATTTCAGCTTCAACTTTGAAGCCATCTGGTAATAGTTAAAATCAAATGATATACGCGGAAGAACGATCGATTGATTGCAGTTTTACGCCGCACTCACGATTATATCACTTATGACGGTGTTACCAAGATTAGTGGGAAAGGAAACCGGGCTATTTGTTCGGAAAACATATAGCGACCGAGTGAAAAGCAACTCAGGAATGTTCTTTAGGCAAAGTGGAATCCGAAATTGCGACTATCGATAAAAGGCCTATGTCTGATTGAAAGACTATCGCTCTGCGGACCGAGTCAATGTTTAGATAAATTACTTCTTTAATGTTTCTAATTTGCGTTATTCTTTAAATGGATAAGAGGATTGTATGACTCGATTCTAAGAGGAAAATAAAACCCCAGTATATAGAAACCCCTCAAATAATAGTAATGATCTTGTATGTAAAAAAATCAAAGTAAAACGCCCAAGACGTAACTAATATTTGATAAAGAATCATGGGTAAACAGAAACGACGCTGTACAAGCAGTACAAACTGGTGCTCCTCCTTAATATATGTAATTAGACAAGCAGGTAAAAATTTAAATATTTCCCAAGTCGTTCGTGGGATACTTTTACTTCAAACATCTTAAGCTCAAATGCCAACGGCATGTCAAAAGCCCTGTTTTCAAAGAGCGAAACATTTCGTTGATCATTCGCGGACGAGAAGGGTCAACCGCGAACTACCGTCCATTACATCGCGAATGCATTGATACGGAATGTCCAGCGCGGTCAGAGAACACGCACAACATTCTGGAGTCACGCTCTGAACTCCATCTGAAGTTATTCAGCCAACAACCCCACCCTGTAAACGGTCAAGAAAGTTGAAAAACCGCCTAGCAACATGTCGCGAGGAGGGGTTCCCATGGAAACACACACATGCCATTACTAAAGGGGCCGGAAGGAAGACGCCGGTAAATAATGTCGTCCAGTAATTAAATATTACCTTAGCGAACCTGACTCTCAGTGTGAAAATGTATCGCCAAATAAAACTTGCGCCCCCTATCGGGCGTTGACAAGAACACAAACAGAACGGAGATGCAAACAGATTGTTGACGTAAAATGTTCTTTTGCACATGTTCTTCCGCTTCAAAATTTATTCTGATAGATAGTTCAGGAAATTGAAACATCAAACAAAAACGATTCACATACGAATCCAGAAGTCGCATTTGCCCTGGTGTAAAAAAGCTTATGGAACCTTGTTTTGTTTATAAAACGCAAGCTTGAGAGTGTGTTCATTTTAGTTAACTCTGGACAATTCGGAAAATGAATTTTTTCCGTGTAGCTTCAGGAATGAATGTTAAACAAGAAAAAAGGAATCTATTTTAAATTCAAACCTTTTGGGCTTTCCACACTAAATTAATGTAAATTAAAAAATGTCCCTGTCTAAAATATTTTAAATTTGAAGTTTTACTTTGTATATAATTTCGGTAGGGGTGGGGGACCGTGGCTTAGTGGGCAGAGTGATAATATCCCGGCTCTCTCTCCGGCTTAACCCGACAAGGCTATCATACAAGCGAAATAATCAATCTGATACTTCTTCCCAAGCAGGACAGCTATGGGTCGTGGGTTTGAATCAGACTCGATCCAAAAGAAATTGTCAATTTTCGAGTGGGTGTTTCACTCGATCACCCTATGTAGGAGAGTTATCAGGTACTAGCCGCACACACTAATTCTGCCGCCGCCATATAACAAATGATTTTGAGTAATCAATTAATGAGATACAAGTTCCTCTCAGGGAGGGCATCGATGGGTCGAGGGTTCGATCACAATCAGTCCAAAAGAAATGGAAACATTTGAAAGTGTGGATTTAAATATAAAAACATCAATTAATCAATCTATTCTAATTTAGTCACAGTGTGGTATGGATGGGGGTTTCAACGAGCATTGATTGAGGTAACCTCAAACCTGTTGGACAGTTTATGTTTATTTTAATTCTGGCATTTTTCCTGCAAACAGCAGCAGCACATTTCGTCCCAAAAGAGAGTAGTATTTATGATCACTAAAACACACGGGCACAGGGAAATCTTCTTGTCTAAAATAACCATGGAGTGGTATTGGTGTATTTTAAGCCTATATGCATGCTTTAAAGTGGCATAAGCGGCTAAAATGTTTTGAAAATTTTGAAAAGATCGGCTAATTTTCTTTAGAGTAAACATAAAAGGCCTTTTAGCTGTACTAATTTCTCGTATGTACGTCAAAAAAGTGGTTTGAATTAGATTAGGCATAAATTGACTGAAAGTTTTGCCCGTTATTTAAATTTTGACTAACTTCAATTCTATTTATCATTTCACTTAAAGCTTTGTTATAAATCAAGATTGTCTAACGGATAAGAGAGAATGAAGTTTATAAACTACAGGTCATAGCGTTGAAATATGTATAAGTATGTTGCCATAGCGGAAGATGAGTAAGCATTGTCGATGTATTACAAAGTGTTCCAGAAAATTGTACCGACTAAGGCCAAGCTCCTGCCAGTCGTCAACCTAATGAAATATCATGGGTTTAGTTTATTACAACAACTTATGATGGGGTATAAAGGTCTAAATGAGATGCCCCTGTTTTAACACAATTAGAAACTTGTCTCCATGGTTATTTTAAAAAAGAAGATTTTCCCTGTGCCCGTGTGCTTTAGTGTTCATAAATATATCTATCCATTGGCCAGTACAAATGGAATAACAAGTACCCGTTTTCGCTAATTAATAAGCCTGAGTTGGATGTCAACGAAAAGCTTAGAAATTGCACTTTTTAAGAAAAAGACCCGAGATATTTCTAATTTTGTTGTAATGCAAAAATGCACCATGTTTGTTCAACTAACCTGTTCTGTATTTCCATTGTATCACACATTGTTCACACGTTAATCCACGGGGTAGTTTTAAGGTGTAGTTGAACATTGCGTTGTATTTTCCTTTAGGGACGTAAAATCTAGTGCCTTGACCATCGGGTCTTTCCAGGAGGTACTTGTCCAGACAGGATTGCTGTATCCGGGTCTTGGGGTCGTTATTCGGGCAGAGTCTGAACTCGAAAAACCCTAAGTGATTCGCCGTTAAATGAACAGTAATCTCCATTTCGGATCCTTCTTCGTAAGTTTTAGCGATGATTCCGTTGGCGTACTTCCCTCCGGCTTCGTGTGGTCGATCCCCGTGGTACGAGTCTCCACAAACTCCACATTTCCCGCCGTTCTTAAGCCATTGTACCTGAAATTAAAAGTAAAATGTTAATTAAAACAACTTCAAAATCCATAGTGTCAACAAAAGCACACATTAGCGATAACAAAGGTTAATATGAGACGCTCGTCTGTACAAAACAAACATTTAACACAATTTAAAAGGTAGAACATTTTTCTGCCAAGTGCTAAGGAAGAAATTTATCTTCTCTATCTGCAAAGACTTCTTCCCCAGATTCGACCACCTAGAAAAGGGAATTGGTCCAACAAAATCACACGTTGATGATAACATATGAGACGTTCATCTGTGCAACACCAACATTAAACAAAATTAAAAGGTACAACATTTTCCAGCACTGATGAGGAAGAAAAACTGTATTTGGTCGTCCTTAGATTCTACAAGCTAGAAAATGGAATTGGCGGATAGGTCTAATGTCTTGTAAGAAAGTAGTCCGGGTTTACAACTCTAAAATACATGCAGCTATTCTTTTGTGCTTTAGTATCAATAAAACGATAAAGACAGGTTGAGTTAACTAAGGCAAGAAAGTGACTTTTTAATTCAATATTGGTCTAAAATACATGTAGCTATTCTTTTATACTGACGTCAGAATAAAAAATTATTCTGGAGTCTGAAACCCGTACCACAAAGAATGATGATATTCCTAACCCCTATGTATTGGTGCCCATACCTTATGCGCCCAACCCAATCTCTGGTCAAGAACTTTCCACTCTACCCATTTATCCATTCCTTTGGTAATGTTCCATAATCCAGCATATATTTATCGGTTAGTTACTTTTTCATGTGCGTTTTGTTCAGGCCATAATATAACGCCGCACTCAAGATTATTTCACTTAGCCAGGTTTAGTGGTGGAGGAAACCGGGCCCATTGCCCACCAACTGTTCTACATAAGGCGACCGAGTGAAAAATCAATACAGAATTTGTTTCATTTTTTACAGATACAGATACAGATAGCTTTATTTATCGTCGATGTTACAGCAGAGTACATTAGTTCACTTGGGACTATTATTATCGACATGATAATTTGGTCTGAGTGTGATTCGAATGGAAGGTCGTTGTGAGACTGATAGACGATCACTCTAACCCACTGGACAAATGTAGATCCGGCAATCCAGCATGTGAGGATCATGCACGGAAACTCTAAAAGTCAAGCAAATTATTAGTCGAAGTTTATAGAAGCCCATAAACATAGCCTTAGGAAATTTATTAGAATCGTCAAATCGTCACATATAACGAACCAAAAGTTCCATCAGCGTTTAAGACTGTGCTATTGTCCTGATAGAAAATCATGTGTTCATACATTACTTCAATCGTACAAAACACGCTATTTTAAAGATTAAGTAGCGGTTGATTAAACACTATTAACTTATAATGGGTCGTTGAAACATTATTTATCATGACTACTAACGTTAAGTTAACGGCCAGTTAACCTAATGACGCTCTGGACAACCTGCTCTAAAGATATTTTTGTCTTGGATTAATGACCGATATTCTTACAGTATTTGCGGTCTGGTTAAATCTATCTGGTTCTTGTTGAGAAGAACCTTGCACTTAAAAAGTGTTACTATAATTCACTTAACGCGTTTAAGAAGTGCGAATCCGCGGATAAATGTTAACGTGTTCGATGTATTATCCAGAAATCACTGCCGATCAAAGAAAGGCTTGGGGCAAAGACAGTTGACAGGATAAGAGACGAAAGTCTTCTCTTTCTCGTTACTTGAACGCAGTGACCCAGTGAAGGAAGAAAAACGTATAGCGAAAACCGCGGTAATGTTGCGCGGAATCCGCGTAAGTTACGCTGGTCTTGACACTGCGTGCGCAATAGCAAATTACCAAGGAATGCATCAGCTTAGGAAAGTTCGATCGTGATGGAGCTCAAATTATTATGAATACCGCGATCTTCGTTTAGGATTTTTCTCAGTTGATGTAAACAGATTCTAACTTTTCCTAGCAATGAGTAACAATAGCGCGTGCTTTTGCAGTGAATATCGCGGTATAAACGTGAAATGAGTGTATGTATCGAAACATAAGAATGACGACGTTGAATGTAAGCTAAAATAAAAAAGCGATGGAAAATTTGATGAAAGAAAATTAAAGGAGTTAGATAACGAAAGGGAATATGCCTGGTATGTTGATGACTGGCCCTGAACGATTCATGCACTCTACTCATTGCCCTTCTATCCTTCAAATTACTCTGGATAAAAAACGAAAAACAACCTACATACCCATTTTACATTAATAGCAGGGAAATGCCCCGGGGTTCACTATGACCCCCGCCTCTCCCTTAGGACCTCTGACTTTGTACAACAGATAGACTTACCTACCCAATTTCAGCTAAATTACGTGATCTTTAT
Source organism: Lepidochitona cinerea (assembly GCA_963971465.1). Taxonomy (NCBI): domain Eukaryota; kingdom Metazoa; phylum Mollusca; class Polyplacophora; order Chitonida; family Tonicellidae; genus Lepidochitona; species Lepidochitona cinerea. The sequence continues at coordinate 15,090,267 of OZ020559.1, forward strand.
AACCAAACCAAACATTTTACTTGGGGAAACTAAAAAAGTGTTTAAGTCTCCGACATAAGTCATATACATTTACCGGGTTAATACGAATAGTACATGCCATACGAGTAAAGTTATCAATGTGCTCACAGAATAGTACGTAACAAATTGGATATTTGGTTACTCCATTCAGTAGATGTGTACCAGCAGGGCACAGGTTCTAACCGATACTCGATTGCAGTTCTTAGACGATTGTTAAACATATAAGCATTCTTTAGAGGACAAAAATATTCATTCATTCAATCAATCAAGTCAGCAAAGTTGTGTCTAACGGATGCTAAATTTGGCGCTGCCCGCTAAGTCTAGTTTTTAGTATCAGGGTTCCAAAATGACCCTATTTTAAGTTTTTAGTTCTGTGAACTTGAACCACTTAGGACGAAGAGCAAGCTGTTACACTATGTTGGAGTAATCCTATTTCTCACAGTATGTATTTATGAACACTAAAACACACGGGCACAGGGAAAATCATCTTGTCTAAACAACCATGGAGACAAGTTTCTAATTGTGTTAAAATGATGTATATCATTTAGACCTGTATACTCATAAATTGTTGTAATATACTAAACCTATGGCATTTCATTAGGTTGACAACTGACGCGAGATTAGCCTTGGTCAGTAGAATTTTATGGAATTCTCTTGTAACACATTGACAATGGTTAAGTATCTTAACTATGGCAAGAACATCGATAGACTGAGATTGAACCCCATAAATTTTGGCACAATATATAGATGTGAAAGTTTACTTTACCGAATTAACGTAGATATTAAAATTTCATTCTTTGTCCATTTTGAATTTATAAAAAAAATATCTAAAGATTGATTTGTCTTGATCGATATATAAATTCACAGATTTTTCCCAACCGGATATTGGTATTGAAATCTTTTATTCCTCGTTACAGGTAGAAAAATGTCTCCATGGGGAATGATATGCCCTTTAAAAAGTGAATTGTTTATATTTTCAGATACCATCCAAATGCAAGTTTTCGCACGTGATGTTCGTGTTTTGATTTCACAACTTGTTTGTCCTTTTAAGTGTATATCCAGTCTTCGCCGTTTACGTTAAGCAACATTTCTTTTACATATGTTTTAGGGAGATCTTCCAAATCCTTTCCCAAAACTTCGTTTGCACAATCAAGGCAGTTTAACAAATCAAGATGATGGAAAATATAGCACCGCACGTGAGTTTTGGCGCGTAAATCGCATTACTTTAAATAAAACGTAATGTACACATGGGGAAATATTTCACACTTAATAATGAAATCCCAAATAATGTTAGCTAATTCGAATTCTTAACTTAGAATAAAAATGACCTCGCATTCAGAATCATAAAAACAACTTTGCAGGCAGACAACGAGGAACACTTCCGTTTTAAATGAAAATGGCGCGCTCCAGGTTAAACTGTTGCTATTTATTGACAAACTATTTCAATGTTTGCAGAGCAGCAAGGATCCTGATCAGACATCTCACGTCCTTATGCAGTGTTACATACATACTGCTATAAACTTCAGTTTTTATCCTAAAATAGTTTCCCAGACGAAAGAATGTACACTGCTTAAAAACCAGAAACCAATTAAAAGCCTATAGTAAATATGCTCAAACGTAAAGTGTAAAGAACTTGATATATAAACTCAATTGCCTTATTTGATAATTGACAATTGATTGATTGATTGATTGATGTTTTCGCATTCAACATTGTTTCATTTATATGGCGGCGTTACTAGGTTTAGTGGGAGGGGGGGGGGGGTGCTGTTTTCTCGGAGGAAACCCCTGACCTTCGGCAAGTACCTGGCAACTCTTCCATACACTGGTTAAAAACCAGAAACCAATTAAATGCCCATAGCAAATATGCTCAGAAGTAAAGTATAAAGATCTTAATATATGAATCCAATGGTCATGTTTGATAATTGACAATAGAAATGACGTAAGACATTGCTTATATATTTTAGTTGCAATATGGGCTCTAGACTAATTCTGCAAAGGGGAAATGGATGTTTTTACCACGGCGTTAAACAAATGTGTATTTTTACACGACAATTCTGAACCAATCACTAAACTTGAATACCAAGACAACCATGTCAAAGTTGTCTTGATGTATTTGTTGTGATAATCTCTAGCCTTTATACGATTCTATATATGCAAACCTTCTCGAGACAACCCTAAAGGGTTACTGTTCCATTTTGAGTAAGCCATTGACTCCTGTATAACGGTCAATAACCCTATGCATTGCGTAAACCAAGTAAAATTGCACTTTAGTGTATAATTCCAATGTTCACTTGACACGTTTCCGCGTTGTTGTTTTATTTTTGTGTTTTTTCCAATATTTGTAAAATGGCAGTTACTGTACAGTTATCAAGAAACAAAAGTACAAAGATGTACATCTTTTCGCTTTGGGTTTCTCACAGAGGTGCGTGATATTGTGATCAACATGGATTGCGGTGTGGCAGTCGGAAGGTCGGTCAGGTATTTAAAGAACATGTAATTCTGGTCATTCGTTTTCCCAAGGTACTAGCTACTTAACACCTCGACAGGTCGGGGTTTGATACGTGCACTTAGAGTCTTGTATCTTAGAGTCAAATAAAGCCAAAATAAAATGGTTTACAATCCAGAACAACAAGCCGCTGGTCAAACGTGTACACAGTTTGGTCCACGATGAGCTTTGGAGTTGTTACGTTTAAAGTCGCCTGTGAAAAACAATATAACTAGCTAAGCGTTAAGGTATCACGGTCAACTAAAGTAATTGCCCCTGATTAGATATGCGAACAGCTTGAGTTGAGACGGACTTACGGGGGTATACATTTGAATTGGATTGTGAAGCTAAAGTTGGTTTATCAGAAGCATGGACACCACGTTTGTTGCAACACTTTAATGTACTTATCCAAATCAATACTCTGTCTTAATGAGCGATCTAGTGATCTTTGTAAAGCCCAATGGTCGACCACGAGCGCGTTAAACATCGGTAACCTGATCCGAAAGCTCTAATCAAAGTCGATCACATCTCGCAAATGCTATTAGATCCGTTGTCTTGATACAGAGCCAAGTATCCTCAGTTAAACTCGGATGGAGCTGTAGAGCACCCCAATAACTCTCCCCTGGCCAGGCGTGTTAAAAGCTTGATTTTGTACTGATACACGAGACGATGAAATTGAATTCAGCAGCGATGATCACTGATCTAAACCGTAAGGCTTCTATGTAAAGGGTATACAATCTAAAGTAAAACGTTCAACGTTAAAATAGTTTAACCCCTGGTTTAGGATTGACTTATGACATGCTACAGTTCAAGGCGTCTGTGATACCATCAAGATCGAGTGGTGCTTAACTCTATGGGATTTAGCCAAAGCACTTTTGCAAACAGCACTTGATGGTCTTGACTGACCCCTTCACATACCGCGGTGTTCCGTGCAAAACCCGTGGATCTTATATGAGCTGTACCCAATAAAACGTGAAATAGATCTTCGATTTGGGACTGAAGTCGAAAGCTTAATGCGACAGCAATTAAATGGGTCTAACTGAGTTGGTATAAGAAAAAATGCTCTAGGCCTTTCTGGTGGGTTTCTTTTACCATGATCAAGTAGTTAGCCCCTGGACAGGTGAACAATTGCTTTGGTAAATAATGGATAAAGGAATGCTGCTGTTATAGTTTTATCTGTATGTTATGATAAACATTTACAAATAATACTTTACAAATAATACTGGATTCAATCACATAATATTTAATTTCAGTAACTTAGAACACGTCTGAACATAAACAAGCTTTTCACAACACGAGTTGAGTTGACTAGCTATGTGCGATGGGAAGCTAAAACTGATTTGGAAAGATGTACATCTTTCAGTTTTTAAGGTACAAATGTACCCAAACGTTCAACGTCTCTTGCTAATATACATTTATAAAAAAAGTATAAAATTTACCAGCTCGTGTCACTTTAACCAGTGCTTTTAAATATTGTTGAAGATCCTCAAAAACGTTTATTCAACATAAGGTGTCACAATGTTTTTTGGGCAAACCAAGCATCCTTCATTTGCCCCAAAGTTTGGACATAAGAATTTTGTGGCAGTTTCTCATTTGCTGATTGTTCTAAACTAAGATCAAGTCAACCTTTTGCGCGCCAAGTAAACTGCTGTGGACAGAAGTCTTGGCGTATGAGAGTTGCCTGGCTATCTACAAACAATATAGCATCTTCAAGTGTTTATCGGATAGACGGATCCATTAGATCGCTGAGAAGCCCTTAATCTCGTCTTGACAATGACCTGTGAATTTACAGGTGTAAAAGTGATCTGGATATACACCTGTTCTCACCTGCTCAGGTAAACGAGAGCCTGGACACAGAGATAAGTCTCTGATTACGGCTATGGAGTTTGGCTTGGCCAGTTCCATCCATCAGAGCTAGAATTATCTCAATGTCCGAGTTGAGATAGCCAGTCTTTTGATCTGAAGGCGATTCCAAAGAAACCGTACAGTATTTGAAGCTCTTAGTGTGAATTTTATCTTGAAGTGTGAAAAGACTCGCATGTATGTCCCATGAATGGACGCTCAACATTGAATCCAAAAGGATATATTGTTTGAATACCCCAAATACTCTCAGTTTGAATTTACTATGGATAGGTTTTACATTGTAAGACAGTCCCTGATCGGATCTAGTGCATGTTCTTGTGCTCGTCGTTTCTCTTTATACTTACTATTTAAAAGGATCCCCTATTAAGTCACATTTCGGGACATTTGAACTCTGTCATTTGCACATGACATTAGAGCCAGCCACACAACTTCAAATAAGCGCACATATTCGAAGACCTTTTTTGTTTGTTCCTCACCCCCTCTTACTATACACCTTTCAAAGCCATAATTTAACCAATTGCAATGCTTGTAGGGTAAAATACTAAAACAATAAACCAACCAAGGCATAACCCGAGAATTTATTCTGCCGAAAAAAGAATAAATATGTTGTTAGGAAGAGAAGCTATACTGATCTATTTATGAGCATATATATTTGGAGAATCCGTACCAAAAATATTAAATCTCGGGGAACGTGAATTGATGTGTAAATTCAAGGTCGGACGTTCGTTTTCTCAGTTCTGTGGGGAAAATATGTTGTAAATCAAGCCATTATCAGTGTTATCAGCCCCGTGGCGTGATATTCCAAGGATATTCGCCTGGTTATTTGTATACTTGGAGGGGCTAATGAGAGACGAAACACTGTGACTGACTCCACAACGTTAGCGACACAAACGAACGTGTACATAACGCGGGGCGTAAACAACAACCTGTTTGTTAATGAGTAAATTAACACAAACACCGGGAAGCTGTCACCTTGAAATTGGCGTCCGCGATAAAACGCGGTTACCCTGACAATGAAATATGTGACGTCTCACGCAATCGATAATTTACCTGTCAAATAGCTAAATACGGTCGGATATTAATACGAAAATAAATCTACATTCTGTTCCGGGTTACGTTAACATTACAAGCTAAATCGTCATGTTTCTTTTAAGCATCACAGTGGCGTGAGCTGCCAAATTTGCCTCTTTTCTCATGACTGCTGATTGTCAAGACAAGATTGGGAAAAATATATGCAGTCAATAAACCTTCAGCATTTCGTGCTTATGCAAATTATGTAAATAAAATAATAACTGAGAGGAACGTAAATATATTTTAAGCACAACTTCCAAACGCATCTCTAACGTGCCTTCCCGGGACTGGTATCTCTACAAATTGATTGCTCGTATTTCAGTTTAAGATTTTGAAGTTTAGCTATAAGAAATGGAATTATTATACATACGGATTTCAGATATAATAATACATTTAAACTAAATCTTCTCATTCGATTCCTTTCTCAAAAGTGGCTTATAGAAAACACTATGCTTAGGAATCAAATATAGAATCCTACATGGACTGGGTTAAATATAATGATATTATTTTTAGCGACACCTTGTTCGCGTTAAAGGAACAAAAAGCGATAATCAAGAACACGGGTTTTGCTCTAGAAAATGACCTGGAAATAAAAAAAAAATATTTAAAATGTTGAATCATCTAAATCATACGAGCGTAGCGAAATTTATAGCAACAAAATGAGGTGGCAGAAGTCCGCAATGTAAACTTTACTCAATACATGTTTAACACAATGGTGCCATTTAAAAGTCCGATCCGGGTCAACCTTAGGACGTGTCCGACGAGTTGTCTTAGCGCGATCATCCGCGCTTCTTCGCGTGTGATAAGACCAGGGAAATCTTCTGAATCAACTATTTTCTCAACATTTTCACATTCCATGGGGATTAAAATGTAGAATTCAACACGAGAGTACGTGGTCAACGACACGTGGAAAACGTAAAATAAACGGAAATGTCACTACTTAAATTATGACACTGTCCACGGAAAAACATTGAACTCTCTCCTCAGTCCATTTCTATTGTAATACCGTTTTGGAATGAAGTCACTGTCCGTGGGCAAACATTGACACAAAGCAATGGTGACACACAATCATTCGAGTCATTTAAAAATATAGATTGTTTCTTAGAAAAACGCTTTGGCAGTTTTACTTGTAACACAAATCTTAAATGATGTAATTACATATTGAGATATGTGAACAGAAAAACAAATGCAACACACGATCATACAAGGTAATATCCTTTTTTAACACAATCATATGAGTCAGTGAAAAATATACTTTTTTTCTTAAGAAATAAAAAACGAACTCAGTGCAGTTTTTGTTCGATGGTATTGTATATCGAGAAACTTTAACACAACAAAATTGTGACATATTTAGTTGTGGACAATATTAATTAATTGATATAAGATAAATTCTTAGGGAACTACTCAGACTTTTTAAAAAGATATTAGCAACCCCTAAAGTCATCATTATTACAGATAATTATTAATTGCTTCCTCATTCAATAAATTTGTGAATAGCACAGGCATGTAGCAAACCATGTCTACTATGATTGTTTGATTGATTAACTAAATGATGCGTTACGCCGCTCCCAACATTAAATCATTAAATGGCGACACTATCAGCTTTAGTGGGGGAGGAAACCGGTCCTGCTGCTCGGACGAAACATCCGACCTTCGGCAGGTACTTGTCAGCACGTCATCACATGATGATTTAGTAACAGGGCTTATGCCAAAATGATTTCTTATTATAATGGAGCCCACGCCCAAGTATGGTTTTGCATAGTAATATGACGTAGTTCTGATAACGTAAAAAAGTCAAAAGACCAAAAATAATTCCCCGAATTAAAATTCCAGATAACACACACACACGTTTATAGACAGACACAAAAAAAGTAAAAGCGTTTAGAAAGTTAACAGAAAAAAAAATATATATAGCTGGTAGTAAATCCACAAAGCATAAAAATGTCCATGCTAAGTGTACTATGTATTTCAATTAAACATTAGAGTTTAAATTAAATTATCATTAAATCTGTTTTCCCGCCGTATCGATCATTTGTTTGACACCGTGACCTTCATTCCACGAACCGGAAGTGATAATGGGGACAAGAAGATCCACCTAACGGCGAAGAGTCTCGTGTTAGTTTTATCGAGTTTTCAGATAAATATCGCCAGGGAGGGGTTGCTTAATAATCAACAGGCTAGTATTTCACCGGTGATAAACCCAATCTCATCTCAATAAATCTCGGGGGCAAACGTTCTAAAGGAGCTTCTGTTGACTAGGAGATTAAGGTGGTATTTTAGCCTCCCTTCTGTGAAAAGCGGAATTCGATACTGAGACGAACGCGGACTTTTGCCTCTGAATTGGAACTTTTCAAAACGCCCGATTCCTAAACATTGCTAACTTAAGGCAAAATGCGCACATATTTTAACTAAGATGTGTTCCGGTTTTCACTAAAATCGTCACTTGAACATTGAATATTTCACACTGATCCGTTGTTCGTTTTAGAATGCTAACCACGACTGGAGGCTGGGTGTTTGTTTCATGCATTTTAGAAGTGATAATCTTTCACTGTTCCGCAGCAACGGTTAATAAATATTTTAAAATCCAGCTGCGGTCTGCTTTACAAGAGCACTTTGTTGAATCTGTTGATTTTTAAGCATTGTTCTTTCATTGTCACCTGTTCCTATGTGGCTTAAGCTAGAGGAAGTCTTAACGAATACCTTATAAATTACTTCCGTAACATATCAAGTCATCACAAAGCCTGTGACAAAACCCTGATAGCTTTTCCAAACCCCAGAGCATCAAACTAATAAAGCCATTACCCAACAACCACACGCAAATACATAGAGTATAAAGAACTATATATACAAAATTCTACACCATAATCAATAAGTCATCGATTATTAATTGGCAAACGCATCAAGAATGTCTCATGGATGACGACCAACTACTCCTGGTTACATTTGTAAGATTAATTCCTCGTCTACCATTTAGATTATATTTAAATTCTGTCTTTTAATAAACATTCAGCGTTTACTTTTATTCTAAACTTGGTAAACAATTACATGTAGGGTGGCAAGAAATTAAATCCATTGTGTTTGTTAATTTTTGTTTTCTTTTGATTCCATTACGTTTGGTAATGAACCCAATCTTCTTTGTCGTTAAACGTAGAACGCATAATGCCTAGACCATAGAGTTGCGTGGATGGCGTCAAAGAATAAAAGGCTAAAGTGAAAATAAATATAAACTCTATTTTGTTCCGTCTTTATAATGCTAATATTTTTATTGGGCCATGCTACGGAAAACTAGGCTGGCGAAGTGGCGGCGTTTTCAAGTACCGAGCCAAAAGTTTTTTTTTCTTCAAGTTCAAAATTCCGATTTAAAAATAATCGGCTTCTGTTTAATCACATTCTCGCCCTCAGAGTATATATATTGTGTAGGTAAAAAGTGTGCCATGGTTTGTCATTAAGATTAGTGGAGCCGTCAGTGGCAATGTTTTCTCTGCTCAGTTTTTGTGTCTGTTTGCCACTGTGAACTGTCGTGCAGGGTGGTGATACACACAGGCAAGGCATCACAGTGTGTACTTTTGGATAGAGTAGTTTATAGCCCATTTTGAACTGGCATAAGCGAAAACTGTAGCAACGAGGATCAATGTGATCTCAAAATAAACATTAGCTTCTTAGAAATTTGATCATTTTTATGACAACATTAACCTGTTGCCAAAACTGACTGTCATGACAGCTCCTGTAAGTTTTTGACTGCTACCAGCTTTTGGTAGGCCCCTATATTTGAAATAATTGTACCAAATAAAGTGAGTTAGGTCGTGTCTCGTGCTCAAATTTCTCTGACGTATCTTACTTTTGGTAGTTTAGTTATATATCTTTCACGAAGGTCGATCATTACAAATGCTATTTTTATTCCCAATCCGCTTGTCATCATTTGTCAAGAAAGTATAATCCATAAAATAATCAGAATAACTCACTTTTATAAAATTCTCAAACATATTAAACTTTTTCAGACATTGAATAATTTTAAACTCACGTGTCTGGTGCAAAAGTATATACTAAAGGGGTATGTTAGTAACACAATATTACACCCCGTCGTCTCAAACACGTGAGTGAGTAAAGCTAAACCATATTCCTGCGTATAAATGTGAGACTATCCATCATGTTAACGACAATATCATTTTGACGACATTTTTGGTTTGATTTTTTGCTTTCTTGAAAACAGTATTGGCGAGCAAGTCATTTTAATAACAAACAACAGTGAGCAACAATTTCTGTATCATTTTGTCGACATTTTTGAGCGTTTTTTTTCCTCGAAAAAGGAGTATTAGCGGGCTACTCACTTTACAAACAACAGTAGACTGACGTAAGAATTATGATCATATGATGGGTAGATCACGAAAACTCTTAAAGGAGATATGAACAAGATTTAAAGCTGGTTTGTGCTTGTTTATTGACTAAATATATATTTGAAAATTATCAGTTGAAACGAAATAACCTTCGCGTTAGTTCCCTGGTAGTCAAAAAACAAACGGGGAGGAAATATGCATATTTTCCGTATTTTTCGTAACTGCTCGGAAAAATGACGTCATACACGACCTTCGATGTGTACAAACTGCCACGAAGACGTTCGGAGACAGCAGAAATCGTTTATTACGTCATCGCTGTGAGGGTACATACACAACGGAGGTCGTGTTTGACGTCATAAGTCTCTGAGATAATTAACTTTCGTAAGCATTGTAGATCGGTAAACGTAGCTTGAATTTTGTATGTGCTGCGACCGAAATTTAATTTTCTTTTTGGTCAGACTTTTAAAGTACATGTTCTATAACACAACTAACGCAAATTAGAGAATATTTCCAAAAGCTGTTCATAAATCCTTTAATGTCATTTAAGTATGCCTACTATACATGTAGAATTACGAGAATGGTCTATGTTTCATGTGATGCCATATTTTTCGGCTAATGTGTTATTCAACATTATTATGATCTGGAAAATGGTCAAAACATTATGCACGTTAGCCTATTTACAACCAAGTGGATATTGCCTGTAGAGCAAATGATTTTATATTTTGAGAAAGTATTCTATTTCATTTAAGGCTAAATAACATATCCTTGTACTAAGCACTGTACTAAACGAACTTGTGTCTTGCTTGAAATCTAAATCACACATTTCACGGTCAGATATTTTCATATGAAAAGCATTGATTGTTAAGCGGATTAATTTCTCTTGAATACAGCCCCATCATTGTCTAAGGTTTGTGGACATTTGAAGATTTTACTTTGAGTCTGATTCAGAGAAATCTTTAACCGACTCTAAAACAATATCTCATTGTAACAAGGCTTGTATAATTCCAAGTTATTCCCACATGAGTCATAGGTCTTGTCTACATAGAAGTAAGTACATGAACTTAAAATAGACTAGATTAAGGAGGGGAGGGGTGGGTGTATCATCACAGTGTTATTATCTAGATTGTGATCTTGATTTTGATCTACATACTCGATATACTTATATCTAAAATCATGTTTCTCAGAAAAGAAATGAACATACCTTGACGACAAGCTGCAATCGTCATCAGGGAAATTACTGAATTAGTAAACTAACCCGTCAATTTTACTAATTGTTAATTTACTAATTAAGTTATTTTGGCGGTGGGATGAAAAAAAGGGACGAATGAATCAGTTGATGGGTTGGTATTTGATTCTGCATTCAAGATTGTGTCGATTTTCAGGATGTTTCCAGATTTAGAAGCAGAAAGAACCGGCCCGTTTAGCCGGAGAAAATTCTGGGAGAAAAGAAGCAGTTCACATATCAAGGTCTTGTGAAAAACTCGCTTATATATGTTTTTTCTACTGAACCAGTGGTGTTCGAACGCGCGACTCATTGATAAAGAGATTTGTGTTCCTTTAGTGGAAAGATAAAAACATGTAACAAGCTAGCCATTTTTATGTTTAGGATTCAAATGCAAGAACAGGTCATATCTTCGGACAAGACGAATTAAACAATGATGTAAAATCGGACAGAATTCTTGGGTGAGTTTATGATGAAGAATGTTTATGTTCCAGACTGCATGGAACGTTGTGAATGCTCATACAGACGCAGTATTTGATAAGACGGGTTATCATGTTTCTTTTATGACGAAGTTTTATATAAGGTAGATGGATATAGAGAATAAACAATGTAAGTTACAGTCTCACGAAGCTGACATGCAAAGATTTATCTGAAGTGATATATTGCTTGACTGAATGACAAGGTAGATAGTGCCCATCGAAAACAAACAGTTCCAGTATGTAATAGTAGTTACCAGTATGTAATAGTAGTTACCAGTATGTAATAGTAGTTACCAGTATGTAATAGTAGATACCAGTATGTAATAGTAGTTACCAGAATGTAATAATCGTTACCAGTATGTAATACTAGTTACCAGTATGTAATAGTAGTTACGAGTATGTAATAGTAGTTACCAGTATGTAATAGTAGTTACCAGTATGTAATAGTAGTTACCAGTATGTAATAGTAGTTACCAGTATGTAATAGTAGTTACCAGTATGTAATAGTAGTTACCAGTATGTAATAGTAGTTACCAGTATGTAATAGTAGTTACCAGTATGTAATAGTAGTTACCAGTATGTAATAGTAGTTACCAGTACGTAATTGTAGTTACCAGTATGTAATAGAATAAAGGCAATTTGGTTTTAAACGCGCCAACTTCCTTACCTAATTTTCAGTCGGTCGCCATAAGTAGGAAGAGTTGCCAGGTACTCGCCGAAGGTCGGGGATTTCCACCGGGGAATGAGCCCGGTTTCGTCCCCCACTAAACCTGGCAACGCCGCCATTGAATTGAAATAATCTTGAGCTTATCAATCAATAAATCAATCAATCCTTATCTAATAATCAAATTACTCTTTTTATTTCGAATATATTTCCCTTTAAGTTAATGTAGTAACTGGAGTTAATTACTGGTATCTTGACTCGTTGAGAATTGATAAAAGTGTGCTTTCAATTTGATGTATAGGAATATATATATACCGAAACACGAAGGTCACTAAAACAGGGAATCATTTGATTTAAAACGTCCAAGACACAGAGATAAATTAATGTATTTGTCTGCACCAATGTCAATGTTGTTCATGCTGTTTACAAGTGCAATACAGACAACAGATAGAGTTGTTTATATCGACACTTGCACTCTTGTCGGCGGAGGCTGTTCCGCGAAACTCGCGGTTGACTGGCGGGATCGTAGAGCAATCTTTCGCGGTCTTGTGCACTGTGAGACCTCGTTTGTCTCCCTGAGGCGAGTAGAATGTCAAAAACTCCCCGGTTTCGCTCATTGCCGTCTGATGTAAGGGCGGTAAAATCGCTCCCAAGCAAACTTCAGAAGAACGGAAAATCGAGGGTTATTTCCAAAAGTTATTCCAAGTTTGTGAAGTCAAATCCAGCAAGAATGAACAGAGCAGGACTGCATTTGAAGTCGTTGTGAACGTACGAATTTTATAATTGGAGTTTTCACACGAGACTATTATTTTGTTCAAAGCCACACCGATGTTTTTTTGTATTTTTATTCATCAAATTTGGAATGGAACCGTACAAATTATCAGCCAACGTAACCTGGCGGAAATAGGATTAAAAAAACTTGATATATTCTTTATCAAGTGCAATAGAAAACGATGTTAAAAGACACCGGCATAGGTGTCGAAACTCGTTCATAAAAAGTAACTTAGGGGATAATTATAATTATTTATCATTAGAGTGGAACCCACATGTAAAAAGAGCTTCAAACAGTTCTTAACCTCAGCCTTACAATGATAAACTTGTCTAATTATGTCGCAAAAATCTATTACAAGTTTACACAATTAAAAGCCAAATACTGTCCTCGATTTAATCTTAAATCAAAACGATATGTTCCCTTAAATAGTATCACGTATTTTTGGATTTTGTTGAGTAAGGACGGGATATTTTGGCTCAAAACTGTAGACTTCTACACTTATGTTGAGAGACCTATTTGTAGAAAAACAACAACAACATCGATTCTATTAAACAACATGCACTGTCCTCTACTGCGTTTAGATAATTTGTTGAATGTGCTTCTACCTCAACACATGCATTTTGAATTGATATTAAGGATACACACAAATACAACTGCAATTGTTTCTGTATCTGAATTGGGTTTGATTTAATTCTTCCTTATTTGTTTGACTAGTCAATATGCCTGAAGCTTTATGACGTCATTCGAAAACAATGCCATATTTGAAAGGGACTGGTTTTGTTGTGACTACTTTGCAACAATGTTTGCGTGTGACATATGTTGTCCCCTCCTAATATGTTGATGACGTCATCAAGCAATCCGTCTATTTCTCATAAGAATTTAGAAGGCCAACGCTGCTCGATGTCGACATATAGGCCTACTTCTTTCTCCAGCAGTAGTCTAAGGACGGATTCATCTCTCCGTTGATTTACCTTCTAATTGTTATCATTCAGACTTTTGAACGCCATTCACGAGTTTCTTTAAGAGTGATAACGCAAACATGCATCTACATTTATTCATAAACTGGATAACTTCATAATTCGGATAACTTTATGTATATTAAAGGACCTGCCCCTTTTAACACCAGATTGATTGATTGTTTGGTGTACGCCGCGCTCAAGATTATTTCACTTATATGGCGGCGTTGGCAGTTTTATTGTGGGAGAAAACCGGTTTCTATGCCTGGAGTAAACCCACGACCTTCCGGTGGTAACCGGCAACCATCCCACTTAGGTCGTTTTGAACACAATAAGAAACTTGTCTCCATGCTTATTTTAGACAAGAAGATTTTCCTGTGCCCGTGTCTTTTAGTGTTCAAAAATATAGTAGAGGACGACGCAAATGGTAATTATATGTAGGCCTGTGTCAGTTATTTCCAAGTTCCATCAGCCTCTAAGGTATACAGCAGTTTAGCCAATCGGCAAAAATCCACAGCTTGCTTTTAACATAAGGTATTAGGGACATTTGGCTTCACATCTAACATACGAATTCAGAACGTAAACGTTTTAACGCTGTGTCGTTCGGAGCGAGATCTGACCCCACCTACATTTTTGTCTGTCTCGGACTTAGATAAATTCTCCGGCAGGGTGCTAACCCTTCATCAATCTGAGCCGGCTTAACGACAATCGCCTGATATTTGACCGGAAATCTTCACCAACTAAAATATATGGCTTTATATTGAACGAGGATTTAGCAATGCTAAACGTCAACCTCAGAGGTTTTTTTTACTTTAACCGCGTTAATTTCACGCTTTCCTCGGATACGCGTTAGGCTGTTTTACGGCCATGCAATTACGCCTATGTCCGAGGATTTTAAAGCGATTTTGTTGTTTTCTCCACAGAAACCCTCTGGAGTTTCTCTTGATATTTTATAACTAATGTCTTAGATAATGAGCTGCTATCAAGGCATGGAATCACGGAAAAAAGTTCAATATTATAATTCTTATATATGCCTTTAGTTTCTCTTACGTTGTAAAAACTTGCAAAATCAGTAGCAATACAACAACTTCCAAAATACCATTCGGACACAATAAGCCAACTTAACATTGTAATACGTTATATCTTACTGGCAACTGTCTTACAAACCAGGGGGCCGTTTCACGAAACCGTCGCACAGTGCGATCAATCGTAGTTGCCATGACGTCGC